>JALAZF010000101.1:1250000-2500000 GCA_022829125.1 Lathyrus tuberosus | reverse complement strand
GTTGACTTTATTCTCAATTTGCCTGATTTTCAACCATCTAGCCAATTGAAATCCTTTTGAATGAAATTGTGAATCAAATGAGATGCCTTGGTCTTGAGAAGCCTCATTCTTTTTGCTTTGAATAATTCATACCATGGAAACCTCTGATCCTATGCCTTGGGAAAACCAATGATGTACGTGTAATGCTTATGACCTAAATGCATATGAAATGTGAACATAAGCCATCTATTGGGTATAAATAAGAGGGCAAATTTTGGGGTATTACAAGTGAGTGTTCAAGTTGAAACACAATGCCGATGGGTTGATAACAAGACATAAAGCAAGATTAGTAGCTCGAGGGTTTCTTCAAAGAGAAGGACTTGACTACTCTGAAGTATTTGCTCCAGTACCAAGACTAGAGATTGTTCGACTAGTGGTAGCATTAACATGTAACCAAGGGTGGTCGATGTTGTACCCCAAATTTTACCCTTAGATTCTTTGATCTTTTGCATATTATTCTAAGTCAATCATTCATGCATAACTAACCAATTTATTAGCCTTTGCTTTGTTTTGTTTCAGGTTTTGTTTTAGAAGTTCGATGGACTGATCAACCAAAGTTTTGGATAGGTCACTAACTAATCAAGTTCTCGTACTCTTAAGAATTCAGTGAAATTTGGTTTCATCACAAGTTCTCTGAGGATCAGGTTTTTGTAGGACTAAAGCAAGGGTCAGGCAAAGTTATCATGGAAAAAAGGTCTGTGCGATGTGGTTTGAGATTCAATGGAATTTTGGCCTAATTATGGTAAAAAAGGTAGTTTGTTTCAGTATCAGGTTATCAGGTTGTGACAAAGGCAATTGTTTCAAGATGTCAGGCAGGATTGTCATATCAGTTGTGCAGGCAGTATTGATTGAAGTTCATCTGGTTGTGACTTAGTATTGGTCAGGTCAATTATGTATGCATCGGATTATCAGAATATGCCAAATTATCAGTGCTTCATGACCAAGGATCGTCAAGATTCATTCAGGGCCATTTATTTTGATTAATTTGAAGGCAAGGTCAAGATGTGTCACGTTGATTGTTTTGGTTCATCGAAGTTTAAAAGGCTATTTGTTCGAGGTCCATTCATTTTTTTATTTGGTCCAAGTTCAACATAGAAGATTCAAAATTCTAATCAAGGATCAAGATTTCAAGATGCGCATGGATTAAGTTGTTTTTTTTCAAACATTATTCAATAATTGAAATGGAGGTGCGAAGTGTCCAAACTCAAGTTCAAATCTAATGTCAATCTCTAACCTTCAAGTTCAAACTCATTCAATTTCTTTTCAAGTTCATGTTTCATTTCAATTCAAATTAAGAGTTCAAATTACAAGTTTCTTCCAAGATTCAATTTCATAACCAATGCTTAAGATTCACTTTTATGTCCAAGGTTCCAATTCCAAAGTTAATTTTTAAGCATCATTTAATATTCAATTACATGTCCAAGTTGCTGAGTACATTTCAAGTTCCAATTTTACAAAAGCCCACTTGTATATAGGTTTATTTGTTCCAAATGAAAAGTTGATGTTTCAAGACAAATACTGATACGCATAAGCCAATTCAAAAAGAAAAATTGTTTGTCTTTGAAGCTAACGCTTTGAGAATGCCAGCTACCACCACAACTCCCAAGCTGCGACCTGCTACACTCATACGATACCGTCTCACTGTATCCTTTCAAAACAGTCTGCACACAAAGTTGAAAAAAGCAACAGTACATGACAAAGGCGTACAACTGCTACAAACCTGCTGAACGGGAAGTATCCAACAAGCCATGCTGCTACACAACAAGCGCGGTCTCCCACGTAGTGATAGGCTCCACATGTACCCTTTCACAAAACTGTGACAAAACCTCTGCTGCAAAAGGATCCTTGTTCTTGCTCTACCTTCAACAAAAACACTGCAATTAACCTGCGCATGAAAAGGACCTATCAAATTATACCATGAGACTCAGTCTACAAGCCTGGCTTTGAAAACAAAAGCAAGAACGGACTCATCTTCTCTCTCTGAGAGTTTTTTTTTTCAAAAACTTCCATCAATTCAAAACCATAAACCATAATACATTTTCAAATCAGCTTAAAACCACATCATACACCACATCAACCAAAATTCAAAACAAAGCAGTTCATAATCCATTAATTTATCCAAGTTCAAAACAGCCAATACCAGATAGTTCATAATGTGTAGATGGATAGGGCAAGAGCAGTGCATTGTTTCAAGACTGTAGTGCGATTTTTGTGGTTTCGAATCACTATCGCTTTGGTACTACAGTTTGATTCATTTTTTATCGTGTGAAGCTGATTAAGGAAGGGAAATAGATGTCTCCAATTAACCCTGCTTGCATACTGAGATTAAACAGTCAAAACTGTTGGTTTACAGATGCTATAAAAAAGGGGGGTCTGTCTTAGGTTATTTGCTTAAAAATAGTGTCTAGACTATTTGCTTGGTTTCTGGTAAGGTGTTAGGTTTGATGCTTTTGATGGATGTATGAAGGTACGGGATTTTGGGTTTTTGATTAGTATGCTCGCTAAGATTTTGTAATCTTATGCCTACGTATTCCCGTTTTAACGAAACAGGGAAATCAGAGCGATCATAGTTCCTCCTATTCTATGAGAGGAAAGAGATTGTTTTGGTGTCTTGTTCAAAGCCCAAGACATGAAGCTAAAGGTGATTTGTATCTTGTTCAAAGCCCAAGATATGAAGCTAAAGGTTTGACTGAGAGAAAATTTGTCATCTCTAAAGAGGAATTGTTGATGTTTGTATGCTGTGAGCAAGGCACAAATTTGATGCTAAAAGGTTGATTGACTCAAGCCTAAGAGGAGGCTAGAAGTTTGACTTTTCCAGGGAAAATGTTCTTTCTGTCTTGTACAAAGCCCAAGATTGAGGCTAAACGGGATTTTGACTCCGTTGGGGAGAATGTATCTTGTATAAAGCCCAAGATGGAGGCTGGAATGGTTTGACTCAACAAGAGAGTACTTTTATCTGTCCTATGTAAAGCCCAAGACGAAAGCTAAAAAAGGTTGACTCAACAAGAGAGTCTTGAATAGGTGATTGACTCAACAAGAGAGTCTGAAGGTTGATTGACTCAACAAGAGAGTCTTTTATACTCAACAAGAGAGTGATTTGTTGTCTCGTACGAAGCCCAAGATTGAGGCTAAAAGGAGATTGACTCAACAAGAGAGGCTTTTATACTCAACAAGAGAGTGTTTTGCTGTCTCGTACGAAGCCCGAGATTGAGGCTAAAAGGAGATTGACTTAACAAGAGAGTCTTTTATACTCAACAAGAGAGTGTTTTATATGTCTTGTACAAAGCCCAAGACGGAGGCTAAAAAGAGATTGACTCAACAAGAGAGTCTTTCATACTCAACAAGAGAGTGTTTTTATATGTCTTTTACAAAGCCCAAGACGGAGGCTAAAAAGAGATTGACTCAAGAAGAGAGTTTTTCATACTCAACAAGAGAGTGTTTTTATATGTCTTGTACAAATCCCAAGATGGAGGCTAAAAGTGGTTGACTCAACGAGAGAGTCTGAAAAGATTAGCTCCGCTAGGGAGAATCATTTGTACAAAGCCCAAGAGGAGGCTGACTTACTGTTGAGGATTATCGAGATCCTGAAGCGGGTCCAAGTGTGGGGAACTCTCATGAGAGAGACCGGGTTTCTGTGGGAGATTGATCCAGAGTGATCAGTGTTTTTTCCTATTGTTTGAAAGGAACTTAAGAATGTCTTTGAGACTCAAGAGGTTTAGACTGTCCAAGTCTAGAGTTTTATCTTTTGTACAATGCCCAAGAGGAGGCGCGGGCATTAAGGGATGAATATCAACCCTAAAATGGCCGGAGTTTTTACGCCGGAAAGACTGCTCTAGCAAAGGATGACAAAGTTCTGTCTTATACCTTTAAGAGGTCGTCAGGGTCCTTGTAGTGAGCCCAAGAGAAGGCATGAGAACTTTTAAGAAGCCGAAGGGTCCTTGTACAACGCCCAAGAGGAGGCGAGGATGCTTTTAGGAAGCCTGTGGGTCCCCAAACCAAGAGAAGTTCAAGAAATGCAATTCACAGAGAAGAGATCATTCCAGGAAAGTTCGAGAATTTGGAAGAAACTCAAGAGATGCCATTCACGGAGAAAAGATCATCTCTGGGGAGTTAGAGTTTCTTTGACAATTTCTAAGGGTGACAGTCTGAGAAAAGGTTCACCGAGAATACTGGCTTTCTCTTTGTTCCATATTATTTAACCCCAAGAGAAGGGAAGACTGTATCTGGAAATCCTATGGGGATCTAGTTTTGTTTGTATTTAAGAGTGACCAACAAGGCTTTACATAGTGCTAGACGTAGTTGCCGGGGAAAACTCTAAATAACTATACTAGTATTACACAGTGGATATGTGACAAGTATATAAAAGGATGTGAAAGAATACTTACAGTGAAACAACCCCACAATACAGTTATATACATATGAAAGCGGTAAATGAAAGCGGATAAACACTTACCAGTTGTAGAGCTTTTATGCTGTTTTGTTAGTTGTTCAACAAAGAAAGTTTTGATAACAACATATATTTGAATTCAAAATCAAAGGAGAGAGTACTTTGAAAATATTGTTGGGGCTTACAGCTCAAGGAGAGACCCAAGTTTTAACGATGATCGCACCGTTGTTTTGAAAACTGTACAGAGGGACTTATACAATATGTGAGGCCCACAAGTTTTTATGGACAAGGGGATGGGTCTTACACTCTATTAGAGGCCCAAAGAGTTTGAAAATGAATAAAGATGGGTCTTATAGCTCAAGGAGAAGCCCAGTTGATTTTGTTAAAAAGGCGACAATCGCGTCGAACGTTTTGACGGTATCGAGACTTATACAATACACTGAGGCCCAAAATATTTTGGTTTTCAAGAAGGGTTGGGTCTTGCACTCTATTAGAGGCCTAAATAAGCTTAAAGAAAAGAAATGGGGCTTATAACACGAGGGTAGGCCCAGTTGGTTTTGTAAAAAGGGCGACGATCGCGCCGTTGTTTTTGAAAATACAGTGGGACTTATACAATGACCGAGGCCCAAAAAGTTGTGTATTTACAACGGGGATGAGTCTTACACTCTAATAGAGGCCCATGAGTGCTTGAAAATGATTGATGAGGGTGGAATCGATCAAAACCCTAATTTCATCATTTTAAAAAGTGAATTCTTAAAGAAAATCAATAAAAAATGATAAAACACCAAATAAGCTTGAATAAACAACTTGTGATTTTGGGTTAAGGTTTTGAAAAATGAGGTTTTAATCACAAGATGAATTAAAACTCATTTGGTTTTGATTTTTCAAGATGAATATTCACATTTAAAATGTTTAAAAACTATTAAAAATGAATTTATTCATAAAAATACCAACTATATTAAATAAATAATATAAATTTGATTTTTTGTGGAATAAAATATTTCAACATTTTTGTGATTTTTTGCAAAAAGAACCAATAAAAAATAATTAAAATTGAGGGAGTTATTAATTTTTCAAATCATTAAAAATAATAGGAAAAATAATAGAAAAATGGAAAAACATTAAAAAGGGGTCTGGGGCGAGGGGGATTCGAACCCCAAACCTCTTGTGTGCAGTGAGCGCCTCCTACCACTGGGGTGGTAATATATCCGTGTATCAAAGCCCACCCACAAATATACAAGACTTGCCTTGTTTTTGGCCTGGCCAAGGCAAGGCAAGGCAAGGTTTTGGCCAAAAATGTGAAGCTTGTAACTTTCTCATTTCTCCATGGATTGGGACAAAATTTAGATCTATCCTGCCTAGAATTTCACAAGGAATCCAATGGTGGTGGTGGTTTTTTCAGATGAGGTCCCCATTTTAAAACCCGATATTGGTTTTGAAATAGGCCTCCATTTGAATTTTCTGTGCTACCTCATGGTACAGGCATGAATCACATGATGAATTGGTCCAAACACAACATATATAACATGTATGAGATGTGTATGATCAGTGGACTTCAAAGCAATGCATATTTCTAAGAGTTCAAGTTGTGATGCTTACCTCTTTAGGAGCTTTTTGGGCAATATGTCAAGTGCTTTGTTCCAGAAACAATTTGATGCTTTGGACACCCTCAAATGATCCCTTGGAAGCTTTTAGGATGATTGGAAATAGCTAGAAACCTCAGGAATGGAAACTGGCCCTTTCTTTCAAAAGGGGCAAAAGTGACCAAAATAGCAACTCTCTCAAATGGTGTTCCAGATGCGGGGAACCATTTGGGATAGTTCAAGTATGATATTTGGAGTGTGTTTGAGGCTTTATCTGGTTTTGAAAGTGACTAAATCAAGACATGGCTTGAAAAATGCAAAAAGTCCTATTTTGAGGTTTTGAGGAGGGACTTTGAGGTTTTGGTGTTACAGGTCACTTGTGAGAGTTTGGACAGCTTAGATATGACATATTGGATGTGTTTGGATCATGAGCTGTGATGGAATTTCTCTCTAACTTAAAAACTCAGAGTTACCTTGCTAAATAAGGCATTTTTGCCTAGAGAAAGAGATTTTGAGGAAAGCAAGTGTTGTAGTGCTTTGGTGTACTTAAACTGAGCATAAATGAGCTCTATTTATAGTAGAGCAGATTTATTTTGCAAGCAATAGTGAATGGAGGCTGTTGCAGACCTTTGGCCAATTGGAGCATTTTGGAATCTCAAGTCTCCTCTAGCCAATGGCTAGAGGTTAGAGCACAGGCCTTTGGTTCCCTAGTTCAGAGATCATCCTTGACTCATTCAGTTGGAAAAGGCTCAGTTCATGCCACCTTGGTGCATCCATTGAATGCTCCAAAACAAAATTGGAGTCTTGTCCCCTCTTTAGGGTTTTTTAGGTTTGGCATGCTATTTTTAGTTCCAAAGAATTGGGAGGCTTATGGATCAGTGTTTGTCCCTCCTTGGTCTCTCCCTGAGGTATTCAGATGGATAAACTTGTTTGTCATTTGCACAAATTGCTCAAATCGAGCAAAATGCACAAATATGCCTTGTTATAATAGTTGCAGCAAAACATACTGCCACTGTCATAACTCTTAGCTCAGATGGGATTTGATGGGGTTCTTGACCATTTTGGAAAGCTCTCATATGATACAACACATGTGTGATCATAGTTTGTCTTGACACTTTTTGGATCTAAGTGAAAAATGCCCCTACATTTTGAAAAATGTGAAACAAATTCTGACTTAGTGAAAATTTCACTAAGTGTTGGAAAAAGTGACATTTCATGTTTTCAGCCATTTTGATCCAACCATAACTCAAAATCCATGATGAATTGGAATGAGTTGTAGTTGACACTTTTAAAGTATGCCATGAGAGCTACAAATCCATCTTTGGATTAGCCCAAATGGTTACTTGGATCTCAAGTTATGATCCTTGGAAGTTGGTACCCTAGCCACTTTGTTCCATAACTTAGAAAATTTCTAAGTTTTTTATGGTTACCCCTTTTACAAGTTATCCCACTTTTCTTGATTTTTCTTGATGAATGATGATTCCAATCATACATTAACATCATTTTAGGGTTAGGGAACCATAATTGATCAAAAAATCAAAAAGTCAAACTTTGACTTTTGGGCACAATTAACTTTTTATCAGATGAATTCTAAACTGTGCGATCCTCTATGAAATCAAGTCCTTGACCTAAATCAAACTTGATGGATTGATTTAATAGGCGTTATAGGGTGTATTGAATCATGTCCCAAGGTTTGGGAGCATGTCTTTGTCAAAAGTCAAAGGCATAGTTGACTTTTCTCGCGAAACCCTAACTGTGGTTTTGATGAACTTGAAACTTGTGAATCAAGCTTCTTGGATCAATACATTGTTGCAAATGGATCAATGTAGTGTATTAGGGACCCTTAAATCATGTCTTGAGGTCTTGGCTCATGTTTTGTCCCAAAAGTCAACTTAGGGGTGAATTAGGTCAAGAAACCCTAATTCCTGATTTTTTGGTAAATGTATCCCCTGAGGTTAAATTGACTTGATGATTGGGTCCAAGAGGCCCCTTGGAGTATCTTGGGTTGTGCTTTGAAGCATTGGCTCATGCCCAGATGAAAATTTCCATCTAGAGGCCCTGGTAGACTAAAACCCTAATTTGGTGACACTGGCGATCTTGAGGCTTAATCCACTTGGAATGCTGCAACCTTGTGCCTAATTCTTGATGTGGGAGTATTCTTGATCCATTGTGGATGTTTGAGAGGTTTAGATAAGTTGAAGATCATGTCATTCCTTGATTGATCCTTTGTCTAAGAGCTCTGAGAGGGCTTGAAACCCTAAGTTTGATTGTAGTGGATGCTCACCCATCTTTGGGGAGACTAATGAGGTATGATGGTCCATCCATATTGTGATGATGATTTGCACAATGATGGGAAATATTAGTGGTCAAAATTTGGGGTATGACAGATGCCCCTATTTAATCTTATTGGACCCGAAGGTGTGAATGGCGAAGGTATACGGGCATTCGGGGTGCAAGAGGATTAAATATCGGAATACCCAAAATTTTGATGGTGGTTATGAATGGCAGCTTACACATTCATCTTCTTTTGCTAAGCGATGATGCTTAGAAAAGGTAAAATTTCCCCTCGATCCTGGTTTCCTACCAAGGAACTGGTCTCAGTTTCTGATGTAAACTTCCCCTCGATCCTGGTTTCCTACCAAGGAACTTGCCTTAGTTTCTGATATAAACTTCCCCTCGATCCTGGTTTCCTACCAAGGAACTGGTCTCAGTTTCTGAAATAAACTTCCCCTCGATCCTGGTTTCCTACCAAGGAACTGGTCTCAGTTTCTTTTGTCAATAAACTTTCTTGACAAGGGACGCTGTTCGTAGCGGTTTTCCTCAAACTTCTCGCCGAATTTTCCCGGGGAGATGCCATTTTATAGAAAAAATTTTGATGTCAGACTTGCTGGGGAACCCAGTCGTCTGAGCTGCAGAGGTGCACAAACTTCTCTGTTTTGGAGACGCCATCTGTCGACTCTACTGGGGAAAGCAGGTCTCTTGAAAGACTGCTGTCGCTTGGGGATATTACATCACACTTTTCTTGAGATCTTCTCAGAGAAATGCCATGTGATGTAATCCAATTTTGAGATCTTCTCGATCACGATGTGAAAAGCATTGCGCTTGCGGCTTTGAAATATGATTCAGATTGTTGTTGATTGCGTCGAACTTGCGAATTGTTGAAGATGAGTTGCGGAATTGATGTAAGTTGAAAAAGAATTCACAAGTCGATTACAGTGAGGAAGAAATGGCAACGTAACAAAGCCTTAGGTACGATCCCGCGTTCACTTCTTCTCCTCTTTTCTGTCACGAAACTGAATTCTCCTTCTTCTACGCTGTGTTTCGATTTGTTGTTGAATTGCTGTTCAGAATTGCTCTGAATTCTTGCTGATCGATCTGTTGTTACAAGTTGTGATTTCTGCAGGTTGTTGCAGAGTTGAATCGGTGCAGATGAATTTAAGGATCAAATAACAATTGAAGAGAAGAAGATTGATCGAGCAAAGTTGCAGAATAATTTAGGAATGAAGATTGATGATTGAAGGTGAAGATGGGAGAAGAGAGAATTCGTTAAGGGATCCTGTTAGAGGTTGTGTTAGAGTGAGTTTCTGGGCTTTTTCTGTTAGAAATCGGTTATGGTAGTTAGGAATGGTGTTTCTGTTAGAAAGCTGTTGTAATAATTTTCTGTTAGGATGGGTGGTTATTTCTAGTAGTTATTCTGTTATGACAGTTGGGATTGGTTAGGGAGATTTTTTTGGAATTGTTAGGATTGGAGAGAATTTGTGAAAACTGTCATGGAAATTCTATGTAAACTCTGTTAGGAAGGCCTTTGCTGAATTTTATCCTGTGTAATTTCTACTATGAACCTACTGTTCCCAATTCAAGTTGTGGATTCATTGGAAATACTCTTCTGTTATGAACCTTTTTTACATTGCTATGTATTTTCTCTTTTAATGCTATGAACTGTAACTTTTCTTGCGATAAAATTCTGCTGTTATGCTTTATAATCCTTGTCCTCCTACATATTTTTTACTTTAATTAGAAGAACAGAATTGCATTCAACCTGACTTCTATACCCCTTGCATATGTGAAAGCAGTTCCTTCCATAAGATTAAAAGGAACTATGCTAC
The DNA here is from genome assembly GCA_022829125.1 of Lathyrus tuberosus. Classification (NCBI taxonomy): domain Eukaryota; kingdom Viridiplantae; phylum Streptophyta; class Magnoliopsida; order Fabales; family Fabaceae; genus Lathyrus; species Lathyrus tuberosus. The sequence continues at coordinate 2,489,885 of JALAZF010000101.1, read as the reverse complement.
CGCTATGTCCAACTAGAAACAGATTTTGAAACGAGATTGATCGCACTGGATGCGACTTCAAGCTTTGATATTTCTTCAACAGCCTTCATAACCCCAGTCGAACTTGTCTCTAATACATGGCCCCCAAAAAATAATCTCATCTAGTATAGTATGCATCTTGCTATAGTTGAACACGATATCAAACTCACATACATTTCTGAAGCATTTGTCTAGTGTTTCAACAAAGATTTAAATGAAATAAAACATAGCAAACTCATTTTTAGAACCCTCAAATATTAACACAAAGCATAGAGTTATGAAGTACTTGTACACAGGTCGAGCATCCGGGCCAAAAATGGACTCGGCATCCATAAAATTGCTGACCTGCTCAGGTTTACTACATAAAACTTTTGATGGGCCAAAGAAATTTGTGTGACCGCACAAGTAGTATTAAGTCAAAATAAAACCAAAGTCAGACATGGCTCTAAGTGTCAAATGATTTTCAATAAGGATATGTTCATCCGTCAAGAGGAATCGGATAATTGACGTTGCGGTAGATAAGCTTCGAGCTTTCAAAGTGTTTTTCTTTTGGAAATTGGGTATGGTTTAAAAACAAACAAATGGATTGGATAATGGATTTTGATGTGGATATGAACTTGAATATGATTTCGGGTGATTGGATTTATTTGGAATTGGGTTTAAAAATGATTGAGAATGGATGTTGAAATTAATTGCAAAAATGGGTAAAATGGATTTCAATTTTGAGAAATGATTTTTAAGAGTGGAATGGTTTAAAATGAATATGGATGTTGTATTTAAAATGGAATGGAAAAATGATTAATGGTTATTGAAAGAAAAAGTCAATTGTATCGGAAATGGGTTAAGAATATGGACTAAAAATATGGATAAAAATGGACATGGATTTTGAATGAGCAAATGGATTTTGACAAATGGTTTAGAATAGATTTAAACTCTAAACAAAATGGACATGACCACAAACTTGGATGAAACAGAATGGTTTGTGAAATGTGAAGATAGGTGACCATGATGACTTGGGCTCAAAACAATCCACATGACCATTTCTTACAACACTGATGAATCCAAATCCAAATTTTCTTCTTCAAGAACCATATCTTCAATGAAATTCTAACCTATTCCCAATTTCCATGGCAATCAGCAAATATCATTAATGATCCTTAACCGACAAGAAGAATTTTGAACTGAGAAGGAGTCCAAACCCTAAACCACACCCATGAAATCCTGACCCGATGCTTCATATGGATCCCCTGAATAGAAAAATCTTGGAACTTGATGAACCTCTGAATAAGAAGATTTCAACGAATAGAATTCAAACTCTTGCTTCACCTTGACCTGAAATAGGAACCAGCCGAATCATCCCTGAATTGGGCAACCACTGATAGCAAGAAAATATCCTTTGATCCCACATCTTAGGAGCTCAATGAAAATGTATGATCATGAATGTTATGACCTAATGGAGATGCACATGAATGTGAAGCACAAGCCACTGTTATAAGGCAATAAATAAGAGGGCAAATTTTTGGGTATTACAGCTGTCCCTATTCAATTAACTGTGGACCTGAATGGATGAGAGCAGCGGCTGTCAGAAATTCAAGGTACGTGGGGATTGAATAAAAAAAACCAAAAAATTTGTGCTCTGTGGGTAAAAAGAATGGATATATGACAAACACAGAACTTGTTGGAAAAGGTATTTGTGGGAAAGAGTCCGGAACGTTCGACTAAAGTTGAAAACCAAAGGATGCCTGTTGGGAACGGCTAAAGTTTTGCCTGTCGGGAACGGCTGGAGTTTAAAACTTATAGTATGCCTGTCGAGAATGGATAGGGTATGCCTGTCGGGAACGATTAAGTTTTAAAACTCAAAGGTCGCCTGTCGGGAACGGCTGAAGTTGAAAACCTATGGTATGCCTGTCAGGAACGGAAAATGCGGGCCTGTCGGGAACGACTAGGTTTAAAACTCAAAGGGTGCATGTCGGGAACGGTTGAAGTTGAAAACCTATGGTATGCCTGTCGGGAATGGCAAAAACGGGCCTGTTGGGAACGGTTAGGTTTAAAACTCAAAGGTCTCCTGTCGGGAACGGCTGAAGTTGAAAACCTATGGTATGCCTGTCGGGAACGGCAAAAGCGGGCATGTCGGGAACGACTAGGTTTAAAACTCAAAGGCCGCCTGTCGGGAACGGCTGAAGTTGAAAACCTATGGTATGCCAGTCGGGAACGACAAATGCGGACCTGTCGGGAATGACTAGGTTTAAAACTCATGGTCGCCTGTCGGGAACAGCTAAAGTTTGCCTGTCGGGAATGGCTGGAGTTATCCTATTGGGAATGGTTCCTGAAATATACGGTTAAGATGTAAGATAAAAAAGATCTACAAACCGAAAAAAAGGGACTCTGGTGAAGAAAAAGGAAAGGTGAAACCCTGGTACTACTTTTAAATGTCTGTTGGGGAATGAACGAGGCATTCTTTTTGGTTTTTTTTATCGAACAAAAATAATTTTGGGCTCTCGCATGAGGTATCAAAACCGGCTTATGCTTCGCATGCATATGTTTGAATTTTTCCTTGGCGTAATGCTCCATCTCGATGGAAATGCAATGTGTTTTTTGAAGATGCAATGATTACTATATGCAAAATGCAAAGAGACTCCTCAACAAAATAAATTATGAGGAAAATGAAGTCAACTCTGCTGGGGATAACAAACTGGATTGTCCTTGTGGTCACAAACCGTGCTGAGGATACAACCATTAATGTGATCTTCTGATAGCCCGCTTGAAAATATCAACTTAGCCGGGGAAAACATTGGCACAATCTGAGCTTTGAACTGCTAAACTTGCTGAGGATTACTGCAGGGAATGATGGCCTTGCTATGGAGATATCATCTGAACCAATCTGCTTGGGGAAGAACTATAGCCATAGAACTCCGCTGAGGAAATGACAACTTTCTGACCTGGCTGCTAGGGAGTTGAGATCAAAGGAACTCTTGCTGAGGAAGGAAATACCTGCTGAGGGACTAAGATCAACCATATTTCTTGCTAAGGGAAGAAGCACTTGCTAGGGGACTGAAATAAACCAAAACTCATGCGGGGATGACAACCTCCAGGAAGAACTTTCCTGTAGGGGGACCCACTTCTGCTTAGGGAGAGGCAATATACTGAATCCTGTTGGGTAAAAGAGATCAAAGACACCTCATGCTGGAAATGACCTCTATTTCAAGCTTTTGAGTTGATCAACTGCCCATTGATCGTCATGAGTGAACAACGATTCATTTAATTCTCCATTTGCCCCAGACTGCAAGTTCTATGAAATAATTTTGCCTCGAGAGGATTTTACAGAAGACGTAGAATTCAAAATGCCCCGGTGTCTTCAAACTCTTTGAGAGGTGCTTCTGACTAGTCATCTTTTGAAAAAGACAACTTCTCGTACTCTTGAGGTGGCCTGCCTCGAGTCTTGAAGAAAATTTGCCCCTAACCGATCTTAGAGAGACTTTCCAAATTGACCTGATTGCCCCATATTAAATGCCTTTGGGGAGATTCAACGGATCTCAACATGGTTGCCCCCAGTTTGGCTAAATTTTAAAGAGATTTCTCGACATGACTGCCCATGATTACACTGCTTTTGGAGAGATTTATCGAATCTCGACGTGATTGCCCCAGATTGGCTAAACCTCGAAGACATTTCTCGATGCGATTGGTTATATCCCAACACAACTGGCTGGGAGTTCCTTTGCCCCACATAGTCTTTCAGCAACATGTCCTCTGGAGTCCTCAGGTATCTCAACTTGGCATAATTAAGCTCCTCGGTTGATTTTCATCATGTAAGCTTCTTTGATGTCACACAAATGTATGCAAGTAGAAAATATTTATTCTGAAAATGATTACTCTAATGCAACACACATGTTAATCTCGAAGTCCTTTATTGAAAAGATGTCGCAAAGCTACGTGAGCGAATCACTGCTTAGAATATGACATTGGTTTTTGAATGAAAGAAAGCATGCATATGCAATACCGACAATATATTTTAGCATCACTCATGGGAGTCAGGAACGCTATCTCATAAGAGTACGCTCTCGAGATAAACCCTGTTTCAATTAGGACTTTTGAGGGTTATATCATGGCCTGGTTCACGGTTTTAAGAAAAAGAAAGGATTCATAGGCTCAAAGCTTATTTGTGCCTACCCACTCTTCGTGATGTTCTCCAGTCCTACGTTCAGCTAATTCGGCACCAGCGCTCATCTCTCAAAAAGATGTTATGATCTTTAAGGAACCCACACACCTGATGGTTTGACACCTAATGAGGTTTTGGAGTGACAGTCACCCCTTTTGTCTTTTGTTCGTAGTCACACGACTTTGTTCTTGCTCGAGGATTTTCTTTTGTAATCCTTTTGTTTTTCATTTTCTCATTCTTTTGCTTTTTGATCCCTAATTTTTGCCTGGACTGATTCTTTTGAATCTTTAGATTTTGAAGTCCAGCGGGATGCCCTCACTTTTGCCTAAGTCGCTTGTTTTCAAGTTTTGACTTAGCGGGCTTTTTTTTCTTTTGATCTTTTTTCGGAACAAATCGTGTGACACTGGTTTGCCTGACTTGTTTGAAAGAGTTGTGACTGCCTCACTCCTTGATTGCTGATGGATAACCATTGTGGTTTCACATCTCTTGACCTCTTGATGGTGGTATAAAAGGTAATGGATCCTCAGATGCACACTCCTTTCGAAGTTTGAACGCTCGGTCAAATTAACTGACGCCTACCTTGCCCCTGGATTAAATGTGAGGGTCTGTTCGTACGAAAAGAAACTTTTACTTCAAGGCTCAATGGGGTTAACGAGGGTCTATCTCCCTTATATCTCCAGTGTTTGAGGGTTCGAAACAATGCCTGTACATCCTTAACAGGGTTATATTCAAAAGCACACCCCTAGAGATTTTTGCGTTTTGAAATCATCATCCTTCCTCAAAGAGTTTAAGCAAGAAAGTCAGTATTGCAATGCACATGAACATTTAAGAGTGAACACGAATGGATTACTTCAAGAAAAACATGCTTATTGTATTATGATTGTCATTCAAGAACAAACAAATTTTTACATGCAAACAATGTTTAAACAAACAAATGAAAGCTACATATGAAGATGCAGTAAAGAACTGATGATTGCCATTGTTGAGGAGACTTGACTCTGTCTGGACTTATTACTCTTGAAGACATACTCGCAATCTGAGTTCTCACTCGGGAAGCTTCAGTTGATGCGCAAACCATCGACAATGAATGTAATGACCTTAGCCTCGATTAAATTTTGCACATTATGATGAAAGGCTCGACACCTCTCAATAGTATGTCCAGGGCCACTTGAATGAAAGTCACACCAGGAATTAACATCATATCCATCTGGGAGCTTCAGTTGATTAACCTCCTCCTTCAGCATTTTCTGGTCTTGAATCAAGGCTTGCACGTCCCCCCATAAACTGTCCCATTTGGCTTCGCATTTCCCTCAACTCTGCTTGAACTTGATCCATGGCCAACTTTCAGCTTCTTTGAAAAGTATGAAATTCTGAAGAGAACCAGACCAGGATGAGAATAACCAGCCTCAAACACCTGTTATGCAAAAATGATGTATATGAATGTATGCATATGCCATGTTCAAATATTTCCAAGGAATCATTCTGCTTTGATTCAAGTTTTTTCTCATACAAACCACAAGAAAAAGATGGGAATGCTCAACAGCGGGTCTCAAAGTTAATATCCCTTGGAAATACAAGAACATGTATGCAAAAATGAAGATGCATATGCAACAGACATGGGATCAAGGCTTCCATAAAGCTTTGTACTGCTGTACTACTGCATGGATAAGTTCAAAGGTCTGCTCTGAAGAGAATACCAGAATACCAGAATATCCAAATAACCAGAATACCAAAAGGCCAACATATCGGCATAATCAAAATACCAGAATTCCAGGGTGTCGGAATAATTAGAATACCAGAATACCAGAATATCGGCATAATCAGAATCCCAGAATACCAGGCTGATAAGTTTGCACTGATAAGAGAACCAGAATACCAGGTAGGAAGAAAGTCAAGGTTACCTGCAGACCTGCAAAGACCCATCCCCTCTTACATGTGGGTTCTAGAAAACCGAGGATCCTCAATATCACGGACTCTCAGGTCGAGAAATGATGATACGTTCACCATTTCTGGTTTGGCATCATCATCAATCAAGGAGCCCTCAACTGATTCCCCTCAAAAAGGATATCCTATAGCAAGTTCCCAGCATTGGGTCCTCGGATCGAGAATGTGTAATGGGTTTGCCATTTCTGGTCTGCCATTATCACATCTCAGGAGGAGTGTCGTTACTGAGTCCTCGGGAATGGTCACCAGAGTCGACAGTTCCTCAGGAGAATAACTACTGGCCTGTATCAACATACAGTAGCAGATATCTCCCGATAGAACCTCGTCTGGTTATGGGTCTCGTGAACACCCGCACATGGACAACACCACGGGAGCGTCACGCCTACCCACGCTAATATCTATGTGTATGCTCAAGCCTGGGTAGTGGGCTTATCTCTCAGAAATCCCAACCTGCCAAACAGAAAATCCAGTACATCACAGCATAATCCAGCATAATAATGAAATGCAATGCCATAAATGCAGTAAATACAGTAAAACAGTAATATAGTAATACAATAATATACAAAAAAATAAAGCACCACAATAAACACCCAATGAAATAAAAATAGACAAGCGCTAGGATTGACTCGTAAAGGGGATGGACCAACAAGAGGTCAACCTTTCCCCAGCAGAGTCGCCAGTTGTCGCTCCCGGGATTTTCATCCAAGTACAAACGCGAAAGTGGCACCGAAACAGAGTCGCCAGCAATGTGTATTTATCCCAAGAGAGGGAAAGGAAACACTACGTAAACCTGAGGGAAAGGAAAAGCATGGTCTCACGACCAAGAGAAACAGGTAAGGGAGTCGGTTACGCGAAGGGAAGGTATTAGCACCCCCACGCATCCATCATACTCGATGGGATCCATGCTTGTTGTCTCGATCAAAGGGTGTCATCATCTGGAGCTCGACTGCCAACTGGAAAGGAGAAGGAACGGGAACATAATAGAATGAAGAAACGGGGGAAAAAAGAAAAAAGAAGTGACTCGATAGGACGTCATCGGAGTCCTAGGCCTACGTATTCCCTCGTGCAATGGGAAAGTCAGAGTCAACATAGTTCGGACACGAACTAGGGGGAAGGTTGCTTGCCAAGACATTGCCTTCTTGTGCCTACGTATCCTCAATCTAACCAGAGAGAGGAAGTCAGAGCAATCGTAGTTCGACTTAACAAGGTCGGTGTGTTTGGCGAAAAAGTCTCGAACGCACGCGTGCGAGAGAAAAGGGTTTGCTAAGTAAGGTTGTGCTCGCAGAGATCTCGCAAGATATCCTGCCTACGTATCTCCATTAACCAATGAAGAGTTAGAGCGACGTAGTTCCCCTCACTAGGGATGACTTTTCTTTGTTTGTGTTTTTTAGGTGAAATACGTCAACGTTCATGTTCTAGCAGTTTAGGTGTTGCCGCTCGGCGTGGGAGTCTTACGCGTTTACCTGTTTGCGGTAGAACGGAAATGACGCATCCTTTATGAGTGGATTAAGGGAGATGAGAAGAGATGACACAAAGGTGTAAGATAAAAATGGAAGTTAGTTGTTAGTGTGCTAGGTGATTCGTCTCACTCGCATAGGTGCGAGAGAAAAGGGAAGTTAGTTATTAGTGTGCTCGCCGAGATATCGCATCTCGTGCCTACATATCCACAATCTGAAAAGAAAGAGGAATCAGAGCATCCGTAGTTCACGCTACTACAGAACACAGGGAACGGTCTCAATCGCACTAGGGCGAGAGAAAAGAATGAGACTCACAGAAGGTCACACAAGTATAAAGGGGGAACTGAACCTACAAGTCAGCATGCAATGATGGTCCTAATGTCAGGATCAAGAGGAGAGTCTACCTAATGTTGTCATGCATGGATTGCTATCCTAATGTCTCTCCTACCTCCAACTCAATCAAAAAATTAAGTGGAGCTAAGAATCCTACGGGATCATGTCATCAGACAAGTAAACACAGGATAAATCAATCACAAAATGAACTAAAAGCAACGAAAGAGTAAACAGTGTCAGTCAACAATAGCATCAAACAATCAAAATAAGAAAATGGGGAGCTTTAGCCAAGGGGCCATATCAACAGAGGCAAACAAGCTAGCTGTGGGAAATAAGGGCACTCACCCAATGGTATCGAGAACCATGGAGAGCAGAGTAAGAGGGGAAGACGTGAATCAGACGACATAAGCATCAACATTGGTCAATGCGAGTTATAGACAAGGCGTTGAGGTCTGATTGTAAAACCCTTTTCCACTTGATCGACTCGATAACAATAGTAAGCTATATTCAAAGCTTCAATCATGTAATAAGAGCTAAGAACAACTCAACTAGAATAACGGGGGTCGGTTGCGAACCCTACTTTCCGTCAATTGCCTTCTTGGAGGTCTTACAAGGAGATATAGGACTGGGATGCCTCTTTGGAGGTCTTAGGCACAATATTAAACAAACACAATCAGAGCCTCCTTTGAGGACTTCCAGAATTGCCGGCCAAGTGGCACGGACTCCCAATCCTACTTCTCATGGCATCAAAAAGGAAAAAATGCAGAATTAGTAAAAGAGAAGAGAAGTAATACCGAACGGATATCAATCCGTAGCAACTCAAGCAAAGTATAAGCAACTGGAAAACTTCTAGTAATCTAGCATAAATGAGCAAAAGTGTCAGAAAGCGAAAAGGATCCGTGAAAGACATGGAACCAAATGCTCTTCACCCTTCATAAATAAGAACAATAAAACAAGGCAATAAACCATAAGCAACAACAACAACAACGCTCCAGCACCTGCATAGCCATAAAAACCAGCAACAAGCAAAAACAGCCTATAACAGCTACTATTTCCATAACAGAATAGGTGTATATGCAACCAGGAAGAATAGCAACATTTTACAACTCACTTTGTTCACAGCAGCTGTGTATGTAACATCAACTTCTACACTTTATTTAACTAATGTACAAGAAGGGCCATACCTCAATGGGATCAAGCAATCATTACTAAACAAGCATGCCTCCTTAAGGTCAAGCAAGCCATATTACTCTCTAAAGTGACAAGCATAAAACTCAAAGCTCATTAAGATAATTCAATAATCAAAGAAAAATAACCAAAGTTAGTCAATAAGCTTCCAATGAAAATGATACAAAAAACATGTTAATCAATTCTAATAAGTAGCATGATATTCAAACAATACCACAAAAAAAGAAAATGAAAATCCTAATCAAAGCAACATAATATTTAACCAATACCATGTGAAAAATCTCAATCAAGTGGCAACATAATACTCAATCAATATCATGTAAAAATCTCAATCAAGTGGCAACATAATATTCAATCAATATCATGTAAAAATCTCAATCAAGTGCATTTGAATCGACAATTCCAAACAAATGCCAAAAATCAATTACGGAGCAATTAAGCCGAAAATCAATTAATGCAATTAAGAAAAAACAACGATTAGTGAGCAACTAAACAAAAAATCAATTAAGGCAATTAAAAAAAAACCAATTAAGGCAATGAAGCAGAAAAATCAATTAATGCAAGTAAGCTAACAAAAAATTAATCAAAATTTAAGTCTAATTATCAAAGTTGAACCGATATCATTTTCTAATTCCAAATCTAAAATTCTAGAGTCAACAAATTAATTCTAAAATTCATTTTTAAAACTAATCCTACAAATATACCCAATTATCTAATCCTAAGAGAACTATCTAATCTAAAAAATCTAATCCTTAACTAAGAACCAAAACCAAGCAGTATACAAATCAGCGTTTAATGAGTCAAAAATAAGATTAATCAAAAGTTTATTACCAGGGGGTGCAGTAAGTGATAAGGACGTATGGATAGTGATCCATGGTGTGAATGTAGAGAGCCCAAACCACGTCATCTCATAAAGGGTTACAAAATCCCTAGATCCTTTAAACTACCATCATCTTCTCCATTTCTCTTCCCATGTGTCGCCGATCTCTTTTCTTCTTCACCTTCATTCTCGAAATTTCCTCGCCGCCGTTCTCCCTCTCCTTGGCCGTGCCACCATCTTCAAATCGTTTCTCTTAATTTCTCGCTCCAAATTCAAATCGTTGCAAAGTCTACCTAAACCCTAATCTTCCAAATCTCCGGTGCGATGAGTTACTCCGGACAAGGTTGAATAGCTTGAAGATGAATATAACAGGGAATCTAGAGGCACCTCCATTACAGTAAACTCTTCGAATCCCGATCCTATGAAATCTTCTTCGTCTTCTTCTCTACTTCGTGCGAATTCTGTTGACAGGCGTAATTGCCGCGTTCTGAATATGTTTGCCGTTGTTGCCTTACTGTGAAGTTATGTTGACGTTTGCAGGTTCTTGCACTTGTGTTGATGTGGATGCGAATCGATTACGATGTGAAAAACATTGCGCTTGCGGCTTCGAAATATGATTTAGATTGTTGTTGATTGTGTCGAACTTGTGAATTGTTGAAGATGAATTGCGGAATTGATGTAAGTTGAAAAAGAATTCACAAGTCGATTACGGAGAGGAAGAAATGGGAACGTAACAAAGCCTTAGGTACGATCCCGCGTTCACTTCTTCTCCTCTTTTCTGTCACGAAACTGAATTCTCCTTCTTCTACGCTAGGTTTCAATTTGTTGTTGAATTGCCGTTCAGAATTGCTCAAAATTCTTGCTGATCGATCTGTTGTTACAGGTTGTGATTTCTGCAGGTTGTTGTAGAGTTGAATCGGTGCAGATAAATTTGAGGATCAAAGAATAATTGAAGAGAAAAAGATTGATCGAGCAAAGTTACAGAATAATTTAGGAATGAAGATTGATGATTGAAGGTGAAGATGGGAGAAGAGAAAATTCGTTAAGGGATCCTGTTAGAGGTTGTGTTAGAGTGAGTTTTCTAGATTTTTTCTGTTAGAAATAGGTTATGGTAGTTAGGAATGGTGTTTCTGTTTGAAAGCTGTTGTAATCATTTTCTGTTAGGATAGGTGGTTATTTCTGGTAGTTATTTTGTTATGACAGTTGGGATTGGTTAGGGAGATTTTTTTGGAATTGTTAGGATTGGAGAGAATTTGTGAAAACTGTCATGGAAATTCTATGTAAACTCTGTTAGGAAGGCCTTTGCTGAATTTTCTCCTGTGTAATTTCTACTATGAAGCTGCTGTTCCCAATTCATGTTGTGGATTCATTGGAAATACTCTTCTATTATGAACCTTTTTTACATTGCTATGTATTTTCTCTTTTAATGCTATGAACTGCAACTTTTCTTGCGATAAAATTCTACTGTTATGCTTTATTATCCTTGTCCTGCTATATATTTTTTACTTTAATTAGAAGAACAGAATTGCATTCAACCTGACTTCCATACCCCTTGCATATGTGAAAGCAGTTCCTTCCATAAGGTTAAAAGGAACTATGCTACCACTATGTCCAACTAGAAACAGATTTTGAAACGAGATTGATCGCAGTGGATGCGGCTTCAAGCTTTGATATTTCTTCAATAGCCTTCATAACCCCAATCGAACTTGTCTCTAATACATGGCCCCCAAAAAATAATCTCATCTAGTATAGTATGCATCTTGCTATAGTTGAACACGACATCAAACTCACATACATTTCTGAAGCATTTGTCTAGTGTTTCAACAAAGATTTAAATCAAATCAAACATAGCAAACTCATTTTTAGAACCCTCAAATATTAACACAAAGCATAGAGTTACGAAGTACTTGTAGACAGGTCGAGCATCCGAGCCAAAAATGGACTCGGCATCCATAAAATTGCTGACATGCTCAGGTTTACTACATAAAACTTTTGATGAGCCAAAGAAATTTGTGTGATCGCACAAGTAGTAGTAAGTCAAAAGAAAACCAAAGTCAGACATGGATCTAAGTGTCAAATGATTTTCAATAAGGATATGTTCATCCGTCAAGAGGAATCGGATAATTGACGGTAAGGTAGATAAGCTTCGAGCTTTCAAAGTGTTTTTCTTTTGGAAATTGGGTTTGGTTTAAAAACAAACAAATGGATTGGATAATGGATTTTGATGTGGATATGAACTTGAATATGATTTCGGGTGATTGGATTTATTTGGAATTGGGTTTGAAAATGATTGAGAATGGATGTTGAAATTAATTGCAAAAATGGGTAAAATGGATTTGAATTTTGAGAAATGATTTTTAAGAGTGGAATGGTTTAAAATGAATATGGATGTTGTATTTAAAATGGAATGGAAAAATGATTAATGGTTATTGAAAGAAAAAGTCAATTGTATCGGAAATGGGTTAAGAATATGGACTAAAAATATGGATAAAAATGGACATGGATTTTGAATGAGCAAATGGATTTTGACAAATGGTTTAGAATAGATTTAAACTCTAAACAAAATGGACATGATCACAAACTTGGATGAAACATAATGGTTTGTGAAATGTGAAGATAGGTGACCTTGATGACTTGGGCTCAAAACAATCCACATGACCATTTCTTACAACACTGATGAATCCAAATCCAAATTTTCTTCTTCAAGAACCATATCTTCAATGCAATTCTAACCTAGTCCCAATTTCCATGGCAATCAACAAATATCATCAATGATCCTCAACCGACAAGAAGAATTTTGAACTGAGAAGGAGTCCAAACCATAAACCACACCCATGAAGTCCTGACCCGATGCTTCTGATGGATCCCCTGAATAGAAAAATCTTGGAACTTGATGAACCTCTGAATAAGAAGATTTCAATTAACAGAATTCAAACTCTTGCTTCACCTTGACTTGAAATAGGAACCAACTGATTCATCTCTGAATTGGGCAACCACTGATAGCAAGAAAATATCCTTTGATCCCACATCTTAGGAGCTCAATGAAAATGTATGATCATGAATGTTATGACCTAATGGAGATGCACATGAATGTGAAGCACAAGCCACTGTTATAAGCCAATAAATAAGAGGGCAAATTTTTGTGTATTAAATTATGAAGCCTAAGACGGAGGCTAAAAAGGTTTGACTCAACAAGAGAGTCTTTTATACTCAACAAGAGAGTGGTTTAGTGTCTCGTACGAAGCCCGAGATAGAGGCTAAAAGGGGATTGACTCAACAAGAGAGTCTTTTATACTTAACAAGAGAGTGTTTTGCTGTCTCGTACAAAGCCCAAGATAGAGGCTAAAAGGGGATTGACTCAACAAGAGAGTCTTTTATACTCAACAAGAGAGTGTTTTATATGTCTTGTACAAAGCCCAAGACGGAGGTTAAAAGTTTGAATCAACAAGAGAGTCTTTTATACTCAATAAGAGAGTGTTTTAGTGTCTCATATGAAGTCCGAGATAAAGGCTAAAAGGGAATTGACTCAACAAGAGAGTCTGAAAAGGTTAGCTCCGCTGGGGAGAATCATTGTAAAAAGGCCAAGAGGAGGCAATCTTACCGCCGTGGATTCTGGAGATCCTGAAGCGAGTCCAAGTGTGGGGAACTCTCATGAGAGAGACCGGGTTTCTACCTATGTTTGAAGGGAACTTGAGAATGTCTTTGAGACTCACGGGTCTTAGACTGTCCAAGTCTAGGGCTTTATCTATTGTACTATGCCCAAGAGGAGGCACGGGTATTAAGGGATGGGTATCAACCCTACAACGGCCGGAGTTTTGATGTTGGAAAGACTGCTCTAGCAAAGGATGACTAAGTTCTGTCTTACACCTTTAAGAGGCCGTCAGGGTCCTTGTATTAAGCCCAAGAGAAGGCATGAGAACTTCTAAGAAGCCGAAGGGTCCTTGTACAACGCCCAAGAGGAGACGGGATGCTTTTAGGAAGCCTGTGGGTCCCCAAACTAAGAGAAGTTCAAGAAATGCAATTCACCGAGAAGAGATCATTCCAGGAAAGTTCGAGGATTTAGAAGGAACTCAAGAGATGCCATTCACGGAGAAAAGATCATCTCTGGGGAGTATAGTTTCTTTGACAATTTCTAAGAGTGACAGTCTGAGAAAGGGTTCACCGAGAATGCTGCCTTTCACGTTTCCATATTGTTTAACCCCAAGCGGAGGGAGGACTGTGTCTGGTAATCCTATGAGGGATCTAGTTTTGTTTGTATTTAAGAGTGACCAACAGGCTTTACCTAGTTCTAGACGTAGTTGCCAGGGAATACTCTAAATAACTATACTAGTATTACACAGTGGATATACAACAAGTATATAAAGGATGTGAAAGAAGACTTACAGTGAACCAGCCCCACAATACAGTTATATACATATGAAAGCGATAAATGAAAGCGGATAAACACTTACCCGTTGTAGAGCTTCCATGCTGTTTTGTTAGTTGTTCAACAAAGAAATCTTTGATAACAATATTATATTAAAAATCAAATGAGAAAGTGCTTTGAAAAGATTGTTGGGGCTTACAGCTTAAGGAGAGGCCCAAGGTTTTGACGATGATCGCACCGCTGTTTTGAAAACTGTACAGAGGGACTTATACAATACGTGAGGCTCACAAAGTTTTATGTACAAGGGGATTGGGTCTTACACTCTATTAGAGGCCCAAAGATTTATTTTTTGTAAAAGAGATGGGACTTACAACTCAAGGAGAAGCCCAGGGTTATTTGTTTGAAAATGGCGATCGCGCCGAGATTTTTGAAAACGCAGTGGGTCTTATACAATGACTGAGGCCCAAAAATGTTTTGGTTTCCAAAGGGGTTGGGTATTACACTCTATTAGAGGCCCAAGAGTTTTAAAAAGATTTATGAGGGTGAAAATCAAAGAAACCCTAATTTTGTTTTTCTTAAAAAGTAAATATTTAAAGAAAATCAATTAAAATGATAAAAATACCAAATAAGTTTGAATAAACCACTTGTGATTTTTGTTTAAGGTTTGAAAAATGAGATTTTAATCACAAGATGATTTAGAACTCATTTGGTTTTGATTTTCAAAATGAATATTCACTTTTAAATGTTAAAAAAACAATTAAAAATGAATTTATTCACAAAAATACTAATTATATTAAATAAATAGTATAAATTTGATTTTTTTTGTGGAATAAAGTATTTCAACATTTTTGTGATTTTTTGCAAAAAGAACCAATAAAAAATAATTAAGATTGAGGGAGTTAGTAATTTTTCAAATCATTAAAAATAATATGAAAAACAATAAAAAAAAGTGAAAAAACATTAAAAAGGGGTCTGGGGCGAGGGGGATTCGAACCCTAGACCTCTAGTGTGCAGCATGCGCGCCTTACCACTGGGGTGGTGATACATCCGTGTATCAAACCCCATCCATAAATATACAAGGCTTGCCTTGTTCTTGGCCTGGCCAAGGCAAGGCAAGGTTTTTGGTCAGAAACGTGAAGGTCATAACTTCTTCATTTCTCAATGGATGGAGACAAAATTTATATGCATCTGGCCTAGAATTTCACAAGGAATCCAATGGTGGTGGTGGTTTTTCCAGAAAATCAATCCTCCTCAAAACCCGATAGTGGTTTTAAAATAGACCATAATGTGCATTTTCTGTGCTACCTCTTGGTACAGCCATGAATTACATGATGAATTGCTTCAAACACAACACATATAACATATATAAGAGATGCATGATCAGTGGACCTCAAAGCAAGGCATATTTTAAAGAGTTCAAGTTGTGATGCTTACCTCCCTTGGAGCTTTTTGGGCTATCTGCCAAGTGCTTTGTTCCATAAATGTTTTTATGCTTTGAACACTCTCAAATGATCCCTTAGAAGCTTTTAGGATGATTGGAATCAGCTGGAAACTTCAGGAATGGAAATTGGCCCTTTCTTGCAAAAGGGCCAAAAGTGGCCAAAATAGCAACTCTCTCAAATGATGTTCCAGATGTGTGGAACCATTTGGGATAGTTCAAGGATGATATTTGGAGTGTGTTTGAGGCTTTATCTGGTTTTGAAAGTGACTGAATCAACACATGGCTTGAAAAATGCAAAAGGCTCTATTTTGAGGTTTTGAGAGGGGACTTTGTGATTTTGGTGTTACAGGTCACTTGTGAGTGTTTGGATCACTTCTAAATGATGTTTATGAGGTGTGTGTGTGTGATTGGTTTGGTTGGAATTGCTCTCAAACTCAAAACCCGATAGTGACTTGCTTTGGAAGGCAAATTTGGAAGTGAGAAGGTGATTTTGAGGAAAGCATCAGTTTGATGGCTTTGGTGTACTCAAACTGAGCACAAATGAGCTCTATTTATAGTAGAGCAAGTTTGTTTTGCAAGCAATAGTGAATGGCAACTGCAGCAGAGGTTTGGCCAATGGTTGCATTTTGGAATCTCAAGTCTCCTCTAGCCATTGACTAGAGGTTAGAGCACAGGCTGCTGGTTCCCTAGTTCTTGGATATGTCTTGACTGAATTCAGTTGGAAATGGTTCAGTCCATGCCACCTTGGTGCATCCATTAAATGCTCCAAACCAAAATTGTAGTCTTGTCCCCTCTTTAGGGATTTCTAGGTTTGGCATGCTACTTTTGGTTCCAAGGACTTATGAGGCTTATGAATCAGTGTTTGTCCCTCCTTGGTCCCTCACTGAGGTGTTCAGATGGATAGACATGTTTGTCATTTGGACAAATTTGGCAAATCGAGCAAAATGCACAAATCTGCCTTGCCATGACAATTTGCAGTAAGGCATATTGACATGGTCATATCTCATGGCTCAAGTGGAATTCCATGGAGTTCTTGGCCATTTTGGAGAGCTCTCATATGATACAACATATGTGTGATCATAGTTTATTTTGGTACCTTTTGGATCCAAGTGAAAAATGCCCCTACATTTGGAAAAAAGTGAAGGCAGATTCTGACTTAGTGAAAATTTCGCTGTGTTGGAAAAAAGTGACATTTTCACTTTTTGTGATTTTGGCCATTCCATAACTTGAAATCCATGAGGAATTGGAATGAGGTGTAGTTGACACTTTTAAAGTATGCCATGAGAGCTACAAATCCATCTTTGGATCAGCCCAAATGGTTGCTTGGATCTTAAGTTATGATCCTTGGAAGTTGGTACCCTAGCCACTTTGTTCCATAACTTAGAAAATTTCTAAGTTTTTTATGGTTATCCCTTTTACAAATTATCCCACTTTTCTTGATTTTTCTTGATGAATGATGATTCCAATCACACATTAACATCATTTTAGGGTCAAAGAACCAAATTTGTGAAAAATCTCAAAAAGTCAAAGTTGACTTTCGTGCACAGTTGACTTTTTATCAGATGAATTCCAAACTGTGTGATCCTCTATGAAATCAAGTCCTTGACCTAAATCAAACTTGATGGATTGATTTCATATGTGTTATAGGGTGGATTGAATCATGTCCCAAGGTTTGGGAGCATGCCTGGGTCAAAAGTCAAAGGCACAGTTGACTTTTCCCGCGAAACCCTAATTGTGGTTCTGATGAATTTGAAACTTGTTGATCAAGCTTCTTGGACTAATCCATTGTTGCAAATGGATCAATGTAGTAGGTTAGAGACCCTCATATCATGTCTTGAGGTCTTGGCTCATGTTTTGTCCCAAAAGTCAACTTAGGGGTGAATTAGGTCAAGAAACCCTAATTCCTGATTTTTGATGAATGCATCCCCTGAGGCTAAATTGACTTGATGATTGGTTTTATGATGTCCCATGAAGTATCTTAGGTTATGCTTTGAAGCATTGGCTCATGCCCAAAGGAAAATTTCCATCTGGAGGCCCTGGTCGACCAAACCCTAATTTGGTGACACTGGCGATCTTGAGGCTTGATCCACTTAGAATGCTGCAACCATGTGCTTGATTCTTGTTGTGGGAGTCCTCTTGATCAATTGTGGATGTTTGAGAGGTTAGACAAGTTGAAGATCATGTCAATTCTTGATTGATCCTTTGTCTAAGAGCTCTGAGAGGGCTTGAAACCCTAAATTTGATTGTAGTGGATGCTCACCCATCTTTGGGGAGACTAATGAGGCATGATGGTCCATCCATATTATGATGATGATTTACACAATGATGGGAATCTTAGTGGTCAAAATTTGGGGTATAACATATGCCCCTATTTAATCTTCTTGGACCCGAAGGTGTGAATGGTGAAGGTATTCGGGCATTCGGGGTGCAAGAGGATTAAATATCGGAGTACCCAAAATTTTGATGGTGGTTATGAATGGCAGCTTGCTCATTCATCTTCCTTTGCTAAGCAATGATGCTTATAAAAGGTAAACTTCCCCTTGATCCTGGTTTCAGCCATGGAACTGGTCTCAGTTTTCTTTTGAAAATAAACTTCCCCTCGATCCTGGTTTCCTACCAAGGAACTGGTCTTAGTTGCTGACAGAAACTTCCCCTCGATCCTGGTTTCCTACCAAGGAACTAGTCTTATTTGCTGACATAAACTTCCCCTCGATCCTAGTTTCCTACCAAGAAACTGGTCTCAGTTTCTAAAATAAACTTCCCCTCGATCCTGGTTTCCTACCAAGGAACTGGTCTTAGTTGCTGACATAAACTTCCCCTCGATCCTGGTTTCCTACCAAGGAACTGGTCTCAGTTTCTGAAATAAGCTTCCCCTCGATCGTGGTTTCCTACCAAGGAACTGGTCTCAGTTTCTGAAATAAACCTCCCTTCGATCCTGGTTTCCTACCAAGGAACTGGTCACAGTTTCTTTTGTCAATAAACTTCTTGACAAGGGATGCTGTTTGTAGCGGTTTTCCTCAAACTTCTCGCCGAATTTTCCTGGGGAGATGCCATTTGATGGAAAAAGATTTGATGTCAGAGTTGCTGGGGAACCCAGTCGTCTGAGTTGTAGAGGTGTACAAACTTCTTTGTTGGAGATGCCATTTGTCGGCTCTATTGGGGAAAGCAGGTCTCTTGAGAGACTGCTTTCGCTTGGGGGTGTTACATCATCATTTTCTCGGGATCTTCTCGGAGAAATGCCATACGATGTGATCCAATTTTGAGGTGCTGATGACCTTTTCGTCAGCGGATTTTTCGGAGAAAAACTGCTGTATTACCGAATCTCTGATTAAGAGGTTTTCTCTGGGGATTTTCCTTAATCCGGGAAAGCGAGGATATCTTCTTCAATGGCGAAGAATGATGTTTGTTGAAAGTTCTCTGGTTTTTCAGAGGTTCAAGTTATCAAAGTGGTCGAGGATCGATTCTAAACCAGAAATAAACTGGAGGAGAGAGATAGTTCAGACACAACACTTCCTGACGAGAAAAGGACTGACAACTCGATTGAGAGAACTGTTATCACTAGGGGATACGACTGACTAGAGAGATAGTGATGCAATATGATCATGAATGTAAATCAATAATGCATGATGTATGTATGTTTTTGTTGACAAAATTGACGCGACATATCGACTAGTAGATGAACACGACTGGATACTCGGCTACAGTGGGGGACGAAGAGGTATCATTGGTTCAAGATAGTAATCCTGCCTTGCTTAGGAGAAATATTCCCCGCGGGGAACAACCGTTGGTCGGGCTTAGGAGGTATGAACTCTGCCGGGGGGTGTTAGATGAAACATGGTCTCTGACACAACTGATCCTTCGTTCAGGCGTACCGGTTTAGAAGGAGTACTTTGATTCTGCACTTTGAAGATCAATTGCTTCTAGAGAAACGATCAATGTTCTTTCGATGTTCAACAGTCAAAAGAAATTGCCATCTTTATTTTAAAAGCAGAAAAAGTTTGACAAGTAAATTCATTTTTTGTTTCATTTCAAGAATCGTTGATCATGTTAAAAAACATCGTTCTGTAAAGCTAAAACAAATAAGAATTGCAAACAAAAACACAAGGGCTTAAATTTTATTGATAGAATGGAAATGCTGATAGAATGGAAATCAGCCAAGCGCGTGACTCCATAGAGTATTTACAAAGTTTAGAAAATGGTAATTTAAGGGAAAAAGGGCTACATTGAAACATGACGACCGCTATCCTTCTACCAACTTTAAATTCTGGACATCCTGAGCTTCTGTCGAAGATGACCTTGAATGGAGTTTTTCTTCTGATGGATGGCATTACTGCTGAGGAGTTAAACTGATCAGACGTAGTTACTTGCCATGAATCCCTAATTTTTGCCTGGATTGTACTTTGAGATTTCTAGTCCACCGGGATGATTTTTTTGATTATGTCTCTAATTTTTGCCTGGACTGCCCTTTCGGGTTTTCAATCCATTGAGACGTTTTTTTCTATTTAGGCGAAGTATTTCTTGATTACGTTAACATTTGTGGGGTAGGCAAATTCCTCTCCATCCATGGTTGCGAGTCTCAAGGCACCGCCTGAGAAAGCTTTCTTGACCACAGAGGGGCCGTCATAATTCGGAGTCCAGTTGCCCCGAGAGTCAGTGAGAAACGATTGTGTCTTCTTGAGCACGAGGTCTCCTTTCCTGAAGACGCGAGGTCGGACCTTTTTGTCAAACACCTTCTTCATCCTTTGTTGATACAATTGACCATGGCATAGTGCCGTTATTCATTTTTCTTCGATCAGATTTAGTTCATCGTGTCGACTTTGACACCATTCAGCTTCTGTAAGCTTAGCTTCCATCAATACCCAGATTGATGGGATCTCTACTTAGATGGGAGCACTGCTTCCATGCCATATACTAGAGAGAAAGGGGTTGCCCCTGTTGAAGTGTGGAAAGATGTGCAATAACCGTGAAGAGAAAACGGTAGCATCTCGTGCCAGTCTTTGTAGGTTACGACCATCTTCTGAACGGTCTTTTTGATGTTCTTGTTAGCCGCTTCTACCGCTCTGTTCATCTTGGGTAGGTAGGGAGATGAGTTATGGTGTTCGATCTTGAACTCAGTACACAACTCTTTCATCATCTTATTGTTTAAGTTGGATCCATTATCAGTAATGATCTGGTTCAGAACACCATAACGACAAATGATATTGTTTTTGATGAATCGGACCACCACTTGTCGAGTTACATTGGCGTACGAAGCTGCTTCGACCCACTTGGTGAAGTAGTCAATGGGTACCAGGATGAACCGATGTCCGTTCGAAGCCTTGGGTTCAATCATGCCAATCATGTCGATTCCCCATATGGAAAAAGGCCATGGGCAAGAAAGAACTTTGAGATGTGTTGGCGGTACATGGATCTTGTCTGAGTATATCTGACACTTGTGACACGTCCTCATGTACTTGTAGCAATCGGATTCCATGGTCAACTAGTAGTACCCTGCTCTTAGAATTTTTCTCGCCATTGTGTGCCCGTTGGCATGAGTGCCAAAGGATCCTTCATGAATTTATTTTATCAGTATGTTTGCTTCTGGTCTGTCTACGCATCGAAGTAAGACCATGTCAAAGTTTCTCTTATAGAGTGTGTCACCACTCAGGAAGAAGCTTCCAGCCAGTCTTCTGAGGGTTTTTCTGTCTTTCCTTAGTGCCCCAGGTGGGTACTCTTGTTTCTGAAGGAAGCATTTGATATCGTGATACCAAGGTTTGTCATCAATGACTGCTTCAATCGCGAAGATGTAAGTGGGCTGTTCAAGGCGCATTATGTCAATCTTAGGTACGTCGTTCCATTGACCTACACTAATCATGGAAGAGAGAGTGGCTAATGCATCAGCCATGTGATTCTCTTCACGAGGGATATGGTGAAACTCGATTCTGTTGAAGAATGGTAACAACCTTCTCGCGTAGTCTTTGTAAGGAATCAATCCTGATTAGTATGTGTTCTAATCTCCTTTGATCTCATTGATAACCAGGGTTGAGTCACCGTATACGTCCAAGTTCTTGATCCTTAAGTCGATCGCTTCTTCGAGACCCATGATACAAGCTTCGTATTCGGCCTCGTTGTTTGTGAATTTGAAAGTCAGTCTGGCAGTGAAACAAATATGGGTACCCTGAGGTGTTATGATGATTGCCTCAATTCTGTTTCCATAATGATTGACAGCTCCGTCAAAGATTAGTCCCCATTGGGAACCTGGTTCTGGCCTTTCACTGGGTAGCGGTTCATCGCTATCTTTTATTTTCAAATACATGACATCTTCGTCTGGGAAATCAAACCCGATTGGTTCTTGATCGTCAATCAGTTGATGAGCCAAATGATCAACTAAAATACTTCCTTTAACGGATTTCTAAGCGTGGTACTCAATGTCATATTTTGATAACAACATCTGCCAACGGGAAATTCTTCCTGTGAGAGCAGGTTTTTCAAATACATACTTGATTGGATCCATTTTTGAGATTAACCAAGTAGTGTGATGAATCATATACTGGCGAAGACGTTTGGCTGCCCAAGCCAGAGCACAACAAGTTTTCTCGAGCATAGTGTACCGAGTCTCGCAATCAGAGAATTTCTTGCTCAGATAGTAGACGGCAGACTCCTTCCTTTTGGTTTCGTCTTGTTGACCAAGTACACATCCCATGGAGTCTTCCAAGACTGTTAGGTAGATGATCAATGGTCTTCCTTCCACTGGAGGTGCCAAAATCGATGGATTCAACAAGTATTCCTTAATACTGTCGAAGGCGGTTTGGCAGTCATCTGTCCAAATGCAGTCTTGATTCTTTTTGAGTAATTTGAAAATCGGCGCACATGTTGCAGTCATGAGGAATATAAATATGGAAATGTAGTTCAGACGTCCCAGGAATCCCCTGACTTGTTTTTCAGTCCTCGGAGAAGGCATTTCTTGAATGGCCTTGACCTTGTCAGGATCAACCTCAATTCCTTTCTGGCTGACGATGAACCCTAAGAGTTTCCCTGAACGGACACCAAATGTGCACTTATTGGGATTGAAGCGGAGTTTGTACTTTCTCAGACGCTCAAATAGTTTTAACAGGTGGGTCACATGCTCCTCTTCTGTTTTAGATTTCACAATCATATCATCGACATATACCTCGATTTCCTTGTGTATCATGTCATGAAACAGAGTAGTCATGGCCTTTTGATAGGTTGCCCCGACGTTCTTCAAACCAAACGGCATTACCTTGTAACAAAATGTACCCCATGGGGTAATGAATGAAGTTTTCTCCACATCTTTCGGTGCCATTTTGATTTGATTATAGCCAGAGAATCCATCCATGAAGGAGAAAACTTTGAACTTTGTTGTACTATCTACCAGCATGTCAATGTGTGGTAAAGGAAAGCCGTCCTTTGGACTGACCTTGTTTAGATCTCTGTAATCCACACACATTCTGACCTTTCCGTCCTTTTTTGGAACTAGAACGATGTTGGCTAGCCATTGAGGATATTATGACGTGGGGAGGAAACCCGTGTCAATCTATTTTTGTACTTCCTCTTTGATTTTGAAGGCCATGTCTGGGTGAGTTCTTCTCAACCTTTGTTTTACTGGCGGATATTCTGATTTTAACGGTAAATGATGTTCAACGATGCTGGTATCCAACCCTAGCATATCCTGATAGGACAAAGCGAATACATCGGGAAATTCTTTGAGAAGCTTTATCAAACTTTCTTTGACAGTTGGACTGAGCAGTGCCCTAATCTTGACTTCTTTTTTCTCTTCTTCTGAACCCAAGTCGACCGTTTCCAACGACTCTTTGTGAGGCTCAATCGTCCTTTCCTCTTGTCTGAGTAATCGGGAGATCTCTTCTGGAATTTCTTTGTCATTTTTTTCTTCAGCCTCAAATACCGGGAATTCAAAGTTGGGAGAAGGCATTGGATCGTATGTTTTAATGGGGTTTAAAACAAGCAATCTGCATGGCATGATGATTTGTTTTAAGAAGAGATAGAGATAATGCAAGAGTGTGTGCAGTGTATTTTTTTTTTTGGAAAACTGCTTTTTTTTATTATTGAGTTGTTTTTTAGGATTACCATTTTTTGAAAAAGCGAAAAGAGAAAACAACAGTAAATGCGGAAATTACAGAACGACGTTATTTTATTTATGATCTTGTCGATTCTTGAAACTACAGCCCTATAAAACAAAACTCAGTCGCTTTGGGCGAAGCGAAGAGAGAAATTTACAGAAAGTGAGCCCTATCAAAATAGCCGTTTCACCTGGGCAGGGTGAAAGGTTAAGATAAAGACAGCAATTACTTAGACTTATGGACGACTTTTGGAACGTTACCCATTGGCGGCAAACTCCTCGGTGAATCACAAAGTCTGGCACCTTCTTTCTTGGTTTGTCCTTAGAAATGACGCTAATTTCTGGAGGAGCATAATCGTTGAAATCTGTTTCCCAGGCAGAGTTGTTGTAGACAAACTCTTCTGTTGTATCTTGTATAGTATTTCTCAGGTGGATCTCCCCATCCAGCAGGCTGGATGTCTTCGTGCCTGATATGAGAGCTCTGAAGAGTGGTGTACTTGACCAAGTAGTCGAATTTGCCACTCGGTTGTCCTAAGGTATCCCACACTTTTGTGGGAGAAGAGGAGTCATCCCTTTCGATGATGTTAACCTCAGGAAAAGCATAATTGATGAATTCTAGTCCTGCAAGCTTTGAAAATTCATCGTCGTGCTGGATATTTTCTAAATGTCCTGAGTAATGATCCCATGACATGGTGGGGACGCAAGTATTCTTTTCAATAATGCTCAGTTGATATGCCTCGTTGGGCTGACTTTCTTGCCCCAAGTCTCCCGGGTACGGCTGCTAGAAATGCAGGCCATCCATTGGGCTATAATAGTCATGGTCAAAGTTATCTTTCATCAGAGTATCCTCCTCTAATGAGTTTGGTGGAGCACAACATCCTTCTGGATCACAATCTCCGTATATCATCTTGACATCTGACTTTGGTATAAGTCTCAGACTTTGTGCGGGATAGAAAAATGGCATATGCACCTCTTCCTGAGACATATAACCGTCCTAGTTAACATAGGACTTCCACTCTTCATCTGTATCGGAGGAATCACCCTCGTTGATGGTATGCACTTCCTGAGGCACTGGGTGAAGGAAGCCTCCACTGTGGAAGAAGTCCTGAATGGGATGAAGACTTTCATTGTTAGTAGTAGTCTGGGGATGGGTTGAAGAAAAACCCTTCTTTGTTTTGTTATCAGTAGGAATGACAAGTTGTCCCCATCCCTTGACATTGTTACTTTTGATCACTTTGAGAGCATCTTCGTACGAGGAAATCGATGTTCCTTTTTCTGAATGATTCTCATTGCTCACCGAAAGTGCTTGGAACCGGGTTTCCACAACCTCCTCTGGTTCTACACAAGTAGACGACGATAAGTTACTCACGATCAAGGCTTGCTCTCCGCATACTGTGACTAGTTGGTCGTTCTTGACGAACTTCAGTTTCTAGTGCAGTGTCGAAGTGACTGCCCCAGCCTAGTGTATCCCAGGTCTTCCTAATAAACAATTGTATGCTGCCTGGACGTCCATGACCTGGAAAGTGACTAGGAAAGTGTGAGGACCGATAGTTATGGGAAGATCGATTTCGCCGATAACTACTTTTCGAGATCCATCAAAAGCTTTGGCGATGACCTTACTGCCCCTCATCAGAGATCCTTTGAATGATAGTCGCATTAATGTGGACTTCGGCATAACATTCAGAGCCGATCCGGTATTTACTTGTACGATAGCCAAAGCATCGTCATGGCAGTTGACTGTAATATTGAGTGCAATGTTATGACTTTTTCCTTCTTCTGGCAGTTCCTCATCACTAAACCCCAAGTTGTTGTAGGAAGTGATGTTGGAGAGGATGTTGTCGAATTGTCTTATTGTTACATCCTATTCCACAAAGGCTTGCTCTAAGACTTTCTGTAGAGCCTCCCTATGAGCTTCGGAACTGAGTAAAAGAGATAACATAATGATTTTTGAAGGAGTTTGCAATAGCTGATCAATAATGTTGTATTCACTCTTTTGGATGAGCTTTAGCATCTCATCGTCATGCTTTGAAAGGTCGGGATCACTGGACTGACCCACGGGTTGGACTGGACCTTCTGTTTGAAGTTCCTTTTCTTTGCTGGGTTCTCCAACTCCTCGGTTGAAGATTCGACCGTTCCGTGTTACTCGATTGGTGTCTGCAATATTCACGACAGAGGGTAATGGAACTTCTTTTCCATTCTCAACTGTTGTTGCACCGTATTTGTAAGGGATAGCCTTATCGAATTTGTACGGTACTGGTCCCGGCAGATAGATAACTACAGGAGCCTTTTGACTCTTCTGACCATCATAATCGGCCTCAGTTGGTTCAAGATTGAGAACCTTTCCACCATCAAGAGGGACTCTTGATTCACGGAGTAAAGGGATTATGGCGCACACATTTTTGGCCACTTCTCGTTTAGGGATCAAGACAACATCCCCGCTTTTATCAGGAAGATAGTTCGCCATTGAACCAGAGCTTGACCATGGTTGAATTTCCTTATGGTCCAACTGACTTTGAAGGGTTGCTCGCACGAGGTAGCACCCTTGATTATTCTCTGAGCAAACTCTACAGCGCTCGTAGTTGTGTGGTGGCACCCGACCACGTCCGCTTTGTATGCAGTGTAACCTCACTAGGTCTGTTTCCATTGATTGAACATCCTGATTGTGATGCCTAGTAGGGTTCCCATTAATCATACTGACTTGTTGTGTGTCTTCATCTAGGTAGATTGGAAGCCACCAGTGGTTTAACAAGTGTTGCAGTGTTCTTTGAACGAGTGCACAACCTTGGTTACTCTCACGACACACTTTACAGTTCTGATACTCATGCGAAGTCAGAAAACCAAGCTGGACTTGCTTAGCGTGTAACTCCACCAAGCTAGTATTCATCAAGCGAATATCGAAAATTTGAATCAAGTTGATCTGATAGGGATTTCTATCACGGTAATCCTGGATCCATCCAAGATCCATCTGACGCTGGAGGGCCTCTTGTACAAAAAAGCATCCCTGATTATTTACCGAGCAAATCAGACAGGAATCATAATCATGCCGTGGCAGATTATGATGTTGGCTTTGCCTTGAGTGCATTGCTACCAAGTTGACATTCATCGCACGGATGTCGTGGTTTTGAATGATGCGCAATTTGTATAAGTCATGTTAACCCCACGAATTCGGTGATCCTGGATCCAACCGAGATCCAACTGATCCTGTAGAGCTGATTGCACCACATAACATCCTTGATTATATTTCGAGCAGATATCACACTGATGATAGTTATGAGGTGGTACATGCCCATATCCGTTCTGTCTGCGATGCATCTTGACTAGATTGGCCCTTAATAAGAGTACATAATGAATTTGATAGCTGTGGTTAGACTCTCCCTCTATCAAATTGACTGCAGCTTTCTCGTGGCATGGCAACGGGTTCGTCTGAACATTTGGATTTGTATTCTTGAAGGATAAGACCCCACTCCTGACAAGCTTTTGCACATCAGATTTGAAACTGAGACAGTCTTCTATGTTATACCCCGGTCCTCCTTGATGGTAAGGACAAGTCTGATCTGTTTTGAACCAAAAAGGCGGATTCTCCGGTATTGGAAGAGGAGACCTGGTCTGGACGTGCCCTTTGACCAGTAGTAACGGAAATAGTTCCGCGTACAACATTGGTAGAGGGTCGAACCCTAGTGGTCGCATTGTACGCTTGTTGTTGTACTACGGACGAGCCTGCTGAAGAGGCTGTTGTGCCCTTTGCTGATATTGTTGTTAATTCGGTTGGCTTTGAGCAACCTGAGGTTGATACGTTGGAACAGGCGCAGGGTTGATAACAGGAGTTACAGCTGCTACTGGTTGGTACCGTCGCCTTTGCTTTTTGAGAGAGATATTACCAATATCTTTCTCTTTTTTCTTATGGAAAGTGCTGCCGCATCTTTTGGTACTGCTTGATGATTCTGTACCTTTGACTAGACGTCCTTCTCGTACTGCTTCCTTAAGACGAACTCCCATGCCTACCATCTCGGTGAAGTCGCTGGGCGCATGGGCGACCATTCAGTCGTAGTAAAATGAGCTCAAGGTTTTCAAGAAGATCTTTGTCATCTCTTTTTCCTCAAGAGGTGGACAAATCTGAGCGGCAATTTCACGCCACCTCTAAGCATATTCCTTGAAGGTTTCCTTATCCTTCTGCGACATGGCTCTAAGTTGATCTCTGTTCGGTGCCATGTCCAGGTTATACTTATATTATGTAACAAAGGCAGCGCCAAGATCTCTGAAGGTGGCGATCTTAGTGCGGTTTAAACCCATGTACCATTTGAGTGCGGCACCGGTTAAACTATCCTGGAAATAATGGATCATTAGCTGTTCGTTCTCTGTTTGAGTTGACATCCACCGAGTGTACATCACCAAATGACTTTGAGGGCAAGAGTTACCCTTGTATTTTTCAAATTCGGGCACCTTGAACTTGTGCGGAACTTTCACATTGGGGACCAAACAAATGTCTGCGGCGTCTTTTCCAAATAGATCCTGACCTCGAATGGCTTGCAGTTCTTTCTGCATCTCCAAGAACTATTCTAGGAATTCCTTTATTTTATCGTTCATAATTTCATTTCCACCAGATGGTATCTATGGAATCTGTCCTTCCGGGACAGTGTGTACCACATGTGGTGGTACAATCATTACGACAGTGACTCTTGGTGTTTCCCTCTCCCGAAGTTTGTAACCTTCAGGAGTTGCTGTCATGCCCCTTGCATCTTCGCTTTCCCGAAGTTTGTAACCTTCAGGCCCAGCGGCTCCTGCTGTAGTTTTCTAATCTTCCATGATCGGCGGAATATATCCTTCCGGGATATAGTTGGGTGACATGCCCCAGGGATGTTCTTTAGGCATGTTAAACGAAGGATCATACTTTTCCACTATGGGCGTCGATGTGATCTCCGAGATCACAGTCCTTTGTTGTTGTATCTGGGTTGCTGCTAGAGATTGCATGTCATTGTGAAGTTTCCTTAAATCTCCTTTCAGAGTGTCGATTTCTTCTCTCAACTCTTTGTTCTCTTCCTCGAGATCATCCATTTTCTTTTGTCGATTGGCCCGATTATTGTACGAATAAGACAGTTTGACTCTAGAATCGAGACACAAACGTGAGATTCGTAGGGAAGAAGAATGCGTTAGGTGAGAATGATGAATGATATGCAATGATTATATTAATTAATTTATGTTAATTAATCAAAAGAAACTTTGACAATTGGATTGCAAATATCAAACAGTGGGGAAACCCCATTTTATTGAATTCAAAGATTGCGGAAATGGAAATACAGTAATTTACAAAGTGCTGTAAAAGGAAATGTCTAAACTTATGGATCCCGAGTCCTCTCTGAGGGGAGCTCAGGTGCTGGTTCTGGTACTTTTCTTTTCTTTGACCGGGGCTCTTGAGTCGTTGTTGGGTTGTCATTCCTTTGCCAAGTGAAAGGAGCGAGCAAATTCCTTTGGTCTTCTGGATTCTCTACAGCATGTTGCTCTAAAATCTCAATCAGAGCATCTTTTTCTTTTAACAATTTCCGTATTTTGTTACACTCCACGTTGAGAATGCGGCACTTGTTCCTCCAAGACCTCTTCACCTGTTGAACTTTGGCGAGAGTAACCTGAAGTTTTTCCGTATCAGACATAAAATAAAGGACAGATTCCCTTAACGGAAGAACTTCGTGACGAGGGTAAGGCATACTCAGTTTGAGAGCTCTAGTTTGTACCCAGCGGAGATAAGGCTCTACAGAGATACAATCCGGTTTCCCTAGAGACTTTCTTCCTTTCCTGGGAACATGTTTCCAAGCATGCACTATTTCTGTCTTTAGTGCCCTGTCACTTTCTCCTTCCTTGAAGAAAAGACCTTCCAGATGAACATTACGTGGGACATGTCTCATCGGGTATCCGAATTGACGACGAACTAAAACTGGATGATAATTGATTCCTCCTTTAATTCCTATGAGGGGTACATTAGGGAAGTTTCCACAATGGTCAATGATCCTGATCCCGTCATAAATTCAACTGTACCAATCGATGTCAGAGTTGGTAAGAGACATGATTCTCTGCGACCAACGTAAAGTACTCTTTTGATCCTTGGTCGCGACTTCGTGTAATGGTCGGATTACTGCTGCAAGTATACAGCTTATCGCGTAGTCTTAAAAAGGCTGTCGAACCCACAGGGACTAATAATCAACCTAGAATGATCGATTATTGCGGTGTAAAGCTAAGGCTAGATTTGGCGGTAAAAGGAATTTGGTTATTAACGGGATTTGAAAAACAATAATAAAGATGAGACCGGAGAATGATTTTCGTGCTCTTTGGGACTCCGTAAGATCCAAGTGTTAACAAAGGTCTTGAGATTGGTCTGAAGGATATACCAGTTTAAAGGCTCAACCTCACGCTTTCTCGGTCTTAACCAAGCCACGCCTAATGACCCCAAGATTTTGCTCTCGCTCGCTCGGTAGTTAAGAGGTGTTGTTTGAAAACTAACATAAACTAAATGAGGCCCTAAAGCGCTATCGCTGTATTTAGGCTCAATGTCCGATGTGTACTATCCGACGATTACCTCAAACTCTCGCTCTATTATACACGCCTTGGTGTGTTTCTCACTCTCGTGACGAAACACTGTTAAACAGCCCCTCATTCTCACGACAAGGTTGTCTAAATTCATTTTAGACACCAAAACCTGAATTTTAAAACAAAAGCTAAACACCGAAGGTTCTACAGAGTCCCGTCGGAACGACGGTCCTCAATCTACGGACTCGAAACAAAACTACTCAGACATAATTAAATCTAACTCTAATACATTAACATTTCTGAATTTTAAAACATACATAATGGCTTGTTCTTAATTAAGTTCAGAATTAGGTTTTTATGCGAAATCAGAATTATGCAATTAATCAAAAGAAAACAAGATGCAGTAAAATAAATAAACCGTAAATAACCTGAAATGCGAAGTAATTAAAACGGGAAATGGACTTGTATTAATTAATCGATCCAAGTGTACATCAGAAGCAAAAGAAACAAAAAATACAACGGGTGTATCAATCTCTCGATGTGATCGATTGATACTATGGTTAATGATATAAGTGGTTAGGAATTTCGACAGCGCTTCCGTAAGGTTCTTGGATTGCAAATGCAGACCTCTGGTACTCTATAAATAGGAAAAATGGGCTCCAAAACAGTTGAGTTCGAATTTTGAAATATCACTTGCAAACTGCCAGAACTGTA
Source organism: Lathyrus tuberosus (assembly GCA_022829125.1). Lineage (NCBI taxonomy): Eukaryota > Viridiplantae > Streptophyta > Magnoliopsida > Fabales > Fabaceae > Lathyrus > Lathyrus tuberosus. Next base: position 2,458,855 of record JALAZF010000101.1, on the reverse strand, counting down.
TAAAGAAAACTGCTCCCGCACACAATGGCGGTCGCCTTAGGGAAAACGGCGGTCGCCTTTTCTTTTAGTGTTTGAATTTCCCTCCTTTCTGACATGGCGAGCGCCATTCAGTTGAACTAGGGGGAATGGCGAACTCCTTTCATCTGGAAGAGGCAGAACCATGCAATTTTCTCCACTTTTCTTCTCTTTGAGCTCATATCTTGGTCTTTTCTTCTCTGGAGCTGATATAGGACCTGTAAATGGAAAAGAAACGAAAACATAAGCAAACAATACACGAAATGACAATGACTCAATAAAAATACAATAAAACATGCATGAATTGAATCGAATTAGACGATACGAAATCGAGTCATCAAACTCCCCCACACTAAGGCTTTTTCTTGTCCTCAAGCAAACTCCCAATGCAATAAAACAGTAAGCATTATGTTTCAACTCTTAGGCACGACAAAAAAAAACAATCTAAGCACAAGGTTGCTAGGCTACAGTGAAACGGATAGGTACTGAATAGTGAAAACAAGGATACCGAATGACACGACTCCACAAAATCGGACGAAGACTCCCTTCCTATGCAATACCAATTCAAATCACAAAATTATACCTAGACCTATATCCTTCATCTTATTTCACCTCTTTTTCATTCGAGCGTAATCACATTAAGCCCGTTATCCTTTGTATTTACATGGTAAGTGAACCTGTTAGTGTTTATGATCTCTTATTCAACAATTTTTTTTTCTTTTTCTTTTTCGCATTTGTGCATTCTTTTGCTTACGAATTTCTAGAGTCTGAACCTTTAGGCTAAATGGTCGGGTGAGGACCACCTAACTTAGCGGAAACATGTCTTTCATTCGCATTTTTCTATAGAAATCATATAAATCACATTTTGAGATCACACATATTTGCATCGGCTCGTACTTAGTTTGTACATAAGGATAGTGCTGACTGCTAGAATAAACTAATCAAGAGGTTAACTCTAAGAAACTAGGCATAAGGTCATGGCATAATGTCTATTTAAATCAATATCACATATTTGGGGAATCTAAGGTGTAGGAACGGTTTCGATATTTTCAAAACTTTCCCAAGTCCGCCTACTTAGCCTAAATCAAAAAATGAAACAACCTATACTATACGCGTCATGCCTTTGAGTCTAAAAAAAAATTGAAATTTTGGGGTCAAATAAGGGAATTTATAGACATAGGGAAAACGTAAAGTAAAAACGACTCAAACGTGCATATGACTCGATAATGAAAAACAAACTAAACTAAAAAGCAAGAGATAAATAAAAGTAATAAACGACTCCTTCCCCACACTTAAATTAGACAATGTCCTCAATGTCTTAATCTAAGGTGAAAGAAGGAGCGATAGAACCTGGATACATTAATGATAGCCAGCACACCCTCCACGATGGTGTCTGTCCTGCCGGATGGCTGGGTTGTCCTGGGGGACATGCTGGACACAATTTGCAATTCGGTTTACATCCCTGCGCAGTCCCACCATCTCCGAAACAACATCTCTCAAATCCGTCTTAGCCCTGGCCATAAACTCGTACTGTCTCCTCTCTAACTCCTGCATCTGTACATCACGCGCGACATCTCTCTCTCTGCTGCCTGAGCTCCGAAAGAACTTCATCCAATGATGAGCGAATACCTGCAAAATTAGCAAAAGGTGTCGTGTGTGCTTGGGTACTAGACCCAGGAATGTCAGTGGGATGGCTATGAGCATGAGGCTGCTCAGGGTGCTGTCCCATAATCTTACGGTAGTGCCTTTCGTCGTTCTCTGCCTCTACATCACGGGCTCCTAAATCAAACAACCAATTGGTGCGTTGACGCACGTTAATACGCTCAGCATTTGGCAAAGAAAATCCTCGAAACTCGTGTGTCCAGACCATAAAGTGATACCTGTTATTATGCAAACTCTTGATAAGCCGTGCATTACGGCAAAAGTCAATGTCGGCATAAAGACAAGGTATGCTTTCTTCGTTTTCTAAATCGGTCTCTAAGTCCAAACAGATGGCAATGGCAGTAATGGCACCACCTATACAGATGGAACCGCCGACTCTGTTTGCTACGCTGATAAAGTGGGCAAGAAGGAACGGTGTTGGATTTACACGGGTCTAGGAAAGTGCACAGTGGATAAAGAACAAATCTTTAGAGTTTACGTTTCCCGGATTTTCACGACCGAAGATGGTGGAGGCGAGGGTGCGGTGAAAATAGCGAATAGCAGGGTTGTGGATTATTGTGGCTTTCAAGCCCTCCCATCTGGTGGCTCTTGCGTTTGTTATTTGGTGCCAAAATTGGAAGGCTCCTTCCTCCCAATCACTGTCTAAGGGGGCTTGAGTCGCAAGACCCTCACCGGTAGGAAAACCAAAGTACTCAGCTATCTGCTCATGAGTGAGCGAATAGTCAACGTTAAACATCCTGAAGTGAATGGTTCCGGTAGTGCGGCTAAGGTCATGGACGTATCGTACTGAACTAAGAAACTCATAGGTAAGCCTAACCGAAGAAGGATTAAACATAGAGAAAAAGCGGGTCATACCCAAGTTTCGGAGCATCCACGAGACGCTATCATGAAGCCCCAAGGTGCGAAGAGTCTCTGGCTCTGGATACCTCGTGGCGTAGACTGGCCTTTTGGATACTCGGTGGAAGTTGGAACGCATGGTAGCTCCAAGTTCTCCGTCGGGGAACTCAATGCCCATGTAGTCAATTTCCTGGTTAGCAACCATGATTGTTTCTTAAGAAGATGGTGGTTGTGGGAGTTTTCTGAAGTGGGTAGAGAAATGGATAGTTGGAGTTAATGTGGGATGATGAAGGGTTAACTAGGTACTTAGGGGGTCTAGGAACATGCAAGAGTGCAATGAATGGCAGTAAAGGAGGCAAGGGCGCGTTTCACAAAGAAAAACGCGTGTTCTTCCAATTCGAATCCACGACGAGCGCCGTTAGGTACGTGGCGACTGCCATTTGCTTTCAGCACACCTTTTGTTTTTTTTTTTGGTTTGTAGATTGGTTATTAAATTTTTTTGTTTTTGGTTTTTCTTGACAAGCCTAGGTTTGCTAAACATTAACAACAAGTAAAGTAATTATTTAAAACACTAAAATAGAAATTTAAAGAGAAATTTGCATTAAACGAAACTGAAATGTACCACAATTACGCGTCGGCATCCCGACGGTACACAGTGGAATGGAAATTACAATTCAAACAATACAAGAAGGGGAAACACTATACGTGTAAACAAACTAATCTAAGAAAAACAGGAAAAAGAAATGTGCGGCTACAGATCACCCATGATGTTGTCTAAGATAGTAGATAATTTGGAACATATGGTCCAACTCTTCGTGAACAACATCCATTAGGCCGATGAAGTCGACTCAGAGAGAGGAAATCTCGTCTCGGAAGGAATCTACTTCAGCCCGGAGAGCATTAATAGCAGCGGCAACATTCAAAGGGGGCATATTAGGATCGACCTCGGAACCTTGAGTGGCCTCAGCAGACATAATGGTCTCTCTATTTTCATAAGCCTGAGGAGAGTCGGGTGGAGTCAGAAACTCGTTGACTACCTCCAAATCATAGAGCCAATTGTCTTTGTTGTGCACACTGGTCTTAGCATGGTTGGGCAGGGTGAAAGCACGGACCACAGAATTATTAATAAGTAGCTCAAATTCTACCGGGCCAAGGTTAGCAATAATGCCTCTGTTGAAACAGAAGCTAATGTCCATCGGGCGGAAACCACCGAATGCAAAGGATTGGTTCAGATGGTACCTTATCCCAATTGCATCGGCAATCATGGTCACCAACCCACCTATTAAAATTGGTTTGAAGGAATCACGGGCAATATGATTGAGATTAGCAAGTAGGTACGGGGCTGCATTGACTGGTTTTCCCTGGGATGCGCAGAGCATGATATATAGCTCATCCCTTGACACAGACTTTTTGTTCTCTTCTATGCCAAAGAAGGTGTGAGCCAGAACCTTATGGAAATATCTCCATCCAGGGTTGTGAATGCTTTCGGAGAACATAGCATTAGGGTCGGCATTACCGCTTCCTGTTATGGTACCCCAGAAATGTTCAAGATCATAGTTAGTGAAGGCATCAGCAGGGGCTTTGGTCACAGCATCAGGTTCATTAGGAAAACCCAATAATTCAGCGAATTCATGGTGGGTGAATCTGTACTTGTTTCCAAATAACCTGAAGGTGGTCAATCCACGGCCAAATCCAAAACCACGAGTGGCATCATAATAGAGGGAGCTTAGGAACTCCAAGGTCAGGCTATGGTAAGTGCTAAATCTCTTCTCTAAAGCAAAGTGAGACCATCCTATCTGGCTCAGAAGGAAAACAACACTGTCTCGGATGCTAAGGGTTTGCATGGCCGAGTCGTCAAGATAGATGGACAGACCAAAATCTCTTTGAGACAAAGCCTCAAATCGACGCCTCTGGATATCGTTCCTAAAAACAACGGCACGGGTTTCAAATGTCTGCATGGTTGCTGGTCAAAGGTTTCCTAGAGAAGGGTCTCCTGAAAAATTGAAAAACATTACAACATTAGGGGAAAAAATACTATTAGCTACGCGTTAGTAAGATAAAAATAGTAATAATAATCGTAATAATAATAATGATAGCAGAAATAATGAGATGCAACAAATAATGATGTATATTGCATAGACTTTATACTAAACATGCATGCAATGTCCTAAAACTAACAAAGTAAGATAGAGGGTAAAAGTAAAATAAAATAAGAAATAAAAAAAAAAACTAAAGATCGTGGTTTAGCTCCCACGGAGCGCTTTGTTTAATGTCGGAAGCTCGACATTAGAATTGGAAAGGGCATCATTTGTCGGGAAGAGCGGGAAGCTCTTCCAACTTGTAATAATTTATGAATTCTCCGTTTTCTACTAAGTGGTAGTGCTTGAGTCTCTGGCCGTTCACAAAGAACGTCTCATTCGACTTTCTTCTAATTTCAACTGCTCCACTTGGTAGGACTTTTGTAACTTCGAAAGGGCCAGACCATCTAGAGCGTAATTTTCCGGGAAAGAGTTTAAGCCTAGAGTTAAAGAGAAGAACTATATCTCCATCGTTAAACTCCTTCTTTGTTATTCTTTTATCATGCCACTTCTTGGTTCTTTCTTTGTATATTCAGGCATTTTCATAGACATCTAGTCTTAGTTCTTCTAATTCATGGATATCGAGAATTCTTTTCTCGCCTGCTGCCTTGTAATTCATATTCAGGGTTTTAATGGCCCAATAAGCTTTATGCTCAAGTTCCACAGGCAGATGACATGACTTTCCATAAACTAGTTTATACGGTGTGGTTCCTATGGGGGTTTTGTAGGCTGTTCTGTAAGCCCACAGAGCTTCATGAAGTTTAGTAGACCAATCTATCCTAGAGGTTGCAACGGTTTTTTCTAAAATTTGCTTAATCTCCCTATTTAACACTTCTACTTGTCCACTAGTTTGAGGTTGATAGGGTGTTGCTACTCGGTGTCGTACTCCGTATTTAAGTAATAGCCTCCCGAAAACATTCGAAATGAAATGGGATCCGCCATCACTAATGACAATTCTTGGTACACCGAACCTGGGAAAGATTATGTTCTTGAAAAGCTTTACCACCACTTGTGCATCATTTGTAGGTGAAGCTACTGCTCCAATCTATTTTGATACGTAATCTAGTGCGACGAGTATGTATTTGTTTCCAAAAGAAGATGGAAAAGGTCCCATGAAATCAATGCCCCATACATCAAAGACTTCGACTTCCAAAATTCCCCTTAGAGGCATCTCATCGCGTCTAGAAACATTTCCAGTGCGTTGGCACCGGTCACAGTTCATAATGGCAACGTGAACGTCCTTCCAAAGGTTTGGCCAAAAGAGGCCATATTGTAATATCTTTGCGCATGTTTTTGATGTACTGGCATGTCCTCCGTACGGTGCAGCATGGCATTCGGATATGACATCCTCTACTTCCGATTCAGGGACACATCGACGAAATATTCCATCGGCGCCTCTCTTGAATGATAGGGGTTCATCCCAGTAGTATTGTTTAAGATCATGGAAAATTTTCTTTTTTTGTTGGGATGTTAGATCTGGTGGAAGCACTTTGGCTACTAGGTAGTTGACAAAGTCAGCATACCATGGCAATGTGGTTTTTGTATAGATTGCTTCTACTACTTCATTTGTTTCTACATAGTTAAATAACAAGGAACATTCTACAGTTTTACTTTCCCTTTCCAACTGGGCTACTAGTCTGTCGTAAGGAAAATCATCGTTTATAGGCACTCCTTCGGGCTTTAGATCCTCAATCCTAGAGAGATGATCTGCTACCACGTTCTCCGTACCTTTCTTATCCTTTATTTCTAAATCGAATTCTTGCAAGAGCAAAATCCATCTCAAGTGTCTTGGTTTGGCATCCTTTTTGGCTAACAGGTATCTAATAGCGGCATGATCGGTATAAATAATAATTTTTGCTCCTACCAGATAAGAACGAAATTTGTCTAAGGCGAACACAACAGCTAGGAGTTCTTTTTCTGTGGTCGCGTAGTTCAACTGTGCGTTGTCTAAGGTTCTACTTGCGTAGTAAATAGCATGAAGCCTTTTATCCTTTCTTTGTCCTAAGACAGCGCCTACAGCATAGTCGCTAGCGTCGCACATTATTTCAAATGGTAAACTCCAATCAGGTGGTTGCATAATTGATACGGTAATAAGAGCATCCTCCAGATGTTCAAATGCTTTCAAGCATTCTTCATCGAATATAAATTCAGCTTCTTTCATTAGTAGTCCAGTCAATGGTTTTGTAATCTTAGAGAAGTCTTTAATGAATCGTCGTTAAAAATAGGCATAGCCTAAAAAAATTCGTACTTCTCTAACTGTTTTGGGTGGTTGAAGGTTTTCTATGACTTATATCTTCACTTTGTCTACTTCAATACCTTTATCGGACACTACATGTCCAAGAACTATACCTTGTCGCACCATGAAATGGCACTTCTCCCAATTTAGCACAAGGTTCACTTTGACGCATCGTTCGAGTATCAACTCTAGATTCGACAGACAGTGTTCGAAACTTCTCCCACATACAGAGAAATCATCCATAAATACTTCTATTATGTCGTATATGAAATCTGCAAAGATCGACATCATGCATCTCTGAAATGTTACGGGACCATTACACAGTCCAAACGGCATTCGACGATATGCAAATGTACCATAGGGGCAGGTGAATGTTGTCTTCTCTTGGTCATCAGGGTGAATAGGTATTTGGAAAAATCCTGAGTATCCGTCTAAGTAACAAAAATATGAATGTTTGGCTAGCCGTTCAAGCATTTGGTCTATGAAGGGTAAAGGAAAATGGTCTTTTCTAGTAGCCTTATTCAGCTTTTTATAGTCTATGCACATCCTCCATCTAGTTTGAGTTCGTTTGCCTACGGAGTCGCCTTTTTTGTTAGTTACAACTGTAACACCACCCTTCTTTGGTACGACATGCACTGGGCTGACCCATTTGCTGTCAGATATTAGATATATGATTCCTGCTTCCAATAGTTTTTGCACTTCTCTCTTCACTACATCACTTAGGACAGAGTTCAACCGTCTTTGATGCTCTCTGGACGTCTTACAGTCTTCCTCCATCATGATGCGATGCATACATATAGAGGGGCTTATCCCTTTTAGATCAGAGATGTTATATCCGAGAGCTGTGGGATACTTCCTTAAGACTTCCAATAATTTCTCGGTTTCTATTTGTCCTAAATCGGCATTAACTATCACTGGTCTTTCAAGTTCAGTATCTAGGAATTCATATCTTAGATCTTTGGGTAATGTTTTGAGTTCTACAGATGGTTTCTTTGGGCAAGGCATTGGATCGGGTGTGAGTGCTAGGCATTCTCTTAGACTGTCATCTTCATACGGCTCACGCCAATTATCATCTTCGAATATTGGAGGGGCTGGAATCTTTAGTACTTCCGTGTACCTTGTCGGTACCTTCTCCATTTCTCTGACGCATTCGTCGATAACGTTTAGAAAACATCATGAATCGTCTAAAGCAGGGGCTTTTAGGAATTGGGCTAAAATAAATTCGACTTTTTCTTCCCCTACATCGAAAGTTAACTTCCCTTTCTTCACATCTATTATAGCTCCAGCTGTTGCTAAGAACGGTCTACCTATAATAATTGGTATATTATAATCTTCCTTAATGTCCATTATCACGAAATCTGTTGGAATATAAAACTGACCTATGCGAGCTGGCACGTTTTCTAGCATACCTACTGGATATTTCACAGAGCGGTCTGCTAGTTGTAGCGACATCTTCATTGGCCTCAAGTCTCCTAATTCAAGTTTCTTACATGTGGATAGTGGCATTAGGCTAACACTGGCTCCTAAGTCACATAACGCTTTGTCTATGACATCTTTTCCGATTACACAAGGTATGGAAAAGCTACCTGGATCTTTTAGTTTAGGAGGCATGTTATTTTTAAGTATGGCACTACACTCAGCAGTGAGCATAACGGTTTCGTTATCTTCTAACTTTTTCTTGTTTGACAGGATCTCTTTAAGGAACTTGGCATATGAGGGCATTTCCGTAATAGCTTCTGTGAAAGGTATCGTTATACTTATGTAATACCCCGTATTATTTTAAATGCTCAATTGGATATCAGATGAGTATCTACGTACTCTATCTTGGATTAATTGGATTGATGGAATCCTCTAAGTACCTTAAGTATTATCAATTGGGATCAATAGAGCAACTAATGAACTCTGAGGAGATCAATTTATTATTAGTTCAAGAGAGACTTTTATGATAACTCAAATGATTGATCAATTGGTTGAAACGACAAAATATCAATTGGAGATATTTTGCTCTATTAGATTATATTATATAATATTGGTTTATATATATATATATATATATATATATATATTTGGTAAGAGAATGAGAAAGAAAAGGAAATAGAAAGAAGAAGAAGAAAATGAGGAAGAAGAGAAAGGAGGAGAAGAGGAAAAGAGAGAAAAGCTTGGACCATGAGAAGTGACGGTTCACGGCTAACAGGCCGTTGTTCCCGAATCCATTTCGTATGTCAAGTAATTCGAGGATTCATGACTCGGGTCGTCTTCTAGACGTAGAAGCAGACGGGAATAGGGGATGCCTTAGTATGGTTATTGATTGTGAATTCTTGAGTTAACAGGCTCAAGAGGTACTTCGGTACATTGTGAATTCTTGAGTTAACAGGCTCAAGAGGTACTTCGGTACATTGTGAATCCTTGAGTTTACAGGCTCAAGAGGTACTTCGGTACTAGTGTGAGTTTACAGGCTCACCGTGATGGTTACTTGTGTGTGTGTATTCATGGTCTTTCCCCTTTCTCCTTTGACATGAGTTAGGTTATTTAGAACCATGGTAAAGCCGAGAGGACTATAGGATAGGGAACTCACTGAGATTTGATGTATCTCACCCCACTATAGTTGCTATATTTCAGGTTCGGATTGCAGGTTGATTTACAAATGGAGCTATGCTTGGATGTTTCAAGAGAAGCTCAGTTTTAGTTTTTCCGCTGTGTATTTTATTGTTATATACAATTGAGGATATTGTATATTCTTAGATTTTATTTTCTTTGGCTAGTTTCCATGACTTGTGCCATAGATTGTATTTGTGTTTTTAGAATGGACAAGTATGTGAACTATGCCATTAGGCACTTTTGATGTGTCAGTACCAAATAAAATGCGTGTATTGTATTATTCTAGATATATATTATACAGGGCATTACAACTTAGTTGCTTTAGAAGCTCTACGAATTTCTTAAACTGTCCTTCGTTTTTGGATTTAGCTAGTGATCGTACCTGGATCAGACTTGTTTGAAAGTGGCCAACGACGTCTGGAATAATCGCTACTTCAATGATGATGAAAGACAGCGGGGGGGGGGGGGGGGTGTACCTGTAGGACACTCCGATGCTTAAGTCAGTGAGTGCGCAACAAATATAGAGAAAGAGGGTGAGAGTAAGAAGTTAACTTATCCTGACCCTCCCAAGTGAGAGGGTATTTATAGGAGACCCCCAGCGCGTGGCCAACGGTTACTTACAACGGGTGGGACCAGCGTGTGACCCGTTCCAAGTAACTGCTAGGGCTTACGTGTAGTAATAATGACCAGCTCGTGGTCAACACCCTAGTGTAACTGTCCCTTTAATGCCATTATTAAACGGTTACATGAAACATATCTGTGTAGATAAGACCGTTGATGGGCTCCTCGGGGGGAGAGTCTACAATGTCGAGGATGTGGTGGTCGTGGTTTGGACATGACTTAATGGAGGCGAACCATGTTTGTCGGGGACCCATGAGTCAACGGGGAATGGGAGTATTCTCGCGGGGAGAAGTTAATTTGTCGAGGAGGTCCATTTCATTAGGGTGTGGTGTCTTCTTTTCCTGTTTGTCTTCAGGTGCTCGACACTGTCAAGGAGTCTGGTGCCTGACATACCTTTGGCCTTGCGTATGGCAGTCATGTGTCCTTCTCTAGGGCTTTATTGGGCATCTTCAAGTTGTATGGATTGGGCCTGTTTGATTGTAGGAAACCACGGCCCAGTCCAGAACAGGAGCCCCCCAAGTCGTTGCTTTGAGGTATCAGAGTAATGACTTGAGGGTTAATAATCGTGTCGGGGGAAATTCCAAGGGGTGATCCGAGGAGGATATCAGCATAGTCGAAATTTCCATGACGCCGGGCATTGGCGGCTTACGGGCAGTTAAGAGTTGCATCTGGTTGAAATGTTGGGGAGATGAGAAGTTTCCGTTTTGAAACGATGGGATGACGAAAGGACACGCGTGGATTTTTGACTGGTGTAAGTGTGCCACGTGTCACTAGTCATCATTGCGTAGGGTGGCGCCTAGGGTAGAGTACTCGAGTGCCTCAGGCTTCTCGAGTTCCGTGATTTGTCTATAAATAATCTCATTTCCTTTCATTTCTCATTTTTTGATCTTTTGTTCAAGAATCATTCCCTCTTCTTTCTCCATTTTCTCATCCTCCGCTTGCCACCGCCAACCACCGCAAGTTCGCCGTGAGCCACCGTGCTACGCCGTGCCTGAACCCTATTTCACCATTTACAAGGTATTTTCTTCAAAACTGTTGTTTTCTCTGGTATCTTCTTTAAGTTTGACTTGCTTGAAATCATTTCTCTGATGAACTGATGAAGTTCTCATGAGAAATGGAAAGATTCCTGGCGAGTACGGCAGGGATCTTTGGCTATTTCAAGAGAAAGAGTGTATGGAATTTTCTCTGTTTCTGTTCCCGTTGAATAAAACCGAGGAGCTGGATGAATATTCCGGGGACTTATAGAAACCTTATGGGGAGTGTGATGAACATCGCGGGGACCTGATAATGTTTTGGGTCCCCAATAATTACTCTTTCTCGTTGATTTCACGGAGAAAGGGGCGGGATTATCCGGGGAAGCGATGAGTCTCTTTCTCGTTGATTTCACGGAGAAAGGGGCAAGATTATCCGGGGAAGCGATGAGTTTCCCAGGGACATCTGTTATTCATCTCCGACTGGCTAGTTTGGTATGACTCGTCGAATTCACCTGTTCCCTTCTGCTTTTCAGGTTGATGGACAGATTGGCTGCTGAAGTGGCCGTAGGTGAATTCGAGGAGGATAACCAAGCTGAAATTCCGATGGCCCATATGACTTTTAGGCAAGAGCGTCCGTTTGAGGACTGGGTGTGTGATGAGGCCCTCACTATGTCGTCCGTCTTCACATTCCCCGACGAGAATGGGTTTTGCACTGTTGAACATAGGTTGCTCGGTTCTGAGCAATCCTGGAAAGTGTACCGTCCCAACGAGGACCAGCGTATATGTATACCTTATATGGGAATGGGCTTTCCGGTGTATGAGTTTATGTTTCAAGAGGCAGGTTGGAGTCTCCCCTTCACAGACTTCCAAGAGGGGGTTTTCAAATGGTTAAAATTGGCTCCATCACAAATCCACCCGAACTCATTGGCCTTTCTCCGGGCTTTTGAGCTTATCTGTAAATACTTGGATATCCGGGCCATAGTGCCCCTTTTCTTCCAAATTTTTCATCTGCAGCGGTCTACAACAGATGGTCGACACGGCTGGGTGTCGTTCAAACAAAATAAAGCTTTATTTCATACTTGGCGTTATTATTTTGTGAAGCCGGCCACCCCCGAGGCCGTCAATTCGATATATGAACGGGTGACTCAAGAAGTGGATGGGCAGTCTACAGAAGTGCTGGTGCCAAAATCCCCCCTCTACTGGACAGAAGAGCACTATAAAGAGGGGGTTGATAAATATAAAGTAAGACATAATAAGCTCAACGTCGAGGATCGCGAGGCTTATGACAAGATTGTCAAGTACGTGGAGAGTTTGAATAAAATCTCCAGCATATCCGAGGACGGAGAGACCTCGACAGGTGGTGAGGAGCAGGTGGCGAAGACCCGTCGCCTGATTAATACTCGTGTTCTGCTCAAAACTTTCTCCGATGAGGAGACTGTCGAGCTCTTAGGTGGTGCAAAGATCCTCGACTTTGATTTTTCTCATGTTTGTGTATCTTGTTTTACTAATATTTTTCTTTCTTTTTGTAGGGAAAATGGTCAAAGCTGTAGAAAGATATTCGAGGTTAAGGGCAAAGAGAGCTAGGGAAGAACAATCCCGTCCGACCGAACAAAGCGCCTCTCAGCATATCTCTTCAACGACAGTGCCTGAGAGTACTCCCTCTACCGCAGTGCCCGAGGGTTCTGAGCAATCTCTTGCTGTTTTAACTGCAACTGTGAGCTCTGAGAATCAGTCCCCGGGGGCCCAAAGGACATCTAAGCGGGCAAAGACTGTTGGGCCGTCCATTATTGATGTGGAAGGTAGTTCCCCTCCCCCTCCTGCAAGCTTCGAGATTCCTCTGTGTTTTCTCCAGCGTCGCTATTTCTCCGAGGTTTCTTGTCCTCGTGTTGCCCATGCTGAAGTCCAGGCTTTGTTGGGGAGTAGAGCGGAAGCGAGAAGGAAGACAATTCTCGAGGATATGTCTGTCGTCATCTGGCTCTATTTGGCTGTCCTTGTTCTGAATGAAGAGAGTTGCTCTGCTGCTGAGCTTTCTCGACTGAAAGATAGACTTCAGATATTGGAGGCTGAATTGCTCGGCGTGCAGAAAGACTTGAAGGACTGCAGGGAGTTGAATAGAAAACAAGGCGAGCAGCACGAACAGTCGGAGAGGAAGTTGAAGGAAGCTGAGGATGCGGTGAAGGACCACCTTGCTCGGGTCACTGCGTTGGAAGAGGAAGAACAATGTCTCAAGGATAGGATAACTGAACTGGAAGAGGCTGTTCGGCCAGCCGAGAATGAAACCGAGGAGGATAAACTATTGACCTCTCGAGCCGCCCTGATATCTAAGCTCAGGGAAGTCGAGAAGGATCTTCAGTTGGCTGAAGATGATGCTCTAGAGTTTGCAGATGTCGGGTTCCAGAATGCTGCGGCGCAGCTTAAACTCCTGAATCCGGACCTTGTAACCGATGGAGCTGATTCCAAGTTTGAGGTGGTCGACGGCAAGATTGTGTTGCCCAGATAGATAGCAGATGCTGATGGGGGAAACGGGGAGCGGAGAATCCCGAGGCTGCTGATGATGCTGAGGAGCGATAGTGTAGTTAGTTTGGCCTGCGTGCCAATTTTTTGTATTGATTGGCCTGGGTGCCATATTTGCTGATTTGCCCGGCCTAAGGGCCAGGGTTTTATGTAATATTTTTACAATGGGCTTGCCCGACTTAGTGTTCCCATTTTTCCTCTTTATCTGCTCTGTGTGTGGTATTTTGCTTATCTTTATCTAAGTTATTTTGAAATTACTGGATACTTGGGAGTTTGCTTGACTCTAGTGATCCTCGACTGCGAAGAGAGATGGTCGAGCGGTCAGGGGTTGTACCCCGACCTTCGATGAAGCTAAGAGGTCGATCGAGGTCTTAGTTTCATGGCGTGAACTTCCCATCGCGAGCTGGGTGTTCTGCCTACAAGGTACGTCGACGACGGAGCTCGATAGAGTACTCCTCGCCGGGCCAAAGTTCAACGAACACACAACGTGACTTTTGACCTTCGTTAGCATATAGAGGTGTCGTGCTCGTACCATGGCACGCTCCCCGTAACGGCAACTTTTGTATAGTTACATGTGGCGTTTAACTGTAATAGTGTTTAAGCTTCTCAGCATTCCATGGTCGAGCAAGTTGTTCACCTTGGAGGTTTTCGAGGTAATAAGCACCTGTCCCCGTCTTTGCAATGACGCGGTAGGGGCCCTCCCAGTTTGGGGCCAGCTTTCCTTCACGTGAATTTTTCTGATTTCGCCGTAGGACGAGACTGCCTACTTGGAAATCTCGTTTGATGACTTTGTCATTATAACGCAAAGTTATTTTTTGTTTTAAAGAGGCTTCTTTGAGGGATGCGCCCGTTCTTATTTCTTCGACAAGGTCGAGTTCTTCGCGAAGGGCTTCGTTGTTCATTTCTTCGTCAAGAGGAGCTTCTGTCCTTCTCGAAGGTTCCCTGATTTCCACGAGAATTACTGCCTCGGTTCCATATGTTAACCGGAACGGGGTCTACCCGGTCGTGGAATGAGGGGTAGTTCGATATGCCCAGAGGACGCTGTGTAACTCCTCGACCCACCGTTGTTTGGCTTCGCCGAGTCGTCGTTTGAGTCCTCAGAGTATTACTCTATTCGCGGCTTCGGCTTGCCCGTTGGTTTGTGGATGTTCGACCGATGTAAAGTGTTGCTTCGTACCCAGCTTGGCAACGAAGTCTTGGAAGTTTTCGTCAGTGAACTGTGTCCCATTGTCTGTGATAATGGCCTGAGGCACGCCGAACCGGGCGAGTATATTTCTCTTGTAGAAACGTAATATGTTGAAAGCCGTGATCTTGGCTAATGCTTCTGCTTCGATCCACTTCGTGAAGTAATCTACCCCGACGATGAGGTACTTATTTTGGTATGATCCTACGACAAAAGGTCCGAGGATATCCATTCCCCACCATGCAAAGGGCCACGGGGATGACAATGATTTAAGTTCGTTTGGAGGAGCGAGGTGCATGTCCCCGTGCCTCTGACAATGGTCGCACTTTTTGACGTGTTCCTTTGCGTCTTGTTGCATAGTGGGCCAGTAATATCCTGCTCGGATGGCCTTTCGAGCCAAGGATCTTCCGCCTAGATGTTGCGCGTTGATTCCTTCATGTATTTCCTGGAGAATCTCTGAAACTTTACTTTCCTCGACGCACCGGAGTAGAGGGATGGAGAATCCTTGGCGATATAGCTTACCTTCGACTATGGCGTATGTACATGCCCGCCTCTTAACAATCCCAGCTTCTTTAGGGTTGTCGGGAAGTATGCCTGTCATCAGGTATTCGTAAATTGGAGTCATCCAACAGTTTGCGTCCCCGATAACGTTCACCTTGGTGGTCGAAGTAGGTTTGTTGATGCTCGGATGGGTCAGTATCTCTTGGATCACTGATTTGTTCCCTCCTTTCTTCTTAGTGCTCGCTAGCTTGGAGAGCACGTCTGCTCGAGTGTTATGCTCGCGCGGGATGTGAGCCACCTCCACGGAGACAAATTTCTTCAACTTTTCTTGCACCAAGGTTAGGTATTCAATGAGACTATCATTTTTGGCCTGAAATTCTCCCCTAACTTGTGATGCTATGAGCTGAGAGTCTGTAAAGATTTTGACTTCTTTTGCGCCAAGGTCTTCTGCAAGTCGAAGTCCTGCGAGGAATGCCTCATGCTCGGCTTGGTTATTTGACGTTTTAAAAGATAGCTCTAGTGAGAGTTCTATCAAGATGCCCTCCTCGTTTTCAAGGATAATGCCTGCTCCGCTGCCCTTTGCAATGGAGGCTCCGTCGACGTAAATTGTCCATTTTTGGGAGCCATTGGTCAAGGATTCGGGGACTGTCATTTCTACTACGAAGTCGGCTAGTACCTGAGCTTTCAAGGCTTTTCTTCCTTCGTATCGAATGTCAAACTCGGATAGCTCGAGAGACCACCGGAGCATTCTCCCCGCCATGTCTGACCGACTAAGGAGCTGTCTGATAGGCTGCTCAGTTCTTACCACAATTGTGTGGGCCAGGAAGTAATGGCGTAGTCTCCTGGCTACGGTTATGAGGGCCAAGGCGACCTTTTCAATCTGTTGATATCTCATCTCGGGACCCTGAAGGGCTTTGCTCGTGAAATAAATCGGTTTTTGTCCGTCGGGGGTCTCCCGTATGAGGACAGCACTTACCGCTTCGCTGGCGATGGCCAGGTACAAGAAAAGTGTTTCCCCGTTATCTGGTCGAGACAAGACCGGGGGTTTTGATAAGACTTGTTTTAGATGGAGGAGGGCTTGTTCGCATTCTTTACTCCATTCAAATGTTGCTTTCTGTCGAAGAAGTTTGAAAAATGGGAGCGCGTATTGGGCGGATTTAGCGACAAAACGAGAGAGTGCAGTGAGCATCCCGTTAAGTGACTGTATCGACTTCTTTGAGTTCGGAGTGGGAATCTCGTAAAAGGCCTTACATTTGTCGGGATTCGCTTCAATTCCTCTCTCCGTAAGGTAAAAGCCGAGGAATTTCCCTGCTCGAACACCGAAAGTGCACTTGTCGGGGTTGAATCTCATGCGACATTTCCTCGCTGTGTCGAACACCTTTTTAAGATGAGCAGCGTGGTCGACTTCTTCTGCGGATTTGACGATCATGTCGTCCATATAGACTTCGAGCATGTCACCAATTTCTGCTCGGAAGACCTTGTTCATCATTCGTTGGTAGGTGGCGCTAACATTCTTCAGACCAAAGGGCATTACATTATAATAGTAATTGCCCGACTCGGTCATAAAAGCTGTATGCTTTCTGTCGGCCTCATCCATGGGGATTTGGTTGTATCCCGAATAAGCGTCCATGAAAGACAACAGTTTAAATCCTGCAGAGTTGTCGACCAATCGGTCGATGTTAGGCAATGGGTAAGAGTCTTTAGGGCATGCCCGATTAAGATCCGTGTAGACAATGCACATCCTCCATTTTCCATTAGATTTTTAAACAAGTACAACATTGGACAACCAAGTGGTGTACTTGGCTTCCGAAATAAAGTTTGCCTCTAGGAGGTCTTTTACAGCTTTTTCAGCAGCCTCCATTTTTTCTGGAGACTGCCTACGCCTATGTTGAGCTACAGCCCTAGCATTTGGATCTATAGTCAGCTGGTGACAAGCCACTTGAGGATCTAATCCAGGAATTTTCGAAGCGCTCCACGCGAACAACTCTGCATTCTCTCGGAGACATGCCTTCAGCTGTCTCCTCGCCAGGTCGGGTAGTCCATGGCCGATTTTCACAGTTCGCTTTGGGTCATCGCCAAGAGGGATCAGCTCGAAATCTCTGTTTGGGATGGGGCGCGTTGGGTAGAGAGGATGCCCGTTGACTTCAACTGGGAGGTCTTCGTCTGCAACTTCTTCCTGTTCCCCGGAGAACCTGCTATCAAGGTCGACCGCGCTGCCCTTTTGGGGTGGACGCCACCGACGACACTTAGACCTTTAATCGCTGCATCGAAACATCTTCTAGCTGCTTCAATGTCCCCGTGTATGGTTACCACACGTCCTCGAGTCGTATAATACTTCATTTTTAAGTGGACAGTGGATGGTACAACTGTTATTTCAGCCAAAGTGGTTCTTCCCAAGATGCAGTTGTAGAGAGAAGGACAGTCGACCACTAGGAAACGCGTCTTCGCCTGTCGAGCTGTTTCACCTGCTCTGAATGTGACCAACAATTCTACATAACCTCGAGGTCTAGTAGACGCGCCGTTGAAGCCTTGTAGATCGGATCCCACATATGGGGACAGGTGATGCTTTGTCAGTTGGAGAGTGTCGAAGAGGTGAGTGTACATGATGTCCACCGAGCTTCCCTGATCGACCAAAATCCGATGCACATCAAAGTTATCCATTTGTGCCCAGATCAGGAGGGGTATATTAGCATTCAGGGATCCCCCTGGAAATTCCTCGAGATAGAAACTTATAGGGCATGATTTTCCACGAGATAATTTGAGAGTTGGGTCTCGAGGAGTGGATGTCCTTAGTTCGTCGAACTTCCTCTTTACTGAACCGACGGTCACTCGTTCAGGGTCTCCGCCTGATATGACTAGGGCTTGGGGGAAATTTTCCCAGGTACTGCGAACACTTACTAGTTCTTCCACCGGGAAGCTCTTCCACATGTTTCGAACAACTTCGGCATTGCTTACATTTCCTTGGAAACCGAAGTCCCAACGGTTGTGTGTTAGTGAACGGATGTATGGCCGTCCCAACGGTTGCGCGCTTGCCTTGTACACGTTTGGTCATGGGTTCGAACCTGGTGGAGGACATTTCCCAATTTTTTTTAATCTTTTGTTTTCTTATTTTTCTTTATGTTTATGCCATGTTTTCAAGCCTTCAAATTAAGTGACTTCCTATTTTCGGAGATTTGAACGTATATCTTGAGTTAACTGAGCGTAAGATTTGAGCCTTTATCTTTTACTTCATAAACCATGAACCATACCACATTACACCCCCTAAAAGACCTAATTGAGGTAAGGTTGCTTTGAAAAGTACACTACAGCAAGGTTGAGTAACCTGACTCCTAATAATCTTTGCTATTTCGCGTGTGTTGATCACTTCTTCTGTAATAATTAGATCCACCTTTGTTCTTGATTTAATCAATCAGAGTGTGTTTTCCATCAAAAGGTTTTGTTTTCAAAAGTTTGCATTAAATGTTGCATTGAAATTGCCAATTTTAATGAATAACGCTCATTTGCAATACCGTTCGATATCAAGGAATCCCAATAAACGTGGTCAGTCAAGGAATTGAACTTGACAAAGGAGATTTGACTCAGTCAGGGGCAACCAAGTGTGGGGGTTTGCCAATCCATCATCCTGAGAGTTGGTGAATCAGAGGTAGAATTCTACAAATACAGAATATTGGGGCAAATATTCTTGAGATCATCTTACGACTAGTTTTGTCTTCAGTAACCCATCAGCAGGGGCAAATCCGTTCCCTAGTAATTTCTACTACAGTGCGAGTATCTCGAGTATAACTGAACAGAAACAGCTACGTCAAGATTCAAGTTGGAAGTTTTTGAATTATCTGATTATTTCAATCCTTCCGTAAAATTCTTTTGATTATTCAAGTTGGAAGGTATTGAATCATCTGGCATTTCAATCCTTCCGTAAAATTCTTTTGATTATTCAAGTTGGAAGGTATTGAATCATCTGGCATTTCAATCCTTCCGTAAAATTCTTTTGATTATTCAAGTTGGAAGGTATTGAATCATCTGGCATTTAGTTTCTTCCGTAAAATTCTTTTGATTATTCAAGTTGGAAGTTATTGAAGTATCTGGTATTTCAACCCTTCTGTAAAATTCTTTTGATGATTTATCCCCTAATTTGGGACAGTTATGCTGAAATCTCTCCAAGAGTTTGAAGAAATTGGAACACCCTGTATGCCAATTCTTCTATAAAATCCTCTTGATATCGTATAGACCGACTAGTTTGGGGCAGATAAGATTTGAAGATGGTAGTTATGCCAGTGGAATGCATAAGTGTTTTGTTAGCTCTCCATCAAGTTGCTACATCAGCTGATTTTGACAAGCTCCCAATGGGTTTATTTCCCCAACAAAGAAGAAGAACTTTCCCAATCTGCCCAACATTTGTCTAAGCTAGGCTTATGCTTTGGTTGCCACCTTTGAGTACCAAACCCCAGCTCTTTATGCAGGAATCCCCAGAGAAACTCAAGTTTTGCTACAACTGGA
Organism: Lathyrus tuberosus; assembly: GCA_022829125.1. Classification (NCBI taxonomy): domain Eukaryota; kingdom Viridiplantae; phylum Streptophyta; class Magnoliopsida; order Fabales; family Fabaceae; genus Lathyrus; species Lathyrus tuberosus. Next base: position 2,439,139 of record JALAZF010000101.1, on the reverse strand, counting down.
GTTCTTAGTCACTAGAGTTGTTATTGGTCTTTGAATACAATAACTTCATCATTTTCGTCTGTTTTTGGAAATGGAAATGTTGCAATTTCTAAGAAAACATAAAGTCAAACTAAGTTGTTCTATGGAATCAAGTTTGTACAGGAAGAGTTAGCAGTACTATATTTTTGGCATGGATCTGCCATCTCTAGCTAAAAGGAGATTGCCCCGGTTATGCTTGTTTGTTTGGACTTCAGGGTGCTGGCTTGTGTTATCCTTTCTTCTTTTTCCTGTTCTGCATCGCTCGCGTCGTTTCTAGCATATAGCTAAGCATATGCATCATACCCTAGCATCTTTGCATCCTTGTGCTTTGTTTTGCTCGTGGTCTTTTGTTTGTGCATGTCTTTATTTCCCCTATGAAGTAAGGACATCCATGGCTTTTCTTTGTTTGTGTCGTGCTTGTTCGGTCTTCACCTTTGCGCGCCAGATGGGAATCTTTACACCTTTTCTGTTCCCTAAGAAGTCTGACCTCTTGTTTCCAAAATTTGTTCTTGTTTGAATCGAGTCAAACCTGAACCGAGTTTTGTTTGAATCGAGTCAAGCTTTTCCTCTTGTTTTTTAACTTTGTTCTTGTTTGAATCGAGTCAAACCTGAACCGAGCTTTGTTTGAATCGAGTCAAGCATTGCCTCTTACTTTCATTTGTTCTTGTTTGAATCGAGTCAAACCTGAATCGAGCTTTGTTTGAATCGAGTCAAGCATTGCCTCTTGTTTTTTTAACTTTGTTCTTGTTTGAATCGAGTCAAACCTAAACCGAGCTTTGTTTGAATCGAGTCAAGCATTGCCTCTTACTTTCATTTGTTCTTGTTTGAATCGAGTCAAACCTGAACCGACCTTTGTTTGAATCGAGTCAAGCATTACCTCTTGTTTTTTAACATTGTTCTTGTTTGAATCGAGTCAAACCTGAACCGAGCTTTGTTTGAATCGAGTCAAGCATTGCCTCTTACTTTCTTTGTTCTTGTTTTGAATTGAGTCAAACCTGAACTTAGACCTCGAGCTATCGTGAGCTCGTTGTTTATCCCTTACCTCAGCTTTCTTTTATTCTTGTTTGAATCGAGTCAAACCTGAACCGAGCTTTGTTTGAATCGAGTCAAGCATTGCCTCTTGTTTTTTAACATTGTTCTTGTTTGAATCGAGTCAAACCTGAACCGAGATTTGTTTGAATTGAGTCAAGCATTGCCTCTTACTTTCTTTTGCTCTTGTTTGAATCGAGTCAAACCTGAACCGAGCTTTGTTTGAATCGAGTCAAGCATTGCCTCTTACTTTCCATTGTTCTTGTTTGAATCGAGTCAAACTTGAACCGAGCTTTGTTTGAATCGAGTCAAGCATTGCCTCTTGCTTTCTTTTGTTCTTGTTTGAATCGAGTCAAACCTGAACCGAGCTTTGTTTGAATCGAGTCAAGCTTTGCCTCCTGCTTTCTTTGTTCTTGTTTGAATCGAGTCAGACCTGAACCTAGACCTCGAGCTATCGTGAGCTCGTTGTTTATCCCTTACCTCGGCTTTCTTTTGTTCTTGTTTGAATCGAGTTGAACATGAACATTTACCCTTTTTTTTGGAAGCTTGTTTTAGGACAAACTTCTTGGAACAATTTGCTTTATTAAGACTCATATCTGGTGCACAGAGTTTGTCTCTGTTTTTCTGTTTTTTTCTTGAAGATCCCACTTTAAACTCTTCAGTCTAGGAATCCCCAGAAAGCCTTTGCTTGGTCGTCTGTCTTCTTTAACTGATCCCTGGTGATCGGGTCCTTCTTTTTGGTTTCGTGCCTAGAAGAGTGTGAGTTTGTCTTGTCCCCAGTAGTCTATCTCATTGGATCTGTCCCTGGTGGAGATTGTCTTTTTGTTTTTCCCTAGTGTTTCTTTGGAGTCTTCCCGGTGGGTCTCTTTCGGTGGATGGACTGTATCCCCAGTGAGTTTGTTTCTCTTGGATACTAGCCTTCGTCTTTCCCCAAGAAGCCTTTCTGTTGTTTTCTTTTCGTGTGTGCCCCGGTGTCTGGTTTGTCTGCATCTTGGCATCCTGGCATCATATCATTAGGATTAGAGTTCATGACATGTCACCATTTGCATGTCTTTCGCTTGTCCTTAGCATTTGCATTCCATCTAAGGGAAAAATTTTTGGTTTTCTATATTTAGATATCTCTCACCTAGATGTCCCTGGAATCTCCGTTCCTCGTGCCATCGGGTGAAGCTATCTAAATAGGGGCAACTGTTGTACCCTAAATTTTCACCCCTTAGATGTCATCTAGCTTGTGTGCATTTTAGAATCATATGTGCATTTGTGTGAACTAACCTATATTTTGTAGTTTGTTTCTTTGTGTTCAAATTAGGTTTACATATCACCATGAAGCTCCACAAGACGGTTGAAGCAAGTCAAGTCAACAAAGACCTCCAATGCAAGGACTTTGGAATTAGGGTTTGCTCTGAAGAAATCACTAAGAATTTGGCTCTATCAAGCCAAGATTTGTGTGGTTCACTTACCTTATGAAGTCATCCACAGTCAAGGGACATCATTCAACAAGAATCCAAGGGCTTTGGGTCCTCAACAAGAGAATTTTAGGCCTCAGCCTCACTGTGCCTCCAAGTTAGGGTTTCTGTGACACTTATCAGTCAATGGCTTTGATCTTCATCAAGATGGACTCCCAAACCCTAGTTCTTGATCCTATTGGTTTATCAACATCCTCAAGATTCTCCTAAGACCTTTAGATGAGAAAGAAGAAGCAAGATTACAAGATTCAATCTCAGTACATTCACAAGCAAAATTAGGGTTTGTCAGAAACCCTAATTTTTGGGGATTTTTGGTTCAGATGGAGAATTAATGTTTCTAATCATCATAGAATGTCTCATGAAGTATTCCAAGCATCCATATCAAATTTCATTAGGTTTCTTGCAAGAGAAGTAGGGTTTTGACCAAGAAAAGTATCATTTGTGAGATTTTTCCCCTAATAGCATAATTTGGAATGACCATAACTCCTAAACTACACATCCAATTGGAGTGATTCAAAGCTCATTAGAAAGCTCTCTTCAAGATCTTCAATTGTTTCAATATGACTTTTCTTCAGAAAATGCTTGGATTTTTAGTTATGGAGCTTATAAGCCAAATTGACCAAAGGACTTAGTAAAATTCTGCATGTTTTCCCTTCATGAAAAGCCAACTTCAACCCTATTTTTCACCAAGCTACATCGTGATTCAGAACTTGAGTTAAACATGAATATTGTAGAGGGCATTAAGGGCTTTCTAAAGAGTACAAGAACTTCCCCATCCATGGAGTGAGCTGGGAGTTTCGAATTGTTGAAGTTTAGGATTCATTTCATGATTTTCAAGTTTCCAACTTTTGTGAAATGGTACATAACTCTTCTAATCCCCAATTAACTCACTTTTCTGAGGTTTAGTAGCAAGGTTAACATATTTTGAACCCCTCCCACGAAAATGCAAGTTGCAAACATCAAATATATTAGTTTATGCCAAGAGTGTGCAAGTGGTTTACAATGGAGAGAGAAACTTTTCCAACAATTCATTTACCTTGCAACTTGGACTCTGAGCCTCTCAAATCAGTCCACATTGCTACAGAGGTCTATTGCTATGGCAATGAAGACTCCATGCTCATCAGCCAGCTCACACGAAGAGATTTCAAAATAAGGGCAGTCTTGGCATTTTTCAAAATCTGACCATGCTGCAAACCCTAATCCTTTCCTATAAATAGAGGTTTGATCCTCAGTCCAAAACACCCCAAAATCACTCCAAATAGAGACTGATTACTCACTACTTTCTCCCACTCTCAAGTTCTTGCAAAATTGCAAAACACTTGCTACAACTCTTTCCACTCGAGCACTTGCCCTCAAACTCCACAAACCACTTATAAACACCACATAGAGAAGTTCCAAACACCTGAAACATCTCTGTAACAGCCACAACCACCATTTCCATTTCAACACTCTAATTTGCAAAAGCATGGCTGCAACTCATTTGGCTCGTGCGTTTTCTCATTAAACTTAATAAACCTTCTCTAAGAATCATATAGAGAAGCTTCCAACACCTAAACACTCACTGAAACAACTCCATCTTCATCTGCCATTTTCAACCTCAACCTTGCACCAAGTATCGAGTTTGGAGTTCAAGGCCATTTCCAAAGGATCCAAGCATCTGAACGTGTTCTAATAGGATCACAAAGCTCCCAGGAGTTGCTATTTCTCATTTGCAAGTGATTTAAAGAAGCCTTGGACTTTCTCCAAGAGGTAGGTTTTCTTGAATTTTAAACTCCATATTCATGCGCATGTTGTTACTATTTGCACGTTAGAAATGTAGTATGTTATTGTTTTGTTGTTGCTGAATACATTTGGTTGATGTTTGTTCACAATATTGCATGATGTCGTGTTTGAAAGTTTCATGTGTGTTGCACTGTTGTTCTTAAGATTCTGGTTTGTGTGTTGCATATTAATGTAAACTAATGACATATTCAGAAACTAGGGAATTTGTACTTCGTTTTTGGCTTTGATTTTATGTGATTTGATGAAGAAATGAGTGAGAACGAATCATTGGAAATTTGTCTGTGTTTGTGTTATTATGGTCGTGAGAGAGAGACGAGCGTGAGGGAGGAAGAGAGTTTGGCCATTTAGTGGTTTGGTTTTAAAATAAAAACAAATGGTTGTGTGTTAGTGAACGAATGTATGGCCGTCCCAACGGTTGCGCGCTTGCCTTGTACACGTTTGGTCATGGGTTCGAACCTGGTGGAGGACATTTCCCAATTTTTTTTAATCTTTTGTTTTCTTATTTTTCTTTATGTTTATGCCATGTTTTCAAGCCTTCATAACTTGCTCATCTTTTACTCTTTTTTATCCATTCTTTTCGCAAGATGTTCCTTAACATGTCTATTTTATGAATATGGAAAGAAATTAGTGAAAATGATTATTTTTGAAGCATTGGTTTATGTTACAAATGAAGGACTTTTCAGGGTTTCATAAAAGGATACTTTGATTTCTCTTAATCCTTTTACCATGTTTTCTTGTTCACATTGATCAATGAGACCTAAAGTATGTTGTTTAAACCTTGTATGATGTCTTGACATTGTTTGTTTTGTTTCACTTAATTTCATTGAGTTTTGATTTGTGTTCTTACATGAAAATAACCTTTGAAATACCATGAGATTTCCTTAGATCATTTGTCTGATAACATGAATTGTTTGGCCCAGTATGTGACATGTTTATGTCTTGAACTCTGAATGCCATGTTTTGAACCATCTTTGATTGCTTACATGTTTGGTTTATCATGATAAATGCTTAAGCTTTCAAAGAAGTTGTAACTTTCACTTATACCATCTGTTTGTTTTTACATAGAGCATCTTCACATGTAATCCCCATGAAATGCCTTGATCCTCATCTTACTTTTATCTTGCTTGTGATATTTTTCTCATAGCTTTGTTAAATGTTCCCCCTAAGTGAGGTTAGCTTTTTGGCTTCTCCTCCTTAACACCCTTTGTGTTCCCCCATTCCAAAGGAAGGTAATCATTGTTGACTCATAAGTCATGACCTCCCATCTTTAACCTAAGTAACCTCTTAGGAGAAACCCTATTTCTTGGCCTCATCAGAGCCATGGAAATTACAACTAGCTTTAGGAGAGAGTTCTTAAACTCTTAGTGATATTCATCATAATGAATCATCACTTTCCCCTCCTAACTAAAACATAATCATAGGTCTATTACAACTAGATTTAGAGAGTTCTTGAACTCTACAATGAGCTTGTACTCATTTCCCCTCTGAATATTGACCATAGTCAATAGTTCAGTAGAAGTAGAACTACGCATACTCTGATTCTACACCCGAGGATACGTAGGCGCAAAGTGCGATGCTTTGTCGAGTATACTTAGATACTAACCCCTAGGGTTTCAAACCCTTAGCATAGAACCTTTAGCAAACATTAGATAACATTAAAACAAGAGGTTCCTGTAGAGTACTACAGAAGTTTAGGGTGCTAATACCTTCCCTAGGCGTAACCAACCCCCGAACCTTAGATCTCCCCCCTTTAGGTTTTTCTAACGATCTTGAACCTTTCCTTTGGATAAATCAAAGTCGGTTGTAAAAGAAAAATGATGCAAATTAATTAATAATTTGTTATCCAATTTTCACCGCAACAGGGGGGATATGTTCTGTCAAGTCTGTTTGAATTTTGAAGAAAATTGCAAGCATCTTATGTTAGAGTGTGATTTTACTGTTAAGGTTTGATGTGGGATTGAGAAGTGGTTTGGTATCAAGGTTAATAGAGTTGGGAGCTGTCTTGAGTCTTTCTTAGCTTTTGTTTGCTCCTCTAAATCCGCAGTAGGGAATTCTTTGGGCAACATGGTGTGGGCTGCGACGATTTGGTTTCTGTGAGTCAATAGGAATTCAATATCCTTCAATAGTATTCGGAAGGATATTGACGACACTATTAATTCCATTAAATTTTTTTCTTGGAGATGGTTATTTGTAGGTAAATCAAAGAACTATTGTTTGTTTTATGATTGGTTCACGACCCTTCTCGAGTGTATTAAGAGGTTGTAATTGTGGTTTGTTTCTTTTGCTTGAGTTAGAGCACCCCTTGCGTTGTTTAATGAAATTATTGCTTATTGAAAAAAAAATAGTTTTCATCTTTGAATATTGAAATATTTGCGGGGAATTGATTTAATGGTATATTTGAATTTTTCATCGATGTTGATCAAGAATTAATGGTTGTATCAAATCTAACTCTATTAGACGAATTTGTTGGAACCAAATGCTATACAAAGAATAAGAAGAAGAAAAACAGAAAGAAATTAAATAATATTTGTTCGACGCTACGGTAAGAATAATTTGTTGCTAATAAAAATTATTTTAATTTTTTCAATAGCAAAGCAGAAACCATATATTATCATAATAAAGAATGACATAAATTACAAAAGGAACAAAGAAAAAACAAACAAAACAACAAGAAAAGAAAACACAAGCCAACTAGTCCGGCAATCCAACTTATCTTGAAGCTATGGACACAACAGACCTCCAGAGAGCCCGAGTTGGAGTGAGGAGAATACGATCACCTGTACAAATCTAAAGGAAGGCAACTAACCACCCAAAACACTCTTAAATATCTAGCCATTTGAGTCGATGTCACTTTCAATCAACACGAGAAACAACCAAATTCAAAGTATGAACATATACTCATCACTTCTACATCAAGTTAATAATCATGTACATCAAGTGATTAACCATTACAATTTCCCAACAAAAATAACTTTATTTTATATTTTCGAAATAGTTCATACCAATAATGTCAGCTTATAAAAAAAATAAGACTCCTAAAACAATATAAAAAACAAAATATCAGGATACCAACACATGTTATTTTTGAAGTGGATATTCACGTGTGTGGTCGTTATAACATACGAAGTTAAAAAATTCCCTTCAAACCATCCTATTATGCTACATTGCTCCAAGCTGAGACTTCCTTCCCTGTTGGTTCACCCTCCTCTTGTCATTCCGGTACCAATGCAGGGGACGATGATAATCTAGTTCTGCCCCAGGGCCTCTGTAATTCACCTTCTATTGACAATTCAATTGGAGAGTCTGGTTTTCTTAATAGTAATTCTCGAATTAAGAAAAAGTTGGAAAATCTACCAATGAGAATTTGGGATTCTATTAAGAAGTTGAGCATTGACGCGGAAGAAGATGATAAAGTATTTGAGTCGATTTTACGCAGGATGGAAGATCATGACAGAAAATCAAAGAAGTGTAAGAAGGTGGCAGCTAGTGAGTTTCCATGAACATAGTCTCTTATAATATCAGAGGGTGCGGGGGTGACTTCAAACGTAAAAGAATTAGCAACAGTATTAAGAATGGTGGTGGTGAAGTCTGTTTTATACAGGAAACTAAATGTTCTTCAATGTCTGATGATTTGGTGTTCAGTTTATGGGGGAATAGGAATTGTCAATGGTCGGCTTGTGACTCCGTTGGTTTATCTGGTGGATTACTCACTATTTGGAAAGAAGGATTGTTCAAACCAATTTGCAGCTTTATTGGGAAAGGCTATCTGGGTTTGCAGGTTGAGTGGTCTGATAGAAATGTTTATCTCCTAAATGTGTATTCACCTTGTTGCATTAAAGAAAAAAGGGAACTATGGTCCAAGCTTCTCGAATTAAAATCTAAAGCAGATCCTGGAGAGTGGATAATAGGTGGTGATTTCAATGCAATTAGGAAATCTAGTGAACAATTTGGTTGCACGAGTCATAAGAGGAGATACATGGCTGAATTTTTAGAATTCATAAGTTTGAGTGGATGTGTAGACCCTCCTGTTTCTGGGGGTAAGTTTTCGTGGTTCAAATCAAAGGGCAGGTCGTGTTGTTGTCTCGATAGATTTCTCGTGTCACCTGGAATTTTGAACGATTGGAATTCGGTAGTACAGAAGTTTGGGGAGCGTGACGTTTCTGATCATAGGCCAGTTTGGCTCACTGCCAGAATTATTAACTGGGGTCCTAAACCCTTCAAATTCATGTCGTGTTGGTTTGATCATCCTTGTTTCATGTCTTTTGTGAAAGAGCAATGGGAAGCTTGTGTAGTGGTCAGGAAGGCCTCGTTTGTTCTTTCCAGAAAATTCCAATTCCTGCATGAGAAGTTGAGATGGTGGAATGCAAACATTTTTGGTTGGATTGATACTAGAATCAAGTTGGATGTAGGTATTATCAACGATGTGGAGGACTTGATTGGGCTGAACAATGACCAGTTAGCTACACAAGAGATTCATAAGAGGAACGAAGCTGAAGACGACTTATGGAAAAATTTGAGGATCAAGCATAGTATTTTACGACAAAAATCTCGTTCGAAGTGGATGCATGACGGGGATTTTAATACCAAATATTTTCATGCTGCCTTGAAATCTCGGCTGATTCAGAACTCAATTTCTTCTGTTTGTATTGATGGCAGGCTGATCGAAGATGTGGCAGGCGTTAAAAATGCTGTCAAAAACCATTTTCAAAAGAGGCTTAGTAGTTGCAGTTGTTCTAGACATCTTCCACGTATTGGAGGTAACGGATTTAAACGTTTATCAGTACAAGACAGTGAGGTGCTTGATAGAGAGGCAGACCTTGTTGAGATCAGACGTGCAGTGTTCGACTGTGGCGATGACCGGAGTCCTGGGCCCGACGGTTTTACATTTGAGTTCATCAAAAGGTGTTGGGATTTAGTTGGGCATGATTTTTTGAAATGTATTCTTGAATTCTTTGAGGGTGAGAAGCTTCCGAAAGTTCTTGCTTCTTCTTTTTTGGTTCTTATCCCGAAAAATGACAGTTTGAAGAACTTGGACGATTATAGACCAATTTCTTTAGTCGGAGTTGTTTACAAAGTTGTGACGAAAATTCTTGCTAATAGACTTAAAGGCATTATTGGTAGTATCATATCAAATTCTCAATCGGCATTCATTGAAGGAAGAAACATCCTCGACGGCGTCTTATTGTTAAACGAGGTCATTGATTTAGCCAGAAGATCAAAGAGTGAGTTAATGCTTCTTAAGGTGGATTTTGCTAAAGCATACAATTGCGTCGAATGGAATTATTTGCGTGACGTTATGAAGACTATGGGCTTTGGGGACAAATGGATGATGTGGATGAACAATGGAGTTTTCAATTGTTACACTTCGGTCATGGTTAACGGGAGCCCCACAAGGGATTTTATGGTTTCTCGCGGTCTCAGACAAGGCGACCTGTTGGCTCCGTTTCTTTTTACTATTGCGGCTGAGGGTCTTGCAGTGTTACTGAACCGTGCCGTAGAGACTGGTTTCTATTATGGTTTTAAGGCGAATCTTAATACTCCGATTCACCTTCTTCAGTATGCAGATGATTCTATGATGGTGGGAGATGGATCATGGAAAAATTTAATGGCAATCAAGGCAATTCTGAAGGGATTCCATTTGGGGTCTGGACTTGATATTAATTTCAGCAAGTGTTCATTGTTTGGAATTAATTTGGATGAATCATTTCTTTTGGCAGCAGAAAACTATCTTTCATGTAAAATCTCAGCTGGTCCGTTTAAATTTCTCGGGATTATCGTCGGTGGTAACCATAGACTCCTCTCGTTCTGGAAGCCATTGATTGATAAGGTGCGAGGTAGGTTAAATTCTTGGAATGGTCGGTTTGTTTCTATCGGTGGCAGAATTACTCTAATTAACTCAGTTCTCACAAACCTCCCTATCCATTATATGTCCTTCTACAAACTTCCTAGCTGTGTAATCCGTATCCTCACGACAATTCAAAAACGCTTTCTTTGGAATGGTTCAATGGCCAGAAAAGGTGTGTCCTGGGTCAGGTGGAGTGTTGTTTGCAAGAGTAAGGAAGATGGAGGGCTCGAGATTAAGGATTTAAAGCTTTTCAATGATGCCTTGCTGTTCAAGTGGGTGTGGAAAATTGTCTCCGCGAAAGAATTCATTTGGTCCGATTTTATTCGCAGTAGATACAAAAATGCTGTTCTTGATTTTCATGTTGGATTGTCATCCAAATATGAGATTCCACCATCTTTGTGGTGGAAGGATCTATTATTAATTGCAGGTTTTTGCAGCTGCCAACAGTTTTCCAGTTTGATGTCATTTGAAGTTGGTAATGGTGCTACGGTTCCGTTCTGGAGCGCTCGGTGGAATGGTTCGTCAACTTTGGCCTCTTTATATCCTGATGCATGGAGCTCGGTATCAAATCAAGAGAGTTGGGTCGCCGAAAATGGAGTTTTTGTGGACGGAGTTTGGAAGTGGCAGCTGTATAGGTTTCAAGACAGCGTCCCTGCTGCTGTTCAAATTCAAGTTAATGCTATCATGGTTGGGCTGAACGTTGTCACTTTGATAGAAGGAGAAAAAGATAACGCTGTATGGTCGTACGACAATTCTGGGCAATTCTTGGTTTCCTCTTTATATTCTTTATTGCAGAAATATGTCGGTAGGAATCATTGGAGTTGTGGGGTCAATTTGAGAGCGGCGCTTAACTTGGTTTGGAAAGCTCAAGTTCCTCACAAAGTCAGAGTATTTGGGTGTAGGATGTTTCTCAATAAGCTTCCGACTCGTGATAATCTTGTTCATAAAGGCATTATATCCAATCCTCACGCTACGGTATGTACGTTCTGTTTCTTACAGTTGGAAGTTCCTGAACACATATTCTTTTGCTGTCATAAATTTGGGCTGGTTTGGAGATTTGCTTTTATATGGCTTGGAATTGAGGAATTCCTTTTAGGGGACACTATTAATCATTTTTCATCATGGATGGATGGTTGTGTGAAGAAAAAATTTAATATTGGGAATGCGGCAAGGCTTTGGATATTGGTTTGTTGGGTTATTTGGTACTCTAGGAATAACATTTTGTTTAGAGATGAATTTTGGGATCTCGATTCTATTACTAATCGAGTGGTTTTGTTATCTTGGTGGTGGCTAGGAAAGAAGGGTACAAATGCATCAAATTGTAACTATTATACGTGGGTTATAGCTCCTCGCAAATTTTTGTAGGCCCGATTTTAGATAGTGACCTTGTGTAATTGTGTAGGGCACTAATTGGTGTCCTATTTATATAATATATTTTTACTTAAAAAAAAAAATCACATGTATATCTACAGTACACATATAGTCTCTCCTCCAATTATATAATACTATAAAATCAATAGATTGAGTTCAAATTATATTTTATATAATATTCCTTCCGTCTTATTATGAATAATTCACTTGACTATTTCATATAGATATAAAAAATAAATAAATATAAAATAATATTTTTATTAGAATACTTTTATTAAATATTAAAAATGATAAAAGTAATACTATCTTAATTCTTAATATAAAAAAATTATTTTTTAGATTTATTACAGAATTAATGTATTTTGACTACATATAGTCTATATACATTAATTCTGCAATAAATCTAAAAAATAATTTTTTATTATATTAAAAACTTGCGTGAATATTAATAAGAGGATATAATTGAAAATTAGAATATATCATTTATTTTGAGATATATTTTTATTTTAAAGTGTCACTCATTATAGGGGAGGGAGGGAGTATTATAAAACTAATAGATTGAGTTCAAATGTTATATAAACCATACTCAACCACACACTCATACAAGGAGTCAGTAGTAGTTGTTAGAGAACATGGTGAGAAGCTCTTGTGGTGACAAAAATGGATTGAGAAAAGGCAAGTGGACTCTTGAAGAAGACAACAAGTTGATTGCTTATGTAACTAGATATGGCACCTGGAATTGGCGACAACTACCTAAATTTGCAGGTTATATAAATAATTATTTATTCATGTGTGTGTATTGGTTTTCTTCTGGTTTATGTGTTATCTTGGAATAATGTTTTTAGGTCTTGAGAGATGTGGGAAGAGTTGTAGACTAAGGTGGTTGAACTATTTAAAACCAGATCTCAAAAGAGGAAACTTTACTCAACAAGAAGAAGAAACTATCATCAAACTTCATCAAAAACTGGGTAATAGGTATCATCAACATGTATCCACAAGCCGTACTTATTTCTCTTAAATAACATTATTATATATTATTATATATGATTATAATTAAGAATTTAATTAAAATACACTATCAGTATAAAAAGATTTTACACTAAGGGTATGCATGATTACCAAATTATAAGACTCAATCCATTTTATTAGATTTAGTTTAAAAACCAAACCATTTTCTATAAAAACTGGTTTGAAGTTTAAAACAATTTTTTTAAATCAAAACTGATTTGAATGTAATCTGTAACTTATTTTATTTTTAGAATTTCTTGACATCGTGTAGCTTTAATGATGTTAAATGACATGTTATCCCATTTCTTCTAATTGTGTGAACAATTAATTATAGTGAATAATTTGTCAGGTGTATGGGTTTTTATATTTTATTGTTTTTCATTTTTATAAATTAAATAAGGATAACTAATAATTATAAAAGTTAAATGTTTTTTAGTTGTCGACTTTGTACGGTTTCTTTATAATAATGTTCAAAAGATTGATATGATTCTTAACTTTTAGTTTGACCTCATAAAAAATTATTTATTTTTTTTTAGATATTTTGATCTTTCATTTTCTTTATATTTTAAAAATATTAATTGTTATGCATTATCAGTATAGCATAAATTTTTTCCACGGTCAGTGCATCACAATTATTTATAGATGTTATTTAAATGATTAAGATAAAAGTCAAATATTAATAAAAATTTAATTAACACGATTAATAAATTGTGTAAAATATTTTTATATTGTCGATATATACCAATTAAATTCTAATTTAACTTACAAATATTCTAGTAATATTGACAATCTAGTCTCTTTAATGCTAAGATTAGAAATTAAATTGTTTGATATTTATAATATAAGGAATAAAAATATGATAAAACAATTAAAATACTAAGTTAATTTATTAAAATAAAAAAAAAATTGAAGAGATCGAAGAATAAATTGTAAATAAATTAAAGAATAAAAATGCAATTTATCTAAACTTTATAAGGATATAATTTTATATAAATGAAAAATATATTTAAGTCGTTCGTTAAATCAGTTCAATTATAGCTATGCAGGAATATTAGATGTATGAGGTTGGGTTCGAATATGTGATATTCTATTTGTTTATTTGACCCAAAAATATATATTTAAGTCAAAATATTATTTATAAATTAAAAATTTATTTAGTTAAGTTAATTAAATAAAAATATTATACAAGAAAAATATAATATATTTTCTAATATAAAGAGTAATTAAATATTTTTAAACTTAAATTACAGAACAGAACGCAGACGATATGTACAGTGAATATGCCAAATCATTTGTAAGGATGGAAATTAGCCTTAAGATATTGTAATATTCTCTATTCATTGGTTTTATGGATCAACATTGATTTTGAAAAATGGATATATACTGATTTTTTGTTTTGGTGACAAAATGGATCTGGTTCAATTTTAATCTAATAGAAATTGGATTTTTAAAAATGGTGCATTGAATTTTTAAAATGGTTCTTATAAATTAGTTTTTTTGTACACCTCTATTTTATACAATTATTTAATTATAAATATTGGATGTTAGGAAGAGTTTAACTTTTATTTTAATCATTTATAAAAAATTGAAACAGATAATAATAATAATAATAATAATAATAATAATAATAATAATAATAATAATGAATTGACCGTGTAAAACTTTTCATACTGAAAGTGCATAATAATTTTGTATTCCACTAAGATACTCTTATATATTCACACAACTTATGATTGTATTCTTAAAGCATCCTTTAAATTCATATGGGACTTGAGGGAGCAAGCACAGGCTCAATTGCAGGGATGTGAAGTGGACAAGTCCTTTCATGTGTCAGAACACCTTTCGATTGAGGGACCACGGGATTTGGTTACAATAGGAAATATCAAGGAGGGGGAAGGAAAACATAACCCTGGGGGATTTATCGAGGTAACAGAAGGAAAAGAGAAACAAAATCAGTTGGCGTGGGGTCCAGAGACTAGAAAGCCTAAAAAGGTGGTGCAACTTGATGAAATTTATCATAATTTAAAGATACCTGTTGCCCCTTCATATTATTCAACCTTGCTGAATGGAAGAAGATCGTATGGAGAAATGGCTGCCAAACCAAATCAGTTATGTCTAGATGGTGAGGAGGAGATATCTAGTGATGGAGGGACTCATATGTCTGCTGGTGATTCAATTGGAGATGAAGAGGTTCAAAAAAGTAATTCTAGAATTAGAAGAAAGTTAGAAGGTCTTCCATCTAGAATATGGAGTGCCATTAAGCAGATGGGGGCGGAAGCTGAGGAAGATGATGAGGTTTTCGAGAATTGTATAAGGAATTATGAAGCTGATGAGAGGAAAGTAATTATAGGTAAGAAGGTGGCCGCTAAGGGTAAGTTATGAATTTTATAACGTATAACATCAGAGGGTGTGGTAGTAGTGTTAAGAGGAGGAGGCTTAGGGCGCTGTTTCAAAAAGAAGAGGTGGATGTGGTTTTTCTGCAGGAAACCAAATGTGAATTGATGACAGACAAGTTAGTCACGGAGATGTAGGGGAATGAGAAATGTTTATGGTCGGGTGTAGGTTCTGTAGGCAACGCAGGTGGAATCCTCACCATATGGAGGGAAAATTGCCTAGTTCCGATACGTAGTTTCAAAGGTAATGGGTACTTAGGAGTGAATGCTATTTGGAAGGGGCAAAATGTGTACTTTCTAAACATCTATTCTTCTTGCTCTAATGTGGATAAGAGAGTTCTTTGGAGTAAGATTCTGCAGCTCAAGGAAACTATGGAAGCAAGTGAATGGGTCATTGGTGGTGACTTTAACGCCATTAAAAATAGGAGGGAGAGATATGGGAGGAGTAATCTGAACAGTAGAATTATAGAGGATTTCAAGGACTTCATTGAGTTGTCAGGCTGTGTCGACATTCCTGTGCGAGGGAACAAATATACGTGGTTTAATGCTTCGGGTAGTTCTTGTAGCAGGATTGACAGGTTCCTCATTTCCCTTGGTTTGATTAATAATTGGAATTCGATCACTCAAAATGTTGGTTCAAGGGATATTTCTGACCATAGGCCAGTGACGATTATAAGAAGAAATGTCGATTGGGGACCGAAACCTTTCAAAGTGTTGAACTGTTGGTTAGAGCATCACGAGTTTCTTCCTTTTGTTAGATATGTTTGGGATTCATATAAGGTTGAAGGCAGTGTGTTCTTTATTTTGTCTAAGAAATTTCAGCATCTTCGGAATCGGTTACGGTGGTGGAATGCCAATGTCTTTGACTGGGTTGACACAAAGATCAGTGAGAGTATTATTACTATCAATGATGTTGAGGAGTTGATTGCGCAGAATAGTGAAGGAATCAATGCTGATTTGTTGAGTGCTAGAAGAGTTGTCGAGGACGAATTATGGAGAAATTTTAGAATAAAGGAACTTTTACTGGGAGTGCCAGTTGGTGGTAATCATAGGGTTATCTCTTTCTGGAAACCTATGATTCAGAGAATTCAGGCTCGGCTGTCAACATGGAAAGGAAGGTTTTTGTCAATGGCAGGCCGGGTGACTTTAATAAATTCTGTTCTGACTAACTTACCTTTGCATTATATGTCTGTTTATTTGATGCCGTGCAAAGTAGTAAGGATTATAACAGGTATTCAACGTCGATTTCTGTGGAGAGGATCTGCGGTTTCCAAAGGAGTATCGTGGGTGAGGTGTGTAAACCGAAAGAGGAAGGGGGTTTGGGTATAAAAAATGTCAAATGGCTTAATGTAGCATTAATGGCAAAGTGGTTATGGAAACTATTATCTTTGAAACATAGGTTATGGCAGGGAGCAGTAGAGGCAAGATATTATGATCATGTTATTGATTTTCATCGTGGAGTTATGTCGGAGTATAAGTACAGACCATCGTTGTGGTGGAGGGATCTGTTTTTGGTTTGGAAGATGTTTGGGGAAGATGGTTTCGTGCAGCAGCTGAAACACGAGGTTGTTGATGGGAATAATACACTGTTTTGGTTGTCAAAGTGGTGCGGTAACTTCTCTTTAGCTGACAAGTTTCCTGGGCTTTGGGAAGCATCAAGTAACAAATGGGGTAGGGTAAGGGAGTTTTGTTGTTACAGTTCAAATCAAGAATCTTGGATATTTGATTTTGGTAATTCACTAGCAGCAGGCGAGATCTTACAGGAGATTCACGAGCTGAATACATTGTTGCCTGTTGGAATCAGGAGTTTAACAGGTGTAGACTCTGCTGGCTGGGGTATGGAAGTTACGGACGAATACTCGGTTAGAGCTGGTTACGAGTTGTTGATGAAGTCCCACAATTCACAGCATGTTAATGATAATTTGGTGGATGTTTTTAAACTGATCTAGATGTCCTCTGCGCATCTGAAGATTCAATTGTTTGGTTGGCGTTTATTCCGTGAGACGTTAGCAACCAGAGATAATTTACATAGGAGACACATTCGTTTGGAAAGTGAAGGTTTGGCTTGTCCTTTTTGCCAAAGGGAAGATGAGGATACGCTTCATTTATTCTCTACGTGTGATTTTTCAAGGAAAATTTGGAGTCGCATAGGAAGATGGCTGGACATTGAAATTGGAAGTCATGACACTTTATTGTTAATCTTTCATCATTGGATCCAGGCCTTGATTGTTAAAAATGTAACAATAAAAAATGCGGTAGGATTTTGGTTGTCTATAGGGTGGTGTTTTTGGTTAACAAGGAACTTTGGTTTTTCAATATTAACTTAATTACTTGCATAAAACATGTTCCTAGGGTAGTAGTTTATGAATTCGATTTTGTTTTTGTTGATATTAAAAAAATTAAACATCACTAACTATCAATTTTAATTAACGTGAATTTAGTTAATTTTACTTATATTCAAAATATGTGAAAGTTCTGTCAAAAAAAATATGTGAAAGTTGCTTTCTTTAAAAAAAAAAAGATACTTGAAAGCTTATCAAACACATCATTTATATTAAGGCTTATAGGGCTTTTATGATGATCAAACGATTTTAATTATGCAGATGGATTGTGATTGCTGCAAATTTACCAGGAAGAACAGATAATGAGATAAAGAATCATTGACACACAAACTTGAAAAAACGTTTTGTAAAGAATAATAAATCAGAGACCGACATTAATAATGGAACAGGAAACTCCAATGACACAAATTCAGATAACCATACAATGGAAGAACAAAACAAATATGAAGGAGTGTTAGAGAACAATAGTGGTCCCAATATTACAACTCCATTGTCTTCAATCCTATCTTCAAGTCAAACAATAGACACTCCAACAACTATGGAACTATCATATGAAAACTATCTTCTTGATGAGCTTCCTTTAATGGATGCATACATGGATGTTTTGAATGATAATTTCTGGACTGAACCATATATCATAGACAATTCATATGTCCCTCCAAGTGATGAAGCTACATTAATATCTGTGGGATATGACCATGAATACTTCAGTCCTGTGTACCATGAACAGCTTTGGCGCCATGGAGAATAAAATGTTACAGTCGGGGTTTTAAAAAACCATCTGCGACAGCGAAAACAGTCACGACAAAACGGTATTTACATCTGTCGATACTGATACTATTATTTACCATTTTTATGTTAAAAAACCAAATTATGGTTGATTTAGATTGCGACATCCACCATGAGTGTCTCGAAACCTATACCTGCCGATATTACAAAGGTTTTACGTGACTGAGAACGTTTTTTAAATGCTTGGTTACAGTAATGTGGGGGTTTAATTTTTTTTAGGAAATGCCGTGCAGATAATGTTTTCATCATTTGACTACTATTTTTCATGTTTTTCCTCTGTCATCTTGTACTTTTAACTAATACTGTATTTGAAATAAATTAGCATCTCTTTGCTTTCTCCTATAGTTTTGTTGTTGTTAACTATGCCGTGTCAATGTTAATCTCTTTATCTATCATTTAGTCAAATATTTAATTAAAGAAAGAAATATACTCCTCTAATTTTATTTATATAAAAAAAATGTTTTCTAAATTAATTGAACAAACAATATACCTAATCTATTATACTAAGTATATTAATTATTTAATAAATCCAAAATGTCAATTTTATTTTATGACACTATAAAAAAACACTCATTAAAGATGTGATTTTTACGTCAAAAAGATAAAAATTACGTCACAAACCTAAATTAGCGTCGTAGTAATTCACGAGACAAAAATATTTGTGACAACTATTTTGCCACATAAAAATTATGTCACACATTTGCCTGTGATTTTGACGTCGCAAAAGTTTGCCATGTGATTTTCATATCACAAAATTCTGCTACAATTCTATTATACAGCAGGCATGTAGAGCATGTTGGCAGGTTTTCCGCGTTAAATTCATGACACAAAAAAGTTTTGTGTCGTGTTTTTCCCGCCACTAATTTGAAAATTTATTTTCAATTAGCGTCGTGTTTTCCATGCCACAGTTTAATTTTTTATTAAAAAAAGTTCATAAATAATAAATATTCAAAATTCATAATAAAATTTTTATAATTTGTTTACAATTTCAAAATATTAAAATTTGAAATTTATAATTATAAATATTAATTTTAATTAATAATTAAAAATAATTAAATTCAAAATATGAATTTTAATTAAAAATAATTAAATTTAAAATATTTAAACATATTTTACAAAAATGAATATTTAAAAATAAAATAATAATTAAAAAAATTAATCAACATTATCATCTTGATCACCATCCATAACTTCGTCCACATCATGATCTATGACTTCGTCCAAATTATTATCATCATCATCCACATCACCCTTCATTGAAATATTTGTTTATTTTCCTTGTCGTGAGAGCAATTGTCGTATTATTTCATCCATCTCAACTTGTCTCTTCTTCATTGCCTCCATTTGGGCATTTATCGTCGCCTCACATTCAGCCGTCTCGCATCTCGTCTCACTAGCATCGATTTTCGCACTGTTTCCATCATTTGAGGTGTCAATTGTTGTGGATGTAACGTTCATTCCACCTCCATAGCTCTTTCAAATAATGTTCTATTCCCTAACCTGTAGTTCCCGACCAAAGATCCAGCACCAAATAAATACCTATTAGGTCCTCTCCCGCCAATTACTAAATTCCAAATATAAAGATTCACAGGATCATCAATCGGGTTTGAACCTATCGGAGTATACTGAGGATTTTGAACAAAAAAATTCTACGAGCAATGTGTCATAGTCCTTCTACACATACAAGAAAAAACTTTAAATTTAATATTGTTTAAATAATTTAGTTATATACAAGAATTATATTAAATAAAATACGCTACAAACAACATTAAATTAGTTCCCACATGAAAATCACGCCACAACTTTGCCATTAAATATTAATATAATTTAAACAATTTATTCATATACGAGAATTAATAAAAATAAAACAATACAATATAAACCAAAGCTAATCTGGTACATTCGTCAACAAAATCCTCCGATTTTTTGGTACGAGTCTTTGCAACCAGTTCATTCATTCGTTGAGGTCTCCCCAAATCCTTACACTATTTAATAATAAAATTAACTTTAATTAAAAATATATAGTAAATAAAAATATAATTTAAAAAAGTTGTTATAATTACCATGCGTCGAGCATGCTCGATGATACTAATGCTTCGAACTGCATTGAGGTGATCCCTTTTTAGATGCTCTCATTTTCTTTGCAATTTCATATCCTGCCTTAAAACCAAGTGAATCCCAATAGACAAGAAGTTCATCAAAAACTTCCCTACCTATCCAGTTAGGACGAACACTTTGCTCTTTCCAACCACGTCTAGCATGTCAGAAAGTAGAACTGTTGTTTTGTCCTGCCAATTTTTTTCAATCCTAGCATTGTTAATTATTTCCCACGTACACTTTTCCTGCAATGTTGCATGATATTCAAATTAATTGTTAGATAATTATAATTTAAAAAGTAATAAAATTAACAATAAATAAAAAAAATTCATTATACCTTAAATTTGCTAAACTAAGCATATTTATCACTCTTGGGAAGTTCTCGAAATCTCTTCCAAGATTTTTTATACATTTGCTAAATAATATAATTTATAAATTTTGCAACAATCTGCCTCGGCTCGAAACTAAACAACAACAATTTGAATAAGTATTATTAAATCTAAAAAAAGGCAACAAGTTTACTTAAAAAGTTAGCAATTAGAAACTTACAACTTTCCACTAGGCCAAATATAGTATCTTCCATCAATCATCTCATACTTACTCGAATGTACAGCGGGATCCTGCCACTCATGATCGTCCTCATCCTCCCCCTCATGATCCTCCTCACTCGAATGTAGGCAAGTTGTCTTTCGTACGAGTCGCGTCTAACATAATTTTTGCGAAGAATCTCTATGTAATTTTTGTGAAATATTTTCTGTAAACTTTGTTGTACTGTCTACCAGCATGTCTATGTGCGGTATGGGAAAGTCATCCTTTGGACTTGCTTTGTTCAGATCCCTGTAGTCTACACACATTCTGACCTTTCCGTCCTTTTTTAGAACTGGTACTATGTTGGCTAGCCATTGCGAATATTCTGATGTAGCGAGGAAACCCGCATCAATCTGTTTTTGTACTACCTCTTTGATTTTGATGGCCATGTCTGGATGAGTCCTTCTCAACCTTTGCTTTACTGGCGAACATTCTGATCTTAAGGGTAGATGATGTTCCACGATGCTGGTATCCAACCCTGGCATGTCCTGATAGGACCAAGCGAATACATCGGGAAACCCTTTGAGAAGCTTTGTCAAACTTTCTTTGACAGTTGGATTGAGCAGTGCCCCAAATATTGACCTCCCTTCTCTCTTCCCCTGAGCCCAAGTTGACCGTTTCCAACGGCTCTTTGTGAGGTTTAATGGACCTTTCCTCTTGTCTGAGTAATTGGGAGATCTCTTCTGGAATTTCTTCGTCATTTTCTTCTTCAGCTTCAAATACTGGGAATTCAAAGTTGGGAGAAGGCATCGGATCGTACGTTTCAATGGGGTTTAAAACAGGCAATCTGCATGACGTGATGATTTGTGTTTAGAAGAGATAGAGAAAATGCAAGAGTGTGTGCAGTGTATTTTTTTACTGCTTGTTTTTATTATTTGAATTGTTTTTTAGGATTACCATTTTCTGAAAAAGCGAAAAGAGAAAACAACAATTAATGCGGGAATTACATAATGACGTTATTTTATTTATGATCTTGTCGATTCTTGAAACTACAGCCCTATAAAACAAAACTCTTTCGCTTTGGACAAAGCCAAGAGAGATATTTACAGAAAAGTGAGCCCTATCAAAACATCTGTTTCACATGGGCAGGGTGAAAGGTTAAGATAAAGACGAAAATTACTTAAACTTATGAATGATCTTCTGAACATCGACTGCAACCCATTGACGGCGAAATCCTCGGTAAATCACAAAGTCTGGTACCTTCCTTGATTTGTCTTCAGAAATAACGCTGATTTCTGGTGGAGCAGGATCATTGGAATCTGTCTCCCAGGCAGAGTTGTCGTAGGAGGATTCTTCTGTTGTATTTTGCATAGTATTTGTGCTCTCAGGTATATCTCCCCATCCAGTTGGTTGGATGTCTTCGAGCCTGATACGAGAGCTTTCGGGAGCGGTGTACTTGACCAAGAAGTCGTACTTGCCACTCGGTTGTCCTAAGGTGTCCCACACTTCTTTGGATTTGGAGGAGTCATCCCTCTCGATGACGTTGACCTCAGGAAAGGCATAGTTGATGAATTCTAGTCCTGCAAACTTTGGAAAATTCATCGTCACACTGGATATTTTCTTAATGACCTGAGTGTTAATCCCATGACATGGTGGGGACGCAAGTATTTTTTCCAATGACGCCTAGCTGATTTTCATTGTTCGACTTATTTTCTTGCCCCAAGTCTCCTAGGTACGGCTGCCAGATAGGCAGCCATCCATTGGGCCATAATAGTCATGGTCAAAGTTGTCTTTCATCAGAGTGTCTTCCTCTAATGAGTTTAGTAGAGCACGGCATCCTTCTGGATCACAATCTCCGGATATCATTTTGACATCTGACCTTGGTATAAATCTCGGACTCTGTGCGGGATTACAAAATGGCGTAGACACCTCTTCTTGAGACATATAACCGTCCTCGTTAAGATAGGACTTCCACTCTTCATCTGTGTCGGAGGAATCTCCCTCGTTGATGATATGTACTTCTTGGGACACTGGGTGAAGGAAACCTCCACTATGGAAGAAGTTCTGAATGGGATGAAGACTTTCATCATTAGTAGCTGTCTGGGTACAGGTTGCAGAAAAACCAAGACCCTTCTTTGTTTTATTATCAGTAGCAATGACAAGCTATCCCCGTCCCTTTGCATTGTTACTTTTGATCACCTCGAGAGCATCTTTGTACGAGGATATTGATGTTCCCTTCTCTAATTGATTCTCACTGCTTACCGAAAGTGCCTGGAACTGAGTTCCAACAACCTCCTCGGGTTCCACAGAAGTGGACAATGATAGGTTACTCACGATCACGGCTTGTTCTCCACAGACCGTGATGAGTTGGTCATTCTTGACAAACTTCAACTTTTGGTGAAGTGTCGAAGTGACTGCCCCAGCCTGGTGTATCCAAGGTCTTCCCAACAAACAAATGTATGTTACTCGGATGTCCATGACCTGGAAAGTGACTAGGAAAGTGTGAGGATCGATAGTTATGGGAAGGTCGACTTCGCCGATAACTATTTTTCTTGACCCGTCAAATGCTTTGACGACGACCTTACTGCCTCTCATAGGAGATCCTTTGAATGATAGTCGCATTAGAGTGGACTTCGGCATAGCGTTAAGAGCCGGTGTCTACCAGTACGCTGGCTAAAGCATCGTCTTGGTATTTGACTGTGATATTGAGCGCCATGTTGTGACTTTTGCCTTCATCTGGAAATTCCTCATCGCTAAACCCTAAGTTGTTGTAGGAGGTGATGTTAGAGACGATACTATCAAATTGCCTTATCGACACATCATGTTCTATAAAGGCCTGCTCTAAGACTTTCTGTAGAGCCTCTCTGTGAGCTTCGAAACTGAGTAAAAGTGATAACACTGAGATCTTCGAAGGAGTTTGTAACAGCTGATCAACAATGTTGTATTCACTCATCTGGATGAGCTTCAGCATCTCATCATCGTTCATTGAAAGGTCAGGATCACTAGATTGACCAACTGGTGGATTGGGAGCTTCCGTTTGAGGTTCCTTTTCTCTACTGGGTTCTCCAACTCCTCTGTTGAAGATTCGACCGCTCCGTGTTACTCGACTGATTTCTGCAATATTCACGACGGAGGGTAATGGAATCTCCTTTCCATTCTCAATTGTAGTTGCACTGTATTTGTAAGGGATTGCCTTATCGGTTTTGTACGGCACTGGTCCCGGTAGATAGATAACTACAGGAGCCTTCTGATTTCTCTGACTGTCGTAAGTAACTTCAATCAATTCCTGGTTAAGAACCTTCGACTTATCACATAGAGGGATGATGGTACAAACATCTTTGGTTCTTTCATGATCAGAGATCACGACAATATCCTTAATCTGATCAGGGAAATAGTCTGGTGTCTAATTTATTGATCCAGACCTTGGACACGGTCGAATCTCTTTGGGAGCCAATTGACTTTGAAGGGCTGCTCGCACGAGGTAACATCCTTGATTATTTTCTGAGCAGACTTTACAGCACTTGTAATTGTGTGGTGGAACCTGGCCACGTCCGCTTTGAATGCAGTGTAACCTTACTAGGTCTATTTCCATAGATCAGACATCCTGACTTTGATGTCTAGTAGGGTTCCCGTTAATCACACTGATTTATTGTGTGTCTTCGTCTAGATAGATCGGAAGCCACCAATGGTTTAACAGGTGTTGTAAAGTTCTTTGAACGAGAGCGCACCCTTAGTTACTCTTACAACATACTTTACAGCTCAGATAATCATGTGAAGTGAGAAAACCGAGTTGGACTTGCTTGGCGTGTAACTCCACCAAGCTGGTATTCATCAAACAAATATCGAAGATTTGAATCATGTTAACCTGGTAAGGATTTCTATCATGGTAGTCCTGGATCCACCCAAGATCCATCTGATGCTGGAGGGCCTCTTGTACAAAAGAGCATCCCTATTTATTTACCGAGCAAGTCAGACAGGAATTGTAATCGTGCCGCGGCAGATTATGATACTGGCTTTGCCTTGAGTGCATTGCCACCAAGTTGGCATTCATTGCACGGATGTCGTGATTCTGGATGATGTTGGAATTTGCATAAGTCATGTTAACTCCACGAACTCGGTGCTCTTGGATCCATCCGAGATCCAATTGTTCCTGTAGAGCTGATTTCACCACAGAACATCCTTGATTATTTTTAGAGCAGATATCACACTGATGATAATTATGAGGTGGCACATGGACGTATCCGCTCTGTCTACAATGCATCTTGACCAAGTTGGCCCTCAATAAGAGTACATCATGAATTTGATAGATGTTGTTAGACTCTTCTTCTATCAAATTTACCGCAGCTTTCTCGTGTTGAGGCAGCGGGTTCGTGAGAACATTCGGATTCGTATCTTTGAAAGATAAGACCCCGCTCCTAACAAGCTTTTGCACATCAGATTTGAAACTGAGACAGTTTTCTATGTTATGCCCTGGTCCTCCTTGATGGTAAGGGCAAGTCTGATCCGCTTTGAACCAAAAAGGCAGATTTTCCGGTACTGTAAGAGGAGACCTGGTTTGGACATGTCCCTTGACCAGTAAGAGTGGAAACAATTTCGTGTACAACATCGGTATAGGGTCGAACCCTGGTGGTCGCGTTGTACGGTTGTTGTTATATGGAGGACAAGCCTGCTGAAGAGGCTGTTGTGTCCTTTACTGAAATTATTGTTGATTCGGTTGGCTTTGAGCAACCTGAGGTTGATACGTAGGAATAGGCGCAGGGTTGATAACAGGAGTTACAGCTGCTACTGGTTGGTACCGTCGTCTTTGCTTTCCGAGAGAGATATTGCCAATATCTTGCTCTTTTTTCTTAGGGAGAGCACTACCATATCTTTTGGTACTGCTTGATGATCCAGCATCTTTAACTAAATGTCCTTCTCGAACTGCTTCCTCAAGATGAACTCCCATGCCTACCATCTCAGTAAAGTCGCTGGGCGCACTGGCAACTATTCTGTCGTAGTAAAATGAGCTCAAGGTCTTTAAAAAGATCTTTGTCATCTCTTTTTCCTCAAAAGGTGGACAAATCTGGGCGGCAATTTCACGCCATCTCTGAGCGTACTCCTTAAAGGTTTCCTTGTCCCTCTGTGACATGGCTCTGAGTTGATCTCTGTCCGGTGCCATGTCTAGGTTATACTTATATTGTTGAACGAAGGCAGCGCCAAGATCTCTGAAAGTGCCGATCTTAGTGCAGTTTAAACCCATGTACCATTTGAGTGCGGCACCGGTTAAACTATCCTGAAAATAGTGAATCAGTAGCTCTTAGTTCTTTGTATGAGTTGACATTCTCCGAGCGTACATCACCAAATGGCTTTGAGGGCAAGATTTATCCTTGTACTTTTCAAATTCGGGTACCTTGAATTTGTGCGGAACTTTCACATTGGGGACCAAACAGAGGTCTGCGGCGTCCTTTCCAAGTATATCCTGACCGTGAAGGGCTTGCAGCTCTTTCTGCATTTCCAGGAACTGTTCCTTGAACTCATTCATTCTGTCAAACATACTTTCATTTCCACAAGAAGGTATATGTGGAATTTATCCTTCCGGGACAGTGTGTACCACGGGTGGTGGTATAGTCATCATGGTGGTGACTCTAGGTCCTTCCTTTCCCGAAGTTTGTAATCTTCAGGAGTTGCCGTCATGCCCCAGGCATCTTCGCTTTCCCGAAGTTTGTAACCTCCAGGCCCAGCGGCTCCTGCTGCGGTTCCCTGATCTTCAGTGATCGGCGGAACATATCCTTCCGGGATATAGTTAATAGGCATGCCCCAGGGACGATCTTTTTGTATTTTATACCTAGGAACATACTTCTCCACTATGGGCATTGATGTGATCTCTGAGATCACAGTCCTTTGTTGTTGTATCTGAGC
Organism: Lathyrus tuberosus; assembly: GCA_022829125.1. Taxonomy (NCBI): domain Eukaryota; kingdom Viridiplantae; phylum Streptophyta; class Magnoliopsida; order Fabales; family Fabaceae; genus Lathyrus; species Lathyrus tuberosus. Next base: position 2,412,573 of record JALAZF010000101.1, on the reverse strand, counting down.
TTCTGTTAGAGCTTGCATGTTGTTATGAAGCTTTCTCAGATCCTCTTTCAGAGTGTCGATCTCTTCCCTCAACTCTCAGTTCTCTTCCTCGAGATCATCCATCTTTTTTTGTCGATTGGCCCGAGTATTGTACGAATGAGACAGTTTGACTCTAGAATCGAGACGCAAACGTGAGATTCGTAAAGAAAGAAGAATGCGTTACGTGAGAATGATGATTGATATACAATGATTATATTTTAATTAATTTTTTTTAATCAAAATAAACTTCGACAATTGGATTGCAAATATCAAACAGTGGGGAAGACCCCGTTTTATTGAATTCAAAGATTACGGAATGGAAATACAGTAATTTACATAGTGCTGTAAAAGGAAATCTAAACTTATGTGTCCCGAGTCCTCTCTGAGGAGAGCTCAGGTGCTGGTTCTGTCACTTTCCTTTTCTTTGACCAGGGCTCTTGAGCCGTTGTCGGGTTGTCATTCCGTTTCCAGGTGAAAGGAGCGAGCAAATTCCTTTGGTCATCCTGATTTTCTACAGCATGTTGCTCTAAAATCTCAATCAGAGCATCTTTTTCTTTTAACAGTTGTTGTATTTTCTTATTCTCCACATTGAGAATACGATACTTGTTCTTCCAAGACTTCTTCTCCTGTTGAACTTTGTTGAGAGTAACCTGAAGTTTTTCCGTATCAGGCATAAATAAAGGACAGGGTCCCTTAACGGAAGAACTTATTGACGAGGGTAAGGCATCCTCAGCTTGAGAGCTCTAGTTTGTACCCAGTGGAGATAATGTTCTACCGAGACACAGTCTGGTTTTCCTAAAGACTCTCTTCCTTTCCTATGAACGTGTTTCCAGGCATGCACTATTTCTGTCTTTAGTGCCCTGTCATTTTCTCCTTCCTTGAAGAAAAGACCTTCCAGATGAGCATTACGCGGGACATGCCTCATCGGGTATCCAAGTTGACGACGAACTAAAATTGGATGATAGTTAATTCCTCCTTTAGTTCCTACAAGGGGTACATTAGGGAAGTTTCCACAACGGTCAATGATTCTGATCCTGTCATAGATTCGATTGTACCAATTGATGTCAGAGTTGGTAAGAGACATGATTTTCTGCGACCAACGTAAAGTACTCTTCTGATCCCAAAATGCAGCAGACTTTGGCAAATGGGAAATGAACCACTTGTATAGCAGGGGTACGCAGAAGGTGATCATTCCTCTGCTGTACAAATTCCTTAGGTGTATCGAATGATAAGCATCTGCGAGCAAGGTCGGTACAGGGTTTCCAATCAGAAAAATCTTAATGGCGTTGATATCAACGAAGTTATCAATGTTGGGAAACAAAAATAACCCGTAGGTAAGCAAAACAAAGATGCTTTCGAAAGCGGCCACATTCCCTATACTAGCAAAGTACAGAGCTTTCTTGATTAAGGACTGGGCTGGAAAACCCTGAATTACACCCTTAGTGGTCATGTGTGTCCTGACTTCTGACTCATCCAAATAGATTGCTCTTACAATGGTTTGATCCTTCGGAATCTCTTCCAGTCCAGAAAAGGGAGCTTGGTCAGTAATATGCAAATCAGTCAGGTGAGAGTACTCCTCCAGTGTTGGTGCTAGTTGATAATCCGGGAATGTGAAATAGTGATAGACCGGATCGTAGAACTGGATTAGTGTGGACAGGATTCCTTCAATTACATGGACCCTTAACAGAGACAACAGTCCTCCATACTTGGCTCTGAAAGCCTCAGGGTTGGTTATCATCCTCGCCAGACCTCTTAAATCCCCTAGTTTTGGAACCTTGAAGGTGTACTTGTGAGTCTTCCTTCTACCGAAATCCATTAGCAATCTCTTTATCTGACATTTGAAATCATTGTCTTAGTTTAATTTGAAAAAGAGAGACTAGAAGAGAAGATTTTTCTTTGTTTAAATGTTTTTTAAATGAATGTATGAATGCAGCATACAAAAACATAGAAAAAACATGGGGTCAAAGGGTCGGTGTCATGAAGACAAGGCTCTACCCATCCCAAAGGTTTATACTGGTGATTTTTTGTACCTGTCCTCAAAATCACTGACCCCTCTTGGGATAACAACAGCAAGCGGATCGCCAAGGAGTTGTAGTATCTTAGAGTAGCCTCAAATGAGGGTAATATCGCGTGACAACTATTTCTGATAGCTTCCGCACTACAAAATGGTTTCAGTCTACTAAAATCCTCAGCTTCTCAGATAACCCAATGGAACAATCTGCTTTCAACAACCGAAATCGTATAGGCATTGAATCCGCAAAGGGCATCTCCACTGATTTGATGGTCGACTGGGACCTCTTATCTGGGATTCACTCCCCGTAAGATTACCCGTATAGTGCCATCCCATATCTTAGGTGTATACCCAATCTTTCTAGATGCGACATCACACGCATTCCCATTAGCAGAAAAATAAACACAGATATCAATTAGGAAAAGCAGTTATATATTTGTTCTAACATCCTAGACCTCTAGTCTTATGATCCTATACAGACAATGACTCCTCAGCAGAGTCACCATTTCTGTGGTATTCGGTGAATTTAAGGCCTTCTACCTAAGACTGTAAGAAAGAAAGGTCTTCTCCCACTGTAAGACTGCAAGAGATAAATATCTCCCACTGTGGTCGCCATTTTTCTATAGCACGATTTTTGTGGTTTCGAATCACTATCACTTTGGTACTACAGTTCGATTCATTTTTTATCCTGTGAAGCTGATTACGGAAGGGAAACAGATGTCTCCAATTAACCCTGCTTGCATACTAAGATTAAACAGTCAAAACTGTTGGTTTACAGATGCTATCAAAAAGGGGGGTCTGTCTTAGGTTATTTGCTTAAAAACAATGTCTAGACTATTTGCTAGGTTTCTGGTAAGGTGTTAGGTCTTATGCTTTTGATGGATGTAAGAAGGTACGGGATTTTGGGTATTTGATTAGTATGCTCGCTAAGATTTTGTAATCTTATGCCTACGTATTCCCGTTTTAACGAAACAGGGAAATCAGAGCGATCGTAGTTCCTCCTATTCTATGGGAGGAAAGAGATTGTTTTGGTGTCATGTTCAAAGCCCAAGACATGAAGCTAAAGGTGGTTTGTATCTTGTTCAAAGCCCAAGATATGAATCTAAAGGTTTGACTTAGAGAGAATTTGTCATCTCTAAAGAGGAATTGTTGATGTTTGTATGCTGTGAGCAAGGCACAAATTTGATGCTAAAAGTATGATTGACTCAATCGGGGTTTTCTTTATTCAAACCCTAAGAGGATGCTAGAAGTTTGACTTTTCCGGGGAAAATGTTCTTTCTGTCTTGTACAAAGCCCAAGATTGAGGCTAAAAGGGATTTTGACTCCGTTGGGGAGAATGTATCTTGTATAAAGCCCAAGATGGAGGCTGGAATGGTTTGACTCAACAAGAGAGTACTTTTATCTATCCTGTGTAAAGCCCAAGACGGAAGCTAAAAAAGGTTGACTCAACAAGAGAGTCTTGAACAGGTGATTGACTCAACAAGAGAGTCTGAAGGTTGATTGACTCAACAAGAGAGTCTTTTATACTCAACAAGAGATTGATTTGTTGTCTCGTACGAAGCCCGAGATTGAGGCTAAAAGGAGACTGACTCAACAAGAGAGTCTTTTATACTCAACAAGAGAGTGTTTTGCTGTCTTGTACGAAGCCCGAGATTGAGGCTAAAAGGAGATTGACTCAACAAGAGAGTCTTTTATACTCAACAAGAGAGTGTTTTATATGTCTTGTACAAAGCCCAAGACGGAGGCTAAAAAGAGATTGACTCAACAAGAGAGTCTTTCATACTCAACAAGAGAGTGTTTTTATATGTCTTGTACAAAGCCCAAGACGGAGGCTAAAAAGAGATTGACTTAACAAGAGAGTCTTTCATACTCAACAAGAGAGTGTTTTTATATGTCTTGTACAAAGCCCAAGACGGAGGCTAAAACTGGTTGACTCAACGAGAGAGTCTGAAAAGATTAGCTCCGCTAGGGAGAATCATTTATACAAAGCCCAAGAGGAGGCTGACTTACTATTGAGGATTATTGAGATCCTGAAGCGGGTCTATGTGTGGGGAACTCTCATGAGAGAGACCGAGTTTCTGTGGGAGATTGATCCAGAGTGATCGGAGTTTTTCCCTATTGTTTGAAAGGAACTTGAGAATGTCTTTGAGACTCAAGAGGTTTAGACTGTCCAAGTCTAGAGTTTTATCTTTTGTACAATGCCCAAGAGGAGGCGCGGGCATTAAGGGATGAGTATCAACCCTAAAATGGCCGGAGTTTTTACGCGGGAAAAACTGCTCTAGCAAAGGATGACTAAGTTCTGTCTTATACCTTTAAGAGGTCGTCAGGGTCCTTGTATTGAGCCCAAGAGAAGGCATGAGAACTTTTAAGAAGCTGAAGGGTCCTTGTACAAGGACCAAGAGGAGGCGGGGATGCTTTTAGGAAGCCTGTGGGTCCCTAAACCAAGAGAAGTTCAAGAAATTCAATTCACAAAGAAGAGATCATTCCAGGAAAGTTTGAGAATTTGGAAGAAACTCAAGAGATGCCATTCACGAAGAAAAGATCATCTCTGGGGAGTTAGAGTTTCTTTGACAATTTCTAAGGGTGACAGTCTGAGAAAAGGTTCACCAAGAATACTGCCTTTCTCTTTGTTCCATATTGTTTAACCCCAAGAGAAGGGAAGACTGTATCTGGAAATCCTATGGGGATCTAGTTTTGTTTGTATTTAAGAGTGACCAACAAGGCTTTACCTAGTGTTAGACGTAGTTGCCGGGGGAAAACTCTAAATAACTATACTAGTATTACACAGTGGATATGTGACAAGTATATAAAAGGATGTGAAAGAAGACTTACAGTGAAACAACCCCACAATACATTTATATACATATGAAAGCGGTAAATGAAAGCGGATAAACACTTACCCATTGTACAGCTTCCATGTTGTTTTGTTAGTTGTTCAACAAAGAAAGTTTTGATAACAACATATATTTGAATTCAAAATCAAAGGAGAGAGTACTTTGAAAAGATTTTTGGGGCTTACAGCTTAAGGAAAGGCTCAAGTTTTAATGATGATCACACCATTATTTTGAAAACTGTACAGAGGGACTTATACAATATGTGAGGCCCACAAGTTTTTATGTACAAAGGGATGGGTCTTACACTCTATCAGAGGCCCAAAGAGTTTAAAAATTAATAAAGATGGGTCTTATAGCTCAAGGATAAGCCTAATTGATTTTGTTAAAAAGGCGACGATCGCGCTGAACGTTTTGACGGTATCGGAACTTATACAATACATTGAGGCCCAAAATATTTTGGTTTTCAAGAGAGGTTGGGTCTTACACTCTATTAGAGGCCCAAAGAAACTTAAAGAAAAGAAATGGGGCTTATAACACAGGGTAGGCCCGGTTGGTTTTGTAAAAAGGGCGACGATCGCGCCGTTGTTTTTGAAAATATAGTGGGACTTATACAATGACTGAGGCTCAAAAAGTTGTGTATTTATAAAGGGGGTGGGTCTTACACTCTAATAGAGGCCCATGAGTGCTTGTAAATGATTGATGAGGGTGGAATCGATCAAAACCCTAATTTCATCATTTTTAAAAGTGAATTCTTAAAGAAGATCAATAAAAAATGATAAAACACCAAATAAGCTTGAATAAACAACTTGTGATTTTGGGTTAAGGTTTGAAAAATGAGGTTTTAACCACAAGATGAATTAAAACTCAATTGGTTTTGATTTTTCAAGATGAATATTCACTAAAATGTTTAAAAACAATTAAAAATGAATTTATTCATAAAAATACCAACTATATTAAATAAATAATATAAATTTGATTTTTTGTGGAATAAAATATTTCAACATTTTTCTGATTTTTTTGCAAAAAGAACCAATAAAAAATAATTAAAATTGAGGGAGTTATTAATTTTTCAAATCATTAAAAATAATAGAAAAATGGAAAAACATTAAAAAGGGGTCTGGGGCGAGGGGGATTCGAACCCCAGACCTCTTGTGTGCAGTGTGCGCCTCCTACCACTGGGGTGGTGATACATCCGTGTATCAAAGCCCGCCCACAAATATACAAGGCTTGCCTTGTTTTTGGCCTGGCCAAGGCAAGGCAAGGCAAGGTTTTGGCCAAAAACGTGAAGCTTGTAACTTTCTCATTTCTCCATGGATTGGGACAAAATTTAGGTCTATCCTGCCTAGAATTTCACAAGGAATCCAATGGTGGTGGTGGTTTTTCAGATGAGGTCCCCATTTTAAAACCCGATAGTGGTTTTGAAATAGGCCTCCATTTGCATTTTTTGTGCTACCTCATGGCACAGGCATGGATCACATGATGAATTGGTCCAAACACAACATATATAACATGTATGAGATGTGTATGACCAGTGGACTTCAAAGCAATGCATATTTCTAAGAGTTCAAGTTGTGATGCCTACCTCTTTAGGAGATTTTTGGGCAATCTGTCAAGTGCTTTGTTCCATAAACAATTTGATGCTTTGGATACCCTCAAATGATCCCTTGGAAGCTTTTAGGATGATTGGAAACAGCTGGAAATCTCAGGAATGGAAACTGGCCCTTTCTTGCAAAAGGGGCAAAAGTGACCAAAATAGCAACTCTCTCAAATGGTGTTCCAGATGTGGGGAACCATTTGGGACAGTTCAAGGATGCTATTTGGAGTATGTTTGAGGCTTTATCTGGTTTTGAAAGTGAATGAATCAAGACATGGCTTGAAAAATGCAAAAAAGTCCTATTTTGAGGTTTTGAGGAGGGACTTTGAGGTTTTGGTGTTACAGGTCACTTGTGAGAGTTTGGACAGCTTAGATATGACATATTGGATGTGTTTTGGATCATGAGCTATGATGGAATTGCTCTCTAACTCAAAAACTCAGAATTACCTTGCTAAAGAAGGCATTTTTGCCTAGAGAAAGAGATATTGAGGAAAGCAAGTGTTGTAGTGCTTTGGTGTACTTAAACTGAGCACAAATGAGCTCTATTTATAGCAGGGCAAGTTTGCTTTGCAAGCAATAGTGAATGGAGGCTGTTGCAGACCTTTGGCCAATTGGAGCATTTTGGAATCTCAAGTCTCCTCTAGCCATTGACTAGAGGTTAGAGCACAGGCCTTTGGTTCCCTAGTTCAGAGATCATCCTTGACTCATTCAGTTGGAAATGGCTCAGTTCATGCCACCTTGGTGCATCCATTGAATGCTCTAAAACAAACTTGGAGTCTTGTCCCCCTCTTTAGGGTTTTTTAGGTTTGGCATGCTATTTTTAGTTCCAAAGACTTGGGAGGCTTATGGATCAGTGTTAGTCCCTCCTTGGTCTCTCCCTGAGGTGTTCATATGGATAAACTTATTTGTCATTTGCACAAATTGCTCAAATCGAGCAAAATGCACAAATCTGCCTTGTTATGACAGTTGCAGCAAGGCATATTGCCACTGTCATAACTCTTAGCTCAGATGGGATTTGATGGGGTTCTTGGCCATTTTGGAAAGATCTCATATGATACAACACTTGTGTGATAATAGTTTGTCTTGACACTTTTTGGATCTAAGTGAAAAATGCCCCTACATTTTGAAAAAAGTGAAACAGATTCTGACTTAGTGAAAATTTCACTAAGTGTTGGAAAAAATGACATTTCATGTTTTCAGCCATTTTGATCCAACCATAACTCAAAATCCATAATGAATTGGAATGAGGTGTAGTTGACACTTTTAAAGTATGCCATGAGAGCTACAAATCCATCTTTGGATCAGCCCAAATGGTTCCTTGGATCTCAAGTTATGATCCTTGGAAGTTGGTACCCTAGCCACTTTGTTCCATAACTTAGAAAATTTCTAAGTTTTTTATGGTTACCCCCTTTTACAAGTTATCCCACTTTTCTTGTTTTTTCTTGATGAATGATGATTCCAATCACACATTAACATCATTTTAGGGTTAGGGAACCATAATTGATCAAAAAATCAAAAAGTCAAACTTTGACTTTTGGGCACAGTTGACTTTTTATCAGATGAATTCCAAACTGTGCGATCCTCTATGAAATCAAGTCCTTGACCTAAATCAAACTTGATGGATTGATTTCATAGGTGTTATAGGGTGTATTGAATCATGTCCCAAGGTTTGGGAGCGTGTCTTTGTCAAAAGTCAAAGGCATAGTTGACTTTTCTCGCGAAACCCTAACTGTGGTTTTGATGAACTTGAAACTTGTGAATCAAGCTTCTTGGATCAATCCATTGTTGCAAATGGATCAATATAGTGTATTAGGGACCCTCAAATCATGTCTTGAGGTCTTGGCTCATGTTTTGTCCCAAAAGTCAACTTAGGGGTGAATTAGGTTAAGAAACCCTGATTTTTTTGTAAATGTATCCCCTAAGGTTAAATTGACTTGATGATTGGGTCCAAGAGGCCCCTTGGAGTATCTTGGGTTGTGCTTTGAAGCATTGGCTCATGTCCAGATGAAAATTTCCATCTGGAGGCCCTGGTCGACCAAAACCCTAATTTGGTGACACTGGCGATCTTGAGGCTTAATCCACTTGGAATGCTGCAACCTTGTGCCTGATTCTTGATGTGGGAGTCCTCTTGATCCATTGTTGATGTTTGAGAGGTTTAGATAAGTTGAAGATCATGTCATTCCTTGATTGATCCTTTGTCTAAGAGCTCTGAGAGGGCTTGAAACCCTAAGTTTAATTGTAGTGGATGCTCACCCATCTTTGGGGAGACTAATGAGGTATGATGGTCTATCCATATTGTGATGATGATTTGCACAATGATGGAAAATCTTAGTGGTCAAAATTTGGGGTATGACAAAGATAAACTCAGAATACATAAAAGAAGAAAGTTCAGAACCATTGTGATTTGCTCAGAAAATAACCTTAACACACAAAAGGAAAAGGACAATACTTTCAGCAATATCAAGGTTCTGCATCAGAGATAAAGAGCAGGTACACATGTATCAGCTTTCAAGATTTCACAAAGAGGGAAATAAGGCAGGGTAGTTTAAAAAGGAATCAAAACCTTAAGCATGAGTTTGAAAAACAAACAATCGATGACCATAGAGCACAACAATCAAGGCTTTGATTCAAATTTGAATTTCACTCAAAGAAAAGGGAAGTCTGAGCTATAAAAAAGAAGGAAGTCTTAGAGCAAAGGGGGGAGAAACAAACGAAAAATGCCCTAATTTTCTAACAAACATAAAAAACTAGTAATTTTCTAATTGTTCTATCCCTAATCAGAAAGGCTTCATAATCGCAAGTTTTCAGAGCTTTACATCAGAGCTCTAGAAACTTGAAGCTAAGCCCCATTTCACGCAAAAAGAAGTTCAAGGAGTTAAACGAGAATGTTGGAACGGATTACCTGGGCATCTTCAGAAGCCTGCTTAAAGATTTCTTCAAGAGGTATCATCCATTCATGTCCCTCTTTAAAATCATACTCTGTTTGCCTGAATCTTGCACCATCTGTTAATCTCTGAACATAATAGTTGTTTTTATGAGTTTATTTGTTTCGTTCCCTGTGGATTTCAAGATTAAGTTTTCATTTAGGAATGGTTAGGATTTAGGGTTTTGATTAGGATTTTTAAAAGTTAGGGTTTGGGTGTGGAATAAGGAGGAAATTTGAGAAAGTTTGGTTTACGAAATTTCTGGGTTGGTCGTTGATTCGCCGGAGAAGACGGCGGTCTCCATCGCGTCCCATCTTCTCCGTTGGAGAGTTTTCTGGCTAGGGTTAAAGTTTGGGAGAAAAAAGAAAGAACATTGAGGAGATAGTAGATAGTAATGGAATGAATGATTCTTTTCCTTTTTCTGCTTTCATACCTTTTCCATGTTAATTTGAGTGGCACTATCAGACAGTGACACGTGTCATCGTCGTCCTCATTTGATCATTATCCTAGGGTCACTCTGGTAATCTGGTGTGCTGATGTATTTGTGGGTCACTGTGCACCCCTCTATTTAGTGTGTTGATACATTGATGTAGGGGATCCAATGTACCCATGAACTAAAGTCTATGGTAGGTTCATCATGTCCTCATCCACAGGATCATCTGAATATTTATTATTGGGCTTGATTAATTTTGTTAAGCGCACCCCCTTTAGGTGGCCCACTCGGTCTCTTTCATTCTGACCGCACCCCCATAAGCCAGGCCCATGTGCATAACCTTGAGTTCATTTCATTCATAATTTCTAATACACCTCCACTTTGTTTTATCATTTTACTTTAATTTATTTTATTTTGCTTTCATAAATTAATTTAAACCAAAAATTTCATAAATGTTTTTTAATGTTTAATTTAAATTTCCATAATTCAATTTTCATTTTTATTTTATTTTTTTTACATTAAATTAAAAAATTCAAAAAAACATGTATAAAACTTTTCATTTGATTTTGTATTCACTTGAAAATCACTCGATCCTTGAGAGTTTTTGTGAGAGTCCTTGGCACATGAGAGGGCTATTTAGAGAGGATTTCTTGACCTTAGATAATTTCTTTTCATTAGGGTTTGTTTACACTTTTGTTTTGATAAGGCCCTTTACCTTGAATATCTTGGCCTTCACACTTGAATGTTCTCTGTATCATATGTATGTGCACATGTGTTTATGATTGTTGTGAATTATCTCACTATCTATTGCCATACATGGATGTTTGATCATGCTTAGTTGTTGTACATCCTATTGAGTTCTTACACTCATTTTTATTCATGCAATTTCTTTCCCTTGTAACATTCTTGTTCATAAGAAGTTTCTATCCTCCCCTCCTTCCAAAGGAAAGTATCTCTATTGACCTCAAAGTCATAGATAGCTCATTACCATCTTGGCCTCATAGCCATCTTCCTTAGGCCTCATAGCCATTCACCCATCACAACTTAGAATTAGAGAGTTCTTTAACTCTATATGAGCTCATACTCATTCCCCCTTGGAACTTTGGCCATAGCCAATGGTTCCTCTCTGTAGCGAGGGATTTTGGACGTGGTTCTTAAGCACTGTCGCTCTGGGGTACTACAGGTCGATTCATTTTTTATCCTATTGAAGCTGATGAAGGAAGGGAAATAGATGTCTCCAATTAACCCTGCTTGCATACTGATTTTAAACAGATGACTGTTGGTTTACAGATGCGGTTTAGATTGTGGGCCTCTCTCTTCTTATTTTGTTAAGAACGAAATGTCGGGATAATGTTATTGGTAGGATGTTAGGACTGATACTTTTCGATTGATGTATGGAGGTACGGGATTTTGGGTTTTTGATAAGTATGCTCGCTAAGATTTTTCCAATCTTATGCCTACGTATTCCCGTTTAACGAAACAGTGAAATCAGAGCGACCGTAGTTCCTCCTATTCTATGGGAGGAAAAATGTTGTTTTGGTGTCTTGTTCAAAGGCCAAGACGTGAAGCTAAAGGTGGTTTGTATCTTGTTCAAAGCCCAAGATGTGAAGCTGAAGGGTCTATTTGTATCCTGTTCGAAGCCCAAGATGTGAAGCTGAAGGGTTTTGACTTTAGAGAGAATTTGTCATCTCTAAAGGGGGTCTGTTTGCCACAACTGCTGGGTAACTGATTATAAAGGAGAATTACTTTAACTGGGATATGTGAATCCAGCAATGCCATAATTTCCTTTATAGAGGTTTTTTAACCTGAAGGGGAAGACTTTAACTCAGTTTAGAGCAATGCCATCTTTCCTTAGGAATTTCTCATGCTAAAAGAGGGACAATGGCGTAGATGTAAATAATCCATTGGCTTGTCGCTTACAGCAATTAGATGAAGGAAAAGGAGTTATTGATGTTTGTATACTGTGAGCAAGACACAGATTGATGCTAAAAGGTTTATTGACTCAACCGAGGTTTTCCTTATACAAAGCCTAAGAGGAGGCTATTGACCCAACAAGAGGGTGTTTTTATGTGTCTCGTACGAAGCCCGAGAGAGAGGCTAAAAGGGTTAACTCAACAAGAGAGTGCTAACAAGTGACTGACTTAACAAGAGAGTGTTTTTATATGTGTCTTGTACAAATCCCAAGACGGAGGCTAAAGGTGTTTGACTCAACAAGAGAGTCTTTGTACCTCGTACGAAGCCCGAGATGAAGGCTGAAAATGTTTGACTCAACAAGAGAGTCTTTTATACTCAACAAGAGAGTGTTTTTGTATCTCGTATGAAGCCCGAGATGGAGGCTAAAAGGGAAGTGACTCAACAAGAGAGTCTTTTATACTTAACAAGAGAGTGTTTTTGTATCTCGTACGAAGCCCGAGATAGAGGCTCAAAAGGTTAGCTCTGCTGGGGAGAATCATTGTACAAAGCCCAAGAGGAGGCTAGGGTGCTAGTGACTGTTTCAGTTTAGTGACAGGACCAATATGTTGGTTAAAAGAGAAAATCAGTTCTTATATGGGTAATGTTGTACTTTGAGATTGATCAGAGGATCAGGGAGATTTCCTGTTCTTTAAGGAGATGGAAAATCCAAAGGGTATGGAGACTATCCAAGTCTACGGGTGTTTTGAGAAATCAATTCTCAGATAGTGAATGATATTTGTATGATGCCCAAGAGAAGGCTGGTTTGTTAAGGGATGAAGGTCAACCCATTAACTGGTCTGACACTTGACTCAGAAAGACATCTCTAGCAAATTAATGACTAGGTTTTGTTCCTATACCTGTAGAGGACTCTGGGTCATTGTACTAAGCCCAAGAGAAGGCATGAGAGCTTTTAAGAAGCTGAAGGATCCTTGTACAATGCCCAAGAGGAGGCGGGATGCTTTTAAGAAGCCTGTGGGTCCCCAAACCCCAAGAAGTTCAAGACAAGCCATTCACCGAGAATAGATCAAGCCAGGAAAGTTCGAGAATTTGGAAGAAAATCAAGAGATGCCATTCACGGAGAAAAGATCATCTCTGGGGAGTTAGAGTTTCTTTGACAATTTCTAAGGGTGACAGTCAGAGAAATGGTTCACCGAGAATGCTGCCTTTCACGTCTCCATATTGTTTAACCCCAAGAGGAGGGAAGACTGTGTCTGGTAATCATATGGGGATCTAGTTTTGTTTGTATTTAAGAGTGACCAACAGGGCTTTACATAGTGCTAGACGTAGTTGCCGGGAAAACTCTAAATAACTATACTAGTATTACACAGTTGATATTTGAAAATTATATAAAAGTTTGTGAAAGAAGACTTACAGTGAGCAGCCCCACAGTACAGTTATATATATGAAAGCGGATAAAGAAAGCGGGTAAACACTTACTCGGTTGTAGAGCTTCCATGCTGTTTGGTTAGTTGTTCAACAAAGAAAACTTTGATAACAATATTATATTCAAAATCAAAGGAGAAAGTGCTTTGAAAGAATTGTTGGGGCTTACAGCTTAAGGAGAGGCCCATGGTTTTATCAGTGATTGCACTGTTGTTTTGTACATTGTACAGGGACTTATACAAGTGACTGAGGCCCAAAAAGGTTTTCTGTACAAAGGGATGGGTCTTACACTCTCTCAAGAGGCCCAAAGGGTTATTTTTGTACAAGTGGTGGGGCTTACAGCTCAAGGAGAGGCCCAAAAGTTTTGTTTTAAAAGGCGACGATCGCGTCGAACTTTTTGATGATATCGGGAGTTATACAATAAGTGAGACCCAAATTATTTTGGTTTTCAAAAAGGGTTGGGTCTTACACTCTACTAGAGGCCCAATGATTTTTTAAAGAATGGGGCTTATAACACGAGGGTAGGCCCATGGGTTTGATTTTTCAACTGGCGATCGCGCCGAGGTTTTCTTTTAACGCAGAGGGACTTATACAATATCTGAGGCCCAAAATTGTTTTAGTTAAAAGGGGATTGGGTCTTACACTCTATTAGAGGCCCAAAAAGTTTTTTGAATGGGTCTTATAGCTCGAGGAGAGGCCCAGATGATTGGTTTTTAAACAGGCGATGATCGCGCCATGCTTTTGAAATACAACGGGACTTATACAACATTTGAGGCCCAAAATTGTTTGTATTTACAAAGGATTGGGTCTTACACTCTATTAGAGGCCCATGAGTGTTTGAAAATGATTTGTTTGAGTAAAAATCAAAGAAACCCTAAATTTGTTTTCTTTTAAAAGGAAATATTTAAAGAAAATCAAATAAAAATGATAAAAATACCAAATAAGTTTGAATAAACCACTTGTGATTTTTGTTGAGGGTTTGAAAAATGAGGTTTTTATCACAAGATAAATTAAAACTCATTTAGTTTTGATTTTCATAGTAAATATTCACTTTTAAATGCTTAAAAACAATAAAAAAGGAATTTATTCACAAAAATACCAATTATATTAAATAACTAATATAAAATTTTTTTTGTGGAATAAAATATTTCAACATTTTTGTGATTTTTTTGCAAAACGAACCAATAAAAAATAATTAAAATTGAGGGAGTTATTAATTTTTCAAATTATTAACAAAATAATATGAAAAATAAGAAAATAGGAAAAAGTGATAAAAAAGAGGTCTGGGGCGAGGGGGATTCGAACCCCAGACCTCTCGCTTGCCAATACACACAAACCAGCTGATCAACCACTGGGGCACAATGCCAATTCATTAATAACATGGCAAGGGAATAATATAAGGCAAACTTGGTTGGTTTCTCAAGCATGGCGCCATGGCCATCTTCAACCTCAAGCTCAGATGCGTGAAGCCCTCTAACTCACTCATTTCTCAACCATTTGACATGATTCAAATACCAAACTCATGCTTTTTTTCACAAGGATCATGATGGCAATATTTGATTTCATTTATTTTCAGTGTATAGCAAGTTATATCAACATGACTGTATGAACCCTAATTTTGCAAAAGCAATCGTGCAGACATGGTGGTGAGTGCTATGATCAAATTTTTTGAGGGGAAACACTCAACATATGATGGCAAGCAATTGGCAAAAATATCATGCGAGGAAATATGCATGGATCATGAAGATGTAGTTTTAAGGCTTACCTTGATGCAAGCTGAAATGGAACTCTGCACAGATGGTGTTCCATAAGTGGTTTGATGATCCCTACAACTTCAATGGATGTTGTGGAGCATGTTGCAAGCTTTGAAACACTTTGAAAACCTTTGGATCAAGTTGGAGGACTCCAGCTGCATAATTGAGGCATAATGGCTTGGTTGAAGAGTGATTTTGAGCTAGAGGTGTTACAGTTGGTGTTTAAGTGTTTGGACATCTCAAATACATCATATGTAATGTGTTTGAGCTATTGGAATGGTTTGCTTAAGGCTGCAACTCAAAACCCGATGGTGGTTGCTCAAAAACAAAGAAAATTGGTACTTAAGAGAGAATGAGAGAAAGCAGTGCTGTAAATTGCTTTGGTGTGATTTGAATGATCCATTGGAACCTCTATTTATAGGTGATCAATTCTTTTCTTGGAGGAATAGTGAATGGCTATTGGATCAGATCACATTCAAAGGCTTTGGCTTGGTGGCATTTCTTCTCATGCAAGGCAACCAAGCCCTTCCCAAGAGCAGGGCTATGTCTTGACCAAATTCACATTCTTCAGATGTTTTAATTATTGTTTAATAAGAGAACTTGACTGAGAAGAGTGGCTTTGTTGAAAGTTCCCTATTTCACATAAATGCCTTTGAATTCAAGGCATAATGTGCCAAAATGCATTAATCTCAAGTTGGAAGATCCCTTAGCTTTTTGACTTAGCTTTAACAGTTGGATCAGTTGGATTAGGATCAGATTGGATGACTGTGACATAGAGATCTGTGGTCTTGAATCAGAAATTATGTAAACCAAGCAAAAGTTCAAACTGATTTTTCCAAACAGCTGCAGCAACATGGCTTTGGGCATGGATTTCTCTTGGCTCAAGTTGAATCAATTCATGCTGATAAGCTCTTTGAATTATTAGCAACATATGCAACAACATTGATGTTTACCTTTGGACTTGATTCAACTTGCAACTATGTGAAAAAATCTCATAAGTTTTGGTGTTTTCAACAAAATCGGTCTTGGACAGAATTTTGTCTAAGTGTTGGAAAAGTGGTACTTTCATGTTTTTAGTCATTTTGACTCAATCATAACTCAGAGTCTATAATGAATTGGAGTGAGTTGTAGTTGAAGCTTTTGTAGAGGGACATGAGAGCTATAAATCCAGCTTTGAATGGGGAAATGCGGCCTTGTGGTTTAGGAGTTATGATCCTCCAAAGTTGGTACCCTGGCCACTTTGTTCCATAACTTAGAAAAATTTCTAAGTTTTTATGGTTACCCCTTTTACAAGTTATCCCACTTTTCTTTATTTTTCTTGATGAATGATGATTCCAATCACACATTAATATCATTTTAGGGTTAAAAAACCATAATTGTGAAAAATCTCAAAAAGTCAAAGTTTGACTTTTGTGCACAATTGACTTTTTATCAGATGAATTCCAAACTGTGCGATCCTCTATGAAATCAAGTCCTTGACCTAAATCAAACTTGATGGATTGATTTTATATGTGTTATAGGGTGTATTGAATCATGTCCTAGGGTTTGGGAGCATGTCCTGGTCAAAAGTCAAAGATATAGTTGACTTTTCTCGCGAAACCCTAACTGTGGTTCAGATGAAATTGAAACTTGTTGCTCAAGCTTCTTGGATCAATCCATTGTTGCAAATGGATCAATGTGGTGTATTAGAGACCCTTAAATCATGTCTTGAGGTCTTGGCTCATGCTTTGCCCCAAAAGTCAACTTAGGGGTGAATTAGGTCAATAAACCCTAATTCATGATTTTTTGTGAATGCATCCCCTGAGGTTAAATTGACTTGATGATTGGGTCCATGATGTCCCTTGGAGCATCATAGGTTATGCTTTGAAGCATTGGCTCATTCCCAGAGGAAAATTTCCATCTGGAGGCCCTGGTTGACCAAACCCTAATTTGGTGACACTGGTGATCTCGAGGCTTAATCCACTTGGAATGCTGCAACCTTGTGCTTGATCCTTCATGTGGGAGTCCTCTTGATCCATTGTGGATGTTTGAGAGGCTAGAAAAGTTTAAGATCATGTCATTCCTTGATTGATCCTTTGTCTAAGAGCTCTGAGAGGGCTTGAAACCCTAAGTCTGATTGTAGTGGATGCTCACCCATCTTTGGGGAGACTAATGCTTCATCCATATTGTGATGATGATTTGCACAATGATGGGAAATCTTAGTAGTCAAAATTTGGGGTATGACACTCTCTCACCCTTAGTGAGGAGAACTACGGTTGCTATGATTCTTTAGTCAGATACGTAGGCACAAGATGCGACGTCTTGGAGAGCAAACTTAGTGTACACACCCTTAGGCCTTTACCTTTACCCTTAGCAGATTACTTTAGCAAGCAACATAACATAACACAAACTAAACAAGAGGTTCCTGTAGAGTATTACAGATACTTAGGGTGCTAATACCTTCCCTTAGTATAATCAACCCCCGAACCTTAGATCTCCCCCCTTTAGGTTTTCTCGATCTTGAACATTTCCTTTGGATAAATCAAACTCGGTGGTGAATTTAAAGAAATGTGATGCAAGTTAATTAATAGCTTGTTATCCAATTCTCACCTCAACAGAAATGGCGACTTCACTGGGGACATAATAATTTGAGGGTTAAGCCCACTTTGTTTATGCTTGTATTTGTTATATGTTTTGCTTGCTTGATTGTACATATCTGTATATATGCTTGTATACCTGTTTTGCTTGAGATCTTCTATTGGCATGGTGCTACTGAGTGGTGAGATAAGTCCTAACCCGGACTTGAGAGCACATATATGATAGGATCGTGGTGTAATCAATAGTCGGTTGTTGGGAGTAGTCCTAATAATTTATGGCATATGATGACCACACTCAGATGAGGCCCTTTGGGATTGTTGATGTCTGATGTAAGCAGTCGCATTGATATCACTCTTCCCAATTGAGAGCCAGGGATTCTGAGGACCGTAGTTACCTTCACCCCACTTGGCCTTTTAGGATGTAGTGTGGTGGTTGCGAGGGAGTAAGTCCCAAGTAGTTGTTACGCGATACTACACTCAGACGAGTTTATCTTGAGAATATTAGTAACCCGCGTGAGTAGTCACGCAGGCCGATAATATCCGAAGGATTTACGTAGACTTTGAGAACTTTTAGAACCCTGTTCTACAATTGATGAACCTATAGTCCACACCTTGTTGGGATGGGTAGACCATGGCTCCACTCATAATACCCCTAAACCAAGGACTTGTGTGCTTTGTTGTGTACATATGTCCGTGTTTATGTGTGCCCGTGTTTTGTGCATTGCATACATCTTATTGCATCCATTGTTGGTTTCAAGGAATTCAGATATTCATTCCTTTTCAAAAAAAATCAACAGAGCTTGGATCTTAAAAATAAAAACTCTGCAGTTCTTCAATTTTTTTTTTTGCAACTTGCCTTCGAGTTCCTTGAAACCACTTGGCTTACATTTGCATTTCATGCGCATTTGCATCACATTTGCATTTCTCAGTCTTGAGTGTCTCTTCTTATCCTATGTCTGAAGGATACTTAGCACCTATTCAAGACAAATGGCAATAATGAATGAAATTCTGAAGAACCAAGAAGACTTGAAAGAGGAGGTCAGAATCCTCAAATGCCAGATGAATTGCGTTCTAGAAACTTTGCAAGCTCTAATGAAGAAAGAGGAGTATGCTCACCCTATCACTCCTAGAGAAGTTATCGGTTCATCATCTCCTGTGGTTCTCCCATACCAAGGATCTGCCTTTGAGGAAATTTCACGCCAGCCAACCTTCGGTCTTGGTCTTGCACCAGGATGTAATCATCATCAGGTGTCTACCAAAAGGGTGTTTCAGCCTCCAACTGTTGTTCCTCCTCGAGGTTCTCAAAACCAAAGCAAGAAGAAGTACCCTGTCGAAAGAGGCCAAGTTAACTTCTAGTCCATTCCAGTGCCATTGAGCAAACTCTTTCCACTGTTGATGCAGAACAAGTTGGTAACTCCTCGACTTCTCAACCCTGTGCCAGGACTTTGGCACAATCCAAACCTGCCTTGTGAATTCCACAAGGGAACCGAAGGGCATGACTTGGATGGTTGCCAAGCCTTAGAATCTATTGTGCGAAGGCTGATCTATGACAAAGAGCAGATCCTTGAAGAAGATCGCCCGGAGATTGAATGCCAATTCCACACTGGTACAATGGGGCATCTCATTGAAGAATGTAAAGAGTTCAAAACAAAACTGCTAAGCTTGCTAAAAACGCTGAAACCTCAGGAAGGTACGTCGATGCTAATGACTCGACTTCCGAAGCAAAAGGCAAAAGACTTGCAAGACCTCTCAAAGTGTTGTACCACAAGGAACAAGTGATTGGTGGCAAAGGTGTTCCCCCGCTTGGGCCCGGAAACTGAAGTCTTCTGAAATTAATTCGCCAAAGCTGGTTGTATTTTGTTCATTTCAGTATTTTCAATTGTATTTCCTTTGCGTTGAATTTGTGTTTGCTTATAAGCTTTGTTGTACTTTCAAATTGGCAAGATTAATGAAATGTTTGTGCATATTTTGGTTAAGTCCATTCGTTTCACTCATTTACGTTTACGTTCATAAAAATAAATATATCTTTATCTTGTTTCCACTTATCAATTTGTTGTTAAGCAAAAAAGAGGGAGGATGATGAAAACATCATATCCATACTTGTTGTGGCATGCTTTCGATTAAACGTTGCCGATGATGTAAGGCATTGTTTCAATTCCCAAACACTGGAGAAATAAGGAAGATAATCCCTCGTTAACCCCTTCGAGCCTAGAAGTGGGAGTTTTATTTCCTTACAAAAAACCCTTAAATCTCAACCTTGGGGTGAGTAGTTCTCAGTTTAACTTGGTTATGCATTTGAATGCAAGCGCTTCATGCAAGACACCAGTCAACTCTCTCAAATCAAACGACAGTAAAAAAGAAGAGGTATCATAACCTCAACAAAACGAAGAGGTCTCATAACCTCAACAAAAAGAAGAGGTCTCATAACCTTAACAAAAAGAAGAGGTCTCAAAACCTCAACGAAGACAGGACGAGGGATTAATGGCAAGTAACTACGTCTGATCAGTTCAGCTCCTCAACAGTCATGCCATCCATCAGAGACTCCAGTCAAGGTCATCTTCGACAGAAGCTCAGGATGTCCCGAATTCAAAGTTGGTAGAAGGATAGTGGTCGTTATGTTTCAACGTAGCCCTTTTCCCTGTAAATTACCATTTTCTAACTTTGTAAATACTCTATGGAATCACGTGTTCGGCTGATTTCCATCCTATCAATAAAATTTGAGCCCTTGTGCTTTTGTTTGTAATTCTTACTTGTTTTAGCTTTACAGAATGATGTTTTTAACATGATTAACGATTCTTGAAAATAAAACAAAAATGAATTTACTTGTCAAACTTTTTCTGCTTTTAAAATAAAGATGGCAATTTCTTTTGACTGTTGAACATCAGAAGAACATCGGTCGCTTCTCCAAAGGTGTTCGAACCTCAAAGTGCAGAATCAAAGTACTCCTTCTAGACCATTACGCCTGAATGAAGGATCAACTGTGTCAGAGACCATGTTTCGTCTGACATCCTCGGCCGAGTTCTCAACTCCTAAGCCCGACCAGCGTCGCTCCCAACAGGGACCGTTTCTCCTAAGCAAGGCAGAATTGCTATCTTAAACCAGCGATATTTCTACATGCCCCACTGTGGCCGAGTATCCAGTCGTGTTCATCCTTTAGTTTGTATGTTGCGTCAGTTTTGTCTGCATATACATACGTACATCATGCATTATTGATCTACATTCATATTCATATTGCATCACTATCACTCTAGTCGGTCTTATCCCCTAGTGATAAAATTCCTCTCAATCGAGTTGTCAGATCTTTCCTTGTCAGGAAGTGAATCATCTAAGTAATCTTTCTCCCGTTTATCTCTGGATTAGAGACGGTCCTTGACCACTTTGATAACTTGAACCTCTGAGAAACAAGAAAACTTTCAACAAATATCACTCTTCGTCATTGAAGATGATATATTCGCTTTCCCGGATTAAGGAAAATCCCCAAAGAAAGCCCCTCAAAATTGGGGTACATCGTATGGCATTTCTCTGAAAAGACCTAAGGAAAAGTATGATGTAACACCCCCAAACGGAAACAGTCTCTCAAGAGACTCGCTTTCCCCAGTAGAATCGACAAATGGCGTCTCCAAACAGAGAAGTTTGTGTACCTCTACAATTCAGACAAATGGGTTCCCCAGCAAGTCTGACATCAAAACTTTTTCCACTCAAATGGCATCTCCCAGGAAAATTGGGCGAGAAGTTTGAAGGAAAGCCGCTATAAACAGCGTTCCTTGTCAAGAAAGTTTATTGACAAAAGAAACTGAGACCAGTTCCTTGGTAGAAAACCAGGATCGAGGGGAAGTTTATTTCGGAAACTGAGACTAGTTCCTTGGTAAGAAACCAGGATCAAGGGGAAGTTTACTTCAGAAACTAAGACCAATTCCTTGGTAGGAAACCAGGATCGAGGGGAAGTTTACTTCAGAAACTAAGACCAGTTCCTTGGTAGGAAACCAGGATCGAGGGGAAGTTCACAAATCAGAAACTAAGACCAGTTCCTTGGTAGGAAACCAGGATCGAGGGGAAGTTTACTTCAGAAACTAAGACCAGTTCCTTGGTAGGAAACCAAGATCGAGAGGAAGTTCACAAATCAGAAACTAAGACCAGTTCCTTGGTAGGAAACCAGGATCGAGGGGAAGTTGACAAAAGAAACTAAGACCAGTTCCTTGGTAGGAAACCAGGATCGAGGGGAGGTTTATTTCAAAAGAAAACTGAGACCAGCTCCTTGGCTGAAGACCAGGATCGAGGGGAAGTTTAACTTTTCTAAGCATCATCGCTTAGCTAAAGAAGATGAATGCGTAAGCTACCATTCATAACCACCATCAAAATTTCGGGTATTCTGATATTTAATCCTCTTGCACCCCGAATGCCAGAATACCTTCGCCATTCACACCTTCAGGTCCAAGAAGATTAAATAGGAGCATCTGTCATATCCCAAATTTTGACCACTAAGATTTCCCATCATTGTGTAGATCATCATCACAATATGGATGTACCTTTGTGCCTCATCAATCTCCTCAAGGAATTGTTTAGCATTCACTACAATCAAGCTTAGGGTTTCAAGCCCTCTCAGAGCCTTTAGACAAATGATCAATCAAGGAATGACATGATCTTCAACTTGTCTAACCTCTTAAATACCCACAAAGGATCAAGAGGACTCCCACATTAAGAATTAAGCACAAGAGTGCAACATTTCAAGTGGATCAAGCCTCAAGTTCATCTAATACAAAGTCAACTGACGCAGAAAGTCAAAGTTTGACTTTTGGTCAACTTTGAGCTTCACAAGCCATTACTCATGAAAATATGATGGATGATTTAATTTGATCAAATTTAAATCAATAAATCATGCAAAATTGTAAAATTGATCAAATTGAAAGAAACTTACAAATTTTGTCTAAGTTAAAATCATGTTCAAGTGCACAACTTTTCAAGGTTGTAACTATTGATCCAAGCATCCATTGATTTTGCGTAAGAGCTACTTTTAAAGAGGGTATTTGATACTTCCACATTGTAGAAGGAATCAACTCAAAATATCATAAGGATTAAAAGATATAAGTGATCAAAGTGGGGAATTCTTAATGTCCAATGTTCTGACATTTCATATGACATCATTAATATTTTTATCCATTTTGCAAGAAAGTGCTCAAACTTGCTCTAGAGGTTTCCAGCTGATTCCAACCATCCTAAAAGCTTCTAAGAGGTCATTTGAGGGTTTCCAAAGCATCAAGTCATTTCTGGAACAAAGCACTTGGTAGGTTGCACAAAATCTCCAAAAAAGAGGTAAAATTCACAACTTGAATTCTTTGAATCATGCTTTCCTTTGATGTCCACATACATGCATCATATTGAACAATTCTTGAAACAAAAATGTAGTCCTTAACCAGCTCGTCACGGTCTCTGGAGAGCAAGCCTTGCTCGTGAGTAGCTTATCATCATCTACTGGTATAGAACCCAAGGAGGTTATTGGAACTCAGTTCTAAGCACTGTCAGTGAGCAAGGACAATCAATCCGAAGAGGGAACTTCCATTTCCTCATACAAAGACACTATCAAAGCGGTCGAGAGTACCAATACAACCGGATGGGGACAGCTAGTCATTCCTAGTGACAATAAAACAAAGAAGGGTCTTGGTTTTTCTGTAACCTGTACCCAGACAGCTACTACCAGCGATGAAAGTCTTCATCCCATTCGAGACTTTTTCCACAGTTGAGGTTTCCTTCACCCAGTGCCTCAAGAAGTGTATACCATCAATAAAGATGATTCCTCTGATGTGGAGGAAGAATGAGAGTCCTATCTTAACGAGGACGGTTATATGTCTCAAGACGAAACGCAGACTCCGTTTTGCTTTCCTGCACAGAGCCCGAGATTTATACCCCGGTCTGATGTTGAAATGATATATGGAGATTGTGATCCGGAAGGATGTTGTGCTCCACCAAACTCATTAGAGGAAGACACTCTAATGAAAGATAACTTTGACCACAACTATCATGGCCCGATGGATGGCTTGCCAATGTAGCAGCTGTATCCAGGAGACTTGGGGCAAGAGAATCAGCCGAACAATGAAAATCAGCTAAGCATCATTGAACAGAATACCTGTGTCCCCACCATGTCATGGGATAAACACCCAGGGTATCCTGAAAATACCCCGCACGATGATGAATTCGCAACGTTTGCAGGATTAGAGTTCATCCACTATGCTTTTCCCGAGGTCAACGTCATCGAGAGAGATGACTCCTCCAATTCCAAAGAAGTATGGGACACCTTGGAACAACCGAGTGGTAAGTTCGACTACTTCGTCAAGTACACCACTCCCGAAAGCTCTCGTATCAGGATCGAAGACATCCAACCAACTGGATGGGGAGATCTACTTGAGAGCACAAATGCTATGCAAAAGGCAACAGAGGAATCCTCCTACGACAATTATGCCTGGGAGACAGATTCCAATGATCCCGCTCCAGCAGAAATCAGCGTCATTTCTGAAGACAAATCAAAGAAAGTACCAGACTTTGTGATTCACCGAGGAGTTCGCCGCCAATGGGTTGCTGTCGATGTTCCGAAGATCGTTCATAAGTCAAAGTAATTTTCGTTTTTATCTTAACCTTTCACCCTGCCCAGGTGAAACGGATGTTTTGATAGGACTCGCTTTCTGTAAATTTTCCCTCTTTGCTTTACCCAAAGCGACAGAGTTTTGTTTTATAGGGCTGTAGTTTCAATAATCGACTTATTCATTAATAAAATAACGTCGTTCTGTAATTTCTGCATTAATTGTTTTTTTCTCTTTTTGATTTTCTCAGAAAATGGTAATCCTAAAAAACATCTCAAATAATAAAAACAAGCAGTAAAAGAAATACACTGCACACTCTTGCATTTTCTCTATCTCTTCTAAACACGAATCATCATGTCATGCAGATTGCTTGTTTTAAACCCAGTTGAAACATACAATCCGATTCCTTCTCCAAACTTTGAGTTCCCGGTATTTGGGGCTGAAGAAGAAGTTGACGACAAAATTCCAGAAGAGATCTCCCGACTACTCAGACAAGAGGAAAGGCCCATTGAACCTCATAAAGAACCGTTGGAAACGGTAAACTTAGGTTCGGAAAAAGAGAGAAAAGAAATCAGGATTGGGGCACTGCTTAGTCCAACTGCCAAAGAGGGTTTGTTAAAGCTTCTCAAAGAATTCCCCGATGTATTCGCTTGGTCCTATCAGGATATGCCAGGGTTGGATACCAGCATCGTGGAACACCATTTACCGTTGAGATCAGAATGTCCGCCAGTAAAACAGAGGTTGAGACGGACTCACCCGGACATGGTCATCAAAATCAAAGAGGAGGTACAGAAACAGATTGACGCAGGTTTCCTCGCTATATCAGAATATCCTCAATGGTTAGCCAACATCGTACCCGTTCCGAAAAAGGACGAAAAAGTCAGAATGTGTGTGGATTACAGAGATTTAAACAAGGCTAGTCCAAAGGGCGACTTTCCTTTACCACACATTGACATGCTGGTTGACAGTACAACAAAGTTCAAAGTTTTCTCATTCATGGATGGATTCTCGGGCTATAACCAGATCAAAATGGCGCCGAGAGACATGGAGAAAACTTCGTTCATTACCCCATGTGGTACCTTTTGTTACAAGGTAATGCCGTTCGGTTTGAAGAATGCCGGGGCAATCTATCAACGGGCCATGACTACTCTTTTTCATGACATGATACACAAAGAAATCGAGGTATATGTCGATGATATGATTGTAAAATCTAGAACCGAAGAGGAGCATGTGACCCACCTGTCGAAACTATTTGAGCGGTTGAGAAAGTACAAACTCCGTTTGAATCCCAACAAGTGCACCTTTGGTGTCCGTTCAGGGAAACTCTTAAGGTTCATCATCAGCCAGAAAGGGATTGAGGTTGATCCTGACAAGGTCAAGGTCATTCAAGAAATGCCTTCTCCAAAGACTGAAAAACAAGTCAGAGGATTCCTGGGACGTTTGAACTACATCTCCAGATTTATATTCCTCATGACCGCGACATGTGCGCCGATTTTCAAATTACTCAAAAAGAATCAGGACTGCGTTTGGACAGATGATTGTCAAACTGCCTTCGACAGTATCAAGGAATACCTGTTGAACCCACCGATTCTATCCCCTCCAGTGGAAGGAAGACCACTGATCATTTACTTAACAGTCTTGGAAGACTCAATGGGGTGCGTACTTGGCCAACAAGACGAAACCAAAAGGAAGGAGTCTGCCATCTACTATTTGAGCAAGAAATTCACCGACTGTGAAACTAGGTACACGATGCTCGAGAAAACTTGCTGCACTTTGGCTTGGGCAGCCAAACGTCTGCGCCAGTACATGATTCGTCACACTATATGGTTAATCTCCGAAATGGATCCAATCAAGTATGTATTTGAAAAACCTGCTCTCACGGGAAGGATTGCCCGTTGGCAGATGTTGCTATCAGAATATGACATAGAATACCACGCTCAAAAAGCCGTTAAGGGGAGTGTTTTAGCCGGTCATTTGGCTCATCAACCGATTGACGATCAAGAATCAATCGGGTTTGACTTCCCAGACGAAGATGTCATGTATCTAAAAATGAAAGATTACGATGAACCGCTACCCAGTGAAGGGCCAGAACCAGATTCCCAATGGGGACTTATTTTTGACGGAGTTGTCAATCATTACGGAAACAGAATTGGGGCAATTATCATAACTCCTCAGGGTACCCACATTCCTTTCACTGCCAGACTTACGTTCAAGTGCACAAACAACGAGGCCGAATACGAAGCTTGTATTATGGGTCTTGAAGAAGCGATTGACTTAAGGATCAAGAACTTGGATGTATATGGCGACTCAGCTTTGGTTGTCAATCAGATCAAAGGAGATTGGAACACATACCAATCAGGATTGATCCCTTATAAAGATTACACGAGAAGGTTGTTACCCTTCTTCAACGGAATTGAGTTTCATCATATCCCTCGTGATGAGAATCACATGGCTGATGCATTAGCCGCTCTCTCTTCCATGATTAACGTAGGTCAATGGAATGACTTACCTAATATCGACATAATGCGCCTTGAAAGGCCCGCTTACATCTTCGCGATTGAAGCAGTCATAGACGGCAAACCTTGGTATCACGATATCAAATGCTTCCTTCAGAAACAAGAGTACCCACCTGGGGTATCCAGAAAGGACAGAAAGACCCTCAGAAGATTGGCAGTCAGCTTCTTCCTGAGCGGTGATACTCTCTATAAGAGAAATTTTGACATGGTCTTGCTCCGATGCGTAGACAGACTAGAAGCAGACATGCTGAAGAAAGAAATTCATGAAGGATCCTTTGGCACTCATGCCAACGGGCACACAATGTCGAGAAAAATTCTAAGAGCATGGTACTATTGGTTGACAATGGATTCCGACTGCTACAAGTACATGAGGAAGTGTCACAAGTGTCAGATATACTCAGACAAAATCCATGTACCGCCAACGCATCTCAAAGTTCTTTCTTCCCCATGGCCTTTTTCCATATGGGGAATCGACATGATTGGCATGATTGAGCCCAAGGCTTTGAATGGACATCGGTTCATCCTGGTCGCCATTAACTACTTCACCAAATGGATCGAGGCAGCGTCATACGCTAATGTAACCCGACAAGTGGTGGTCCGATTTATCAAAAATAATATCATCTGTCGTTATGGTGTTCCCGGCCAGATCATTACTGATAATGGATCTAACTTGAACAATAAGATGATGAAGGAGTTGTGCGCAGAGTTCAAGATCGAACACCAAAACTCATCTCCCTACCGACCTAAGATGAACGGAGCGGTAGAAGTGGCTAACAAGAACATCAAGAAGATTGTTCAGAAAATGGTTGTAACCTACAAAGATTGGCACGAGATGCTACCCTTTGCTCTTCACGGTTATCGCACATCCATCCGCACTTCAACAGGGGCAACCCCTTTCTCTCTAGTATATGGCATGGAAGCAGTGCTCCCTATAGAAGTGGAGATCCCATCAATCCGAGTATTGATGGAAGCTAAGCTTACAGAGGCTGAATGGTGTCAAAGTCGACATGACGAACTCAATCTGATCGAAGAAAAGAGAATAACGGCACTATGCCACGGTTAGTTGTATCAACAGAGAATGAATAGGGCGTTTGACAAAAAGGTCCGACCTCGCATCTTCAGGAAAGGAGATCTCGTGCTCAAGAAGATACAATCATTTCTCACTGATTCTCGGGGCAAGTGGACTCTGAATTATGACGGCCCCTATGTGGTCAAGAAAGCTTTCTCAGGCGGCGCCTTGAGACTTGCAACTATGGACGGAGAGGAATTTAACTACCCCACAAATGTTGATGTAGTCAAGAAATACTTCGCCTAAAAAAAAGTCTCGGTGGATTGAAAACCCGAAAGGGCAGTCCAGGCAAAAATTAGAGACAAGATCAAAAAATCATCACGGTGGATTGGAAATCTCAAAGTGCAATCCAGGCAAAAATTAGGGATAATGATAAGTAACTACGTTCAACAAAGGGGCAAATCCCTCAGCGGCGGTTACGTCGTCCATCAGAAAATTCCAGTTAAGGTCATCTTCGATGGAAGCTCAGGATGTCCAGAATTCAAAGTTGGTAGAAGGATAGCGGTTGTCATGTTTCAATGTAGCCCTTTTCCCTGTAAATTACCATTTTCTAACTTTGTTAATACTCTGTGGAATCACACGCTTGGCTGATTTCCATCTTATCAATAAATTTTGAGCCTTTGTGCTTTTGCTTGCAATTATTATTTGTTTTAGCTTAATAGAACGACATTTTAACATGATCAATGGTTCTTGAAACGAAGCAAAAATGAATTTACTTGTTAAAATTTTTTCTGCTTTTAAAACTAAAGATGGCAATTTCTTTTGACTGTTGAACATCGAAAGAACATCGATCGCTTCTCCAGAAGTAATCGAGCTTCAAAATGCAGAATCGAAGTACATCTTCTAAGCCAGTGCGCCTGAATGAAGGATCAGTTGTATCAGATGCGGCTTTCCCATCTGATACCCTCGGCCGAGTTCTTATCTCCCAAGCCCGACCAACGGTATTCCCCGCAGGGACTGTCTCTCCTAAGCAAGGCAGAATTGCTACTTTTGGATCAACGGTACGACTTCGCCCCGCGATAGCCGAGTATCCTGTCATGTTCATCTTTTAGTCTGTATGTCGCGTCAGTTTTGTCAGCATATACATACATACGTCATGCATTCTATTTGCATTCTCATTCATATTTCACTATCACTCCAGTCGGTCTTATCCCTAGTGATAATTGTCTTCTCAGTCGAGTTGTCGGTTCTTTCCTCGATTGGGAAATGTTGCGTTTGAACAATCTCTCCTCCAGTTTATTTCTGGATTGGAGTTGGGTCCTTGACCACTTTGATAACTTTAACCTCTGAAAGACTAGAGAACCTTCAATCGATGTCACTCTTCGCCATTGAAGATGATATTTTCGCTTTCCCGGGTTAAGGAAAATCCCCAGAGAAAGCCTCTTAATCAGAGACTCGGCAGTACAACAGTTTTGCTCCGAAAAACCACTGATGAAAAGGTCATCAGCACCTCAAAATTGGAACCCATCATATGGCATTTCTCCGGGAAGACCCCGAGAAAAGTATGATGTAAGACCCCAAGCGGAAGCAGTCTCTCAAGAAACTTGTTTTCCCCAGTAGAAACAACTGGCATCTCCAATAGAGAAGTTTGTGCACCTCTACAACTCAGACGATTGGGTTCCCCAGCAAGTCTGACATCATTCTTTTTCCCATCAAATGGCATCTCCCCAGGAAAATTCGGCGAGAAGTTTGAAGAAAACCGCTACGAATAGCGTCCCTTGTCAATAAAGTTTATTGACAAAAGAAACTTAGACCAGTTCATTGGTAGGAAACCTAGAACGAGAGGAAGTTTATTTCAGAAACTGAGACCAGTTCCTTGGTAGGAAACCAAGAACGAGGGGAAGTTTAATTCAGTAACTGAGACCAGTTCCTTGGTAGGAAATCAGGATCGAGGGGAAGTTTAATTCAGCAACTTAGACCAGTTCCTTGGTAGACAACCAGGATCGAGGGGAAGTTTTACCTTTTCTAAGCATCATTGCTTAGCAAAAGAAGATGAATGTGTAAGCTACCATTCATAACCACCATCAAAATTTCGGGTATTCCGATATTTAATCCTCTTGCACCCCGAATGCCCGAACACCTTCGTCATTCGCACCTTCGGGTCCAAGAAGATTAAATAGGGGCATCTGTCATACCCCAAATTTTGACCACTAAGATCTCCCATCATTGTGCAAATCATCATCACAATATGGATGAACCATCATACCTCATCAGTCTCCCCAAAGATAGGTGAGCAGCCACTACCATCAAGCTTAGGGTTTCAAGACCTCTCAGAGTTCTTAGACAAAGGATCAATCAAGGAATGACATGATCTTCAACTTGTCTAAACCTCTCAAACATCCACAATGGATCAAGAGGACTCCCACATCAAGGATTAAGCACAAGGTTGCTCCCTTCTAGGTAGATCAAGCCTCAAGATCGCCAGTGTCACCAAATTAGGGTTTTGGTCGACCAGGGCCTCCAGTTGGAAATTTTCCTCTGAGCATGAGCCAATGCTTCAAAGTATAACCTAATATACTCCATGGAACCTCATGGGCCCAAGTATCAAGTCAATTTGACCTCAGGGGACACATACATCAAAAATCAGAAATTAGGGTTTCTTGACCTAATCCACCCCTAAGTTGACTTTTGGAACAAATCATGAGCCAAGACCTCAAGAGAGGATTTGAGGGTCTCTAATAAACCACATTGATCCATTTGTAACAATGGATTGATCCAGGAAGCTTGAGCAACAAGTCTCAATTTCATCAGTACCACAGTTAGGGTTTTGAGGAAAAAGTCAACTGTAGCTTTGACTTTTGACCAGGACATGCTCCCAAGCCCTAAGACATGATTCAATATACCCTATAACACCCATGAAACATTTTAATCAAGTTTGATTTAGGTCAAGGACATGATTTCCTAAAGGATTGCACAGTTTGGAATTCATCAGATAAAAAGTCAACTGTGCACAAAAGTCAACTTTGACTTTTTGAGATTTTTCACAATTATGGATTTTTAACCCTAAAATAATGTTAATGTATGATTTGAATCATCATTCATCAAGAAAAATCAAAGAAAGTGGGATAACTTGTAAAAGGGGTAACCATAAAAACTTAGAAAATTTTCTAAGTTATGAACAAAGTGGCAAGGGTACCAACTTTGGAGGATCATAACTCCTAAACCACAAAGCCATTTTTCCCCATCCAAAGCTTGATTTGTAGATCTCATGGCCCTCTACAAAAACTTCAACTAGACCTCATTCCAATTCTTCATAGATTTTGAGTTATGGATTGATCAAAATCACAAAAAGTGGAAATGTCACTTTTTTCCAACACTTAGTGAAATTTTCACTAAGTCAGAATCTACCTTCACTTTTTTCCAAATGTAGAGACATTTTTCACTTGGATCCAAAAAGTATCAAAACCAAATATGATCAAACAGTTGTTGTATCATATAAGGGCTTTCCAAAATGGCCAAGAACATCACCAAATTCAACTTGAGCCATGAGATATGACATTGGCAAGTTGCCTTGCTGAAAACTGCCAAGGCAAGCCAGAATTTTGCATTTTTGGTCGATTTGCCAAAATCAGCTAATTTCAAGCCTTGTCATCATCTTGGACACATCTGATGATCAAATCTAAAGGGGACAATCACTGATCCAAGCCTCCAAAGTCCTTGGAACAAGAAGTAGCATCATTAAACACAACATTCGCCATAACTAGTGGATTCTTAGATCATTAGTTTTAGCAAATCTCTCTTCTGAAACCTCTCATATATCTCTTGCAGTAGATGCATGCAAAATAATTCCATGTAAAACTATATCTATAATATTAATTATCTATGCCATGAGCGTTGAATCGATTTTCTCAGAATTGTAGAAAATATGGATTTGTCCTTGCAGTTTTTTTTATCGTTCCACTTATGAAACCTAACTTGCTTTTTGTGTGAAGTGTCATCCTCATCAAACATGCCCAATTGTAGTAGTTTCGCTTTTGAGCATCACAACCACGAGTGACATTCCTAGATTGTTCAAGGGATTGAGATAGTAGGGTGACATGTTTGTGATACATTTTTGTTTCGATTGAGGCACCATTCTTCTCCACTTTCTTCTCAATTTTATTCTCTGAATTGGAATTGTACTCTAATGTCATATTATAATGACAAAACTATTGTGATGTTCTTATTTAGAGTCGGTCCTAACTTTTTAGAGGTCTATGACAAATAATAAAAATGGACCTCTAATAAAAAATACAATTAAAAAAAAAAAGAGCATCCTGATATTCGTCAAATAAAACGATGTTGTTGCACTCGTTTCTCTACCAAATCCTTGTATTCGTCAGCGTCGACATTCGCTATAACTACTTCCTCCTCCGACCTGAATACCACGAAAACCTTTTTATAAGTCTAAAAGAATAGTAAAAACGATATTAGGATCAACCTTGATATAGTTAATCATAAGTGAAAATTACCAAATTAAGATTACAAGCTAGCTATGGTAGAAGTCTTAGACAAGAGAATATCCTTACGTAAGCAAGAGCCTTATAATGATCACACCTAAAGACAATAATGAATTTGTCAAGAAAATAAGATTCAGAAACATTGAAAATGAAAGAAGAAAAAAGATCACAATATCATAAAGTTACAGAAGATCACATTAATCTATACATACTATGGTGCATAGAATTTCGCTAGAACATCTTTTGTTTCATCTAAGACAACCTTATCAAAATTATTAGGAAAAAGAACTACCACACTAGATGGAAGATAAAGTATATTTACGTTGGCACCTACTTTAACAATATATTTCATACTAATGATAACATGTCAAATACCGACACTAATTGAATGAAGTTTAAAAATATTCAAAATGTTATGAAGAACGTAATAGATGAAGTATATACCTCATTCCATGTTTACAAAACCAGAAAGAGCTTTAGTCGTATGCGTGCCTTCAACATCGTACACAACACCAACATCGTATACGACACTGACATGTCAACAATGATAATAATTTTAAAAAATAAAGGCTTAATTGCAATTTTGATCCCCCTATTTTGGTTTTTTCACGGTTTTAGTCTCCCTATTTTGTTTTTAAGAAGTTTTGATCTCCCATCCCAATTTTGACCCAATTGTTCATGTACGATCGTGTACTGTTTATGTACGGTCATGCACTGTTCATGTACGGACAAAATAAACAGTACACGACCGTATATGAACAGTTGGGTCAAAATTAGGATGGAGGACCCAAACTGTTTAAAAACAAAATAGGGGGACTAAAACCGTGAAAAAACCAAAATAGGGAGACCAAAATTGCAATTAAGCCAAAAATAAATAAATTAAACATAATCACACGTAGCACTATCTAAGACTGGTCGAATCAATCTGAAAACTCTGTTCTAATTTTAAAAAAAAAAAGTCTAAATTAAAAATAAACATAACTTTATAATTAAAAATAATGTATAAGAAAATAAAGGAAAAAAAAAACTCAAAGTTTTGTTTAAACTATAAAAAAAAAACATTCCATACAACTTAAAATTTCTAATTACTTAAAAAAAGTTTTTTTTTCCAAATACTTTTTAAACAATTTCATCAACTAAATCTTTATAATTGTGTCTTTAAACGATCATTAAACAATTAATAAATAAAACTATCAATAAAAAATGATCATTAAACAACTAATAAATAAAACTGTCAATAAAAAATGAAAAATTAACAACTATAAAATATCAAGAATCATTAATTAAAAAATGAAAAAAAACATTAAATATTCAATTTCATTTTACTTTTTATATTTTCTATTTAATCATTAACATACCAACCAAACATTTGTTCATATTCATCTTCTTCTTTTTGCTTCCATGTTCATACTTCTTTGTTAAAGTAATAGTTTTAAAAATAGGTGAAAATATAAGGTCAAACAAAGCACTATCATGGGTGAGGAGGAATGGATTAGGGTTTCTGGAAAGAAGGCTAACAAAAAAGTTCAGTGGGTCACCAAGACCAACAGCAAAAAGAAGACGGGTGAAGATGAGGTTAACAATATAACTACTATCTTCTTAACAGAGTTCTCTAAGTATATGAGGGCTAAGGACCTCTACAATCATTTTAAAGAGTTTGGAATGATTGATGAGGTCGTTATTCCTGCTAAAAGGGATAAGAGATGGAGGAGATACGGCTTTGTTCGCTTCTTCAGTGTTGAAGATGTGAGGAGTTTGGTTCTGAAATTGGATAACATGTGGCTAGGAGGCAAGAAGCTTTACGCCAACTTGCCGAGATTTCAACGAGCGGTAGAAGAAGCTTTCCCCAAGGGTGTCAAACTGGGAGCTACGCAGGGTCGACGAATAAACTTAGCTCGGAATAAAAATTACTCACAGAAACCCGGTAGTTTTGGTGGTGGGGATGGGAAGTTCAAGCATGGAAAGTCCTATGCGGAAGCTACACGTAATGGCACGCACAGTAAGGGCAAGGAAGATACACAGATGGAGTTCAATGTGGACAAAGAAGAAATGACGAGATTTTACAAAGCTTACGTGGGAAAGGTCTTGTTTCCGGGTTCGACATACAACATTCAAAGGTCTCTCCATGTTGAAGGTTATTTTGCTTTGAAGGTAACTCCCTTGGGTGCTAATCTTTGTTTACTCGAAGAAGATGAGGAAGGCGAACTGGAAGCCCTGGTTGAAGGAGTTGCGGACTGGTTGCGCCAGTGGTTCTCAGAAGTAAGGAAGTGGAGGACGGATGATGTTGATCTAGAAAGGATTACGTGGTTGCGGTGTTATGGAATACCAAGCCATGCTTGGTGCGTGCCTTTCTTTGAACACATAGCAGCCACAGTTGGGAAGTATGTATGTAGCGATGATTCAACTTCTGAGGGTTTAAGAATGGATGTGGCAAGCCTTATGGTTAGGACGTCTTGTGGCATGTTAATCAATGAAGCTCTCAAAGTCTACATCAATGGAGTCCCTTTTAGGATCAGGATAGTGGAAGAAACTTTAGGCCCCTCTACTAAAGTGGTTAAGCAGAACGTTGTTGAATCGGAGTCGGAACAGTCATCGGAGGAAAGTTTGGCCAGCTCTCTTTGGGAAAAATTCACCAACCACGAGGAGGCTGACGATTTTTTTGAGGAGGGTGAGGCTCGAGGAACGGAGGATATGGTCACTGCTCAGGACCTTAATACCAAAAAGGGCTCTTTTGTTGCTAGTACCAATAGCTGCAGAAAGGAGGCTAGTGATGGGCTTGACCCTAACAAGGAAAGTAGGAGGGTTGGTGGGACAGAAGACATTGAGGTAGAGTCTACTGCTAGGTCTATGAGCAGACTACCAGGTCCCCCTTGCGTGTTAAAGACGAAAGAGGTGGGTCCCTTGGGTGTTGTGAACGAGTCTGAGGCCCACTTACCTGAAGATATTTTGGGTATCTCAAGCAAGGCCCAGTCGGCCCAGGTTTCTCATTGCAAGATGAAGAGTAAGGTAAAGTCCATAAGGCCCAAGAAGGTACGCAAAAAGAAGGGCTCTCCCTGCAACCTTTCTGTGCTGCCTGTTGTGAGTACAGAAGTTCTTTCATCAAGACTTGTTACCCAGACAGAAAGGATCTCTAATAGTGTTGATCTTCTTGAGGAAAACACTGTTCTTTCCCCTAAGAGCATGAGGGTTCATAGATGCTCGACCCTCTCTGAATCTGGCAAAAGCAGCGAGGCGACTCAACCTTTGTCGAAGGTGAAGAAGGGAGACAAGCCTTCCTCATCCGCTAACTTGGTTTCAAGATGTCACTCGGTAACTGATTCGGAAGTTGCTCAAGGGAATTTAAGATTCTGGGCGGCATTGGATTCAAAGGTGTCGTCGAAGGTCAGGGAGATCTTATCTTCTCTTGGCGTGACTGGAGGAGGAGGAAACGTCATTATGGAGGCAGGAATCAAGGAGTTGGAAACCAGAGATAAGGAGATAGCATCCAAGAAGGTGAACTCATCTAACGCGAATCAATGAATTTATTATCTATTAATATAAGAGGTGGAGGTAATGCAATCAAAAGAAGGAGATTGGCACATTTGATTCAAAAATAAAAGGTAGATATTTGTTTTGTTCAGGAATCTAAAATGGCTGCTATTGATTTACCGATGGCTTCTTCGTTGTGGGGTAGTTCTGAAGTTGAATGGTCTGAACTAGGGGCGACGGGTGCAGCTGGTGGGATCATTATTCTATGGAGAAAAGGATTACTAAACCTGTCTTTCAGCTTTAGAGGAGACGGTTTCGTGGGAATTAACGCAGGTTAGAAGGGGCAAGACTTATTTCTGGTGAACGTCTATTCCCCCTGCTCCTTAGCTAAGAAGAGGAAATTATGGAGGGATCGGGTATCTGTGAAAGCTGGATTTAATAAGGGCTCTTGGTTGGTGGGAGGGGATTTTAATGCGGTAGTGTCTGCTAAGGAAAGGAAAGGTGCTAGTGTCGGGGGTTGAAGGTTGGAGATGCTGGAGTTTCGCAAATTCATCGAAGATCTGGATTGTGTTGACGTGCCGTACGTAGGTGGGGTTTTTACTTAGTTTAATGCAAGTGGCACAGCAATGAGTAGGATCGACCGGTTTTTGATCTCAGATAACTTGATTAAGGACTGGAACATTGTTGGTCAGGTCATCGGTAAGAGGGATATCTCCGATCACTGTCCAATATGGCTCAAATCTAACAAAGACAACTGGGGACCGAAACCGTTTAGGTTCAATAATGGTTAGCTAAAACATTCTGACTTCAAGGGCTTCTTTGAGAGGGAGTGGAGATCTATGGTGGTTACGGGAAGGGGAGATTTTGTCTTGAAAGAGAAATTGAGATGTATGAAGGAGAGATTGAGGAAGTGGTGCACTTCGGTTTACGGTTGGATTGACCTGGAGGTGGAAGATTCTGTGGACAATTTGCATAGGTTGGAGGCAGATCTTAGCAATAATGCTGAAGCTGGTCTTTCTGTCCTACAGCAAGATAGCAGGGCCTCAGTGGTAGCCAACTTATGGAAACAGCTCCATTTAAAGGAGAACCTCTTAAGGCAAAAATCTAGACTATTGTGGCTCTTGGATAGAGATTGCAATTCGGGTTTCTTCCATCGTGCAGTAAAGGGCAGGCAACGTAGAAACTTCATCTCGTGTGTGAATACAATAGGGGGAAGGTTGGAGGGAGTAGAGGAAATAAAAGGGGCTATAAGAGATCACTTTTCCAATCAATTCAAGGAAACTAATGAGACAAGACCTGTTTTAGATGGACTGGTTTTTACTAAGCTTTCCGTTGAGGACCGTAATCTGTTAGATTCAGAATTTTCTTGTGGCAAAATCAAAGAGGCAGTGTGGGAGTGCAATGGTGACAAGAGTCCGGGCCCGGACAGTTTTACTTTTGCTGTTTTACAGGACTGTTGGGAGGTTGTGAAAGATGACATTATCAAGTTTGTCAGGGATTTCTATGCCAACCCTTCTTTGACGAAAGCTACCACAACATCTTTTATCACATTGGTTCCTAAGGTTTCTAATCCTCAATATCTATCCAACTATAGACCGATTTGTTTAGTTAGTTCTCTTCAGAAAATTCTATCCAAGATGTTAGCGTCTCGCATCAAGAAGGTCATAGGCTCAATCATTTCGGCTGAGCAAACGGCGTTCATTGCGGGAAGAAGTATAGGGGATGGTGTATTAGTTGTTAACGAAACTCTGGACTTTGCAAAAAGGAACAAGAGGAGGTGTTTAGCATTGAAAGTCGACTTCGAGAGAGCGTACGATTGTGTATCATGGAACTTCTTAAGATTCCTCCTTTCTAAGATGAATTTTGGGAATAGATGGATCGGTTGGATGTAAGCGCTTGTTTTCAAAGGTACAACATCTATGCTTATTAATGGGAGTGCTTCGAAGGATTTTGTCGTGTCCCGAGGGTTGCGCCAAGGAGATCCTTTATCTCCGTTTTTGTTCTTGTTGGTAATGGAAGGATTAACCCTTCTCGTTAAGCAGGCAGTGAACTTGGCGTTATATGAAGCTTTTAGAATCAATAATGATATTGGTATTAGCATAGTTCAATTCGCAGATGATACGTTGTTCCTAGGCGAATGTAGCTGGACAAATCTGTGGTGCATCAAGGCGATTCTAAGAGGTTTTGAAATGGTGTCTGGTTTGAAAGTGAATTTTAACAAGAGTTGTTTGTGTGGCATCAATCTTACTGGTGATTTTGTAGAGGCAGCTCATGATTTCGTTCTCTGTAGGGTCGGTAAGCTGCCCTTTACCTTTCTGGGCATAGTTGTGGGAGACAGCCCTAGGAAAGTGTCCTCTTGGTCTCATGTCATAGCTAATGTTCGCAAGCGGTTGGCGATATGGAAAGGTAAGCGTTTATCTATTGGAGGCCGTGTGGTGTTGATTAATTCTATCCTCAATTCTTTGCCTGTTTATACTCTTTCCTTTTATAAGGCGCCGGTTAAAGTCTTGAAGGAAATTGTTAGTTTACAAAGTAATTTTCTTTGGGGAGGAGAGATTGGCGACAAAAGGATCCATTGGGTGAATTGGAATACGGTTTGCAAGTCTTAAGAAGACGGCGGATTAAGAGTGAAGGGCATTTCTTTGTTCAACAAGGCTTTATTGATGAAGTGGAAATGGCGGATTCTTACAGAGAAGAATGCTCTGTGGAAATCTTTGATTGAGCATAGATACTCCAAAAGTATAATAGAATTGGAAGTATTGAACAACAATGGTAGGGAGGGTCAGAGGAATGGATCTATTTGGTGGAGGGATTTGTCAAAAATTAGTTTCGACGAAGGATTTCAATACGACGTATTCGTGGACAATTTGTCAAGCAGGTTAGGAGATGGAAACAGCCTTGCTTTCTGGTACAACTCTTGGTGGAAAGACCAAGCCTTACAGGATTCTTTCCATTGCTTTTCGATCTGAGCTTTAATAAAATGATCTCTGTTAGGGAGGCGATGTGTAGAACTGAAAATGGTTTTGGTTGGCAAACGGATTTGATTGGTGTAGATGCTAGCTTGGATAGAATTGGTTTAGTTACAGATTGTCATGATTTGTTGCGTTCTGTGGAGCTTCAGGACGGGGTGGAGGACTCGGTGCAATGGAAAGGTGACAGTGAAGGTGTTTTCACCGTATCTAACTGTTATGATTTTCTGTATCAGTTAAGAGTGGTTAGAGGAAATAAAGAGATTCAGACTGAAACGCGAAAGCTGTTGCAGGTGATTTGGAAGATGAAGGTCCCTTCAAAAATACATATATTCTTGTGGCGTTACTCTTGAATCGTATCCCTACTGTTGACCAATTATGTAGAAGAGGCTTGGTTTTTGATGACGAGGACAAGGTGTGCAAGTTATGCTCTGCTAGCTTAGAGGATTCTAAGCATCTGTTTTTACATTGCAGGTTTGCTGCACAGGTGTGGCAGGCAATAGGATTGTGGTTAGGATTCGAAGTGCAGATTGGTTCAAATTGTGAAGAGGCGTTCGAGGTGGCCAAAGCATTATTTAGGAAGAAAACCGATAGTCCAAACAGTTTAGTAGTTTGGGCTGCTGTTGTTTGGCACCTTTGGTTGGCTCGTAATAACCTTGTTTTCAACCGATCGAGTATTAACGCAGCAGCTGTTGTTTATTCTATAAAACTGTCTTCTTGGCTTTGGATTGGTAGGAACTCTAAGACGTTCGTTTCTTGCCGGTTTTTCGATTGGTTGAGTTACCCCATTCATTGTTTGAAGAATAAGTAGCTTGTTTTCGGTATCAATTTAGAGTGTTTGGTTCGCTTAGGAGGTGTGTGGTTGGTGGTTGTCTGTGAGGTCTTGTCGTGTTTGGCTGGGGTTGTTGTAGTGGGCGCAGCCCGGCAGGTTATCTCAGTTCAGTGGGGGGTTTCGCAGTTGGAGCCTTGTCTCTGTGAAGTGGTTGTGCAGACTGGCCTTTAAGTTGCAGTTTTGGTTCGGTGCAAAGGTTTTTTAAGTTATTGTTTGTTAGGGTCTTTTGTTTTCTGTGGGGTCAGTGTAGTCCATCCTCTTCTGCTTCATTTGGGGCGTTTTACTGCTTTTGTTTTGTTTGTTGGAGAGGCTGTTCAGTGTATTGTTTTTGTGTTCTTTGGCAGGTTTAGGTGGTTGCCTGTTTTTTCTCATCCTTGTTGTACTTTTCTCTGGCATGTCTTATGCCTTTTGGTAATATTAATGGCTTTTAAAAAAAAAAAGTTTGCAACAGTAATTAGAAAAAAATGCAATAAGATGGATGAAACCCAGAACCTCAGCAAGTTTCAAATTCACTCTACCACTGCACCGCCAATGACAATTTCATGACTATTTTTATTTTATAATTTATTTAATATAATATTAACTGTAAATTTTGTCTTTTTTAAAAATAAAATGATACTCTTTAATTTGAAGGTCCTAAGCTAAGGACAGTCATGGGATAACAATGGGTAGAATTTAGACAAGGTACTATAGTATTCGTCTCCATACTTGTTGTTTAAAAAAATCTACGTACCCGAGCTCATACCCGTGTGAACACTAACATTTATACCTGTATCTATATTATGTGGGTAGCTAAGTACCCATACCCGTATTCGTTTATCCGCATTTTTAATAAAACATTATCGATCAATTATAATTTATCATATCATTTTAAAAACATTTAAAAGAATTCAAGAATATTATTGTTGAGTTAAGAAATAACAAACACTTATATTAAAATGCGTACAAATTTAATATAGACGTATTCAATAAAATGGATAAATATATACGTGTTTATAATAATAAAAATAAAAATTATATAACTTTATAAAGCGCGGGTATGAGGCGGGTTGAATACTAAAATATTTATATCTACGTATTTTATTGAGTAATTGCATGTGTTCATGCTCATATTTATTTTGCAGGTTTTTACTTGTGAGTAATTTCTCTATAAGAATAGGTCAAATTGCCATCCTAGACCGTCATGTCTTACTCAAGGCCGTTTCTATTCAATTGAATTATTCTGTGTACAATTACAAGCAATATATAGTTGTACACTGAGACAATCAACCTAATTAACATAATTTCTTTCATGAAATTTTCCTATATACTACCGACCCTTCTCCCACCCCCCACCCCTACTCCCACAAATCAGCCCACTATAACCATTTTAAATTCCCTTTCCTTCTATATGTCTTTGTTTGTAAATATCTCACAATAGTAACGAATTTTTTCATTTTATTTTTTATTTTATTGAAAAATGGACTCCTCAACTATATACCCTTGATAGTTACTCATAACAATTAGTTTAAAAATGCTGCTGGTTGTCACACTAAGTAACCCTTTCATAGAATCATATTCTAGTCTTAAAAGATATATCATGACATTTTTAAACCATATGCACTGCCAATTAAATTAGTAGCTAGTCAAATCAAATCTAACATAGTCATAGACTATAACAACGATAGATTGCAATGTTAACAAGATAAAAATAGAATTAGATGATCAAACTAAACATTATGCACTTATAGATAATCAAATTTGACAAGTTAGCCATCAGAAAAGGTAGTGGAATTATCCAAGTGGGAACAAACAACTAAACACCAATGAGCTAGTAAAGTCCAAATATCAACCAACCAAGTCACTTTCTCAGATGGAATAAAAGTTAAAAGGAAATAATTATTAGATCATAAACAACATCTAAACATAGCAATTCTCTAAGAATTGATGTT
The DNA here is from genome assembly GCA_022829125.1 of Lathyrus tuberosus. Taxonomy (NCBI): domain Eukaryota; kingdom Viridiplantae; phylum Streptophyta; class Magnoliopsida; order Fabales; family Fabaceae; genus Lathyrus; species Lathyrus tuberosus. The sequence continues at coordinate 2,371,297 of JALAZF010000101.1, read as the reverse complement.
AATACTATTTAGTACTTGATAATCATAATGATTAATGAAAAAGCATCTGATTGCAATTAGAGGAAAAAAAAAGATAGGTGGGGAATTGAGAATCCATTTTTTGTGGTTTCAAAAGAAGAAGAATAACTAAATTCTTTACTTGAGAATATGATATATAGGGCTTTAATCTAAGTTTAAATTCTCATATTCTCATTCTATAGAATCTTTGAAACTTTCCCTTTATTTTAATTTTATTTTTTTCACCTTTTCCCCGTGAGGAATAGCATTCCGTGGTCATTTCTTGCTTTTCTTTTCAACCAATGCCATCATGAGTGCTCAACTAAATATCACAATACCATAGGGTTTTTGCTCATCATTAACCACTTACTCTTCAACTTGATTCTCATTGTGTCTTCTTCTTCTCATTTCAAAGTGAATATGTGTTACCTTAATGTAACATGTAAATAATAATCTATATCTTTATATATAAAGAAACTATTAAAATATACCATTAAATCAAATCAATTGTAGTTGTGCAGAGACATTAATTACATAGATGAAAATCGAAAGCCACCTCATTTTTTTATTCATCTTTAAATGATAAAATTTTGGTCATTAAATTACTTACAAAAATAATTAAAATATTTGAAATAAAATAAAATTCAAAGTTAACTAGTTATAATAATAAGTGATATTAGATCTTAGTCTTTTATCAAGGTTTAACGGATTCTAAAAATACTTACAATAGAACACCCGTGTTTGGCGGAGAAAACCATAACTATTAACAAGAATGTATGAGTATAGTGTTGGGTGGAAATGTGAATGATTAAGTCTCAAATTGCTTATAAATGCATGAAATATTAGATTTATAAAAAAGTTAACTCATATACCTAACATATTAAGATTTTGGGAGAAACTGTTGGAACAAAAGGGTTTTTAAGAAAGATGAGAAAAGAATAAGAGAGAAAAGAGAGAAACTGAATTGTAAAAGAGAAAATATTATCGAGTGAAGTTGTTATGATTTACATCATACAATGCCTTTATATAGGCAACTAAAGCCCAGACCCAAAATTATACAAAACGACCCAAGCGCAAAACATAAAAAAATGTAAAGTACAAAACTACAAGTTAGATTTCGACAAAACAGCTATATGTTTTCAACTCTATCGAATACAACTTACTCCTACACCTCCGACTAGCTACTTCGACATAGTCGAATGTTAGCCTCCGACAAAACATCAAATTACAACTTCTAACACACCCCCTAGTTCATGTTCTCGAGATTTCTCATCCTGATTGTTCACTTCATCTTGTTGAACCTGACTTTCTTCAGGGGTTTTGTGAGTATATCAGCTAGTTGTCATTCTGTCTTTCAATGCTCAAGTTCAAGCTTTCATTTGTTAACTTGATCCCTAAAAAAATGATATCTCCTCTCTATGTGTTTACTTCGACCATGACACACTGGATGATTCTCCAGGTCAATAGTTGACTTGTTGTCAACAAAAAAACTTTATTTTCCTAGGTTCCATTATCCTGAGCTCTTCGAGCAACATCTATATTCATGTTGCTTGACATGCTGCATATGATGCTGCCACGCACTCAGCTTCACATGATGACAAATCCACGGTGCTCACTTCCTTGAGCTCTAAGATAATATAGCGCCTTTAATCATGAATCTGTAGTCTGCACTACTATTCTTCTCTTCTTGATATCCAATAAAATCTGAATCAGTGTAGCCATATACTTTTGCATATGTGTTGGTCCTCTTCTTCCTTGGCATCAACACACCATGATCAATTGTACCCTTTATGTATCTTAACACCCTCTTAACTGCAGTGAGATGACATTCTTGGGGTTTCTCCATGAATCTGCTCAACAATATGATACTTTGACAGATATCTAACATAGTATTACAAAGATACCTCAACGATCCAATGATTTGTTTGTACATTGTAGCACTTACAAATTCATCATTTGTCTTCTTCTTCAACTTTGCTCCAGTTTCTAATGGCGTAGCAGCTACATTACAATTGCTCAACTTGAACCTTTTCAAGATATCTTGGGCATATTTCTTTTGGTGTAGGAACACTCATTCATCTACGTCTTTGAATTCCATCCCTAAAAAAATATGACGAATTCCCTAGGTCGGACATTTCAAATTCCTGCATTAGCTTTGGCTTGACTTTTCTTATCTTTGCTTCATTTGCTCCTATAATCAACAAGTCATCTACATACATGCATAAGATGATTCGATTGACCCTATCTGCATCATTGACATACACTCCATGTTCAGAGACACACTTTGTGACCCTATCTTGCTCTAGCCGATCCTCTAACATTTAGCTCAGGTGGTTCTTCGCTTCGATTGGTTTAGACTTCAGTTTATTGGTATTCTTCAAACACACTTGTAATTGTATCCGACTCTTGTCGAACTCACCCATGACTCCAATATCACCCGTTGGTTTCATCCACTAGAATATCTCGACTGATCACTAGTTTATCATCATTTGGTGAATACAATTTGTATGCACCAGTCGAATAATAACCTATGAGCACCATTGCCCTATTTCGATCATCTAGTTTCTCCCTCAATTGTTTAGGTACATTCCTGAAGCACATTGATCCAAACGCTCTAAGATGACTAACATTCAGCTTCAAACTTGTCTAAGCCTCATAAGGAGTCCTCTCGACTATCTTCTTCATTGGACATCTGTTTAGAATGTATATTGTTGTCGAAGCTACTTCACCCTAAAACATCTTTGTCATATCTTTAGCTTTCAACATGCTCCTGGTCATGTTCATTATACTTTGATTCTTCCTATGTTGTGGTGTATAAGGTGCAATGACCTCATGCTCTATACCTTTCTCATTTGCAAAATCTAGCAAATTCTCGGGAGGCATATTCACCACCACCATTTGTTCTCAGTTTCTTCAACTTGTATCCACTTTGTTTCTCGAAATGCAATTTGAACTTAAAGTGTGTGAATACCTCGCTCTTCCTTTCAATAAGGTAAATTCACATATATCTGGTGAATTCATCTATGAAGGTTAGGAAATAGTAGTTACCTCCATTCAACCTTACTTCTAAAGTTCCACACACATCAGAGTGAACTAGCTCAAGCTTTTCTTTCAATCTCATTGGCAAGTCATGTTTGAATGCTTTCCTAGCCTGCTTTGCTTTGCAACATTCCTCACATACCTGACTCGGTTTCTTCACCTGAGGTAAGCCACACACCATCTTCTTCTGGTTGAGCATACCTAAACTTTTGAAGTTTAAATGTACATACACGTGATGCCATAGCCATTTCTTATTTTCTTTTGTAGTCGAAAAAAGACGCTTGTGATCAACTTGGTTGATCACTACTTTAAAGGTTCTGTTGTTTGCCAATGGCGCTTTCAAAATTAACCTTTCATCACCGTGATACACCTTCATCTGATTCTTTTCTAACTTTATGTTGTACCCTTTTGCGAGTAATTGACCTATGCTTATCATGTTACTTGTCAACGAAGGTACATACAACACATCAGTGATGCTTGATTTTCGACCATCCTTTCTGACAATAGAGATATCTCATTTTCCACCTGATGTGATGTGATGTGCCTGCCATCTACAAACTTTATCACTTTCACAACCGATTCATCTAGCTTGGTGAACCAGTTTTTATTACCAGTCATGTGGTTACTGCATCCTAAATCCAGGTACCACATATTGGTTTTCTCAGTGTTCGACTGAGTGTTGGCCATGAGTAGCACATTATCAAAATCGTTATCTTAAACATATGCATATTTCACTTCATCCTTATCTTTTGCTCGTGCTTCCTTCTTTCTTTGACAACCTCGAGCATAGTGGCCAAATCTTTGACAGTTGTAACGCTGCACCTCCTTCATGTTAACTTTCTTCCCATAATACTTGTTGCCCATGCCTTTCTTGATCGAATCAAAGTGATTATTTGAGTTCTTACTTGACCTTTCATCATTAGCAAGGTTCATTCCCTATTTCACCTTCTCTTTCCCAGATTTCTTGATGAATCTTGCTTGTAGTGCCTGTTCAGTCACCTTCTTCCTTTCTGAGTTCCTCTGCTTCAGCCTCATCTCATGAGCCTCTAGTGAAGCTTGAAGTTCTTCTAACTTCATCTCAGCTAGGTTCTAAGACTCTTTAATTGACACTACAATGTAATCAAAATTTGCAGTCAGAGATCTCAACACTTTCTCAATCTTCTGCGAATCGTTGATTGACTCACCACACGCCTTCATCTGGTTTGTTAGCAACATCACACGTGAAAGGTATTCTAAAGCAAGAACAGAGCTTTTCCATCTTTCTTCCTTTGATCCTTGTGCGCAGCATTCTGAACATCATTTGCATTCACTTCCAATTTTGCTTCTCCATCATTCACGATTTCAAACACATTTTGAAATCTGAAGATGACCTCCATCTGCGCAACCCAACGTTCATAGTTCTCCCCTTTGAAAATTGGTAGATTCGCTAAAAATTACGTTGATGTTGTTGTTCCGTTTGCCATTATAGATTCTCTCTAAATAGCAATCAGGGCTCCTTGATACCAATTTTTTGGAACAAAAGGATTTTCAAGAAAGATGAGAGAAGAAGAAGAGGAGAGAAAGTAGAGAAATTGAATTGTAAAAGAGAAAATATTATTGAGTGAAATTGTTATGATTTGTATCATATAATGCCTTTATACAAGCAACTAAAACATAGGCTCAAAACTATACTGAGTGACCCAAGTCCAAAACATACAAAATGCAAAGTACAAAACTACTAGTTACATTTCAATATAACAACTATATGTTGTATTCGACTCTATCGAATACAACTTACTCCCACACCTTCGACTAGCTACTTTGACATAGTCGAATGCCTGCTTCCGACAGAGCATCAAATTATAACTTCTAAGATACATTAGATGTCTTCCTCTTTTATGATTATGCAATATTGAACCATTGGTGCTCCCAATTTTCCAAACACTCCCAACACGCATATATAATGGTTATCATTTGAGAAAAACTCTTAGATAGCTACTAACATAACACATAAGTTTTTACAAACAACCAATCTCGTTCTCTTTTTGTTAATTAAAAATATAAAATAAAATAAAATAATATTTGTAAAAAATAGTTTAATTGAAAAATAATAGCATAAACAAGTTTAACATTTTATCCCTTCCATTCATTATTACCATTATCTCATAATTTATATTTTAAAAAAAAAAAATTTTAAATAAATTTAAAATTCTGATTTAAAGTATTAACACGTTATTAGATGTTTATAAAAATATTGATAAAGATATGTTTTTATGCGAGAATTTCTCATTATTTGATATGAAGGTTATCTATAGAAATTAAGAAACTCCAATGTTTTATCTAAAATTTTAACTCGGGTTTCTTGTACTATTCATTCTGAAGTAGATTTCATTAACCACACTATAGTCCAATCAATAGGTTTTCTTAGTCTACATTTTTCTTGACAAATTTATCATTAGCAATCAACTATTTCAGGACTTAAAATTTTTTTTGATTGAGAGGAGAGCAAAAGCCTAAAAGGAGAAAACAACTACAGCGACACAAGCCGTGGGGAGGGAACCCCTAAAAGTCACTATCTAACAAGAGAGTGACGAATGACGAACAACAATCAAAAACAAAAATTTCATGAGGGAGAGGAAGTCTATTTTTAGCGAGAGCATCTGCACAACGGTTTGCTTCACGATAAACATAATTGATTGTAATCTCACTACTCTGAAGAAGGTAACCTCTAATCTTAAAAATCAATTTCCTACCCATTACGTTGCTCGCGTTTTTCAAATTTATGTCTTCTACCACTTGCTAAGCATCTAAGTTAACGTCAATGCTCGTGAACCACATCTTATTTTCAAGCTTCAAACCTTCATAGACTCCCAATAGCTTTGATGTGTAACTTTCACATATCCTAATGAATTTAGAAAATCCTCTAAGCCATTCCCCTTCATCCCCTTTAATTATGCCACCACAACTCGCAGTACCATTCTTGTCTCTAACACCATTACTGTTTAGCTTCACTCTCCCCAAAGCAGGTGCTTTCCACTTGATTAACTTCAACTCCCTAGAGTGGTCTCTATTTGTGCCTGCCGCTGCTTCTTCTTGTTTATAATCATGCATAAGAATATTTATGTGATACACCATGTTAGCCGGTCTAGAGTAGTTATCATCATGTGATCCTTTGTTGTGCCAAGTCCAAAGATTATTACACGCATTTTCCCAAAAAAGCTTCCAATCCTCACTATCGTGCCACCCCCATATTATTGTGCAAGTTACTATAAATCCAATGCTTTAGATCACATGCAAAAAAAAAAACTCTCATGTTAGTGTGAACCTCTGACATCCAGAGCGCCATAGCACGCAGGCAGTCACGAAGCACATGAAGGGTATCCTCTTCCACATCTCAACAAAGGAAGAACATCGCACTTCCAATGCCAAAGCGGCTCTTCTCAACATTTGTAAGTAAACCATCATGCATTAGAAGCTATATGAATGTTCGCATCTGCTGGTTGGCCTGCAATCTCCAGATTTCTAACCAAGCATCATCATCCATAAGCATGTTATCTTCATCAAGCATATTATACATAGAGCTAACATAAAATTGATTGCATTGCTTCCCAATACCAGCAATCTCGTCCGGTCTAGCATCACTTGAAGGAGGCAAAAAATAGTTAATCCTATGTCGAATTTCCACCGGCATCCAAGGATGAAGTACATCTCAATCCCCGTCACCATAATCATTCACCAAATCGCTAACTTTTGCTGCAAGGAGCTGCATGGGTATCGTGATTCCCATATCAGCAATTTTGATGCCTTAAGCTACCCATCAATCATTCCAAGCGTTAATGCTTTCTCCATTACTAGCCGACCACGAACAATTTTGTGAAACCTTTGGCCAAATTTTCACCATGCCTTTCCAAAAACTTTGAGTATGTGTTCTTGACACGCATGGTGCTGTTGTCATTGTCTCTTCCATACTTCCCCCAAACAACTTGTGTCTATAGTTCCTCATTGCTATTATGAAGCTTCCATCCTAGTTTAGACATGCAAGTTTCATTCATGACTTAGAGGTTACGCAGTCCCAGTCCCCCCTCCTTCTTGGGTCTAGTAATCTTACTCCACTTCACAATATGATGCTTCTTTTTGCAATCATCCTCTCCCCAGATGAAATGCCTAGGAATTTTGTTAATTTCATTGATGCAAACCTTTGGAACCATAGTAGTTGTAACGCCCCAGTTTTTGTCAGTTTTTATTTAATCGAGTCGTTTGATTATTTTATTATTATTTTATTTTATTTTCGACTTTTATCTGAAAATATGTTATTTTTCAATGTTGTGATATTTTATCGGGTTTTGGGAACGTTTGCGAGATATTTGAGTGTGGGGGTATTTTGGTCATTTCATGATATTTTTCTTAAGTTAGAAAGAATAGAAAATAGAAAGAGAGAAAAATAGAGAGAAAGAAAAAGAGAAGAAGGAAAAAGGGAAGAAAAGAGGAGAAGAGAAGAAAAGTGAGAAAAACTTGGAAAATCAAAGAAAACAACTTCTAGAATCGATTTAATCGGGTAAGGGTGCGAAACTCAATTATTGTATGCTTGTATATGATTATGTATGTGTGGTTATGGTTGCTATTGGATTGAATTGGAAAAATTTAGTAAAACCTATATTATGTAAAAGTGACTAGAAATCGATTAAATGTGTTTGAAATCATGTTTTTAGTGTTCATTATTGTTGGTACATAATAGATACATGTTGTTAGACATTGTATTGGCAATTTTCTGGTGTGTAGGTGAAAATTTGGATGATTTGGGGTGGAAAACGCAGAACTTTGTTCTGCAGAATTTTCTGGTTTTTCCAGGTCATACGCGTATGGGGCATGTTCATACGCGTATGGGCCTTGGCTATACGCGTAACATGGGCGTGTTTTGGGCCAATACGCGTATGGATTCTCATTTTGCTCGGCCATCTGCCCATTTGCGTATGATACGCGTAACATTTTAGGGCAATACGCGTACGGTGTTGGCACTACGCGTATTGGAATTTTAACGTGAATTTTGGGAAAAATGAGTCTCTGTCCATACGCGTATGGCTCAGGGCAATACGCGTATGGCCAGGAGAATGGTAAAATGGGACTTTTCAAAATATCGTTTTCGTTTTTCTTTCGTAACTTGGCTTCCGTTTGTCCGATTTTTACATTCTTGGTGTCGTTGGAAAGCTTTTGAGCTGTACTTTCTTATTATGATGATTTGGAAATTGTTAGCCAATTTAATTATGTAGGGAATTTGGAATAGTGTCGGTTTGTCGACTTTTGTCGTTATAATTGTGCGTAATTGATGGGTATTATGCAAGGTGCTGTTGTATGATGTAAATGCATGTGTTTAAATGGTGTCGTGATGATTTGTGGCCGTATGGTAATTAAATGCATTGTTTTGGGCATAAGTGAAAAGTGTGATTTTGTTGATGTAGAAGAATGCATTTATGTGTGCATATTAAATGTCATGAGTCATTGTATGCCCATCATCATGATACGCATTGTTGCGACGTCCTGAGTGACGGTTTGATTCCAGAGGGAATCTGCTATAACATCGTGAGCCTTAAAAATAAGAGGTATGAATAGCCTTAAAAATAAGAGGACCGAAAGCTATGGTTATAGACGATCGTGTGCCCATGTGGGGTGTGAGCGATCGGGTCGTATGCCCGTGTAGGGTGTGAGCGATCCATAAACGTCGTGTGCCCGTGTGGGGTGTGAGCGACGGGGGACATCGTATGCCCGACGGGGAGTTACAGTGATGTAACGAGCGATGATCCCAGCAGAGTTCCTGAGTGAACTAGTGATGAGAAACATTGGAAGTCGGTACCGCATGTGCATATGCATAGAGTCGTGGTGTTGGTCTCTTGAATTTGCATAAATCATTAATGTCTGTTTATGTGTGGAATTGTGGATAAATGGATATATGGATATGTGTTGGTGACACTTGTATTGAGCATGGTTGGTATACCTTGGTGATGGAAATATGAATTATACATTGTGTTGTCTTGTGTTTGAATTATGGTGTGAGTTGTGGTGAGAACTGTATATATGTGTATTTTTGTGTTATATATAATTGTATGCAATGATATTATGATTGTTTTTCTCACCCTTCTGCTGTTTTATAATGCTCTACGAGGCATTGCAAATTAGAGTTGCTAGAGGTCTTTTTGTGAAGCTTAGGACTTCATTCTTTTGTCGGTCGGCTCTGATATGTGACACCGGGTAGTTAGGGAGGCCGTTTGTGATTATTGTGTATTATGTATATATATCCTTTGGCTTGTGCATGTATAACTTGATGTATGGCAAACTTTTCACGTGATATATATATATATATATATATATATATATATATATATGATATTCAGTTTTAGATTTTTCCTCTTTTATTCTAAAATCTGAAATGTGGGTGTAAGGAACTGAGTTCCTCTGTTGATTGCTACCCCACTGTTACATATCTTTATGAGCAGGTGTTGTATGATTTGTTTCAATATAATGTGATTCCCCCGTCTATGCCATGATAATTTAAATATACTCTGATGAAATTTTGAATTTTCTTTTACTGCTTTAAGTAATTAGGGGTATAGATTGGGGGTGTTACATTAAGTGGTATCAGAGCTAGTTCGTGTCAGTTGTGTCAGTCCTTGTTGGTCGTTGTGTTTGGGTGAGCTGTTTGTTTAACCATAAGTGTTGTTATTGGAAATGAACAGAATATGGCTGGTAGGAATGATGCTGCTTTGGCTGCTGCTATGCAAGCTATGGCTCGTGCTGTGCAGGGTGCGCCGAATGCTGCAGGTAATGATGAGTTCAGGAAGAACAAATCGCCTGTCTTCAAGGGAATATATGATCCTGATGGTGCACAGATTTGGTTGAAAGAGATTGAAAGGATTTTCTGAGTGATGGATTGTGATGAGGATCAGAAGGTGAGACTGGGTACTCACATGTTACTAGAAGAAGCTGATGATTGGTGGGTAGGTACACGTCATGTGTTGGAAGCTGCAGAGGAGGAAGAAATTACTTGGGAAGTTTTTAGCCAGGAGTTCTTGCGGAGGTATTTTCCTGAAGATGTAAGAGGAAAGAAGGAGACTGAGTTCTTGGAACTGAAACAAGGTAATATGTCTGTTGTTGATTATACTGCTAAGTTTGTGGAACTTGTGCAGTTTTATCCTCATTATGCCGAAGCGACTGTGGAATTTTCCAAGTGTGTTAAGTTTGAGAACGGATTACGTCCTGAGATAAAGCAGGCAATTGGTTATCAGAGGATTCAGAGGTTTTCTGATTTGGTGGATTGTTGTAGGATTTATGAGGAAGACAGTAAGGCTCGTTCTACTCACTATAAGAGTGTGAGCGAGAGGAAAGGGAAGCACCAGTTCCGTGGTGGTCCTTATGTGACACCAGCGGATAAAGGTAAACAAAGGGGAAATTTGGAGAAAAGGTCAAGTGGAGGAGTGTCTGGTCCTCTGAGATGTTATAAATGTGGTGAGTTAGGGCATCGTCAGTTTGAGTGCAGGAAAGATATGAGGAAGTGTACTAATTGTGGAGGTGTAGGACATGTTGCTGCTGATTGTGCCAGGAAAAATGTGGTGAAGTGTTTCAATTGTGGCGAACCTGGTCATATTAGTACGAAGTGTCAGAAACCGAAGCAAGCTCCAGCTAGAGGGAAGGTATTTTCTTTGGCAGGGACTCAGACTTCAAGTGCAGATCGTCTGATCAGAGGTACTTGTTTTATTAATAGTACTCCTTTAGTTGCTATTATTGATACTGGAGCGACTCATTCGTTTATTTCGTCTGAGTGCGTGAAGTGTTTGAATCTTGTGTTGTCTTTGATGGATGGTAAAATGGTTATTGATACTCCAGCAATGGGGTCAGTAACTACTTCTTTGGTTTGTTTGAGTTGTCCTTTGACCATTTATGGTAAAGACTTTGAGTTGGATTTGGAGTGTTTACCGTTGGAGGGTTTAGATGTGGTTCTGGGAATGAATTGGTTGCAATTCAATCGAGTTCATATTGATTGCTGTCATAAGCTGGTAAGGTTTCCTTCTCTTGAGGAAGACGAAGACTCGAGTTTCTTATCTACCAAAGAGTTGAAGAGACTTTTGGTGGAAGAAGCTCAGTTGTTTGGTTTGTTTGCATCTTTGACTATGGATAGTCAAGTTTCACTTGATGTGTTTCCTGTTGTGTGTGAATTTCCGGAAGTGTTTCCTGAGGATATTTCAGATTTGCCGCCAGAGAGAGAGGTGGAGTTTTCTATAGATCTAGTTCCTGGTACTAGATCTGTTTCTATGGCACCTTATCGTATGTCGGCATCTGAGTTGGTTGAGTTAAAGAAGCAGTTGAATGAGTTGTTGGAAAAGAGGTTTGTAAGACCTAGTGTTTCTCCTTGGGGTGCTCCAGTTTTATTGGTGAAAAAGAAAGATGGCAGTATGCGGTTGTGTATTGATTATCGCCAGTTAAATAAGGTGACGATTAAGAATAAGTATCCTCTTCCAAGGATTGATGATCTGATGGATCAGTTGGTGGGTGCCTGTGTGTTCAGTAAGATTGACTTGAGGTCGGGGTATCATCAGATTAGGGTGAAAGAGGAAGACATCCAGAAGACGACTTTTAGGACACGTTACGGTCACTATGAATATTCTGTGATGCCGTTCGAGGTTTCTAATGCGCCAGGTGTGTTCATGGAGAACATGAATCGTATTTTCCACGAGCATTTAGATCGATTTATTGTTGTGTTTATTGATGACATTTTGATTTATTCTAAGTCTCGGGAGGAGCATACGGAGCATTTGCGTATTGTTTTGCAGGTTTTGAAAGAAAGGAAGCTTTTTGCCAAGTTGTCCAAGTGTGAATTCTGGCTGTCGGAGGTGAGTTTTCTTGGGCACATAATTTCAGGTAATGGTATTTCTGTGGATCCATCTAAAGTAGAAGCAGTTCTACAATGCGAAGCTCTGAGATCTATTACTGAAATTCGAAGCTTTTTGGGTTTGGCTGGTTATTATCGAAGGTTCATTGAAGGTTTTTCTAAGCTAGCACTTCCTTTGACCCAGTTGACTTGTAAAGGGCAAGCGTTCATTTGGGATATTCGGTGCGAGGAAAGTTTTAATGAGCTGAAGAGAAGATTGACGACAGCTCCGATTTTGATTTTACTGAATCCTAATGAACCATTTGTGGTTTATTGTGATGCTTCTTTGATTGGTCTAGGTGGTGTTCTGATGCAAGACGGTAAGGTAGTGGCTTATGCTTCAAGGCAATTGAGAGTGCATGAGAAGAATTATCCTACTCATGATCTTGAATTAGCGGCTGTGGTTTTTGTGTTGAAGATCTGGAGGCATTATCTCTACGGTGCAAGGTTTGAAGTCTTTAGTGATCATAAAAGTTTAAAATATTTGTTTGATCAGAAAGAGCTGAATATGAGGCAACGTAGATGGTTGGAATTTTTGAAGGACTACGACATTGGCTTGAATTACCATCCTGGTAAAGCTAATGTGGTAGCCGATGCGTTGAGTCGGAAATCGTTGCATATGTCCGCTTTAATGGTTAAAGAGTGGGAACTTTTGGAATCGTTTAGAGATTTGAGTTTGGTTTGTGAAGTGACGTCGGATAGCGTGAGGCTTGGAATGCTAATGATTACTAATGATTTTCTGATGACGGTTAGTGAGAAACAAAAGATGGATGTGAAATTTGTGGATTTGATGTTGGTTGGAGAAAAAGATGCGAATAGTGATTTTCAAGTGGATGTTAATGGTGTTTTGAGATTCTGAGGTAGAATTTGTATTCCGGATGATGCGGAGTTGAAAAGGATGATTTTGGAGGAAGGACACAGGAGTAATTTGAGTATACATCCGGGAGCGAATAAGATGTATCAGGATTTGAAGAAGATTTTCTGGTGGTCTGGATTGAAAAGAGATGTGGCTCAGTTTGTTTATACATGTTTGACTTGTCAAAAATCGAAGGTAGAACATCTGAGGCCTAGTGGTTTGTTGTAACTGTTGGATATTCCTGAGTGGAAGTGGGATAGCATTTCCATGGATTTTGTGACAGGGTTACCGAATACTCAGCGAGGGCATAATGCTATTTGGGTGATTGTTGATAGACTGACTAAATCGGCTCATTTTATTCCGATTGACATCAGTTTTTCTTTGGAGAGGTTAGCTGAGATTTACATCAGTGTGATTGTGAAGTTGCATGGGGTTCCATTGAGTATTGTTTCGGATCGAGATCCTAGATTTACCTCGAGATTTTGGGAAAGTTTACAGAAGGCTTTGGGTTCTAAATTGAGATTGAGTTCGACTTATCATCCGCAGACGGACGGTCAGACCGAGAGGACGATTCAGTCATTGGAAGATTTGTTGAGGGCTTGTGTCCTTGAACAAGGTGGTGCGTGGGATAGTTATCTTGCATTGATTGAATTCACATATAATAACAGTTTTCATTCTAGTATTGGAATGGCACCGTTTGAAGCATTATATGGACGAAGATATCGAACACCATTGTGTTGGCACGAATCTGGTGAGAGTACGGTGGTTGGACCAGAGTTGGTGCAACAGACTACAGAAAAAGTGAAGCTTATTCGAGAGAAAATGAAGGCTTCTCAGAGTAGACAAAAAATTTATCATGATCGGAGACGGAAAGATCTTGAGTTTCAAGAGGGCGATCATGCATTTTTGAGAGTTACATCGGTAACGGGTGTTGGTCGTGCGTTGAAATCGAAGAAACTTACTTCTCGGTTTATTGGTCCTTACCAGATATCCGCGAGAGTGGGTGTTGTGGCTTATAGGGTGGCGTTGCCGCCGAATTTGTTGAATTTGCATGATGTGTTCCATGTCTCACAGCTTCGGAAGTATGTTCTGGATCCGTCACATGTGATTCCGATGGATGAGGTTGAGGAAAGGGAGAACCTTACGGTCGAGGCGTTACCAGTTAGGATTTTGGATCGCGAGATGAAGAGGTTGAGAGGCAAGGATATTGCACTTGTGAAAGTGGCGTGGGGAGGCGCTGCTGAGGGCAATTTGACTTGGGAGTTGGAGAGTCGGATGCGGGAGTCGTATACAGAGTTATTCGTCTCAGGTACATTTTCGAGGACGAAAATTTCTAAGTGGGGGAGAGTTGTAACGCCCCAGTTTTTGTTAGTTTTTATTTAATCGAGTCGTTTGATTATTTTATTATTATTTTATTTTATTTTTGACTTTTATCTGAAAATATGTTATTTTTCAATGTTGTGATATTTTATCGGGTTTTGGGAACGTTTGCGAGATATTTGAGTGTGGGGGTATTTTGGTCATTTCATGAAATTTTTCTTAAGTTAGAAAGAATAGAAAATAGAAAGAGAGAAAAATAGAGAGAAAGAAAAAGAGAAGAAGGAAAAGGGGAAGAAAAGAGGAGAAGAGAAGAAAAGTGAGAAAAACTTGGAAAATCAAAGAAAACAACTTCTAGAATCGATTTAATCGGGTAAGGGTGCGAAACTCAGTTATTGTATGCTTGTATATGATTATGTATGTGTGGTTATGGTTGTTATTGGATTGAATTGGAAAAATTTAGTAAAACCTATATTATGTAAAAGTGACTAGAAATCGATTAAATGTGTTGGAAATCATGTTTTTAGTGTTCATTATTGTTGGTACATAATAGATACATGTTGTTAGACATTGTATTGGCAATTTTCTGGTGTGTAGGTGAAAAATTGGATGATTTGGGGTGGAAAACGCAGAACTTTGTTCTGCAGAATTTTTCTGGTTTTTCCAGGTCATACGCGTATGGGGCATGTTCATACGCGTATGGGCCTTGGCTATACGCGTAACATGGGCGTGTTTTAGGCCAATACGCGTATGGATTCTCATTTTGCTCAGCCATCTTCCCATTTGCGTATGATACGCGTAACATTTTAGGGCAATACGTGTACGGTGTTGGCACTACGCGTATTGGAATTTTAACGTGAATTTTGGGAAAAATGAGTCTCTGTCCATACGCGTATGGCTCAGGACAATACGCGTATGGCCAGGAGAATGGTAAAATGGGACTTTTCAAAAATCGTTTTCGTTTTTCTTTCGTAACTTGGCTTCCGTTTGTCCGATTTTTACATTCTTGGTGTCGTTGGAAAGCTTTTGAGCTGTACTTTCTTATTATGATGATTTGGAAATTGTTAGCCAATTTAATTATGTAGGGAATTTGGAATAGTGTCGGTTTGTCGACTTTTGTCGTTATAATTGTGCGTAATTGATGGGTATTATGCAAGGTGCTGTTGTATGATGTAAATGCATGTGTTTAAATGTGAAATTCTGGTACAGATGTGTGATGTCTTTGTGCAATGTCACAACATCGCAATCTGCTGAACAAGGCAATAATAGAAACAGTAAATAACACACTGAATTGTTCACCAAGTTCGGTTCAACAACCTACATCTGGGGGCATACCAAGCCAGGAAGGAAGTCCACTATTAGTAGTATCAAATTACAGACTCAACAGACCAGTTGACAATCTACCTAATTTAATCACTACCCAATGACCCTTCTACCTAAGTCCTCCTTAGGTAAGAGACTCCATCTCACTTCCTATCATCACAATGATGTCTAACAGTCAACTACACCGTCACTGCATCAACAACTTGTTTACCACGACTTTTCTAACACAGAAAACCAGAAGACACACTTCCATGACTTACATTGGAGTTTCTTCAAAGCTTCCTCCAATAACAAACCCAAACTCATTACCTACAGGTTTCTGAGTTAACCACAGTGACCATCTCACAACCCGAGTGGTTCACTTTGACAAAGCCCTAAAGATCTACATCTTGGACCCGTACCTATTCTAGGTTACAAGCATTCTATTTATAACATAATCCCAACTGGATTTGGGCCTTCAAATCATATCATATCTTCTGTAACAAATATGCTTCTAAATAGATCTTCAATCATATCTTCAATTAAATCTTCAATTATTAACTCTGAATATTCTCCATATCTTTATGCTTTAAATGCGCAACAAACTTATCTTCATAACTGATTGTAACAGAATATATCTCTCCCTTGATCTTCGCCTGCATTCTCTGATTCTCTTTAGCAGAATATCTCCTTCACACCAGAAACACGTGCAACCCTAATTAATCATCCCAGACCTGATGTTGTAATGTTCTGGTATAGTGATGTTAAGACTTCGCATGTGACATCACTCTTCAGCACTTTAACTCTTCAACACTATTTACAACCCAGACTATTAGCAGTTTATGTTGCAACATCAACCATGACATCAACATTGTTTTAACAAAATTTCAGCCAATTACAAGAACTTACAATCTCCCCCTTTGGCTAATTTTGGCTAAAACAACTATATAAACATTACAGCTCAGATTACAGCAGTAATTACAACTCTATACTACAGTCAGTAGTTATCAGTAACCACTGAGCCTAACAGTAACCATCAGTAGCTACTGTGAGCAGCAATCCTGGAGAAACATCTTCTAGGGAATATTTGAATGATGTTAAGACATCATGTCTGACAATTTTTTTTGGAAGCACAGCCCACCACAATCACTTCAGGAAGAACATCAGGAGGAAGAAGTAGAAAGTCCCAAAGTTATGCACTCAGATTACAGATATCTGGTGTACATGAGGAAGAAGATTTTAGACACTCCCCCTTAATGCAACACATTTCTTTTTCCTTTCAACTCAGACCCGGAATCATTGTGGACGACTCCCCCAGAAAAAAAATGTTTGTCTATTCATCAAAGACCAATGATGGCATAGGATAATTCTGCACACCATCATTGATCAGACACTGGGTTTAGACCATGGCATAAGAGAAAACTTAAGAAGTGCCATTCTGCCAACCCAGGTAACTCAGAACACAAGTCACAACTGTGTTTATAACTCAGGACACAAGTCACAAAGACTCAACCCCAACTAGAGGATGTACCATCCTGTTCTGTAGAATCAGCAACAACGGATTCCAGGCATAACATCTGTGCAAACCATTTAGACCATCTCTCTCCTTTCTCCCCCTTTTTAGCCACAAATTGGCAAAGTAAACCCTCACAAAACCAGACCCAAGAAGTGCTTACCCATACACGAATAAATGCCATAAGACTTATGAGATAAGAACACTCACTGGCTGAAGGAGAACAAACTAACCCCTATAAATAGCTGACCAGTAACTTAGAAATTAACGAGCCTTGAATATGTCCATGTTCTTGGTCAAAGAAGCGCTATTGTAGGTATAAAAAACTGCATTCAAATTCAATGCCTACCTTCCAAAAACTGCCTTGACTGCCTTAAATATTTCACAACTTAATCTTACCATAAATTAGGCCAATAACGCTCCATGCATAGTCGAAGCCACGTGTTTCACTATATCCTAACACCACCGTCCAAAATACTTCCCTGTTTGGCTAAAAAAAAAACATGTCGTATATCATGTTCTGACATCTCTTCAGACATTGCCTGCTGGCTCAGTAACCCAAGACTTTACAAACACATCTTCTTATCTAATGGGTATTAATACAACTTCTCACAACTTCTTCTAGATTGCTTCCAACCATCAGCCAAGTACACCACTTTTTCTTTTCAGACCTCTCCTGTATAGGCACTATCTTCACACAGCTATGACAGGTCCCATCATCACACTGCACAAGTTTGATCCATACACATGCTGCAATAGGCTATAGTAAACAGCCTTACACTCAATGCCCTTTATGATATCCCACCAATAATGCCACATTCCTCATGGGGATTTTAGGTACAAGGTCTGCCAAGATCAATAACAAAGGCCCATTTGATAGGAAGCTTCTCACACAAGATAAACACCCTTCTGTCCTTACATCCACCAACTCCTAATGAAGTCTTCATCATGAAAGTAGCCAAGTATTTCCTGAACTACTTACCATCAAGATTAGAATCTGCCCATTCTAATCCACACTAAGTCAGAACTGCCACTTCAGACAATAATGCTGCTCCTTCAAACTCCATAAGTATGGTACATACCCAACCATAATGTTGTAACAACATGTAGGACATCAGCACGAGACAAAAGACCATCCCACTTAACTAGACAAGACCTAGCCTTATCCTACTAGGACCACTTCCACCCAGGCACCAAGCACGAAGTTCTGGTAACCAATATGTCAAGAAAGGCAGGTTCCCAAGAAAAACAGATTCCCACACCAAGGACTACTCTGACCGATCAGGCGATACAAACAATGCCATATTATCCATTATAAATACCAAACCTCCTTGCTCCTATTAGCACACCAAGGAAGGAAACATGAGTCAGTCTAACAAGACTGCAGCAAAGAGACACATGCAAGAGGACAAGAAGCCAGATCCTCAGAAGTTGAAGGACACAACACTGTCCAAGGCTGGAGCATCTTCTGGAGCAACAAGAACACGCAAGACATCCGAAACCAGGATGAAGACTATCAAGAAAAACCAAGTGCAGCTTCAAGCCTCTGATGATGAATAGGATGAAGATTGGAAGACTTTTCTTGATTCGGGGGGTTGGGATAATCTTTAGACACTTTGTTTGTTGTTTTTACTAATCTTGTAAGCTTTCATCAATGCAATGAATTTCTGTTTTACTTCTGTTCCACAACTGTACAAAACACTAAATCCTCATGTAAACAACTTTTCAATTTACTTTAACCTAAGTGCCAACACCAAAAGCTCCCATAATATCATTATCCCCCTACCAAGGATAACCAGTGCACCTTTGCAAGAAAAACACCTTCCATCAACACAAACCCCTACCGAGTTCTTATAGAAACGCACATTCTCCACAAACAAAGCTGTCCTTCAGACTCCTCCTCAGAAGCATGTGCACATATGATTCAAATAATTAGCTTCACACGGGTAGAACCATTTATGTCCACACCAACATGCCATCCAACAGCCTAATGTCATAACATGTTATCTGACATTATCTTTCCTCACAAGATTCAACCAATCTTCACAATCTTGATCAGCATATATACCTTTGCACCCAAAATCCATAGACAAGTATTCCCCCTGTCATGGTTAACTAATGCTCTAGATGAGGATGAACAATAGAGCACTCTTCTGAGCACATGCATTTTGGAACCATTGTGCCTTTCTCTCAAGGCAGTCATTCTCTATTAAACTCTTCATCTAAGGCAGACCTTCTACTTCATCATTCTCCCGTATGATTATGTAGACGCTCCTTAAGCATGATGTAGGCATCAATCTTCTGAACCAGGGCATAATGTTCCTCTCATCCTTCTTCAAGAAGAATAGTCTCCTTGAGTCTTCCACTCATCGACCTACTGCCCAAGAGTAACTCAAACTCATCCCTTACAAATTGGATGATACTCCATAGTCACCAATCAACCCCACCAGTTGATTCATCTCTAAAGTGCTTAACCATTGAAAATACTTCTCAACACTTCTGTAGTCCTGCACTTCAACCTCAGACAAATACAAAGTCTCCCGTCAATGTATATTGTCATCAGTCGACTGCACAACTCTATCCAAAGCAGACAAATATACAACTATTGTCATGCACGATACAACCTTTTATCTGGTATGACATCCTTTTTCTGCATACTTGAGGCACTGATTGATCCTTCTTTTGCTAATCCATCCCACATTAGATTAGGTAAGTGGCTTGACCTGATACTTCACCGTGAGCATAATGTTTCAACATCACCAGTCACATGACCCAGTATACTCTCATCTTCCAAGAATTTTCAAACCTTTGATGCCATCCTTATTAGGTTACCACAACTAAGCTTAAGAGATAACTTATCAAGATCTTCACTCCCGCATGAAAACTTTGACAGTGATACTCTTTTGCTTTGTCTCCATCTTCTTCAGATCCTTCCAGCCACAAGGCTGATGCAAACACCAATTCCAATTGACCAAAGGCTGATTGACATATTAAGCTGAGCTTCTTTCTTGATGAATCTCCATACCTCAGATGCCTCCTCTTCCAAGTCAGGAGTAGGTTCCAAACAGACGTGATCAACACATTTGTTTAGCTCCCAAGCATCTGTTATGTCACACTCTGCCTTTAACACTCCCCAGAGATTGACTTTGGAGGCAAGAAAAAAACATCTAACTTTCTTCAGATCCCTTTTCAACAAGCTCATATAAGAGTTCCTTTATGAGTGGACTTGGGATGAACCATAAGTATCTTTGGCAACTCTAACCCGCTAGTTGAAGATATCATCAAGTATCACCTCACCAAGTGATACATCTTCAGAGGAGAACACAAAACCACCAGGAATTTTCCATCAGATAAATATATGCAGCGGAACACACACTAGAAAACTTCTTTGCAATCTTCAGGCAAAACATAATAACCCTGTACAAACACGACACTCCATGTGAACCAGGACAACATAGGTTTGAAACTAAGTCAAACCACACAGCAGTTCACCACCAAAGTTTCAAGCCTGATAACAATAGACAGGTCCAATACACACCCTGTCATGAACAGTTCATCCTCCACTTCAAGGGATCATCTCTATGAACTGACCAAGTCCATAACTTAGCAACACTATCTTCCTTGCTCTTGAACCAGAAAGTATCTTCCCTAGATCTCATCCAGAAACAGACAGGATGCCTGCTTTGATACCAATTGAAATTCTGGTACAGATGTGTGATGTCTTTGTGCAATGTCACAACATCGCAATCTGCTGAACAAGGCAATAATAGAAACAGTAAATAACACACTGAATTGTTCACCCAGTTCGGTTCAACAACCTACATCTGGGGGCATACCAAGCCAGGAAGGAAGTCCACTATTAGTAGTATCAAATTACAGACTCAACAGACCAGTTGACAATCTACCTAATTTAATCACTACCCAATGACCCTTCTACCTAAGTCCTCCCTAGGTAAGAGACTCCATCTCACTTCCTATCATCACAATGATGTCTAGCAGTCAACTACACCGTCACTGCATCAACAGCTTGTTTACCACGACTTTTCTAACACAGAAAACCAGAAGACACACTTCCATGACTTACATTGGAGTTGCTTCAAAGCTTCCTCCAATAACAAACCCAAACTCATTACCTACAGGTTTCTGAGTTAACCACAGTGACCATCTCACAACCCGAGTGGTTCACTTTGACAAAGCCCTAAAGATCTACATCTTGGACCCGTACCTATTCTAGGTTACAAGCATTCTATTTATAACATAATCTCAACTGGATTTGGGCCTTCAAATCATATCATATCTTCTGTAACAAATCTGCTTCTAAATAGATCTTCAATCATATCTTCAATTAAATCTTCAATTATTAACTCTGAATATTCTCCATATCTTTATGCTTTAAATGTGCAACAAACTTATCTTCATAACTGATTGTAATAGAATATATCTCTCCCTTGATCTTCCCCTGCATTCTCTGATTCTCTTTAGCAGAATATCTCCTTCACACCAGAAACACGTGCAGCCCTAATTAATCATCCCAGACCTGATGTTGTAATGTTCTGGTATAGTGATGTTAAGACTTCGCATGTGACATCACTCTTCAGCACTTTAACTCTTCAACACTATTTACAACCCCGACTGTTAGCAGTTCATGTTGCAACATCAACCATGACATCAACATTGTTTTAACAAAATTTCAGCCAAATACATGAACTTACAAAATGGTGTCGTGATGATTTATGGCCGTATGGTAATTAAATGCATTGTTTTGGGCATACGTGCAAAGTGTGATTTTGTTGATGTAGAAGAATGCATTTATGTGTGCATACTAAATGTCATGAGTCATTGTATGTCCAGCATCATGATACGCATTGTTGCGACGTCCTGAGTGACGGTTTGATTCCAGAGGGAATCTGCTATAACATCGTGAGCCTTAAAAATAAGAGGTATGAATAGCCTTAAAAATAAGAGGACCGAAAGCGATGGTTATAGACGATCGTGTGCCCATGTGGGGTGTGAGCGATCGGGTCGTGTGCCCGTGTGGGGTGTGAGCTATCCATAAACGTCGTGTGCCCGTGTGGGGTGTGAGCGACGGGGGACATCGTATGCCCGACGGGGAGTTACAGTGATGTAACGAGCGATGATTCCAGCAGAGTTCCTGAGTGAACTAGTGATGAGAAACATTGGAAGCCGGTACCGCATGTGCTTATGCATAGAGTCGTGGTGTTGGTCTCTTGCATTTGCATAAATCATTAATGTCTGTTTATGTGTGGAATTGTGGATAAATGGATATATGGATATGTGTTGGTGACACTTGTATTGAGCATGGTTGGTATACCTTGGTGATGGAAATATGAATTATACATTGTGTTGTCTTGTGTTTGAATTATGGTGAGAACTGTATATATGTGTATTTTTGTGTTATATATAATTGTATGCAATGATATTATGATTGTTTTTCTCACCCTTCTGCTGTTTTATAATGCTCTATGAGGCATTGCAGATTAGAGTTGCTGGAGGTCTTTTTGTGAAGCTTAGGACTTCATTCTTTTGTCGGTCGGCTCTGATATGTGACACCAGGTAGTTAGGGAGGCCGTTTGTGATTATTGTGTATTATGTATATATATCCATTGGCTTGTGCATGTATAACTTGATGTATGACAAAATTTTCACGTGATATATATATATATATATATATATATATATATATGATATTCAGTTTTAGATTTTTCCGCTTTTATTCTAAAATCTGAAATGTGGGTGTAAGGAACTGAGTTCCTCTGTTGATTGCTACCCCACTGTTGCATATCTTTATGAGCAGGTGTTGTATGATTTGTTTCAATATAATGTGATTCCCCCGTCTATGCCATGATAATTTAAATATACTCTGATGAAATTTTGAATTTTCTTTTACTGCTTTAAGTAATTAGGGGTATAGATTGGGGGTGTTACAGTAGTCATCATTGGATAGATGGGTAGGGCTTCTATCACACTCTTAGCCAGAGTTATTCTACCTGCAAAAGAAAGTTTCTTGCCTTTCTACATTGCCAACTTTGAACTAACTTGGTCAATGATGTCTGATAGTTGCTCGATTTAAGTACTTTACCAGTTAATGGCACACCAAGATAATTTCCCAGAGTGTTTGTTTCAATGAAACCCGACATATGCACCAGCTGCTCCCATCGATATCTGCTTACATTCTTAAAAAAGAAAAATCTTGTCTTTTCATGACTCACTTGCTCGCTAGACATACTGCAAAACCTATTCGTAATTTTTGTAACACACTACATTTGGTTTGAAGATACCTCTCCAAAGAGAAGAAGGTCATCAACAAACATTAGGTGAGACACTGAGGGGCCTCCTCTGCCAGCTTTAATGGGTTTTCAGTCACCTTGATCTACAACATGCATGATAATATGGGATAACTTATCAATACAAAGCACGAACAGATAAACTGAGATTGGATTGCCCTGAAGAATCCCTCTACATGGACGAAAGTATTCAGACGCTGATCCGTTCAGTTTGATGTTGGATTCAACACTTGTCACCCCATGCATTATAATATTAGTCAATTGTGTGGGCAGCTTGATTTCCTCCAAGATTCTCCAGATAAACTCCCAACTCAACATGTCATAATCCTTCGAGATATCCACTTTGATAGCAAATAACCCTTTCCTGCTCTTCATTTTATTTAAGCTATGAACTATCTCTTGAGCAACGATAATATTCTCGTGAATACTTCTTCCCAGAACAAACCCAGACTGGAACGAAGAAACAAGTATTGGAATGCTTGTCTTGAGCCTTTCCACTAAGATCCTGGTCACCACTTTGTACAAAACATTACACAACGATATAGGCCTGAAGTGATTGATGAGATCAGGGTGTTTCGTTTTTGGGATCACACAAATTTCAGATTGGTTTATGGAGGTAATTTCAATGGGGTTCTTCCACACTTTCTGGATATAATCACATTCACTAGTGCCAACTATGGACCAAGCCATTTGGTAAAACCCTGCATGGAACCCATCCAGGTCAGGGGCTTTCCAAGAATTCATGCAGAATAACGCATGCTTGATCTCCTCATTGGTTACTTGTTTTCCAAGTTCTTCCCTCATCTCAGGCTCAAGTTTAGGAAATGAATACTCAGTCTGTCCCACTTCATTCCAGTGTTATTCAATGCAAAAATATGCCTATAGTGATTCATAAATAACTTCTTCACTTTGTTTTAATCCTCCACCCAATCACCAGCCTCATTCTTAATCATAACAATGTTATTCCTT
Organism: Lathyrus tuberosus; assembly: GCA_022829125.1. Taxonomy (NCBI): domain Eukaryota; kingdom Viridiplantae; phylum Streptophyta; class Magnoliopsida; order Fabales; family Fabaceae; genus Lathyrus; species Lathyrus tuberosus. The sequence goes on along the minus strand of JALAZF010000101.1, from coordinate 2,347,103 downwards.
TTTCTTCTTGGACGGTTTTGAGGTGATAATATCTTGTATTCTTGTCTTCATCAACAAACCGTTTTTCCTTAGATCGTTGAAAATACATTTGCTCCCCCTCTTGAGAATATAGTATAACTCAACTTGAAGTTTTTGTTCCAGCTTCCTTAATCCTACAACATTACGCATCGCTTGGATTTTTTTTGGATGCCTCTTATGCGACACATAATCTTTTCTTTGTACTTTGTAACCTGAGTGGGAGTGTTAAGTTTCCATGTCTTGGCTCCTTCTTTTATTTGTTCTAAGTTATAAAGGATTGCCTTGTGATTTCTCTATGTCCCCTTAGCATAGAATGATAAGACTCTTTTACGAACTAAGCACTTTCAACATCAAAGCACTGCTTACCAACTTTTGCACACGACTGATGAAGACAAATAAGAATGAGGTGGTGGTCAGAGAAGTCAAGTCTTGGAAGGACCTTCACATAACCTTCAGGGAATTTCAGTCTCCAACTATCATTGCACATAGCCCTATCAAGGCGCTCATATATGTGTTTCCTTTCATAAAAAATTGTCCCTTCCCTTCATTAATGACATCATTAAGTGCATTAAATCTGGATCCTGACACATCCACTCATGTATTAACTCTCACCGGTGACTTTGTAACTCAACTGCCACCACCATCTCCGGCCACATGGTTCTTGCCATTATTTCCTGTATTTCCTCCAGCTTTCTTCAATCGTCTCATCTTCTGAACGATAGACCAAGGTCCATCTAATTCAACATTAAATTTTCTAGCATTCTCTTGCCTCCCTTGTACCTGGGCTGCAACACTCAAAGTAGGTTCTGCCATCTGCACAGTTTTATCTGGAAACCCCTCCTTATAGTGGTAAAATCTTCCACATATGGTACAGAGAAGATATAACCCTTCATATTGTATTTTATACTTCCTTTCCTTAATCGTGAACATTGCAAGAAGAGATTTAGCCAAGTTCACTTCAACACATAATCTAGCGTATTTTCCTTGCTTATGTGTCAAGGTGTTCTTATCTACCTTCAACGTCTTACCGATTTTGTTGCCTATGAAAGAGAGAACCTTCGTATCATAATACTCAATTGGTAATCTAGAAATCCTCACCCATACAACTACATTTTCAATGGTATCACTAGCTGGGTGGAAATCAGGACTCCATTCCTTGACTGTAAGATAATGATCATATATGAACCAAGACCCATTAGCTAGTGATGCACTATGATCTTCGCCGTGCAAAAAGATAACAAGGAAGTAATCATTACTCAGGTTAATGATGATGATCACTACTTTCCTTACCCACACCTGTTTCAGTCTCGTCTCCAATGCCTTATATCCATTCCTTCTTCCAAGCAACTTAACTATGACTGCTCTCTTCCAAGGTCTATGGAATCTTCTTGCTTCATGTTTGGAGAAAATGAATTTAGGGCAAGCATATTGAACTTCAACATGCTCCTCAACCTTCATATTTTCCTGATCTAGGATTCTCATCTCCACATCCCTCTCATCTTCATCCGTGTTTCCTTCCTCATCTGTGTTACTGTTAGATGTCAAACATGCTATATATTTGTATTTGATACTTGGCATTTTTCAACACTTTCTTGTTTTAATTGTGGATTTTAGTAGTGAATTGTTGTTGTTCTTCAAACATTGTATTTCTACCTTTGGTGCATGTAATATGTGTGCTATTGTGCAGGAAAGTGCATTAATTGCTCAAAGAGTGAAGACACAAAGAATTGATGCAAGCTGCCAAAGAAAAGAGGAAAACAACAGCAGGTTCGCTTTGCAAACTTGCCAGCGAGCGTTCACTTTGCGAACTCTGGCGAAGCCCCCAGTGAATAGCTCCAGAATTGGACAAAGGGAAAAGTGGCTAAAGTTCGCTTTGCGAACTTCTAGCGAATGTTCGTTGCTTCACTCGCTTTGCGAACAACCTGGCGAAGGACCCTTGGATATGGCAGGGGCAAAAGGACCTAAAATTCGCTTTGCGAATGTTTTGGCGAGTAGTTCGCTTTGCGAATGAAACATTCGCATTGCGAATTCACGAAGACAACCAAGGGCGGTTCAGTTATCAGAAGGCACTTTAGGTGACATTTTCTTCATTCGCTAGGCGAATGGATCACTCGCAGTGCGAATGCATCAGATTTCAAGTGTACTATAAAGTGACTTTTACACTTTCTTGGGATCATAACTTCACCTTTTCACACCATAACCTTATTTTCTGATTTTTCTTCATCAAAGAGAGATTTTTCACATAGAGAAGCTGGAATCGCATCCGATCTCAATTATTCGACGCAAATGCTCTTTCATCTCCTCACAAAACTTGTGAAGCAAGCTACCATAACTATGTGTAGCTAAACACATCCTTTTGTCAAGATTAGTGGTAGGTAATCCATCATTTTGTTTGTATTGATCTTAGTTGTAAGTTTGTTAACTTTGTTGATGATAAATATAGAGGAAAAACTTTGTTTACATGGTTTATATTTTGTTTAATTCATGTTCGAGAGAAATGTATTAAACTTGACCTAAGTTTCAACCCATCAATAATCATAAGGCTAGAGATAGTTTTGAAAGTTGATGTTCATAAATATTGAACTTGAATGTTATCATATTGGTAATTTGAGTGAGAGATCATCAAAGGATCAATATGATAAATCTTACAACAAGTGTTCGAGAGAAACTTTTTGAGAGGATATGTGGTTATATTCATTGTTAACGAGTTCACACGCTTTATCGAGTTGATATGTACGAAACGGATTATTGAACACTAGTCTTGGCATGTTTTTACCAAACCCTAAAACCAATCTTTTTACCGTTGAATTCTATATTTTATGCAAACGTTACGAAACGAAAAACCAAACCCTTTGTTACTATAAAGTTTGAAACGCTTTTGACTATCGAACGACGGAAATATACATAATCTCTGTGGATACGATAAAACACCCCCGAAATACTTTTCAACAAAATGGCGCCGTTGCCGGGGATCGGTGTTTAGATATTGAATCGCATTGCGATAGTTTCTATATTTTTGAGCTTTGTACATTTGTTTATATTGTTTATATTTGTTTTCTTTTATGTTTTCTCTAGTGTGTTTAGGAATGATGAGAACTCCTAGATTGGTTGCTATTTGTATAAAAGTATTCAATGAAGCTTCGACCGAGTCTGGATGGTGAGATTTGAAAGTATGCGAGGTAAATTGTACTGCTTTATAGAATGATAGAATGATTTAAGAATTTTGAGCTTTGTGCAAATGTGTATCTTTTTTTCATTTTGCAACTTGTTTGAATGCTTGTTTCACTTAGGTCCAAAAGCCACAAATTGTGAGAAACCTCCATTATTTACTAAATTCTTGGATGACTGATAACTTTGTTTAATTCGTTTGATTCATGCTTTATCTTTTGATTATTGTGATTTTGTGGAAGCATTAGAAATGATCAAGGCATTTGTTTATATTGAGCACAACCGTATCCAAAAGTATCTTACCTGTGAGTAGAGAGAATTCGTTAACCCCTTTGTGCCTAAACAGTCTAGATCTCATTTTAGTGATGAACTTTGTTTATGTACATAATTTGAAAGTTTGGTTCATCATTGAATTTTGTGAGGTTCTAAAAATTTCTTCTTGAACCTTTGAACATTGTTTTAATTTGATTTTCTTGTCTTAAAAAGCAAGGAGCATTCACTTGAGGTTTGGTTGAATTCAAGTTGGGGAGAATGAAAAAGAAGAATGGTAGGTTGCTTTAAACTTTTGAAAAATCTCAAACAAGCATGAAAAGAAAAAATGTGAATATGAATGTGAAAAACAAAAGAAAAAGAATGCTTGCTTGAATGAGAAAAATAGAGAATGAAATAATTGTGCATAAGGAAGTTTGAGAAGGTTGGTGATAAAGGAATGAAAATGGTGAATGAATTTGTGATGTGTAAATACCATGTATAGTGAATATTTCTTTTTGCATTGGCAATTTCGATTCAATAGCCTTTAGAAATGTCCCTTTGTTGTGAACTCGACCAAGATACAATCTTTAAAGCCCTTAGTGATATTTTTGCTTCCATGTTTTCATTTATGATTGTTAGATGTTGTATGAATTGAGTTGCTATTAGCATTGTTTGTCAGGGGAGTGAAATTTCCTCACGGTTGTAAACGCGTTAATTTCTTCATTCTTATTCTGAAGAGGAATATTAGAGTGATTCAAGTATGAAAAATTAGTTGTTCTTTGAACCATTCCATGATGTTTGTTTAAGAACATAATTCTTTGTCATTGTTTGATTCTATTTAGTGGTGAACATTGCTTGTGTGCATTTTCATGCTTAACTTTGGTTGAATCTTATGCTTGAGCAAATCCTCTTGTTTTATTGAGGGGCATACTTTGCTTGAGGACAAGCAAAACTCTAGTCGGGGAGAGCTATTATGTGTAGATTTTACCTAAAAATGAACTATTTTTCTTTGTACTTTTTCTACTCAATTATCATGTTTTTATTAGTTTTACTCATGATTGTTGTTATTCTTCTAACATTGAGAATATACCTTTGGTTCTTGTAATATGTGTGCTATTGTGCAGGAAAAGGCACTAAATGGTCAAAGTTGTAAGACACAAGAAATGATCCAAGTTGCCAAAGAAATGAGGAATACATCAGTACATTTGCTTTGCGAATAGCTAGCGAAGGTTCGCTTTGTGAACATCTAGCGAGGTCCCAGCGAATGGTCCCAGAATTATGGCAGAGGAAAAAGGCACTAAAGTTCGCTTTGCGAACTTGAAGGCGAGTGTTTGCTTTGCGAATAATCCTTCGCATTGCGAACTCATGAAGAATTTTGTGGTGATTTAACTATTCAGAGGCACCTCAGGTGCCAATTTTTACCATTCGCTGTGCAAATGAAACGTTCGCTTTGCGAACTGTGAAATTCTTGAATGTATTATAAATAGAATTTTCACACTTTTGGAGATTAATTATTATTATCATTAGAATTTTGGAGAGAGAACTTGTAAATTAAAATATCAGAATTTATATCTCTTCATTTACAAGGGAGAAAAGGTAGGATCTTTGATTTCTTGTTGGGAAAGGATGTAATCTTTTGATACCTATTGTATTTCATCTAATCTATGTTTGTGAATTAGTTTTGATTCTCTATTGTTTGTTGTCTTTGATTGCTTATTTGTTGGTCTTGACAAAACCTATTTCAAATCTGTGATCTTAGATTTTCATCTATCATTGAGCAAGCTTTTGACATGGGTTTGTGATTTGATATTCATTTGCATCTCAGCTTATTAGCATTGTGTTGATTGTTAGTTTGAATAGCTTCTAGTAATTAATGCAATAAGAGACAGCAATATGCTTAACAAACGGTATCATAAGGGTGTGTGAGAATAGTGATGAAGAACGACATTCACATTCATTTGGCAAATTAGTTGAATGCATGTAAAAAGGGTTAAACTTGTGTACTTATTTTGATCATTGGCTTTGTATATGAATTACTCATTGGTTTGATATTGATGTTATAGTAATATCTGTTGAGTCTTGATGCCAGAAATGGATATAGGCTTAACATTCATGTAGGCTCTAAATGCTTTGTATTGATTGGTGATGTGCGAGAGCAATTATTGATTGGTATAAAATCACTCATAATATGCGGGGACCGAGAGGATATGTATGTCGTGAGTGATACATGATGATATTAGGCGAATGTTTGATTTATGTATAAACTGGTCAGAAGAATGCATGTGTTATCTGTCGCACCTCGAAGAAATTGCTTAATCGAAGACACGAACCTTCGCGTGAAAGGCGCGGAAAACGGTTCGACAGAGTCGCCACCGAACTTTATTTATCCCAAAAGAGGGAAAGGAAAATATCGAGAAAACCTTTAAGGAAGGGTAAGAACATGGTCCTCGCAACCACAATCTGGATTCGGGAGTCGGTTACGTGAGGGGAAGGTACGCACACCCCCTCACGTCCGTTGTACTCAACTGGAACCTCTTGATTTGAATCGCGATGCTCATTCGCTAGGCTTGTTTGTTTTCTTCTCTAAAATAAATGCGGAAAGGTAAAGATAAAAGGAAAAGATACTAAGGGGAAATGGGTGGTTTAAGGATAGGGTGCTCTGCAAGATCATCGCGACCTCGGGCCTACGTATGCTCATTCGGACGAGAATGAGGAATCAGAACAATCTTAGTTCGACTACGGGGTTTGACGAAAAAAGATGGTAGTGTCGAAACGGGGAAAAAAGAAAAAGTATGCTCGCCAAGATCATCGCAATCTTGTGCCTACGTATCTTTCTCGGACAAGAATAAAGAATCAGAGCAGTCGTAGTTCGTGGTACGCCCACGAAACAAGGGAGAGTTGGTTTGTTTTAAAGAAAAGGCACCAATTGCTCACACACGAGTAAGAGAACTCGCACCCAAACAATCGAAGGAAGATCAAAGACTTGAACCCCCATTTTTCACCTTGAAAGAGTTTCGATAGTTGTTAGTTATTTTCTAAGTTTGATTATGAAAGTCCGCTTGACGTGGGATCAAGGGTTTATTATATGCACTTGGTTATTTTGAAAAGGATTTGATTTGTTAAAAGAAGAGGCGTCAATTGCTTACACACGAGTAAGAGAACTCGCACACAAATAATCGAAGGAAGATCAAAGACTTGAACCCCCATTTTTCACCTTAAAGAGTTGCGATAGTTGTTAGTTGTTTTTGAAGTTTGATTATGAAAATCCGCTTGAAGTTAGATCAAGGGTTTATTTGTTATGAAAAGAGTTTGGTTTGAAAAAGGATTTGGTTAGAGGTTGATTTGAAAATAGGCTCGATGACGAATCGAGAGTTTGGTTAAAAAGAGGTTTGTTTGAAAATGGCTCAACGACGAATCGAGGGTTTGGTCGAAAATGGGTTTGTTTGAAAATGACTCGACGACGAATCGAGAATTAGTTTGAAAATGGGTTGTCTATGCTAGTCCCTAGGGGTGCTCCTAGTAAACAAACCACAATCAAAAGAAAGCTAAGTGCGTACATCAGAATGGGGAGTGGGGTACATGTAAATTACAAGGGATGCCATGAAATAAAGGGTCTCATTGTAAGGTAGCCCAAGAGAAAGCCGTGTGTGTGCAAGGTGTCCTAAGCTAGGCCTTGATCGAAAGTCGCCAAGCAACCAACAGTCCATCAATTATTGTTTTAGGGTTTCGATATTTTTAGTGTTTTTTTTTATTAATGGTGAACAAATGAAATGGTTAGATAAACATGAATATGGATATGAACAATGATAATAATAATATGAACAATAATAATAATCAAGATAATATTGACATAAAATGAACAAGATATAATATCGACATAAAAATAAAGTTGGTCTCGTCTTAATCGAATTTAATCGAGAAATCGATAATCAACGATTTTTGACTTTCATGGACCTAAAATGAAAAGACATGAAAAAATCCAAAATCTAAATAGAAATAAAATCGGTCTCGTCTTAATCAAGATTTAATCGAGAAAACGATAATCTTTAATACTTGACTTTCATTGGCCAACTAAAAGAATATACGAAAATGGAAATTAAATGGAGATAGAAATTAAATCGAAAATATAGAAAGGTCTCATCTTTACTAAGATTTTAAATTGAAAAATCGATAATCTTTGGTATTTGATTTTTATTGACCCAAAAATGAGTAAAAATAATGAAAAATAATAGAAATGAAATAAAATCGGAAAATGATAAGAAAAAGAATAAAGGTCTCGCCTTTATCAAGATTTAAAATTGAAAAATCGATAAATCTTGATACTTGGTTTTCATTGACCTAAAAAGTTGACAAAAAAATAAAAGAAAATAAAAGTGGCCTCATATAAATCAAGATTTTGAATCGATTTGCGAAAATCAACTAAATCAAGATTGTTGTCATATCATTAGCCCTAAAAAAATGCAATTAAATTAAAATTGAAATGGAATAGATCAAGTGAAATTCCAAGAGGTTAACATTAAAATATTCAAGAATTTATTAAAAAAAAAAGAAAAATAAATTATAAAAAAACAATAATACAAAAAAAGGAGGGGGAGGCGCTAAAATGGGTGTGTGTATAGAAATAAGTGGAAGTCATTTGGGTCTAATCCCATCATCCTAACCCACGGATCCCAAAAGGAATGAACCATCAGCTTTCAAAAACAAAAGGCCATGAAAATGAGTAAAGTAAATTTTCCAAAGCTAGATCTAAAACCACATTATCTCAATCACTTTAAAAAACAACAATTATTTGAAAGAACAACCACAATAACATATGAGAAGCGGAATTTTTCTGAAGCAAATCGAGAGTAAAACATCAACACGGCAACCTTTCACACGATCTGTCCGCCCTTCTCATGATCTGGATTCTGTCTCTCACTCTCCCTCTTACTCCGATCGCGTTCTCGTTTTCCACCAAGGTTTTGTGGTTTCGTTTCAAATTTGGGTTCTCAGTTTTTTGATAACGTTCCTCTTCTTCTATTTCTTATTCTCGGTTCTAGATCTTTCAATCTTTCATCTTCTCCGTCTCATTCTTGTTCTCTGAGTTTTGGTTTGATGATGGTATGGGTTTGTGGTTTGAGTATTGTGGTGAAGGTTGAATGGGTATGAGGTTGATGAAGGGTGATACAAACAGGGGTGCTAAAGAGGGGATTTGAGTTCAGATTGGAAAGGGTTTGTATGGTTGTTTCGGGTTGTGGGATTGTTGCGGTTTAGTGACAGACGAGAGAAGTTGTTTTGCGGTTTGAGTGGGTTATGGCAGGAAGAGGTTTAAGGTTAAAGGTTGTTGTTGATAAAGGAAAAAATGGTCAAAGGTTTGAGGAAGATGTAGGTAGAGTGAGGATTTGAGGGTCAGATTTTGAATGGTTGAAGAAAAGTTGGAGAGATTGGAGAGAGTTTGTAGAGAGCTTTTCTTTTTATTTAAAGGAAAATTTTGCTGAAGAACAGGTCGTTGTTGTTGTGTTGTTTTTGGTTGAGGTTTATGGAAGAGGAATTTGAGGGTTGTGCGATTAAGGTTGAAGTTTGGTTTCAGCAGAACCTGAAGGAGAGGAGTGAGGGAGAGTGTTGTTATATAGAGTGAAATGAGGGTGAAATTGGAACTAGTAAATTGAGACGTTGGTCATTTCATTTCGTTCCATACTACACAATTGTTGTTGTTGCCAAGGAGTTGAATGCGTTGTGGTTTGTGTTGCTTAGTAGTGGGGTAGTATCAGCAGGTACAGCAGTCTTGAATTTGTGGGACGCGGTTGGTCACGTGCAGGTCGTAATTTGATTTTGGTGAGATTGGTGTCTTGTTTCTCTTTTCACATTTTGCAGGTTGGTAATTGTTACAGCTTGTCACATTTGCTGTTACATATTGGCTTGGTGAGAGTGTATGGAGGCTGGTTTTGGGGGGCTTGCTGCATGACAGTGCTGTGAAAGGGTTGTATCATGGTGCGTATGGGACGAGGCTAGTGGTGCTACATGAATCACGTTTTTTTCTTTCGGCTGAAAAATAGTGTGTTATTTCAGTCTGATGAGGGTCATTGTGGTGGGGTCAGATTTGCGGTATGGGTGTAATGGCAAACGTGTTGAAAAGTTTGTGGGAAGTTTTTATGGGGCATGGTGTTGCGCAACTTGTACCGATTTGGAAGTGTATTGAAGTTTATGGCTAATGGACATTTTTGGTAGTTTTTCTTTGTAATGAATACGGACTCTATTTTTGTGAATTGGGCCTTTTTTGAATTTTTGTGATTTGTTTTGATAAAAAACTCTAATAATAAAAAAAAGATAATAATGAGAAATAAATTGAAAATGTTCATGGATTAAACTAAATTCAAAAATGAACATGGATAAGGGTTCTAAAAAAAGTGTGGTATTTGGACATGAAATGGATATTGGAATTTGGTAAGAAAAAGAAGGTGGAAATGAGTATGGACTTTGGATGGCTAATTGATAATTGGATTGGATAAAAATCGAAGTGAATGGTTTAAATGGATATTTCATTGGATGAAGGATAAAAATGGTTAAAAGATAGATATGACTTAAAATGAAAATGGATAAAAACAAAAGAGGGATAAAGTTGAAGACAACATATTTTTTGGATTTTTGAATAATTGTCAGTGGGTGGATGTACAGATGAAAGTTATACAAAGGTAGGACAAATTTGGGGTATGACAGATGCCCCTATCTAATTGGCTTAAACTGAGTTAGATGAACTACTACGGCGTTCGGTCTTTCGAGGTATAAGACAATTAGATATGAAGAAGACCACAAATTTGTCTGAAAGAAAGAAAAGGGATTGTGAAGTTGAAATACAAGAAATATGACACCAAAAGGATGACAGACCTATCACCAAAAGGATGATAGTGAACACGCACACAGATCCTTCCACCAAAAGGATGAAAATGAGGTCACAGACTGCTATTACCAAAAGGATAATAAGGCACACACACACAGAGACCCTTCCACCAAAAGGATGAAAATGTGGTCAAAACCTGCTATTACCAAAAGGATAATAGGGCACACGCACACAAACCCTTCCACCAAAAGGATGAAAATGAGGTCAACGCCTGCTATCACCAAAAGGATAATAGGGCACACACACAGACCCTTCCACCAAAAGGATGAAAATGAGGTCAAAGCCTGCTATTACCAAAAGGATAATACGGAACACACATACACAGACCCTTCCCCCAAAAGGATGAAAATGAGTTCAAAACCTGCTATTACCAAAAGGATAATAGGGCACACACACACACAGACCCTTCCACCAAAAGGATGAAAATGAGGTTAAAGCCTGCTATTACCAAATGGATAATAGGGCGCACACACACAGACCCTTCCACCAAAAGGATGAAAATGAGGTCAAAGCCTACTATTACCAAAAGGATAATAGGGCACACACACACAGACCCTTCCACCAAAAGGATGAAAATGACGTCAAAGCCTACTATTACCAAAAGGATAATAGGGCACACACACACACAGACCCTTCCACCAAAAGGATGAAAATGAGGTCAAAGTCTGCTATTACCAAAAGGATAATAGGGCACACACACACGCAGAGCCTTCCACCAAAAGGATGAAAATGAGGTCACAAATTACTACTACCAAAAGGATAATAGCAAGCAAAACAATAACAAAGGTTGTCATTCACCAAAAGGATGATACACAGACCAAAGGTTCACGGATCGGCGACACCAAAAGGATGACAGATCAATACAAACTACTACCACCAAAAGGATGATAGGAACTTCCCACTTGTGAGGACCAAAACCGAAAGGATGTAGGTTAGGTTTAATTAACAGGGTTCGGCTATCACCAAAAGGATGATAGGAAGTTTCTGATTTTGAGGGTTACCAACACCAAAAGGATGCAGGTTAGGTTGAATTGACAAGGTTTGGCTATCACCAAAAGGATGACAGTAGGGCAATTGACAAAAGGTCAAGTTTGTTGGGGATATGATGAGTGAGATTTATTTGGAGACATCAACAAAAGGTTGAAGGGATCCAACTCAATGAGGAACGCCCACTGACTTGCTTCATCAACAAAAGTTTGAAGTAACTTCATGAGGAACACCCATGAACTTGAAAAAGATGCCCCTGACTGGGCTGAGGATCGCTTGAGCTTGATCAACAAAAAGGTTGAACAACTTCGTGAGGAACGCCTACGGGTTTGCTGAAGTTGCCCCTGGCTGGGTTGAAGATCGTCTTGAAATCTTGGGATTGATCCTGGATCTTACGCATGTATGAATGCTTGACTTTGTAATGATGTTCCACATCGAATGGAAATGCAAATGCAAATGCTGGCGCGCTGAGATGCAAGCTGGGGAAGTATGATTGATTTTTTGGGTATGCGTATGATTCACATGATGACGAATGCGATGCGTATGATGCGTATGATGCATATGATTGTAGACGGGTGATTGGATATGTTTGGAGAAGGTTCCAGTATGATGGACTTTTGGTAGTTGCCAATGTAGATTGGACTTTGGGCGGTGGGAAGGATTTGATTTCCTCGACACTCAGTTTATTGAAGATGCCATAATTGAAGCAGACGAAGATGCTCTAGAAGCTCTGAGTTTGACCACTTGTTGATTTGTTCCTGAGAGGACCACCACTTTGTGCTTGATAGTTAGGATGACTTTAAAATGAGCATAGCGACGTGAGCGACTCATGATGATCGTGTTTTTGCTCTGATCTTGATGATTGCAAGTGTCTGGCAGGATCTGCTTGACTAACTTAAAGATACAAAGGGATCTACCTGCTGCAATGGATCTTGCCCCAGTATGAACATGGTAATGGTCTGTCCCTGATTAACCAATTCTAAAGTAGTATGATCTTTAGAGATTGAGATTTGATGTACTTTGAGATGACTTGCTCCTGATTGAGCTGTTGAATGATTTTCCCCAGATTGAGGGTTTGATAGAGTCTTGATTCGGGTCGACACCACTGAAAGTTCAAGTTCCTCTTCGATTGCCCTTTGTTGGAAATGCTTTGATGTCTAACACTGATTTGCAGTTATAATTGCTCATTTACAAATAGTAATCTTAATACGATGCTCATACAAGTTTTGAAAAAGGGTCGTTTATTAGAGTGTCGTGATAGTGAGACGAATAGACCGTTAGCCCAAACGTGTGCTGATTTTGATGGTGTGAAAGATATAGCAAGGAGAATGACACCAATGCTGAAGATTAGCAAATATGGGGAGTCAGTTTACGCAACCTTGCGATAGTATGCTTTCAGAATAAACCTCGCCTCAATTAGGTCTTTCGAGGGTTGTAACGTGGTCTGGTTTACGGTTTATGAAACAAAGGATATTAGGCTCAAAGTAAGATTTGTACCCACCCCTTCTTCGTGATGATCTCCAGTCCTACGCTCAGTTAAATCTGCACATGTTTGTCTTCCAAAAGGGTTGACAGTGTAATCGTGATGATTCAAGGTTTTATCGACATGGCAGTGTTGAAATACAAATAGAGTTAAGGTTTTGTTATCGGTCCACAGGGATTGTTCGGTGATATCGCAGTCGTTCTACAATCGTAACGTTTCAAACTTTAAAGTAACAGGGTGTTTTAGGTTGGTTTCGTAGCATTCGCATTCAAATGTAATTAAAAGCGGTAAAGAGATTGATTTTAACGGTTTATAAAAGCATGTCAAGATTAGGGTTCGACAAACCACTTTGCACATATATAATCGATAAGCTAATGAACTCGGTTAAATGATAAATACAATCACATATCCTCCCAATATGTTTATCTCTAACACATATTGTGAGTTTTTCCATTTTGATCCTTTGTTGATTTCTCACACAAACTATCAAAATGACAACATTAGAGTTCAATATTTGGTGAACATCAACACACATTACTATCTCTAGCCAATGTACATTGATGGATGAAATACCTAGGTAAAGAGTAGAAACACATTTCTCAATCATGAACCAACACAAAGAATAAACCATATAAACAAAGTTTTTCATCATACATTCATCATCCAAGAGTTCACAAGCTAGAATCAATCCATATACATACAAAGGAAAGGTTTACCTACATCTAACCTTGACACAAAAGAGAAATTAGCTACACATATTCATGGTAGCTTGATCAACAAGAATCGGGAGAAGAGAATCGAGCATCAATGACGATTCCTCGACAAAATGATGCTTTCAATCTTCCAAAGATGAAGTGTTACAGTGTATAATGTATTTTGATCTAAAAAAGTACCAAGGATCCTCTAAAATTCTGAACAAAACAACTTAAAAAGGGGCTGAGAATTCCGGAGCGCGCTGAGCGGGCTCAACTTACAAACTAAACCGCCTAAGAGCGTGCTGAGCGGGCTAGGGACCTCGTTGAGCGCGCAACTCTCTGTAATTACTTCCACCAGCGCGCTTAGAGTGCGCTGAGCGGGCTTCAAGCATGCTCCAAAAATGATTATTTCCCAAAACTGCTTTTGTGGGGCCTTCATAGCTCCATTCTTTACACTTCCATGCAAAAATCTGCAATAAAAACACAAAAGTTAAATAGATAAGTCAAATAACGAAATTAGCTAGAAAACGGTTATAAAACGGAAACAATGGGAAAAGGCTTAGATTTACAAATAAAGCTCACAAAAAGGTGCTAAAAACTAATCTAAATATTAACACTTTTTAGCACCTAACAACTCTCCCCAACTTGTTTCTTTGTTTGTCCTCAAACGAAGGTAAAATAGAATAGAAGCAAGCGGAAAACCGGAAACAAACACCAACAAAAATTAATGGTTCAAACCAAATTAACATGCACGCAAGTACCGCTCGGCCTTACAAAGAATGAAAACATGTAAATGAACTAACTTCTAAACATAAATAACAAGCACAAATCATATGCAAACAAATGTTCAAATTGGAATCACCTAATTTATTCACATGAGCCTAGCTCAATATATATACAAGGGACAAAACACACTCATTAGCAAAAGTGTCAGCATCCAGAACAATTCATGCATTCATCAAACCAATTCAACAAGAAAACCAAGGAAACAAAGATCTCTTAAGGGCTTCTAAAGGTTGTAACTCGGCAAGGTTTAACAAGAAAGGGATATTTGTAAAAGGCCAATGAAACAAAGTGGTTAACAAAAATTTTCAACAATGAACAACATGCCAATAACCCACTTAGACAAACCTCATAACAATTCAATTCAATCCTTTCTTTTCTTTTCTATTCTTTTCTTATGGTGCAGTCTTTCATTCTATTTAGAATGCCATTTTTCATTTTCTTTTCAAGCAACTCCCTTTGGAGTGCAAAGCATAACACAAAATAGTGTTTCATGTTTCTTTCCTTTTCACAAGAGGCACCAATTCACCTTTTTTTTTCTTTTTTCACAAACTAGAACCACTCTCCCCAACTTTAAACCATACCATATTTAATGTGCAATGTTCTTCAAAAGTATGTTCAAACAAAGGGTTAAGTGTATAAAAAAAACTAGAATGAATCACATTGATTTCTTTTTAGCATCAACAACCCACTATTGAGTGGATTCCCTTGATCATTCGATGGGTTGATGCAAGATTCATTCCAATTTCAAGGCTCAACATGGCTAGCAAGTGCTCACACCTCTCATAAGGTAAAATTGAAGTTTATTTGGATTGGTGGTTTTTCTCATAATCAAAAATTGCCTAGATCATTTCAATGTTTCCAAGGTTTGCAAATGAATACAAGATTAAACATGAATCATACGAGCTAAACAACAATTACAACATCTCTCAATATTTATGAACAATTGAGGGACTCACATTTGTGGTTGTGTCCTAATTGATTCCAAAATGAACAAAAAATGAAAAATGAAGAAAAGCTTGAAAATTATGTAAAGCACAAAGTTCATAAACATACTGACATTCTACAAAGCACAAAATAAAGTACCTTTGTGTGCACCAACTTAGAATTTTATCATCACCATCAATGAATGGTGAAGTGCATCACTTATTGTTCAAAGAAGCAAAATTGCTTCACCCACCAATTACCTTAAAAATAAAGGGCAAACAACAAAAATTTTATGTACAAACAAACCATAAAAACATAAAACAACATCCCCCCAGATGTTAAATCCATTAATCAACAAAAATTTGATTAATACAAAATTCCTACACAAGGTAGTCAATACAAAATCCAAACATAATAATTATACCAAAATAAAAAACAAAAATATAATAAAGGACTAATCAAACCCAACATCAGTCAAAACTAGAGCTAGACGCTCCATGACCCGCTCCATCATCGCCGTCAACGTCATCATCACCGTCATCGTCATTGCCTGCCCCCTTCGGAAAACCAGGCCTGCCCTCAGGCCAACGAGCATATGCCATAAGGTCTTCGCGAGACCTTAACTGATGATCCACATGTGGTTCCCGGATCTGTAACTGCAACTGCATCATAGAATCATGCATAAATAATAAAGCCTGCTGATGAGCCTCGTGTATGGCCCAATTGGCCTCAGCACTTGGATCATAAGCGTGCCCTCGTCCGCGCCCGCGCCCGCTAGCAGGGACAGCAGCAGCAACAGGGGCAACATCCTCTAAATTAATCACCCCCATACAATAACGGATGACATAACTATCATCCAAAACCTGGAGCTTCACATTCCCATGGGTAGGCAATGCAACTTGCGCCTCATGGCATAAAGCCGTAATCAACCCTGGATAAATAAGGGCGCAAGCTACACGATCTCCAAGTGGTGTACCACTGGTGGCAGTTCTCTTCATCTCATTAGAAATAATCCGTGCAAAATCCACGGTGTGGCCCTCTGTGCATAAATGAAAAATCAGAGCTGCGGTCTCCATGGTAATAGAGGAGGTGTGGCTTCTTGGTCGAAGGTTGTATAGAACCACAGACATGACAAGCTGTGAGGTAGTATCCAACACTCTCCTTGTAAACTTTAGAGGTGCTCCATTAGCCCTTAAAGTGTAAGTACCCTTGCCTACGCACAAAGCATCCCTAAGTTGGTCGACATTCCAATTCCGCCGATCCAACGTCCTTCCAAAGTCACACAACTCATCTTCTCCCAGCTGAAGTGGGTTTCCAAGGTAGGTATTGATGGAATCTCTTGAGAAATCGATTTCTTTCCCCCGAACCCAAGTTTTGAAAGTGAACGCATCACCAACGGAGGGTAACGCATTAACGTAAAACTCCCTCACAATGTCTATGTGGTACTCAGGAAAGGGAGAACCAAGCTTATCCCACACACCACCTTGGACAAAATGGGCCATATCTCTATGGGAACCATCTGGATCAATCATAATTATCCTGTCCGGCCAAATCGATCTCTTTTCAAGTTGCTCGTATCGTTGTTGTTGCTCGAGGCCAACAAAACGCGTCCTATCGAATTGGCTTGCAGGAGCTCGTCTGTTAGGATTTAACGTAGAACCAACGATTCGTTGTTTCTTTCTTCCCGACATCTGAAAAAAAAAACAAAAAACAACATATACACAAAAAAGTACCACACGTTATTGACAACATCATGCTAAAATTTCTAATTTATATATAAAAAAATACATAGAACAATCACAGCACAGCAGAACAGAATTAGGAAAAAGGGGAAATTTTCTGCAAATCTCAGAGTGCGCTGAGCGGGCTCTGCGAAATGCAGAAAAAACCCCCTCTGTAACAGATGGTTCCAAAAGGCTAAACCTACATTCAATTCCACTACACAACCATTTTTACAGAGAAATTCTCAAAATGAATTCACAAAAATCAAAAACAAATTAAACTCTTCACAAAACCTAATTATACAATTTCATACCCTAAATTCTAAAATTCTAACTTCTAACAAACATGCAATCATACTAAATAACATTTATACAAAAATTAGTCATAGCAGAGGCAAAGGAAAGAAGTAGAACAAGAACATTCAACAATTAACACAATGACCCAAAAATGGGTTTCCAAATGAAAATGAAAATTTGAAAAATAAAGACTTACAGTGTTTGAAAGTGATGATAGAAAAATGAAGAAAGATGTTGTAGGGAACTTGAAAATCCAAAGAGGTTTTTGAAAAAAACTTGAAGAAGGAGAGAGCACAAGAGAGTTTTGAGAGAAAATGAGGGAAATGAGGCAAGGATTTTTAACCCTAGCAACATAAACATCATTCTGGGCCGGGTACAGCTTTGTGGGCCCAGAAAAACAAAATATTTTTTTTTCAAAATTTCGCAAACCGCGCTCAGCGGACTGCTTACTGCCTAGAAGGGGTCCAAAATTTCAAAAGCGCACTGAGCGGGCACTGAAATGCTCATAATCTTCTCAGCATGAAAATTTCAACTAACAGCAGTCCAAAACAACACTCTAAGCAGCATACAACATCAACTTTACAGAAAACACAATCTAAACAGCAAATGGACTATAAATGCGATAAATACTTACTATGTTGGGGTGCCTCCCAACAAGCGCTTGTTTAACGTCGGATAAGCTCGACGGTTCAAGATGCTCACTTAAGAACATCAAGAAGAATAGAGCAACACTCGCGATCGAAATTCCCTCCTAGGTAAATTTTTAGACGTTGACCGTTTACGGCCCAACAGTCTTTCTTTTCCAAGTCCTCAATCACGACTGCTCCAAAACTCTTTACTTCTTTGACACGGAATGGTCCCGACCACTTTGATTTTAATTTTCCCGGAAAAAGCTTTAATCGGGAATTGAATAAGAGAACCAGCTAGCCAACTAAAAATTCCTTATGCTTAATCTTCTTATCATGGTATCCTCTCACCTTCTCTTTGTATAACCAACTTGAATGGTATGCGGCATTCCGCATTTCTTTCAACTCAAGCAATTGCATTTTTCTATTGTTACCAGCCAAGTTCTTATCGAAATTTAACATTTTCAAAGCCCACAAAGCCTTATGCTCCATTTCAACCGGTAGATGGCAAGTTTTACCATAAACCAATTGAAACGGAGTTAGACCGATTGGAGCTTTATAAGCGGTGCGATATGCCCATAAAGCCTCGTCCAATTTTTGCGACCAATCCTTCCTTGAACTTGACACAGTTTTTTCTAAGATTCTTTTAACCTCGCGGTTTGATACCTCAGCTTGACCATTCGACTGTGGGTGGTAAGGGTTCGCCACCTTATGCGATACACCATAGTGTTTTAAAACATTTTCAAGAGGTGTATTACAAAAGTGTGACCCGCCATCACTAATGAGCACCCGAGGAGTGCCAAAACGGGAAAATATGTGTTTCTTCAAAAATTTGATCACCGTTTTGCCATCCGCCCTAGGTGAGGCAATCGCCTTAACCCACTTTGATACGTAGTCAACCGCTACCAACATGTACTCGTTCCCAAAAGATGGTGGGAATGGACCAAAACAATTAAAAATTTCAACTTTTTGTATATTTTGGAGGGGCATTTCATCACGTTTTCCATTTTCACCCATTCTTTGGCATATGTCACAACTTTTCGCATGGAGATGTGCGTCTTTAAAAAGAGAAGGCCAATAAAAGCCTGATTGAAGGACTTTAGTGGCCGTCCTCACACCATTAAAATGGCCTCCATACGGCGAGTTGTGGCAATGCCAAAGAATGCTTTGAGCCTCATCGCTCGTGACACACCTTCTTAAAAGGCTGTCACTTCCTAATTTAAACAAATACGGGTCGTCCCACACGTAGTAATTAGCATCCGAAAGAAACTTCCTTTTTTGGTTCCAAGTTAGGTCTTCGGGCACCCAACCGGTAGCTTTATGGTTAGCCAAATCTGCAAACCAAGGCCTAACTTGGATTTTAAAAAGTTTTTCATCAGGAAATTCTTCTCGGATTTCCTTTTCAGGTACGGTAACCTCAACATTGACAAGGCGAGACAAGTGATCCGCCACCAAATTTTTCGAACCCTTTTTATCTTTTATTTCTAAATCAAACTCTTGTAATAAAAGGATCCATCGGATGAGCCTTTGCTTCGAATCCGGTTTGGTGAGCAAATACTTGATCGCCGAATGGTCGGTGTAAACAACAACTTTTGACCCGATGAGGTAGGATCTAAATTTCTCAAGCGCATACACAATAGCAAGTAATTCCTTTTCGGTAGTGGCATAATTAACTTGTGCCTCATTTAAAACTTTACTTGCATAGTGTATGGCATGGAAACTTTTTTCCTTCCTCTGACCAAGCACCGCTCCAACAGCATAATCACTCACATCGCACATAAGTTCAAAATTTAAAGTCCAATTAGGAGCGATGATTATTGGAGCGGTAACTAACTTTTCTTTTAAAATTTCGAAAGCATGAAGACATTCATCATTAAAAAGAAATACTTGTTCCTTGTTTAGCAAGTTGCTCAATGGTTTAGCCACCTTTGCAAAGTCTTTGATAAAACGCCTATAAAATCAGGCATGCCCAAGGAAACTTCAGATCCCTTTGACGTTGGTAGGAGGAGGCAACTTCTCTATCACTTCAACTTTTGTTTGATCCACCTCAAGGCCTTTGGAAGAAACTTTGTGGCCGAGCACAATTCCCTCCGTCACCATAAAGTTACACTTCTCCCAATTTAGCACTAGATTTGTCTTCACACACCTCTCTAAAACAGTTTCCAAATTTGTCAAGCATAAATCAAATGAGCCTCCAAAAACTGAAAAGTCATCCATGAACACTTCCATTGTCTTTTCTATAAGGTCGGAGAAGATAGCTTGAACACACCTTTGGAAAGTTGACGGCGCATTACATAAACCAAAAGGCATCTTCTGATACGCAAAAATGCCAAAGGGACAAGTAAAGGCCATCTTCTCATGATCTTCCGGGTCAACCGTAATTTGATTATACCCCGAATATTCGTCCAAGAAACAATAGAATTGCTGCCCGGACAACCTCTCGAGCATTTGGTCCATGAATGGAAGGGGAAAATGATCTTTTCTAGTTGCGGTATTCAACCTTCTATAATCAATGCACATTCTCCACCCCGTCACAATCTTGGTTGGCATCAACTCATTCTTATCGTTTCGGATAACGGTAATGCCACCCTTTTTAGGAACAATGTGCACGGGGCTTACCCATGGACTATCAGAGATCGGGTAGATCATTTCCGCATCCAAAAGCTTCACAACTTCTTTCCTCACCACCTCTTTCATAGTTGGGTTCAAGCGGCGTTGTGGTTGAGCAACCGCCTTGAAATCTTCTTCCATAAGAATCTTGTGCATACAATAAGATGGACTAATTCCCTTAAGATCGGAAAGAACCCAACCTATTGCATCTTGGTATTTCTTCAAAACATGGATTAAACGGTCTTCCTCATTTTTGGTCAAAACGTTGCTAATGATAACCGGCTTGTTACCACCGTCATCAAGAAACACATATTTTACATTAGAAGGCAAGACCTTCAATTCAAGTGGTCATTTCTCATCTTTCACATCCTTCTTTAACTCTTCCATTTCTACCTCCCACGGTTGCAACTCTTTGATAGATTCAAGCTCTTTTAAACATTCTTCAAGAGCTCTTTCTTCTTCATAGGAAAACACCTCAAAAGATTCATCAAGAGCCATTTCCAAAGGAGATAATATATGAACATGCCTTGAAACCTCCAAAGTTGCCTCTTCATTTGCATCAATATGAAAGCTATCATGCTTGTCTCAAGAATGTTTCATTGCTTCAAAAAGATCAAAGCAAACTTCTTCGTTTTGAACCCTCACTTTCATTAAACCGTCATCCACATCAATCATCATTCGTGCGGTTTTCATGAAAGGTCGCCCAAGAATTAAAGGCGCATCCTCATCTTCCTCCATATCGATAACAACGAAATCAACCGGAAAGAAAAACTTGTCAACTTTTACCAAGACATCTTGAGCCAACCCATGAGGATGAGTTGTGGACTTGTCGGCTAATTGTAACGTCATCCTAATGGCTTTCATCTCAATGTTCCCAAGCTTCTTTACAATGGACAAAGGAATTAGATTAATGCTTGAGCCCAAATCGATTAGGCCTTTCCCAACATAGACGTCACCAATTGTTACCGGCAAAGTAACACGCCCCGGGTCAACTTCTTTTTTCAGAAGAGTTCTTTGAATGATGGCACTACAACTTGCATCAAGGACAATAGTTTCCGGTTCCGAATACCTCCGCTTCTTTGTGAGAATGTCCTTCATAAACTTAGCATATTTTGGCATTTGCTCCAAAGCTTCGGCAAAAGGAATGTTAATTTGTAACTGTTTAAAATTATCCATGAAACGAGCGTAATGCCGTTCATTTTCTTTCTTTTAAGGAGCATGAGGGTATGGTAAATGTTGGATTGGAATAGTGCTCACTACTTCCTTTCCCTTCTTCACTCTCCTAAGTCTCTCCTTTTTCTTCAACTCCTCACCACGATTATTTTCAACTTCAACTATTTCATCACTTTTATTTTTAACTACACCTTCATTTTCACTTTTATTTTCAACTACTTCCTCATCACTATCCTCCTCCACAATACCATCAATTTTTTCTTCATCAACCTTTTTCTCATTTTTAGTCACCAACCCCTTTCCACTTCGTGTAACTATTGCCTTGCAATGCTCCTAAGGATTCACTTGAGTATTTGTGGAGAATGAAGGACCCGGTTGTTGCTCGGCAATTTGCTTGGCAAGCTGCCCCACTTGAGTCAAAGTGTCTTCCAACTTAGAGCTAGTAACCGGAGGTGGTGGAGATTGATAAGGATTTTGTCGGTTTGAAGAACCGCCACCATAACCTTGATTATGTTGATAGTTCACCCTCGGTGGATATCCTTGGTTGCCTTGGTAATGTTGTTGAGGATTGTGTTGTTGTTGATAAGGTTGTTGTTGTGGTCTTCCTTGATAGTCTCGTTGATTATTCATGTAGTTCACTTCTTCAAATCCCGGAGGAGGACAAAATCCGGTGTCATGCTCTCCTTTGCAAAGTTCACAACAAGCAACTTGTTTACTCTTGCTAGGTTCCTTCAATGCTTCAATTTGTTGAGTCAAAAGTTCCACTTGTTGAGAGATGAGCTTGTTTTGTGCAAGGATTGCATCATTAGTTCCCAATTCAAGTACCCCGAGCTTCTTTTGCGAGTTGTTACGGCTTTGACTTTGAAGATCATTGAGAGCCATTCTATTGATGATATCCGTAGCTTCTTCGACACTCTTTGATAACAAAGATCCTCCAGAAGTGGCATCTAATAATGTCTTACAATTTGGTTGGAGACCATTCTTGAAGATGTGGATTTGTGTTAACTCGTCAAACTCGTGGCCTTTGCATTTGCAAAGCATGGATTTGAATCGTTCCCATGCTTCATTCAGAGATTCACTAGTGCCCTGAGAGAACACGGAAATTGCGGTTTTTGACTCCATAAAACGGTTGTGAGAAAAGAACCGTTCTATAAATTTTTCCTCCAAAACGTTCCAATCGGTCATCACAGCTGGAGTTTGGTCAAGACACCAATCCTTAGCCTTGCCAAGCAAAGCTTGAGGAAAAAGTCTCCTAAAAAGAGGTAACTCTTGCGCTTGATCGACTCCGGCCGCTAACGCTATCTCATAAATTTTGGTGAGAAAAGCGAAAGGGTCTTCATGATCCATTCCCGTGAACGGACTTCCATACAACAAGTTCAAAGTTCCAGTTTTCATCTCAGCTTGCCTTCCTTGATTGTTGTTAGCAAACTGAGCGGTGTGACGTGGGCTATTTACACATGGCGTGGAAGCGGGTAGTGGTGGTGGATCCATGATTGGCGTGAACTATGGAATTGGTGGTGGTGTAGAAATCGAACTTTCTCCTTGTTCTTGCCTTTGTCTAGCCAGTTGCCTCCTCCGTCTAGTTCTGCTATTGAGTCTACGATCGGTTCTTTCAATCTCAGGATCGAATAGAAGTTGGTCCGCCGGTAGTTTCCCTCGCATAAACAAAGTCTGCACACTAAATAAAACAAATCAACAAGCACAAGAAAAAATTGTAACAAGTCTAAAGCTTCACAACTATTGCAATGCTTGCAATATCAATTAACAATCCCCGGCAACGGCGCCAATTTGTTGAAATACAAATAGAGTTAGGGTTTTGTTATCGGTCCACAGGGATTGTTCAGTGATATTGCAGCCGTTCTACAATCGTAATGTTTCAAACTTTAAAGTAACAGGGTGTTTTAGGTTGGTTTCGTAGCGTTCGCATTCAAATGTAATTAAAAGCGGTAAAGAGATTGTTTTTAACGGTTTATAAAAGCATGTCAAGATTAGGGTTCGATAAACCACTTTGCACATATATAATTGATAAGCTAATGAACTCGGTTAAATGATGAATACAATCACACATCCTCCCAATATGTTTATCTCTAACACATATTGTGAGTTTTGCCATTTTGATCCTTTGTTGATTTCTCACACAAACTATCAAAATGACAACATTAGAGTTCAGTATTTGGTGAACATCAACACACATTACTATCTCTAGCCAATGTACATTGATGGATGAAATACCTAGGTAAAGAGTAGGAACACATTTCTCAATCATGAACCAACACAAAGAATAAACCATATAAACAAAGTTTTTCATCATACATTCATCATCCAAGAGTTCACAAGCTAGAATCAATCCATATACATACAAAGGAAAGGTTTACCTACATCTAACCTTGACACAAAAGAGAAATTAGCTACACATATTCAGGGTAGCTTGATCAACAAGAATCGGGAGGAGAGAATAGAGCATCAATGACGATTCCTCGACAAAATGATGCTTTCAATCTTCCAAAGATGAAGTGCTACAGTGTATAATGTATTTTGATCTAAAAAAGTACCAAGGGTCCTCTAAAACTCTGAACAAAACAACTTAAAAAGGGGCTGAGAATCGCTGAGCGGGCTCAACTTACAAACTAAACCGCCTAAAAGCGCGCTGAGCAGGCTAGGGACCCCGCTGAGCGCGCAACTCTCTGTAATTACTTCCACCAGCGCGCTGAGCGGGCTTTAAGCATGCTCCAAAAATGATTATTTCCCAAAACTGCTTTTGTGGGGCCTTCATAGCTCCATTCTTCACACTTCCATGCTAAAATCTGCAATAAAAACACAAAAGTTAAATAGATAAGTCAAATAACGAAATTAGCTAGAAAACGGTTATAAAACGGAAACAATGGGAAAAGGCTTAGATTTACAAATAAAGCTCACAAAAAGGTGCTAAAAACTAATCTAAATATTAACACTTTTTAGCACCTAACAGGCAGTCACCTTATTTTGTTTTTGATGGATGTTAGTGATCCTTTGAGATGGTGGTCACTGAATCTTATTTTGTTTTTGATGAAGATTCGATGGCCTCTTTTGTTTTTTTGATCCCTAACTTTTGCATGGACGGATTTCGCTTTTCGAGTCCATCGGGATTGCCTTGATTTTTGGCTAAGTCTCCTTTGAGGTGCTTGACTTAGCAGACTTTTGATTTTTTTTTGGTTTTGTTGGATGATTGTAACTGCCAAGTTATTGGTTTCGAAGGAAACTACTACTTCTTGGCTCGAAGTGGTTTACTAGGGATTAACTCCTTGTCTTTCCAGTGTTTGGGGGTTGAAACAATGCCTGTACACCATCGGCAGGATTCTATCCGAAAGCATACATTTTGCAATTATGGGTATTTAGTTGTCATCATCCTCCCTCCAATCATTGCTAAACGACAGTCGATAAAGAGAGTGAAGTGGATAAATGTGCCAGTGATTTGCAGTAAATGGAAAAAATGAGTGAATACGACATAAATGATTCAAAACATGCATAATCAATACATTAGAAAAACCAAATACAAACGGCAATGTTCAAAGCATACAGTACTTAAACAAATAAAGACGAAAATAGAAGAATGCAAATGATGGGATGGCAACAAGACTGCCTTCTTCGGGGAATAAACTTGACTTGACTTGACTTGATGCTGGCACTAGTTTGGCGGCGGTATGGGGTTTTTGATGATGTTTGGAGCCCTCCCATTGAACGTGAGAAACTTTGAGTCAATCATGTCTTGAACCTTGTGTTTGAAAGCTCTGCAGTCCTCGATCGTATGCCCTGGAGCACCCTTATGAAACTCGCAATGAGCATTAACATCATAATCTGGGGGAATGGCAGTTGGAGGAGCCAGATCCCTCAGAGTGATTGCCTTCTTCTCCATCAATTGAGCAAAGATCTGAGCATATGATGTTGGCAGACGATCAAAGTCTCTATCAGACCTCCTTGTCCTTTGTTGATTAGGCTGACGTTGTTGAGCAGCTCTCTGTTGTTGATGTTGAGGAGGATACTGATACCCTTGTTGATTGTAGGATTGTTGCTGAGGAACCTGTTGTTGAGGCATTGGAGTTTGAATAACTTGAACAGTTGGCTGATAAGGCATCAGAGCGTATTGCGCAGCAGCAACATACGGATACTGGAAGTAAGAGATTTGATAAGGCATTGGAGCAGGAGCTTGTGGAGCTTGCCCTTTCTGAGCAGAGACAGCATTTGTTTCGCCCTCTTTCTTTTTGTATCCATTGAAGGGCTTCTTGGCTTGAGACTGGCTGCTAGAACCTCCTTGGATCTTTCCACTTTTCAGACCTTCTTCAATTCTCTCACCGACAATTACCAAATTAGAGTATCCAGCAGAAACATTACCAATCAGCTTCTCATAGTATCGGCCTTGCAAAGTACCCATGAAGATGTCAATCAGTTCACGATCAATAAGAGGTGGATGCACCCTTGCAGCTAGCGCTCTCCAGCGTTGCGCGTACTCCTTAAAGGATTCGTTGTCCTTCTGAGCCATACTCTGAAGCTGAGTACGATTCTGAGCAAGGTCAGTGTTGTACTTGTATTGCTTGACAAATGCATCAGCTAGATCATCCCAAGTGCGCACATTGCTACGCTCCAGCTGCATATACCATTCTAGTGATGCCCCAGACAAACTGTTCTGGAAGCAATGAATCATCAGATTTTCGTCTTTGGCATAGGCAGCCATCTTGAGGCAGTACGTCTTCAGATGAATGTGAGGACAACTGAGACCTTTGTACTTTGGGAATTCCTGTACTTTGAACTTGGGAAGAATGACAACATCTGGCACCAAGCACATATCCAGAGGATTCAAAGAAGTTGAGTTGCGCCCCTCCATGACTCGGAGTTTCTTAGCTAGATAACGACATATCTTGATGGCTTCAGAATCCTGAGCAGCAGTAGGATTGACAATTGGGATAGCAGCATGGTAGTTCTGTACCTCATCATACTGATCTAGCAGATTTTCTTCAGCATGAGGAATAGGAATCTGAGCAACAACAGGTTGGGCTTGCGGAATGGCACTAACAGTAACTACAGATGTTGGAAGTGGTTGAGATGTGGTCGGAGCGAAGTCCATTGGTATCCCATAAGTGATGGGGTTGGGAACAGGAACAGAGGGCCTTGAGGTAGATGCTTGAACAGGCACAGTGTTGTGGGCAGCAGCAGCTTCACGCAATTCTTCTTCTTTCTTGGCCATCATGATGGCTTCGAGAATCTGGTCAATCTTTCCCTTGATAGAGTCCAATTCTTCTCTGAAGGCGGCTTGCTCTTATTGAATCTGCTCCATCATTCGTCTAGTATTGGCTCGAGTTGCGTACTGGTGTCGAGGAATCAGCTTAATTTACTGGAGAAGGAAGGAAGTTGAAGTGAGATTCTGAGGTTGAAAATGCAATGCAAGATGCATAACAGATGTAATGCAATGCAATGACATGAGATGCAATGCAAGATGCAAGATCCAGGATCGCAGATCACAGGTTCACAGTTCTGAGGTTGGCCAGAGGAACGAGTCAAGAACCAAAACTAGGATCAAGAAAGCCCACAGGTAGGTTTCTAAGACGGGTAGGTGCCTAGAGTTATGGATATATTTCGAAAACATTATAGCCATGACAAAGATTCGCCCGACTATAATATCCTCTAAATAATCTCGTCTAGGTGAGGTATTCGTTTCTTCCCCACGAGAAAGATTCCTCGGAGGCGCCCACTACACAACCATCGACACACGGGTTCTAAATAGGTTTCTCAGAATCCTAGATCGAGGTCAAAAATATTACTGTCAGGAAGTAATACGTTCGAGGGATCTCATTTGATTGGGGCGTTCGTCTTAACTCACAAAGAGTTAACACTACCAACCACCATGGATAAATGGGTTAATGGTCATTGGGATCAACGACCCACCTCGAAGATATTTCCGCCATGGCAAAGATTCACCATAAAAATAATATCTCCAAGGGAATCTACTCCAAGCGGTGGTTTTCGCTTCAACTCACGCGGAAGAGACCACGCAAGCCTACACTACACAACCACCATCCTAATCCTAGGGTTTTTCTCAACTCGGGTGTAGAGCCATCTCACAAAGTTCCCAATGTCAGAACAACCCAACAATGTCACGAAAGGTAACACAGATAAGAAAATAGGAAAGCAAGTAAGTAAGTAAACGAGAAGAAAATAGACAAACAAAACTAACGAACTCGCGATTCGAATCAAGATAGGCTCGACTCTCTCTTGCATGGAGCAAATGATCCCCAGCAGAGTCGCCAGCTGTCGCACCTCGAAAAACATCGCTTAATTGAAGACACGGCCCTTCACGTGAAAGACGCGGAAAACGGTTCGACAGAGTCGCCACCGAACTTTATTTATCCCAAAAGAGGGAAAGGAAAATATCGAGAAAACCTTTATGGAAGGGTAAGAACATGGTCCTCGCAACCACAATCTAGGTTCGGGAGTCGGTTACGTGAGGGGAAGGTACGCGCACCCCCTCACGTTCGTTGTACTCAACGGGAACCTCTTGATTCGAATCACGATGCTCGTTAGCTAGGCTTATTTGTTTTCTTCTCTAAAATAAATGCGGAAAGGTAAAGATAAAAGGAAAAGATACTAAGGGGAAATGGGTGGTTTAAGGATAGGGTGCTCGGCAAGATCATCGCGACCTCGGGCCTACGTATGCTCATTAGGATGAGAATGAGGAATCAGAGCAATCGTAGTTCGACTACGGGGTTTGACGGAAAAAGATAGTAGTGTGGAAACGGGGAAAAAAGAAAAAGTGTGCTCGCCAAGATCATCGCAATCTTGTGCCTACGTATCTTTACTCGGACGAGAATAAAGAATCAGAGCAGTCGTAGTTCGTGGTACGCCCACGAAACAAGGGAGAGTTGGTTTGTTTTAAAGAAGAGGCGTCAATTGCTCACACACGAGTAAGAGAACTCGCACCCAAACAATCGAAGGAAGATCAAAGAGTTGAACCCCCATTTTTCACCTTGAAAGAGTTTCGATAGTTGTTAGTTGTTTTTGAAGTTTGATTATGAAAGTCCGCTTGACGTGGGATCAAGGGTTTATTGTATGCGCTTGGTTATTTTGAACAGGATTTGATTTGTTAAAAGAAGAGGCGTCAATTGCTTACACACGAGTAAGAGAACTCGCACCCAAACAATCGAAGGAAGATCAAAGACTTGAACCCCCATTTTTCACCTTAAAAGAGTTGCGATAGTTGTTAGTTGTTTTTGAAGTTTGATTATGAAAATCCACTTGATGTTGGATCAAGGGTTTATTTGTTATAAAAAGAGTTTGGTTTGAAAAAGGATTTGGTTAGAGGTTGATTTGAAAATGGGCTCGACGACGAATCGAGAGTTTGGTTAAAAAGAGGTTTGTTTGAAAATGGCTCGACGGCGAATCGAGGGTTTGGTCGAAAATGGGTTTGTTTGAAAATGACTCGACGACGAATCGAGAATTAGTTTGAAAATGGGTTGTCTATGCTAGTCCCTAGGGGTGCTCCTAGTAAACAAACCACAATCAAAAGAAAGCTAAGTGCGTACATCGGAATGGGGAGCGGGGTACATGTAAATTACAAGGGATGACATGAAATAAAGGATCTCATTGTAAGGTAACCCAAGAGAAAGCCGTGTGTGTGCAAGGTGTCCTAAGCTAGGCCTTGATCGAAAGTCGCCAAGCAACCAACAGTCCATCAATTATTGTTTTAGGGTTCTGATATTTTTAGTGTTTTTTTTTATTAATGGTGAACAAATGAAATGGTTAGATAAACATGAATATGGATATGAACAATGATAATAATAATATGAACAATAATAATAATCAAGATAATATTGACATAAAATGAACAAGATATAATATCGACATAAAAATAAAGTTGGCCTCGTCTTAATCGAATTTAATCGAGAAATCGATAATCAACGATTTTTGACTTTCATGGACCAAAAATGAAAAGACATGAAAAAAACCAAAATCTAAATAGAAATAAAATCGGTCTCGTCTTAATCAAGATTTAATCGAGAAATCGATAATCTTTAACACTTGAATTTCATTGACCAACTAAAAGAATATACGAAAATGGAAATTAAATGGAGATAGAAATTAAATCGAAAATATAGAAAGGTCTCATCTTTACTAAGATTTTAAATCGAAAAATCGATAATCTTTAGTATTTGATTTTCATTGACCCAAAAATGAGTAAAAATAATGAAAAATAATAGAAATGAAATAAAATCGGAAAATGATAAGAAAAAGAATAAAGGTCTCACCTTTATCAAGATTTAAAATCGAAAAATCGATAAATCTTGATACTTGGTTTTCATTGACCCAAAAAGTTGAAAAAAAAAAAAAGAAAATAAAAGTGGCCTCATATAAATCAAGATTTTGAATCGATTTGCGAAAATCAACTAAATCAAGATTGTTGTCATATCATTGGCCCTAAAAAATGCAATTAAATTAAAATTGAAATGGAATAGATCAAGTGAAATTCCAAGAGGTTAACATTAAAATATTCAAGACTTTATTAAAAAAAAAAAAGCAAAATAAATTAGAAAAAAACAATAATACAAAAAAGGGAGGGGGAGGCGCTGAAATGGGTGTGTGTATAGAAATAGGTGGAAGTCATTTGGGTCTAAGCCCATCATCCTAACCCACGGATCCCAAAAGGAATGAACCATCAGCTTTCAAAAACAAAAGGCCATGAAAATGAGTAAAGTAAAATTTCCAAAGCTAGATCTAAAACCACATTATCTCAATCACTTTAAAAAACAACAATTATTTGAAAGAACAACCACAACAACATATGAGAAGCGGAATTTTTCTGAAGCAAATCGAGAGTAAAACATCAACACGGCAACCTTTCACACGATCTGTTGACAAAACATCATGTTCAGTCTGTTATTTGTTTAGGGCTGCGTATTAATTGTTATGTTTTGAGAGATTCTGTTTGAGAGATTGCAGGCGAAATTCTTGGAGAAGATTTATTCAGATGCAATCGTTTGTTTCTATATTTAGGGAGAAAAGATATGAAGATAAAATCTGTTTTTATTGTGCATCAAATCTGAGTTTTTCACAGAGCCCAAGCCCAAGAATATGTTTCTATTTAAAGAAGGTTCAACCCTACTTGGAAGATACGAAGACTAGAGATTAAAGACTGAGTGTCAAGTGTTAGGGTTTGTGTTTTTGTCTATTATTTGTGAGCCATTCATTCATCTTCAGATGCTTGAATTGGACTGATTGTTTGAGTTGTATATTGTCCACTCTAAGCTTTTAAGCACGAGTGTTTGTTCTTGATTGAAGCTTTTAAGCAAGATCAAGTATTGTCATTGAAGTGTGATCTTCTAATATTTGTAATTTTTCTATTGTCATCACTGCTGTGATTGAGGGGGAGTGAGAGGTGTCTCATATCTAAGAGTGTCTTAGGTAGAAGTGTCATTGGGTAGTGATTAAGTGAATAGATTGTCAACTTGTGTGTTGATTGTAGAGTCTATGAATTAATACTACTGATATTGAATTTCCTCCCTGGCTTGGTAGCCCCCAGACGTAGGTTGTTAGACCGAACTGGGTGAACAATTCTCTGTGTTCCTTTTTGCTTTTAAGTGTTGTTATCTCTATTGTCTTGTTCATATAGCAGATACTGATGTTGTGACATCTCACTCGACATCACATATCTGATACCAGAATTTCACGCTTCTTGGAAGAATGCCCCTCTTGCTTTTCCTTGTCTCATCATGACTTTGTGTGCGAGTGCTGGGGTTGATATTCCCACATGCCGTCAGGTTACTATCCCGTCGGCTATTGATGGCCGTTATGTCGACAAGTTCTGTAAGCCTAAGGGGGCAAGGGGTGAGACATCGAGTGCTGGTGCTGATGCCGACACAAGGGGTGGCGATGATTCTGGTTCTGGGTCGCAAGGTTTCTATCCTTATCAGCAGGATATTTTCCAGTATAACTGGGATTGGATGGTGGCTTCTCAGCGCGCCATGATGGATTTACATGACTCCATGCAGGTACTTCAGCTACAAATTCATGAACCTGCCGCTGATCATACGATGATGACGAGGGAGCAGTTCATTGCTCATGCTGGTTGGCCTGAGGCCATGCCAGTTTTTGGAAGGGGAGCAGATGCGGCTGATCCTAATGATGCTGATGAGGAGGGTGATGATGCGGATGTTGAGGTGTCTGGTTCTATTTTTGGCTCAGAGGATGAAGAGTTGGTTGAGGCGTCCGGTTCAGAGTCCGAGGAGGACTGATATTGCTGTTCTGATTTTGTACTTCCTTTGAGCATCAAAGTGAAGTTTTCTTGTATTTTGTTTTTTGTTTCAGTTTTTATTGATGTACTTTATCCACTCGATGGATTATTTTGATATTTTGATGTACTTGTACCCGTATGAGGTACTTTTGATTTTATAGGTGTTTTCACACCATTACATTATTATGATATTATGAGTATTATCTTGTTTTCAGTTAAATTTGTTTATTTTCATTTTTATTTTAGTTTTTATTATTATTGTTGTTAAGAGTTGAATTCTTCAGTTTACAAATGTTCAACTCTTAAATTGTTGGTATGCTTTTTATCGCTTTATGTTGGTATGCTTATGGAAGTTTAATATTTCCATCTTTTGGTGTTTACTTGAAGAATTTTAGGTTGGTGTTGTTGTGCATCAAAGAAGATTCTTCCAAGTTGAATGGCGATGATAGTAATTTTAAGAACGATTATGTTGGCAAGGTACATAGTTACCTAGTTCTAGAATTTAGAATGTATTAGAACTTTTTGTCTTTGTACAAATGAAAATGTTGTTTCTTGTTATAACTCTATTGATTGCTTGTGTCATTTAGGTCCAAAAACCACAAAAGTGAGAAACCTCTATGTTATACTAAATGCATATGATTGATGATGAATGTTGTTTTATACTTATAATTCATGCTTTATCATGCTTGTTGTTTTGAAATTATGGAAACATAGAAATGATCAAGGCAATGTTTATGTACTTTGAGTATAACCACCATTCCAAAAACACTTCAAGGCACATTGTGAGTGTGCGCGTATTTGAAACCTCTTTTGAGCCGAAATGAAATTTTTGTTTGAATCGTGAACCTGAATTTAACCCGTTTTGAAGAGCATTTAAGCTAAGCTTATGGCAATGTTGAAGTTGGGGAGAATGGTTTAGCTTGAAAAGAGAAAAAGGATTTGGTGATACAATGCATTCTAAGACAAAGAAATTGAAAAAAAAAAAAAAGAACAAAAAGAAAAGAAAATCAAAAGAAGAGAATGCATTGTGAAAGAAAGAAATAAGGATTGAACAAGATCGAAAATTTTGAAAAAAGAAATGCTCTTCATAGTCTTTACACTTTCTTGTTTCAATGGTCGTGTACATATGTCCCTTGTTTTTAACCCCGACCAAGTTACAACCGATAAAAGCCCTTAGTGATCTTTTGCTTCCATGATTTCTTATGTGATCGGTTAGATATTGTATGAATTGCTTAGTATTTGCATCATTTGTCATTTGAGCGAAATTGCCTCGCAGTTGCAAACGCGTTAATCTCCTTCAATCCTTTTTCGAAGAGGAGTGTTAGAGTGACATGAGCATGATAGTTTAGTTGTCTCTTGAAACATTATCTGAGATTTGTTTAAGAATCAAGTTCTTTCATATTGTCGATTCTAGGATTGTGTAATTGTTGCTTTGTTACAATTGTTGTTTATTTGAGCCGTTTATCTTGTCTTGGTTGAATCAAATGCTCGAGCAAATCCTTTTGTTTCAATGAGAGGCATACTTTGCTTGAGGACAAACAAAGAGTTAGTTAGGGAGAGTTTGTTAGATGTCAAACATGCTATATATTTGTATTTGATACTTGGCATTTTTCAACACTTTCTTGTTTTAATTGTGGATTTTAGTAGTGAATTGTTGTTGTTCTTCAAACATTGTATTTCTACCTTTGGTGCATGTAATATGTATGCTATTGTGCAGGAAAGTGCATTAATTGCTCAAAGAGTGAAGACACAAAAAATTGATGCAAGTTGCCAAAGAAAAGAGGAAAACAACAGCAGGTTCGCTTTGCGAACTTGCCAGCGAGCGTTCACTTTGCGAACTCTGGCGAAGCTCCCAGTGAATAGCTCCAGAATTGGACAGAGGGAAAAGTGGCTAAAGTTTTCTTTGCGAACTTCCAGCGAATGTTCGCTGCTTCACTCGCTTTGCGAACAACCTAGCGAAGGACCCTTGGATATGGTAGGGGCAAAAGGACCCAAAATTCGCTTTGCGAATGTTTTGGCGAGTAGTTGGCTTTGCGAATGAAACATTCGCATTACGAATTCACGAAGACAACCAAGGGCGGTTCAGTTATCAGAAGGCACTTTAGGTGACATTTTCTTCATTCGCTAGGTGAATGGATCATTCGCGGTGCGAATGGATCATTCGCAGTGCGAATGTATCAGATTTCAAGTGTACTATAAAGTGACTTTTACACTTTCTTGGGATCATAACTTCACCTTTTCACACCATAACCTTATTTTCTGATTTTTCTTCATCAAAGAGAGATTTTTCACATAGAGAAGCTGGAATCGCATCCGATCTCGATTATTCAATGCAGATGCTCTTTCATCTCCTCACAAAACTTGTGAAGCAAGCTACCATGACTATGTATAGCTAAACACATCCTTGTGTCAAGATTAGTGGTAGGTTATCCATCATTTTGTATGTATTGATCTTGGTTGTAAGTTTGTGAACTTTGTTGATGATAAATATAGAGGAAACACTTTGTTTACATGGTTTATATTTTGTTTAATTCATGTTCGAGAGAAATTTATTAAACTTGACCTAAGTTTCAATCCATCAATAATCATAAGGCTAGAGATAGTTTTGAAAGTTGATGTTCATAAATATTGAACTTGAATGTTATCATATTAGTAGTTTGAGTGAGAGATTATCAAAGGATCAATATGATAAATCTCACAACAAGTGTTCGAGAGAAACTTTTTGAGAGGATATGTGGTTATATTCATTGTTAACGAGTTCACACGCTTTATCGAGTTGATACGTACGAAACGGATTATTGAACACTAGTCTTGGCATGTTTTTACCAAACCCTAAAACCAATCTTTTTACCGTTGAATTCTAAATTTTATGTAAACGTTACGAAACGAAAAACCAAACCCTTTGTTACTATAAAGTTTGAAACGCTTTTGACTATCGAACGACGGCAATATACACAATCTCTGTGGATACAATAAAACACCCCTGAAATACTTTTCAACAGTTACCACTCGATGAACCTAAGACATTCTCCTTGTAATTTTTGTCCCCCATGCTCCCTTTGTGTAATTTTTGTCCTCAATCCCACTAGTGTGGATACCCCTGCCAAGTTACATATGTATGTTTTCCTCCTACCATAGAGTTGATCACTAGAACATCAGCTGACCTAAGAGTTGATCTTCTCTCTTATGGGTCAATTAAGAAATTCACATGCGCTTCTTTCTTCACAGATATCCCAACACGTCGAAATAAATCAAATAAGAAATCTCTAACAAAGTCATGTTGTGTTTGAATCCTGGAAGCTTCTTATAATGAAAGGTGTGTTTCCCAAATGTATCTTAGCATGCCTTACGGGAATTAGGGAAACCCGATCAACAAGAAATAATGGAATCATAAGTCGATATTTAAGGATGGTATGCTACTATATCAGGGACATACATTGGCATATACCATCAATATGCATAGCAAGGAGAAAGTTTTGAGTATGTGCTGCTTTTTATCTTGTGGTCATGTCAAACATTACATCTATGTTCTGAACACTTTTACTAAAAAGAGAACTCGCAAAAAACATGTTGTGCTTTATGAGGGACGATGTTCTTACTATAGTAAAATTGCTATGGTCAAAATTTAGAATCGTAGAACTATGACCATCCAAAGCTCTGTCGAAATCAATGTACATACCATATATCACACTATCTTTCAATTATGTCTTATAACACACAAGATTAAACCCTAAAAACCACAAACGTTTATGAGCCAGTCTCTACTGCTAAGTACAAACCTAATCCCTAACTATAATAGATAAAGAATTCATCTCTATTGAAAATCCTCGAAAAAATAACCTTAATCATCTACAATATCTCCTGCCATTTGCAACTCTTTATCAAATTAAATAGTTACTTTTTTTAATATAATTAGATTGATATGTTCTAGGGAAAAAAAAGGAGTTTCTCTAACTCAAAATTAAATTTAAAAATATATATCATAAAAATTGAAATTGAAATTATATATATATATATATATATATATATATATATATATATATATATATATATATATATATATATATATATATATATATATATATATATATAATTTTTAAAAATACATACAACAAAGTATATAATAGAAAAAGTAGATAGTAATAAGAATAAAAATTTATATCCCATATAAGAGGGTGGGACATCCACTATATTGGAAGGTAAAGCCAAATTGGATACTCTCCTAGAAATAAATAAGTAACCCTCTATTCTGTACAAACACACACTCTTTTAAAGATGCTAAAGATTTGAAAGTAGAAGGACAGTTTGCTAGCATAAAGTAAAAGATGAATACTAATGTGGGAAATTTTGTTCTTTAAAAGCATCAACATTATATATTTATGTATCAAACTTGCACAAACAAATTTCTTCCATTTATGGTTTTTGTTTCAAAGCTTTTTTATATAAATCCCAACAGAATAAGACCAGGGTATGTATGGTTAATTTTGATTAGATAAAAAATACTAAGTAGTTGTCATTAACACACTAAAAAATAAACCTCTAATTGTATGGTCAACAAGGATATATAAAATTAAACAGACAAGGCTAAAACTAGGACTTTACTTACTTTACCACAAAGGTTAATTAGTTTTCTTTATTCTCTTCTAATAACTAATAACTACCTTGTTATATGTATGAATATTTATGATTTAATGCTCTTGACAAGTGGTTGTAGCAAGTCTTTAAGGAGAAAATTCGAGGGAAAAAAAGGTACTAAATTAATCATGATTCTCTTGCCCATTTTATTCCAATCCACATGCAAGAAAACTACTTAGGAACTTACCTTTAACTTTGCCTAAAGTCTCTCATGATTCTCTTTGGCAGCATTAAATATTCTCTAATATCAGAATCAAGAACAAGAACAACAAGAAGAAGTGATATCAAGATACTGTTCAAGGAATCTTTGCTACATGTATTTTTTTATTATATATATATATATATATATATATATATATATATATATATATATATATATATATATATATATATATATATATATATATATATATAATATGTTATTCAGATATATGGTTTTGTTAATAGCCCTCTACTTCTATATGTTGTGTCTCATGACAGATTATTGGAAGAAGAATTTTAATCAATCAGTGTAATAACATAACATCTTTCAAATTGAATAATCAAGATTTGCATGCAATTGACACATGCAATGCTTATAGATTGCATGGTTTTAAACAAAACTGAATCAGATTCTAATACATTTTTTTTTAAATTGTTTTCATAGTGTGGTTTAGCATGGTATATGCCATTTAGTGGAACTTGTCTAAGGATTAGAACAAATATATATATATACAAAATAAAATTATAAGTATATAGTTACATAACAAAACATAATAAGGAATGACAAATGTACTTATTCTTAACCATGGAACAAGTCAAATGCAAGGTTATAAGTGGTCCTGTAAACGCATGAACTAGTACTGTATTTAACAAAATGATGAAAGTATAAAAGCAAGTACAATTCTATCTTTCCTTTTTTTATTAAGTCCTGGCTGCTTAGGATTCCAAAGGATAGGGACTATGTTTTTGTGCCAAAGAAAGAATTAAAAGTTTAGGGTCCATCTTACTTATATTTTAAATGGTGCAAGCTGAATAAGTACCAAACTTATTGAAGGAGACAAAAAAGAATGTGTTCTTATTCTATTCTTTTACCTCCAAACACTCCAATATAGGAAGCATCTTGGCATTTCTTTCTTTTGTTAATATCCAATCTTGCATGTTATGGTGGTTTAGTCAATAGAATCCAATTTATGTATTATGTCTTTTTCTCAAGACTTTTGCTATATAGATCATAACATTATGAAGGACTTGTAAAAATGACAACAAGATTAATAACAAAATATGTAGGCTTATAAGTTCTTAGAATCTTCCTCTCTAGAACAAAAATAAAGGATGGGTTTTGGCTGTTACAAGTAGAGAGGATATCAGATTCTTTAGAACCGAGTTATATAATATGAAAAAGAAGAAAAAAAATATATATACTCTTTCAAAATTTGAGCATATGATTCTCACTTTTATCTGGCAAAAGAATAAGAATGCATATTGAGTTAAAATTTCAAGGATCAATTCTGGAACCTAATGCAGTTTGGAAAATTGATATTTGCATATAACTTTCTTTTCATTAAGTTATTAATATTTTAGTTCATGACATTTCATGCATCTGAAACCCATAATATGTATTGATAAAGGTTGTGTAAGGAAAATTAAAAAATGATTTCTCTTAAAATTTGATAATTAGGCCTTATTCAAGTCTTATAATGACTATGCTAAAATTTGAAAATGGGAGCAGTTTCAGCGAAGACGTGCCCACCTTTCGGGTAAAGATGTGATTTTCCGACCATATGGGTGGTTGCTCTTAGCCCAATGTGATTGTTCCTTATGGTTTTGGGCTTCTCTTCTTATCTTGTTATCCAATTGTGGTATCGGAGTCAATAGTTCGACCAAAGAAGTTGTCCTAAAAACGAGGTAATCAGACAGCCTTATTCGTTGTTGTATCTGAGTCAACTGTGGTGCAAGTGTAAGTCGACGAAAGAGATTCCACTTTAGGAGTGTATATCTAACGAACAGAACCGTCTTTGATGACATGCAAGGTGGGCTATCCCATCGGATTTAAATTTTGACATTTTAAACTTGGGCTAAAAAAGACCTCAAAATGTTTTTCACGGTTGAACCATGACAAAATAGGTCCCTTTCTGATTTTCCACACTTAAACTGTGGTTAATCTTACACAAGACCTCCGAAACTTAAGACGACTAAACTAACAAACAAATGGATAAATTCACATAGAAAAATTGTTGAAGCTAAAATGGAGAGCACTATCTAAGAATGGAAAGTGTAAGTTGAGAAATGGGCCCCACAAGTGAACAAAAGTAGGAAGGAATAGTATCTATTCTTAAGGTCACTCCTTAGAGAAGTATTAACTTTAAATTTTCAATTGGTTCTATTCAAGATTCCATGGCTCAACCTTTCTTGTGTATATAAATACAAGTCTCAGCATGACTTCTGCTGAAAAGAAGAACCAAGCAAGCTCAACAAACATTCAAAAGCTCTCATATATTGGATACTATCAACCACAAAAACACTTCAAAAACAAGGCTCTATCTATCTACCATACAGGATGTATCATCATCATCACCAAGCAAAAAATATTCACTCTTCTTCAAGAATGTCAATACCATCTGAGAGGCACATGTTTCTTCAAACGGGAAATGGATCTAGTGATTCTGGACTTGTTCTCTCAACTGATGCTAAGCCTAGATTAAAATGGACACCTGATCTTCATGCAAGGTTTATAGAAGCTGTCAACCAGTTAGGTGGAGCTGACAGTAAGTATACATACATACATATATACGGTGTGGATCAACAA
The DNA here is from genome assembly GCA_022829125.1 of Lathyrus tuberosus. Classification (NCBI taxonomy): domain Eukaryota; kingdom Viridiplantae; phylum Streptophyta; class Magnoliopsida; order Fabales; family Fabaceae; genus Lathyrus; species Lathyrus tuberosus. The sequence continues at coordinate 2,307,808 of JALAZF010000101.1, read as the reverse complement.
ATCTCGAGGAATTTAATTACCTTCTTTCTATTGCAGAAGCTACTCCGAAAACAGTGATGAAACTCATGGGAATTCCGGGACTTACCTTATATCATCTAAAGAGCCATCTTCAGGTAAAAATTAACATCAATGATATTTATCATATCAAAACCATTCAATGATATGTTGTTAGTGTTGATATGTGTCTGATGTCTGCGTCTGTGTCAGTTTCTCATAGAAAATAAAGCCACAAACTAAGAATCATGTTTTACCTTAGTTTGTATGGTGCAATTACTGATCATGTTATCGTTTTTGTCACCAGAAGTATAGATTGAGCAAGAATCTGCATGGACAAAGCCACAATAATAACGTGACACACAAAATAAGTAAGAGAACAATCTTTTTCATTTCTTCAAATCTAAAGTTAACTAATCAGAGAGCTATTTTACGACAACGTATACGTTTTTATATTCATCAGACACACATTCGGCTTCGGGAACTGATGAGAGACTTTCTGATCAAACCAATGGAACTCATATCAATAAATTAACCCTCGGACCGCAGCCTAATAACAACAACAAGTAAGAAAAACAAAACTCTTTTTATTTACACTCTTCATGATATTTTGTTTAAGATTTTATGCTAACTTTTGTAGCCCTTTTGGTAGAGATTTACACATAAGCGAGGCACTGCAAATGCAGATTGAGGTTCAGAGAAGACTCAATGAACAACTTGAGGTAAGTCTTTGCAACTTAACTAATATATGCATGTTCATTTTAGATCATATAAGATTCTCTCCAACGACCGCAAAACTGTTGATTTTTTATTTTATATCGAAGATCTAATAGTTCTTCAACCGCCGCAGAGAATCCAAACATGTTAAATTTGGATCATATAAGATCATCTGCAGCGGCCATAGAACTATTAGATCTTAGTATCTAATAGTTCTATAGTCACTGCAGAAGATCCAAACACATTTATTTTATGGCTCTTCAATTTTTGTTTCTTGAATTGTAAGAAACAGTTTGTAAAATTCGTACAGGTACAAAGACACTTGCAGCTTAGGATAGAGGCACAAGGAAAATACCTTCAATCAGTGCTTGAGAAAGCTCAAGAAACACTTGGTAGACAGAACTTAGGAATAGTAGGACTTGAAGCTGCTAAAGTTCAACTTTCGGAGCTTGTATCAAAAGTATCCTCACAGTGTCTAAATTCAACATTTTCAGAAATGAAGGAGTTACAAGGTTTTTGTCCTCAAACAATACAAATCACAAACCAACCAAACGACGGCTCGATGGACAGTAGTTGCTTAACATCGAGCGAGCGATCACAAAAGGAACAAGAGATCATTCAAAATGGAGGGTTTGGTTTAAGACACTTCAACAACAACAACAACAACAACAACAACAACACCAATCATGCGTTCATGGAAAGAAAAGAACAACAGTTAAAAGAAGCAGCAGCTTCTATGCAAAACCTTAGAAACACTGAAGTATTGAAATGGTGTGTTGATGAAGTGAAAAAGAACAGTACTTTTCTCACCCCTTTAGAGAGAAATCATGGAAACTTGTCTATGAACATTGGAGTTGAACAAAATCACTCAGATGTTGGTGAGTTTCATCACAGAAACACTGCAAGAACAGAAACAATGAAATCAGTGGATGATAATAACAAGATTCAACAACCTTCTAATTACTTTTCAGCTTCAAGATTGGATTTAAACAGTCGTGGGGATAACAATGAAGGTGCTACAAGCTGTAAACAACTTGATTTGAATAGGTTCAGTTGGAACTGAGATGAGATTGAAGGGATAGTGAATGAATTTTAGCCAAATGATAATAAGTTGATGTAACAAATTTAGAGCGATGATGAATTTGTAATCAACCATTATATTATGAAGGAGATAGCTCCTGTATAATATTGATACAATTTTATTCTAGATAATTCAAATTAAGTTTATGATATCATATCATATATAGTACGTAACATGCACTGTTTATTCATGAGCTAGTTGCCTAGTTCCATGTTTTCAACTCAAATATTAGTCATTAAAATGACAACATGACGAACTAGTTTTTTTTAGAGCATCAGTTAGTCTTATTAACAACTAGGATATGTTTGGAAAATGCAACTTAAGTCACTACAAGAAAAATGTGTTCCAGCCACGTGATATAGCCACATGAAATTCACGTGGTAAAATAAATGTTACGACCTAAAATACACGTCATAATATTTGGGGTTTAGTAACTGGCAGAAAGGAATCTAATTGGTGTTTATTTAGTGCTAGAACTTTGGTCAGTGGTATGAAAAAAGGGGATAGAACTTTATTTCAAAAAGTTAGCGATGGCAAAGGAATGTCAGATCCACCACAATTGACACCCGAAATGCTAGAAACAGTAAGAAAACTGGCTATAACTGAGACAAGACGCGAGTCGGCGCAACGTGGGGCAGCGCTAAAGACGCAAATGGAAGAGCAACAACTTCAAATAGAGGCAATGAAGAAGAAGCAAGCTGATATGGAGAAGATGATGCGGTAATTTATGCAATCACAGGGTGGCGATAATGAAGTGTTTGGTAGAAATGAAGAAGTTGGTGGTCAACAACTAGGGGTGGAAATAGGCTAGGCTTTATAAGGCCTGAGTCTGGACTACGATAAACTTAAAAGGCCTAAGTCTGGCCTATGGCCTATTATAGACTCTTTTTCGGTCTGGTCTGGTCTTTTTAAAAGTCTGGTCTGACCTAAAAGCCTATTTACAAGCCTTATTCTCATTATAATTCTCAATTATTTCATATTACTTAAGAAGCTTTATAGGCTGACCTATATATACATATATAAGCCGACCTATTTAGCCTTTGTTCTAATATATATGCATATATTGGTCAATATATGTATCCTTTTTTCTAATATATATGCATATATAGGACAACCTATTTAGTATATTTTTAATATATATGAAAATATAGGCCGGTCTATAAGGCTTCATAAGCTTTTTTAATAGCCTAAGTTTGACCTATTTAATTAAATAGGCTTTTAAAAAAGCCTAAGCCTGACCTTTTTATTAAAAAAGTCTAACCTGGCCTAGCCTTAAGTAGGCTAGGCTATAGGCCCCTGTAGGCCGGTCTGACTTATTTTCACCCCTATCAACAACAGATGAATGACGAGAATGACGATGATTTTGACCTTGACGAGTTTCCCGATCCAGATTGATCCGAAGGATTTATTTTAATTTTTGTAAAATATTAATTATTCATTTTAGTATATTATAAACATATTATTTAAAAATTGTATTATTAATTTTGATATTTATTTATATTTATTAATTTTGGTATTAATTATATGGCTTAAATAATGTTTTCGTCCCTGTAAGGGGGCGAGTTTTTGATTTTGGTCCCTGAATCTTTTTTTTTTCGGTCCAAGTCCTTAATATTTGATTTTTTTTTGCGATTAGTCCTTGACGTTAAACTTCCGTTACCAAAATGATGATGTGGCTAACGTCAGCGACGTGGCAAGTGTTTTTTTATCATTTTTCATTTATTTTAATCCCCAATAATTCCACAACATGGTTCTTAGCCACTAAACCATTCAACTCACTTGTGTTTTTATTTGCAACAAATTTATATATTACATAAATCCAATATTTGCTATTTAATACTTATATTTAAAATACTGCACTTATTTAATACAATTAGCATAAATTATTTTATACTGATAATATAAATTATTTTATAGAGTTTAATATTTAATACTTATTAATATAACTAAAAATTATTTAATATAAATATTTATATATACTGTTAGTATAAATTATTTAATATAATTAGTATAAATTATTTAATATAGTCAATATAAATTATTTAATACAGTTAGTATAAATTATTTTATATAATTTAATATTTAATACTTATTAATATAAATATAAATTATTTTATAAATTAGTATAAATTATTATATAGTATCGTAATTATTTACTATTAACTAATAATACAATATTATTTACTAATAATTATTTATTATTTATTATCGTAATTATTTATTATCTATTATCGTAACTAATAATTATTTATTATTTAAATAACTAAATAATTTTAATATTAATAATCATAATTATTTAATATCTCATTTATTTAATTTACTGTAATTAATATTATAATTATTTAATAAATTAAACTATTATTAATAATTTACTGTAATTAATTAATACTCTAATTATTTAATAAATTAAACTAAATAAATTTACTGTAATTATTTAGTAAATTAAACTATTAAAAATACTAAATAAGTATTTAATATTTAAATTATTAGTTTAAACTAATAATACTTATAATAATTATTTAATATTTAGTTTAAATTAATTAATAACAAATTATTATTTAATAATAATACAGTATTAACTAATAATGTTATTAACTAATAGTGAAATATTTTATAATTACTTTATTAAATATTTAGTAAATAATATTGTATTTATATTAATAATACTGTAAATAATTACTATATTAATAAGTAGTTTTTATTTATTAATATTTAAATACTAAAATAGTTGAAATATTATTTAGTTAAACATATGCATTATAATTTTAATTACTTTGGTGAAATATTAAAATAGAATATGAAATATTAATTTTAGTGAAATATTATTTAATTAGTTTGTTAAATAATTTTAATTACAGTATTATTAAATAATTTCAACTATAACATTATTAATTACTAATTAATAAAATAATTAATTATTTCAACTAATAATTTTAAGTTACAGTATTATTTACTAAATATTTCATAATTATTAGTATAGTTACATAATTATTTACAATATTAATGATTAGTATAAGATGCAGTATTAATTATTTAGCAGTATTAATTATTTACAGTATTAATTATTTTAATTAATAATTTTAAGTTGCAGTAATATGTTAGTATATTAGTATGTTAGTATATTACTATTAGTATATTTAATAGATGCAGTAATATTAGTATATTAGTATATGCGTTAAAAATATAAACAAAATGAAGTAAATGGCTTGGTGGAAATATGTTATTGTGGTAATCTAAAGGTCCTAGGTTCGAAACTACATTGGGTTTTTTTTTTAAAGATTATGAATTCATCATTTAACACTCAACAAACAAAACAATGCTTATGTGTAATTATTGGAAATTAAAAAACAAAACAATGCTTATGTGTAATTATTGAAAATTAAAAATAATAGAAAATGATAAAAAAAAAAAAAAGCGACGTGGAATTAGTGGATATGGAATTAGTGGATATTAATATAAATGAAAAATGATAAAAACAAGCTTTGCCACGTTAGCCACATCATCATTTTTGTAACAGAAGTTTAAAGTCAAGGACTAATCGCAAAAAGAAATCAAATGTTAAGGACTCAGACCGAAAAAAAAAAGATTCAGGGACGAAAACCAAAAACTCGCCAACTTACAGGGACAAAAATACTATTTAAGCCTAATTATATTTATTATTTTTCATTTTAATATATTATTAAAAAAAGGGTTAAATATGTTTTTAGTCCCTCTAAATATTTCAATTTCGTTTTTAGTTCCTCAAAAAAATTTCTTTAAAGAATGGTCCTTCTAAAGTTTTTCGTCCATACTTTTGGTCCCTCATGTCACCGTCCGTTTACAGAAGACGATGTGGCACGACACGTGGCACTGCCACATGTCAAAAATGCTGATGTGGCCTGCCACGTGGCTAAGGTCAAGAACATACTTAAACCCATAAAAAATCGTAGCTAATCCATAACTAAACTCGTAGCTAATTTCTAGCAAATTCGTAGCTAATCTCTAGCAAATTCATAGCTAATATTTATTTTTAAACAAACTCAAACAACACTCCACTTCCTACGGTATTTAAAGATATGGAGAGAAATGGTTGCAGCAAGACTCTTCAAACTTATAATTCATTAATATGGGGGTTAGGAATTAAATGGAAAATATTTGAAATATATAGATTGATGGATGAGATGAGAGAAACAGGAATACGTCCAGATATTTGCACTTACAATAATATGATTAGTTGTCTCTGTGAAGGGGGAAATCAAAGGATGCCAATTCTCTTTTACATGAACTTCTAGATAAGGACATATCTCCCAATGTATCTTCCTTCAAAGGATGCCACCGTCTTTCGTCGAAAATTACACAAGGATGGTGGAAGTGATTGGCAGACTATAATTAACAGTTATTTACATATGTTAGTGAAGATAATCTTTTCATTCCAATTTGGAGTTCTGTTCTTCTTTTATGCTAGATTGTTTGGGTTGTCTTGGATTAATTATTGACACTGTTAGGGCTACTAATTTAAAACTCCACACCACTAATTTCTAAACGTGACTAATAGTTCTCTTTAAACATGCTCTGAGTAATTACGTCTTGAGCTTATGAGTATTGACGTTTCCAATTACTGAATTTTCTTAGAAAATCATGTTTAGATGATTTGATGACTACCATGTGATGAAATGCTTGCATTCATTGCTATACCTTATTTTTTCGTCAGTTTCTAACTCAACCAGATTGAGAGTCTCACATGAAGTATATGATTATATCGTTTGAATTGTCTTCATCTAGAAAGAGTTTCTTTACATCGCGATATATAAAAATGATCTCTTATTATTGTTTGCTTCCATTTCAAATATATTAGTTTTATCAAACTAAATACAAACATGGATCCGGATCTTGGAATTTTTTCTTGTCATGAGTTCTGTGTGCAGCTTTTTCATGGAGTTCAAGAAAGGAACCAGTTGTTGCATTATCTTCGTGTGAAGCTGAGTACATTGCAGCTTCTATGGCAGCATGTCAAGCTCAATGGATCAACATGTTACTATGGAATTGAAACTGGTGAAGAATGAAAAGATGGAGCTCAGAATTGATAGTAAGTCAGCCATAGACTTAGCAAAACAGCCAGTTGCACATGGTAGGAGTAAACATATTGAACAGATAGCAGATTTGCTTACAAAGTCTTTGAAGTCAAGCAGCTTTGATTACTTGAAGATGAAACTTGGAATGGCTGAAGCATCTAACTAAATGAATTAAGGAGGTGTATTGGTTTTAGTAATTCAATGTTAGTTAGAATCAGTTTTACATTTATTTAATATAGCTGTTACATTTGCTTGATGTATATATAGCTTCATAAGCTTTGTAAACTTCAATCAATTCAGTCAATTAATGAAATGTGTACACTCACTATTCATTCATCTCTCTTCCTCTCAATTCCAAGAAACACAATCTTCTGAACTTTTCACAAACAGCTTCTAATCTTTCTTCATTATTCAATAATTGTTTTATCACAAAGAAGTATATCGAGTTTGCTGCTTCAAATTCCACTTTATGAGTAACATGAACATTGACTGTAAACTTTTCTCCTTCTTGTATGGCAATGATAATTGTAAATTTGTTTGAAAATTGTTGGTCTGATAGGATTTAATCTAAGAAAAATAATATTTAAACAAAAAATAAAAAAGGTCACGGCTGTATATTCTAGGACTTGTCTCATATGACTCATGATTCTAAAATATTCTGAGTAACTGTGTTGATATTCTAACTTTTCTGAGGCATTGTAGACAAAAAATATTTATGTTCATTTTCTACTAATATAGCATAGTATTGGGGACATAGACAATAATATTATTACTTAAATGACATTACTACCACTGAAAAATATGAAAAATATGTAGGTACTAACTAGATACAAACCAAACCAACACACTCCAGATTCCTTCAAAATCTAATTTGCATGATCCTAATTCATAACTAAACATTGGTTGAAATAAGTTGGAACCATTGGCTTTGGGGATTGTTTAAACATGAAGAATCATAATCATCTATGCAGATGCATTTTCTGGTCACTATCTTGGAAGAACCATTTCCACAGCAGAATCCATCAACCTTATTGGAGAACCATTTCCGACAGAACTCCATTGGTTATGACTCTTACAATCACCCAACAAAAGTTCATTGTTGCTCTTATTCACATAAGCACACTTACCAGTCAATGGATGGAACATCATATAGGAAGGACGATCGTCGCCGGTGGAAGGGTATGAAAGGCTGGTTCTGGTTCCACATTTGAAGGTGGTGTTGTTGCAGCTAGAGAGTAATACATGAGAAGGTAACAAAGTTGTATTGTGAAGAAAGAAGATGAAGAAGAATATGGCGATGGTGGTGATGACAAGAGAGGAGAGGGACAAGGACATCATAGTTTGTCGTTCCTTAATTTGTGTTTTTCTACAATAAATTAGCTACAGAATAGCTACGATTTTAGCTACCGATTAACTAAGAAATTTTATGGGTTCAAATATGATATTGATCTTAGCCATGTGGCATGACACGTCAGCATCTTGTCATGCTGGCAAATCCACGTGGCGTGCCACATCAGCTCTGTTAGTTTCATTTAACGTTAGGGACCAATTGTATAGACAGAAAACTTTTGAGGGACCATTCTTTGAAAGAAATATTTAGAGGGACTAAAATCAAAAACTGCAATATTTATGAGGACCAACAACATATTTAACTCTTAAAAAAATTATTATTAATTTGTATTTAAAAATAATTAAAAAAACAATTTATTTATTTATTTTATTATTCATTTTAATAAATTATTAAAAAACAATTTATTAAAATTTTATTAAAACGTAAAACAATACCGTTTTTTATTTAAAAAAAAAAAAAACAAATTGCCAAGTGATTTTCACGTCGCAACTAGCCGTGTGGATATCACGTCGCAACTAGCCATGTGAATATCATGTTGCAACTTGCCACGTGAAAATTACGTGGCAACCTTCTTACACCTTCTGCCCACTCTGCTGTTATGCCTGCTACTACTAAAGTATAACATGTAAAGTTGAAACTTCTGTGGAGACTGTTGCGACGTGAAAATCACGTGGCAAAGTTGCGACGTGATTTTCATGTGGCAACAGAGTTGTCACACGTGCTCCTTCCCCGTGAAAGATCATGTCGCAAAAAACTCGTTCTGACGTGATTTTTCACGTTGTGACATGAATATCACGTGGCAACTGAAAGTTTTTTTTTTGTAGTGAGTATATGTTTTTCCGGTGATATATAAAATACATAAACAATTTATAAATTATTTATATATTTATAAAATAAAGGAATTCATCAAGATATTTTTATTCATATAATTTGCTCCCTTTCTCTCCTTACTTTGCAGCACTTTTACACTCCTTCATTTTCATATGCGTGAAAGAGATTATAATTCACCAAAAGTCTAGGACCAAATGGGTGAAAGAAGGAGATCATAATTCAAAAAGTTTTCATTGTCGGCTGAAACAGAGAACAAGGAAGACTGTAATTTCATCTGTTATGGTAGGATCAGAATTGGTTGAAGAAGTTGATCTTGTCAAAATTTGTATCAAGAATCACTTTGAAGTAATGTTCAGCAAGCCACAACTGGCTCGACTAAAGATGGTTTTCCAAGATTTGGCAAGGTTGTCCAGTGATGACAACAGTAAGTTGGAAGAGTGGTTCGGTGAGGACGAAATTAGGGAGGCAGTTTTTAGCTGTGCTGGCAGTAAAAGTATGGGACCGGACATATTCAATATGGGATTTTTGTAGAAATGTTGGGAGGTGATACGAGTTGATTTTGTACGATGCATCCAAGAGTTTCACTCATGTGTCAGGTTACCTAAAACTATGACCTCGTCATTCCTCGCTTTAAATCCTAAAATTGATAACTCGCGGCATTTGGATGATTATAGGCCAATAAGTCTAATAGGTTGCGTGTATAAAGTTATTTCTAAACTTCTAGCTTCAAGATTGAAGAGTTTTATGGGGAAGATTGTATCTAGAACTCAAACGACGTTCATATCGGGTAGGAAATTACTTGATGGGTGCTTGTTCTAAATGAGTTAATCGATTTGGCCAAGAAAAGGAAATGCAGTTGTGTCATGTTTAAGGTTGAATTTTCTAAGGCCTATGACTGTGTGGATCGGTCTTTTCTCAGACTGTTGTTATCTTCCACAAGGTTTGGGCCAAGATGGTTAGCTTGGATGAATTTCAAGGTGTTTACGAGCTTCATTTTCGTACTTGTGAATGGGAGCCCCACTGATACTTTCAAGGTGTATCGTGGTTTGAGACAAGGTGACCCATTATTGCCGTTTCTTTTTTCAATTGTGGCTGAAGGCTTTGCAGCCTTGGTCAGGAGGTCATCTGACATGGGTTTGTTTAGGGGTTTTAAAGTTAACGACGAAGTTTTTCATTGCCTATTGCATTTCGCTGATGATACCGTGCTATTAAGCGATGGAAGTTGGTCAAACTTATGGGATTTTAAATCAATTCTAAAAGGATTTAAATTGGTATCCGGTTTGAAGGTGAATACGAGCAAGAGTTGTTTATTTGGTTTAGGAGTTGGTGATTTCTTCTTGAAGGCAGCAGAGCAATTTTTGGCTTATAGGATTGGATCAATTCCATTCAAATTCTTAGGGTTGAGGGTCGGTGATAATCATAGACGAATGTCGTTTTGGAAGCCGGTTGTAGATTATTTCAAGAAAAGGTTATCAACATGGAAAATGATATTATTATCTATAGGAGGTAGAGTCACATTGCTTAATTCGGTTTTGGCAAACCTACCAATTCATCACTTCTCATTCTTCAAGGCGCCAAGGAAAGTACTGGATGAATTTATTTCAATACAAAGAAACTTCTTATGGCACAGATCGGATGTATGTAAAGGAATGGCTTGGGTAAGTTGGAATTCTATTTGCAACACTAACGCGAAGGATGGTCTTGGATTGAAAGATTTAAGTTTGTTTAATTTGTCATTGTTGACCAAGTGTTTGTGGCGTGTTTTAACTGAACCTGATGCAATATGGTTTGGGGTGATGCGTGAAAAATATGGTGACATTGCAAAATTGATTTTGTCAAGGGAGGATATTCCATAAAAAACAAAAGCCTCTTTGTGGTGGAAGGATGTGCTACGATTAAATTCTGAAGCTGTTGTTGTCATTTTGGGGATTTAATTACTATTTGTTTGGGTGACGGCACGAGAACTCCGTTTTAGACTGCAAGATGGTTGGGTGGCGTAACTTTAAAACATCAATTCCCTCGATTTTTGCTTCGTCTCCCAACCGTGGCAGCATGCTATCTGATATGGGGAATTGGGATGGTAACAGATGAGAGTGGCGGCTGGAACTACAAAATCATGTTTTATCTCAAACTTGCAGGATGATTTTAGTGAATTATAGCTACTGTTGCAGAATTGTACACCAATTAAGAATGTCGATGATGTTGTCTTATGGCCTTTGGGTGAGTTCAATTATTTTACTGTTAAATCTTTCTATTCCATTTTGTCTTTGGCTGCGGGTGAAGAGGATTTAGAGGAACAAAACATGGCAACCATAAATTGCCTATGGAAAACCATGATACCTTTAAAGGTAAAGGTATTTGGATGGAGACTCCTTCTAGATCGATTACCTACGAGAGCTAATCTCTTTCGTTGTGGCATTATTTTATCCCTCATGATCTTATTTGTAGATTTTGCTTTGGTCCAATGGAAGACTCAAGCGCCATTTTTATCACTTATTCTTTGTCAAGGATTGTTTGGAAGAAAATTTGTGTTTGGATGGGAATTCGAGGGGTTAACGATATATGTACATCAAAACATTTTCTATCTTGGATGGATAAGCTTAGAGGTAGGTGTTCCAAAAGGATTGCTTGTAGCATATGGATGGTGATTTGCTGGAGCATTTGGTGGGCTAGAAATCAAGTTATGTTCAATGATGTGGTTGGAGATTCAGAGTCGATTGTGGTAAGAATCATGTATTTATCTTGGTGGTGGATTTTATCCTTATCCAAAGGTAGACTTTGTTGTAATTTCTATGATTGGTATAAACAACCATTAGATTTTATTTAATGTTGGTGTAAATTATGTTGGATTGTTGGATGTAAGAGGGTTGGGGTACCCTTAGTACCTTGTTGATGAATCTATTTGGATTATATAAAAAAAGTATACAAAGAATCTCTGTACTAAAAGTCTATCCTATATTTCTAAAATGAAAAACCTATTTAAATAAAATCAAGGGAAATGCTAACAAGTGTCCCAAGAGCACTCTTTAAAACCTTAAAATAGTAATTTTTTTCTTGAAAATGTGTGTATTTAATGCTTCAAAAATTGAAATGGTTAAATTTTCTATAGAATGTTTAACGAGTGGCCAAGGGGCACTTAGTGATGGTAATTTGACTCATTCTCAATGGACACCCGTAAAATTACCCGCAATGAGTAGGATAAAAACCCGCAAAAATGGGTACGGGCGCGAGCTCGAATAATTACCCACAAAAATAAGCGGGTATGAGTGCGGGTATGGGCACTTTGGTACCCACCCCGCCCCATACTCGCACAATATATATATTTATGTATTTTAATTTATATTTATATATTTTAATTGATATTATATAAAAATGTATTGATAATGTGAAAATATACCGTTTATTTTGACTCGATTCGCATGCAAATTAATTTCGTTTTACTTGTTTTTCGTATTATTATGTTGTGTTATGTTTGTGTTTCAGGTATTTGTCGAATAAGAGCATCCGTGCGAGAAAACCGGGAAAAGAGAAAGAAAATGAAGAAAAAGAGAAAATTCTGCCATTTTACTAATATGGCGTTCGCCGTACCCAGATGGCGTTCGCCATGGACAGACGGGGTTTGCCATTACGTCGCAGACAGCAGTTTTTGCGAAGTTGGCAGTTTCAGGCAATTTTTGGCGGTTTCTTCTCCCTCTATTTCAGAATTCGAATTTAGGCCTTGTAATTGTATTTTTCCTCTATAAATAAAACCTCTTAGGCCAGTTCCAAGGGGGGATCAAAGCGCGGAAGTGCTATTGCAATTTAGTTTGATTCCTTAGGCATATATTTACCGTTAAAAGCAACAATTACTCACACTGGGGAATTGTTGCAAATTTGTACTTTCTTTATTGCTGTACTTTTGGATCAAATTAATACAAGTTTCCATTTTTGTTTCGTTCCGATTTACTTTACTGCAAATTTACAGGTTCCATTACTTTACCGCATTTCTAGTATAATTGTTACTTTAATGTATTTAACATGTTAGTTTTAGGCAATGTATGCTTTAATATGCTAGACTTAGGATTAATTATATCCGGCTAAATAATTGAAACCGTCGTATAAGGACCGTCGTTACCGACGGGACTCGGTAGAAATTATAGGCGCGGAATTGTGAATGTATGTCATTTTGGTTTCAATTTCCAAGTTTAATTTAAGTAGCTTTGTCACGAGAGTGAGAGGTTATTTAACATTGTTTTGTCACGAGAGTGAGAAGCAAATTAAGGTTTGAGCCGAGATCCGCGAGAGCGTGAGGAGTGAACCGAATAGTGGGAATTAGGCATCATATCTAAATACAGCGAGAGCGCTTTAGATATCGATTAGGATATTATTGGCTTTCAAAGTGTGGTTTCTTAGTTACCGGGCGAGCGAGAGCAAAATCTTGGGATTAAGAAGTATGCCTTTAGTTAAGACCGCGAGAGCGTTAGGCGGAGCCTTTAAGTCGGTATATTCTACGGAATAGGCGTATAATCACAATCAGTACCCATTTTCTTTAAGTCCCTTAGGTGCGCGGAAATCATATTTCGGGCTCGTTTTAGTATTAATTTCAAACCTTTAGTAATTAGCGGTTATATTTCTGTTCGTACCTTTTTAATCATAGCCTTAGCTTTACAAAGCAACGATAGATTAAAGTAGGTTGATATTGGTCTTTGTGGGTTCGACAATCTTTTATATTACTTCGATATTTCCGTGCACTTGCGGACGCATCATGTATGTCTATAAATTTTAAAAAGTATAACAATGTTAAACAATTATGTATTTAATATAAGTGTTCGATTATTTCAACAATAAATTTTTTGAAAATTTTTTAATGTTTTTAAAAACTTAAAATAATATGATGTTTTATAATTGAACTATTTATTTTTAATAGGAATATAGGTAACGGGTACAGGTATAGATACTTATATACTCATAGAGTACGAGTGCTAACTTTGGCGCCCAAGCGGGTATGGATTCGGGTACGCCGATTTTTTCATATCGCGGATATGGGGATGAGTACTATAGTACCCTGCCCATTGTCATCCCTAGGGGCACTCATTAGCAAGACCCTAAACTTAAACCTATTTGAATGCAAATTATATACTCAAATACAATTGTATTATGGTTAAATTCAATTAAACTTATTTAAGTAAAATAATATCTTTATTAATTATATAATATACTCCTAGCACCCTCTCAAGTTGGAGGTGAGATTGTAACATAAAAAACACCCAACTTGTCGAGTATTCGTTTATAAGCATCAACTCTAAGTGGTTTAGTAAAGATGTCAGCTAGTTGATCAAAAGATCGGAGATATGAAGAATTGATAAGACCTGATTTAATCTTCTCACAAACAAAATGACAATTAATTTTAATGTGTTCGGTGCGTTCGTGAAAAACTGGATTTTTGACAATGTGAATGAAAGCTTGATTGTCACAATAAACTGTGGTCGATTGAGGATGGTCAATACCGAGATGAGAGAGAAGATATTTTAACCATTGCAACTCAGAAGATAAAGTTGCAAGAGAGCGATATTCAACTTCAGCTGAAGAATGTGAAATGGTTGGTTGCTTCTTGGTTTTAGTCCATGAAATAGGATTAGAACCCAACATGGTAAAATAGCCGATAATGGATCAATGTGCTGTAGGAAAACCAGCCCAATCAGATTCTGCATAACCAACTAAATTAATGGAGCTAGATGCTGAAAAAAATAAGACTTTGCCAACACTCCCTTTAAGATATCAAATAACCCGTGTGGCTTCATCATGAGAGGAATATGGAGATTGTATGATTTAACTTAGAGTGTTAACAACATATTGAATATCATGTTGTGACAATGTTAGATATAAGAAACGACCAATGAAGCGATGATAGATTATTAGATTAGAAAGAAGGCTTTTGTCATAGACAAAGGTGCTGTCCATAGGAAAATATGATGGTCGGTAACCAATCATACCAGAGTCAGGTAGATTTTCAAGTGTTTATTTTCTTTGACATGAGAATATCCCCTTTTTAGAACGAGATACTTCAGCACCTAAAAATAGTAAAGATTACCAAGGTCTTTTATGGAGAAAGACTGAGCAATGAATTGCTTTATATCTAAGATGACATCTTTATTGTTGTCGGTGATAATGATGTCATCAACATAAACAAAGACAAATATGGTAGTTTGATTACAATTGTAAGTGAACAAACTATAATCAGAAATTGATTGACAAAAACCTTTTTTAATAAGAGTGGTGGAAAATTTTGAGAATCATTGGTGAGAAGCCTCTTTAAGACCATAAATTCATTTATTTAATTTGCAGACATATGGTTTCCCTTTATGAGAGAATCGAGGTGTTAATTTCATATAAACTTCTTCATTGAGATCTCCTTGAAGAAACACATTATTTACATCAAGTTGATGTAATAACTAATTTTTAATGGCAGCGATAGAGATAAGTAGTCGAACTGTTACTAGTTTCGCGACAGGTGCAAAGGTATCATGATAGTCGATGCCTTGAACTTGAGTGTGTTGGGTCATGAGGAAGAGCATCAACATTGGTCCAAGATAAACACACAAATGAGAGAGATACCACATATTCACCCAAAACCTTAAGGTGATATGTGTATGGGTTCTCCCACTTATAAATGCTCAAGTCTCCACATTCATAACCAATGTGGGACTCCTACTCACACTTAACTTTATTATTCTCAACACCCACGCTCAAGTGTGAGTCCATAATGCTCCCCTCAAGTGGAAACTCTTTTGTCTACATACACTTGTACCGCTATTGACACCTCTTTCCTGGGCATTTTGATACACCTCTTCCTAGGCATTTCGATTTCAATGGGACACCTCTTCCTGAGCATTTTGATACAAGTAATTTGGTCCCTTTACTCGAACCAAAGGATCATGATACCATTTTTTGGGTCATGAGGAGGAGCATCAACAATGAGCCAAGATAAACACACAAGTCATCCATAAATCATGTGAATAATCCAGTTTTGCATGGAGTGAGTAAGCACATCGAAGCTAGATTTTACTTCTTAAAGGAAAAGGTAAATCGGTGTGAACTTGAAGTAATGCATTGCTCAAGTGAAGCTCAGTTGGCCGACATTTTCACCAAAGGATTGAAGATCGATAGATTCCTGAATGTGAGAAACAAATTATGAATACTTCAGATCAACTATGATTAGTGTATGTTCGACAACTTGGAATATAGGGGGTATGTTGAGATATAAGTAATATAATCCAAATTATGTGTGGCCCAAGCCCAAATATAATAAGGGTTTAGAGTTTGTTATATTTGTTACTCAATAGACAAGTCACTTAGCTGTATATAAATAGATACTTTGTAATTCAGTTTTGTAACACAATTATATTTTTAATAATATCAATCCTTATTTTATTTACTCTCTCTCTCTCTCTCTCTCTCTCTCTCTCTCTCTTTCTCTCCTCACTAAAAGTGCCTCGCACACTGTAGCGAGCGGTTTTGGACGTGGTTGCGAAGCACTACCGCTCTTTGGTATCTACAGCTCGATTCATTTTTTATCCTATTAAAGCTGATGAAGGAAGGGAAATAGATGTCTCAAATTAACCCTGCTTGCAAACTGAGGTTAAACAGTCAAAACTGTTGGTTTACAGATGCTACAAAGATTCGGGGTCTCTATTGGGTGTATTTTTTTAAAAGTGGTGTTCGGTCGATTGGTGGGAGGTTAGGACGGATGTGTGGAAGTATGGGATTTTGGTTTTTTGTTTAGTGTGCTCGCTAAGATCTTTTCTTTCAATCTTATGCCTACGTATTCCCGTTTACCGAGGGAAATCAGAGCGTTCGTAGTTCCTCCTATTCTATGGGAGGAAATGGTATTTTGGTGTCTTGTTCAAAGCCCAAGACGTGAAGCTAAAAAGGTGGTTTGTATCTTGTTTAAAGCCCAAGATGTTAAGCTGAAAGGTCTCAACTTTAGAGAGAATTTGTCATCTCTAAAGAGGGGTTTGTTTGTCATAACCGTTTATAAGGGAGAATTACTTTAACCGGGACATGTGAATCCGGCAATGCCATAATTTCCTTTATAGGGGATTTCCAACCTAAAGGAGAAGACTTTAACTCAGTGTAGAGCAATGCTATCTTTCCTTAGGAATTTCTCATGCTAAAAGAAGGACAGTGGCATGGATGTAGATGATTCAGAGGCTTGCCGCTTACATCAATTAGATGAAGGGGAAGGAGTTGTTGATGTTTGTGTACTGTGAACGAGGCACAGCTTTGATGCTAAAAGGTTGATTGGATCAACCGGTGGTTTTCTTATACAAAGCCTAAGAGGAGGCTAATATATGTCTCATACAAAGCCCGAGAGAGAGGCTAAAAGGTTTTTGACTCAATGAGGGAGTCTTTTGGTATCTCGTATAAAGCCCGAGACGGAGGCTATTTGACTCAACAAGAGAGTTTTTGTATCTCGTACAAAGCCCGAGATGGAGGCGAAAGGGGTGATTGACTCAACGAGGGAGTTTCTGGTATCTCGTATGAAGCCCGAGATGGAGGCTAAAATTGTTAGCTCCGCTGGGGAGAATCATTGTACAAAGTCCAAGAGGAGGCTATGGTTACTGTTTCAGTTGAGTGACAAGTCCAGTATGCTGATTTAAAGAGAAAATCAGTTCTTATATGAGTAATGTTTGCACTCAGGGATTTTGATTCGAGGATCAGGGATATTTCCTGTTCTTTAAGGAAGTGGGAAATCCAAAGGGTATTGAGGTTGTCCGAGTCCACGGGGTTCCTTCCTATTTTTGAAGGGGTCACTTGAGAATGTCTTTGAGACTCAAGGATTTTAGACTGTCCGTGTCTAGAGTTTCATCTTTGGTACTATGCTTTGAGAAACAGTAGTAGACTCTTGGAAAGGACTGTTCTATGAAGATGACTAAGTTCTGTTCCTATACCTCTAGGAGGTCGTCGGGACAATTTGTACGAAGCCCAAGAAGAGGCTGGAAACTTTTAAGAAGCCGAGTGGTCCTTGTATGAAGCCCAAGAGAATGCTATCATTCCCGGAGGAAGAATCATTATACGAAGCCTAAGAGGAGGCTGTGAATACTTCTAAGAAGCCGACAGGTCCTTGTACAACGCCCAAGAGGAGGCGGGGATGCTTTTAGGAAGCCTGCGGGTCCTTGAACAATGCCTAAGAGGAGGTCGATGCTTTTAAGAAGCCGATGGGTCCCCAAACCCCCGAGAAATTCAAGACAGGCTATTCACGAGGAATAGATCAAGCCAGGAAAGTTCGAGAATTTGGAAGAAACTTAAGAGATGCCATTCACGGAGAAAAGATCATCTCTGGGGAATAGAGTTTCTTGACAAGTGCTTTTAAGAAGCCTGTGGGTCCCCAAACCCCGAGAAATTCAAGACAGGTTATTCACGAGGAATAGATCAAGCCAGGAAAGGTCGAGAATTTGGAAGAAACTCAAGAGATGCAATTCACGGAGAAGAGATCATCTTTGGGGAGTAGAGTTTCTTTGACAACTTCTACGAGTGACAGCCTATGAAAGGGTTCACCGAGAATGCTGCCTTTCATATCTCCATATTGTTTAACCCCAAGAGGAGGGAAGACTGTGTCTGGTAATCCTATGGGGATCTAGTTTTGACTATTTAAGAGTGATCAACGGACTTAATGCTAGACGTAGTTGCCGGGGAAACTCTAAATATCTATACTATTATTACACAGTTGATATGAGTTTATGAAAGAAGACTTACAGTGAAACAGCCGCACAATACAGTTATATGTATATGAAAGCGGTAAATGAAAGCATATAAGCACTTACTCGGTTGTAGAGCTTCCATGCTGTTTGGTAAGTTGTTCAACAAAGAAAGATTGAAAAAACAACAGTATATTCAAAATCAAAGGAGAAAGTGCTTTGAAAAAGAAAGATTTAGGGCTTATAGCTCAAGGAGAGGCCCAGGGTTTTATCAGTGAGTGCACTGTTTGA
Source organism: Lathyrus tuberosus (assembly GCA_022829125.1). Lineage (NCBI taxonomy): Eukaryota > Viridiplantae > Streptophyta > Magnoliopsida > Fabales > Fabaceae > Lathyrus > Lathyrus tuberosus. The sequence goes on along the minus strand of JALAZF010000101.1, from coordinate 2,288,815 downwards.
ATTTGTACAGAGGGACTTATACAAGTGACTGTGGCCCAAAAATTGTTTTCTGTACAAAGGGATTTGGGTCTTACACTCTCTCAAGAGGCCCAAAAAGTTTTAAAGAAAAAGAGTGGGGCTTATAACACGAGGGTAGGCCCGGATGATTTTTCGTTTAAAATGGCGATCGCGCCGAGATTTTCTTTTAACGCAAAGGGGCTTATACAATATCTGAGGCCCAAAGTTGTTTTTGGTTAAAAGGGGGTTGGATCTTACACTCTAATAGAGGCCCAAAAGTTGTGAATGGGTCTTATAGCTCAAGCAGAGGCCCAAATGGTTTATCTTTAAACTGGCGACGATCGTGCCGAATTTAAAAATGTACAGAGGGACTTATACAATAAGTGAGGCCCAAAATATTTATGTACAAGTGGGTTGGGTCTTACACTCTAATAGAGGCCTAAAAAGTGTTTGAAAATGATTTGTGAGGGTTGAATTAATCAAAAACCCTAATTTATTTCCAAAATGTATTTTAATTGAATAAAAATTCAATTAAAATGATCAAAAATTGTTTAACATGTGGGAAACAAATTATGATCTTGGATTAATGCTTCAAAAAATCAAGTATTGACCTATAAAATAATTAGAAGTCATTAATCTTTTCAAAATCAAGAGGGAAAAATATTTTAAATGTCAAAAACAATTAAAATATTAATTCTTTGTAAAAAATATCAATTATATGAAATAAATAATATTTTTGGGATTTTTTGGGAAAATAAAATATTTCAACATTTTTGTGAATTATTAAAAAAAGAATCAACTCAAAATCATTAAAACTCAGAGAGAAATTAATTTTTGAATCAATTAAATAAAAATCACAAAATTCAAAAATTCAAATGTTGGAAAATGGCGCCAAGAACAAGGGCAAGAACACGCGCGTGTTCTGAGTTTCCCATATTTGCATTTTCTATCCAATCTCACTGAATACTTAATCATATCATGCAATCCACATACCAATCAATTCGTTTCAACCTCACGATCATGTCTATGACAATTAATTTCATTTAAATTAAACATAAAACAAGAAATCATGAACAATCCTCAAGAACCCTAGATTCTGCATGAAGGCTGGGATTTTTGATACACGATTCAAACAATGCAATTAATTGAGGGGAAACATTCCATGCATGATTATGAACATATGGCCAAATTATTGTGCAGCAAAAATTGCATGGATCATAGAGTTAGAAGAGCTCATGCTTACCACTTGCAGCTGGTGATCGTGATTTGTGTTGGAGGTATTACAAATGAGTTGTGATGATCTAAACAACTTCCGTACACCCTATGGAGTGTGTTTGAATGTTTGGACTTGATTGAAATTGGCTGGATCACTTCATGGCATCTCAACTGCAACTTGGTTAAAACCTTGAGCAATTGACTGGTGATTCTGAGAAATCAGTGTTCCAGTTGTTGTTTAAGTGTTTGATCAGCTCATATGTGATGTATATGAGGTTTGGAATTGGCTGATGTATATGTGATGGAAAAGCTCTCAAACTCAAAACCCGATAGTGACTTGCCTTAGAAGGCAAAATTGGAGTGAAAGAAGAGATTTTGAGGAAAGCATCTGTTTGATGGCTTTGGTGTACTCAAACTGATCACAATTGAGCTCTATTTATAGTAGAGCAAGTTTGTTTTGCAAGGAATAGTGAATGGCAACTGCTGAGTAGGTTTGGCCAATGTTGGCAAATGAAAATCCAAGTCTCCTCTAGCCATTGACTAGAGGTTAGGGCACAGACTGCTGGTTCCCTTGGTCTTGGATAAGTATTGACTGAATTCAGTTGCTAAGAGCTCAATCCATGCCACCTTGATGCTTCCATTGAATGCTCCAATCCAAAATTGGAGTCTTGTCCCTATTTTGGCAATTCTAGGTTCAACATGTTATTTCTTGTTCCAAAGACTTTGGAGGCTTGGCTCAGTGATTGTCCCCTTTAGATTCAATCCTCATATGTGTCCAAAGTGATGACAAGGCTTGGAATTGGCTAATTTTGGCAAATCGACCAAAAGTACAAAAATCTGCCTTACCTTGGCAGATTTCAGCAAGGCATCTTGCCAATGTCATATCTCATAGCTCAAATTGAATTTGGTAATGTTCTTGGCCATTTTGGAAAGCCCTTACATGATACAACAACTGTTTGAACATGTTTGGTTTTGATCTCTTTTGAACACAAGTGAAAAATCCCCCTACATTTGGAAAAAAGTAAAGGCAGATTCTGACTTAGTGAAATTTTCACTAAGTGTTGGAACAAAGTGACTTTTCTTGATTTTGATCACTCCATAACTCAAAATCCATGAGGAATTTGGACATAGGTCAGTATGAAGCTTTTGTAGAGGGCAATGTGATCTACAAATCAAGCTTTGAATGGGGAACAATGGCCTTGTGGTTTAGGAGTTATGGTCCTCCAAAGTTGGCACATTAGTGTCACTTTTTCCATAACTTAGAAATTTTTCTAAGTTTTTATGGTTACCCCTTTTACAAGTTATCCCACTTTCTTTGATTTTTCTTGATTAATGATGATTCAAATCATACATTAACATCATTTTAGGGTTAAAAATCCATTTTGGTGAAAAATCTCAAAAAGTCAAAGTTGACTTTTGTGCACAGTTGATTTTTTATCAGATGAATTCCAAACTGCGCAATTCTTCAGGAAATCATGTCCTTGACCTAAATCAAACTTGATGGACATGTTCCATGGGTTTCATAGGGTATATTGAATCATGTCTTAGGGTTTGGGAGCATGTCCTGGTCAAAAGTCAAAGTTACAGTTGACTTTCCTCGCGAAACCCTAATTGTGGTGCAGATGAAATTGAGACTTGTTGCTCAAGCTTCTTGGATTAATCCATTGTTGCAAATGGATCAATATAGTATATTAAAGACCCTTAAATCCTCTCTTGAGGTCTTGGCTCATGATTTGTCCCAAAAGTCAACTTAGGGGTGAATTAGGTCAAGAAACCCTAATTCTTGATTTTTGATGTATGCATCCCCTGAGATCAAATTGACTTGATGATTGGGTCCATGAGGTTCCATGGAGTATATTAGGTTATGTTTTGGATCATTGTCTTGTGCCCAGATGAAAAATTTCCATCTGGAGGCCCTGGTCGGCCAAAACCCTAATTTGGTGACACTGTCGATCTTGAGACTTGATCCACCTAGAAGGGAGCAGCCTTGTGCTTAATCCTTGAAGTGGGAGTCCTTTTGATCCATTGTGGATATTCTAGAGGCTAGACAAGTTGAAGATCAAGTCATTCCTTGATTGATCCTTTGTCTAAGGCTCTGAGAGGACTTAAAACCCTAGTTTTGATTGTAGTGAATGCTCACCCATCTTTGGGGAGACTAATGGTTCTTCCAAATTGTGATGATGATTTGCACAATGATGAGAAATCTTAGTGGTCAAAATTTGGGGTATGACAGATGCCCCTATTTAATCTTCTTGGGACCCGAAGGTGTGAATGACGAAGGTATTCGGGCATTCAGGGTGCAAGAGGATTAAATATCGGAATACCCAAAATTTTGATGGCTATGAATGGCAGATCACATTCATCTTCTTTTGCTAAGCAATGATGCTTAGAAAAGGTAAACTTCCCCTCGATCCTGGTTTCCTACCAAGGAACTGGTATTAGTTTCTGATTTAAACTTCCCCTCGATCCTGGTTTCCTACCAAGGAACTGGTCTTAGTTTCTAATGCGAACTTCCCCTCGATCCTGGTTTCCTACCAAGGAACTGGTCTAAGTTTCTGATTTAAACTTCCCCTCGATCCTGGTTTCCTACCAAGGAACTGGTCTCAGTTTCTTTTGTCAATAAACTTTATTGACAAGGGACGCTATTTGTAGCAACTTTCCTCAAACTTCTCGCCGGATTTTCCTGGGGAGATGCCATTTGATGGGAAAAAGAATGACGTCAGACTTGCTGGGGAACCCAGTCGTCTGAGCTGTAGAGGTGTATAAACTTCTCTGTTGGAGACGCCATTTGTTTCTACTGGGGAAGACGAGTCTTCTGAAAGACTGCCTTCGTTTGGGGTCTTACATCATACTTTGCTCGGGATCTTCCCGGAGAAATTCCATATGATGGGATCCAATTTGAGGGGCCGATGACCTTTTCATCAGTGGTCTTTCGGAGAAAGGCAGCTGTAATGCCAAATCTCTGCTTAGGAGGCTTTCTCTGGGGATTTTTCTTTAATCCGGGAAAGCAAGGAGATCATCTTCAATGGCGAAGAGTGACATTTGTAGAAAGCTTCTCTGGCTTTTCAGAGGTTCAAGTTATCAAAGTGGTCGAGTGCTGACTCTAATCCAGAGATACACTGGAGGTGAGATTGTTCAAACGCAGCATTTCCTGACGAGGCAAGAACTGACAACTCGATTGAGAAGACTGTTATCACTAGGGGACAAGACCGACTAGAGTGATAGTGATGCAATATGAATATGAATACAAATCAAATGCATGATGTATGTATATATATGCTGACAAAACTGACGCGACATACAGACTAACGAGTGAACATGACTGGATACTCGGCCATCGCGGGGCGAAGAAGTACCGTTGGTCAAAAAAGTAGCAATTCTACCTTGCTTAGGAGAGATAGTCCCTGCGGGGAATACCGTTGATCGGGCTTAGGAGATAAGAACTCGGCCGAGGGTATCAGATGGGACAACCGCATCTCATACAGTTGATCCTTCGTTCAGGCATACTGGCCTAGAAGAAGTACTTTGATTCCGCGCTTTGAAATTCAAACGCCTTTGGAGACGCAATCGACGTTCTTCCGATGCTCAACAGTCAAAAGTAATTGCCATCTTTAATTTAAAAGCAGAAAAAGTTTTAACAAGTAAATTCATTTTTGTTTCATTTCAAGAATCGCTAATCATGTTAAAACGCCATTTTGTAAAGCTAAAACAAATAAGAATTACAAACAAAAGCACAAGGGCTCAAATTTTATTGACAAGATGGAGATCAGCCAAACGCATGATTCCAAAGAGTATATACAAAGTTTGAAAATGGTAATTTACAGGGAAAAGGGCTACGTTGAAACATAACGACCACTATCCTTCTACCAACTTTGAATTCGGGACATCCTGAGCTTCTGTCGAAGATGACCGTGACTGGAGTTTTCCTCCATTGGATGGTGCAACTGCTGTTGAGGGATTCGCCTCGGTTGAAGATAGTTACTTGCCATTATCCCTAATTTTTTCCTGGATTGTACTTTGATGTTTCCAACCCATCGGGATGATTTTTCCCATGTCTCTAACTTTTGCCTGGACCGCCCTTTCGGGTTTTCAATCCACCGAGACGTTTTTTTTTTTAGTTTAGTTTAGGCGAAGCATTTCTTGACTACATCAACATTTGTGGGGTAGGCAAATTCCTCTCCTTCCATGGTTGCAACTCTCAAGGCACCGCCTAAGAAAGCTTTTGTGACCACATAGGGGCCATCGTAATTTGGAGTCCATTTGCCCCGAGAGTCAGTGAGAAACGATTGTATCTTCTTGAGCACGAGGTCTCCTTTTCTGAAGACGCGAGGTCGGACCTTTTTGTTGAACGCCTTCTTCATTCTCTGCTGATACAACTGACTGTGGTATAGCGTCGTGATTCGCTTCTCTTCGATCAGGTTTAATTCATCGTGTCGACTTTGACACCATTCAGCTTCTGAAAGCTTAGCTTCCATCAATACCCGGATTGATGGGATCTCTACTTCTATGGGGAGAACTGCCTCCATGCCATATACTAGAGAGAAAGGGGTTACAACCATCTTTTGAATGATCCTCTTGATGTTCTTGTTAGCCGCTTCTACCGCTCCGTTCATCTTGGGTCGGTAGGGAGATGAGTTACGGTGTTCGATCTTGAACTCAACGAACAACTCCTTCATCATCTTGTTGTTCAAGTTAGATCCATTATCAGTAATGATCTGGCTTGGAACACCATAACGGCAGATGATATTGTTTTTGATAAATCGGACCACCACTTGTCGGGTTACATTAGAGTACGACGCTGCTTCGACCCACTTGGTGAAATAGTCAATGGCTACCAGGATGAACCGATGTCCGTTTGAAGCCTTAGGTTCAATCAAGCCAATCATGTCGATTCCCCATATGGAAAAAGGCCACGGGGAAGAAAGAACTTTGAGATGTGATGGTGGTACATGAATTTTATCGGAGTATATCTGACACTTGTGACACCTCCTCGTGTACTTGTAGCAGTCGGATTCCATGGTCAACCAGTAATACCCTACTCTTAGGATTTTTCTCGCCATTGTGTGTCCGTTGGCATGAGTGCCAAAGGATCCTTCATGAATTTATTTCATAAGCATGTCTGCTTCTGGTCTGTCTACGCATCGGAGCAAGACCAAGTCAAAATTCCTCTTATAGAGTGTATAACCGCTCAAGAAGAAGTTTCCAGCCAGTCTTCTAAGGGTTTTTCTGTCCTTCCTTAGTGCCCCAGGTGGGTACTGTTGTTTCTGAAGGAAGCATTTGATATCGTGATACCAAGGTTTGTCGTCTATGACTCCTTCAATCGTGAAGATGTAAGCGGGCCTTTCAAGGCGTATTATGTCGATCTTAGGTAGGTCATTCCGTTGACCTACACTAATCATGGAAGAGAGAGTGGCTAAGGCATCATCCATGTGATTCTCTCTACGAGGGACTTGATAAAACTCGACTCTGTTAAAGAAGGGTAACAACCTTTTTGCATAGTCTTTGTAAGGAATCAGTCCTGATTGGTATGTGTTCCAATCTCCTTTTATCTGATTGATAACCAAGGCTGAATCGCCGTATACGTCCAATTTTTTGATCCTTAAATCAATCGCTTATTTGAGACCCATAATACAAGCTTCGTATTCGGCCTCGTTGTTCGTACATTTGAACGTAAGTCTGGCAGTGAAAGGAATGTGGGTACCATGAGGGGTAACAATGATTGCCCTAATTCCGTTTCCATAATGATTAACTGCTCCGTTAAAGATAAGTCCCCATTGGGAACCTAATTCTGGCCCTTCACTGGGTAACGGTTCATCGCAATCTTTCATTTTTTGATACATGACATCTTCGTCTGGGAAGTCAAACCCGATTGGTTCTTGATCGTCAATCGGTTGATGAGCCAAATGATCGTCTAAAACACTCCCCTTAACGGTTTTCTGAGCGTGGTACTCAATGTCATATTCTGATAATAACATCTGCCAACGGGCGATTCTTCCCGTGAGAGCAGGCTTTTCGAAGACATACTTGATTGGATCCATTTCGGAGATTAACCAAGTAGTGTGACTAATCATGTATTGGCGAAGCCGTTTGGCTGTCCAAGCAAAAGCACAAGCATCGTGTACCGAGTCTCGCAGTCGGTGAACTTCTTGCTTAGATAGTAAATGGCAGACTCCTTCCTTTTGGTTTCGTCTTGTTGGCCAAGTACACATCCCATTGAGTCCTCTAGGACTGTGAGGTAGATGATCAGTGGTCTTTCTTCCACTGGAGGTGATAGAATCGGCGGATTCAATAGGTATTCCTTAATACTGTCGAAGGCGGTTTGGCAATCTTCTGACCAAACGCAATCCTGGTTCTTTTTGAGTAATTTGAAAATCGGCGCACATGTGGCGGTCATAAGGAATATGAACCTGGAGATGTAGTTCAAACGTCCCAAGAATCCTCTGACTTGTTTTTCAGTTTTCGGAGAAGGCATTTCTCGAATGGCCTTGACCTTGTCAGGATCGACCTCAATCCCTTTCTGGCTGACGATGAACCCTAAGAGTTTCGCCGAACGGACACCGAAGGTGCACTTGTTGGGATTCAAGCGGAGTTTGTATTTTCTCAAATGCTCGAATAGTTTCGACAGGTGGGTCACATGCTCCTCTTCTGTCTTAGCTTTTGCAATCATGTCATCAACATATACCTCTATCTCTTTGTGTATCATGTCATGAAACAGAGTAGTCATGGCCCTTTGATAGGTTGCCCCGGCGTTCTTCAAGCCGAACGACATCACCTTGTAACAAAAGGTACCCCATGGGGTAATGAACGAAGTTTTCTCCATGTCTTTCGGTGCCATTTTGATCTGGTTATAGCCCGAGAATCCATCCATGAAGGAGAAAACTTTGAACTTTGTTGTACTGTCAACCAACATGTCAATGTGTGGTAAAGGAAAGTCGTCCTTTGGACTTGCCTTGTTTAGATCTCTGTAGTCAACACACATTCTGACCTTTCCGTCCTTTTTGGGAACGGGTACAATGTTGGCTAACCATTGAGGATATTCTGACGTGGCGAGGAAACCCGCGTTAATCTATTTTTGTACTTCCTCTTTGATTTTGATGGCCATGTCCGGGTGAGTCCGTCTCAACCTTTGTTTTACTGGCGAACATTCTGACCTTAACGGTAAGTGATGTTCCACGATGCTGGTATCCAACCCTGGCATATCCTGATAGGACCAAGCGAATACATCGTGGAATTCTTTGAGAAGCTTTATCAAACCCTCTCTGGCAGTTGGACTGAGCAGTGCCCCAATCCTGATTTCTTTTCTCTCTTCTTCCGAACCCAAGTTTACCGTTTCCAACGGCTCTTTGTGAGGTTCAATGGACCTTTCCTCCTATCTGAGTAGTCGAGAGATCTCTTCTGAAATTTCGTTGTCAACTTCTTCTTCAGCCCCAAATACCGGGAACCCAAAGTCGGGAGAAGGCATCGGATCGTATGTTTCAACTGGGTTTAAAACAAGCAATCTGCATGACGTGATGATTCGTGTTTAGAAGAGATAGAAAAAATGCGAGTGCGTGCAGTGTATTTATTTTACTACTTGTTTTTATTTTTAATTGTTTTTTAGGATTACCATTTTCTGAAAAAGCAAAAAGAGAAAACAACAATTAATGCGGAAATTACAGAACGACGTTATTTTATTAATAAACAAGTCGATCCTTGAAACTACAACCCTATAAAACAAAACTCTGTCGCTTTGGGCGAAGCGAAGGGGGAAATTTACAGAAAGTGAGCCCTATCAAAACATCTGTTTCACCTGGGCAGGGTGAAAGGTTAAAGATGGCAAATACTTAGATTGGCGAACGACCTTTGGAACATTGACAGCAACCCATTGGCGGCAAACTCCTCGGTGAATCACAAAGTCTGGCACCTTCCTTGATTTGTCTTTAGAAATAACGCTGCTTTCTGGTGGAGCGGGATCATTGAAATCTGTCTCCCAGGTAGAGTTATCGTAGGAGAATTCCTCTGTTACATTTTGCATAGCATTTGTGCTCTCAGCTGTATCTCCCCATCTAGTTGGCTGGATGTCTTCGAGCCTGATACGAGAGCTTTCGGGAGCGGTGTATTTGACCATATAGTCGTACTTTTCACTCGGTTGTCCCAAGGTATCCCACACTTCTTTCGAACTGGAGGAGTCATCTCTCTCGATGACGTTGACCTCGGGAAAAGCATAGTTGATGAATTCAAGTCCTGCAAACGTTGCAAATTCATCGTTGTGTTGAGTAGTTTCTGAATGACTTGAGTGTTGATCCCATGACATGGTGGGGACACAGGTATTCTGTTCAATGACGGTCAGCTGATTTTCATTGTTCGGCTGACTTTCTGGCCCCAAGTCTCCTGGGTAAGGCTGCCACATTGGCAGACCATCCATCGGGCCATAGTAATTGTGGTCAAAGTTGTGTTTCATCGGAGTGTCTTCCTCTAATGAATTTGGCGGAGCACGACATCCTTCCGGATCACAATCCCCGTATATCATTTCGATGTCTGACCTGGGTATAAATCTCGGACTCTTTGTAGGAAAGCAAAAAGGAGTTTGCGTTTCGTCCTGAGACATATAACCGTCCTTGTTAAGATAGGACTTCCACTCTTCCTCTATGTCAGAGGGATCTTCCTCATTGATAGCATGGACTGCTTGAGGGACTGGGTGAAGAAAACCTCCACTGTGGAAGAAATCCTGAATGGGATAAAGACTTTCATCGTTAGCAGCTGTCCAGGTACAGGTTGCAGAAAAACCAAGACCCTTCTTTGTTTTATTGTCAATAGGAATGACAAGCTGTCCCCATCCGGTTGTATCGGTACTCTCGACCGCTTTGATAGCATCTTTGTATGAGGAAATCGAGGTTCCTCCTTGGGATTGATTGTCCTTGCGGACTGGCAGCGCTTGGAATTGCGTCCCAATAACCTCCTCGGGTTCTACACAAGTAGATGATGATAAGTTACTCACGAGCAAGGCCTGTTCTCCACAGACTATGACAAGCCGATCGTTCTGAACGAACTTTAGCTTTTGGTGGAGGGTCAAAGTGACCGCTCCAGCCTGATGTATCCAAGTTCTTCCTAATAAACAACTGTATGTTGCCCAAATGTCCATGACCTGGAAAGTGACTTGGAAAGTGTGAGGACCGATAGTTATGGGAAGATCAAATTCGCCGATAACTGCTTTTCTGGATCCGTCGAACGCTTTGACGATGACCTCACTGATTCTCATCGGTGGTCCTTTGAATGATAATTGCATCAAAGTGGACTTCGGCATAACATTCAGGGCTGACCCTGTGTCTACCAGTACGCTGGCTAAAGCATCGTCCTGACAGTTAACTGTAATGTTGAGCGCCATGTTATGACGGCGACCCTCTTCGGGTAATTCCTCATCACTAAATCCCAAATTATTGCAGGAAGTGATGTTAGAGACAATGTTATCGAACTGTCTGATTGTTACATCCTATTCCACAAAGGCTTGCTCCAAGACTTTCTGCAGAGCCTCCCTGTGGGCTTCTGAACTGAGTAACAGTGATAATACCGAGATTTTTGAAGGAGTCTGTAACAGCTGATCCACAATGTTATATTCACTCCTTTGGATGAGCTTCAGTATCTCATCATTATTTTTCAAAAGGTCGGGATTACTGGATTGACCGACTGATGGATCGGGAGCTTCTGTCTGAAGTTCCTTTTCCTTGTTAGGTTCTCCAACTCCTCGGTTGAAGATTCGACCACTCCGTGTTACACGACTGATGTCTGCAATATTCACGACGGAGGGTAATGGAATTTCCTTTCCATTTTCAACTGTCGTTGCACCGTATTTGTAAGGGATAGCCTTAGTTGATTCATACAGTAACGGTCCCGGTAGATAGATGACTATGGGAACCTTCTGATTTTTCTAACCATCATAAGTAATCTCGATCCGTTCCCGGTTGGGAGCTATAGATTCGTCAAGTAGAGGGATGATGGCAAAAACATCCCTGGTCTGGTGACGACCAGAGATTGTGAAAACATCCTCGACTTGATTGGCAAGGTAGTTCGGCATCCAGTTGATGGATCCAGAACCCGGATATGGGCGAATCTCTCCACGATCCACCTGACCCTGAAGAGCTGCTCTCACAAGGTAACACCCTTGGTTACTTTCCGAACAGACACTACAACTTTCATAATTGTGTGGTGGCACCTGGCCACGCCCACTTTGAATACAATGTAACCTCACTAGGTTAGCTTCCACGAGTCGGACATCCTGACTTTGACGTCGAGTAAGATTCCTGTTATTGATACTAATCTGCTGAGTATCTTCATCCATATAGATTGGCATCCACCAGTGATTTAACAAGTGCTGAAGTGCCTCCTGGACAAGGGTACAACCTCGATCGTTTTTGCAACCTGCTTTACAGCTTTGATAATCGTGTGATATTAAGAATTCGAGTCGGACCTGCTCAGCATGTAACTCTACTAGGTTGGTATTCATCACGCGAATATCAAAGATCTGAACCATGTTGATCTGATAAGGGTTCCTATCATGGTAGTCTTGGATCCATCCAAGATCCATCCGACGCTGGAGGGCCTCTTGTATGAAAGAGCATCCCTGTTTGTTTACCGAGCAAGTCAGACAGGAACTGTAATCGTGTCGTGGTAGATTATGATACTGGCTTTGCCTTGAGTGCATCGCCACCAAGTTGACATTCATTGCACAGATGCCGTGGTTCTGAATGACGTTGGAGTTCGTATAGACCATGTTAACTCCACGAACTCGGTGCTCTTGGATCCATCCGAGATCCATCTGTTCCTGTAGAGCTGTTTGCACCACAGAACATCCTTGACTATTTTTAGAGCAGACATCACACTGGTGATAATTATGAGGTGGCACATGGCCGTACCCACTCTGTCTACAATGTATCTTGACCAAATTGGTTCTCAACAAGAGTAAATCGTGAATTTGATAAACGTTGTTAGACTTTCCCTCTACCAAATTGACTGCAGCTTTCTCATGTTGGGGCAGCGGGTTTGTGAGAACATTGGGATTCGTATCTTTGAAAGATAAGAACCCGCTCCTAACAAGCTTTTGCACGTCGGATTTGAAATTGAGACAATTCTCTATATTATGCCCTGATCCTCCTTGATGATAAGGGCATGTTTGATCCACCTTAAACCAAAAAGGCAGATTTTCCGGTACTGTAAGAGGAGACTTAGTCTGGATGTGCCCCTTAGCCAATAGTAACGGAAATAGTTCTGCGTACAACATGGGTATAGGATCAAACCCTGATGGTCGTGTTGTACGGTTGTTGTTATATGGAGGACGAGCCTGCTGAAGAGGTTGTTGTGTCCTTTGCTGATTAGGTTGGCTCTGCGCAACCTGAGGTTGATACGTAGAAATAGGCACAGGGCTGATAGCAGGAATTACAGCTGCTACTGGTTGATAACGTCGCCTTTGCTTTTCGAGAGAGATATTCCCAATATCCTGCTCTTTTTTCTTAGGGAGAGCAATACCGTATCATTTTGTACTGCTTGATGGTCCAGCGTCTTTTGCCAAACATCCTTCTTGGACGGCTTCCTCAAGACGAACTCCCATGCCCACCATCTCGGTGAAATCACTGGGCGCACTGGCAACCATTTTGTCATAGTAAAATGAGCTTAAGGTCTTTAAGAAGATCTTTGTCATCTCTTTTTCCTCAAGAGGTGGACAAATCTTAGCGGAAATTTCGCGCCATCTCTGAGCGTACTCCTTAAAGGTTTCCTTGTCCTTTTGTGACATTGATCTGAGTTGATCTCTCTCTGGTGCCATGTCCAAATTGTATTTGTATTGTTGGACGAAGGCAGTACCAAGATCTCTGAATGTGCTAATCGTAGCACAGTTTAAACCCATGTACCATTTGAGTGTGGCACCGGTTAAACTATCCTGAAAGTAATGAATCAGTAGGTCCTGATTCTCCATCTGAGCTGACATTCGCCAAGCGTACATCACCAGATGGCTCTGAGGGCAAGAGTTACCCTTGTACTTTTCAAAGTCAGGCACTTGAAATTTGTGCGAAAGTTTCACATTGGGGACCAGACAAAGGTCTGCGGTGTCCTTTCCAAATAGATCCTGACCGCGAATGGCTTGCAGTTCCTTCTGCATTTCCAAGAACTATTCCTAGAATCCATCCATTCTATCGAACATAGTTTCCTTCTTATTAGAAGGGATCGGTGGAATCTATCCTTCTGGGACAGTGTGCATCACAGGGGGTGATACCGTGACTACGGCAGTGAATCTTGGCGTTTCCCGAAGTTTGTAACTTTCAGGAGTCTTCAGTATGCCCCTGGCATCTTTGCTTTCCCGAAGTTTGTAACCTTCAGGCCCAGCGGCTTCTATTATGATTCCCTGATCTTCAGTGATCGGCGGAACATATCCTTCCAGGATATAGTTAACAGGCATGCCCCAGGGACAATCTTTCGGCATCTGATACCTAGGATCAAACTTCTCCACTATGGGCGCTGAGGTGATCTCTGAGATCACAGTCCTTTATAGCTGAGCTTCTGCCATGGCTTGCATGTCGTTACGAAGCTTTCTCATATCCTCTCTCAGAGCGTCGATCTCTTCTTTCAACTCTCTGTTCTCTTCCTCAAGATCATCCATCTTTTTCTGACGATTGGCCCGAGTATTATACGAATGAGACAGTTTGACTCTAGAACCGAGACACAAACGTGAGATTCGTAGGTAAGATGAATACCCGATGTGAGAATGATGAATACAATGATTATATTAATTATTTTTTTTGTTTAATCAAAATAAACTTCGACAATTAGATTGCAAATATCAAACAGTGGGGAAACCCCTTTTTATTGAAATTCAAAGGATTGCGGAAACGAAAATACAGTAGATTACAAAGTGCAGAAACAGGAACTTAAGCTAATGGGTCTCGAGAGAACTCGGGTGCTGATTCTGGTATCTTCCTTTTCTTTGACCGAGGCTCTTGAGCCGTTGTCGGGTTGTCATTCATTTGCCATGTGAAAGAAGAGAGCAAATTCCTTTGGTCATCCTGATTTTCTACAGCATGTTGCTCCAAAATCTCGATTAGAGCATCCTTATCTTTCAGCAGTTGCTGTATTTTGATGCACTCCACGTTGAGGGTATGGTACTTGTTCTTCCAAGACCTCTTCTCCCGTTGAACTTTGTTGAGAGTAACCTGGAGCTTTTCAGTTTTCGTCATGAAGTACATGACAGATTCCCTCGGCGGAAGAATTCTGTAACGAGGATAAGGCATCTTTAGCTTGAGAGCTCTAGTTTGTACCCAGTGGAGATAAGGCTCCACCGAGACACAGTCCGATTTTCCTAGAGACTCCCGTCCTTTCTTATGAACATGTTTCCAAGCGTGCACTATTTTCGTCTTTAGTGCTCTGTCACTTTCTCCTTCCTTGAAGAAAAGACCTTCCAGATGAACATTCTGGGGAACATGTCTCATCGGGTATCCAAACTGACGGCGAACCAATATCGGATGATAGTTGATTCCTCCCTTAGTTCCTATAAGGGGTACGTTGGGGAAGTTTCCACAATGGTCAATGATCCTGATTCCATCATAAATCCTATTGCACCAATCTATGTCAGAGTTGGTAAGAGACATGATCTTCTGCGACCACCGTAAGGCACTCTTGTGATCCCAAAAAGAAGCAGACTTAGGCAAATAGGAGATGAACCATTTGTAAAGCAAAGGTACACAACATGTGATCTCCCCTCCACTGTACAAATTCCCTAAGTGTACAGAATGATACGCATCTGCGAGCAAAGTCGACACAGGGTTTCCAATGAGAAAAACCTTAATAGTGTTGATATCGACGAAGTTATTAATGTTGGGCAACAGAAATAACCCGTAGGTGAGTAAAACAAAGATGCTTTCAGAAGCAGTCCCATTCCCTATACTAGCGAAGTAAAGAGCTTTCTTTGTCAATAACTGAGCTGGCAAACCTTGTATGCCACCCTTAGTGGTCATGTGAGTCCTGACCTCAGACTCGTCCAAATGAATTGCTCTTGCAATGGTCTGATTCTTTGGAATTTCCTCTAGTCCAGAAAATGGAGCTCGATCAGTGATATGTAAATTGATTAGATGAGAATATTCCTCCAGCGTTGGTGCTAGCTGGTAATCCGGGAATGTAAAGCAGTGATAAACCGGATCGTAGAATTGAACGAGCGCGTCCATGATTCCCTCAATCACATGGACCCTTAACAAAGGGAGCAGACCTCCGTACTTGGCTCTGAAAGCCTCTTAGTTTGTGATCATTCTCGCCAAACCTCTTAAATCCTCTAGTTTTAGAATCTTGAAGGTGTACTTATGAGTTCTCCTTCTACCGAAATCCATTAGTGCAATCCTTTTCTCTGATATTTGCAATCACAGTCTTAGTTTAATTTGAAAAACAGAGAGACTAGAAGAGAAATTTTTTGAATGTTTTAATGTTTTTTAAATGAATGCATGAATGCAGCACACAAAAACATAGAAAAAAACATGGGGTCAAAGGGTCGTTGTCATGAACTCAAGGCTCTACCCATCCCCAAAGGTTTATACTAGGGTGATTTTTGTACCTGTACTCAAAATCATCAGCTCCTCCCAGGATAGCAAACAACAAGCGGATCGCCAGCGAGCTGTATGAAATATTAGAGTAAATGCTATTCACCGAGAATAGATCATCAACCTCAAATGAGGGTAGTATCGCGTGACAACTATTTCCAATAGTTTCCGCACTACAAAAGGGTTGGCTCCTCAGCTTCTCAGACGTCACAATCGGCCCATTGCCTATGAGAGGGAATGGGTTGCATTGGGAAGCCTCCACTGAGGTTGACGGTCGACCTCGTCGCCATCACTTATCTTAAGTGTATACTCAATCTTTCCACATGCGGCATCACCCGCATTCCCATTAGCAGAAAAATAAACACATATATCAATTAGGAAAAGCAGTATATATATTTGTCCTAATGTCCTAGACCTTTTAAAAAGCTACGAATCTTATGTTCCTGACAGAAAATGGGTTCCCCGGTGGAAGTCCCAATCTATGGTTAGAAGAGCCGCTACGGTGGGCGCCACTTTTTAAAGTTTCCACCTAAGAGATGGGAAGAGAACAAGATCTCGCTACAAAGGTGAGATAGATCCCAATGACAGCTCCCCAGCAGAGTCGCCATTTTTCTGTAGCGAGTGGTTTTGGACGTGGTTGCGAAGCACTACCGCTCTTTGGTATCTACAGCTCGATTCATTTTTTATCCTATTAAAGCTGATGAAGGAAGGGAAATAGATGTCTCAAATTAACCCTGCTTGCAAACTGAGGTTAAACAGTCAAAACTGTTGGTTTACAGATCTACAAAGATTCGGGGTCTCTATTGGGTGTATTTTTTTAAAAGTGGTGTTCGGTCGATTGGTGGGAAGTTAGGACGGATGTGTGGAAGTATGGGATTTTGGGTTTTTGTTTAGTGTGCTCGCTAAGATATTTTCTTTCAATCTTATGCCTACGTATTCCCGTTTACCGAAACAGGGAAATCAGAGCGTTCGTAGTTCCTCCTATTCTATGGGAGGAAATGGTATTTTGGTGTCTTGTTCAAAGCCCAAGATGTGAAGCTAAAAAGGTGGTTTGTATCTTGTTTAAAGCCCAAGATGTAAAGCTGAAAGGTCTCAACTTTAGAGAGAATTTGTTATCTCTAAAGAAGGGTTTGTTTGTCATAACCGTTTTTAAGGGAGAATTACTTTAACCGGGACATGTGAATCCGGCAATGCCATAATTTCCTTTATAGGGGATTTCCAACCTAAAGGAGGAGACTTTAACTCAGTGTAGAGCAATGCTATCTTTCCTTAGGAATTTCTCATGCTAAAAGAGGGACAGTGGCATGGATGTAGATGATCCAGAGGCTTGCCGCTTACAGCAATTAGATGAAGGGGAAGGAGTTGTTGATGTTTGTGTACTGTGAACGAGGCACAGCTTTGATGCTAAAAGGTTGATTGGATCAACCAATGGTTTTCTTATACAAAGCCTAAGAGGAGGCTAATATGTGTCTCATACAAAGCCCGAGAGAGAGGATAAAAGGTTTTTGACTCAACGAGGGAGTCTTTTGGTATCTCGTATAAAGCCCGAGACGGAGGCTATTTAACTCAACAAGAGAGTTTTTGTATCTCGTACAAAGCCCGAGATGGAGGCGAAAGGGGTGATTGACTCAACGAGGGAGTCTCTGGTATCTCGTACGAAGCCCGATATGGAGGCTAAAATTGTTAGCTCCGCTGGGGAGAATCATTGTAGAAAGCCCAAGAGGAGGCTATGGTTACTCTTTCAGTTGAGTGACAGGTCCAGTATGCTGATTTAAAGAGAAAATCAGTTCTTATATGAGTAATGTTTGCACTCAGGGATTTTGATTCGAGGATCAGGGATATTTCCTATTCTTTAAGGAAGTGGGAAATCCAAAGGGTATTGAGGTTGTCCGAGTCCACGGGGTTCCTTCCTATTTTTGAAGGGGTCACTTGAGAATGTCTTTGAGACTCAAGGATGTTAGACTGTCCGTGTCTAGAGTTTCATCTTTGGTATTATGCTTTGAGAAACAGTAGTAGACTCTTGGAAAGGAATGTTCTATGAAGATGACTAAGTTCTGT
The DNA here is from genome assembly GCA_022829125.1 of Lathyrus tuberosus. Classification (NCBI taxonomy): domain Eukaryota; kingdom Viridiplantae; phylum Streptophyta; class Magnoliopsida; order Fabales; family Fabaceae; genus Lathyrus; species Lathyrus tuberosus. The sequence goes on along the minus strand of JALAZF010000101.1, from coordinate 2,270,996 downwards.
TCCTATACCTCTAGAAGGTCGTCGGGACAATTTGTACGAAGCCCAAGAGGAGGCTGGAAACTTTTAAGAAGCCGAGTGGTCCTTGTATGAAGCCCAAGAGAAGGCTATCATTCCCGGAGGAAGAATCATTATACGAAGCCTAAAAGGAGGCTGTGAATACTTCTAAGAAGCCGATGGGTCCTTGTACAACACCCAAGAGGAGGCGGGGATGCTGTTAGGAAGCCTGCGGGTCCTTGAACAATGCTCAAGAGGAGGCCGATGCTTTTAAGAAGCCGATGGGTCCCCAAACCCCGAGAAATTCAAGACAGGCTATTCACGAGGAATAGATCAAGCTAGGAAAGTTCGAGAATTTGGAAGAAACTCAAGAGATGCCATTCACGGAGAAAAGATCATCTCTGGGGAATAGAGTTTCTTGACAAGTGCTTTTAAGAAGCCTATGGGTCCCTAAACCCCGAGAAATTCAAGACAGGCTATTCACGAGGAATAGATCAAGCCAGGAAAGTTCGAGAATTTGGAAGAAACTCAAGAGATGTAATTCACGGAGAAGAGATCATCTCTGGGGAGTAGAGTTTCTTTGACAACTTCTACGAGTAACAGTCTATGAAAGGGTTCACCGAGAATGTTGCCTTTCATATCTCCATATTGTTTAACCCCAAGAGGAGGGAAGACTGTGTCTGGTAATCCTATGGGGATCTAGTTTTGACTATTTAAGAGTGATCAACGGGCTTAATGCTAGACGTAGTTGCCGGGGAAACTCTAAATATCTATAATATTATTACACAGTTGATATGAGTTTATGAAAGAAGACTTACAGTGAAACAGCCCCACAATACAGTTATATGTATATGAAAGCGGTAAATGAAAGCATATAAACACTTACTCGGTTGTAGAGCTTCCATGCTGTTTGGTTAGTTGTTCAACAAAGAAAGATTGAAAAAACGACAGTATATTCAAAATCAAAGGAGAAAGTGCTTTGAAAAAGAAAGATTTGGGGCTTACAGCTCAAGGAGAGGCCCAGGGTTTTATCAGTGAGCGCACTGTTTGAATTTGTACAGAGGGACTTATACAAGTGACTGTGGCCCAAAAATTGTTTTCTGTACAAAGGGATTTAGGTCTTACACTCTCTCAAGAGGCCCAAAAAGTTTTAAAGAAAAAGAGTGGGGCTTATAACACGAGGGTAGGCCCAGATGATTTTTCGTTTAAAATGGCGATCACGCCGAGATTTTCTTTTAACGCAAAGGGGCTTATACAATATCTGAGGCCCAAAGTTGTTTTTGGTTAAAAGGGGGTTGGGTCTTACACTCTAATAGAGGCTCAAAAGTTATGAATGGGTCTTATAGCTCAAGGAGAGGCCCAGATGGTTTATCTTTAAACTGGCGACGATCGTGCCGAATTTAAAAATGTACAGAGGGACTTATACAATAAGTGAGGCCCAAAATATTTCTGTACAAGTGGGTTGGGTCTTACACTCTAATAGAGGCCTAAAAAGTGTTTGAAAATGATTTGTGAGGGTTGAATTAATCAAAAACCCTAATTTATTTCCAAAATGTATTTTAATTGAATGAAAATTCAATTAAAATGATCAAAAATTGTTTAACATGTGGGAAACAAATTATGATCTTGGATTAATGCTTCAAAAAATCAAGTATTAACCTACAAAATAATTAGAAGTCATTAATCTTTTCAAAATCAAGAGGGGAAAAATATTTTAAATGTCAAAAACAATTAAAATATTAATTCTTTGCAAAAATATCAATTATATGAAATAAATAATATTTTTGGGATTTTTTGAGAAAATAAAATATTTCAACATATTTGTGAATTATTAAAAAAAGAATCAACTCAAAATCATTAAAACTCAGAGAGAAATTAATTTTTGAATCAATTAAATAAAAATCACAAAATTCAAATATTCAAATGTTGGAAAATGGCGCCAAGAACAAGGGCAAGAACACGCGCGTGTTCTGAGTTTCCTAGATTTGCATTTTCTATCCAATCTCACTGAATACTTAATCATATCATGCAATCCACATACCAATCAACTCGTTTCAACCTCACGATCATGTCTATGACAATTAATTTCATTTAAATTAAACATAAAACAAGAAATCATGAACAATCCTCAAGAACCCTAGATTCTGCATGAAGGCTGGGATTTTTGATACACGATTCAAACAATGCAATTAATTGAGGGGAAACATTCCATGCATGATTATGAACATATGGCCAAATTATTGTGCAGCAAAAATTGCATGGATCATAGAGTTAGAAGAGCTCATGCTTACCACTTGCAGCTGGTGATCGTGATTTGTGTTGGAGGTATTACAGATGAGTTGTGATGATCTGAACAGCTTCCCTACACCCTATGGAGTGTGTTCGAATGTTTGGACTTGATTGAAATTGGCTGGATCACTTCATGGCATCTCAACTGCAACTTGGTTAAAACCTTGAGCAATTGACTGGTGATTCTGAGAAATCAGTGTTCCAGTTGTTGTTTAAGTGTTTGATCAGCTCATATGTGATGTATATGAGGTGTGTGTGTGATTGGTTTGATTGCAAAAGCTCTCAAACTCAAAACCCGATAGTGACTTGCCTTAGAAGGCAAAATTGGAGTGAAAGAAGAGATTTTGAGGAAAGCATCTGTTTGATGGCTTTGGTGTACTCAAACTGATCACAATTGAGCTCTATTTATAGTAGAGCAAATTTGTTTTGCAAGGAATAGTGAATGGCAACTACTGAGTAGGTTTGGCCAATGTTAGCAAATGAAAATCCAAGTCTCCTCTAGCCATTGACTAGAGGTTAGGGCACAGGTTGCTGGTTCCCTTGGTCTTGGATAAGTCTTGACTGAATTCAGTTGCTCAGAGCTCAGTCCATGCCACCTTGATGCTTCCATTGAATGCTCCAATCCAAAATTGGAGTCTTGTCCCTATTTTAGCAATTCTAGGTTCAACATGCTATTTCTTGTTCTAAAGACTTTGGAGGCTTGGCTCAGTGATTGTCCCCTTTAGATTCAATCCTCAGATATGTCCAAAGTGATGACAAGGCTTGGAATTGGCTGATTTTGGCAAATCGACCAAAAGTACAAAAATCTGCCTTGCCTTGGCAGATTTCAGCAAGGCATCTTGCCAATGTCATATCTCATAGCTCAAATTGAATTTGGTAATGTTCTTGGCCATTTTGGAAAGCCCTTACATGATACAACAACTGTTTGAACATGTTTGGTTTTCATCTCTTTTGAATCCAAGTGAAAAATCCCCCTACATTTGGAAAAAAGTAAAGGCAGATTCTGACTTAGTGAAATTTTCACTAAGTGTTGGAACAAAGTGACTTTTCTTGATTTTGATCACTCCTTAACTCAAAATCCATGAGGAATTTGGACATAGGTCAATATGAATCTTTTGTAGAGGGCAATGTGATCTACAAATCAAGCTTTGAATGGGGAACAATGGCCTTGTGGTTTAGGAGTTATGGTCCTCCAAAGTTGGCACATTAGTGTCACTTTTTCCATAACTTAGAAATTTTTCTAAGTTTTTATGGTTACCCCTTTTACAAGTTATCCCACTTTCTTTGATTTTTCTTGATGAATGATGATTCAAATCATACATTAACATAATTTTAGGGTTAAAAATCCATTTTGGTGAAAAATCTCAAAAAGTCAAAGTTGACTTTTGTGCACAGTTGACTTTTTATCAGATGAATTCCAAACTGTGCAATTCTTCAGGAAATCATGTCCTTGACCTAAATCAAACTTGATGGACATGTTCCATGGGTTTCATAGGGTATATTGAATCATGTCTTAGGGTTTGGGAGCATGTCCTGGTCAAAAGTCAAAGTTACAGTTAACTTTCCTCGCGAAACCCTAATTGTGGTGCAAATGAAATTGAGACTTATTGCTCAAGCTTCTTGGATTAATCCATTGTTGCAAATGGATCAATATAGTATATTAAAGACCCTCAAATCCTCTCTTGAGGTCTTGGCTCATGATTTGTCCCAAAAGTCAACTTAGGGGTGAATTAGGTCAAGAAACCCTAATTCCTGATTTTTTATGTATGCATCCCCTGAGATCAAATTGACTTGATGATTGGGTCCATGAGGTTCCATGGAGTATATTAGGTTATGTTTTGGATCATTGGCTTGTGCCCAGATGAAAAATTTCCATCTGGAGGCCCTGGTCGACCAAAACCCTAATTTGGTGACACTGTCGATCTTGAGACTTGATCCACCTAGAAGGGAGCAGCCTTGTGCTTAATCCTTGAAGTGGGAGTCCTTTTGATCCATTGTGGATATTCTAGAGGCTAGAAAAGTTAAAGATCAAGTCATTCCTTGATTGATCCTTTGTCTAAAGCTCTGAGAGGACTTAAAACCCTAGTTTTGATTGTAGTGAATGCTCACCCATCTTTGGGGAGACTAATGGTTCTTCCAAATTGTGATGATGATTTGCACAACGATGGGAAATCTTAGTGGTCAAAATTTGGGGTATGACACACCCTAACAAATTAGTATCACAGTGTAGCCTTTAGAAACTAAATGAGCCTTATATCTCTTAATGGATCCATCATAATGATATCTGATTTTGTAAATCCAATTACAACCAATTGTTGATTTACCTTTAGGGATTGGACATAAAACTCAAGTGTTTTTTATTCAAGGGCTTGAATTTCTTTAGCCATAGCTTCACGCCATTCAACTGATTGCATGGCTTGAGACTAAAATTTTGGTTCTTTATTTTCAATGATATTGATGAGAAAAGCATGATGAGAATTACTTATATTTTATAATGATAAATAATTTTCCAAAGGAAATTTAATGTTTAATATAACATTATTAATTTTACATATGTAATTCTTGAGACGAATTGGAGGATTACAAATATGTTGAGAATGAAGATGGTTTGAAAGGTTCATTTCTACAGAAAATTATGGAAGATTGGATAAGGCATCATCCTGAAAAGTGGGAATAGTCACAACAATGTCATTTGGATTATCATTGTGGCTATTTCTTGTAGGATTATTAGATTCAGTTGGTAAAATGAAAGATGTGTCATTAAATTCATAATAAAGAATTTGAGTGTTAATGATTATTACATTATTAAATGGAGGGGGTTGAAGATCTTGATGAGGAAATAAAGTTTCATGAAATTGAACATCGCGAGAGACATATATTTAATGAGTTTTCATGTCATATATGTGATATCTTTTTTATTAAAAGGGTAGCCAACATAAATACCAGGATTGGACTGATAATCAAATTTATGTTGAATACTCATATTTTTAGCAAAACATAGACATCCAAACACACAGAGTGATGAGTATGAAAGAGGATAACCAAGTAAAATTTGATGATGAGATTTATATTTTAGGATAGGAGTTGGAAGTTTGTTTATAAGATATGTCACAGTAAGAACACATTCTTCTAAAAAAGAAAGAGGTAAGTTTGCTTGAAAATGTAACGCCCTTGGAATATAAAAAATGTGTCGATGTTTTCAGTCCATAACTCCATTTTTGAGGAGTTACAACGCAATTGCGTTGATGAATGATGTCATGATCATGAAACCATTTTTGTATATGTTTAGATGAAAATTATAAACCATTGTGAGAATGAATGGTTTGGAGTCGGAGAAGAAAAATGTGCCCATTACCAAAGTTAATTTAATCAACTTTAGTATTAAATTGACAATTTATTTGATTAAAAAAATGAACTAACATGGTGAATGTTTCAGATTTATGTTGCATTATATACAACCAAGTTTATCATGAATAGTCATTAATAATTGTTAGAAAATAACGTGAACCATTGTTGGACGGTATGGAGAATGGACCCCAAGTATCAACATGAATTAATTCAAAACAATGAGATGAATAAGTTGTTCTTGAAGAAAAAGGTAAATGTGGTTGTTTGGCACACTAACAAACTTCATAAATAAAGTCTCTGTTTGCATTAATATTTGGAGAAATTTCAATAATGAAATTGAAATGTGACATAGATGGATGACCTAGGCATAAATTCCACAGGTCAAACTTATTACAATGCTTAGAACTAAGAAACGAACTTGATGGATGACTAAGACAACGGTTATCCTTGTCATGCTTATTTGATACTAACTTATCATTCAGATAGAATAGTCCATTATAAGCACTACCCTGACCAATCATCTTCGTCGTTGTCTGGTTCTTAAATATGCAACTAGAGGATGAAAAAATTACAACATAGTTTATTGATTTTGTTAATTGTGAAATAGACAATAGATTAAATTTGAAAGTCGGAATGTGGTAAACATTCGTGAGTGTAAGTTATGGTGAACAATTGGTAATGCTCAGGTGTTTCACATGCGTTTGATATCCATCGGGGATTTGAACAGAGATATGAGTATGAACATGAGAATATGAAGAAAAAAGAAAGAGATGTACAAATATGATTAGAACCACCAAAATCAACAATCCATGAAAAAAGAATACAAGTAAAAGATGTACCTGCCAAGTTCACTGATGATCCCACACTGTCCTCTTTAGTTAATAGACTTAGAATTTTGTGATATTGTGCACTTGGCAGCTGATTAGCGAAAGTGGATGGTGATGATGGTTCTGACTTCTTATGTGGCTTATTTGTGAAACCATGAATTTGATAATAAGTAGAAAGGATGTGACCATGCATATTGCAATGCTCACAATAAGGACGTTCACACTTTCCTAGAGTGCGATATGTCTCTTTAAAGGTTTGGAATGCATCTTATTCTATAGCAGGGAGAGGTCGAAAATTGAACTCTTGTTGCTTTTCTTTTTGACAAACTAGATTATACATACACTGAATTGAAGGAAATTGATCTTTCATAAAAATTTGACTGCGAACAACCAAAAAACGATCATGAACACCTTGAAAGAATTCCATGGCACGTTGCCATTTAGGAATGTCTTCTTTCTTCTTTGGAATGTTAAGTGACCCATCAACAAAACCAAGTTTGATTTTTGCACGAAGTGTCATTGTCACTGCACAACTCTATGAACTGTAGTTATAACCTATAAGTAAATGGGTGACAAGAATATTTGAAAGATTATCTGAATGGTGAATAACACATGGGTCTGTATTTGAGGTTGTTGTGGGGTGATCAGTGAGGGACGCGTTTGTAGAAGAAAGATAAGGAATTACTGGAGTTGGAATATCAGACACAGTGACAAATGAAAACTAATGTGTCTGTCAAAAAAGAGGACGAACAAGTGAGACCATATAAAATAAAGGATTTGATCGATATATTTTTATTCATCTAATTTGCTCTATATATAAGTATATAAAGAATTTGTGCATTAAAAGTCTAACCTATCATTTTTATAAAATGAAAAACCTATTTAAATATAATTATATATATTTAAATGCAATTGATATACTTAAATACAATTGATATACTTAAATAAAATAGATAAGAGGGAACAAATTCCCAAAAAGTACAACGAGATACTGGTGATAGGCACAAGAAGTACCAAAATCACTAGCAAAAAGGAAAATAAAAAACCAATACAAGAAAAAAAACGGGTGAAAAACAAAACAACAACAACCAAGAAAACCCCCACAACACCCAACAACAAAACCAAAAAGAAACCAGAACGAAGCTAGAGCTCCCCGGTCAAGATCTAGGAAGCCAAACAACTACCTCTATCAAAGCACCAAGGACACCCCAAAAGGAAGGAGGCCGTCACTCAAGCCGATATTGGATCAGATATAAAATAGGATTCTCCAGCCAGGCTGAGAAAACATAGAACCTACCCACGAACCTACCAAGATACCCTTTCCAAGCCAAGAGAATGCTCAATTCTTCCACGTCCTTAGAATTCACCAATTTTCCTGAGAATACTATCATTCCAAGATTTCCAAATTGACTAAATCACAACATGTCAAATCAGAAGATATCGCCCTCTAATCCTATGTTAGGTACCGGTAGATAAGAAGACTTGAAAAAGGGCCACCAAATTTCTAGGTAACCCCATAACCCACCCAACCATCGAAATATCATATACCAAATAGAACCTGCCAACTCACATTTTACAAAAAGATGAGAGAACGACTTTATAACCAACAAGCATAAATGACAAAGAAAATTTCCTGACCCCACATGAATTCCCCTCTTTAGTAACTTTTTTGTAGTATGGATCTAATCTTGAAGGAGGTGCTAGGAGAAAATTACTTTTGAAGGTGCCCAACACTATGCCAAAAAACACCTTTAGCAGCATTTTTTTTTTGCCTTTAGCAGCGCTTAAAAGAGCTGCCAAAGGTGGCGCTGCTGTAGGTAAAGGCAGCGCTTTTTTCCTTTGAAAAGCGCTGTCTTAGGCCCCCCTTAGGACCCCCTTTAGCAGTGCTTTTAAAAGTGATTTCGTAGGACCCCCATATAGCAGCGCTTTTTCAAAGAAAAGCACTTTCGTAGGACGCCCTTTAGCAGCGCTTTTAAAAGCGCTGCTAAAGGTCCCCCTTTAGGCAGCGCTTTTTCAAGGAAAAGCGCTTTCGTAGGCCTCCTTTAGCAGCGCTTTTAAAAGCGATGTCTTATATATACGTTATGACCCCCTTTAGGCAGCGCTTTTTTTAAAAAGCGTTGTCTTTTATAAAAGTGCTTTTTAAAAGCATTTTTTAAAAAATCAATTATTTTGAAGCGTTTTATTTGCTAAAGCGCTGTCTACTGTGTATTTAACACAAACCTGTATAATAAACCTGTATAATTCAACACAAACCTTTATTTCAACACATGGCCTTTTTATACCATTATAATTCAACACATAGGCCGTGTATACCATTATAATTCAATAATAGGCCTTGTATACGATTAAAATTCAACACATAAACCGTAATAACCATTATATATATTTCAACACAAACCTCATTCACCAAAATAATCAATATATATATATATATAACTCAATACAAATATCATACATCCAAGTAGACATCCAAAATTCTAATAATAAATTCCAAAACTAATTACACCAAACATCATAAACATGCACCAATTCTAAACCTTATACACAATTTCCATCACCTATACATCAACTTCCAAAACTATTCAACAATTTCTAAAACTATACAACACCTTCCATAAACCTAACACACAAAAAACAATAATATACCTCATATAATTCTCATTTCAACCATGTATTGACACCATTCCTCCTTTATTTCTTTCAATTTATCTTTCGTGTAGGTAGCACACTTGAATTCATCAAAGTACTACATAATATAACATAATATGCATGATTTAGTTAAAAGTAATTACTTAGATGAAATATCTGATAATAAGTCTTAAAATAAATCATAACTTATAAATCCATACCATGATTGGAATCTCTATTTGGTCCAAATGAATAATCTCTTTCATGAATCTCAATACAAAATAATCACAATCTTTACCATTACGCTGCCGAGGACACTACACATAGAAAAAAAGTATGCATATATAGTTTAACTTGTATCAGGATATATAGTTTAACTTGTGTTATCAAGTAGCATCACTATTATAATAACAAATGTGAAAATATACCTACACTCTTATCCATGTAATATTGTTTGCTTTGCTCTTTGGTACTCAAGCTTTTCGTTGTGATCGAAATACTTATATGGCTCTATCATAATGTAAACGAATATTTAGAACAATCTCACATAAATAAATAAATACACACGCGGATATTTAGAACAATCACATCACTTACGTATCAATCATCTTCTTCACCTCCGGGTATTTTGTTTGATCACCATCTAGCGAATCCAGATAATAGACTATTTCTTTTATCGGATTAATCGCAAGCAACAACCAATGTCCGCTGTAAACATAAACAAAAGTTTAGATGAAAATGTTATACACAACGTAAAAATGCAAAAGATTATAATAAAGGAAGTTAGAATGAAAATATAACCCATGGCCAGTATTATATGGTAAAAGATACAACTTCTCTGTATCTTTGTTGGGCATAAATGCATCTACTAAGTGATCTTTGACCACATTTGCAGTTCGATCGATTAGATTTGCGTTGACACAGCTGGGAGACAAGAAACAGAATCTATCTGTCAATTGACGCGGGAGCATCTATTTTTCATACAAGTACCTGAAATAAAAACATAATCAACATTCGAATATTCATTGAAATGAGTAAATAAATTGATCAATTAATTAAATAAAATCGATGGATTACCTGATGTATGAATTTATAACACCGATGCCTAATTCAGCATGCTGAAATATCTGATCCAAGTCTTCTTTAGCAATTGTTTCTGAATAGGCAAACCCAAACATACGTTTTTCCATAGGTATTTCACGGATACCACCTTTCATCAAATCCTTTGTGCCTACAATTGTTTCAAGGCACAACCGAAATCGAGTAATAGAAGCTTTTTTTGGCTTGGCTAATTCTAGCTTCTTGTTCTTGCTCCCTTGTTGCACCTCTTGTGTAGGAATCTGAAAATCATATAAGTCATAAAGTATAAAATCATGAAGCTTTTGAATTCGGATCATAGAATCAACATTTTCAATGCATATATGTCAATGTACCTCTTTTTTTGATGTAACTGATTTGGTTTGCCTCACAATCCCTGTATCTTTTGATTTGGATTTTGTAGGAGTCTAACAATACCATGTAAATAAAATGTACGTAAAAGTAAGCATAATATAACTTATATGCAAGTAAAACATTTGAAAACTAAAAGGTTAATAATGGTTTTCAACATACCGAGTCATCTATGACAATGAGGTTTGACAGCCATGCAACATACGACCCTATTGCGTCCACCACCAATGTTGCATCTGAATCGTCGCCAGGTATTGGTAGTAACGCATCCTGCTCTAAAGAAATTTCAATTGAAATCTTCAAAAATCCAGCAGGGAGCGGTCTATGGTGAAGTACGTCTCCCGAAGTGTTATGCGCGTTTCCCTTGCCAACCATGCGATATGTGGGTGCCGATAAATATAGCTGACAAGGTGAAATGCCCTAAACCAAAAAAAAAATAATATGAAATTGTTATTGTGCATATATGTCAATATAAAAAATTGTGCTAATTTAATAAATATAATTACCTCTGGAATTTTTTGTTAAAAATTGATACTATCCTTGTCACTAGTATCTTTAAATTTTGAACCGCGTCTTTTCGACATATATCTTTCTTTATCCTGTTGCAGTTCACGAACTTGAGCTCTCAATTCTTCCAACGTTTCCATCACCTCTCTATTGCTAGGATTTTTGGTCTTTGGACGCTTATACAAGGCAGATAGTGTGACTTCAAATCCCTTACCCCTCACGCGACCAGAATAATCAGGAACATTTAATACCCGACTCAGTATGCTCCTGCAATCCTGGTCTTCCGTGAGAGTTAAGGACTGAGATAGAGTCTCCTGAAATTCAATATTAGAGTTAAGAATAAATATTTTAGATAAACAAGAACTTTTCATTTAATTAAACTTCGAATGTTATACTTACACATTGTTTAAAAACTTGTTGAACACCTTCAGTAACAACTCCATCCTTTCCCACACGGGCAGCCTTCCACAAAACATGCTCCGGAAGAGATGTTTCTTCACTTTTCTCCTCTTCAAGCTACACATTAAGTCAAGTATTAAGATGAATAATAACACAAAAATATCATAGCAATTATATACTTACTACTTTTTGTTCCAAGCGTGCATATCCCAACACTCTTTCTTGTATGGATACGCGGGTTTTGAGGCTCTTTGACGATTCACGTCACTCACAACCTGCATAAATAATTAAGTCATATCAGAACACATGTAATAACTACATGAATATACTACAATGTTCATGATAAATTAAAGGGTTAATAGTCATTTACCCCCCTGCAATATAGGCGAGTTTTGATTTACCCCCCTTTAAAAAAAGTTTTTTGGATTACCCCCCTGAAATTTTAAAATTCTAAGTCTTTTGCCCCCGAGGTAGAAAAATTACCCCCTGTAAAATATATATTTTTTTATTTACCCCCTGGTTTTTACACGCTTAGGGGGGTACCCCAAAATTTCAGGGGGGTAATCCAAAATTATTTTTTTAAAGGGGGGGGGGGGGGGGGGTAAATCAAAACTTGCCTATATTGCTGGGGAGTAAATGACTATTAACCCTAAATTAAATTAAGATTATGTGGAATTCTTGAGTTCTTCGTTTGGCGACAAAAGTGTCCCATTCTTCGGGTGCAATCAAGTCCGCATACTTCTTCGGACGTTTCGCTTCAACAAAGTTTCCTTGGTCATCCTTAAGAAACTTGTTGGTTAAAAATGCTCGAAACCCTCTAAGTCTTTTTCCGACTAATTGAAGACAATATTTTTGCCGGTCGTCACCAATGTTAAAATATCTCTAAAAAAAATATACATAAAGTGTGTTAGTATAATTAATTTAAAGATATAATCGTCAAAAATAACAAATAACCATAGCATAAAGTGTGGAAGCCAGTCACAAACAAACCTATAGTAGGAGAACAGCCTAAAGTGGAGACAAGTAGAGCAAATGTTGAGAAGGAAATAGAAAAGGAAGTGGAGGAAATCAAAGTTCAAGAAGAGAATCCCACAGTGGAGGAATGGACTGAAGTCAATAGAGACAGAGGAAAAAGACCAATGGTGCAGACACCTAGAAGCTCTTTTGTGGCCTTCCAAAACTCTTTTACACCCTTAAGGATTGGAGAATGTCCCGAGGGGAACCAGAGTGTAGGTCAATGATCGTCACATGGAATGTTCGAGATATCAATAAAGTAGCTAGACATATGGAGGTTTGTAGCTATGTTTCTACTTTTAATGTCTCTGTTGTTGCTTTATTAGAGACTAGGGTTAAAATGAATAAAGCAGTGAATATAAGGAATAAATTTGGCAATAAGTGGAGGTTTGGTGATAACTACTCAAATCATGATAATGGGAGGATTTGGATCTTGTGGAATCAAAATTTGGTGGATATCAATATAGTGCAAACCAATGAGCAATTCATGCACTTGGTGGTTTATGGTTTGGACAAAAATCTGCAGTATGTTGTTACAGTGGTTTATGCTTTTAATCAGTTAGAGAAAAGGAAGATTTTATGGAAAGAGATTGAAAAGCTGGGCAGGAATATGAATACTCCTTGGATTGTCATGGGAGACATGAATAATGTTCTGAATTCGCAGGACAGAATAGGTGGTAATCCTGTCATTGCTGCTGAGTTTAGAGACCTAGAAGATATGATGTATGTGTCTGGTTTGACTGAGGCGGAGTCTAAAGGGAACTACTACACCTGGAATAATAAGCATAACAATGGGGTTATTTATTCTAGAATTGATAGGGTGCTAGCTAATGTGTTTTGGTTTTAGATATATCATGACCATGTGGTGGAAAACCTGGCTCCTAATATATCTGACCATACTCCTGTTAAGATTGGTAAGATTACTCAATACAGGGCTAAGCATTCTATGTTCAAGTTTACTAACTGCATTGCTCAGGAACCTTCCTTTTTGCAGAATGTTGCCAATAGCTGGTGTGAGGAGGTGCAGGGGAGGCCTATGTACAGACTGTGGATTAAGTTGAAGAGGTTGCAACCTGTCCTTAGGCAGATGGGGAAAAAATATTCTAAGATCCATACACAAGTTATTCAAGCGCAGAATGATCTGGCCCAAGTACAGAATAGACTTCAAAATAATATGTTTGATGTGACTTGTATTGAGCAGGAGAAAACTAGTACTGAGAACTTATTGGCTCTTAGACAGATTGAAGAGTCTATGATGAGGCAAAAAGCTAAAGTCAAGTGGTTACAGATGGGGGACTATAATTCGGCTTATTTCCATGCTTATGTTAAGGACATAAATAAGCAAAAAACTCTAGGCACATTGGAGTCTCTGACTGGTGGTGTTCTTAGTAGACATGAGGATATTGAGAATGAGATTTATGGGTTCTATAAGTCCTTAGTTGGTACCCAGGCTAGTGTACTGAAGAGTATTGATGTTCCTACTGTGAGAAGTGGTGAAACTTTGACATGGGATGAAGCTCAAAATTTGATTAGACCAATAGAGGAGAGTGAGATTTGGAAAGCTCTTTGCAATATTGCTAACTCAAAGGCTCCTGGTCTTGATGGATACAATGCGTACTTTTTCAAAAGTGCTTGGAAGATTGTGAAAAAGGATGGCATTGAGGCTGTGATGGAATTCTTTCATGAAAGTCAGATCTATAAAGCTTTCAACTGCTCTCTCATATCCCTTATTCCTAAATCTCCTACAGCCAAGAAGGTCAAGGATTTAAGGCCTATTTCGTGTTGTAGTACCTTATATAAGATTATTTCAAAAATTCTCACACATAGGCTTGGTGCGGTTTTAGGCAAGATTATTGATAAGTCTCAAGCTGGTTTTGTGCAGGGCAGGAAAATTCATGATAATATCATTCTGGCCCAGGAGCTGGTAAGAGGTTACAGTAGGAAGAATATTTCCCCAAGATGCTTAATCCAAATGGATATTCAAAAGGCGTATGATACGGTGGAATGGTGCGCTTTGGCCCAGATTATGCAGGAGATGGGGATACCTCAAATTTTCTCTAACTGGATTATGGCTTGTGTCTCTTCTGTCTCCTACAGGTTTTCTATTAACGGTTCCCTTTCCAAAATTCTGGTTGCTAAAAGAGGGTTAAGGCAGGGAGACCCTATCTCACCCTTGTTGTTTGTCATTATTATGGAGTACTTGCATAGGCTTCTCCAAAATCTTAGTAAGAATCCTAACTTTAATTTTCATCCAAAATGTGAAAAGTTAAAGTTAATTGAGTTATGTTTTGCTGATGATATATTACTGTTTGTAAGAGGTGATATTGGGACCATGCAGTTGACTATGAGGAAAATTGAGGACTTTGCAGAGTCGACGGGGATGCACATGAGTATCCCTAAGAGTTTCCTGTATCTTGGAGGTGTGGACCCTGATACTAGAAATCTAATTCAGCTGACTACTGGTTTTAATATTGGATCGCTTCCCTTTAAGTATTTGGGTGTTCCATTGGACAGTAGGAAATTAACTGTTTCTAATTGCCAACCGTTGATTGAGAAAATGACGAAGAGACTGAGGCACTGGTGTAGCAAATTACTATCGTATGCAGGTCGCCTTCAATTGGTGAGAAGTGTCATAAATGCAATTGTTAACTACTGGTTGCAGGTTTTTTATCTTCCAAAAAAGGTAGTCAAGCAAATTGAAAGTTTATGCAATAAATTTGTTTGGTCTGGATCCTTAGAGGATAGCAGGAGAGCTCACGTGGCGTGGGATCACATTTGTGATACGGTTGCAGCTGGCGGTTGGAATATAACAGCTCTTAGAGATTGGAACTTGGTAGCTGTGGGGAAACTTTTATGGGATCTGTTCGTGAAGAAAGACCGACTTTGGATTCAATGGATTCACACATATTATATGAAAAAAGGTAACAGTTCTCAATACATCCCGCCTATACATAGTTCCCATCTTATAAAAAATATGTTTAAGCATAGTGTTAGTTTGGTTAATACCAATGCTTGGCAGGAGTTCAACGCTAGTGGTAACTATGATATTGGTAAAATGTATAAGGATTTGAGAGGTGAGAAAAATAGTGTGGAGTGGAGAAATTTGATATATGGTAACTATGCTAGACCCAGGGCTGTTTTCAATTTGTGGTTGGCTTGTTTAAACAGGCTGCTAACCAAGGATAGATTAAGAAAGCATGGGGCGCAAATTGATGAGGATTATGTGTTCTGTCAGCAGGCTGAAAGTCGATCACATTTGTTTTTTTATTGTAATACTACAAAACGTGTATGGAATAATGTGTTAAATAGATTTGGTTGGAAGCGGAAATCATGTGCCTGGGAAACGAAAATTCAATGGATTATTCAACACACCAAAGGAAAAGGGAGTAAAGTGAAGCTGCTTAAAATGGTATGTGCGGAGGTGATTTATTATGTATGGACTACTAGAAACAAAAAGATTTTCCAGAATAGCCCTAATGTGGAATTAAACTCTGAAACTATAGTGGATATGGTTTTGTGTAAAGGTAGATTAGATAGGAGGCTTAGAACTTATTGTAATGGGTTTTAGCTTTTCTTGATCTTGTTTGTCTTTGTGTGCCTGGATCGTTTGATCGGCTTGTATTGACTTGTTTTTTGGTAATAATATTATCCTTATTCCAAAAAAAAAATAATAATAAAAAAAAAATAACAAATAACATCACATATAGTACATGTATCTCACTCCATATTTTATCTTTCGCGGGTTTCAACTGTGGATTTCTCCAATTGTCATAAGTAATAGGAACTTGTGAACGGACAAGTGCACCAATGTAACTTTTATCATCTTGTTCTTTGGTATAAAATGTGTATCCATTAATTGCATATGCGCTATAAGAAAACACATGCAAACTTGGACCATATGCTAAACATCTCAACCTTTCTGTTATTGAAGCGGGATCCACATAAAACTTTGAATAAATATGATCCTTAAACCATGTTATGAAACTTCGATTGTGCTCTCGTACTATCCAATTTTCATTTCTATTCGGATTTAAACCTCGGAGAAAATCCTTGTTCATTTCAACATACGGCTCAACCTCATTGTCATTGTCCAGAACATACAAATGCACTTGCTCCCGTTCAGCCCTTGATACGGTCATAATTTTATTTCCAATTAAATTTTTTCCTTCTTTTTTTCCAACAATGTGAGATTTGGGGAGTCCAATGGATTGAACATTGGACAAATATTTAGTACAAAACTCAATCTCTTCTTCAACAATGTATCGTTCAACAATACAACCCTCTGGTCGACTTTGATTTTTCACATACCCTTTTAATATTTTCATATACCGTTCAACAGGGTACATCCATCTCATATAAGCTGATCCACACAATTGTGTCTCTTTCACAAGATGAACAACTAGATGTACCATTATGTCAAAAAATGAGGGAGGAAAAAACATTTCAAGCTCACATAATGTAATAACTATTTCTTTTTGCAATGTTGGTAAGATCGCAGGATCGATCACCTTACTACAAATTGACTTGAAGAAAAAACACAATTTAGTTATTGTACTTCTTACTTTTTCTGGCAAAATAGAACGTATACCTATTGGTAGAAAATGTTCCATTATAACATGGCAATCATGTGTCTTCAAACTCTTTAACTTAAGGTCATTCATAGACACAGGTCTTCTAATATCTGAAGAGTATCCTTCTGGAACTTTAACATCACTCAGAAACTTACACAATATCTTTTTCTCCTTTCTAGATAGAGTATAAGCAGCAGGTGGTAGATATGTTCGTTTTCCTTTCTTCATGGGTCCTAACTCATTTCTTATTCCCATCGCCACCAAGTCCTTTCTTGCTTTAAGGCCATCCTTCGACTTTCCTTGTATATTGAGTAAAGTACCAATAACACTTTCAAATACATTTTCAATATGCATAACATCAAGAAAATGTCTTACATACAACGACTTCCAATATGACAATTCAAAAAAAATTGACCTCTTCTTCCACCCACGTTTGCCAAGCGTATGTGTAAAAGGCTTTCCAAACTGAGTAGTCACATTTTTCACCTTTTCAAAAATTTCGTCACATGACAATGTAGGTGGAGCTCTACCTTGTTCTAGATTTCCATTGAATGCTTTTCTCCATCCATGGTAGTGATGATTAGAATTTAAAAATCTACGATGACCGAGAAAGACATTCTTCTGACAAAATTCTAAACGCATCCAATCTGTGTTTTCTTCACAAATAAGACACGAACATTAACCTTTAATGCTATACCCTGATAGATTTCCGTATGCTAGAAAATCATTAATTGTGCCAAACAACAGCGCCCTCAAATTGAAACTATCTTTCCTATATCCATCATAAACCTCCACACCGTTCTCCCACAAAATCTTTAAGTCTTCGATTAAAGGTGTCAAGTATATGTCTATGTCATTCCCTGGTTGTTTAGGCCCGGAGATTAACATAGATAACATCATGTACTTACGCTTCATACATAGCCATGGAGGTAGGTTATAAACCATAATAATCACAGGCCATGTGGTATGTGAGATACTTTGAAGACCATGTGGGTTCATTCCATTAGTAGATAATGCTAAGCGAAGGTTTCTTGCTTCTTCTCCAAAATCAAGATAATCATTATCAATTTTCATCCACTGTGGTGAATCTACCGAATGCCGAAACTTTCCATCTATAATTCTTTCATCTGCATGCCAAGTCAAGTGTTTTGCATCGGTTTCACTACGAAACATGCGTCTAAATCTCGGAATTATAGGAAAATACCATAAGGCTTTTGCTGGAGACATTTTTTTCTTATATCGAGAGACATCGCATTTAGGGCACTTATTTAACGATGCATATTCATTCCGAAACAAAATGCAATCATTTGGACAAGCATGTATCTTATCATAACTCATGCCAATAGAGCACAACATTTTTTTGGCCTCATAGGTTCGATTGGGAAGAACATTATCCTTCGGAAGCATATCTTTCATAAGGGCTAATAACTTTGTGAAACTTTTATCTGACCATCCATTGCCCGCCTTTAAGTTGTACAACTTTAATACCACAGACAATCTTGTGAATTTAGTGCAACCTTTATACAACGGTTTCTCTGCATCGCTTACCAACCTCTCAAACATTTTGGGACAATCCTGAAGATCTTCTTCAAGTGCTTCTGCAATCTCTTCGACTCGATCACAATCTCACAATCGTGTGTATCTGTGCCATTGTCGTTTGAAGCATAGGTCGTATTATTCCCCGGTTCAACATTCTCGTTACTTTCACCATGTAATATCCAACATGTATAACTTCGATCAATTCCATGCCTCATTAAATGTGATTCCAACTGAACTGCGTCAATCCGATGACCATAACAGTAACCTAAGCAAGGATATGTGATTCGACTGGGGTCTTTGGCGTGTTCAACCGCAAACTTAACGAATTCTGATACCCCAGTCTCGTATTCTTTTGACAATCGATTAGAAGACATCCATTTTTGATCGATGGTTTTACTAAGTAAGCTAAACAAACACAAAATAACAACTAATTATAAGTACCTGTATAGAAGTCAGCAACTTCTGGACTTAACCACAAATTGTAAGATTCTTTAAAACGATTCGGATTTCACTCTTCTCTGGTAACCCCTATAGCAAATTCACTAATTTAGTAACTGATGATGTATACCAAATATAACAAGACAAATTTAGTAGGTCGCAACAATTAACAAAGTAATCATCTTCAACCTCAACAAAGAATCATCAATTCGAGCATAAATCAACCTTAACAAAGAATCATCAATTAGCAGCATCTCAACAAGTTTAAAAACAATGAAAATAACCAACAGAGTTCCAATTACCTAACTAACAGCTTGCAACCAACCTTAACAAAATTTTTCACAAAACAATGTCTAACCAAATTTCCTAACTCTAATTCTAACTTTTACTAACCAAACTCCAAACTATTAACCGATCACCAAAGGATTAAACTCTCTGCATTAATTCACTGCATGGTATAATTAAGTTGGATGCCAACATACTAACCAAAGTCATTCTAACACTTAACAGACTCCTAACTATACTAACTTCGACCCTAACCTTTAACTCAAATTCTAATGAGCTTGTTTATATACAGTTAACAGTAAACTATTAATAAGTTTAGAATCTTATTGCATTTTTTAATAAGTTTTGTTTGGGTTCATTAACAGTAACATACATCAACATAATAAGCAGCTTAACAAATTTCTTATTGATTTGTTTCAACATCAACCTAAAACAAATGCTAAAACGGAAATGGAAATGAAAAATGAAATGGAAATGGAACGCGAAACAAGAAAAGGAAATGAAAAATACCTTCTCAAACGGCCGGAGGAGCAGCGACGGTGGCGGAACAATGACGGGGGAAGAGTGACGCAAATAGTGATGGAGGATGATGGCCAGAACTGGGATGGTGGCGATCAGTGACGGAGGAAAGGGACGGTCGCGAACGGTAGCAGTTGCCAAGAATGGAGATAGTCGTGAGAGTGAAAACGCAAATGATAGGGTTAAACAGTAGAAATGATTTGTTACTGGTTTCCTGCGTTTTAATTTTTTCTAACTAAAGCACCTTTAGCAGCGCTTTTAGAAAGCGCTTTCGTAGGCTGGGCTTTAGCAGCTCTTTATGGGAAAAGCGCTTTTTAAGGTGCGTAGTGAATTGGGCCTTTAGCATCGCTTTCATAAAGCGCTGCCTAAAGTATGGTATACCTGGGCCTTTAGCAGCGCTTTCCAAAAGCGCTGTCTAAGGTATGGCTTATGTAGGACCTTTAGCAGCGCTTTCCTAAAAGCGCTTTCTTAAGGGTAGCCTTAGTTTGGTTTTTAGCAGCACTTTTTGAAAGCGATTTCTGAAGTCCACCTTTAGTAGCGCTTTTTTAAGCGTTTTTTTTTTGTTTTTTTATAAAAGGTATTGCAGCGTTTTCTTTGAAAAGCGTTGTCTTTATAGAGCTGCCAAAAATTATTTTTGGCGTAGTGCAACTACTCCAAATGCGAGGGAGAACACTCTTAACAAGGGAGAGCTGGGTATCTATAGAAAGCCCTTGCAAAAGGAGAAGGTGTAAGTAGAGGAAACAAAATAGTTTCCATATTTGGAATGATGGCACCATCAGCAATCTTGCTGCTCAGAGGGATTAAAATAACTAATAACTGATAAAATAGACAATCAAACCCTTCTCATGCTCAAATATACGAGTTCGTCTCAACATAAGATCACATACCCAAGATTGGCCCTCCCACTAACCAACTCCCCCACATAACTAGCATTTTGATCAGAGATAGAGAAGAGCCTAGGGAAGCAAGCACTAATAGGATTGTCCTCCAACCAACGCTCATTCCAGAAGGAGGTGAGAAAACCTGAACCCACCACTTGAGTAAGCCATCATGGAACCAATACATAGAGTCTTCTAATTTAGACCCAAGAAGCGAAACCCCTCTCCACTAGAGTAAGGCTAACTAGAGACACCTACCTCTACCACCCGAGGCAGACAATATAGACAAACAACCATATTTTGAAATTAAAATATCATACCATACCTCTGATCACAGACACCTAGACCGCCTAACTTCTTAGGCTTACACACATCATACCATTTTATCCAAGAAACCTTAGTGCCCCTTTTAACCTCACCCTAAAGGAACCTCCTTTGAATTTTCATAATATTCTTCCAAACCTTGATAGACATCTTTAGAAAAGACAAAATGAAGATAGATATGACATTAAGAGTTGAGTTAAGAATGACCAATCTCCCCTTTAAGGATATATATATATATGTTCTGGACTGGACCAATGGCTAGACATGACCCAATCCGCTTCTGCTCCAAAGCGGCCCAAATTGCCTAAGTCCAATCCACGAAGGGGAGAAAGTTACCTTTCTGCCCTCCAATCAGGAAAGGAACACATCGCTCCTCCCCAGAGTTACTGCCCGTAACGCACGACTTCGTTGATCCCCGAACAGTTAAGGGTAGGTGCCCGAAACCACGCTTATGCCCGACATAAATGCTAGTTTTGGGCACCCCTGCCCGACATAACGGCTAGTTGGGGCAGTTACCTATTCTTCGAGAAAACGGTTATTTCGCCCTGAAAATAGGACCGTTGGCCACGCGCTGGGGGCTCTATATAAACCCTCTCGCTTGAGAGGGTCAGGTATTGAATATTCACCCTAAGAACTCATACTTTGTACTTGCCCCTTTTCTCTGACCCTTTCTTACTTGAGCGCCGAAGTACCTTGCAGGTACACCCGCCTCCTCTCCATACGACCAGCATCCCTGACGCACTTGGTGGCCCACTTCTACAAGATCTGATCCAGCCTTCACGATCAGTGGCGCCGTCTGTGGGAACCATTGTTCTCCCCATCTTTCTTTCCTCGGAAACCGAAGATCAAAACAATTCTCAAAGATCATCATGATCATGGCCTCCCAAGATCGCACCAAGGATGCTCTCCAAACCACCATCCTCCCCGTCAACAAATCTGACATTGACGATCATTCATCTCTCCTCCGAGATACCCGTTTCCTCAAGGACGGAGCCACTACTTCTCCTTCCACTACCCCTGCTGATCACAACAACGATCAGCCTTCACATGACGTCCAGCCCGTTCCTGTTCCGCCAAACGTCGACTCGACCGTGGCGGCCCTCCTGGAGGTGATCAACAAAACCAACACCCTGATCCTGCAGCAAAATGAGAGGATCGGGGCGTTAGAAGAGTCCAGCCGTCCAAGATCCCCTTCTCCGCGGAGGAACCAGCGACGATCAAGGAGCCCGCAGCCTCCGAGAGACATCGACCGAAGACTGCGCCAGGAGCCTGATTCTCGCGCAGCCCGGAAGCACGACCAGATCTCCCCGCGTGACCAGCACGCTCACGACCACAAGAGGACTCGAAGGAACGAGAAATCTCCCCTGGTCAAGTCTAAAGGTCGGGCCCGCTCACCTTCTTCTCGAAGGAACCGCTCACCTTCTCCGCGAAGGAACCGCTCCCCTTCTCCCCGGAGGAACCGCCGCCGCGAGCATCCCCTTTGGTCCCCATTATACACCAGTTCTAGCAGCGACGACGAGCCTCGCGGCCTGTTGTCCCAGGAGATCTTGGCTACCCGTCTCCCAAATGGCTTGGAGAAACCCCAATCACTGGGCACGTACGACGGAACCACTGACCCCGACGAGCACATCGAGAACATCGATGCGCTGTTAGACTACCACAACGTACGAGGCGCCATTAAATGCCGATTATTCCCGACCACGCTCCAAAAGGGAGCGATGACATGGTACAAGCAACTGCCCGAGGAGTCCATTACCTCGTGGAGACAACTGGGCAGGATGTTCTCACGGCACTTCACAGCATCTCGCCGTCACCCTAAAACTGAGGCCTCCCTTGGGTCCATAATCCAAGGAAAAGACAAACCTCTCTGCGCATGTATCGAGAGGTTCAACAAGGAAGCTGTACAGGTCCCCACAACGGACGAAATGAAGAAGTTTCTGCTCGAGCAAGGGCTCCGTCCAGGCTCCGAGTTTTCTAAAGCCATTGGCCTCGCACCACCGAAGAACTTAGACGCCCTCCTCCTCAAAGCCCAATCACACATTCAGTACGAAGAGAAGGTTGCGGCCAACAACGTCCGAGCATCACGCCATCAGGAGAATGCTCGAGCATCCAGAGGAGAGGAAGCTCTGACATCTCGTCGGGGCGAACGGAGGTTCGAGGACCGTCCACGTGACTCCCGTGACAACAAGGGACCCTCCGGGCGGTTTCATGACTACACCCCCCTGACCGTCTCCAGGGAAAAGATATTGTCCGAATGTGCCAATTCAGAGTTCAAGCAGGCAGGGGTCCGGTTCCCCAAGAAACTGCCGAACAGACCAAATGTGGACAAATCAAAATACTGCCGTTTCCAAAAGAGTCACGGCCACACTACAGAGGATTGCATCCATCTGAAGGATGCCATTGAGATACTGATCAAGGACGGCCACCTGAAACAGTTCGCAAAGAAGAAGGACACTCCTCGGCAGGATGCCCAGGAGTCCAAGAAAATAGAGGAGGAGGTACCCTCCTTGGAAGACGCCAATATACAGGTCGCTATGTCCATATTGCGACCAGAGGACTTCTACGTCCCGGACGGGCTCAGCGCCCCTGCTTATCTCGCAGCCCACAGCCCGTGGGAGACATTTCCCTCCGCCATGGTCATCTCTGGCGGGGGTTTCAACAAATTCACTGTGGGCTCTGTGAAACGAAAGTTCGAACACCTGATCAACACAAGCTCCAACAAGGTGACCACGCTTGATCAGGCCCAGAAGGGCTCCGTCCCCATCTCCTTCTACTGGGAGGAACTCATCGGGGGTTCCCCGAACTCAAGCATACCTTTGCTCGTCAGAGCTCGAATGGCGAACTTCGACGTTTGCAGAATACTCGTCGACCAGGGAAGCTTGGTCGACATCACGTACTCCCAGCTATTTTCGACACTTCAGCTGGACGAATCACACCTTACCCCCTATGTAGGGTCCGATTTATGGGGATTCAACGGGTCAGTGACCAAGCCGTGGGGATACGTCGAACTGATCGTGACCTTCAGATCAGCTGAGACGGCCAGATCCATCAAGGTGTAATTTCTGGTAATCGACTGCCCGTCGCTTTACCAGTGCATTTTCGGAAGGCCAACTCTGGCCGAGTTGGTAGCGGTGCCCTCAATAGTCCACCTGAAGATGAAGTATTACACTTCAAAGGGAATGGTCGCCACCCTCCACGGTGACATCGAAGCTACACGATGGTGTTTTGAGGCAACTACAAAGGGGCTCAACGCCATTGCGTCCAAGCTGAAAGCGTCGGGCAAGCCAGCATTGCCAAGCAGCTCCGAGGAAGCCAAGCCTCTGCCCCAGGTCGACTCCATCGACCTCGATAGTCGCTTCCCCGAAGAAGACCAACCGGAGGAACGAGTAGCTTCTGCCAACCCGTCTACATCGTCCAGCAGCAGCTCCCATCCGATGTGCCCTATCCCGGATGGCAACTTCGATATCATTCTGTTTGGCGAAGACCCCCAACGGGGAGTGAAGATTGGAGCATACCTGACCGACATTGCGAGGAAGCAGGTCAAAGCATGCCTCCGGGAGAATGCCGACCTCTTCGCATGGAGCGCTGCCGAAATGCCCGGCTTGGATCCGTCCGTCGCCTGTCACCAGCTGACAATCGACCCGGCCATCAAGGCCGTAGCACAACGTAGGAGAAAGCAGTCTCCGGAGAAAACGGAGGCTGTTGAAAAAGCTGTAAAGGACCTCCTCGAGGTCAAATTTATTTTGGAGGCCAAGTACACCACTTGGTTGTCCAAAGTTGTACTAGTTAAAAAATCTAATGGAAAATGGCGCATGTGCATTGATTACACCGATTTCAATAAGGCATACCTGAAGGATGTCTACCCCCTCCCCAATATTGATAAACTCGTTGATAATTCTGCTGGTTTTAAACTTTTATCGTTCATGGACGCCTACTCGGGCTATAATCAAATTCCGATGGCAATGTCCGGCAAAAAATATACGTCCTTTATGATCGAATCGGGCAACTATTACTACAACGTAATGCCCTTCGGCCTAAAGAACGCCGGAGCAACGTACCAACGAATGATGAACAAAGAATTCCAAGGAGAAATAGGCGACATGCTCGAAGTCTACATGGACAACATGATCATAAAATCCCACGAGGAAACCGATCATACTGCCCATTTGAGGAAGGTCTTCGAACAGGCCAGGAAATACAAAATGCGTTTTAATCCGGAGAAGTGCCGTTCGGTGTCTGGGCAGGCAAATTCCTTGGCTTCTACTTGATGGAACGAGGAATCGAAGCCAATCCCGACAAATGCCGGGCATTCTCCGAGTTTCCTATGCCCAGGTCCAAAAAATCCATCCAGTCCCTCAACGGGATGCTCGCATCACTATCTCGTTTCCTGGCTAAGTCAGCCCTACCATTCTTCAAACTCCTCCGCAAAGAGGCAGCATTCGAATGGACCAAGGAGTGTGACAAGGCCCTTCTCCATCTGAAACGAGCGCTCTCAGAGCCGCCGGTCCTCTCTCGCCCGGACAATGGCGAAACGTTGTACCTGTACCTGGCCGTAGCAACCGAAGCAGTGAGTGCCACTCTCATCCGCGAGACACCTGACGGGAAGAAACCCATATATTTCACGAGCAAAGCGCTACAAGGACCAGAGTTAAGATACCAACAGATAGAGAAGGTGGCACTGGCCCTAATCAACGCATCCAGAAGATTAAGACACTACTTCCTGGCTCACACGATCGTGATTCGAATAGATCAACCCATAAACCAGCTGCTCGGACGACCAGATATGGCTGGCCGAACGGTCAAATGGTCGTTAGAACTGTCCGAATTTAACATCCAATACGAAAGCAGAAAAGCCCTCAAGTCCCAAGCTATGGCCGACTTCGTCACAGAAATGACATTCGCAGACTCCCCCACAAGCGAAGCGCGCAAATGGACCATTTTCGTTGATGGTGCCTCAAGCTCGGCAGGGAGCGGCGCGGGCATCATACTGAAAAGCGACGAAGGAATCATCATTGAAGTATCACTCACCCTGTCCTTCCCAACCTCCAATAACCAGGCTGAGTACAAGGCCTTCCTCGCTGGGTTACGCCTTGCCCAAGACCTGGGCGCAGAAGAAGTCGTCATTTGCACGGATTCACAACTCGTGGCCCTCCAGGTCCGAGGAGAATATCAAGCCAAAAATGACAACCTGACCGAATACTTGGCCCTAGTCAAGAAGGAGATGGCGAAGTTCACAACAGTGGAAGTGAAACACGTTCCCCGCGAACATAACGTGCGAGCAGACGTGCTATCCAAATTAGCTAGCACAAAGAAGAATGGCGAAAACAAATCCGTCATACAGGAAGTACTTCCTCGACCCAGCATCGAGAAGACCTCCCCGACCCTCGACGTGCAGGTAATCGGTGACAACAACTGCAGGATGACCCCAGTCTACAACTATCTCGCCAAAGAAGAACTTTCGTCCGACCCGAATGAGGCCAGCATAATCAGGCGAAGAGCCTGCTCTTATGTCTTGGTCGAAGATAAACTCTACAGTCGGGGATTCTCCATTCTGCTGCTCAAATGCGTTGAGGAGGAAATGGTCGCACACATCCTGCGCGAATTCCATGAGGGAATCAACGCCTAACATCTCGGCGGAAGGTCCCTTGCTCGAAAGGCCCTCCGAGCAGGATACTACTGGTCGGCCATGCAACACGACGCGAAAGAACACGTGAAGAAATGCGATAAATTCCAACGGCGCGGGGACATGCACCTGGCTCCGCCTAACAAGCTCAAGGCTATGTCGTCCCCGTGGCCATTCGCTTGGTGGGGCTTAGACATCCTAGGACCCTTCGTGGTAGGATTAAGTCAGAACAAATACCTAATAGTGGACGTAGACTATTTCACAAAATGGATAGAAGCGGAAGCTCTAGCCAAAATAACTGCCCTCAACATCCTGCGTTTCTATAAACAAAACATCCTTGCACGCTTCGGTATCCCCCAAGCGATAGTAACGGACAACGGGACGCAATTCATGGACAGGAAGTTCCAAGACTTCGTCACCCAACTGGGCACGAAGCACCACTTCGCATCCGTAGAGCACCCTCAAACAAATGGGCAGGCTGAAGCAGCCAACCGAGTCATCCTTTGAGGCCTCAAGCGAAGGCTAGACGAAACAAAGAAGGCATGAGTCAAGGAACTGCACAGCGTACTATGGGCATACCGCACAACTCCATACTCAACGACCAGGGAAGCACCTTTCCGCCTAGCATACAGGACCGAGGATGTAATTCTCGTCGAAGTTCACGTGCCCTCTAGGCGGACAGAGTCGCCCCTAGACGAGGAGATGAACGACGAGTCATTGAGAGAAGAACTCGACCTCGTCGAGGAAATCCGAACCGGGGCAGCCCTCCGCGAAGCCTCACTGAAACAAAAAAATTACCATCAGGCACAACGCCAAGGTGATACGACGAGAGTTCGACGTGGGAAGCCTTGTTCTAATAAGAAACCACAAAGACTCTCACGAAGGAAAACTAGCAGCCAACTGGGAAGGACCCTACCACGTCCGAGCAAAAACAGAAAATGAGGCCTACTACCTAGAACATCTCACCAGGGAAGAACTTGCTCGACCATGGAACACCAAAAAGGTAAAACAATACTATAGCTAAGGCCCGGATTCTCGGTTCGACCGTCACAATGACGGATATCTACTACTGACCACTATGCACGCCTAGGTACAAGCGTAAGCAGAACCCCGCTCAGTAACGAGCCGAGTAACCGCTCGACAACGGTCCTCGATCGAGCACCGCCGTCGTCAAAGTACCATGACAGCCAAAACCCCAGCTCGCGATGGGACATTCACGCTGCGAACTCAGGTCTTAAACGCGACCTGAGCTCCGCACCCCCGCCAGGATATTCCCCGGCGTTCGACCAGTTCCCCTCACTGCCGAATACATCTACATCGAGCAATCCCCCTAAATTATTCGCACAAGTCAAATACTCCCAATCACGGGCAGACACACATTCACAACGAGCATGTGTACAACACTTAATAAAAAATAAAAGCAAGTAAAGTCATAACAGAATCAAACATGTAATAATTTAACATAATATGTGGCCGCAAGGGCCACAATTGTACTAAGTTACATAAAACGGGGGCCACGCTCCCCAAAAATAATAAATTACAAGCAATTACTCGGCACGCAGGCCGGACAGATTACAACAACATCAAAAACACAAACTCCTCACTCATCCACGTGCTCGGCAGGCTCAGACTGCGGCCCCTGGTCCTCCGCGGGCTGATCCTCGTTATTCCCTTCAAGGATAGCATCGGGCATGACGATCCGGCCATCCTCAACGTGCGCCAGATAGTGGGTACCCTCGACAGAAAAGTCAAGCTCAGGGTTCACCGCCCGCAGTTGAGCCACGGCGTTTCTGAAAGACTCCTCCGCGACGACAATACCATCATCCTCGGCCGTCAGCAAACGGGCAACCAGCTCGGATCTCGTCTTCAATTCCTTCACATCTTCCGGCTCATCGTCACACGGGGCATTGGCCGCCTTAGCCGCTGGACCAGCTCCTCAGCAACTTTCTTCTTCGCCGCCAACGTAGAGTTCTCCTTCTTTAACCAAGCTACCTCCTCCTTGGCCTTCTTCCGAGTGTCATCGGCACCCTTGACTTCTTCTTTAAGGGACGCCATGGTAGCACGGGCAGCATTAAGTTCGGCCTCAGTTGCGGAGTCCCCTTCAGCGTAAACGGCCGCCATCTCCAGCATCCTAACCAAAGCTGAAGCATCTTGTGCCACCAACACTCTCTTGCTCGGGCGGTCCATGCTTTCCAAGTGAAGAGACTCCGCCCGAGGCACGATCAGAGAGTTCCCCTCGAAGAATTTCCTGTCAAGGATACAAGGAGGAAGCTCGGACTTCCCTTTCTCAGGTACCCGAGTGAGATCCACAGCGTTAGTAATTCTTGGCCGCTTGGATCGACCAGTTAAAGGAAGAGGAGACCCCCGGGGAGCAGGAGTAGGAGACGAAGAGGTCCCCGCAGCAGACTGCGCCGGAGGAGGAGCACGAGCACCAACAGACCGAGACTTCAGAGGAACTGCTCCAGCCTTGTTCCTCGCGAGAGCATTCCTCACAACCCGGTCATGAGCCTGAGGCATCTCACCTGCACAAACAAAATACGAGCACTTTAGATACGAGGAAAAGAAATAGCGCAAACAAATCTAAATAACTAAGACTACCAAGCAGCTTCTTGGCATCCCCGGGAGTCTTGCACTCCAGCAGTGCCTTAATGTTGATAAATCGACGCTCAACCCTCTGACTCCCGTCCTCCTTGAAAACCGGATTACCCTTGATCGTCCAGCACTCAGCAAGCTGGAAGGAGTTGACCCACTTCACCAGTACCTCGTACGCCACGGCGTCCTGCCCGCGTAGCTCGCTCGGTTGAAGAACATAGTCATTGGGCTTCTTGACGAAATGATCGGGCGCCCAATGGATGGGAAAATTATAGATTCTCCGCCCAATAAACTTCCCATCCTCGTCGCGTAGGTCATTCCCATCCTCGTCAACTTCGATCTCTCAGACGTAAGTACTATCCTGGGCAGCTTCAGACAAGGGCTCGATGACATAGTACCGCTCTTTGAACGTCCGTATCGACTCCGAGAATGGGTTAAACAACTTGCGGGGCTGCATCAAAGACACCCAACCGTACTTCCCCCCCGATAACTGCCTTTAAAGATGGAAGACAGTGAAGAACAGAGGGAGAGTAGCCCCTATGGAGAGATGCTCGCATACTAGCTCGAGCGCCCGAATGAAGGCCAACGAGTTAGGATGCAGTTGCGTGGGGGCCAATTTCAAATGCACGAACACTGACTGCTGAAAATCAGTGAACGGCAACCTCAGGCCCAGCTCCTTAAAGGCATATTCATACATCGTGAAACGGTCCCCGAAGTTCGTGCAGACCCGCTCATCCACTGAAGGGTAGTGCACCTTCCACTCTCCCTCCGGTCCAACCTCCGTAAAAATGTCCCCCAAATACTTCGCAAAAGAAGACACGTGCTCAGCGGGTTCGGCCACCTCCCACTCCTCGGCGGAGTCCATGACGACGTCCTCGTCCATGTCGTCCATCTCCTCTTCCTCCCCAACATCACTGGGGGAACTCGAAGCTGTCGAACTCGTGGTCGTCAAGCTACTATTATCCTCGGAGCCTGTTTCTTCCTCTAACGTATCTATGATAACCTCTCTATCTGGCCCCATCGCCATAACAATCACCTGAAAAGCAGAGAAGAAAGTGAATTCGACAACAAATCAAATCCACCCTTCCACCGCTAAGTCAAGTGAAAGGGCGCGCAAAGGGCTAAGGACAACGTCCCCGGCCTAAGCCCTAACATCAAAAGGAAAACTGAAACCTCCCCGCGAGGAGACGCTTGAAACAAATCATCCCCAAGTGAGGAGCTTCCTCGCACTCGTACCCAGTTTCCGTTAAAGCTTTTTCCGGAAATCGCAAAGCTCCACCGGAATCTGGGAATGTTCTACCGGAAAACTCATCCCCCACTCAGAAGATGAACGAACACGGCGGTCACGCACGCATAGCTGTCACGGCGACGCCGTGAACCGCCCTCCTCGCTAGAACATACTAACACGTCCGGCGACATGTCAGAAGTGGAAAAATGGCACAACCTCTAAACCTAGCCCTAACCACATGCAATCTACCATTGACGACAAAAAGGAGTAAAACATACAAAGGCTCAGAAAAATCACTTGATGTAAAAAGATAAAGTCGCTGCTCGAAGCTTGGAACGGTGGTCGGAGTAAGCAGACGGTGGAAACAAGCAGGAATACTGAAGGAAACGAAGAGAAATCAGAGCAAAAAGTTCCAAATGGAACGAATTTCCCCTTTTTATACAAAGGGGCACGTGCGAACACGCGCTCGTAGGCCATGATGGCTATCAACTAGCCATCATTGCCTAGTAACTGCTACACGGAGCTCTAGGCACACGTGGCGACCTAACGTTTCAAATTCTGTCTGACCATTAGTCTCCCCGGGCACCGGGCAACAAGGTCACGACCACGAATTTCACAGACACCGAGGGGCCACGAGCACATTGAGACAATCCTCCTCGTCTCCAAACGACAACTCCATGCTAGCTCCTCAGAGCAACGAGCTGTCCTTAAGTCATCACTTTCGTGCTCGGGAGCAACGACTTGGGGGGCTCCTGTTCTGGACTGGACCAACGGCTAGACATGGCCCAATCCGCTTCTTCTCCAGAGCGGCCCAAATTGCCTAAGTCCAATCCACGAAGGAGAGAAAGTTACCTTTCTGCCCTTCAACCGGGCAAGGAACACATCGCTCCTCCCCGGAGTTACTGCCCGTCACGCACGGCTTCGCTGATCCCCGAACAGTTAAGGGTAGGTGCCCGAAAACACGCTTATGCCCGACATAACGGCTAGTTTCGGGCACCCCTGCCCGACATAACGGCTAGTTGGGGCAGTTACCTATTCTTCGGGAAAACGGTTATTTCGCCCCAAAAATAGGACCGTTGGCCACACGCTGGGGGCTCTATATAAACCCTCTCGCTTGAGAGGGTCAGGTATCGAATATTCACCCTAAGAACTCATACTTTGTACTTCCCCTTTTCTCTGACCCATTCTTACTTGAGCGTCGAAGTATCTTGCAGGTACACCCTCTCCTCTCCATACGACCAGCATCCCTGACGCACTTGGTGGCCCACTTCTACAGGATCTGATCCAGCCTTCACGATCAATATATATATATATGCCTTCAAGAGGGGAGCCGCCTAGTAATGAGACGTATTAAGGGTTGCCATGTAGAGGACAATCGAGGATTAGCTCCTACCAAAAGGTCAAGGTACTTGAAGGGAATAGACTCTTGTTTACAATGGAGGAAGTCACAGACAAGATCTAAGAAGGTAGGCTCATAGTTTATCCCAATGAGAGTACGCTTACAAACAATTCACCTGAAAGCCTAAGGCAGACTCAAAGCCCCATAGAATCACTTTGATGGCCTAAACCAGATGCTCTAATTGAGAAACTACTAAACCAAATGCTCATACTTTAATCCCTGAAGACATCTTCATTTCCATCGCTCTAGCAAAAAGCCCACTAAGGTCTTTAACAATAAAGAGGAACATGAAGGGGGCCAATGGATCACCTTGCTTTAGACCCCTTTGGATATTGATTTCTTGGGGTCAGGCTACCATTAACCAAGACTTCTAGATTACTAGAAAAAAAACACATGCATGAATCAACTTGTCCATTTGTCATTAAAATCAATCCTTTTAGGCATATACTCCAAGAAAGACCAACTCATCGAATCATAGGCTTTTTCAAAGTCCACTATAAAAATGATATAAGGATTTTTTTCTCTTCTTATCCATATCCACCAACTCATTGAGAGCTACCATCCTGTCAACTAAAAATCTTTCTTCAAGAAAAAAATAACTGATTAGGAGAGATAAGTTTATCCATAATTGTAGTAAGGCTACCCAGCAAGACTTTAGCCAGGAGTTTATAAAGGGACCCCTGTAAGTCTACCCAGCAAGACTTTAGCCAGGAGTTTATAAAGGGACCCCACAAGATAAATTGGCCTGAAACCCCCCATTTGAGAGAGAGAATCGACCTTAGGAATCAAAGTAACAAAATAGGAGAAAAAGCCATAGTGGAGAGAAGCAAATTGATGGAACTGCCCAAACATAATGTCCGCCTCCTCCCAAAGAATGGGCCAAACCGCCTAAAAAGGAAAAATTAAAATCATCATGACCTGGGATCTTGTTACCCTAAATCTCTACAACCATCTAGTCTTAGGTGGTCAAAAAGTGGTTCTCTAAAATGGTTTGAGAAATAATTCACCACCTTTTGACGAATCTCTAAGACCTCTTCCACCCACGAATATCTCACATTAAGAGCTAAAATTACATTCCTTCTAGATCCGCTCTTTATTTTTTAGAATTATAAAATATAAAAAAATTGTGATCATTCGATCAAGATTGGTTAATAATTCTTTGATTGTGTTTCTGGAAATAGACCTTTTAAATAAGATAATAAATATTTTTTTAATCTTAATTAGAAAAAAAATTCTATTACAATCTGATTTTAGCAAGCTCGTAAAGATATAATGTAAAATATGAACTAATAAAATTATCATGGACGGTGATAAAACTATTGATGCATATGACCAAGGGATTTTGAGCTCGTCAGACTTTGAAATGGAAGTTGTGGAGGAGACATCATAGCTAGACCATTAGTTGGTCTTATTTTGTTTTCTTGTTTCTTTTGAGAACCTGAATAAAAAAAAAAAAAAAAATTTGTGTGGAACTGCAAGGGTGTATACATCACATCGTTATATAGGTACTATAAAGATCATATTTTGTTGTGTAAGCGAGTTATGCTCGTCATCATGGAAACCGAGGTATAATGTCAACACACATCATGTTTTATTTTTATTTTTTTAAATAAATACCACATATTCCCTCGATTTCTAAATATAACCGATGGGAAAAATAATTCAGGACATGTTTCGAATCCCAGCAACAACGGTTTATGTTTTTATTTCTTTAAAAGTGGTTCCGTTATTTTTATTTTATTTTTTATTTTTTAAATTAATGATTTATTCCTTCGATTATATTTTATAACTGAGGGATTAGATTATCAGATTTTAATATAAAAGCACTCGTTAATCAGATTTTACCCTAAACCTAACTTATATGTAGCTGCTCCAAACTTGTATACATCATACTTTGGGATGAATTCCATGATAGAGAAAAGCTTCAATGTTCTTCTATCTTGAACAAAACGTTTTTTTCTACTCTTGCAATTCATCCCAACATAATGGTGTTGTTGTTGTTGTTGTATTTTTTGGAATAACATTTCTATGTTGTCAATCAAAGAAAATATTCCGTAATTTATTGCTTTCCTCGGTTGACAATATTGAGAAATTTATTCTTAAACATGTTGTAAATTACAAGCACATGTATCTTGTTCTCTTTCATGTGAAAGCATTTTCCATGAAAACATTTGCTCAAGATAATGAAATCTTTCTGGAATGTATTGCAAGTGAAGAAAAAAATTCTCTTGGTAGGAACAGATAACTTAGAAGAAATTTGAAAAGATTTGTTGTTCTCCAAGAATCCATTGTAAAAATATGGATTTGTTTCACCGCCCTTAAACAAATATTTGTCGTCCATTTAATGAGTATCAACCCTCAAGACACATCCATTAGTGATCCGCGTAAAATCTAAAAGACATTATAAAAGCATTATGAGTATTAAAAATTGATAATGAAATATTTGACATGAAAACTTTGAAACTTTAAAAAGTGTTTATTTTATTTGGGAAAATTTCTCCGGGATGGATTGCAAGAGCAGAAAATTATTTGGTTTCAATGTTTGTATTCTTAAATAATCATATAACTGAATATTTATTTTATTTATCCAACCTTGTTTATTTTATATCAAAAACAAATGAATGCAAAAGCCATAGAGAATGTATTGCATCCAACATTTGATCTTCCTTTAGATCAATGAAATGAGGATCCCCAACATTTTTTCTTCTCCAAGATATCCAATATTTGTTCTTCACCGATAGCGATGACGATGAATCATATTCAAAATTTGTTATATATTTTTACTTTAATATTATGTGTAACTAATATAATATTCTATGTAAACAATATAGTTTGTAAGCAAATTAATTTATTAATATTCTGTGTAAACAATGTAATGAGTATTTAAAAATATATATATTTTCCCCTCGGTTTTGGTCATAAACCGAGAGGTATATGGCGCTAGTTTTGAAAATATAAAAATGTTATCGCTGAGGATTGAACCAATGACCATTTCAACTATCCCCTCAATTATTCTAAAACCGATGGGTAAAGTGGCAGCTTTTCATGGTGCCTTTCGTTACCTCGCCTCTGTAAATGTGGTTAAATCAACTTTATGTTCGAGGTTAAATGTGTTTTTTGTAGTAGTGGTGATCTTACTTAGTTTAGAAAAACTTTCAATTTATTAGGATATGATGGGTTTCTTGCCACAAAAGTTAATGAGTATACTGGAGGTATTGTGAATGTGTTGAAAAAAGATTATATACTTGTTAGTTTGCAAATTAAAATGTTCAATTTATTCATTTGAGAGTGCAGTATCGTGGTATTTTACTCCTATTTATGCAAGTTCTAGTAAATAAAATAATATATTATTGTGGGAAGATTTAAAGAAAAGTATTAGTGTTATTCATGATTTGTGTTTATTACCTGAGGATTTCAATGATACAGTATGTACTAGTGAAAATAAAGAAGGTGCTTTGGAAATTGCATGAAAGTGTAATAATTTTAAAGAAACGATAGATGCATATTAGTTAATGGATCTTGATGATGTAGGAGTAAGATTTATGTGGCGAAGTCTCATTTTTCATTGCAGGCAACAAATATTTGAAAGGTTGGATAAAGTTGTTAGTAATGACATATGGCTGTAGAAATTTCAGGATGGGTATGTTAAAGTGTTGGTTAGACTAGACTTTTCTAATCATCGTCCTTTGTTGATTTTTCTCTTGGATACTCTTCATCATGTGGGTTCTCAACAATTTAGGTTTGAAAGTGCATGGCTTATTGAAAGAAGTTTTCTTTCTATGTTGAAAGATAGTTGAGATACAAATACTTCAATTATAAATAATTTACTTAACGTCCAAAGAGGGAGGATATAATGTTCCATACTTTTTATAATATAAAGAGGAAAGAAAAGAGGAAAGAAATTAAGGAGGCTTGAAGAAAATATTAAAAGTTATTTGTATAACATTTTGAAGAAATAGGAGTTTATGTGGTACTAAAGATATCGTGCAAAATGACATTCTAATGTGACTAAAATACAATGTATTACCATATAAAAATGGTTCATCGTAAGAGGGATAACAACATTATGATGCATAAGTGTGCAGTGTTATTAGGGAAAATGTAAGATCCTTGTGTCAGAGGGTTGGTGGAAGCAGTGGGGATGGTTTCTCAGTGGGCCTTACCTTAAGATGCTTGTAATCATTCTTCAACCATCCTTAGGTATGAAGATCAATTATGGGGCCCCAAGTCATTTAGATTCAATAACCATTGACTTGTTTATAGAGATGGTATATATGTTATGTTTGAGAATTCCATTGTTCCACATGTCTTTCTTGTAGCACCTCCTCCTATTATGTTACCATGATTCCAAAGGTTGAGTTCCCTTGTCAATTGGGTGATTTCAGGCATTTTTATCTAGTGGGTTCCCATTTAAAAGATTGTTACGAAAGTGTTGGCAGTCATACTAGATGAGGTTATGGATATAATTGTTTCATATAATCAATCGATAATCCTTAAAGGGGGGCTTTTGGTTGATGGAGTGATTGTTGTGAATGAGTGGTTTTATTTGGAAAAGAAAAAAAAACATGTCTTATTTTTAAGGTGTATTTTTAAAAATCATATGATTAAGTTAGTTGAAGTTTTATGGATTATATGTTTATCATGTTTGGGTCAAATGTTAATTGGATAGCTTAGTTGTGTGCATATACATTTTCAAGGAATATCATGATGTTGGTGAATAGTTTCCCGACCCAAGAGATTATTATCTAAAGGGGTTTGAATAAAGGGGGTCATTTAGCTCTGTTTATTTTCCTTCTTGTGGCGAAAGGTCTTAGTGGGTTATTTAGTAAGGTTGTGGAGTCGAACCTTTTCTCTACTTTTAGGATGGGCACCCCAGATTTGGCGATCTCTCATCTTTCATATGAAGATGGAAGACTTATCTTATAAGATGCTTTGGTTGAGAATATTTGGCTAATAAAAGCGATCCTCTAGGGTTTTGAGCTTCCCTCGGTTCTTCTTGTCAATTTTTCAAAGAGTACCTTCATTGGGGTTAATGTGGATCCAGTTGGTTTGAGGGGAGGATGGTCTTAATCAATTCAATTATTAATGTTATCCCAATTTTTTATTTTCTTTTAGAAAAATGCTTGTTAAGGTTTATAAGATAATAGTTAGGGGTCAAAGAAGGTTTCTCCGGGGATGGATGAATGGAAACTTTAAGATGTCTTGGATTAGGTGGTCCAATGTTTGCAAACCTAAGGGAATAGTTGGTGTAGGGTTTTAGGATCTCCTCTTAGTTAATTTACCTATGTTGGATAAATGTCTATGTAGGTTGATCTTGTGCACATGTGGCCTCTAGTACAATATCCTATTTGTCAATTCCCACATGAACATGACCATTACTAGTGAGAAATTATGGTAGTCTCCCATACCAAGCTATGAGAGATTCTTTCAACCCATAAAGTGCATCCTTAAGTTTGTACACATGATATATAAGAAATGTATCAATGATTCCTTTTGGTTTTTCAACATACACTTCCTCATCCAAGTATCCATTCATAAAGGAATATTTCACATCCATTTGGTAGAGTCTGGATTTTAGAAGACATGATACTCCCAATAACAATCTTATAGCTTCTAGATGGGCAATATGGGGAAAGGTTTCATAAACTTCTATTCCTTCTATTTGAGTATATCCTTGAGCCACTAGGCGTTCTTTGTTTCTTGCTACATTCCCATTTTCATCATACTTTGTTCTTATAGATCCACATAGTACCAATAATGTTGACATAGTTAGGTCTAGGTACTAGTTACCAAACTTTGTGTCTTTCAAGAAAGATGACTTTTTCTTCCATACCATGGATCCAATACTCATCCTTGAGAGCTTTGTTTACATTTTTTGGGTCCCTTTTGGATACAAAGCACATATTGGCTATCAATTCTTTATAATTTATAGGATCTTTTAATCTAGTTGTAACTATTTAATTTAGATCCCCAATTATGTTTTCAATGGGATGATTTTTATGTTCTCTTATGGATGGTCCTCTGTTTTCTGGAGCACTACCTTCGTCAATTTGTTTGCCATCATTAATCGTTGGAAGATAGATGTTGGTAATTTTGTCAGGAACATTAGGTAAGACATGTTTCTTTGGAATAACATAATCCTCCTCTTATTCACGAAAAAATTTAGATTGGATGTCCTAAACAATGACATTTATGTATTCTATCACATATTTTGTTTTATTATTGAACAAACGATATGCTCTATTACTTGTGGAATACCCAAGAAGATGCCTTCATTAATTTTAAGATCCAACTTTCGTAATTGCTCTCTATCGGCAAGGATATAACACTGACTACCAAACACATGAATGTATTTCACATTTGGCTTTCATTCTCTCCCTAGCTCATAATTAGTGGCATTGGTACCTGGTGGAATGATTACATGATTGTGGATATGTCAGACAGTGTTTATTGCCTCTAGCCATCTCTTGAAGAGTAGGATTCTTATGCTAAACAATCCCATTTTGTTGAGGTGTGATTGAGGCTAAAAACCCATGAGTTATACCTTATGATGTACAAAACTGTGAGAAACTGGAGTTCTCAAATTTTCTTCCATGATCAAAGGAATATGAACAATCTTACCAATTTCTTATCCATTCTCATGTTGAAAAATTTGACACAAGCTTTCAAAGATAGTGAAGGTATCTAAATATTCACGTATGAATACAATCCATGTGTACCTTGAGAAATCATCAACGCATACAAAGACATATCTCCTACCTCCTAGGCTTTCAATTTGCATGGGTCCCATGAGACACATGTGGATATTTCAAGAACTTTGGTGGTGGTAAGATGTTGAACCTTCTTGTGATACATCTTGGTCTGCTTTCCTATCTAGCATTAACCATAAATTTGTCTTCTTTAATCTTAAGGTCGGGAAGACCAATAATAGCCTTTTCAGAGACAATCTTTCTCATACTTCTGAGATTTAAATGGACAAGTTTCCTATGCCACAACTCATCTAAATCAATATTGGAGATTAGGCATGACTGAGGTTGATTCTTCTCTTGTGGGTACCACTTATAACAATTGTTAGTTGATCTAGATCCCTTCATTAATTGAACTATATGTTAGTCGGTGATAGTGCATGCATAACAATTGAAATTGACACTTAGATATTGATCACATAGTTGACTAATACTAATTAGATTGGAAGTGACACCTTTAAGAAGAAGCACATCATTTAGACATGGAATAACTGGGCACTCTAACTTTCCTTTCCCTACGATTTTGCCTTTGGCTCCATCACCAAAAGTGACATAGCTCTTGGATTATGATTCATGTCCTTCAGGTAATTCTTTTCTCCAGTGATATGTCTAAAGAAGCCACTATTGAAGTACCAATATTCACGAGAGGAAACTCTTAAGGAAATATAGGTTATATGACTTAGAGTATCCCCTTTGGATCTCCAAACTTGTTGAAAACGCGTATCTTTTGTTACTTTCCTAGTAAGATGGGACTGATAGTGATAGACAGGTCTACCGTATAATTAGTAGCAGTAAGGTTGTACATGACCCTATATACCACAATAGTGGCACACCTAGGAAGTTGTGGCATACACATTAAAATGTTGGATACGATGTCTAAGAGGATGTTGAGACTTTTAGTTTGACATTATGAACTCAGTTTTCTTGACATGAGGACCAAACTTGTTTTTTAATGACTCGTAATTTTATCCAATTTCTTTCATTTTTCTTGACATTTTTCCCACCCCTATAATTTCATTAAGGGTTTTAGATCCATAATTTAAGATGCAAACATATTTAGTCATACCTTCAAGTTTGGAATTTAGATGATCAACTTCCTCATTTAAATTAGAGTTGGTAGTCATAACTTAGTTTTTTTCTTTTTAGTTATTACCAGCTTTGCATTCTTCAAATCATTTGAGATACAAGATCTTGTAGGCTTCAACAAAAATGTCATCAGACAGTTCGTCATCACTTGTGTCTTTAAGATCTATGTTACGCTTTTCATTCTTATCATGTTCCTAGATTAACTTAGCATTAAAATTAATCAATTTCTTGTATGATAACTTTGTTACCTCGCAGTTATCTTCTCCGTGAGATACTTTCAAGCAAACTTATTAATCTTCTTCGTTAGAATAATATTTTTCAAAGATTCTACAAGAGGTTGATTCTTTGAGATTTCTTCTTGATTATTGGGTCTCTGGGGATATGGTACTTTGAGACTTATTTCTCATTTCTTATTTTGAATATTCAATTGGATGAACTTTCCTCTTCTTCATATTCCCTTCTTGATGAAGTTTCTCCATTGAACGCTGAATCTTCTAAGGATCGTTCAACCACCAAGATTATTCTTTTGAAGTTGATTATTAGAGTTGATTTTTCTTATTCTTTTTCAAACAAGTTGTTTGATTAAGTTTCTATATATTATTCTAGGTTTGAGATCATGCCTTCATCTTTTAACAGTTAAATCAAATCATTTAATTTTTCGACGATTTCTTCCCTGTTGGAATTTTCCTGAAAATTGTAAATGTTCCCATCTCATGTTTTAAGGATTGGATCAGGTTTCTTATTCCAATTCCTAATTCTTAGATATTTGTTAGCGATGAATGTTCTAACATTGTTTCCAAAATTTCTAAAGGTTGATAAACATTTGTGAAATAAGCATTCATATTCATCTTCTTCACCTCATGTGTTCATTCCTTCTTGTTCAACACTTAGAGAAACTCCATATATCATTTCAAGAGTGTCCCACATTTCCTTGGAGAAATGACAATTTATAACAAATTTATTTTAATTTAAATACATAACTAAAAAAATTATTATTGAAATAAATTTCAAACTTTCTCTTTTCCTCTTCGGCCCAAAGAAAATCGGGTTTATCTATTATTTCACCATTATTGTAGTGAGTAGGGATAAACAAACCATTGATTATTGTTTGCCACAATTCAAGATCAAAACATTGAATGAATATTTAAATTTTATATTTCCACAATTCAAACCTATCTCCATTAAACGATGGAGGTGTGTTTAGGAAAGTTCACTTATTAAAAATAGTGCTGGTAGTCATCTTCCTCTTGAGATGATTAGTCTTTAAACAGGACTTAGGCTCCGATGCCACTTGTTGGACACGTGACTTCATACACAAGATAAGGGTGAATTGTGGAGGTTTGAAAATTAGTTATTTAAAATAAAATCATTTGAGAAATCATAGTTTAATACCATTTTACAAAAACATTTGAAAATGCAGCAGAAGCTCAAAATAAATAATTGGGAAAAAATAGATAAGGGAAGAGAAATACCACCGAAAAATTATATAGGTTCGGATAACAAGACCTAATCATGTCCCCAATAATTGATATTGAGAGTATCTACTATGCTTGAGATATTTTAGAAAGTTACGCCCACGAACATCCTTATACAAGGAAATGAAGTTTCAGGCTAACTACTAACTAAAAACGAACATGGCTTGAAGCGGTTAGTCTTCACACCAAACAAAGATTTTACACAGGTTGATCTTGAACCAAGATGGAGTTTTAAGCTAATTATCCTCCAAACCTAATCGGGGTTTTATACTGGATGACCATGAACAGAATTAGGATTCTTACCGGGTTGATCTCAAACCTATTGAGTTTTTATACCGTGATGAACTCAGAAACCAAGAGAGATTTTATGCCAAGCTATTCTCGAACCAATATAGCTTTTTATCAGGCTAAGCTCAAGAACAACTATGGACATTTTTACTAGATGATCTTCATGAACAAAAAAAAAGCTTTTTCAATGGAGAAGCTCGTAAACCAAACAGAGACTTAGACCAATACCCCAAAACCAAACAAAAAGTTTTTCAATGATTTAGCTCCCAACAAAAATACCAACTTCCCAAGGAAGAATTATTTAGTCAAGATAAAAAATCACCCTTGGTAAATTTAAAATCATGCCCTCATCCAGAACAATATTTCCGACTAGACTCAAGAACCCTCTCAAAGCATTATGGCTATAATATTTGAGAAAAATAAGAATGATTTAGAGAGGTGGTAAGAGAAATCAAAAGTGAGGTTTTTCTTGGAGTATGATTTATGTCCTTCAGGTAATTCTTTTCTCCAGTCATATGTCTAGAGCAGCCACTATTGAAGTACCAATATTCACAAGAAGAAACTCTTAAGGAAGTATATGTTATATGACTTAGAGTTTCCCCTTTGGCTCTCCAAACTTGTTGAGGACGCACATCTTTTGTTACTTTCCTAGTAAAATGGGACTGATAATGATAGACAGGTCTAGCGTATAATTAGTATTAGTAGGGTTGTACATGACCTTGTATACCACAATAGTGGCATACCTAGGAAGTTGTGGCATACACATTAGAATGTTGGATAAGATGTCTGAGAGGATGTTGAGACTTTTAGTTTGACATTATGAACTCGATTTTCTTGGCATGAGGAACAAACTTGTTTTCTGATGACTCATAATTTTATCCAATTTCTTTCTTTTTTTTTTACATTTTCCCACCCCTAGAATTTCATCAAGGGATATAGATCCATAATTTAAGATGCAAACAGAATTAGTCATACCTTAAAGTTTCGAATTTAGATGATCAACTTCCTCATTTAAATCAGATTTGGTAGCCATGAGCCAAGCTTTGTCTTGAAACATAACTTTGTTTTTTTTTTTCGGTTATTACCAGCTTTGCATTCTTCAAATCATTTGAGATACAAGATCTTGTTGGCTTCAATAAAAATGTCATCAGACAGTTCGTCATAACTTGTGTCACCATCATTGTGCACATTTAAGTTTGACTTTATGCGAGATATGAATGCAGCCACATTGTTGGCTTACTTTGTTTCACTTTCCTCATCTGACTCATCATCAGAGAATGTGGCAATGTATCTTTTCTTCTATTTTCTAAGAAAGCTGGTGCATTCAACCTAAATGTGTTGAAACCCTTCACATTCATCACAGTGAATTCCATTGCCCTTATTTTGTTTTTCTCCATATTTTCCTTTACGCTGAAAGTTAACACCTTTGGAGTTTTGATATTGGTTGTGTTTGACATTGGTCGTGATATTGTTCCTTGATCTCCCGTCAAGTCTTCTCATGACCATGCTAAAGTTTTTTGCTAGAAGATCAATATATTTAGTTAAGTTTTCATCAACATAACCTTCTAACTAGTCATTAACTTCTTCAAATTTTTCTTTGAACACCACACTCTTACTCTTTTTCTCTGATTTGTCATTGATCGTCATTTCAAAAGTTAGAAAAGATCCAATTAACTTGTGATTCAATTTTCTTATATCTTGCACTTCTTTAATGGTTGTTACTTTCATACCAAACATGTTTGGAAGATATTTAAGGATTTTCCTTGCCAATTTTTCTTATGGCATCTTTTCATCAAGGGCAAAAGAGGTATTGGTAATGTCACGGAGTCGAACATTAAATTCAATAATGGTTTCTTCCTCCTTCATCTTTAGATTTTAAAATTTCATTGTGAGGAGTTTAAGTCTTGACATACGAACCTTGGATGTGCCTTCATGAGAAACTTTAAAAGTTTCTCAAGCTTTTTTGGAAATTGTGCAGATGTCAATTATTTTTAAGATATTCTTATCAACACCATTGTAAGTAGACTTAATGGCTTGAGAATTATTGAATGCTTCTTTGTCTTTTTGTTTCACCAATCCTTTTCAGGCTTCAAAGTTTCAATGTTATGATTAGTTGTGACATTTGGAGGAGTCGTCCATTTATGACTTCTTTCCAAGTTTTTTTGTCCATTTACTTGAGAAAGCCAATCATACGAGGCTTCCAATAATCATAGTTCACATTATAAAGAACTAGCGGTGAATTCACAAATCCTCCTTCTTTTATATTGTTCATATTGAACAAGATGTATAAAAACCTTGGAGCTCACCCAACCAGAACAAGGTGCTTGCTTTGATGCCAAATAAAATTATGTTCTATCGGTGAAAAGATGTCAGACACAATGTTAGAACAAAGTGTATGACAACAAGATTCCATAACAAGAAAAGAAATGTGTAAAATGAATAACACGAGTAATTGCTACCCCAGTTCAGTGCAAAGTCACTTATTTCGAGAGTGCTTCAATCCAATGAAAGGAAATTCACT
Organism: Lathyrus tuberosus; assembly: GCA_022829125.1. Lineage (NCBI taxonomy): Eukaryota > Viridiplantae > Streptophyta > Magnoliopsida > Fabales > Fabaceae > Lathyrus > Lathyrus tuberosus. The sequence goes on along the minus strand of JALAZF010000101.1, from coordinate 2,227,029 downwards.
CTTAGTAGTCAATAGTACACAACGGTCTTATCTGAATTTTCCTAGTTCAGTGAATTTTTCCTAATACTACTCGTGAACTTTAACCCAAGCTCCCCATGAATCTCAGACCCCTATCACTTTCACTCAAACATTATCCCAAGTGTTTGTATAGTTACAAAAGTATATATAAAGTGATTAATCACAATTACAACACAAATATTCTATTCTTCTAACTTAGAAAGGCATCCCAAGAATAGAGTATTACAACCCAAAACACAAAGACTCAATAACAACTAAAACCCCCAAGCGTCACAATACAAAGTCTAAGTCTTAATATACAGAGAACGCCTCCTTAAATAGAAACAATTGCCCAACATAAAATCCCAGTAGGGCTTTGATGTGAACTTGTTGGATTCCAAAACGCACAAAAAAAAATCAATCTTCATAATGATGATTATGAATCTTGATTAAAATAAATATATTTAAATATGAAGTTGGTATGAATTGGAATTCCAATATTGCAAGAAAGAATTCAGAATAAATATTTTCCAAACTATAATGCACTTTAAATCTGATCTTTGATTGAAAAAAAATGAAATAAATCTTGAAAGCTCGTGATTCAATTCTCTAAAACTTTCACGCCATGTAATAAACTCGAGACATGATGTCTCGTATAATGTTAGAACAACTTGTTTAGCATGTTGCCTAGAAAATTACTCCACTAAGCACCTCGAGACAGAATATCACACATAATATTATAACATATTTCTTAACAAGTTGCCTACAAATTTTTACCAATCACATGCAATAACACAAATTTTCTCTTAAAACGAATTTATCAAGTAAAATTTTCCAAAGTAAACAATGACCTTAAATGTGGCCAAACTACCCCAAATAAGGGGAAAGATCGGGTTGGAAGAAGAGAAGTACAGGTCGGAAGAATTAGAAATATCCAACAGTGCATGATATGCAGAAGACATTGAGAAAAGAATATCCTTTGAAAACTTCCAAATCCATCGATCACTATCCAAGGAAAAAATATAACCTTGAAGAAAAGAAAGGAAGTTTGCAATAGTCGGTTCCTCGTGAACGAAGAATGACTTTCTCGATTTGAAATCACAAATAAAGATCTCATCTACCTACCGACCTATCTCTCTTACATTCCACTTAAGATAATCACAAATTGTAAACAACGGTGGAAACCTACTTTCAAGAGGGATACTACAAAACCAAGGATCTTCCCAAAAATAAGTTTGAAACCATTATCACATTTTCTTGGCAATGCCATCCACAAAGATGTTAGTGGGATTTTCTTAATTTGAGTCAAGGAAGGAAACTCATTTCCATTAGAAGGAAGATTTTTGAAAGCTTAAAACTTTACCCCTCCTAAAAAGAGGAGGCAATTAGATCACCATATCTAGCAAATAGGATATTCTTCCAATAGGCTCTTGAGATGAGCCTCAGCCTCCACTTAACCAAAAGAGCTTGGTTAATAAGTCAGAGATCCCTAACCCCCAAACTACCTCTTCTCTTAGGTTTACAAACATCTTCTCATTTTATCCATGAGATTTTGATTTCTCCCTACACACCTCCACATAGAAACCTTCTTTAGATCCTACTAATTCTCCTTCAAATTGTCGCTGATAATTTCAAAAAAAGATTGGAAAAAGATAGGGCTAGTATTAAGCACAAATTTAAGAAAAAGAATTTAGCCCCCTACGCTAACATACATGTGCTTCCAAGAAATAAGTCTTTTAGATATCAGATTAATAAGAGGCTCAATTGTTACATCATGGATAAGAATAACCCCTACAAGCAGCCCCGAGTATTTAAAAAGGATGAATTAAAGCTTACAGTGAAGAAAATCTCTTGTTGAATCCAAAAAATAGGATATGCATTAACCCCTATTAGGTTACTCTTAGAAAATTTCGCCCGAAGCTAGCTCAAAACCCCTAAAAATAGTCTTAATATTTCGAAGATTCTTAATTGTCAGATCGAACAAGATAAGAGAATCATCTGCATATTGAAGATAAGAAACCACCAAATTAGAGGTTCCTACCCTAAAACACGAGATGAGATCCAACTTTATTGCCCTGTTGAGAAAACCGCTTAGACCTTCAACCACTAGAAAGAAGATAAAGGAGGTGAAAGGATCACCTTGTTTCAACCCCCTTTGAATGCTAATTTTTTGGGTTGGGCATCCATTAACTAACACAACCAGCTTCCCTTTAAACACGCAATCTCTCACCCAAGACCACCACTTTTCATTGAACCCGAATATGACAAACATGTAATCTAGAAGCTCCCAACTAACTGAATTTTACTCTTTCTCGAAATCTACTTTATAAATAAGGCAAGACTTTCTAGATCTCTTAGCCAAGTATACCACATTATTTACAGTCATCACACCATTCAGCAACAATCTACCTTTAAGTAAAGCCGATTTAATTAAAGAAATAGGCCTAAAATCACTTAGTTTCCCAAAGGATTTCACCTTAGGGATCGAAGTTACAAAATAAGATGCAAAGTTACGAGGTAACAAAGAAAAAGGATGAATTTGCTCAAACATAATCTCTAAGTCTTACCTAAACAAATTCTAGAATTTTCTCATAAAGGAGAAAGAAAAACCATCAGGATCGGAACTCTTATTACCATCTTATGCATATAACTCTTGAAGAGTAAAAGTGTAACGCCCCAGTTTTGTCAGTTTTTATTTAATCGAGTCGTTTGATTATTTTATTATTATTTTATTTTATTGTCGACTTTTATATGAAAATATGTTATTTTTCAATGTTGTGATATTTTATCGGGTTTTGGGAACGTTTGCGAGATATTTGAGTGTGGGGGTATTTTGGTCATTTCATAATATTTTTCTTAAGTTAGAAAGAATAGAAAATAGAAAGAGAGAAAAATAGAGAGAAAGAAAAAGAGAAGAAGGAAAAAGGGAAGAAAAGAGGAGAAGAGAAGAAAAAGTGAGAAAATCTTGGAAAATCAAAGAAAACAACTTCTAGAATCGATTTAATCGGGTAAGGGTGCGAAACTCAGTTATTGTATGCTTGTATATGATTATGTATGTGTGTTTGTGGTTGTTATTGGATTGAATTGGAAAAATTTAGTAAAACCCATATTATGTAAAATTGATTAGAAATTGATTAAATGTGTTGGAAATTATGTTTTTAGTGTTCATTATTGTTGTTACATGATAGATACATGTTGTTATGCATTGTATTGGTAATTTTCTGGGTGTAGGTGAGAAATTGGAGGATTTTGGTTGAGAAAACGCAGAACTTTGTTCTGCATATTTTTTCTGGTTTTTCCAGGTCATACGCGTATGGGGCATGTTCATACGTGTATGGACCTTGGCATTACGCGTAACATGGGCGAGGCATGGGCCAATACGCGTATGGATCTTTAATTTTCTCGGCCATCTGCCCATTTGCGTATGGTACGCGTAACATTTTAGGGCATACGCGTACGGTGTTGGGCATTACGCGTATGGACTTCTACACGTGAATTTTGGGGAAAATGAGTCTCTGCCCATACGTGTATGGCTCAGGGCAATACGCGTATGGCCAGGAGAATGGTAAAATGGGACTTTTCAAAATATCGTTTTCGTTTTTCTTTCGTAACTTGGGTTCCGTTTGTCCGATTTTTACATTCTTGGTATCGTTGGAAAGCTATTGAGTTGTACTTTCTTATTATGATGATTTGGAAATTGTTAGCTGATTTAATTATGTCGGGAATTTGGGATAGTGTCGGTTTGTCGACTTTTGTCGTTATAATTGTGCGTAATTGATGGGTAATATGCAAGGTGTTGTTGAATGATGTAAATGCATGTGTTTAAATGGTGTCGTGATGATTTGTGGTCGTATGGTAATTAAATGCATTGTTTTGGGCATAAGTGCAAAGTGTGATTTTGTTGATGTAGATGAATGCATTTATGTGTGCATATTAAATGTCATGAGTCATTGTATGTCAAGCATCGTGATATGCATTGTGGTGACGTCCTGAGTGACGGTTTGATTCCAGAGGGAATTTGCTATAACATCGTGAGCCTTAAAAATAAGAGGTATGAATCGCCTTAAAAATAAGAGGACCGAAAGCGATGGTTATAGACGATCGTGTGCCCATGTGGGGTGTGAGCAATCGGATCGTGAGCCTTATACAAAGAGGACTGAAAGCGATCCATAAACGTCGTGAGCCTTATACAAAGAGGACCGAAAGTGACGAGGAACATCGTATGCTCGACGGGGAGTTACATTAAGTAACGAGCGATGGTTCCAATAGTTCCTGAGTGAACTGGTGTTGAGAATTGATGGAAGTCGGTACCGCATGTGCATATGCATAGAGTCGTGGTGTCGGTCTCTTGCATTTGCATAAATCATTAATGTTTTGTTTATGTGTGGAATTGTGGATGGAATCGATAAATTGATCTATGGATATGCGTCGGTGATGGAAATATGAATTATGCCTTGTGTTGTATTGTGTTAGGATTACGGCGTGAGTTGTGGTGAGAACCATATATATGTGTATTTTGTGTAATATATAATTGTATGCAATGATATTATGATTGTTTTTCTCACCCTTATGCTGTTTTATAATGCTCTATGAGGCATTGCTCTAGGACTTCATTCTTTTGTCGGTCGGCTCTGATATGTGACACCGGGTAGTTAGGGAGGCCGTTTGTGATTATTGTGTATTATGTATATATATTTTTTGGCTTGTTCATGTATAACTTGATGTATGACAAACTTTTCATGTGATATATATATATATATATATATATATATATATATATATATATATGTGTGATATTCAGTTTTAGATTTTCCGCTTTTATTCTAAAAACTAAAATGTGGGTTTAAGGAACTGAGTTCCTCTGTTGATTGCTACCCCACTGTTGCATATCTTTATGAGCAGGTGTTGTATGATTTGTTTCATTATAATGTGATTCCCCCGTCTATGCCATGATAATTTAAATATACTCTGATGAAATTTTGAATTTTATTTTACTGCTTTATTTAATTGGGGGTATAGATTAGGGGTGTTACATTAAGTGGTATCAGAGCTAGTTCGTGTCAGTCCGTGTCAGTTTGTGTCAGTCCTGGTCTGTCTGGTGTGTGGAGTGAGTTGTTTGTTTAACCATAGTTTCTGTTATTGGAAATGAACAGAATATGGCTGGTAGGAATGATGCTGCTTTGGCTGCTGCTATGCAAGCTATGGCTCGTACTGTGCAGGGTGCACCTAATGCTGCTGGTAATGATGAGTTCAGGAAGAACAAACCACCTGTCATCAAAGGAAGATATGATCCTGATGGTGCACAGATATGGCTGAAAGAGATTGAAAGGATTTTCCGAGTGATGGATTGTGCTGAAGATCAGAAGGTGAGACTGGGTACTCACATGTTGCTAGAAGAAGCTGATGATTGGTGGGTAGGTACACGTCATGTGTTGGAAGCTGCAGAGGAGGAAGAAATTACTTGGGAAGTTTTTAGCCGGGAGTTCTTGCGGAGGTATTTTCCTGAAGATGTAAGAGGAAAGAAGGAAATTGAGTTTTTGGAACTGAAACAAGGTAATATGTCTGTTGTTGATTATACTGCTAAGTTTGTGGAGCTTGTGCAGTTTTATCCTCATTATGCCGAAGCGACTGCGGAATTTTCCAAGTGTGTTAAGTTTGAGAACGGATTGCGTCCTGAGATAAAGCAGGCAATCGGTTAACTCAGGATTCAGAGGTTTTCTGATTTGGTGGATTGTTGTAGGATTTATGAAGAGGATAGTAAGGCTCGTTCTACTTATTACAAGAGTGTGAGCGAGAGGAAAGGGAAGCAACAGTTCCGGGGTGGTCCGTATGTGACACCAGCTGATAAAGATAAACAAAGGGCTACTTTTGATCGAAGGTCAGGTGGAGGAGGAATGCCTGGTCCTCTGAGATGTTATAGATGTGGTGATGTAGGACATCGTCAGTCCGAATGTAAGAAAGATTTGAGGAAGTATTCTAATAGTGGAGGTGTAGGACATGTTGCAGCTGAGTGTGCCAGGAAGAATGTGGTTAAGTGTTTCAACTGTGGTGAACCTGGTCATATTAGTACGAAGTGTCAGAAACCAAAGCAAGCTCCAGCTAGTGGGAAGGTATTTTCTTTAGCGGGTACGCAGACTTCAAGTGCAGATCGTCTGATCAGAGGTACTTATTTTATTAATAGTACGCCTTTAGTTGCTATTATTGATACTGGAGCGACTCATTCGTTTATTTCGTCTGAGTGCGCGAAGCGTTTCAATCTTGTGTTGTCTTTGATGGGTGGTAAGATGGTTATTGATACTCCAGCAGTGGGGTCAGTAACTACTTCTTTGGTTTGTCTAAGTTGTCCTTTGACCATTTATGGTAAAGACTTTGAGATGGATTTGGTGTGTTTGCCATTGGAAGGTTTAGATGTGGTTCTGGGAATAAATTGGTTGCAATTCAATCGGGTTCATATTGATTGCTATCATAAGCTGGTAAGGTTTCCTTCTCTTGAGGAAGACGAAGACTCGAGTTTCTTATCTACCAAAGAGTTGAAGAGACTTTTGGCTGACGAAGCTCAGTTGTTTGGGTTATTTGCATCTTTGACTGTGGATAGTCAAGTTTCGCTTGATGTGTTTCCTGTTGTGTGTGAATTTCCGGAAGTGTTTCCTGAGGATATTTCATATTTGCCGCCAGAGAGAAAGGTGGAGTTTTCTATAGATCTAGTTCCTGGTACTAGACCTGTTTCTATGGCACCTTATCGTATGTCGGCATCTGAGTTTGTTGAGTTAAAGAAGCAGTTGAATGAGTTGTTGGAAAAGAGGTTTGTAAGACCTAGTGTTTCTCCTTGGGGTGCTCCAGTTTTATTGGTGAAAACGAAGGATGGAAGTATGCGGTTTTGCATTGATTATCGCCAGTTGAATAAGGTGATGATTAAGAATAAGTATCCTCTTCCAAGGATTGATGATCTGATGGATCAGTTGGTTGGTGCTTGTGTGTTCAGTAAGATTGACTTGAGGTCGGGGTATCATCAGATAAGGGTGAAAGAGGAAGATATCCAGAAGACGGCTTTTAGGACACGTTACGGTCATTATGAATATTCTGTGATGTCGTTCGGGGTTTCTAATGCGCCAGGTGTGTTCATGGAGTACATGAATCATATTTTTCACGAGCATTTAGATCGATTTGTTGTTGTGTTTATTGATGAAATTTTGATTTATTCTAAGTCTCGGGAGGAGCACGCGGAGCATTTGCGTATTGTTTTGCAGGTTTTGAAAGAAAGGAAGCTTTTTGCCAAATTGTCCAAGTGTGAATTCTGGTTGTCGGAGGTGAGTTTTCTTGGGCACGTAATTTCAGGTAATGGTATTTCTGTGGATCCATCTAAAGTAGAAGCAGTTCTACAATGGGAGGCTCCGAGATCTGTTACTGAAATTCAAAGCTTTTTGCGTTTGGCTGGTTATTATCGAAGATTTATTGAAGGTTTTTCTAAGCTAGCACTTCCTTTGACCCAGTTGACTTGTAAAGGGCAAGCGTTCATTTGGGATATTCGGTGCGAGGAAAGTTTTAATGAGCTGAAGAGAAGATTGACGACAACTCCAATTTTGATTTTACCGAATCCTAATGAACCATTCGTGGTTTATTGTGATGCTTCTTTGATTGGTCTAGGTGGTGTTCTGATGCAAGAAGGTAAGGTCGTGGCTTATGCTTCGAGGCAGTTGAGAGTGCATGAGAAAAATTATCCTACTCATGATCTTGAATTAGCGGCTATGGTTTTTGTGTTGAAGATTTGGAGGCATTATCTCTACGGTGCAAGGTTTGAAGTCTTTAGTGATCATAAAAGTTTGAAATATTTGTTTGATCAGAAGGAGCTAAATATGAGGCAGCGTAGATGGTTGGAATTCTTGAAGGACTATGACTTTGGCTTGAATTACCATCATGGTAAAGCTAATGTGGTAGCTGATGCATTGAGCCGGAAATCGTTACATATGTCCGCTTTAATGGTTAAAGAGTGGGAACTTTTGGAATCGTTTAGAGATTTGAGTTTGGTTTGTGAAGTGACGTCTGTCATACCCCAAATTTTGACCACTATGATTTCCCATCATTGTACAAATCATCAGCACAATATGGATGTACCATCATACCTCATTAGTCTCCCCAAAGGTGGGGGAGCATTCACTACAAACAGGATTTAGGCTTTCAAGCCCTCGCAGAGCTCTTAGACAAAGGATCAATCAAGGAATGACATGATCTTCAACTTGTCTAGCCTCTCAAACATCCACAATGGATCAAGAGGACTCCCACTTCAAGGATTAAGCACAAGTTTGCTCCCTTCTAGGTGGATCAAGCCTCAGGATCGCTAGTGTCACCAAATTAGGGTTTGGTCGACTAGGGCCTCCAGATGGAAATTTTCCTCTGGGCATGAGCCAATGCTTCAAAGCATAACCTAAAATGCTCCATGGAACATCATAAACCCCATCATCAAGTCAATTTAGCCTCGGGGGATGCATACATCAAAAACCAGGAATTAGGGTTTCTTGACCTAATTCACCCCTAAGTTGACTTTTGGGACAAATCATGAACCAAGACCTCAAGACATGATTTGAGGGTCTCCAACATACCACTTTGATCCATTTGCAACAATGGATTGACCCAAGAAGCTTGAGCAACAAGTTTCAATTTCATCTGAACCACAGTTAGGGTTTCGCGAGAAAAGTCAACTGTAGCTTTGACTTTTGACCAGGACATGCTCCCAAGTCGTGGGACACGATTAAATACACCCTATAACACCCATGGAACATGTCCATCAATTTTGTTTTAGGTCAAGGACATGATTTCCTGAAGAATCACACAGTTTGGAATTCATTTGATAAAAAGTCAACGTGCACAAAAGTCAAACTTTGACTTTTTGAGATTTTTCATAAAAATGGTTTTTTAACCCTAAAATTATGTTAATGTGTGATTGGAATCATCATTCATCAAGAAAAATCAAAGAAAGTGGGATAACTTGTAAAAGGGGTAACCATAAAAACTTAGAAATTTTTCTAAGTTATGAAAAAAAGTGGCAAGGGTACCAACTTTGGAGGATCATAACTCCTAAACCACAAAGCCATTTTTCTCCATCCAAAGCTTGATTTGTAGCCCTCATTACCCTCTACAAAAACTTCAACTAGACCTAAGTCCAATTCATTAAGGATTTTGAGTTATGCTTGGATCAAAATGGCTAAAAAGTTAAAATTGACATTTTTCAGCACAATGTCCCAACTTCAAGGCTATTTTTCTCCATGATCCAAGTTGAACCAGGTCTAATGTTAAACATCAAAGTTGAAGTACATCATCTAAGCTTTCCGAAAAGTCCTAGAACGTCCATGTAGCATACTCGAGCAAGGAGTTATGGATCTTACAAAAGGCCTTGCTGAAGCTGAATTTTACAAGGCAGATTTGCACATTTTTTGTGCCACACGAATTTTCAAGCCTTGTCATCAGTTTGGACACATCTAAGGATCAAATCCAAGTGGGATGATCTGATCCATGAACCTCCCAAGTCCAAGGAACAAAGAAAAGCATGCCAAAGCCTAGAAATCCCTAAAAGAGGGACAAAACTCCAATTTTGGTTTGGAGCATTTAATGGATGCTTAGAGGTGGCATGTACTGAGCCATTCTCATCTGAAATTAGTCAAGACTTATCCAAGACCAAGGGAACCAGCAGCCTGTGCCCTAACCTCTAGTCAATGGCTAGAGGAGACTTGCATTTTCATTGGCCAACATGGAACAAACACCTGCTGCAGTTGCCATTCACTGTGGATCCCAAAACAAACTTGCTCTACTATAAATAGAGCTCATTTGTGCTCAGTTTGAGTACACCAAAGCCATCAAACAGATGCTTTCCTCAAATTCTCTCTTTCACTCCAAAATGCCTTCATTAGTAAGGAAATTATGAGTTTTTGAGCTAGAGAGCAATTCCACTCAAACTAATCACACACACACCTCATATATATCATATGTAAGTTGTGCAAACCATCAAAAGTGACATGTAATCACAACATCACAAAGTCACCTCTCAAAACCTCAAAATGACACTTTTTTACATTTTTCAAGCCCTGTCTTGATTCAGTCACTTTCCAAGACAGATAAAACCTCAAACACACTCTAAATATCATCCTTGAACTATCCCAAATGGTGCCACACATCTGGAACACCATTTGAGAGAGTTGGCATTTTGGCCGTTTTTTACCATTTCGCGAGAAAGTGCACAAACTTGCTCCAGAGGTTTCCAGCCAATTCCAACCATCCTAAAAGCTTCTAAGAGGTCATTTGAGGTTGTCCAAAGCATCAAATCATTTCTGGAACAAAGCACTTGGAAGGTTGCCCAAAATCTCCAAAAAAGAGGTAAAATTCACAACTTGAATTCCTTGAATCATGCTTTCCTTTGTTGTCCACATACATGCATCATATTGAACAATTCTTGAGGTAAAAATGTGGTCCTTAATGTGTATGTTGTGATCCTCCCACTGTTTGCATTTTGACATGTTTTTATGTGGAATTTTGGTTGTTTTGAAACCATGTGCAGTTCTGTCTTTTCTTCACTGGTGTGTTCTATACATTAAGTTTTAGTTTGCATGAGTAACACCATTGGATTCCTTGCGAAAAATTGGTCAAGATAGATTTTTACGGATTTCAATTCCGATGAAAATTGAGAGAGTTACGCGTGTTGGAAATTTTACGCGAAACGGCGTCGAATTAACGATAGCGGTTCTGTTTTTTCGCTTTGTACAGTGATTTTACAAGTGCATGAATAATATCATTGGATTACTTGCGAAAAATTGGTCAAGATAGGTTTTTACGGTTTTCAATTCCGATGAAAATTGAGAAAGTTACGCGCGTTGGAAATTTTACGCGAAACGGCGTCGAAAACAACGATAGCAGTTTTTTTTTTTAATTTCTGCGTTTTGTGTGTCGATTTTCCGTGTGCGTGAGTGATACCATTGGATTCCTTGCGAAAAATCGGTCAAGATAGGCTCTTGCGGATCTTGATTCGGTTAAAAATCGAGAGAGTTACGCGAGTTGGAAATTTTACGAGAAACGATGTTTTTACACGCAGCAGCTCTGGTTTTTTTATCGCTGCGTTTTGTACGTTGAGTTTCGGCGTGCGTGAGCGATACCATTGGATTCCTTGCGAAAAATAGGTCAGGATAGGCTTTTGCGGATCTTGATTCGGTTAAAAATCAAGAGAGTTACGCGTGTTTGAAATTCAACGTGGAACGATGTTTTTAATCGATAGCAGTTTTTGTTTTTTAATTTCTGCGTTTTATACGTCGATTTTCCGCATACATGAGTAATACCATCGGATTCCTTGCGAAAAATCGGTCAGGTAGGTACTTCCGGATTTTGATTCCGATAAAAATCGAGAGAGTTACGCGTGTTGGAAATTCGGCGCGGAACGATATTTTTTAATCGATAGCAGTTTTTTCTGCATTTTGTGTAACGCCCTGTATAATATATATCTAGAATAATACAATAAAAGCATTTTATTTGGTACTGACACCATCACAAGTGCCTAATGGCGTAATTCACATAGTTGACCATTCTAAAACATAATACAACTATGGTACAAGCTATGGAAATTAGCCAAACAATAAAATAAAACTAAGATCAATATACAATATTCCTCATTGTACAAGAACAATAAAAATACACAGCGGAATAAGCTTAACTAAGCTTCTCTTGAAACATCCCAGCATCGCTGCACTTGTAAATCAAACCTGCAAGTACCTGAAATATAGTAACTATAGTGAGGTGAGATACATCAAATCTCAGTGAGTTCCCTATCCTATAGATCCTCTCGGCTGGACAAGGTTCTATCAATCCTAACTCAAGTCAAGGGGAAGGGAAAAGACCTTGAGTTCACAATCTCACAATCTCGCACTATATGGAAACATGACATGAGTTCAATAACTCACTACATCATTAATCGATAACCGTTACCAAGGCATCTCATCTTCCCGTCCGCTTCTACGTCTAGAAGGCGACCCGAGTCATAGATCCTTGTAGTTACTTGGTATACAATTGGATTCGGGATCACCGGCCTGTTAATCGTGAACCGTCACTTCTCATGGCCTGTTAACCATCACAAGTCTCGTACCCATGCACGGGCTTCCAATTGTACTACTCGTAGGGCATCAAACCTACCAAGTAAAATCCTGCCTGCACTTCAGAGGAGCTCGAGACTCATGAAGACCTTTCAAGGGCAAATCAAATAAAATGGTTACGATTACATGATTACACAACAAAATAATGTATTCGACAATGCCTTGGTCATAAGACCTCTAGGCCTTTCTTGTCTCTCAAACCACAAAGTTAACCTCATGTTCCATACTAGTGTTTCACTCGTTCTATACCATTGATAATGGACACACGCCTCGGCCTCTTCTGCACGAGCGTTGTCATTCAGAGTTTCTATCATAATTCTAATCACAACCTAGAATTATACCATTTGTTTTGGGGTAAGTTTCCTCACTCTTCCTAATTCATATTTTAAGCATGCATATAACTTTCATTCACAAATCACAACTAGATAGACATGGTAACATCACAATTATTACAGTTAACACATATAATAACACAACACATAAAACACCCCTTTCGGGTTCCCTCCGATTCATTAATCGGGTATCATATCAATAGTTCACACTCTTATCCCGTAGGATATTTCCACCGCTTTCTAACGGCTATCCCTACGCCGAAATCGGACTTACGATCCAAAAGATATCAATCCCGACGTTTCGTAATAACATTACTTTCCTTCATTTCCCACTAAATCATTTATCCCACATCATACCCAATATTTTCACTTTTTATCAGATAGAGGGTCGTCATAGCTTTCTAATGACACCAAGAACGTCCCGATCCGAGTTACGGATCAAAAGTTATGAAGGAAAGAAAACTGCACAAACTGACATGTTCGCTAGGCGAACCTACAGCGAGCATTCGCTTCCGCCTTCGCTAGGCGAACAAACTGGCGAGTAAATAAACAGAATGCTCCCAGACCCAAAACACCATAAGTTCGCTAGGCGAACGTCTGGCGAACCCTCGCCTTCGCCTTCGCTAGGCGAACGTACCAGCGAACACCTTGGCAGAAAGTTCCCAGACTCAAAACACACTAAGTTCGCTAGGCGAACGTTCGGGTTCGCTAGGCGAACCCTCGACTGCTGTTCGCTGGGCTTCGCCCCAGGTTCGCTAGGCGAACCCTGCGAACCAGAACTTCTCAGCAGCGCTGTAACTCATCCAAAAATCATCATTTCCTCACCCAAATCACTTCCAAGTTCCACCAAAACAATTAAAACATACTCCAATCATAATAACAAATATTCTTCACAGTTTATATCTCATTTCATCCGTTAGATTTCATTGATTCCACAAATTATCATTTTCTCTCAAATCTAACCTAAGTTCCAAACATCTATTTCTAGAACTTAGAGTGTCTAACTAGAACCCACCTGAAATCCGAAGAGGAGTTTGACGAAGATGATGAATCGATGATCCAAGCTTTTCCTCCTTTTCCATCTTCCTCTTTTTCTCTTCCTTCCTTCTTCTTACTATCTTCTTCATTTCTTTCTAATATATATATAATACTATATTATATAATATAATCCAATAGGGTAAAATATCTTCAACCGATATTTTGTCGTCTCAATCAATTGATCAATTATTAAAGTTACCCTAAAATTCTCTTTCGGACTGATAATTATTATTCCGTCTCCTTAATAAAATAATTGATCTCTTCTGATATCCAATTGAGCAATTAAATAATACGGGGTATTACATTTTGTGCGTCGATTTTCCGTGCGCGTGAGTAATACCATCGGATTCCTTGCGAAAAATCGGTCAGGTAGGTACTTTCGGATTTTGATTCCGATAAAAATTGAGAGAGTTATGAGTGTTTGAAATTTGATAAAAACGTGTTGAAAATTAAAGTTTCGGTACTCGTTTTTACCCCAAAAAAAATGTCGGAGATGATATTTTGATATCTTTCCTCTTTTTCTTACTTTTTATTTTCAAAACTCAACCAATTTTTTTCACATAGCAAAAAATCATCATTTTCTAATTCGTACCCCATAATATTTTAATCCAAAAAAAATCACAAAAAAAAAGTATTATTTTTAATATATTTAAAATTAGTGTTTTAAATTGTTTTAAATGCTTTTAAAATGATTTCTTTTTTTTTCTTGATTTTTAAAACCAAAATGATTTTAAATATTTATGTTGATAAAATATTTTTTTTCATAAACTTTAATCATTATTTAATGATTTTATTTGATATTTTTATCATTTTTTACTTAATTTTTCTTGAAAAAATGCCTAAAAAATGAAATTGGAGTTTTCTTTGATTTTCACCCTAACAAATCTTTCTTAAACACTTGGGCCTCTAATAGAGTGTAAGACCCAATCCTTTTTTGACCAAATCATTTTTGGGCCTCATTCATTGTATAAGCCCCGATACCGTCAAAAACAAACGGCGCGATCGTCGCCTTTTTAAGAAATAACATTGGGCCTCTCCTTGAGCTATAAGACCCATTCAAAAATTTTGGGCCTCTATTAGAGTGTAAGACCCAATCCCGTTTTAACCAAAACAATTTTGGGCCTCACTTATTGTATAAGTCCCTCTGCGTTAAAAGAAAAATTCGGCGCGATCGCCATTTTCAAACGAAAATCAACTGGGCTTCTCTTTGAGCTGTAAGTCCCATTTCTTTTCATTTTTAAACACTTGGGCCTCTATTAGAGTGTAAGACCCAACCCTTTTTTTTAACGAAACAATTTTGGGCCTCAGCTATTGTATAAGTCCCGATACGTTAAAAATCTCGGCGCGATCGCCATTTTCAAACTGAAAATATTTTGGGTCTCTCCCTGAGTTGTAAGCCTCATCTTTTGTACAAAAATACACTTTGGGCCTCTAATAGAGTGTAAGACCTAACCCCTCTTTTTTATATTTTCTTATTATTTTTTAATAATTTGGAAAATTAATAACTCCTTCAATTTTGATTATTTTTTATTGGTTCTTTTTCTGAAAAATCACAAAAATAGTAAAATATTTTATTCTACAAAAAAATCAAATTTATATTATTTATTTAATATAGTTGGTATTTTTGTGAATAAATTCATTTTTAATTGTTTTTAAGCATTTTAAAAGTGAATATTCATCTTGAAAATAAAGACTATGGGCCTCCCCTCGTGTTGTAAGCCCCATTTCTTTTCTTTAAACTCTTTGGGCCTCTATTAGAGTGTAAGACCCAATCCCTTTGTAAATACCAAAATTTTGGGTCTCAGTCACTTGTATAAGTCCCACGGTGTTTACAAAACCCCGGCGCGATCGTCGCCCTTTTCAAAATTAACCATTGGGCCTACCCTCGAGTAGTAAGACCCATTTCTTTTCTTAAAACTCACTTGGGCCTCTTGATAGAGTGTAAGACCCATCCCTTTGTACAGAAAACCTTTCTTGGGCCTCAGTCACTTGTATAAGTCCCTCTGTACAAATTCAACAGTGCGCTCACTGATAAAACCCTGGGCCTCTCCTTGAGCTGTAAGCCCCAAATCTTTATTTTTCAAAGCACTTTCTCCTTTGATTTTGAATATACTGTTGTTTTCAATCTTTCTTTGTTGAACAACTAACCAAACAGCATGGAAGCTCTACAACCGAGTAAGTGTTTACCCGCTTTTATTTACCGCTTTCATATGTATATAACTGTATTGTGGGGTTGTTTCACTGTAAGTCTCCTTTCATAAACTCATATACATATAACTGTATTGTGGGGCTGTTTCGCTGTAAGTCTTCTTTCATAAACTCATATCAACTGTGTAATAATAGTATAGATATTTAGAGTTTCCCCGGCAACTACGTCTAGAACTAGGTGACGCCGTTTCGTTTATTCGTAGAAATAGACAGCTAGACCCCCAATAGGATCACCAGATACAGTCTTCTCTTCGGCTGTCCTCATTAGGAATTGTCAAGAAACTCTACTCCCCAAGATGAATGTCTTCTCCGTGAATGGCATCTTTGAGTTTCTTCCAAATTCTCGAACTTTCCTGACTTGATCTATTCCTTGTGAATATCTTGCCTTGAATTTCTCGGGGTTTGGGGACCCACGGGCTTCCTAAAAGCATCGGCCTCCTCTTGGGCATTATACAAGGACCCACAGGCTTCCTCAAAGCAACCCCGCCTCCTCTTGGGCTTCGTACAAGGACCCTACGGCTTCTTAGAAGTATTCACAGCCTCCTCTTAGGCTTCGTATAATGATCTCTTCCTCCGGGAATGATAGCCTCCTCTTGGGCTTAGTACAAGGACCCGTCGGCTTCTTAAAAGTTTCCAGCCTCCTCTTGGGCTTCGTACAAATTGTCCCGACGACCTCCTAGAGGTATAGGAACAGAACCTAGTCATCCTCATAGAACAGTCCTTTCAAAGAGTCTACTACTGTTTCTCAAAGCATAGTACCAAAGATAAAAACTCTAGACTTGGACAGTCTAATCTCCTTGAGTCTCAAAGACATTCTCAAGTGACCCCTTCGTTAAATAGGAAGGAAACCCGTAGACTCGGACAGTCTCAATACCCTTTGGATTTCCCGTTTCCTCAAAGAGAGGGAAATATCCCTGATCCTCAAATCAAATCCCTGAGTACAGTGTTACTCATATAAGAACTGATTTTCTCTTTTAAAATCAGTATATTGGATCTGTCACTCAACTGAAATAGTTACCATAGCCTCCTCTTGGGCTTTGTTCAATGATTCTTCCCAGCGAAGCAAACGTTTAGCCTCCATCTCGAGCTTCGTACGAGATACCAAAATCCTCCCCAGTGGAGTCAAACAACGTTTAGCCTCTCTCTCGGGCTTTGTACGAGACACATAAGAGACTCCCTCGTTGAGTCAATCACCCATTTCGCCTCCATCTCGGGCTTTATACGAGATACAAAAAGGTTCTTATTGATCCAAATAAACAACAGCCTCCATCTCGGGCTTCGTACGAGATACAAAGACTCTCTTGTTGAGTCAAACTTTTAGCCTCCATCTTGGGCTTCGTACGAGATACAAAAACACTCTCTTGTTGAGTACAAAAGATTCTCCTGTCGAGTCAACCCTTTTACCCTCTCTCTCGGGCTTCGTACGAGACACATAAAAACTCCCTCTTGTTGGGCCAATAGCCTCCTCTTAGGCTTTGTATAAGAAAACCACTGGTTGATCCAATCAACCTTTTAGCATCAACTATGTGCCTCGTTCACAGTACACAAAACATCAACAACTCCTTCCCCTTCATCTAATCGCTGTAAGCGGCAAGCCTCTGGATTATTTACATCCACGCCACTGTCCCTATTTTAGCATGAGAAATTCCTAAGGAAAGATAGCATTGCTCTACACTGAGTTAAAGTCTTCTCCTTCAGGTTAAAATGCCCTTTAAAGGAAATTATGGCATTGCTAGGATCCGCGTATCCCAGTTAAAGTAATTCTCCTTTATAACCAGTCACCCAATAGTTGTGACAGACAAACCCTTCTTTAGAGATGACAAATTCTCTCTAAAGCCGAGGTTTTTCAGCTTCACGTCTTGGGCTTTGAACAAGACACAAATAGACTTTTCAGCTTCACATCTTGGGCTTTGATCAAGATACAAATCACCTTTCGCTTCACGTCTTGGGCTTTGAACAAGACACCAAAAACACCCATTTCCTCCCATAGAATAGGAGGAACTACGAACGCTCTGATTTCCCTGTTTCGGTAAACGGGAATACGTAGGCATAAGATCGAAAGAAAAGATCTTAGCGAGCGCAATCAACAAAAAACCAAAATCCCATACTCTCACATACCTATCAAAAAGCATCAGTCCTAACATCCTAATCCTTGTTCCCCGCCAGAAACCTTCTGCCCAGATAAAAAGAAAGAAAACAGTATTGGCGAAAATACAAATAACCAGTACAAAGGCCCCCCCCACATTGATAGCATTCGTAACCTAATAGACCGCTGTTTAAACTCAGTATGCAAAGCAGGGTTAATTGGAGACATCTATTTCCCTTCCTTATTCAGCTCACAATAGGATAAAAAATGAATCGACCTGTAGTCAAAGCTCAAACCGCAGAGAGCGACCAGCGCTTAAGAACCGCGTCCAAAATCGCTCGCTACAGAAAAATGGCGCCCACCGTGGGGCATATTCTTTGTTTTTTACAATTTAAACCTTGGGTAAGTCATTTTCATGGCGGTGGCCGCCAACAGAAAAATGGCGCCCACCGTGGGGCACGTCTTTCTTTTTCCTTTTTTCTCTTCACTTGTGTGAATACCACATATTGGGGCTTCCGCCGGGGAACCCATTTTCTGTCAGGAACTTAGGATTCATAGCGTTAAAGGTCTAGGATGTTTAGGACAAATATATATACTGCTTTTCCTAATTGCTATACGTGTTTATTTTTCTGCTAATGGAAATGCGTGTGATGCCGCATGTGGTGAGAATGAGTATACACTTAAGATAAGTGATGGCGACGGGGTCGACCATCAACCTCAGTGGAGGCTGACCAACGCAACCCATTCACTCTTTTAGCCAATGGGCCGGTTGTTAAGTCTGAGAAGCTGAGGAGCCAAACCCTTTCATAGTGCGGAAACTATCGGAAATAGTTGTTACGCGATACTACCCTCATTTGAGGCTGGTGATCTATTCTCGGTGAATGGCACTTACTCTAAGATTGCTCAACAACTCGCTGGCGATCTGCTTGTTGTTTTGCTTTCTTGGGAGGAGCTGATGATAATGAGTACAGGTACAAAAATCACCCTAGTATAAACCTTCGGGGATGGGTAGAGCCTTGACTTCATGACAACGACCCTTTGACCCCATGTTTTTTCTATGTTTTTGTGTGATGCATTCATGCATTCATTTAATAAAACATTAAAACATTCAAAAAAAACTTCTCTTCTAGTCTCTCTGTTTTTCAAATTAAACTAAGACTGTGATTGCAAATATCAGAGAAGAGGATTACGCTAATGGATTTCGGTAGAAGGAGAACTCATACGTACACCTTCAAGGTTCCAAAACTAGAGGATTTGAGAAGGTTAGCAAGGATGATCACTAACCCTGAGGCTTTCAGAGCCAATCACGGAGGTTTGCTACCACTGTTAAGAGTCCATGTGATTGAAGGAATCATGGATGCGCTCGTTCAATTCTACGATCCTGTTTATCACTGTTTCACATTCCCGGATTACCAGCTAGCACCAATGCTGGAGGAGTATTCTCATCTGATTGATCTACACATTACAGATCGAGCTCCATTTTCTGGACTGGAATAAATTCCAAAGAATCAGACCATTGCAAGAGCAATTCATTTGGATGAGGCTGAGGTCAGGACTCACATGACCACTAAGGGTGGCATCCAAGGTGTGCCAGCCCAGTTCATGACGAAGAAAGCCCTGTACTTCGCCAGTATCGGGAACATAACTGCTTTTGAAAGCATCTTTGTCTTGCTCACCTACGGGTTATTTTTGTTTCCCAACATCAATAACTTCGTCGATATCAACGCCATTAAGGTTTTTCTCATTGGAAACCTTGTGCCGACTTTGCTCGCAGATGCGTATCATTCTGTACACTTGGGGAATTTGTACAGTGGAGGGGAGATCACATGTTGTGTACCTCTGCTTTATAAATGGTTTATCTCCCACTTGCCCAAGTCTGCTGTGTTTTGGGATTGTAAGAGTGTCTTACGTTGGTCGCAGAAAATCATGTCCCTCACCAACTCTAATATAGTTTGGTGCAATAGGATTTATGAGGGAATCAGAATTATTGATCGTTGTGGAAACTTCCCCAACGTACCCCTCATAGGAACTAAAGAAGGAATCAACTACCATCCGATATTGGTTCTTCGTCAATTTGGATACCCGATGAGACACATCCCACTAGGTGTTCATCTGGAAGGTCTTTTCCTCAAGGAAGGAGAAAATGACAGAGCACTGAAGATGGAAATAGTGCATGCTTGGAAACACGTTCATAAGAAAGGACGAGAGTCTCTGGGAAAACCGGACTGTGTCTCGGTGGAGCCTTATCTCCATTGGGTACAAACTAGAGCTCTCAAGCTAAAGATGCCTTATCCTCGTTACGAAATTCTTCCGCCGAGGGAATTTGTCATGTACTTCATGACGGAAACTGAAAAGCTTCAGGTTACTCTCAACAAAGTTCAACGGGAAAGAAGGTCTTGGAAGAATAAGTACCGTACCCTCGACGTCGAGTGCATCAAAATACAGCAATTACTGAAAGAGAAGAACGCTCTGATTGAAATTTTGGAGCAACATGCTGTAGAGAATCAAGACGACCAAAGGAATTTGCTCACTCCTTTCATCTGGAAAAGGAACGACAACCCGACAACGGCCCAAGAGCCCCAGTCAAAGAAAAGGAAGATATCAGAATCAGCGCCCGGTTTCTCCTCAGAGAGGACTCGGGACCCATTAGCTTAGGTTTCTGTTTCTGCACTTTGTAATTTACTGTATTTTCATTTCTGTAATCCTTTGGAATTCAATAAAAAGGGGTTTCCCCACCGTTTGATATTTGCAATCTAATTGTCGAAGTTTATTTTGATTAAACCAAAAAACAATTAATATAATCATTGCATTCATCATTCTCACGTAACGCATTCTTCTTCCCTACGAATCTCACGTTTGTGTCTCGGTTCTAGAGTCAAACTGTCTCATTCGTACAATACTCGGGCCAATCGTCAGAAAAAGATGGATGATCTTGAGGAAGAAAACAGAGAGTTGAAAGAAGAGATCGACGCTCTGAGAGAGGATATGAGAAAGCTTTGTAACGACATGCAAGCCATGGCAGAAGCACAGCTACAAAGAAATGTGATCTCAGAGATCACCTCAATGCCCATAGTGGAGAAGAATGATCCTAGGTATCAGATGCCGAAAGATCGTCCCTGGGGCATGCCTGTCAACTATATCCCGGGAGGATATGTTCCGCCGATCACTGAGGATCAGGGAATCACAACAGAAGCCGTTGGGCCTGAAGGTTACAAACTTCGGGAAAGCGAAGATGCCAGGGGCATACTGAAGACTCCTGAAGGTTACAAACTTCGGGAAACGCCAAGACTCACTGCCGTAGTCACGGTACCACCCCCCGTGGTACACACTGTCCCGGAAGGACAGATTCCCCAGATACCTCCTGGTGGAAACGAAGGCATGTTCGAAAGAATGAACGAGTTCCAGGAACAGTTCCTGGGAATGTAAAAGGAATTGCAAGCCATTCGCGGTCAGGATTTATTTGGAAAGGACGCCGCAGACCTCTGCTTGGTCCCTAATGTGAAAGTCCCGCACAAGTTCCAAGTGCCCGATTTTGAAAAATACAAGGGTAACTCTTGCCCTCAGAGCCATCTGGTGATGTACGCTCGACGGATGTCAGCTCAGACGGAGAATCAGGACCTACTGATTCACTACTTCCAGGATAGTTTAACCGGTGCCGCATTAAAATGGTACATGGGTTTAAACCGTACTACGATTAGTACATTCAGAGATCTTGGCACTGCCTTTGTCCAACAATACAAATACAATTTGGACATGGCACCCGACAGAGATCAACTCAGATCGATGTCGCAAAAGGACAAGGAAACCTTTAAGGAGTATGCTCAAAGGTGGCGTGAAATTGCCGCTCAAATTTGTCCACCTCTTGAGGAAAAAGAGATGACAAAGATCTTCTTAAAAACCTTAAGCTCATTTTACTATGACCGAATGGTTGCCAGTGCGCCCAGTGATTTCACCGAGATGGTCGGCATGGGCGTACGTCTTGAGGAAGCCGTCCGAGAAGGACGTTTGGTAAAAGACACTGGATCGACGAGCGGTACTAAAAAATATGGTAGTGCTCTCCCTAAGAAAAAAGAGCAAGATATTGGGAATATCTCTCTCGGAAAGCAAAGGCGACGTTATCAGCCAGTAGTAGCTGTGACTCCTGCTACCAGCCCTGCGCCTATTCCTACGTATCAACCTCAGGTTGGACAGAGCCAACCTAATCAGCAAAGGACACAACAGCCTCTTCAGCAGGCTCGTCCCCAATACAACAACAACCGCACAACACGGCCACCAGGATTTGATCCTATACCCGTAACGTACGCAGAGCTGTTTCCATTACTGCTAGCCAAGGGGCACATTCAGACTAAGTCCCCTCTTACAGTACCGGAAAATCCGCCTTTTTGGTTTAAGGTGGATCAGACATGCCCTTATCATCAAGGAGGTTCAGGGCATAACATTGAGACTTGTCTTAATTTCAAGTCCGACGTGCAAAAGCTTGTTAGGAGCGGGCTCTTATCTTTCAAAGATACGAATCCCAATGTTCTCACGAACCCGCTGCCTCAACATGAGAAAGCTGCAGTCAATCTGATTGAGAAAGAGACTAAACATGTCTATCAAATTCACGATGTACTCTTGTTGAAAACCAATCTGGTCAAGATGCATTGTAGACAGAGTGGATATGGCCATGTGCCACCTCATAATTATCACCAGTGTGATATCTGCTCTAAAGATAACCAAGGATGTTCAGTGGTGCAAGCAGCTCTACAGGAACAGATGGATCTCAGATGGATCCAAGAGCACCGAGTTCCTGGAGTTAACATGGTTTACACGAATTCTAACGTCATTCAGAACCACGGCATCCGTGCAATGAATGTCAACTTGGTGGCGATGCACTCAAGGCAAAGCCAGTATCATAATCTACCACGGCACGATTACAGTTCCTGTCTGATTTGCTAGGTAAACAAACAGGGATGCTCTTTCATACAAGAGGCCCTCCAGCGTCAAATGGATCTTGGATGGATCCAAGACTACCATGATAGGAACCCTTATCAGATCAATATGGTTCAGATCTTCGATGTTCGCGTAATGAATACCAACCTGGTAGAGTTACATGCTGAGCAGGTCCGACTCGGATTCTTAATATCACATGACTATCAAAACTGTAAAGCAGGTTGCGAAAACGATCGAGGTTGTACCCTTGTTCAGGAGGCACTTCAGCACTTGTTAAATCATTGGTGGATGCCAATCTATATGGATGAAGATACTCAGCAAATTAGTATCAGTAACAGGAATCCTACTCGCCGTCAAAGTCAGGATGTCCGATCAGTGGAAGCTAACCTAGTAAGGTTACATTGTATTCAAAGTGGGTGTGGTCAGGTGCCACCACACAACTATGACAGTCGTAGCGTCTGTTCAGAAAATAACCAAGGGTGTTACCTTGTGAGAGCAGCTCTTCAGGGTCAGGTTGATCGTGGAGAAATTCGTCTATATCCGGGTTCTGGACCCATCAATTGGACGCCGAACTACCTTGCCAATCAAGTCGAGGATGTTGTCACAATCTTTGGTCATCACCATACCAGGGATGTTTTTGCCATCATCCCTCTACTTGACGAATCTAGAGCTCCCAACCGGGAACGGATCGAGATTACTTACGAAGGTCAGAAAAATCAGAAGGCTCCCATAGTCATCTATCTACCGGGACCACTACCGTATGAATCAACTAAGGCTATTCCTTACAAATACGGTGCAACGACAGTTGAAAATGGAAAGGAAATTCCATTACCCTCCGTTGTGAACATTGCAGACATCAGTCGTGTAACACGGAGTGGTAGAATCTTCAACCGAGGGGTTGGGGAAGTTAACAAAGAAAAGGAACTTCAGACAAAAGCTCACGATCCACCAGTCGGTCAATCTAGTAATCCCGACCTTTCGAAAAATGATGATGAGATGCTGAAGCTCATCCAAAGGAGTGAATACAACATTGTCGATCAACTGTTGCAAACTCCTTCAAAGATCTCGGTATTATCACTGTTAATCAGTTCAGAAGCACACAGGGAGGCTCTACAGAAAGTCTTGGAACAAGCCTTTGTGGAACAGGATGTAACAATCAGACAGTTCGATAGCATTGTCTCTAACATCACTTCCTGCAACAATTTGGGATTTAGTGATGAGGAATTACCCGAAGAGGGTCGCCGTCATAACATGGCGCTCAATATTACAGTTAACTGCCAGGACGATGCTTTAGCCAGCATACTGGTAGACACAGGGTCAGCCCTGAATGTTATGCCGAAGTCCACCTTGATGCAATTATCATTCAAGGGCCCTCCGATGAGAGTCAGCGAGGTCGTCGTCAAAGCATTTGACGGATCCAAAAAAACAGTTATCGGCGAAGTTGATCTTCCCATAACTATTGGTCCTCACACTTTCCAAGTCACTTTCCAGGTCATGGACATCCGGGCAACATATAGTTGTTTATTAGGAAGACCTTGGATACATCAGGCTGGAGCGGTTACTTCAACTCTCCACCAAAAGCTAAAGTTCGTCAAGAACGGCCAACTTGTCACAATCTGTGGAGAACAGGCCTTGCTCGTGAGTAACTTATCATCATCTGCTTGTGTAGAACCTGAGGAGGTTATTAGAACTCAGTTCCAAGCACTGCCGGTGAGCAAGGACAATCATTTCAAAAGAGGAACCTCGATTTCCTCATACAACGATGCTATCAAAGCGGTCGAGAGTACCGATACGACAGGATGGGGACAGCTTGTCATTCCCATTGACAATAAAATAAAGAAGGGTCTTGGTTTTTCTGCAACATGTACCCAGACAGCTGTCAACGATGAAAGTCTTCATCCCCTTCAAAACTTCTTCCACAGTGGAGGTTTCCTTCACCCAGTGTCTCAGACAGTTCATGCTATCAATGAGGAAGATCCCTCTGACACAGATGAGGAATGGAAGTCCTATCTCAACAAGGACGGTTATATGTCTCAAGAAGAGGTGCCTATGCCTTTTTGCTTTCCTACAGAAAGTTCAAGATTTATACCAAGATCAGATGTCGAAATGATATACGGGGATTGTGATCCGGAAGGATGCCGTGCTCCGCCAAATTCATTAGAGGAGGACACTCCGATGAAAGACAATTTTGACTACAACTACTATGGCCCAATGGATGGTCTGCCAATGTGGCAGCCTTACCTAGGAAACTTGGGGCAAGAGAGTCAGCCGAACAATGAAAATCAGCTGACCATCATTGAACAGAATACATGTGTCCCCACCATTTCATGGGATCAACACTCAGGTCATTCGGAAACTACTCAACATGACGATGAATTCGCAACATTTGCAGGACTTGAATTCATTAACTATGCTTTTCCCGAGGTCAACGTCATCGAGAAGGATGACCCCTCCAGTTCCAGAGAAGTGTGGGACACCTTGGGACAACCGAGTGGAAAATACGACTATATGGTCAAGTACACCGCTCCCGAAAGCTCTCGTATCAGGCTCGAAGATATCCAGCCAACTGGATGGGGAGATACAGCTGAGAGCACCAATACTCTGCAGAATGCAACAGAGGAATCCTCCTACGACAACTCTGCCTGGGAGACAGATTCCAATGATCCTGCTCCACCAGAAATCAGTGTTATTTCTGAAGACAAATCAAGGAAGGTGCCAAGCTTTGTGATTCACCGAGGAGTTCGCCGCCAATGGGTTGCCGTCGAGGTTCCGAAGGCCGTTCACCAGTCAAAGTAATTGCCATCTTTAACCTTTCACCCTGCCCAGGTGAAACGGATGTTTTGATAGGGCTCGCTTTCTGTAAATTTCCCTCTTCGCTTCGCCCAAAGCGACAGAGTTTTGTTTTATAGGGCTGTAGTTTCAAGATTCGACTTGTTCATTAATAAAATAACATCGTTCTGTAATTTCTGCATTAATTGTTGTTTTCTCTTTTTGCTTTTTCAGAAAATGGTAATCCTAAAAAACAATTCAAAAATAAAAAACAAGCAGTAAAATAAAACACTGCACACACTTGCATTTTCTCTATCTCTTCTAAACACGAATCATCATGTCATGCAGATTGCTTGTTTTAAACCCAGTTGAAACATACGATCCAATGCCTTCTCCCAACTTTGAGTTCCCGGTATTCGAGGCTGAAGAAGAAAATGACGACAAAATTCCAGAAGAGATCTCCCGATTACTCAGACAAGAGGAAAGGTCCATTGAACCTCACAAAGAGCCGTTGGAAACGGTAAACTTGGGTTCAGAGCAAGAGAGAAAAGAAATAAGGATTGGAGCACTGCTCAGTCCAACTGCCAGAGAGAGTTTGATAAAGCTTCTCAAAGAATTCCCCGATGTATTCGCTTTGTCCTATCAGGATATGCCAGGGTTGGATACCAGCATCGTGGAACATCACTTACCGCTAAGATCAGAATGTCAGCCAGTAAAGGAAAGGTTGAGACTGACTCACCCGGACATGGCTATCAAAATCAAGGAGGAAGTACAGAAACAGATTGACGCAGGTTTCCTCGCTACATCTGAATATCCTCAATGGTTAGCCAACATCGTACCCGTTCCCAAAAAGGATGGAAAGGTCAGAATGTGTGTTGATTACAGAGATCTAAACAAGGCAAGTCCAAAGGATGACTTTCCTTTACCACACATTGACATGCTGGTTAACAGCACAGTAAAGTTCAAAGTATTCTCCTTCATGGATGGATTCTCGGGCTATAACCAGATCAAAATGGCGCCGAAAGACATGGAGAAAACTTCATTCATTACCCCATGGGGCATCTTTTGTTACAAGGTAATGCCGTTCGGTTTGAAGAATGCCGGGGCAACCTATCAAAGGGCCATGACTACTCTATTTCATGACATGATACACAAAGAAATCGAGGTATATGTCGATGATATGATTGCAAAATCAAAAACAGAGAGTGAGCACGTTGAACATCTGTCAAAATTGTTCGAACGTCTAAGAAAATTCAAGCTCCACTTGAACCCAACAAGTGCACCTTCGGTGTCCGTTCAGGGAAACAACTAGGGTTCATCGTCAGCCAGAAAGGAATTGAAGTTGATCTTGACAAGGTCAAGGCCATTCAAGAAATGCCTTCTCCAAAAACTGAAAAACAAGTCAGAGGATTCCTGGGACGTTTGAACTACATCTCCAGATTCATATTCCTTATGACCGCGACATGCGCGCCGATTTTCAAGTTACTAAAAAAGAATCAGGATTACGTTTGGTCAGAAGATTGCCAAACCGCCTTTGACAGTATCAAGGAATATCTGTTAAATCCTCTGATTCTATCACCTCCAGTGGAAGGAAGACCACTGATCATTTACCTCACAGTCCTAGAGGACTCGATGGGATGTGTACTTGGCCAACAAGACGAAACCAAAAGGAAAGAGTCTGCCATTTACTATCTAAGCAAGAAATTCACCGACTGCGAAACTCGGTACACGATGCTTGAGAAAACTTGCTGTGTTTTGGCTTGGGCAGCCAAATGTCTTCGCCAATACATGATTCGTCATACTACTTGGTTGGTCTCCGAAATGGATCCAATTAAATACGTTTTCGAAAAGCCTGCTCTCAGGGGAAGAATTACCCATTGGCAGATGCTATTATCAGAATATGACATAGAGTACCACGCTCAAAAAGCCGTTAAGGGAAGTATTTTAGCCGATCATTTGGCTCATCAACCGATTGACGATCAAGAATCAATCGGGTTTGACTTCCCAGACGAAGATGTCATGTATCTAAAAATGAAAGATTGCGATGAACCGTTACCCAGTGAAGGGCCAGAACCAGGTTCCCAGTGGGGACTTATCTTTGACGGAGCTGTCAATCATTACGGAAACGAAACAGGGGCTACCCCTTTCTCTCTAGTGTATGGCATGGAAGCAGTGCTCCCCATAGAGGTAGAGATCCCATCAATCCGGGTATTGATGGAAGCTAAGCTCACCGAAGCTGAATGGTGTCAAAGTCGACACGATGAACTGAACCTGATCGAAGAGAAGCGAATCATGGCACTATGCCACAGTCAGTTGTATCAACAGAGAATGAAGAGGGTGTTCGACAAAAAGGTACGACCTCGTGTTTTCAGAAAAGGAGACCTCGTGCTCAAGAAGATACAATCATTTCTCACTGACTCTCGGGGCAAATGGACCCCAAATTATGATGGCCCCTATGTGGTCACGAAAGCTTTCTCAGGCGGTGCCTT
The DNA here is from genome assembly GCA_022829125.1 of Lathyrus tuberosus. Lineage (NCBI taxonomy): Eukaryota > Viridiplantae > Streptophyta > Magnoliopsida > Fabales > Fabaceae > Lathyrus > Lathyrus tuberosus. The sequence goes on along the minus strand of JALAZF010000101.1, from coordinate 2,199,053 downwards.
GAGACTTGCAACCATGGACGGAGATGAATTTTCCTACCCCATAAATGTTGATGTAGTCAAGAAATACTTCGCCTAAACTAAAAAAAAAAGTCTCGGTGGATTGAAAACCCGAAAGGGCGGTCCAGGCAAAAGTTAGAGACATGAAAAAAAAACCATCCCGGTGGATTGAAAATCTCATAGTACAATCCAGGCAAAAATTAGGGATAATGGCAAGTAACTATATTCAACAGAGGTAAGTCCCTCAGCAGCAGTTACAGCATCCATCGGAGGAAAACTCCAGTCAAGGTCATCTTCGACAGAAGCTCAGGATGTCCCGAATTCAAAGTTGGTAGAAGGATAGTGGTCGTTATGTTTCAACATAGCCCTTTTCCCTGTAAATTACCATTTTCAAACTTTGCAAATACTCTTTGGAATCACGCGTTTGTCTGATCTCCATCTTATCAATAAAATTTGGGCCCTTGTGCTTTTGTTTGTAATTCTTATTTGTTTTAGCTTTACAGAACGACGTTGTTAACATGATTAACGATTCTTGAAATAAAACAAAAATGAATTTACTTGTTAAAACTTTTTCTGCTTTTTAATAAAGATGGCAATTTCTTTTGACTGTTGAACATCGAAAGAACATCAATCGCGTCTCCAAAGGTGTTCGAACCTCAAAGTGCAGAATCAAAGTACTCCTTCTAAACCAGTACGCCTGAATGAAGGATTAATAATGTCAGAGACCATGTTCCATCTGACATCTTCGGCCGAGTTCTCATCTCCTAAGCCCGACCAGCGTCGCCCCCAACAGGGATCGTTTCTCCTAAGCAAGGCAGAATTGCTATCTTGAACCAGCGATATTTCTACACTCCCTGCGGTGGCCGAGTATCCAATCGTGTTCATCCCTTAGTCTGTATGATGCGTCAGTTTTGTCCGCATATACATATATACATCATGCATTATTGATTTGCATTCACATTCATATTGCATCACTATCACTCTAGTCGTTCTTATCCCCTAGTGATAAGTCCTCTCAATCGAGTTGTCAGACCTTTCCTCGTTAGGAAGTGAATCATCTAAGCAATCTCTCTCCCGTTTATCTCTGGATTAGAGACGGTCCTTGACCACTTTGATAACTTGAACCTTTGAGAAACAAGAAAACTTTCAACAAATATCGCTCTTCGCCATCGAAGACGATATCCTTGCTTTCCCGGATTAAGGAAAATCCCCAGAGAAAGCCTCTTAATCAGAGATTCGGCGGTACGGCAGTTTTTCTCCGAAAAAACCACTGATGAAAAGGTCATCGGCACCTCAAAATTGGATCCCATCATATGGCGTTTCTCCAGAAAGATCCTGAGAAAAGTATGATGTAAGCCCCCAAACGAAAACAGTCTCTCAAGAGACTCGCTTTCCCCAGTAGAATCGACAAATGACGTCTCCAAAATAGAGAAGTTTGTGTACCTCTACAATTCAGACGAATGGGTTCCCCAGCAAGTCTGACATCAAATCTTTTCCTACTCAAATGGCATCTCCCCAGGAAAATTCGGCGAGAAGTTTGAGGAAAACCGCTACTAACAGCGTTCCTTGTCAAGAAGGTTTATTGACAAAAGAAACTGAGACCAGTTCCTTGGTAGGAAACCAGGATCGAGGGGAAGTTTATTTCAAAAGAAACCGAGACCAGTTCCTTGGTAGGAAACCAGGATCGAGGGGAAGTTTATATCAGAAACCGAGACCAGATCCTTGGTAGGAAACCAGGATCGAGGGGAAGTTTACATTAGAAACTAAGACCAGTTCCTTGGTAGGAAACCAGGATCGAGGGGAAGTTTATTTCAGCAACTAAGACCAGTTCCTTGGTAGGAAACCAGGATCGAGGGGAAGTTTATTTCAAAAGAAAACTGAGACCAACTCCTTGGCTGAAGACCAGGATCGAGGGGAAGTTTACCTTTTCTAAGCATCATCGCTTAGCTAAAGAAGATGAATGCGTAAGCTACCATTCATAACCACCATCAAAATTTCGGGTATTCCGATATTTAATCCTCTTGCACCCCGAATGCCCGAATACCTTCGCCATTCACACCTTCGGGTCCAAGAAGATTAAATAGAGGCATCTGTCATACCCCAAATTTTGACCACTAAGATTTCCCATCATTGTACAAATCATCAGCACAATATGGATGTACCATCATACCTCATTAGTCTCCCCAAAGGTGGGTGAGCATTCACTACAAACAGGATTTAGGCTTTCAAGCCCTCGCAGAGCTCTTAGACAAAGGATCAATCAAGGAATGACATGATCTTCAACTTGTCTAGCCTCTCAAACATCCACAATGGATCAAGAGGACTCCCACTTCAAGGATTAAGCACAAGTTTGCTCCCTTCTAGGTGGATCAAGCCTCAGGATCGCCAGTGTCACCAAATTAGGGTTTGGTCGACTAGGGCCTCCAGATGGAATTTTTCCTCTGGGCATGAGCCAATGCTTCAAATCATAACCTAAAATGCTCCATGGAACATCATAAACCCCATTATCAAGTCAATTTAGCCTCGGGGGATGCATACATTAAAAACCAGGAATTAGGGTTTCTTGACCTAATTCACCCCTAAGTTGACTTTTGGGACAAATCATGAGCCAAGACCTCAAGACATGATTTGAGGGTCTCCAACATACCACGTTGATCCATTTGCAACAATGGATTGACCCAAGAAGCTTGAGCAACAAGTTTCAATTTCATCTGAACCACAGTTAGGGTTTCGCGAGAAAAGTCAACTGTAGCTTTGACTTTTGACCAGGACATGCTCCCAAGCCGTGGGACACGATTAAATACACCCTATAACACCCATGGAACATGTCCATCAATTTTTATTTAGGTCAAGGACATGATTTCCTGAAGAATCGCACAGTTTGGAATTCATCTGATAAAAAGTCAACTGTGCACAAAAGTCAAACTTTGACTTTTTGAGATTTTTCATAAAAATGGTTTTTTAACCCTAAAATGATGTTAATGTGTGATTGGAATCATCATTCATCAAGAAAAATCAAAGAAAGTGGGATAACTTGTAAAAGGGGTAACCATAAAAACTTAGAAATTTTTCTAAGTTATGAAAAAAAGTGGCAAGGGTACCAACTTTGGAGGATCATAACTCCTAAACCACAAATCCATTTTTCTCCATCCAAAGCTTTATTTGTAGCCCTCATTACCCTCTACAAAAACTTCAACTAGACCTAAGTCCAATTCATTAAGGATTTTGAGTTATGCTTGGATCAAAATGGCTAAAAAGTTAAAATTGACATTTTTCAGCACAATGTCCCAACTTCAAGGCTATTTTTATCCATGATCCAAGTTGAACCAGGTCTAATGTTAAACATCAAAGTTGAAGTACGTCATCTAAGCTTCCCGAAAAGTCCTAGAACGTCCATGTAGCATACTCGAGCAAGGAGTTATGGATCTTACAAAAGGCCTTGCTGAAGCTGAATTTTACAAGGCAGATTTGCACATTTTTTGTGCCACACGAATTTTCAAGCCTTGTCATCAGTTTGGACACATCTAAGGATCAAATCCAAGTGGGATGATCTGATCCATGAACCTCCCAAGTCCAAGGAACAAAGAAAAGCATGTCAAAGCCTAGAAATCCCTAAAAGAGGGACAAAACTCCAATTTTGGTTTGGAGCATTTAATGGATGCTTAGAGGTGGCATGTACTGAGCCATTCTCATCTGAAATTAGTCAAGACTTATCCAAGACCAAGGGAACCAGCAGCCTGTGCCCTAACCTCTAGTCAATGGCTAGAGGAGACTTGCATTTCCATTGGCCAACATGGAACAAACACCTGCTGCAGTTGCCATTCACTGTGGATCCCAAAACAAACTTGCTCTACTATAAATAGAGCTCATTTGTGCTCAGTTTGAGTACACCAAAGTCATCAAACAGATGCTTTCCTCAAATTCTCTCTTTCACTCCAAAATGCCTTCATTAGTAAGAAAATTATGAGTTTTTGAGCTAGAGAGCAATTCCACTCAAACTAATCACACACACACCTCATATATATCATATGTAAGCTGTGCAAACCATCAAAAGTGACATGTAATCACAACATCACAAAGTCACCTCTCAAAACCTCAAAATGACACTTTTTTGCATTTTTCAAGCCATGTCTTGATTCAGTCACTTTCCAAGCCAGATAAAACCTCAAACACACTCTAAATATCATCCTTGAACTATCCCAAATGGTGCCACACATCTGGAACACCATTTGAGAGAGTTGGCATTTTGGCCGTTTTTGACCATTTCGCGAGAAAGTGCACAAACTTGCTCCAGAGGTTTCCAGTCAATTCCAACCATCCTAAAAGCTTCTAAGAGGTCATTTGAGGTTGTCCAAAGCATCAAATCATTTCTGGAACAAAGCACTTGGAAGGTTGCCCAAAATCTCCAAAAAAGAGGTAAAACTCACAACTTGAATTCTTTGAATCATGCTTTCCTTTGTTGTCCACATACATGCATCATATTGAACAATTCTTGAGGTAAAAATGTGGTCCTTAATTTGTATGTTGTGATCCTCCCACTGTTTGCATTTTGACATGTTTTTATGTGGAATTTTGGTTGTTTTGAAACCATGTGCAGTTCTGTCTTTTCTTCATTGGTGTATTCTATACATTAAGTTTTAGTTTGCATGAGTAACACCATTGGATTCCTTGCGAAAAATCGGTCAAGATAGGTTTTTACGGATTTCAATTCCGATGAAAATTGAGAGAGTTACGCGCGTTGGAAATTTTACGCGAAACGACGTCGAATTAACGATAGCGGTTCTGTTTTTTCGCTTTGTACAGCGAGTTTCCGAGTGCGTGAATAATACCATTGGATTACTTGCGAAAAATCGGTCAAGATAGGTTTTTACGGTTTTCAATTCCGATGAAAATTGAGAGAGTTACGCGCGTTGGAAATTTTACGCGAAACGGCGTCGAAAACAACGATAGCAGTTTTTGTTTTTTAATTTCTGCATTTTGTGTGTCGATTTTCCGTGTACGTGAGTGATACCATTGGATTCCTTGCGAAAAATCGGTCAAGATAGGCTCTTGCGGATCTTGATTCGGTTAAAAATCGAGAGAGTTACGCGAGTTGGAAATTTTACGCGAAACGATGTTTTTACACGCAGCAGCTCTGGTTTTTTTATCGCTGCGTTTTGTACGTTGAGTTTCGGTGTGCGTGAGCGATACCATTGGATTCCTTGCGAAAAATCGGTCAGGATAGGCTTTTGCGGATCTTGATTCGGTTAAAAATCGAGAGAGTTACGCGTGTTTGAAATTCAACGCGGAACGATGTTTTTAATCGATAGCAGTTTTTGTTTTTTAATTTCTGCGTTTTATACGTCGATTTTCCGCGTGCGTGAGTAATACCATCGGATTCCTTGCGAAAAATCGGTCAGGTAGGTACTTCCGGATTTTGATTCCGATAAAAATCGAGAGAGTTACGCGTGTAGGAAATTCGGCGCGGAACGATATTTTTTAGTCGATAGCAGTTTTTTCTGCATTTTGTGCGTCAATTTTCCGTGCGCGTGAGTAATACCATCGGATTCCTTGCGAAAAATCGGTCAGGTAGGTACGTCCGGATTTTGATTCCGATAAAAATTGAGAGAGTTATGAGTGTTTGAAATTTGATAAAAACGTGTTGAAAATTAAAGTTTCGGTACTCGTTTTTACCCCAAAAAAATGTCGGAGATGATATTTTGATATCTTTCCTCTTTTTCTTACTTTTTATTTTCAAAACTCAACCAATCTTTTTCACATAGCAAAAAATCATCGTTTTCCAATTCGTACCCCATAATATTTTAATCCAAAAAAAATCACAAAAAAAAAGTATTATTTTTAATATATTTAAAAATAGTGTTTTAAATTGTTTTAAATGCTTTTAAAATGATTTCTTTTTTTTTTCTTGATTTTTAAAACCAAAATGATTTTAAATATTTATGTTGATAAAATATTTTTTTTCATAAACTTTAATCATTATTTAATGATTTTATTTGATATTTTTATCATTTTTTACTTAATTTTTCTTGAAAAAATGCCTAAAAAATGAAATTGGAGTTTTCTTTGATTTTCACCCTAACAAATCTTTCTTAAACACTTGGGCCTCTAATAGAGTGTAAGACCCAATCCTTTTTTGACCAAATCATTTTTGGGCCTCATTCATTGTATAAGCCCCGATACCGTCAAAAACAAACAGCGCGATCGTCGCCTTTCTAAGAAATAACATTGGGCCTCTCCTTGAGCTATAAGACCCATTCAAAAATTTTGGGCCTCTATTAGAGTGTAAGACCCAATCCCCTTTTAACCAAAATAATTTTGGGCCTCACTTATTGTATAAGTCCCTCTGCGTTAAAAGAAAAATTCGGCGCGATCGCCATTTTCAAACGAAAATCAACTGGGCTTCTCTTTGAGCTGTAAGTCCCATTTCTTTTCATTTTTAAACACTTGGGCCTCTATTAGAGTGTAAGACCCAACCCTTTTTTTTAACGAAACAATTTTGGGCCTCAGCTATTGTATAAGTCCCGATACGTTAAAAATCTCGGCGCGATCGCCATTTTCAAACTGAAAATATTTTGGGTCTCTCCCTGAGTTGTAAGCCCCGTCTTTTGTACAAAAATACACTTTGGGCCTCTAATAGAGTGTAAGACCCAACCCCTCTTTTTTATATTTTCTTATTATTTTTTAATAATTTGGAAAATTAATAACTCCTTCAATTTTGATTATTTTTTATTGGTTCTTTTTCTGAAAAATCACAAAAATAGTAAAATATTTTATTCTACAAAAAAATCAAATTTATATTATTTATTTAATATAGTTGGTATTTTTGTGAATAAATTCATTTTTAATTATTTTTAAGCATTTTAAAAGTGAATATTCATCTTGAAAATAAAGACTATGGGCCTCCCCTCGTGTTGTAAGCCCCATTTCTTTTCTTTAAACTCTTTGGGCCTCTTTTAGAGTGTAAGACCCAATCCCTTTGTAAATACCAAAATTTTGGGCCTCAGTCACTTGTATAAGTCCCACGGTGTTTACAAAACCTCGGCGCGATCGTCTCCCTTTTCAAAATTAACCATTGGGCCTACCCTCAAGTAGTAAGACCCATTTCTTTTCTTAAAACTCACTTGGGCCTCTTGATAGAGTGTAAGACCCATCCCTTTGTACAGAAAACCTTTCTTGGGCCTCAGTCACTTGTATAAGTCCCTCTGTACAAATTCAACAGTGCGCTCACTGGTAAAACCCTGGGCCTCTCCTTGAGCTGTAAGCCCCAAATCTTTCTTTTTCAAAGCACTTTCACCTTTGATTTTGAATATACTGTTGTTTTCAATCTTTCTTTGTTGAACAACTAACCAAACAGCATGGAAGCTCTACAACCGAGTAAGTGTTTACCCGCTTTTATTTACCGCTTTCATATGTATATAACTGTATTGTGGGGCTGTTTCAATGTAAGTCTCCTTTCATAAACTCATATACATATAACTGTATTGTGGGGCTATTTTGCTGTAAGTCTTCTTTCATAAACTCATATCAACTGTGTAATAATAGTATAGATATTTAGAGTTTCCCCGGCAACTACGTCTAGAACTAGGTGACGCCGTTTTGTTTATTCGTAGAAATAGACAGCTAGACCCCCAATAGGATCACCAGATACAGTCTTCTCTTCGGCTGTCCTCATTAGGAATTGTCAAGAAACTCTACTCCCCAAGATGAATGTCTTCTCCGTGAATGGCATCTTTGAGTTTCTTCCAAATTCTCAAACTTTCCTGACTTGATCTATTCCTTGTGAATAGTTTTCCTTGAATTTCTCGGGGTTTGGGGACCCACGGGCTTCCTAAAAGCATCGGCCTCCTCTTGGGCATTATACAAGGACCCACAGGCTTCCTCAAAGCAACCCCGCCTCCTCTTGGGCTTCGTACAAGGACCCTACGGCTTCTTAGAAGTATTCACAGCCTCCTCTTAGGCTTCGTATAATGATCTCTTCCTCCGGGAATGATAGCCTCCTCTTGGGCTTAGTACAAGGACCCGTCGGCTTCTTAAAAGTTTCCAGCCTCCTCTTGGGCTTCGTACAAATTATCCCGACGACCTCCTAGAGGTATAGGAACAGAACCTAGTCATCCTCATAGAACAGTCCTTTCAAAGAGTCTACTACTGTTTCTCAAAGCATAGTACCAAAGATAAAAACTCTAGACTTGGACAGTCTAATCTCCTTGAGTCTCAAAGACATTCTCAAGTGACCCCTTCGTTAAATAGGAAGGAAACCCGTAGACTCGGACAGTCTCAATACCCTTTGGATTTCCCGTTTCCTCAAAGAGAGGGAAATATCCCTGATCCTCAAATCAAATCCCTGAGTACAGTGTTACTCATATAAGAACTGATTTTCTCTTTTAAAATCAGTATATTGGATCTGTCACTCAACTGAAATAGTTACCATAGCCTCCTCTTGGGCTTTGTTCAATGATTCTTCCCAGCGAAGCAAACGTTTAGCCTCCATCTCGGGCTTCGTACGAGATACCAAAATCCTCCCCAGTGGAGTCAAACAACGTTTAGCCTCTCTCTCGGGCTTTGTACGAGACACATAAGAGACTCCCTCGTTGAGTCAATCACCCCTTTCGCCTCCATCTCGGGCTTTATACGAGATACAAAAAGGTTTTTATTGATCCAAATAAACAACAGCCTCCATCTCGGGCCTCGTACGAGATACAAAGACTCTCTTGTTGAGTCAAACTTTTAGCCTCCATCTCGGGCTTCGTACGAGATACAAAAACACTCTCTTGTTGAGTACAAAAGATTCTCCTGTCGAGTCAACCCTTTTAGCCTCTCTCTCGGGCTTCGTACGAGACACATAAAAACTCCCTCTTGTTGGGCCAATAGCCTCCTCTTAGGCTTTGTATAAGAAAACCACTGGTTGATCCAATCAACCTTTTAGCATCAAATATGTGCCTCGTTCACAGTACACAAAACATCAACAACTCCTTCCCCTTCATCTAATCGCTGTAAGCGGCAAGCCTCTGGATTATTTACATCCACGCCACTGTCCCTCTTTTAGCATGAGAAATTCCTAAGGAAAGATAGCATTGCTCTACACTGAGTTAAAGTCTTCTCCTTCAGGTTAAAATCCCCTTTAAAGGAAATTATGGCATTGCTAGGATCTGCGTATCCCAGTTAAAGTAATTCTACTTTATAACCAGTCACCCAATAGTTGTGACAGACAAACCCTTCTTTAGAGATGACAAATTCTCTCTAAAGCCGAGGTCTTTCAGCTTCACGTCTTGGGCATTGAACAAGACACAAATAGACTTTTCAGCTTCACATCTTGGGCTTTGATCAAGATACAAATCACCTTTCGCTTCACGTCTTGGGCTTTGAACAAGACACCAAAAACACCCATTTCCTCCCATAGAATAGGAGGAACTACGAACGCTCTGATTTCCCTGTTTCGTTAAACTGGAATACGTAGGCATAAGATCGAAAGAAAAGATCTTAGCGAGCGCAATCAACAAAAAACCAAAATCCCATACTCTCACATACCTATCAAAAAGCATCAGTCCTAACATCCTAATCCTTGTTCCCCGCCAGAAACCTTCTGCCCAGATAAAAAGAAAGAAAACAGTATTGGCGAAAATACAAATAACCAGTACAAAGGCCCCCCCACATTGATAGCATTCGTAACCTAATAGACCGCTGTTTAAACTCAGTATGCAAAGCAGGGTTAATTGGAGACATCTATTTCCCTTCCTTATTCAGCTCACAATAGGATAAAAACTGAATCGACCTGTAGTCAAAGCTCAAACCGCAGAGAGCGACCAACGCTTAAGAACCGCGTCCAAAATCGCTCGCTACAACGTCGGATAGCGTGAGGCTTGGTATGCTAACGATTACTAATGATTTTCTGATGACGGTTAGTGAGAAACAAAAGTTGGATGTGAAATTTGTGGATTTGATGTTGGTTGGAGAAAAAGATGTAAATAGTGATTTTCAAGTGGATGTTAATGGTGTTTTGAGGTTCCGAGGTAGAATTTGTATTCCAGATGATGCGGAGTTGAAAAGGATGATTTTGGAAGAAGGACACCGGAGTAATTTGAGTATACATCCGGGAGCGAATAAGATGTATCAAGATTTGAAGAAGATTTTCTGGTGGTCTGGATTGAAAAGAGATGTGGCTCAGTTTGTTTATGCGTGTTTGACTTGTCAGAAATTAAAGGTGGAACATCTGAGACCTAGTGGTTTGTTGCAACCGTTGGATATTCCTGAGTGGAAGTGGGATAGCATTTCCATGGATTTTGTGACAGGGTTACCGAATACTCAGCGAGGGCATAATGCTATTTGGGTGATTGTGGATAGACTGACTAAATCGGCTCATTTTATTCCGATTGACATCAGTTTTTCTTTGGAGAGGTTAGCTAAGATTTACATCAGTGTGATTGTGAAGTTGCATGGGGTTCCATTGAGTATTGTTTCGGATCGAGATCCTAGGTTTACCTCGAGATTTTGGGAAAGTTTACAGAAGGCGTTGGGTTCTAAATTGAGATTGAGTTCGGCTTATCATCCGCAGACGGATGGTCAGACGGAGAGGACGATTCAGTCATTGGAAGATTTGTTGAGAGCTTGTGTTTTGGAACAAGGTGGTGTGTGGGATAGTTATCTTGCATTGATTGAGTTCACGTATAATAACAGTTTTCATTCTAGTATTGGAATGGCACCGTTTGAGGCATTGTATGGACGAAGGTGTCGAACACCGTTGTGTTGGCACGAATCTGGTGAGAGTTCGGTGGTTGGACCAGAGTTGGTGCAACAGACGACAGAAAAAGTGAAGCTTATTCGAGAGAAAATGAAGGCTTCTCAGAGTAGGCAAAAGAGTTATCATGATCGGAGACGGAAAGATCTTGAGTTCCAAAAGGGTGATCATGTATTTCTAAGGGTTTCACCGGTGACGGGTGTGGGTCGTGGATTGAAATCAAAGAAACTTACTTCTCGGTTTATTGGTCCTTACCAGATATCCGCGAGAGTGGGTGTTGTGGCTTATAGGGTGGTGTTGCCGCCGAATCTGTCGAATTTGCACGATGTGTTTCAGAGATCCCTAACCCCCAAACTACCTCTTCTCTTAGGTTTACAAACATCTTCTCATTTTATCCATGAGATTTTGATTTTTCCCTACACACCTCCACATAGAAACCTTCTTTAGATCCTACTAATTCTCCTTCAAATTGTCGTTGATAATTTCAAAAAAAGATAGGAAGAAGATAGGGATAGTATTAAGCACAAATTTAAGAAAAAGAATTTAGCCCCCTACGCTAACATACATGTGCTTCCAAGAAATAAGTCTTTTAGATATCAGATTAATAAGAGGCTCAATTGTTACATCATGGATAAGAATAACCCCTACAAGCAGCCCCGAGTATTTAAAAAGGATGAATTAAAGCTTACAGTGAAGAAAATCTCCTGTTGAATCCAAAAAATAGGATATGCATTAACCCCTATTAGGTTACTCTTAGAAAATTTCGCCCGAAGGCCCGAAGCTAGCTCAAAACCCCTAAAAATAGCCTTAATATTCCGAAGATTCTTAATTGTCAGATCGAACAAGATAAGAGAATCATCTGCATACTGAAGATAAGAAACCACCAAATTAGAGGTTCCTACCCTAAAACACGAGATGAGATCCAACTTTATTGCCCTATTGAGAAAACCGCTTAGACATTCAACCACTAAAAGGAAGATAAAGGAGGTGAAAGGATCACCTTGTTTCAACCCCCTTTGAATGCTAATTTTTTGGGTTGGGCATCCATTAACTAACACAACCAGCTTCCCTTTAAACACGCAATCTCTCACCCAAGACCACCACTTTTCATTGAGCCCGAATATGACAAACATGTAATCTAGAAGCTCCCAACTAACTGAATTTTACGCTTTCTCGAAATCTACTTTATAAATAAGGCAAGACTTTCTAGATCTCTTAGCCAAGTATACCACATTATTTACAGTCATCACACCATTCAGCAACAATCTACCTTTAAGTAAAGTCGATTTAATTAAAGAAATAGGCCTAAAATCACTTAGTTTCCCAAAGGATTTCACCTTAGGGATCGAAGTTACAAAATAAGATGCAAAGTTACGAGGTAACAAAGAAAAAGGATGAATTTGCTCAAACATAATCTCTAAGTCTTACCTAAACAAATTCTAGAATTTTCTCATAAAGGAGAAAGAAAAACCATCAGGATCGGAACTCTTATTACCATCTTATGCATATAACTCTTGAAGAGTAAAAGTGTAACGCCCCAGTTTTGTCAGTTTTTATTTAATCGAGTCGTTTGATTATTTTATTATTATTTTATTTTATTGTCGACTTTTATCTGAAAATATGTTATTTTTCAATGTTGTGATATTTTATCGGGTTTTGGGAACGTTTGCGAGATATTTGAGTGTGGGGGTATTTTGGTCATTTCATAATATTTTTCTTAAGTTAGAAAGAATAGAAAATAGAAAGAGAGAAAAATAGAGAGAAAGAAAAAGAGAAGAAGGAAAAAGGGAAGAAAAGAGGAGAAGAGAAGAAAAAGTGAGAAAATCTTGGAAAATCAAAGAAAACAACTTCTAGAATCGATTTAATCGGGTAAGGGTGCGAAACTCAGTTATTGTATGCTTGTATATGATTATGTATGTGTGTTTGTGGTTGTTATTGGATTGAATTGGAAAAATTTAGTAAAACCCATATTATGTAAAATTGATTAGAAATCAATTAAATGTGTTGGAAATCATGTTTTTAGTGTTCATTATTGTTGTTACATGATAGATACATGTTGTTATGCATTGTATTGGTAATTTTCGGGGTGTAAGTGAGAAATTGGAGGATTTTGGTTGAGAAAACGCAAAACTTTGTTCTGCAGATTTTTTCTGGTTTTTCCAGGTCATACGCGTATGGGGCATGTTCATACGCGTATGGACCTTGGCATTACGCGTAACATGGGCGAGGCATGGGCCAATACGCGTATGGATCTTCAATTTTCTCGGCCATCTGCCCATTTACGTATGGTACGCGTAACATTTTAGGGCATACGCGTACGGTGTTGGGCATTACGCGTATGGACTTCTACACGTGAATTTTGGGGAAAATGAGTCTCTGCCCATACGCGTATGGCTCAGGGCAATACGCGTATGGCCAGGAGAATGGTAAAATGGGACTTTTCAAAATATCGTTTTCGTTTTTCTTTCGTAACTTGGGTTCCGTTTGTCCGATTTTTACATTCTTGGTATCGTTGGAAAGCTATTGAGCTGTACTTTCTTATTATGATGATTTGGAAATTGTTAGCCGATTTAATTATGTCGGGAATTTGGGATAGTGTCGTTTTGTCGACTTTTGTCGTTATAATTGTGCGTAATTGACGGGTAATATGCAAGGTGTTGTTGAATGATGTAAATGCATGTTTAAATGGTGTCGTGATGATTTGTGGCCGTATGGTAATTAAATGCATTGTTTTTGGCATAAGTACAAAGTGTGATTTTGTTGATGTAGATGAATGCATTTATGTGTGCATATTAAATGTCATGAGTCATTGTATGTCAAGCATCATGATATGCATTGTGGTGACGTCCTGAGTGACGGTTTGATTCGAGAGGGAATTTGCTATAACATCGTGAGCCTTAAAAATAAGAGGTATGAATTGCCTTAAAAATAAGAGGATCGAAAGCGATGGTTATAGACGATCGTGTGCCCATGTGGGGTGTGAGCGATCGGATCGTGAGCCTTATACAAAGAGGACCGAAAGCGATCCATAAACGTCGTGAGCCTTATACAAAGAGGACCGAAAGCGACGGGGAACATCGTATGCCCGACGGGGAGTTACATTAAGTAACGAGCGATGGTTCCAATAGTTCCTGAGTGAACTGGTGTTAAGAATTGATGGAAGTCGGTACCGCATGTGCATATGCATAGAGTCGTGGTGTCGGTCTCTTGCATTTGCATAAATCATTAATGTTTTGTTTATGTGTGGAATTGTGGATGGAATCGATAAATTGATCTATGGATATGCGTCGGTGATGGAAATATGAATTATGCCTTATGTTGTATTGTGTTAGGATTACGGCGTGAGTTGTGGTGAGAACCATATATATGTGTATTTTGTGTTATATATAATTGTATGCAATGATATTATGATTGTTTTTCTCACCCTTCTGCTGTTTTATAATGCTCTATGAGGCATTGCAGATTAGAGTTGCTGGAGGTCTTTTTGTGAAGCTTAGGACTTCATTCTTTTGTCGGTCGGCTCTGATATGTGACACCGGGTAGTTAGGGAGTCCGTTAGTGATTATTGTGTATTATGTATATATATCTTTTGGTTTGTTCATGTATAACTTGATGTATGACAAACTTTTCATGTGATATATATATATATATATATATATATATATATATATATATATATATATATATATATATATATATATATATATATATATATATATATATATATATATATATATATATATATATGATATTCAGTTTTAGATTTTCCGCTTTTATTCTAAAAACTGAAATGTGGGTGTAAGGAACTGAGTTCCTCTGTTGATTGCTACCCCACTGTTGCATATCTTTATGAGCAGGTGTTGTATGATTTGTTTCATTATAATGTGATTCCCCCGTCTATGCCATGATAATTTAAATATACTCTGATGAAATTTTGAATTTTCTTTTACTGCTTTATTTAATTGGGGGTATAGATTGTGGGTGTTACAAAAAGGAGTTATTAGAGCAATATTATCCTCATCATAAAGAATTTGAAAGACTAATTCATCAAGGCGAGGTCTATCAGCATTTGGCTTTTTGAAGATATCATAAAAAGAGTTAAAACTTTCTTGACTAATCTCAGACACCCCTTCAATCCAACTTTTAACAACCTTCAAGGCTAAAATAGTGTTTCATCTACTCCTACTCTTGACATAAGCATGGAAGAAACTAGAGTTAGTATCTCATTCCTTAAGTTATCTAGATTTGGATATCTGGAATATCAGATAATCTTTAATCCTTAATAAAGACTAAAGCTCTGCAATAGAGACAGATCTAACCTCAATCTCCTCCTTAGATAAAGCTCTCTGATTTGTCAAAGAATCCATATTCCTAATTGACTCTCTTAAAGTTTCTATCTAGAAATATATGTTTCTAAACACCTGTTTATTCCAAACTTTAAGGAACGATTTGATGCATTTAAAATTTTACAACAACAAAAAAATCCTTCCATCTTTGGATTAGAGTATCACACCAAAAAGATATGACTAACTCTGAAAAGCTACCATGGGATAATTAGTGATTATTAAAACGAAAAGGCTTAGGGCCCCACAGCTGATTAAAGTACTTAATGGTGGTAGGGATGTCAGACACATTTTTGGGGAGAGCCCACTGAAACATAACCCCCAATGGTCCCACCACCCATTAGTAACTAGAATCATATCATGCCTAAAAACAGCACCTCCACTGTGTTGAAACCAAGTGAACATGTTGCCTAAAAGAGAAAGATCAATTAACTTCATCTAAAAAATAAAATTGGAAAAAGTTAAACAATCATTAATCCCATAAGATTTTAAATAACTTTTCCCCCTAACCTTTCCCCTAGGAGAAAACAAAGTTGAAATCTCCCAAAACACACTAGATATCTCCTCAAAGACTATCTTTACGAAGATAAAGATCATATCACATGACATCTCTTAGAGTAAACATTGACAACAAAACAAATTATCTTAGAAACTCCCCACTCTAGACAAACACCAAGAAAACCCAGGTCCAAGAAAGAGAACAAAGATCGACCCTTCGAGCTACACCGAATAGAAACAAGGTCATTGTTACCACCAACAGAAGGTTTAAAATTTGAATCACAAACAAAATATACCCCAAAAGAAATACACAAGAGATCCAAAAACCTCACTAATCTTAGTCTCTTGGATGACCGTAAAGTCTAAAGAGTTTGCAAAAATTAGCTATCTCAGCTTTTTTTATTGGTCTTCTTAGTCAACCCTCTAACATTAAAGGAGTCGACCAACATCTACGACGATCCCAAGACTATTGCACAGACTTCTACTTCATCCATGTTATTTTATTTTATAGCATACCATCAATCCAAACATCCTCTAAATTTCCAAAATTTCCAACCAACTTGTCAAAATTTTATTCATACTAATTAAACATTTATTTGTGATGAATTTTAACACTATTAATTTCACAATTAACTAAAAATTATCATAAACACTCTGTCAACTCAGGAATAGGGATTTAAATGGATATCCATGGGGACAGATACTATGATATCCGTATTCGTCCCATTGGATAAATATGATATTCATATCTGCCCCATATCCATACGGGTATCTATTAAACGGGTAATTCACGGGTTTGATGGTATCCGCGAATAATTGCAGATATTCATAAATAATATGGTTTTATAAAAACTATTTTTTGAAAAAAAATATTTTTAACTTCTTTTAAAGACACAAAAAGTTACTATCACATAACATCCATACAATTCACTCTTAATTTAACAATAAAATTTTATCACATTAATTTTCTTCTTATTCACCAAAACATAATTACATCCAAACATAATATACATACATTTCATTTTTAATCAAACAAATAAAAAATATATATTGTGATTGTGAATTGTGATGGAAGAGCAGACAAGAAAGGCGTAGGAAGGGAGACATTGATCGACAGAGGAATTACGATACTGGTTGGTTAGACTGTGAAATAGTTGAAGTGAGGTATGAAGTATTGAAGAGTTTAAATATGAAATGGCTAATAAAATTTGAATGAAATGTGAAAGGTTTTTTCAAAGAAAATTTCAATATATATATATATATATGTTGTACCCCAAATTTTACCCCCTTAGATGTCATAACATCTTGCATTTGCATTTAGATTCAATCATCTATGCATTGTTAACTAACCACCGTATCTTGTTAGTTTGTTCTTTTATGTGAAAAACAGGGTTTGCAAAAAAGTCAATAAGCCAAGCTCTCCATGTTTCAAGGTCTCCAAATGCAACCATTTAAACTTACATGCATCCAAGAAGTTTTATTCAACAAGAAATCAAGTGTGTTTGGCTCCTACCACAAGTGTATTGAGCCACAAGATCACCATGCCTCAAACTAGGGTTTTGGTTAAGAAAGTCAACCATTGCCTTTGATCTTGATCAAGACATGTTCTCAAGCCTTGGGACATGACTCCATAAGATATTAGACGTCCTTAGAGGCCATCTATTAGCATTGAGATAGATTGAAGAAGCAAAATCATCAGAGATCATCCAGTTGTATTAATAAGGGAAATTAGGGTTTTGACTGAGGCCTTTGACTTGGGAGATTGTGATCTAAAATGAAGCATTCAAGTCTTTCTCCATCAAGACATGTTTAATTGTTGAGTTAGGGCATGATAAGTCAAGTTTTGAGGGGTTTCTTGCAAAGAGGGCAATGCTTGGTCCTTGAAACTTTCTAAGTGTGGAAAATTCACTTCTTGTGCAAAATTGGGAAGGCCATAACTTTCAAACCACGCATCCAAATTGAGTGTCTCAAAGCTCAAATGAAAGCTCTTTCCATGAACTTCAAAGTGTATTAGAGGACCTCTCTTCAAAAAATGCATGGTTTTTAAGTTATGAGACTTGGAAGTTAAGTTGCCTTTAGAACTTGGTGAAATTTTGGTCATTTTCACCCTAATTTTCATCCAACTTTGACTCAGTTTTTCACTTAGTTCCAAGCTTCAAATCAAAAATCTGTGGACATGAAAGTTGTTCCTTGTTCTTCAAGCTTTCCAAGCATGTGTAGAACTCCTCATTTGGATAAACCAATCTAAAGTTATGATGTTCTAAAGTTAGTTGTTTCAAATTGGAAAATTTCCATAACTTAGAAAATTTTCCAAGTCTTTTGGGCAGCTTGGTGTGCATGACTTCATGGTTGATTTTCTCAATGTTACAAACCTCATCTCAAGTAGCTTTCCACATGGAAATTGATCTATCAAATGCCTACTTTGCAAAGAATCAAAAACCTCACAAGTTGGATCATTGGTCATTAAGATATTGTGCTCTAAAATGACTATGTTGCATGCTTGGAGAAATTCTGATTTTGTTCTTTGTGACCACAAATTTTGTCACAATTTATCATGTGTTTCTAGGCTGCATATCAAGTTACAACCAACATAAAAAAAGTTCCACTATGTGCCACCTTTAACAAGGGACCAAAACCAAGTCATTTGGGCCATGGGCTGAGGCATTGTCATGTGAAAAGTGAAGCTTACAACAACATGTTTTATGCCAAGCATGCTTCCAATCTGAGCCATATCTCCAAGTACAATGTACTATTATTTCCATCACCAAATTCCAACGCATGCTTTACCACAAAACCTGTAGAGAAGACTTCCAAAGTACACACATCTTGTACTTGGTAAAGCTGGCACATGGAAATACTATGTTACAAAAGATAAAACCATCGTGTAAACATTGTTGATACCTTAGCCTGTTGGTTCATAAACTTCTTTTTTCTGACTTCAGTTGTAAGACAAGCAACCTCTTGCACTTAGCTCAAGATGATAAGCTAGGGATCCTACGCATAAAATCCACTCCATTGATTTTCCTCCTTTGAACAAAGCCTTTTCCCTTTGTGTCATGAAATCCATGGACCAGCATATGGCACTATAAAAGGAGGTTGGCTCTCATTTGCAAGACACCAACAATCATAAACATCAGAATACTACACATCCACAACACCAACAAAAAACACAATATCAGAATACACACGATTCCAAGCTCTAAGTAACTTGTGAGCTTTTCTTGGCAAGTAAGAAGAAGGAGAGGGACACTTTGCAGCAATTGTTAGTTTGAAGAGGAAGAAGCTCAACCCTTAGAGTCTTTAGAAGTTCATACTTAAGAAGGTGCAGTGGACTTATTCCACCTGGTAACCCTCACTCTTTATTCCTCCATATTCATGATGCCATGATCATATATCAAAGTCAGAATGATTTCCATACTGTTATCATGTTCATATATTAGCATCAGTGTTAGTTTTGGTTGACAATGAATGCTCTTCTGAACTTGGGTTGGTATATCAACATCCTGTGAATTTTATTTTCAGTTCTGAATACACCTTTTCCATGTTGTTTTTCTCTATGATTAGGTCGTTGTTTGAGTTTGTTTAGGGTTTGAGGTGTTTCTATGTTTTGAACACTACACTGTGATGTTCATTTCATAAACTTTGATGGAGAAACAAGTTGGAAAATGGTGGAGCAAGTAGAGCCATAGCCATGTTGTTTTGTTGAATTTCACAATTAGTTTTTAGGTTTTGTTTACGTTGCATGAGGAGGATGGATGCGCGGCGAGTTGGGATTGGTTAGGCTTTGTCCTTTGTCGTTTTGTAACTTAAAAGGCATGTGACCAGTTGATTAAGGTTTCGCTTAATTTTTGTACACAATCCTATGTTAATATTTTTTCATTTGGCTGATGCTTTATTCACCTCACCATGGGTCTTGCGCAACTGCTAATCACACCTCTGCTCGAAGAGGCCCATGCGCAGAAACAACTAACCCTTAGTTCATGCTAAGTTTACCAATGCACCCTCTGTTTGGTTCATGCCAAATACTTTCTTTTTTATTTACTTTCAAATCTGTTTTATTTAAAATAGTTTCTGTTAATGAAAAATTCCAAAAAAAAATCATAATAGCATTTTAATGTTTAATTTAATTTTCTACAATTTTTATTTTAATTTTTATTTTATTTTCATATTTATTTCAAAATTTATAAAAACATGAATAACTTTGTGTTTAATTCTTGAACTTCTTTTGAAAATTAACCTTTTCTTAGAACTTTTTGGGAGGATTCTTTGGAGTGTTTTATGACACATGAGAGGTTTGTTGGGAGGTTGTTTCTTGACCTTGGTTAAGGTCTTTTAATTAGGTTGTTTGTAATTTCTAACCCTTGATTCTAAAGGCTCATACCTTGGACATTTTGTCTTTGATTTCAAACTTAAAGATGCTATCTTTGCCATACTTGTGTGTTCATTTACTCATGTTTGTTGTGAACCTCATTATCTTTTGCCATGCTCAAACATGGATGTTCGTCTCATTATTTTGATATTGTTCATATTTAATTGATGTTCATCACCTTTGAATTCTTGGAATCATATTGTTCACTTAATTTCAACCCCACTTCAACTCTTGTTTACAAGAGGTTGTTTTCCCCTCCTTCCAAAGAAAAGTCTCTCTATTGACCTCAAAGTCATATATAGCTCATCTCCCTCCTTGACCTCATAATCATAGGATTCCCTATTGACCTCATAGTCATAGCCATCTTCCCTTGGCCTCATAGTCATAGGATCCCATCTTTAACCTTTGACCTCATAGTCATAGGCAACCTTTGACCTCATAGTCATTGGTAACATCAACCCTTAGCCTCATAGCCACTCAATATCACAACTTAGAATTAAGTTAGAATTCTTGGACTCTATGTGGAACTCATCATCTTGAATATCCACTTCACCCATTACAACTTAGACTTTGAGAGTTTCTTAAACTCTATATGAGCTCATACTCATTCCCCTTGGAACTTTGGCCACAGTCAATGGTTCCTCACCCTTAGTTAGGTGAACTACGGTTGCTCTGATTCTTTAGTCAGATACGTAGGCACAAGATGCGATGTCTTGGCGAGCAAACTTAGTGTACTTACCCATAGGTCTTTACCTTAACTTTAGCAGATTCCCTTAGCAAGCAAACAAGAACAATAACACAAATCTTAACAAGAGGTTTCTGTAGAGTACTACAGATACTTATGGTGCTAATACCTTCCCTTAGTATAACCAACCCCCGAACCTAGATCCTCTTAGGGTTTTCTTCAATCTTTACCCTTTCCTTTGGATAAATCAAAGCTCGGTGGTGAATTTCAAAGATGTGTGATTCAAGTTAATTAATAGCTTGGTATGCGATTCTCACCGCAACAATATATATATATATATATATAAGAAGACTAATTATTTTAGAAGATGAAAAGATAAGGTATAATAAACTAATGATATTTAAATAATTTTTATAATTTATTAACGGATATGGATATCCGCGGACACGGATATCATTAAACCCGTATCCATATCCATTAGGGATGGCAAAACGGGTCGCGCGCCCCACCACGCCTTAAGCCCGTAAAAAAAGGCGGGGTGAGCAAGCCTGGCAAGTAGAAATGGGCATAAAAATCTAGCTTGCCCCGCCAAGGTGGCAAGTTTGCGGACGACGGGTTTGCCTGCCTACTTTTTTATTTATTATTTTTCATTTTTTTAATAGATTAATAGGTTTGTTTTTACATTTCAATTAGATTTTTCACTTATTTTTTAGAATAATTTTTATTTTAACAAATTTTACTTCAAAAAATATTGCAAATATTCTCAAATAAATGTTTATAATAAAACCATCAAGAATTGGAATTACTATAATTAACTAAATAATGGCAGGTTTGAGGTGAGACAAGTTGAACGAATAGGTGTGACAGGCGATGGGTTTTGGCGGGTGGCTAGCTTTAGTGGGGCGGGCTTTGGTGGGAGTAGGGTCCAAAATCCCAACCCAACCCGCCATTTTTTGGCCGGTGCACAGGCCGGCCTGGCGGGCCACGACCCGTTTTGCCACCCCTAATATCCATTAACAAACAGGTATTTAAATATCCATTTATTTTATCCATGGATATCCATTAAGCTACCCGCCCCATATCTGTAATGGATTTTATCCGCGGGTACGAATTTTTTTGTCATCCCTACTCATGACATACACAAGCTAAGTGAAAAATTAGAAAGAAAATATACCTTTTTGGCTTAAATGCACTTTTGGTCCCCCTATTTTGAAGTTTTTAAAATTTGGTCCCCCATTTTAAAAATCTGCTTTTTGGTCCCTAAAGTTGCCTCACTTGGGATTTCCATGATCCCTCTCAATTTTTTATTACATGGCAATGTCATTAATGATGTGGCAATGCCACTGTGGATCCATGTCACTATTTTTTATTATTTATAATTTCTGATATTATATTTCATTTTCCAAATAATCATAAAATTATGTAAATCATTTTATAACATTAAAAATTGGTATTTTTATTTAAAAACTCATTGTTCACGTTTAAGAAATTCGGTTTTCAAGTTTTCACCCAAAAAAAACCTAAACAACGCGAAGAAGAAGCTAAGAAGAAGCTGCTTGGTAACGTGAAGAAGAACAACCCCAAATTTCACCCTAAATTCCACTCAAATCAATGTTATTATTTGGATTTGCGAAGATGTCTAGTAGACAAGTCATATTTTGTTTAAGGTATGTTTTCGTGTTCCTTTTGTAGGGTCAGTATGTCCCCGTGATATGTTTGTCTCTTTCTTCGTGTGGACCACCATGTTTGCCTCACCTTGTTTGTTTAATATTTTATTGTGGTCCACCATGTTATGTTGTTGCTTTCATCGTGTGTCCCACTGAGTTATGTTGTTTGTTCAATATTTTGTTGTGGTCCACCATATTGTGTTAAATTATTCTGATGTTATTTCCATATGTATGCAATAAATTTTCAGGCTAAGTTAGAGTAATAAATTTTCTAGTGATGATGAAATTGTTGGAGGCAGTGAAGATTCTGATAAGATGGATTGGACTAAAGTGCTACCTTCAGAAACATTAGGTAAGGAGAGTGGAAGCAAAGGGCCAACTGATTTTCACCAAGAGGATTGTGAGGATTCTGACCATTTATACACACCTCCTGGTAGTGAGGATACTGAAGATATAGTCAAGTTTCCAACTTATAAGAGTGGTGAGGGAAGTGGGTTTCAATTAGGAATAATGTTTACAAACAAAGAGATGATAAGAGATGCCATCAAAGAGTATGGAATGGAAAATCAGAAAAATGTATTCATAAAAAAGAATGATGCCAAGAGAATGGTAATTAGGTGTATGACTGGTTATAAGTTCTACCTAAGGATTAGTAAAAGGAATGGGCAACAATATTGGCAAATTTTTAATTATGTTGATGACCATACATGTCATAAAACTTCACATAATAGGAATGCTAAGACCACTTGACTTGCCAAAAAAATTGCAAATGTCTTAAGGAAAAACCCTTATATGAAGCCAACAGGTCTCATGGTTGAATCCCTTGAGAGGTGGGGAGTGGAGATTTCACAAGATCGAGCATACAGGGCAAAGAAGATGGCCATGGATTTGATTCAAGGAGTAGGAATGGATCAATTTAACTAATTAAGAAGTTATGCTGAAGAGTTGTTAAAGTCAAATCCTATGAGCACTATGTATGTACAATGTGCTGAGACCAATGGGAACCATGTATTTGAAAAGATTTACATATGCTTAGAGGCTTGCAAGGCAGGCTTTGCCAAGACCTATAGGTCACTCATTGTATTGGATGCTTGCTTTTTGAAGGGAGAGTATGGTGGATAATTAATGTCTGCAGTAGGAAAAGATGGCAACAACCAAATCTTTCCAATTACATATGCAATGGTTGAAGCAGATACCAAGGATTCATGGGAATGGTTTTTGCAGCTGCTATTGGAATATTTAAGTGCATTCAATCAAAGAGCATATGAATTTATATTTGACCAACAAAAGGTATATCTTATGTCTTTTATTATGTCATTTTTCTTATGTAATTTTTATTATGTCATTTGTGTTTGCCTTATTATTGTGACAGGGTTTTGTTCCTGCAATTCAAGGCATTAGTGCCCATGTAGAGCAAAGACTTTGTGTCAAGCACCTCTATGGAAATGGAAAAAAGAAATATCCTGGCTTGGAGTTAAAAGAGGTGATGTGGGCAGCAGCTAGGGCAACTACAATACCTATGTGGGAAAGGGCAATGCATAAAATGAAAGAAATCAATGAAAGTGCATGGAAGGATATGAAGAATACACCTGCACATCTTTGGACCAGGTCACATTTCAAGACATACACAAGGTGTGATATGCAAGTCAACAACATGTGTGAGGCTTTTAATAAGGCTATATTGGAGCATAGAGACAAGCCAATAATCACATTATTGGAGGGAATTAAAAATTATATAACAAAGAGGATCACAAAGAAAAAGGAGTTGTTGCAAGGGTATGAGGGTGTTATATGCCCTAGAATCCAACTTGTACTTGAGAAGAATAAAAAACATGCACAGGGTTGGACTCCAACATGGCATGGAGATGATGATCTCTCCATTTTTTGTGTGACCAATGGGATTAAGACCTATTGTGTCAATCTAAAAAATGAAACATGTTCATGTAGAAAGTGGGATCTATCTGGAATGCCCTGCTGTCATGTAATCACATGCATTTGGAACATCAAAAAACAACTTGAATCTTATGTTGCTGACTACTACAGGTATTGCTCACTTGCCTTTTTTCATTCTTTGTGATATATTAATGTAATGTGATATATATTGTGGTTCATTTGTGAGCTGTCTGTTTGTGATATATTAATTTAATGTGTCTGATTATGTTTGCAGGAAGTCTACTTTTGAGCAGACGTATTCCAATATTGTGTATCCAACAAATGGACCATAATTGTGGCCTATTGTTGATCAAGTGCCAATATTTCCACCTGTTATGAGAAGGGAAATTGGTCGTCCTAAGAAATTGAGAAACAAGGCAAATGATGAATCAAAGAACCCTCATGTGCTTTCAAGGAGACTTGCAAGTGTAACTTGTAAAAAAGTGTGGAGAAATGGGACATAACAAAAGAAGTTGTAAGGGTAAAAGAGCTGCTGACAGAGCAATGCCAAAGGGAGGAAACAAAGCAAAGAAGGAAAAGACCATTAAGGGTGGAAAGAAAGCAAAGAAGTCAAATAAGGAAACTGAAACACAAGTTGAGATTGGACAGGGTTCTCACGCACCACCAGTTACTCAAGATTGAATCTGATATTTTGTTTTGTGTCATTTGGTCTTTTTGATGTAATGTGGTCTTTTTGATGAACCAATTGGTATTTTTGATGTAATATGGTCTATGAACTATTGCAGTGGTCTATGAACCAATATGAACAACATATGATCTATGTGGTCTATGTGCTCTTTTTGATGTAATGTTTATGAACAACCTATATTGTCATCTATATTGATCTATCATTTGCTTCAATATACAACTGTGATCTGTTATGATCATTTTCTTTAATATACAATTGGTTTCTATTTTGATGTACATCATTTCTTATGGCTTCCATTTACAATTTTGATCTGTTATGATCTTTTGATCTATTGCAAAACTGTTATGATATTTTTATGACATGGTTACTTTAATATACTATTGTGACATGGTTATGACATAGACCAATATTACAAGATTGTTATGCTATTTCATTTCTGCTGCAGCTATTATGTTCATAACTGAACCATATTTGCCGCAGCAATTATGACATAGACCAATATACTGAACATTGAACCAATATGGATTACATGGTTACAACACTGAACCATTTCTGCTACAGCTATTATGTTCATAACTGTTATGGTTAATCAATTGGCAAGAACACTATTATGATACAAATAAGGAATACTGTTACAATCATACCAAATTGTTAATTTCATTTCATAATCAACATTGTTACAATGATACACAAACTGTAACACAACTTAAACACAATGTTACAAATTCAACACAAACTCAAAAACAACTGAACCAACATTGTTACAAAAATAACACAACTGAACCAACATTGGTACAACTTAAACACAACTGAACCAGAATTGTTACAACTTAAACACAACTACACATGTTGGATATATCCTATTTCATCACAGCTTAAACAAAAAATTCAATTAACAACACAATGGTAATCGTCCAATTGAGCTTCAACTGCTTCTTCATTAATTTCCTCTTCATCTTCAATTCTTCATCTTTCTTGATGGCATCTTGCACCTTTTGCTTCTCATCATTCAAACTCCGCAGTAATGAAGAAATCATTTCCTTTGACCTTGGGTTCATTTCTTCATCTAACCAAATAAAATGGCTACACTTCTTGTAACCTTGCATTTGTAAAAAAACCATTGAATAGAGTAATAGAGTGAAGTAAACAAAATTGGGTAGATCTTCAAATATGTCCAAAAACGAAATCTCACTTTATACATTCTACAACCATAGAAATGACGTCCTGGGTTGGCATCAATCCAAGCTGTCATCAACAGAGCATCCATACCATAATGGCATTCATACCTAAGTGAACGATTTCTGTAGCTACTCCTTGAACTTGATTTCTCTGACATTTTAAGAAAATGAAAATGGAGGCTAAGATGGTGGCAGAGAAGACGCGGTAAGGAAAAATGAGGGAATCAAGGGTGGCGGAGAAGACGACGTAAAGGAAAATGGGGAATCAATGGTGGACAAGATGAAGAACACGCTAGGGCGTGAATGTTTCTGGGCTACATGAAGAAGATAACATAATAAAAAACATTTAAAATCTTTATTTTATTTAAAAATATTTTTTAATAATTAAAATAATTACTGTATATTAAAATATTCTAGATCAATGACGTGGAAGACCAGCTCATGTGCCATATCATTAATGAGACAACCAAGTGGAAGGTGACCATGGAAATTCCAAGTGAGACAAACTTTAATAACCAAAAAACTAATTTTTAAAATGAAGGGACTGTTATGAAATAAGGAGAAAGAATATAAAATAGAAGAGAGAAAGATTAGAATGATTATGTATTATTTCATTGGTCTATCGTATACAATGAGATTGGTTCTATTTATAGGACAACATATAAACATTATAATAAATACAAATTGATTAAATAAGGAAAGAAGTTATTGGGATACAAATCATCCAATTATTTATAACACTTGTTAGATGTCAAACATGACTAATATTTCTATTATATACTTGGCATTTTTCAACACTTTCATGTTTAATTGTGGATTTTAGTATTGAATTGTTGTTCTTCTTCAAACATTGTTTATATACCTTTGGTGCTTGTAATGTGTGTGTTATTGTGCAGAAAAAGGCACTAATTGATCAAAGTTGTAAGACACGAGAAAGGATCCAAGTTGCCAAAGAAAAGAAGAAAACATCAGCAGCGAATGTTCGCTTTGCAAAATAGCTGGCGAAGTCCCAGCGAATAGTCCTAAAAATATGGCAGAAAGAAAAGGGACTAAAGTTTGCTTTGCGAACTTCCCAGCGAACGTTCGCTGTTCATCGCTTCGCGGAGACCTTGTGAAGGACACCTTGGAGATGGCAGAAGCAAAAGGAGCCTAAGTTTGCTTTACGAACTTGTAGGCGAATAGTTCGCTTTGCGAACTTATGCAGAAATTCTGAGGCGGTTTAGCTTATCAGAAGGCACTTCAGGTGCCAAAAGTGTAGTTCGCTAGGCGAACTAAAAGTTCGCAGTGCGGACGTGTCTAATTTCAAGTGTATTATAAATAGAATTTATGTATTTTCTTGGGATCAGAACTTCACTTTATCATACCAAAACCTATTTTTCTGATATTTCTTCATCCAAGAGGGATTTTACAAAATGAGAAGCTGAATTTGCATTCGATCTCGATTATTCGACGCGGATGTTTTTTCATCTCCTCACGAAACTTGTGAAACAAGCTACCATGTATATGTATAGCTAAACACATTTTGTATCAAGATTAGAGGTAGTTAATCTTGCTTGTATGTATTTCTTTTTATCTTTTGTATATGAACAAGGTTGATGATCAATATATGATTAAGTTGTTTACTTTTAATGGTATATTTGTGGTTTGAATCACTCTAGACATAGATTTTCCAAATCTTGACCTAATATCTTCATTTCTTAAAAACCAAACTCTAGATATAGATTTGGGGTTTAATATTCACTTTGTATTGATCTTAACGTTTGTTGTTTCGATTGTTAGCGTGAGACATCATCTAACGATTTAAACAACAATACTCACGAATTTGCTTTAGACATAAACTTATTTGCGAGGATACGCGATTGTATTGATCGAAACTAAGTTCATATGCTTGATTAATCGGATACATATGAAAACGATTAGCGAAATCTAGTCTTGACATGCTTTTCTCAAACTTACAACATCTTTGTTCTAATTTACTTCTTTGCTACAAACTTATGTTACCAAACCAAGAATCATTTGAAAACCCTTTACTTAAAACGGTAAACTATTGAACGGCAACCATTGATAACGCACAATCCCTGTGGATACGATAAAACACCCCCTGAATTGCTCTTCAACAAAATGGCACCGTTGTCGGGGGTTGTTGTTTGTTATTGCAAGCATCGCAATAGTTTTTAAGTTTTAAGCTTGTTTAACTTTTTCTTGTGCTTATTAATTTGTTTGGCTAAGTGTACAGACTCTGTTTATGCGAGGGAAGTTACCCGCAAACCAACTTCTTTTTGATCCTGAGATTGAAAGAACTGCGCGTAAGTTAAATAGCAGAACAAGGCGGGGGAGGCAACTTGCTAAGGAAAGACGAGAACGAGACGAAAGTTCAACTTCGACACCAATACCATAGTTACCGCCAACCATGGTTGCACCACCACCACCACCACCTGCTTCAACACCTTGGGTTAATAGTCTGAGGCATACCGTATAGTTCGCACGTAATGCTCATAATGGTCGGCACTCTGAAATGAAAACGGGTATTCTCGCTCTTCTATACCAGAATCCATTCACTGGTATGGATCACGAGGATCCCTTGACTCACTTGACCAAATTCTATGAAATTGCGGGCGCGACTGGTGCACCCGAAGCTGAAGAAGAGTCTTTGTTTAAGAGACTGTTCCCGCATTCCCTCACTGGGAAGGCAAAGTAATGGTACCTTGACCAATCAATTGCTATTATGACGGACTGGAACATGTCAAAAGAGAAGTTCTTGGAACGATTTTTTCCTCATAATCGTTTCATGGAAGTGAAAACGGCGATTGCAGTTTTCTCTCAAGGTGGTAATGAGTCTCTCAACGAAGCTTGGGAGAGATTCAAGTCCATGCTTAGAAAATGCAAAAGGCACGGTTTTGATGAGCTTACGCAAGGATCTTACCGCCGAAGGATCTTTAATGACTAAAAGAGTCGATGAATCCATTTCTATCATTGACAAGATGGCATTAAATGATCATTAAGGGAATCATAACCGTGGCCAATCTCAAAAGAAACCAGGAGTGTTAGAGTTAGGGACAAATGATGTAATTCTTTCTCAGAACAAATTACTATCTCAACAAGTTGAGTTGTTAACACAACAAATGTCAAAGCTACCTCAATAGATTAAAGAGATGCAAGATGTACTGAACAAAAATGTGCAAATAGCGGTTTGTGAGCTATATAAAGGTGATCACCCAACCGGCTATTGTCCTCTTTGTCTTCCAGGTGAAGAAGAAGCAAATTACATGAATAATCAAAATCAACAACAAGGTTATCAAAGGCAACAACAACCTTATCAAAATCAACAAGGGTATCAAAATCAACAACCAAGAGGAAATTATCAAAATCAACTAGGGTATCGACAAAACCCTTATCAACCTCAAGGTGGGAGTTCCAAGCTTGAAGAAACTCTAAACCAATTCATCCAAATGTCCATGGCAAATCAAAAGACAAATGAAGCATCGATCAAAAATCTCGAAAATCAAGTAGGACAGCTTGCAAAAGGAGCATTGTAAGGCCATTTTCACAAGAAGTGGAAGAACAATCGGTGGAGATGTTGAAGATGAGGTGGTAGTTGAAAAGGAGAATGAAATTATAGTGGAGGAAGTCGAAAAGAATGATGAAAATGTTATAGTTGAAAAGAATGAGGAAGAGGTGAAGAAGAGAAAAGAGAAAAAAAAGAAAGGAGTATGAGAAAGAAGTTTTACAGAGAAGATTACCATATCCTCTTGCTATTAAGAAAAAAGAGAACGATAGGCATTATGCGAGATTCTTAGAGTTGTTCAGTCGGTTGCAAGTAACCGTTCCTTTCTCTGAGACTCTCGAGCAAATGCCTAAGTATGTCAAATTTATGAAGGACATACTTACCAAAAAGAAGAGGTGCACGGACAAGGATAACATTGATCTTAATGCCGAATGTAGTGTCGTCGTTCAAAGTGTGCTTCCGCAGAAAGAGCAAGATCTGGGAAGAGTAGCTTTACCTATTACTATAGGTAATTGTAGTACCCCAAAATTTTCCCTAACTTTTTCAATTTTTTCTGGCTTTTGTTTCGCTTTTATCTGCATATCCATTAGGTCATAACTGCATTAATCATACATTTGCATAAGCTCCTAAGACGCGGGATCAAAGATTATGTGCAAGCTCAGGGTTTTCTTTTGCTGTGAGATTCTCATCTTTATTCAGGTTAGAATTCCTAACATCATGGGTATCTTCTTATCAAAGTTCGACAAGTATCAAGTTTGGTTTCTTCAAGATTTATCAACGTATTTATCAGGATTCTTATTCATGGGTGAGTCTCGTGGATAGTTATCAATTAAAGATCGTGAGATTAGGGTCCATGTCGAGGATATCAGTGGTCATCAGGACAAAGAATTTATGGTTTGATCTGAAGAGCATTGGGTTATGATCAATTGAGCTGACTGGTTGGTTTTTTGAGGATTCATTGAGGATAGGAGTTTGGTATGAATTGAGAGTTTGATCGGAATTAAACATGTTCAGATTAGTCATGCGGGTTAATTGGAATTCCATATATAAGTCCATTCTTTCTAACCAATAACCATTTTCAGGTTAATATCCATCGCCCATTTTATCCACTTTTGATAATCATTTCGATATCCATTTTAACCCGTATTCAAAATCCACATTCATTATCCAATTCATAATCAATTATCCATACCACTTTCTTTTAGTCCGTTTACCCATTTGATTTTAAATCCATTTTGTCCCTATCCACTTTTTATCCATTTTTGGCATGCTCGTTTCACTTGTCCATTTAAACAATTCCAAAACAACTTAATTCCATTTATATTTATAGTCATTTCAAGTCCATATTCTAAAACCCATCCTAAACGTTATTGTCCTAATTTCATGACCAAGTATACGTACTTACCCAACTAAATCCTACATTTTCAAAACTCAAGGGGATGATTGGAAAGGCTTATAAAGATGGTTCAGTCCATTTCTTTTATCATGGGGCATGTCGATAATCAAGTAGGTGAATTACAACGTGGGGCGGATGCTAAAAGGAAAGGGGCTACTCCATTCCAATATATGGCAGCGGCGGGATAAGCAGACTCTTTCAGTGATATTAACTGCGGCTGGAGTTCTAATAACAGTCCTTGGAAAAATCTTGTGCTGAGAATGGACTTTCATAAGTAGAAATCATGTTCTGCAACAATTTTTTATCTCTTCCATTTTGATGTTTCTCATTATAGCCGCAGGGAGAAAAGTCACTTAAGTATTATTCAGGTAATGTTGTGTTGATTGATCCATTAGCTAGTATAGCAACCAGAATTCATAAACTAGTAACAGAAAATGTGTACACAGCAGTGTAAAAAGAGGTTCATTGACAACAAAAATTTATAGCAAGATTTATTTTATTACAGAAGAAAAGATCCAACAACAGGAAAAAAAGTTTAACAGCAGCAGCTTTTAACAGCAGAAATTACAAGATGAAGCTCACAACAGAATCCAATTTCCTAACAAAATTTCCCAACTGAAACTAATTTCACAAACTCTCTAACAGCATTACTCTGCTTCAGTTCCAATTTCACAAACAAATTCACTCTAACAGAACCTCTAACTTCTCTAACAAGTTTCTAACCAACTCTAACCGATTTCACCTGAAAATACTGATTTGCCCTCATCCAACTTCTGATATAAAGCTGAACCACCTTCATTCTTCGGTTTCTCTAGATCCATTCTGCATAATTTCACCAATCTTCAACATTCTCATTCTTCCACTCTTCACCTTCAATTCACTTTTCTGCAATTCATCATCTTCAGTATCAATTCTAACACAGCTCCATCATCTTGATTCGTCTTCAAGAACCACCTTCATCACTCAGCAGAGATCACTCTAAAACCTTCCATCATCTTCATTCTTCAGTTTCGATCAGAACAAATCGCACTCTCAACTTCATCTTCAATTCGAAAAATCAAAACCTGCAACCGAATTAACACCTCAAAATTCAAACAATTATTCATTCTCGGATTCACAACAAGAATACATCAACAACACAACGATTCAACCTCTTCACAACCTTCTGCAAATTCTGAAGTGGAATTTCTACATCAACAAATCCGGAACGGAACTACACTATCGAAGAAATAAGAAGAAGAATGTTGAATTGAAGAAGAAGAAGACGGAAGCAAGTACGTAAAGCACGCATACCTGAGCCGGTTATCTTTGAAGTTCTCTTCATCTTCATCAAGCTCGAAGCGCCATCGGAGCGACTCCGATAGGTAAGTGTCGCTGATTTGTTTTGCTTCTATCTATTTTTTGGATGTGGTGCTCGTTAGATTAGATCTCTTTTTGTTGTGACTTGAGAGAAGACGAGTTGAGGTTTTCGCCGCCGCCGGCGCGGCGGAGCCGATTTATTTCATGCGATATCGAAAGCGTTGGAGAACACGAGTGCGTATTCGAGTAGAGCAGGAGGTTGTTGTTCCGTTTGGTGAGGTATCGACGGGGAGTTCGCGAAGGAGTAGGTTCATTCTCCTCTGCTTCCGACGACTGGTCGCGGTGGCAAAGGTTGCCGTAGTCGCGATTTGTATGAGGGAAAGAGCTTTATGTTGTTGTTGATTTGGACGGAGAGAGGTGATGCCTTAATGGATCGAAGAGTCGCGGCGGCGTGTAGATGATGGTGATAACGACCAGATGAAGACTAAAAAGCCACCGACGGTTTGCGACGGCGAGGGATGACGGAGGAAGAGGAGTTTAACGGCGGCGAACCATTGAAGAAGAAGACAATGGAAGCTGAGGATGAACAGTGTGAGGGAGAATGAGGGTGAGGAGTGCTTTGAGTCTCCTAGGGTTTACTTTTACAATTCAGATCTTAATGGACCGGGTTTGAACCCATGTGTGATCCGGGCTAGGCCTTAGACCCTTAGCTTTTTCTTTTCTAAACATCCCTAATTGGTAATGCACCCCATGGAACCATGAACAAAACCAATGGGCCTAAGACATCTAAAACCCAACGCATTTTAATTCTTTTCACGCCCCCGTATTCACTTCGCACCCCCTGTCTGCAAGCTAAGGAAGCATTGGGCCAATAACCTAAGCCCACACGTCTTCGTCCTCTACACTCCCAGTACTCCGTCTGCACCCCCCTTGGAATGGAAAGAGCTGATTGGGCTTGACAGACAAGGCCCATGCGCCTGGTGTTGAATACATCCCCCCTAGAATCATTTTTACACCTCCCTCTGTTTGTTTTTTAATTGAATTTTTGTTCATTAGTTTTAAGTAATTGGTTAATTGTTTTAGAATTTTAGAATTAGAATTCAAGACTTTAATTTTAGAATTAGTTTTTTTTAATATTAGAATTAATCCTCCAGGATTAGCCTTCTTTTGATTTAATTTTAGAATTAGATTTTTAATTGGAAATTAACTCTTAATTAGGTTTTAATTAGAATTTTCATTTAGATTTTAATATTAGTCTTTCTTTAGAACTAATTTTCTTTAGAATTAGTTTATAGTTTAGAATTAGATTACTTCTAAAACCTCATTTTGATTAGAAATTAGTTTCTAATATTTTCTTTTACTTCTAGATTTAATTTTAGGATTAACTTTTTTTAGAATCAACTTGAACTAATTTTAGGATTGACTTTAGATTTAATCTCAATTTAACTTTTTCCTTAGAATTTAACCTTCCTTTTTTAGTTAGCATTTTAATTCTAACTTTGATTAATTGCCTTATTTCCTTCACTTTTACTTTCATATACATTTGCTTTGCTAACATTTTCAGGGGCTATTGGTAAGTCATGTGTGTGGGTGTGCACCCACATACAATCTTTTCCTTTATCTCTTTTAAGCTTTCAAACTTGTGATTATGATAAGCATTTATATGCTTTCCTTGAATAATTTCTTCTTCATCCCTCTTTAAGATCAACTTAACTTCCATCTTGGAAGTAAGTTGTTTCTTTTGCTGTTCTTCTCCTTTTTTTTAGGATAGTGTTCTTATACCACACTAAACCTCAGGGCCTCCAAGCATGATAACTTTAGGGTTTGAGTCTTAGTCTCCCTTATTAGTTTCACCTTTGATCCTCCTTTGAGTCTCTTCTTCTCATCTTAATAAAAGTAAAAACACTTAATAAAGGCATAACAAATATT
This sequence comes from Lathyrus tuberosus, assembly GCA_022829125.1. Lineage (NCBI taxonomy): Eukaryota > Viridiplantae > Streptophyta > Magnoliopsida > Fabales > Fabaceae > Lathyrus > Lathyrus tuberosus. The sequence continues at coordinate 2,164,874 of JALAZF010000101.1, read as the reverse complement.
GTATTTAGGCCTTTCATGTGGAAACAAGGAAGTGAGGGGTCTTCTCTCATTTCCTTGGAATCTTTAGTGTACGTCCCTTCTTGGGTCGATATGCGAGGCATTCGATCCTATATGAAGGACTTAAATACAATACGAGTTACAAAACACAAAAACAATCAAAACATTTCTTTCTTAAAAGACAAAAACAAACAATAACGTCTTTCCTTCGGGAATTCCTTTCTCATCTCACTCATTCTCAATGTACGAATGTGCTTCTCCTCGTTCTCTTGCAAGACGGTAACGCCTAAGTCTCCATACAGCGAGCTGCAACACCTGAGCTAGAACATTAGCCATTCCCTAAAAAACACAAACAATCCATCCCTAGTGAGGGGAACTATGTCGTTCTGATTCTCATGTTCCCGATGAGATACGTAGGCAGTGGGGTAGGGCCCATTCGAGCACTTCTTTTATTTTCCCTACATTTGTTTCTCTTTCTCTCTCCTTTCCTTTTCCAGTTCTCCAGCTAGCAGCTCTTTTTCCAGTATCCTTTCCTTACACCCTTTGATTGAAGCAGCAAGCTTGGATCCCATCGGGTACGATGGACGCGAGGGGGTGCTAATACCTTCCTCTCGCGTAACCGACTCCCGAACTCAGTTCTCTTGGTCACAAGACCATGCTCTTTCCTTTCCCTCAGGTTTACGCAGTGTTTCCTTTCCCTCTCTTGGGATAAATACACATTGCTGGCGACTCTATTTCTGCGCCACTTTCGCGTTTGTACTTGGATGAAAATCCCGGGAGCGACAGCTGGCGACTCTGCTGGGGACAGATTGACCTCTTGCTGGTCCATCCCTAAGCGAGTCAATCCTAACGCTTGTTTGTTTTTTCTTTCTTTCATTGGGTGTTTACTGTCGTGCTTTATTTTGCTGTTTATTTACTTTACTGTATTTACTGCATTTTAGCATTACATATCATATTATTACTGTTGTGCTGGACTGGTTTTCTGTTTGGCGGGATGGGATTTCTGAGAGATAAGCCCATTACACAGGCTTGAGTATACACTTAGAATTAGAGTGGAGAGTAGTGGGACCTACGTGCCGTATGGAGTGCGTTGGGTATTCACAAAATTCACAACCAGACGAGGCTATCTTGGGACGCATTCTGACGTGTGTGTCTTACGCATGTTAGGGTGTTGATCTAGAGAGTTGTCGACTCTGGTGACCGTTTCCCCGAGGACTCAGTCGCGGCACTCCTCCCGAGATGTGACAGTGGCAGACCATGTTCTATGGCAAACCCATTGAACATTCTCGATCCGAGAACCCAATGCTGGGAACTCGCTGTAGGATATCCTTTTTGAAAGTGAATCAGTGGAGGCACTCCTCGATTGGCGATAGTACTGTACCTCGATGGATAAATGTCCAATTGCTTCTCGACCTCAGTGCCAGAAGCTGAGGACCTTTCGTTTCAGAGAATCAGTTGAGGCCTCCTCGATTGATGATGATGCCAAACCAGAAATGGTGAACGTATCATCATTTCTCGACCTGAGAGCCCGGGATACTGAGGATCCTAGTACCCACATGTGAGAGGGGCAGGTTGTTTATAGGTTTGCAGGTAACCGTAACCTTCAACCAACTCGGTATTCTGGTTTTCCTATCAGTGTGGACTTATCAGCCTGGTTATTCTGGTTATTCTAGTATTCTCTTCAGAACAGACTCATGAACCTATTCATTCATCAGCACAGCACAGTGATTATTCAGATTACATGGAAGCTTTGATCCCATGTCTTATTGCATTCATAACATTGCATTTGCATACTCATTTGCATAACAGGTGTTCGAGGCTTGGTTGTTCTTATCCTGGTTTGGTTTTCTTTGGAATTTCAGACTTAACTGCTCAAGCCATTCGGAAGTTGACCATGGATCTGGTGCAAGCAGAGTTGAGGCAAATGCGAAGCCAAATGGGTCAGTTTATGTGGGACATGCAAGCTCTGATTCAAGACCAGAAAGTTCTAAAGGAAGAGGTCAACCAACTGAAGACTCAGATGAGTCTGGTCATGGAAGTTATGAGAAATGTGCTCAAAAAAGATGATAATCCCATGCCTGGGGCTATAACTGAAATTGTCATTCCACCATTGCCTGTAGAATCTATCCCAAGGAGTGATTTACCTCACGGATTTTCTGCGCAACATGGGGTTCCGGAATTTCCTCATCAGCAGTTACCTCTCATCTCCCAAGACAACCTTGAGGCTAAGAAGTACCCACAAAAGTCGAAGAAGGCTGATAGAATCTTTGATCCGATTCCTATGTCTTATGCTCAGCTGTTGAGGTATCTACTTCAGCTCCAATAGGTTGAACTTCGGACGATAAATCCTCCTCGTGGAAAGCTCCCATTCGATTATGATGCAAATGCCCATTGTGATTTTCACTCTGGTGCGCCGGGGCATGATGTGGAAAAATGTAAAGCCTTTCATCATGTGGTCCAGGATCTGATCGACTTGAAAGCAATTTAATTCACGTCGGGCGGCGTAAGCGTACAAGGCAGTCTTACTCCTGTTGCTGCGAAAGAAGTGAATATCCCGGTTTCCCCTCCTGAAGTTGCACCAAGTCAGGGGCATTTCTCGCAACCTGTGGTTTTGGAATCTTCTCGTCCCCAACTGTTGCCTGTTTATAAGCCAAGTCTAAGGAAGAAAGCGCCCGAATGAGAGGAAGGTACAAGTAGGCATCGCCAATAGAGCTATCATCTAAAGAGTCAACAAAAGTCTAGAAGGCAGGAGAGAAAGTTTGATCCCATTACTATTCCTTACAGTTACTTGCTCGATCGTTTACTTCAAGACTCTTTAATTCAGCTAGAGAAGGCTGCTCCTGTTCCATTTCCCCTTCCTCCAAGTTATGACAAGAGTGTTAGATGCGAGTACCACTCAGGGACACAAGGGCATATCCTTGAAGAGTGTAAGGTGTTCAGACATAAGGTGCAAGATCTCATTGACGCTGGGCTTATCATTTTCACTGAAGACGGTCTGTACATTAACTAAAGCTTCCCAAGTGAGAACTTGAGACCGTAAAGACATCTCCTAAAGCAATCAGTCCAGTCGGAGCCAAGTCTCCTCAGCAATGGCGAATATCAATTTTCTTTACTGCATTTTCATTTGTAATTTTCATTACTGGTTACTGTTTGCATGTAATAAACTTGTTTGTTCTTGAATGATGATTTTCATGCAATAAATATGTTTTTCTCGAAAAATTTCATTCGTATTCACTCATTTAATGTTTGTATGGACTGCAATACTAACCATCTTGTTTAAACTCTTGGAGGGAGGATGATGAGATGAAAACGCACAGTCTTTGGTTGTATGCCTTTGAACAAAACCCTGTTGAGGATGTACAGGCATTGTTTCAAATTCCTAAACACCGGAGATATAAGGGAGTGAAACCTTTGTCAAACCCTGTTGAGCCTAGAAGTAGGAGTTTATTTCTGAAAATGGAAAAGCCCTCAATCTTAACCTGGGGCAGGATAGGTGTCAGTTAATTTGACTGAGCATTCAAATTTCAAAAGGAATGTGCGTCTAAGGATCAATTACACCTACCGTTATCCCTCACCAACCGAAGAGTGGGACGGTCAGAACCCTTTACAAGTCAAGATAAGCCAGTGTCACACGATTTGTTCAAAAATAAATAGTAGAGAAAAGAAAAAGAATCAAAGGAAAATATCAAAAAAGGAAAGCCCGCTAAGTCAAAACTTGAAAACAAGTGACTTAGGAAAAAGTTAAGGCATCCCGCTGGACTTCAAAATTGAAAAATTCAAAAGAATTAGTCCAGGCAAAATCAGGGAAAACAAAATAATAAAAAGAACGAAAATAGAAAAAATGAGAGAAACAAAAAAAAATCCTCGAGGAAAGAACAAGTCGTGTGACCACAGACACCAAAGGCAAAAAGGGGTGAATGTCACTCTGTAAATCGTGTGAGTTCCTTAGCCATCCTCATACCATTCATAACCTTTTTAAAGGTGAGCGCTAGTGTCGAGTTAGCTGAACGTAGGACTGGAGAACATCAAGGAGAATGGGTGGGTACAAACAAAATTTTGAGCCATAAATCCTTTTTCTTAAACCGCGAACCAGGCCACGTTACAACCCTCAAAAGTCCTAATTAAAACAGGGTTTATTCTGAAGGCGTATTTCAATAAGGTAGCGTTCCCGACTCCCATGAGTTGTGATAAAAGACCTTGGTTGGTATTGCATGTGCATGCTATTTTCCATTTAAAATTTTTGTGTCGCACCTTAACCAGTAAATCGTTCACAGGTATCGGCGATATCTTTTCGAAAGAAAACTTCGAGATTAATATATGTGTTGCATTATAATTCTCATTCTTAGAATAGAAATTTTCTGCTCACTTACATGTATTTGACGCCAGTAAGGATTACAAAGTGAACATCAGTCGAGAATTTTGATCCCGCCAAAGCGAGATGCTTGAAAACTCCGGGGATGAGTGTGACAGGGGATGTGTTATCAAGTGATTATGTTGGGTGTGTGCTTTCACGGCAATTCGTGCTAAGAAGTTGTCAATCCGGGGCAGTTACATTGTGAAATATCTCCTCCGTTCGGTTAATCTGGGGCAATTATGGTGAGAATCTGGGGAAATTATGTCGAGAATCTGGGGCAATCAAGTCGAGATTCAACAAATCTCTCAAAGATCAGTTAAAGGTACTCCTTCACAGATCAGCCAATCAGGGGCACAAATCATTTCAAAGCTAGGGCAGACCACTCCAAAAGCACAAAAAGTTATTCTCTCCGGAGGACGGTAAATCGCAGTCTGGGGCAATATATGTTAGATTTTCACGAGACATCCTGAAGACATGTTCATTTACATGTTATGCTGCATCAGGGCGCCTCTTTTGGTCATATCACGCTTGCAGGGTTCATGTTGATAGTTAACACGTGACGTCCCCAGTAGAGTTTCTCTCCTTGGCAGAGATGGCTGAAGTTTTATCACTCAGTAGAGCTTTACGAAGATTGTGAATCATTCTCCCTAGCAAGAATTCAGGAGTTCGCTCTCCCCTAGCCAGTGTGATGAAGTTTATTGCTTTTCAGCGAGAGTTCATATTACCATACAGGATAAAAGTGTTGGGTTTGTGCTTCACCAGTTTGCGGTAAAGTTGTTCTCATCTCCCCAACAGAGTAAGCGTAAGAGACGAGCATCAAACAAAGGAGTAAGTCTGATCTGGTCCCCTAGCAGGGCTGACATCATCAATCATTATCCCCAAGCATATTTTTGGGTGGTGGTTAGCTTTCCCCAGCAATTCAAAGGTCGATTGTCATTGGCACTTTTCTTCAGCAAGATTCCTGAGATGTTTCCTCCAGTAGAGGTGTGTTATTCATATTCCAGCAGGTCCCTGCAGAATGGAGGCTTGGTCGGGATCTCGAGCAGTTATGACACTGAAGGCGATTCAGTTTATTAACCCCCGCGGAGTTGGCCTCGTCTCTTCAGCATTTATTTTGCTGGAGTGGTCCTGTTGCATATCATAAGCATCATTGCATAATCATCATCGCATATCATTTGCATAGCATTGCATGAAGCCTTGTAAAACCAAACAGAAAATCCATAGCCCAACCTTGCTCGGCATCCTTCCACAGCCCACTTTGCTGCCATCTTTCAAAAACCTGAAGCCCTATCCCTATTAGCGTTTCCTTCAAACCAAAAGTTCAATCCCTATTGGCACTTCATTCAAAATCCAATCCCCATTGGTACCCAGAAAGATTTCGCCTTTGAAAAACAACCACCATCAAGTTTCATCTGTCCTAGTCAGCAAAGTTCAATCATACTTGGCACATTCTTCTTTCCCGGTAGCCCGAGCATACGTCGGTTTTCAGCATATAGTGATCATTGCATCCTCAAATCGCGTAGCATTTCCATTTTGTATGGAGCATTACGCCATAGAAATAAAATTCAAACATGTGCATGCAAAGCATAAGCCAGATCCCAAATCAATTTCCAATCAAGACGATGGCATATCCCCAGCAGACATAACAAATTACCCCTCTGCTTACCTTTCTTTTGGGTCGTAGATCATACGTCGATCTTACCCTCGACCAGTCATTGTCCATCAACCCCTTGATGACGACATATCGGTCATGTTTCCTTTCTGTCATCCCCATGACAATGTGCTTTCTTCGGTCAAGTCATCTTTCTGTCATCCCTATGACAATGTGTTTCCTTTGGTTGAGTCTTCCTGCCGTCAAATTGCTTTGAAGATGTGTACTTTCGGTCGGGTGTCGAGTCTTCTTTCTGTCATCCCCATGAAAATGTGCTTCGTTCAGTTGGGTCGTCTTTCTGTCATCCCTATGACAATGTGTCCCTTCGGTCGGGTGTTCGGGCTGTCTTTCCGTCAATTCTTTGACGATGTGGTCCGTTAGGTATCTTTTCTTCCCGTCAACCCTTTGACGAGGTGTTTCTTGGGGTTCATCTTCTTTCTGTCATCCCTATGACAATGTGTTGCCTTTGGTCGAGTCCTCTTCCCGTCAACCCTTTGACGAGGTGTTTCTTGGAGTTCATCTTCCTTTCTGTCATCCCCATGATAATGTGCTTCCTTCGATCAAGTCATCTTTCTGTCATCCCTATGACAACGTGTTTCCTTTGGTTGAGTCTTCCTGCCGTCAAATTGCTTTGACGATGTGTACTTTCGGTCGGGTGTCGAGTCTTCTTTCTGTCATCCCCATGACAATGTGTTCCCTTTGGTCGAGTCGTCTTTCTGTCATCCCTATGACAATGTGTTGCTTTCGGCCATGTCTTCTTTCTATCATCCCTATGACAACGTGTTCCTTCCGTTGAGTCTTCCTGCCGTCAAATTACTTTGACGATGTGTCTTTTCAGTCGGGTTCCATTCTTCTTTCCATCAAATCCCTTTGACGATGTGGTTCGCTGGGTATGTTGTATTTCCGTCAGATTCCTTCGCAAAGTGTGACTAGGCTCCAGTATAATTTTCTCTCCTCGCAGTTAGAAAATTTTGGGATTCATTTTGTATTCAATCAACTTCTACCTTGAACGTCTGAAAGCAGTTGCTATCATCCTTTTAGGTCCAAGTTGATTGAATAGGGGCAGTTGTAGTACCCCAAAATTTGCCCTAACTTTTTCAATTTTTTCTGGCTTTTGTTTCGCTTTCATCTGCATATCCATTAGGTCATAACTGCATTAATCATACATTTGCATAAGCTCCTAAGACGCGGGATCAAAGATTATGTGCAAGCTCAGGGTTTTCTTTTGCTGTGAGATTCTCATCTTTATTCAGGTTGGAATTCCTAACATCATGGGTATCTTCTTATCAAAGTTCGACAAGTATCAAGTTTGGTTTCTTCAAGATTTATCAGCGTATTTCAAGGAGGATAGGATTCTTATTCATGGGTGAGTCTCGTGGACAGTCATCAATTAAAGATCGTGAGATTAGGGTCCATGTCGAGGATATCAGTGGTCATCAGGACAAAGAATTTGTGGTTTGATCTGAAGAGCATTGGGTTATGATCAATTGAGCTGACTGATTGGTTTTTTGAGGATCCATTGAGGATAGGAGTTTGGTATGAATTGAGAGTTTGATCGGAATTAAACATGTTCAGATTAGTCATGTGGGTTAATTGGAATTCCATATATAAGTCCATTCTTTCTAACCAATAACCATTTTCAGGTTAATATCCATCGTCCATTTTATCCACTTTTGATAATCATTTCGATATCCATTTTAACCCGTATTCAAAATCCACATTCATTATCCAATTCATAATCAATTATCCATACCACTTTCTTTTAGTCCGTTTACCCATTTGATTTTAAATCCATTTTGTCCCTATCCACTTTTTATCCATTTTTTTCATGCTCGTCTCACTTGTCCATTTAAACAATTCCAAACCAACTTAATTCCATTTATATTTATAGTCATTTCAAGTCCATATTCTAAAACCCACCCTAAACGTTATTGTCCTAATTTCATGACCAAGTATACGTACTTCCCCAACTAAATCCTAGCTTTTCGAAACTCAAGGGGATGATTGGAAAGGCTTATAAAGATGGTTCAGTCCATTTCTTTTATCATGGGGCATGTCGATAATCAAGTAGGTGAATTACAACGTGGGGCAGATGCTAAAAGGAGAGGGGCTACGCCATTCCAATATATGGCAGCGGTGGGATAAGCAGACTCTTTCAGTGATATTGACTGCGGCTGGAGTTCTAATAACAGTCCTTGGAAAAATCTAGTGCTGAGAATGGACTTTCATAAGTAGAAATCATGTTCTGCAACAGTTTTTTATCTCTTCCATTTTGATGTTTCTCATTATAGCCGCAGGGAGAAAAGTCACTTAAGTATTATTCAGGCAATGTTGTGTTGATTGATCCATTAGCTAGTATAGCAACCAGAATTCATAAACTAGTAACAGAAAATGTGTACACAGCAGTGTAAAAAGAGGTTCATTGACAACAAAAATTTATAGAGGGATTTATTTTATTATAGAAGAAAAGATCCAACAACAGGAAAAAAAGTTTAATAGCAACAGCTTTTAACAGCAGAAATTACAAGATGAAGCTCACAACAGAATCCAATTTCCTAACAAAATTTCCCAACTGAAACTAATTTCACAAACTCTCTAACAGCATTACTCTGCTTCAGTTCCAATTTCACAAACAAATTCACTCTAATAGAACCTCTAACTTCTCTAACAAGTTTCTAACCAACTCTAACCGATTTCACCTGAAAATACCGATTTGCCCTCATCCAACTTCTGATATAAAGCTGAACCACCTTCATTCTTCAGTTTCTCTGGATCCATTCTGCATAATTTCACCAATCTTCAACATTCTCATTCTTCCACTCTTCACCTTCAATTCACTTTTCTGCAATTCACCATCTTCAGTATCAATTCTAACACAGCTCCATCATCTTGATTCGTCTTCAAGAACCACCTTCATCACTCAGCAGAGATCACTCTAAAACCTTCCATCATCTTCATTCTTCAGTTTCGATCAGAACAAATCGCACTCTCAACTTCATCTTCAATTCTCCAAATCAAAACCTGCAACCGAATTAACACCTCAAAATTCAAACAATTATTCATTCTCGGATTCACAACAAGAATACATCAACAACACAACGATTCAACCTCTTCACAACCTTCTGCAAATTCTGAAGTGGAATTTCTACAGCAACAAATCCGGAACGGAACTACACTATCGAAGAAATAAGAAGAAGAATGTTGAATTGAAGAAGAAGAAGACGGACGCAAATACGTAAAGCACGCATACCTGAGTCGGTTATCTTTGAAGTTCTCTTCATCTTCATCAAGCTCGAAGCGCCATCGGAGCGACTCCGATAGGTAAGTGTCGCTGATTTGTTTTGCTTCTATCTATTTTTTTGATGTGGTGCTCGTTAGATTAGATCTCTTTTTGTTGTGACTTTAGAGAAGGCGAGTTGAGGTTTTCGCCGCCGCCGGCGCGGCGGAGCCAGTTTATTTCATGCGATATTGAAAGCGTTGAAGGACACGAGTGCGTATTCGAGTAGAGCAGAAGGTTGTTGTTCCGTTTGGTGAGGTATCGACGTGGAGTTCACGAAGGAGCAGGTTCATTCTCCTCTGCTTCCGACGAATGGTCGCGGTAGTGAAGGTTGCCGTAGTCGCGATTTGTATGAGGGAAAAAGCTTTCTGTTATTGTTGATTTGGACGGAGAGAGGTGAGGCCTTAGTGGATCGAAGAGTCGCGGCGGCGTGTAGCTGATGGTGATAACGACCGGATGAAGACTAAAAAGCCACCGACGGTTTGCGACGGCGAGGGATGACGGAGGAAGAGGAGTTTAACGGCGGTGAACCATTGAAGAAGAAGACGATGGAAGCTGAGGATGAACAGTGTGAGGGAGAATGAGGGTGAGGAGTGCTTTGAGTCTCCTAGGGTTTACTTTTACAATTCAGATCTTAATGGACCGGGTTTGAACCCATGTGTGATCCGGGCTAGGCCTTAGACCCTTAGCTTTTTCTTTTCTAAACCTCCCTAATTGGTAATGCACCCCATGGAACCATGAACAAAACCAATGGGCCTAAGACATCTAAAACCCAGCACATTTTAATTCTTTTCACGCCCCCGTATTCACTTCGCACCCCCTGTCTGCAAGCTAAGGAAGCATTGGGCCAACAACCTAAGCACACACTTCTTCGTCCTCTGCACTCCCAGTACTCTGTCTGCACCCCCCTTGGAATGGAAAGAGCTGATTGGGCTTGACAGACAAGGCCCATGCGCCTGGTGTTGAATACACCCCCTAGAATCATTTCCACACCTCCCTCTGTTTGTTTTTTAATTGAATTTTTGTTCATTAGTTTTAAGTAATTGGTTAATTGTTTTAGAATTTTAGAATTAGAATTTAAGACTTTAATTTTAGAATTAGTTTTTTTTAATATTAGAATTAATCCTCCAGGATTAGCCTTCTTTTGATTTAATTTTAGAATTAGATTTTTAATTGGAAATTAACTCTTAATTAGGTTTTAATTAGAATTTTCATTTAGATTTTAATATTAGTCTTTCTTTAGAACTAATTTTCTTTAGAATTAGTTTATAGTTTAGAATTAGATTACTTCTAAAACCTCATTTTGATTAGAAATTAGTTTCTAATATTTTCTTTTACTTCTAGATTTAATTTTAGGATTAATTTTCTTTAGAATCAACTTGAACTAATTTTAGGATTGACTTTAGATTTAATCTCAATTTAACTTTTTCCTTAGAATTTAACCTTCCTTTTTTAGTTTGCATTTTAATTCTAACTTTGATTAATTGCCTTATCTCCTTCACTTTTACTTTCATATACATTTGCTTTGCTAACATTTTCAGGGGCTATTGGTAAGTCATGTGTGTGGGTGTGCACCCACATACAATCTTTTCCTTTATCTCTTTTAAGCTTTCAAACTTGTGATTGTGATAAGCATTTATATGCTTTCCTTGAATAATTTCTTCTTTATCCCTCTTTAAGATCAACTTAACTTCCATCTTGGAAGTAAGTTGTTTCTTTTGTTGTTCTTCTCCTTTTTTTTAGGATAGTGTTCTTATACCACACTAAACCTCAGGGCCTCCAAGCATGATAACTTTAGGGTTTGAGTCTTAGTCTCCCTTATTAGTTTCACCTTTGATCCTCCTTTGAGTCTCTTCTTCTCATCTTAATAAAAGTAAAAACACTTAATAAAGGCATAACAAATATTGTATTTAGGCCTTTCATGTGGAAACAAGGAAGTGAGGGGTCTTCTCTCATTTCCTTGGAATGTTTAGTGTACGTCCCGTCTTGGGTCGATATGCGAGGCATTCGATCCTATATGAAGGACTTAAATACAATACGAGTGATGCATGCAGTATTATCTTCATATATGGTCGTCGTATTTATTTTTCCTGAAGACAAACCACAAGTATTTTGTATGTGTTAGATTAAGGATCTCAACCAAATGCATTCTCGACTTGCCTCATGTAGTGCTAAAAGTTCCATGAAATTGTTGTACCACCACATGTAAACAAATAACCTGTTTGTGATCTACCATTGTGAGGATCTGAAAAGTAACCTGCATCTGCATAACTTGTTAATTCGAGTTTGGATACTTTGGTATAAAACAGACTTATGTCTATTGTACCTCTAAGATAACGAAGTATATGTTTGACTTCGTTCCAATGTTTTCGTGTAGGTGAAGAACTGTATCTTGCTAATAGATTGACCACAAATGATATATCAGGACGTGTATAATTAGCAAGGTACATCAGTGCTCCAATCGCACTGAGATATGGTACTTCAGGACCAATTAGTTTTTATCCTCTTCTCGAGGTCTAAAAGAATCTTTTACACGTCCAGCGATCTAAACATCATCGGGGTACACGACATACGAGATTTGTCCATATACAAATGTTTTAGCACTTATGCTACATAACATATGATATTTGTCCATATAGAAACATTTTAATACTTTTCTATATAACCTTCTTGGTGTATGAAAGTTCCATTGTCTAAATGTTCATTAAGTAAGGACCTTTTATTTTCCTAGTCCTTCATCTCAAATAATTTCTTTATACAATTCATAGCTTTTGGAAGCTCTTCAGGAGTTCCAATAATATTTATGTCATCCACATAGACAGTTATTATTGGAAATTTCTTTCCTGATCTTTTTATAAAAATACAAGGACAAATAGAGTTGAGACGATTATACCACATTCGTCCATATTATTTCAGCCCATAGAGAGACTTGTTCAATCTTATGGAGTAGCTTTCTCGAGATTTGGAGTTGTGTGCATCTGGTATATTGAACCCTTCATGGAGTTTCATGTAAATGTCACTATCAAGTGAACCATATAGATAAGTTGTTACAACATCCATCATGTGCAAATTAAGCCCTTCATGTGCTACAAACTTAATTAAATATCAAAAATTGAATTGTATCCACTACAGGTGGATATGTTTCATCAAGATAAATTTTAGGTCTTTGTGAAAATTCTTGATCAACAAATCAAGCTTTATACCATTCTTATTTTGCTTTTTCACAAAAACTCATTTATATTCAATTGATTTCACATCTTGAGGTGTTCGAACTACATGTCCAAAATCGAGTCACTTGTAAAGTGAGTTTAATTTTTCTTCAATTGAATATGCTCATATTGGCCAATTCTCACTTTGTCTACAATCTTTGATAGACTTTGACTCATGATCCTCGTTATCATTTATCATTTTTTGCGCTATATTATACACAAAGAGATTGTCAATATTGACTTTATTTTGGTTCCATCATATTTCATTCATGACATAATTTATCGAGATCTCTTAATTTTCATAAATTTCAGGTACCTGGTTAGTTCTTCGAAACTCAAAATTAAATTATGTCAAAGTGCTCTTAGAGTTTTTATATCCTCATTTGGGTCATTTTTAACTTTAGTTTCTTTTCTTGGTAGAGGACTTTTAACACCAGAACCGACTTTTCTACCACGCTTCAGGCGCAGCTATAACTCATTTGCAATATTATATTGTCTAATATGAGAATCCACTTTGAGTGGAATATTAGCAGCTAATAATTTATTTCATAAACTTTTCAAATGAAGTGTGTTTTGAACTTTGAGGATCAAAACGATATTATAATATTTTATTTCAAATTGTTAATTTGAACTTTTGGTTCACAATTTTAGCTGCTTATTTTCTCCCCCTAATATTGAGAAAATTAATTTATAAATTGATAATTAGCCTACTAGACTTCAAGTAAGTATCCAATTATTTGACCAAGATAAAACCTCAAATACGAGATTCATATAAAATGCATTTTCTCAACATTCTTTTAAAACTCATCTTAGCGTACTATATTGGAGCAATTGAATAATTACAACACATCCAAAAGTTTACTTAGATGAGATATAATAGGTTATTAACCTAAAATAATTTGTAAGTTAAGAGGAGAATTATCATGTACTAACTTGTTGGCTTAATGAGAATAAATATCTTAATACCATACTTTGTGTGTTTCAAATATCTAATTTAGAATTGATGATCTCACAAGTATCAACTATATAACTAACTTTAGACGTCTAAAGAATGGATCTTCAAGTCCATTTTTTTATGAGCATGTTCTTCAAGATGTTCAATATCAATTTTAGTAATATATGTGATACTTATCAAGGAATTTCTGAAAAATCCAGAAAACGAGATCTTAGTCTAATTAGTTGAGAAAATAATTTCACAATCTTCTGGTTGTGAATAGACATATGCATGATCTTTTAGTCGATGCAACAATTAATGACATAAAAACTCAATTTCTCAAATTTTCCTTTAGGAACACACAATTTTTATTGGATTGAAGAAAAACTTCTAGTTTTTCAAAATTAGTTCTCACATTATAATACATCTGAGATGACCCAACCGATTTTGCCAACAACACACTAAAGTGTGATTTGTAAACATCTGGTTTACCATGATACATATGATTCTATTCTTCTAATTTGTTTTAATCTCTACTAAATATAAAATAATTTGTATATAATATATATTTTTCAATCTTAATAAATTTATATTTATTAATATTATTCATGCCGTGATTGTCAATTTTTCTAAGATCCATTAAAATCGACATTGATACTTTTCTGATCAATGGAGACAGAATAATAATTTTCTTATCAATCATCAATGGATAACCATTCTTTGATGAATGAATAAAAGTAATTGATTCTTTGAATAATCCTTTAGAGATCCTTTATAATATATATAATTTTTTTGAGAGGTAGATCATAGATCTTCAAACAATTATAAAGATAAACAGTTTTCGTGCAATCCTTCGGGGATGCATTATAAGTTCTTCAAGAACTATATAAATTATTATTTTTCAATCATTCAGGGATCTTGATTAGTTCTTCAGGAATTATATAATAAATTATTATTTTGTTATCTGTTAGATGTCAATCATGATATATTTGAGTATGAATTATTTGGCATTTTTCATGACTTTTCATGTGGAATAGGTTGATTTTAGTGTGAATTGATGTTGTTGTGCATTATTTGAAATATACTTGTGGTGCTTGTAATTTGTGTGCTAAATGTGCAGAAATAGGAGTGAAAAGATCAAAGTTTGAAGACCCAAAGAAATAGTGCAAGCTGCCAAAGAATTAAAATCAACAACAGTATTCGCTAGGCGAGTGTTGGCGAAGGTGCCAGCGAAGGTTCGCCTAGCGAACTTCAGCGAGCATGCCAGCGAGATGGTGGCAGAAAGTGTGCAAAACTTACAGTAGGAAAACTGGGTAAATTCGCTGGGCGAGTAGGCCAGCGAATGCTCGCTGATATGCTCGCGGGGCGAATGTGCCAGCGAAGGGTGGCAGAAACTTTCCATTTTGAAAACACCCAAGCTTCGCTGGGCGAAGGTTGCAGCGAATGCTCGCGAAGCGAATGTTTTGGTTCGCCTAGCGAACCCACGATAATTCTGAGGGGCGGTTTAAGTCTGAGGCACTTAAATGTGCCATATTTTTGGGCATTCGCTAGGCGAATAAAGGCCTTCGCTGGGCGAATGGTGCTGTTAGGAAAAATGTATAAATAGAATTGTTGCTTTTTGGAATGGAGATCTTGCTCATTTTTACATTAGAATTAAGTTTTTACAGTATTTTGTTCAGAAAAGCTTGTATTTTCATTGGAGAAGCTGATTTTGCATCCATTCTCGATTATTCGTTGTGGATGCTCATTCATCTCCTCTCTTTACTTGTCATCCAAGCTACCATGAGAAGTGGTAGCTAATCACTCAATGTTGAGGTTAGAGGTAGTTGATTCTGTTTTTATGTATTGATATTGATCTCTTGTATATGAACAAAGTCTTTGATCAATATAGATGATGTTGTTTTCTCTTAATGATCCATTTGTGAATTGTTTTGCTCTAGACATAGACTTTACAACTCTTGACCTAACAATTTCATCTCTTAAAAACCAAACTCTAGACATGGATTTGGGATTTGCTATTCGCATTGTATTGATCTTAATGATCGTTGCTTAGATTGTTAGCGTGAGACATCATCTAACGGTCTAAACAACGGTACTCACGATTCCGCTTTAGACATAAACGTAGTCGGGAGGATACGCGGTTATATTGGTTGGAAACCGAGTTCATATGCTTGATTAATTGTTTATACATGAATAGGATTGATGAAACCTAACCTTAACATGCTTTTATAAAAATCTTTGTGACCTAATTAATCTTTGCTACAAGTGAAACTTTTGAAAACCTTAACGTAGAATATCACAACTATTGAACGGCAAGCATCAAATATCCGACAATCCCTGTGGAGACGATAACAAAAACCCTCACTGACACTATTCTAACAAATTGGCGCCGTTGCCGGGGATTGTTAGTTGATATTGCAAGCATTGCGATAGTTGAGTTATTGTAAGCTGTTACCGCTTTATCTTGAACTTGTTAATCTGTTTGTTTAGTGTGCAGACTTAGTTTATGCGAGGGAAACTACCGGCGGACCAACTTCTTTTCGATCCTGAGATTGAAAGAACCGCTCGTAGAATCAATAGCCGAACTAGAAGAAGGAGGCAGCTAGCGAAACAGAGGTGAGAACAAGAGGAAAGTACATCTGCACCACCACCATTTCCACAAATACTTCCAATTATGGAGGGAGATCCACCACCACCACCACCACCTGCTTCTAGGCCTTGTACAAACAGTCCGAGGCATAATGCTCAGTTCGCCCGTCATGCAAACAACGGTCGTTATGCTGAGATGAAGACCGGAATCCTCCAACTGTTATACCAAAGTCCCTTTACGGGTATGGATCATGAAGATCCTTTCACCCATTTGACAAAATTTTATGAAATCGCTGGAGCGACGGGTGCACCGAAAGCAGAAGAGGAGTCTCTGTTCAAGAGACTATTCCCGCATTCTCTCATTGGGAAGGCCAAGGAATGGTACCTTGATCAGTCAACTGCCATCATGACTGATTGGAATGCTTTGGAAGAAAAATTTTTGGAAAGATTCTTTCCACACACTCGGTTCATGGAAGCGAAGACCGCTATAGCGGTATTCACACAAGGAGCTAACGAATCTCTCAACGAAGCTTGGGAGAGGTTCAAATCAATGTTACGAAAGTGCAAAGGCCATGGTTTCGATGAATTGTCACAGATTCATATATTCAGAAATGGGCTGCAGCTAGTACACAAAACCTTGTTGGATGCCACCGCGGGTGGGTCTTTGTTAAGCAAAACTGCTGCGGAAGCCACTGCTATCATTGATAAAATGGCCTTGAATGATCATCAAGGTAGTCACAATCGTGGACCTGCTCAACGAACGCCGGGTGTATTGGAATTAGGAACAAGTGACGCTATCCTTGCACAAAACAAATTGTTATCACAACAGGTTGAGCTGTTAACAAAGCAAATGTCTAAGCTGCCTCAACAATTCAAGGAGATGCATAAATCTTCAAGTAAAAAGGTGCAAGTGTTAGTGTGTGAGTTATGCAGAGGTGACCATTTGACCGGTTATTGTCCTCCGGTTGTGGAGGAAGCGAACTATGCGGGAAATCAAGGTTACCAACCCCGTCCTCCGTATCAACAAGGCAACCAAGGTTACCAACAACGTGGTAACCAAGGTTATCAACAACCATGGAGACCGCAAGAAGCCGGGCCATCAAACCGTCAACCTTACCAAAATTACACCCAACCTCCGCAAGCTCCCGTTGGAAATTCAAAGATGGAAGATACTCTAACACAATTTATGCAAATATCCATGTCTAATCAAAAGAATACAGATGCTGCGATACGGAACCTCGAAACACAAGTCGGGCAATTATCTAAACAATTGGCCGATCAACAAAAAGGTCCCTTTACGGCAACTACTCTTCCAAATCCGAAAGATTGTAAAGCGATTATTACAAGAAGTGGACGTGAGATTGACATGAATGTGGGTAAAAGAGTAATGGAGGAGGAGGTTGTGGTTGAAAAAGAACATGTGAGTGAGGAATTAGAAGTAGAAAAGAATGTCGAGGGTGTTGTAGTTGAAAAAGAGATAGAAAAAAATGAGAGAGAAGAAAAAGAGAATGAGAGAAAAATTGATAATGAGGAAAGAGTGAAAAGAACGAAAAAAGGAAAAGAGCTGGTGAGTAATATTCCGATACAACACTTACCTTATCCACATGCTCCTACGAGGAAAGATAGTGCAAGGCATTATACTCGGTTTATGGATATTTTTAAACAGTTACAAATAAATATCCCATTTTCCGAGGCCTTGGAACAAATGCCCAAATACGCTAAATTCATGAAGGACATCCTTACGAAGAAGAAAAGATACACAGATCAAGAAACTATTATGGTGGATGCGAGTTGTAGCGCAATCATTCAACGGACTCTCCCTCGGAAAGAATGTGATCCGGGAAGAGTTACATTGCCGGTTACGATTGGAAACATGTATGTGGGCAATGGGTTGATTGATTTGGGTTCTAGCATCAACTTGATACCATTATCGATTGTGAGACGCTTAGGCCATATGGAATTAAGGTCCACTCAAATGACTTTGCAACTCGCCGATAAATCCACTACCCGTCCTCACGGTGTAGCGGAAGACGTGTTGGTCAAGGTGGACAAATTTTTGTTTCCAATTGATTTTGTTGTCATTGAAATGGATGAGGATGAGGATGCACCTTTGATTCTTGGAAGGCCTTTCATGAAAACTGCCCGTATGGCAATTGACATGGACGATGGTCTCATGAAAGTGAGAGTCCAAGATGAAGAGGTTTGTTTTAATCTTTATGATGCAATGAAGCACAAGAAGGATAAGGGTGATTGTTTTCGAATTGATGTAACGGAAGAGGCAAGTTCGGGGGTGAAAAATCAAATTCATGTCATTGAACCGTTACAAAGAGCTTTAGATGAGTCCTTGGAAATATTCTCGGTTGAAGAAGAACAAGCTTTAGAAGAGTGTTTATTAGAACTTGAAGCTTTGGATGAAATGCAACCATGGGAATATGAAGAGGAGATTCTAAAAAAATTAGTTAATGATGATGAACCACCCAAAATTGAATTGAAAATGTTACCTTCGAACTTGAAGTATGCTTTCCTTGATGACGGAGGGAATAAACCGGTGATCATAAGTAATATTTTGTCTGAAAGTGAGGAAAACCGATTAATTCAAGTGCTGAAAAAGAATCAAGATGCAATGGGATGGACATTGTCCGATCTCAAAGGCATTAGTCCGGTGCATGTGGTGCCAAAAAAAAGTGGAATGACGGTGGTTCGAAATGACAAAAATGAGCTTATTCCAACAAAGACTGTTACCGGGTGGAGGATGTGTATCGACTACCGTAGGTTGAACAAAGCTACGAGAAAAGATCATTTTCCTTTACCTTTTATGGATCAAATGCTCGAACGTCTCTCCAGTCAAGAATTTTATTGTTTTTTGGATGGTTATTCGGGTTATAACCAAATCATTGTTAACCCGGATGATCACGAAAAAACTGCTTTTACATGTCCGTTCGGAATCTTTGCTTATAGGAGGATGCCGTTTGGATTATGTAATGCACCGGCTACATTTCAGCGGTGTATGCAAGCTATTTTTGCGGACTTGATCGAAAAGACAATCGATGTCTTTATGGATGATTTCTCAGTTTTTGGGCAATCGTTTTATTTGTGCTTGAAAAATTTGGAGACGGTGTTGGAGCAGTGCGTGGAAACTAATCTGGTTCTTAACTGGGAAAAATGCAACTTCATGGTTAAAGAGGGAATTGTGCTCGGGCACAAGGTGTCTTCAAAAGGCCTAGAAGTTGATAAGGCTAAAGTGGACTTAATCGAGAAACTACCGCCGCCGATGAATGTCAAAGGAATACGGAGCTTTCTTGGACATGCCGGGTTCTACCGGAGATTCATCAAAGACTTCGCAAAGGTCGCGAAGCCGTTGAGCAACTTGCTTGTCCAAGGTAAGTTTTTTGACTTTGACGAGTCATGTCTTTTTGCTTTTAATTTTTTGAAAAACAGTTTAACAACGTCACCGATAATCGTTGCACCAAACTGGAAAATGGATTTTGAATTAATGTGCGATGCTAGCGATTATGCGGTGGGGGCTGTTTTGGGACAAAGAAAAACGAAGGTTTTCCACGCGATACATTATGCGAGCAAGGTGCTAAATGAGGCTCAAATTAACTATGCGACAACTGAAAAAGAGTTGCTCGCCATAGTGTATGCATTGGAGAAGTTTCGTTCTTATTTGATTGGTGCGAAAGTCATCGTTTACACTGACCATACCGCTATAAGGTATCTGCTTACCAAACCTGATTCTAAGCAGAGGCTTATTAGGTGGATCCTTTTGTTACAGGAATTTGATCTTGAAATTCGTGACAAAAAGGGATCCGAAAATTTGGTAGCAAATCACTTATCTCGTTTGGTAAACGTTGAGGTGACCAAGAATGAATTTGAGGTAAAAGAGGAGTTCCCTGATGAAAAACTTTTTAGAGTGTAAGTTAGACCGTGGTTCGCCGACATGGCTAACCACAAAGCCACCGGATTGATACCGGACGGTCTAACGCACCACCAAAAACGGAAATTTTTGTCTGATGCCAAGTCATTTGTATGGGATGAACCCCATTTATTTAAACTTGGTGTCGACAACCTCCTCAGAAGGTGTGTGTCAGTGGAGGAAGCCACGAGTATTCTGTGGCACTATCATAACTCTCCTTACGGAGGACACTTTAATGGGTTGAGAACGGCCACTAAAGTCCTACAATCGGGCTTTTATTGGCCGTCCTTATTCAAAGATGCGCATGCGCATGCCCTTAGTTGTGACAGGTGCCAGAGAAGCGGCGGTATTTCACAGCGGCAAGAAATGCCATTACAAAATATGTTAGAAATCGAAGTTTTTTACTGTTGGGGGATCGACTTTGTCGGTCCATTCCCATCTTCATTTTCTAATGAATATATTTTGGTCGCTGTGGATTACGTTTCCAAGTGGGTAGAGGCGATAGCTTGCGCTAAAGCCGATGGAAAAACTGTGGTAAAATTTTTGAAGAAAAATATTTTTGCACGTTTTGGTACTCCTCGAGTGTTAATAAGTGATGGAGGATCTCACTTTTGTAACACTCAGCTTGACAAAGCTTTGGAGCAGTATGGTGTGAAGCACAAGGTTGCTACACCATATCATCCACAAGCTAACGGTCAAGCAGAGGTATCTAATCGTGAAATTAAACGGATTTTAGAGAAAACTGTTGCAGCCTCGAGAAAGGATTGGGCGAATAAACTTGATGATGCTTTGTGGGCGTATCGGACCGCTTTTAAGGCTCCGATCGGTCTCACACCGTTTAAAATGGTCTATGGTAAGAATTGTCACTTGCCGGTAGAGTTGGAGCACAAGGCGTTTTGGGCCTTAAAATTTTTGAATTTTAATCCAACTCTAAGCGGGGAAAGAAGAAAAGTACAATTACACGAGTTGGATGAATTGCGCCTTCAGGCGTACGATTCCAATAAATTGTATAAGGATCGTGTCAAGTCTTACCATGACAAAAGAATTGTCATCAAACATTTTGAGGTCGGACAACTGGTCTTATTGTTCAATTCTCGATTAAAATTGTTTCCCAGAAAATTACGATCTAAATGGTCCGGACCTTTTCGAATTGTGGAAATCAAGCCCTATGGAGCAATCGTAATTGAGGACACAAAGTCAAAGGAAAGTTGGACTGTCAATGGACAGAGGTTGAAAGTTTATCTTGGAGGAGATTTCGAGCGGAATCCCGCCATTGTTCCCTTCCGCGATCCGTGAGATTGCGGTGGGCCGTCGAGCTTAGCCGACGTTAAACAAGCGCTGGTTGGGAGGCACCCCAACATTGTAAGTATTTCTGTTATTTCTGTTTTGAGAATGTTTAGATATCACTATGATGCTTAAAAAAATTGTGGCAGTTTGGAAAAATTTTGAAAATTTTGGTCTTGTTCACTGGTGTTCGCCTAGCGAGCTGGGGCGAGCATTCGTTGGCGTTCGCTCCGCGAACCCAGCGAGGCAGACCAACCCAAGTTCCTGCCACATCAGAAAAAAAATGGATTGTGGGTGGGCCACCAAATTGGGCCCAAGACCCACTTTGAACTCAGAATAGAGGGGGGAAACCCTAGCCTCTTGACATCTTCATCATTTCCCTCCGTGTCATTCTTTTCCTTTCATTTCCTCTTGTACACTTCAACACTCATCTCCTTCTACTTTCCAATTGCCCTACTCCACCATTAACAGTGCGAAATTCAGGTTTGTTTACTCTTTACAATTTATTTCTGTAAGCATTGTTTATGTTCTTAAGTGATCAATATGGGTTTGGTGAAAAATTGGTACACTCTGTCATGTTATTTTTGTCTTGCATGTTAGAAACTACATAAGCAATATGACTAGAGTAGTATTTGAAAATAGGAGATGGGAGAGGGACTGTTTGTAACTGTGTTTTTCTGAAGAATCGCGCCTTCGCTGGTTCGTTCGCCTCGCGAGTCTGCGCGAGCATTCGCCAGACTTCGCCTAGCGAGTCTGGCGCGAACAGAGGCAGATTTTTAATTTTTTTTGCTTGTCAATGCAGAGCTCTGGCTGGTTGTTTTTAGTTGCTAATGCGTTTGTTGCCCTTGTTTGGTTTCATTGTTTGTTATGTGCAGATGGCACCAAAAATGGCGATTCGCGCGGCTAAGAAGCGAAAGGCTCAAACCTCCAGACAAGTGCCCGTGCGATTTGACGAAGAACGATTCAGGGGAGCTAAGCAGGCTGCCAGGTACGAGACCCTTGAAAAAAAGACCATCCTGCCGGAGAAAAGATTCCTTCTTAGTGATCGAGGAAGTTACCGAACAATTGATGCACTTTTCGTGGCAAAGAAGTGGGATCGTCTAATGATGCCGCTGGATGGGTACAACATTGAAATTGTTCGGGAATTTTTTGCAAATGCATTACCGGATGATGGTGAAAGATTCATTTGGGCCTCTTGGGTTAGAGGTACTGTTGTGAGGTTTGATCGTAGGACGATCAGCACTGTTTTGGGAGATCCTTTACCGTTGGTTGGGACTGAGATCGATGCCTATCATCGAGACTTGCATCTTCATCGTGATATTGAGAAGATGACTCGGGATTTACTTCTTGAAGGTAAGGAAGTTGCGCGAAATTCCTCCGGGGTGCCGGTTAGGTTCAGAAGGGTGGACATGCTGCCCTTGGTTCAGGTTATTTTGTTGTTTGTGCTCACTAATATTTGTCCCAGGTCGCATCATAGTACAGTTCTTATTGCTCTGGCTCATCTTATCCACAGCATTCAGCAGAATGTCCAGATTGACGTGGCCCGCATCATCGCGGATGAAATCAGGGCAGTTGTGTTAAGTGGTTCGGGAGGTACGGCGGCGCGCAAGAATGCCCCGCTTATTTTTCCATGTCTGATCATGTCCTTGTGTGCTCACGCTGGTGTTGATATGCCAGCTCGCAGGCAGGTCACTATTCCATCTGCTATTGATGATCGATATGTGGATAAGTTCTGTAAGGCTAGAGGGATGGTTGGAGGCTCTTCTAGTGCTGGTGCTGATGATGCTGCTGAAGCTGGGGAGGGTTCTGA
This sequence comes from Lathyrus tuberosus, assembly GCA_022829125.1. Taxonomy (NCBI): domain Eukaryota; kingdom Viridiplantae; phylum Streptophyta; class Magnoliopsida; order Fabales; family Fabaceae; genus Lathyrus; species Lathyrus tuberosus. The sequence continues at coordinate 2,141,853 of JALAZF010000101.1, read as the reverse complement.
GCCGGCAACGCCGGCCTATTATCCATATCAGCAGGAGATCTGCAATTATAACTGGGATTGGATGGCTGCCCAGCAGCGTGCTATGACGGATATTCATGATTCCTTGCAGGCTCTTCAGTTGCAGATCCGTGACCCTTCTTCTGAGCATCTTATGATGACTAGGGAGCAGTTCCTAGTGCATGCTGGTTGGCCTGAGGCCAGGCCAATATTTGGAGGGGGTGAGGACGATGCTGATGACGATGTTGATGATGATGAGGCTACTTCTGCTGGAGGTGAGGAGGAGGACATGGACGATGATGATGAGGAGGATTGATTTTTTTTTTGTGTGATCTTAGACTTGTGTACTTCCTTTGGTCTCCAAAGTGAAGTTTTCTTATATTATGTATTTTTCAGCTTTTACTAGTCAAGTATTAATGTACTCGTACCCGTGTGGTACTTTTTGAATTATGTAGGTGTTTTATACACCAGGCACTTTATGATATTATTAGTAAGCATTATGGTTTGTAGTAAAAAAAAATTTGTTTCGCTTTACTAATAATTGTTGGTTTTTAATTATAGTAGTAAGTGTGTTTTTGTATGTGTTATTTTGATTTCTCTTCTTTAATGGTGGAACTTTGGGAAGTAGGTTGGACTCTTGGGATTATAGAGAAATTCCTCCAAGATGTGAGGGCGATGATAGTACCGTAAGCATTGTGTTGCGACAAGGTATATCGTTACCTTGATTCAAGAATTTTTTTTATGTTTTAGAATTTTGTGTCTTGGGCAAGTGTAAATGTGTTTCATGTTACAACTTCTTTTGAGTACATATGTCATTTTAGGATCTGAAACTAGTACAGTGAGAAGCCTCAAAATTGTATTATATGTCAAGGAGTGTTGATGAATGTTGTCTTTATTTTTAATTCATGCCTTATCTTGTGATCGTGTGATTTTGTGGAAGTAGGAGAAGTGATCAAGGCAATTTTTGTTAGTGAGCACAACTATGCCCAAATATTAATTTACCTGTGAGTAGTGAGCATTCGGTAGCCCCTTTGAGCCTAAATAGTTTAGAACTCAATTGAATGATGAACTTGTTTTATGTACATAATTTGCTAGTTTGGTTCATCATTGAATTTAGTGAGTTTCTAACATTTTCTTCTTGAACCTTTGTAAATTGTTTATTTTGACTTCCTTGCCCTAAAAAGCAAGGAACATTCACTTTAGGTGGAGTTGAAAATGAGTTGGGGAGAGAATAAAAAGGGAAGATAGGTGCATTACTCCTAATTATGAAAAGAAAACATTTTTCAAGCAAGCATGTCAAAAGAAGAGTGTGAATATATTGTACAAAAGAGAAAATGCTTGTTTGAACGAGAAAAAAAAATAATAGAATCAAAGAGTGTGCACGGTAGTTTGTGAAGGTGGAATGACAATTTGGTGAAATGAAGTGTGTTGTGTAAATATGTACATAGTGAATGTTCTTTTGCGTCGGCATTTTCGTTTCAAAGACCTTTAGAAATGTCCCTTTTTTGTTCACCCGACCAAGCTACAACCCTTGAAGTCCTTAGTGATCTTTTACTTCCATAATTTCTGTTATGATCATTGAGATATGATATGAATTGCTTAGTATTGCATCATTTGTCAAGTGAGTTTAATTGTCCCGTGCTTGTACGCGCGTTTGCCTTCAATCATATTTCGAAGAGGAGTGTAGAATGACATGTGTATGATAAGTTAGTTGTCTCTTGAAGCATGGTTGAAATTGTTTAGGAGTCAAGTTCTTGTACATGATTGGTTCTTGAATTGTGTAATTGATGCATTGTTGTGATTACTGTTTAGCTGAGCCATTTTCGTGTCTTGGTTGAATTTAATCCTCGAGCAAATCCTCGTGAGAGGCATACTTTGCTTGAGGACAAGCAATGAGTTAGTTGGGGAGAGTTTGTTAGATGTCAATCATGATATATTTGAGTATGAATTATTTGGCATTTTTCATGACTTTTCATGTGGAATAGGTTGATTTTAGTGTGAATTGATGTTGTTGTGCATTATTTGAAATATACTTGTGGTGCTTGTAATTTGTGTGCTAAATGTGCAGAAATAGGAGTGAAAAGATCAAAGTTTGAAGACCCAAAGAAATAGTGCAAGCTGCCAAAGAATTGAAATCAACAACAGTATTCGCTAGGCGAGTGTTGGCGAAGGTGCCAGCGAAGGTTCGCCTAGCGAACTTCAGCGAGCATGCCAGCGAGATGGTGGCAGAAAGTGTGCAAAACTTACAGTAGGAAAACTGGGTAAATTCGCTGGGCGAGTAGGCCAGCGAATGCTCGCTGATATGCTCGCGGGGCGAATGTGCCAGCGAAGGGTGGCAGAAACTTTCCATTTTGAAAACACCCAAGCTTCGCTGGGCGAAGGTTGCAGCGAATGCTCGCGAAGCGAATGTTTTGGTTCGCCTAGCGAACCCACGATAATTCTGAGGGGCGGTTTAAGTCTGAGGCACTTAAATGTGCCATATTTTTGGGCATTCGCTAGGCGAATAAAGGCCTTCGCTGGGCGAATGGTGCTGTTAGGAAAAGTGTATAAATAGAATTGTTGCTTTTTGGAATGGAGATCTTGCTCATTTTTACATTAGAATTAAGTTTTTACTGTATTTTGTTCAGAAAAGCTTGTATTTTCATTGGAGAAGCTGATTTTGCATCCATTCTCGATTATTCGTTGTGGATGCTCATTCATCTCCTCTCTTTACTTGTCATCCAAGCTACCATGAGAAGTGGTAGCTAATCACTCAATGTTGAGGTTAGAGGTAGTTGATTCTGTTTTTATGTATTGATATTGATCTCTTGTATATGAACAAAGTCTTTGATCAATATAGATGATGTTGTTTTCTCTTAATGGTCCATTTGTGAATTGTTTTGCTCTAGACATAGACTTTACAACTCTTGACCTAACAATTTCATCTCTTAAAAACCAAACTCTAGACATGGATTTGGGATTTGCTATTCGCATTGTATTGATCTTAATGATCGTTGCTTAGATTGTTAGCGTGAGTCATCATCTAACGGTCTAAACAACGGTACTCACGATTCCGCTTTAGACATAAACGTAGTCGGGAGGATACGCGGTTATATTGGTTGGAAACCGAGTTCATATGCTTGATTAATTGTTTATACATGAATAGGATTGATGAAACCTAACCTTAACATGCTTTTATAAAAATCTTTGTGACCTAATTAATCTTTGCTACAAGTGAAACTTTTGAAAACCTTAACTTAGAATATCACAACTATTGAACGGCAAGCATCAAATATTCGACAATCCCTGTGGAGACGATAACAAAAACCCTCACTGACACTATTCTAACATTATCCTTCAAGGATATTTGTTAAGTTCTTCAGGAACTATATAACAAACGCATTATTTTATAGTCTTTCAGAAATATTTTAATATTATTTATCTAACCTTTCTGGGGTGCATGAAAATCATCGTTGATTTTTTTTCTTCTAATCAACTTATCAATACAAAATAGGCAGAATTAGAAATATATATTATGAAACAAAAAATAATGATATTACCTTCTAAATTTTGGAGCTTCATATCGTTAGACCTTCATTATCAAACTATTTGTATCACTTCTTAGACAATTAGTTAACATTCATATGGTAGAGTTTCGTGCTGATAACGTGTTATGAAATAAGGAGAAAGAATATAAAATAGAAGAAAGAAAGATTAGAATGATTATGTATTATTTCATTGGTCTATCATATACAATGAGATTGGTCCTATTTATAGAACATCATATAAACAATACAATAAATACAAATTGATTAAATAAGAAAAGAAGTTATTGAGAGACAAATCATCCAATTATTCATAACAAATTTTTAAAAACTTCAAAATAAAGAAACCAAAATGCATTTAAACCTACCTTTTTTTTTCACTAAACTTTTTGTCCTAATTTAAATAACATGTTTGGTAGTATATTTTGCTTGACCGACTAGAGGACAAATATGAGAAATATCTAGGTAGTTCAGGGTAGGGGTGGTAAAACGGGTCCGGCCCGCGGGAAAAGCCCGTTTTGCCCGTCATTTTTCGCGGGGCGGGCCTAAATTTTGAACCCGCATATTTAAGTATGCCCGCCCCGCCCCGCACCGCAAAAAAGAAGGGCGGGCGTGGGGCGGTCACGGGTATGCCCGCGGGCAAAAATTTAGGAACAAATAAAATTAATTTTATTTTATGATATCTTATAGCCCAATAGGCCCATACCAAAACAACTCATTATCAAATTATATCATGAGTTTTTTATTTTAATTTTATTTTATGATATTTTATTTGTTGAATTTAATTATTGAATGTAAGATAATGATAGTGTTTTTTTATGGGTAGTATTAGGATTTATGAGTTTTTTTTTAAATTATATCATTAGTGGAAAAAAATTATTTTTAAAGAAAATGGCGGGTCTGCCCGCGGGCCCGTCATTAAATGGGGCGGACCTAGAAAATGAGTCCGCATCTCTACCTTTGATCGCCCCGTCCCGCCCTGTTTTTTTTCGGGCTTTTGCGGGGCGGGCCTAAACGGGGCGGGCATGCCCGTTTGCCACCCCTAGTTCAGGGTACCTATACAAAGTGTGTCCACCTCTTTCTCATTAAATCAATGCCAATGAACACCAAGACAATTAAAATGAGTCAAAAAGCTAATGATTTCACATACATTTCCACATTGCACTTCCACCTCACAAAACCCTAAACATAAAATCTTTTTTTTCTTGCTTACGTACATAAGAACTAAACCACACAATCTTTTTCTTGAAGACCCTTCCATATACGTAGTAACATTACATGCCATACAACATCATTTCTACAACGTGTACCTTAAATCCCCCACTCAATATACTCATCTCCTTGTACCTCATGTCTTTTAAATAATACTTCAACCTCTTCTCCCAGATAAAACAACCAAGCATCTTCTCTTTTTTGTTCAAGTATGGATCAAGAAAACAAACTGATCCACAGCACCTCAACATGGAAAACAAGAAAACCCACTTGCCATATTCAAACTTCATTGTCCCTTCAACATAATGATCACAGACTCAAGTGTAACTCTTCAAGCAATGATGAGGATGATGAGGGCAAAGAAAAAGAGAACAATGAGAATGGTATTAGGGTTGAGGAAATTACGGGGCGTGAGAGTTTGAAGAGGCATAGAGAAGAGGTGAGGGGAGAGGTTAAGGTACCAGAAAACTGGGAGAAGGAACCGAAGCTGAAGGAATGGGTTGATTATACAACGTTTAATGCATTGATATCAGTTCCTCATGCACTCATTGTTACTGCTCGTGATGCGCTTATTGCTGATGTACGTAAATCAAGATCACAAAGACTAAGGATCCATAACTAGGTATAGTCTGTTGATTTAGTAGTTTATTTTGATTTTTCTTATTTTTCTTATGGCCCCTAGTACCTTTATATATACTATAGAAATATAATTAATGGGTCATTCATGAATTAGACCTAGATACTATTTTTGTCAATTTGTTATTTGGCATAACAAAGGGAAAATAAGAACAAGCATATAGAGCTATAGATACTTACGAGAGTTTATGGACCAATATTTCAGATGTGTTAATTTTCATTTTACATATTTAGTTCAAGTTTAAAAACATAGTTTGTGACATGTCTCAAAGCTGATCATTGTGTATTTTTGGAATCTAATTTTAGACTTGGATCAAATGGATCTCTATCTCATTTCAACCTTGTGAGGGATACCTCATTGCTTCCTTGTATTTGAGATAGGTGGGTTCCTTTTAAGGTTGTGGTATTCTCTGGGCAATTTTTGTTGGATAGGTTCTCCTCTAGAGAGAATATATTCAAGCGTAAGGTTATTGTTAGCTCAGAATAATCTTTCATGTGTCTTGAGTCTTCCTTTCATTTGTTTACTACTTGTACCTAAGCTTCTATGGTGTCGAATAGAATATGTAAGTGGTTGGGTTTTCAGGTGGTCATTCTTGGGGAGCTTAGGATTTTGTTTGAGTTTTTAATATTTTTAGGCTCTAAGGTTAAGAGTAGGTGAGGTTTTGTTATGATTGGACATGTTGTGTGTAGACTATTTGGTCAACGTGTAATGAAAACTTGTTTATTGGTTCATCAAACAATGTGAAAGAGTTAGAAGAAAAGAGTATTCTTTTGGTATGGAAGTGGTTTTTCTAATAGGTTTTCATTGAATTCAAACTACTTCTTTGATTGGTTTCAGAATCATATCTTGTGTCTAGACCAATAATATATCAAGAATTCGAATAGTGGTTTTGATTTTGCTAGAGGTTTCCATAGTTTCCTATTGATGGGTCTAGTCATCCGAGCTCTAGCCGATTTTTCTGTTGGGTGGTGCTTTGGTAAATTGGTGCTTTTTTTAAAACTTTCTTTTTTGGTGGTTGCTCCCTCTATATATGTTGTTTTGTTGTTATTGTTTTTCTTTTCCTTTTTATCTTTTGATTGATTGTCTTCCTTTATCTCGACATCTCTTGTACCTTTTATTTTTGTGTTTTAATTTATAGGATTTATTCTCAACTCTTTTTTTTTAGTATTTCACCAATCAAGAAATGGAATTTGCTAAAATTAGTATTATCAATCTTTTAAATATTTGTTTTTCTACTTCTTTTTTATTGAATCCTTCACATTACTCACAACCTCTTGTCCACATGTTTATATATGTATAGCCTGGAAATGTGCAATTTACATATATGTATTGGTGATCCTTCATGTTACTACCTGCAAATTATTTAGCTCTTTCAAACATTTGTGACACAATTTTTTTTTTGTAAGCAAGTTATATATTAAAAGGAGTATAAAGGGTACTCAACCTGATTACAAAGGAATTGAGATGGAACTCGACAAAAAAGAGAGATTACCAACCAATTGAAACTTACGACATGAAAAACAAAGGGTCTTTGTCGAACTCATACAAATTACAATTGAGTTGGGTAATTTCACCTATAAAGGTCCATCTCCAAACTGTGTACTTGATCTTCCACACAACATCCGCTATATTCCAAGTATAATTCTTAAATATAATTCCATTCCGGAGACTCCAAAGGTTCCAACACACCGCTAGCCAAATACATCCTTCTTTTCCCGGTTTAACACCTTTAGATTTACAAAACCCCAACCAATCCAAAAAGCTACCCAAAGCACCATCCCCCAACCGGAAAGAAATATCCAACCAATTAGCTATCTCCCTCCAAACAAATAGAGGTATTGCGTCGTCGGTTTCTAACAATCTTAATTTGTGACACAATTAATTGTATGATTAAGATGAAACATCATTTCTACAAGGGTAGTAAAAAATATCTCAAATAAAAATTTCCACTAAATAAATAAAAATTAAAAGTAATAAATAAAAAGAAACGAGAACAAATTTATTAATTCAACAAATGAATATACACACATTTAATGTCCACTCCCACAAATTAACTATATCAAAAGATTTTTAAAATTCTCATATATATATATATATATATATATATATATATATATATATATATATATATATAATAGGCCGAAGACCCTTACTTAGTAGTCATTTCTTTAGTGGATATGCGTTCAACCTCAATTTTATTATTCTCCACCATATTCAAGACAACTGGGAATTTAATCCTTTGTTTTTGTGAGCAAGTTGATTCATTAAAAACGAGAACTAAGGGTTCTTAAACCTGATTACAAAAAGATCAAGAACAGGCTCTTGACAAAAAAGATATTGAAAACCAATTGAACCTACGATAAGTAATACAACGGATTTTTACAAAAGTCGTAAAAATTACAATTGGTTTTTGCAATATCACCTATAAAGGACCACTTCCAAAATGTAGTCTTGATATTCCAAACGGTATCAAGAATAGTCCACCTTTGCTTCTTGAAAATAATACTATTCCTAAGAGACCAGATATTCCAACAAACCGCCAACCAAATTACACTCGCTTTCCCCGCTTTCACTTTCCGAGATTTGCAAAAAATAAACCAACTCGAAAAACTATCTTGGAAGCACCCCGGATATATACCCATATTATCCACAAAACCAATCCACTCCCTAATCTCCCTCCAAATCAAATTCACCACTGTACATCCCATAAAAGAATGGACCAACGATTCTTCAACCGAAGAACAAAAGACACAAGCAGAAGAAGAAGAAGAATCCGGAAAAATAATACCTCGCAACTTGAGATTATCTTTAGTTGGAAGTCTTTTCTTGAATAAACGCCACCCAAAAGCCTTGATTTTAGTAGGAACCCCCGACTTCCATAAGATGCTCCAAATCATCTCATCGGCCAAAGCGAAATGACCACTCGCCGCACTGCTGGCGTCTGCGACCAGCCCCTCAACAGAAGCAGTGAGCCTCATCGACTGCGCAAGCCGAGTTTCATCGCCACTGCCATGGATAGCGGAGCTGCTAATAGAACCATGGCAGTGCCTACCGCACCTGTCACACTTGTCTCCGGAACAGAAACAGCACTGCAAAGCACCTGTGTTGTCACCTGCAGAATTAAAAACACTGCCCATTTGAGACAGCATCAGAAAAACTATAGTTTTGCAGCAGACTAACGCACGATTTCACTGAAAAACCTGCATCAACATCCATTTTCCACTTTATAATATCGCGGTTGGTCGAGATCGGGCTACGACCTTCCAGCGACAGACGCAACAACATCAACTCAAAAATCGCCTCCGAACATAACACTTGATTAATTCCCAAATCGCTCCAAACCCAATCCCCATCCACCCAACCTTCCATAGCTCTCACCGACACATATTTGAGCTCCGATGCCTCAAAAACAAGAGGATATCTATCTTTAAGTCAACTATTATCCAACCAATATGCAAACCAAAAAGACGTAGTCAAACCATTTTCGATCTCGACAACACAATTCTTGGCAAAAAAAATCATCCTCTACTTTCTTATCTATAATACCCAAGTCTTTCCACCATACCGAGCTAGCGCAATTGATATTAAAAGAATTATCCCCATTAATTAAAGGCAAGTTAATGTCACCATAACGAGCTTTTAGTAAACGATACCAAAGAGAATTCGTTCCCTTGAGTGTTTAGAAGCATAAATCGTTTTATTATTTTTTATAACGAAGACACTTGTATTATTATAACAAAATATCTTAAATGGTTTTGAAATGGGTTCAACTATACCAAAAGTTGAGATAAAGTTTTTGTTGTTTTACGGTTTTGAAAATTACCCACAGAAGAAATTACCAGTAGGGATGGCAACGAGGCGGGGTGGGGGCGGGTTTAACTATACCCGCATTCGCACTCGCATCCGCCTCCATGTAACACACTCGTCCTCGCCCCCAAACCTAACCGGAGGTAAAAATTTACCGTCCAGATCTGTCCCCAGTGGAGAAAGGGTGCACCAGCACCCGCCCCGCCCCCCACCCGCAAAAAATTAATTGCAATAAAAATTAATAATTTAATTAAAAAATTGATTATTTTAATAAATTATTTAATTATTTAATAAAAAATTTAATTAGTAAATGAGTATTAACTTGATTAATTTGATTATTTTAATTGCAATAAGGGTATTAATAATTTAATTAAAAATACAATTAATAAATTAATATTAAAATAAGTAAAATAAGAGAATTAAAGTAAAATGCATTATCCGGGGGCGGGGCGGGCGGGTCTTAGTGTCTTCCCGCCCCCGCACCCGCACCCGTAGTTAAGAATCGAGTTTCCCCCGCACCTGCACCCGCACCCAATTAAATCGGGTTTTCCCCGTTAATTTCGGGGTGGGCCCGGGCGGGTCCGGGTTTGTTTGCCATCCCTAATTACTAGGTCAAGTCACGGCACTGTCCAAAGTTATGCAAAGCATTCGAACTACCGCGTCAGGATAAAACAACCCAGTTATATACTTTACGATTACTACTTGCATGGTAGATAATCGGTCTAGAAATACACCTTCTGATGGTATAAAGACCAATCGAATATGGTTAATATCACTCATAGTATCTGGTATAATAACCCGTCGTAATAATTTCTCAAATTAAGAGAAATTCTAATAATTCTCTAAAGAGAATTTAATAATGGTTATTTAACCACTCAAAATGATTTCTCCAACAAAGAGAAATTCAAATAATTCTCTAAAGAGAATCCAAAAAATTATACTTGATAATTTTTCAATTCAAATGAAGAGAAATTAACATAATTCTCTAAAGAGAATTCAAGAAAATACTCAAAAAAATTCAACGAGTAGAAAGAAAGGGGGAGAAATTAGCGCTTCAACAATTCGAAAGACGCGGAGTTATGAGAGTGAGGAAGGAAAAAACTCAAAATTAGTTTTTTGTGTGTTTTGAAATGAAATAGAAAACTTCCTTATATAATGAAGTGAGTGAGGAAATATATCTCACGTGAGCAATGTGGAACTAAGGAGGTTTTTCAACTAACACACTAAGTGGTACTTGACTTAAGGATCTTTTTCAAATTCATCTCCCTATATTTAAATATTGAAATAATGTTCCAACAATCCCCCACTTGAATTTAAAAAAGGTGTTTCAGAAGTAACGTCAAACGTTTCTAAGGTTGTGCATAAACAAAAGTGTCTACGACTTGAACCTCTGCGTAGCAGGTATAGGATTCCGATTTAACAAGAGTGACACCATTGTCTTCAACTCTATCTCAGACATCAAACCCGTACACTGTTGAAATAGTATTAGTGTGGGTTTTTGTTATCGTATCCGCAGGGATTGGTTGATATTACCGCCGTTCTACAGTTGGAATTGTTTTAAACATAGAACATAAAAGATGTTTGTTTTTGTTTCGTAACGTAACGATTGCATAAAAAGTTATAAGCAACGGTAAAAGAGTTTTGGTTTTGAAACGATTGTTAAAAACATGTCAAGATTAGGGCTCGATAATCTATTTCGTACGTATTTTCTTAATAAAGCATGTGAACTTATTAACCATAAATATAATCACATATCCTCTTAAGATGTTTCATCTCTAAAACAAATTATGAGTTTTATCATATTGATCCTTAGATGATCTCTCAACCTAACTATCAATATGATAACATTAAGGGATTGATATTCGTGAATATCAACTCACAAAACTATCTCTAAACTTTGTTTGTTGAAAGATGAAAAAGCTAGGTCAATAGTTGAAACATATCTCTCAATAATGATCCAACACAGATATACCATAAAAACAAGGGTTTTCACCATATATTCATCATCAACTTGTTCACATAAAAAAAAATATCAAGAGAAATACATACAAAAGTAAGGATTATCTACCACTAATCTTGACACAAAATTGACTTAGCTACCCATAACCTATCCAACAAAAATTATATATATATATATATATATATATATATATATATATATATATATATATATATATATATATATATATAATAGGCCTAAGACCCTTAATTATTAGTCATTTCTTTAGTGGATATGCGTTCAACCTCAATTTTATTATTCTCCACCATATCCAAGACAACTGGGAATTTAACCCTTAAGTGTTTAGAAGCATAAATCGTTTTATTATTTTTTATAACGAAGACAGTTGTATTATTATAACAAAATATCTTAAATGGTTTTGAAATGGGTTCAACTATACTAAGAGTTGAGATAAAATTCTTTAACCACATTGAATGGGCTACAACACCATACAGTGCAACAAGCTCTACTTGCATCTTGGATAAGGCACTTAAAGTTTGTTTAACGTTTTTCCAAAATATAGCACCACCATAGAAGTTGACTTCTCATCATTAAGACATCTAGCAAAGTTGGCATCAGAATATCCAACCACCTTTAAATCATCAACTTCCTTGTAGATAAGCATATAGTTTTTTGTCTTCTGCAAGTACCACATTACCTTCTTAGCAACAACTCAATGAGTATATCCATGGTTAGACAAATACCTACCCAATATGCTCACAACAAATGATAAATCAGGTCTTGTACACACTTGAGCATACATCAGACTACCAATTGTGCTAACATATAGAACATTTGACATTGCATTCATTTCAATGTTGTTCTTGGGTCACTGATCCCTACTAAGTTTATCTTCTTAACTACTGGAGCATCTTCAAGTTTGTAAGTCTCGATATTAAATATTTTTAGGTTTAAATATACAACACTCCCTGCAATGTAGGCAAGTTTCGCTTTACCCCCCTGTAATAATTTTTTTTTGATCCCCCCTATAAATTTTTTTTGTTTTACTCCCCTAAGCGTGCAATTTGAACACTGAATCTGGGGGTAAACCTAAAAAAAATATTACACGGGGGAAAAAAATTAAAAATCGCCTATGTTGCAAGAGGTGTTGTATATTTAACCCATCTTTTTAAAACTCTATCAATGTATGTCCTTTGAGATAAACCTAAGAAGTTTCACCTAATACAAAAAGGTTTCACCTAGATCTTTCATACCAAAAGAAGTGGAATGGTTTTATTTGTCTCCATTATCAAATCAAGGATATTATTGAAAAGTAGAATGTCATCCACATAAAGAACAGGGAAGATAAATTTACTCCCATAAACCTTAAGATATATACATCGATCCGCCTTATTTTTTCAAAACTCATGGAAGTGACAATTTCATCAAACTTAATACAGAAGCTTGTTTTAATACATATATAGACTTTTTTAAACTTATATATTATATGTTCTTTATTATTCTCTATGAAACACTCAAGTTGTTTCATGTACACGTCCTCTTAGAGATTTCCATTTAAGAAAGTCGTATTAACATCCATTTGATGAAGTTCCAAATCATAATGAGCTACAATATACATTATGATTCTAAAAGAATCCTTCAATGATATAAGAGAAAATGTTTCTTTATAATCAATACCTTTATTTTGGATAATCATTTTAGCCACTAATATTGATTTAAAGCATTCCACGTTCCCCTCGACATCTTTCTTAGTTTTAAACACCCTTGTGCATCTGATGTATTTGAAACAATTAGGAAGTTCCATAATCTCCCACGCACTATTGTGATTCATGTAAATTATTTCATCATTTGTAGCCTCAATCCATTTATCAGACAAATCGCTAGAAATTTCCTCACTATAATTTTTTAGATCTGGAAAACATTTTATGTTTGAATCATTCTCCTCTAAAAAAGTATAGTAATCGTTGTTGGACATATGACTCCATACATAAGAGGATTGGTGAATTATAGAGGTTTGAAAATTGAAGATTTAAAATAAAATCATTTGAGAAATTATAGTTTAAAACCATTTTACAAAAACAGTTGAAAATGCAGCAGAAGTTCAAAGTAAATAACTGGAAAATAAAGAAATAATGGAAGAGAAATAACACCGAATAATTTTATAGGTTCGGCCAAGAAGACTTAATCATGTGCACAATAGTTGATCTTGAGAGTATCCATTATGCTTGAGAGATTTTAGAAGGTTATTACCACAAACCCCCTTATACAAGAAGTGAAGTTTCAGACTAAGTTCTGATCAAACAATGAACACGAGTTAAAGCGGTTAGTCTTCACACCTAATAGAGATTTTGCACAGGCTGGTCTCGAACCAAGACAAAGTTTGAGTTATCTATCCTCCAAATCGAACCGGGTTTTACTGGCTGACCATAAACTTTTCCTCTCTTTCACATTCTGAAGCTTCAAGTCTTGGCATCAATATCTTTGATTTTAGCATCACACAAGAGCCTTGAGTCTTCTAAATGATACTTGAGATATCTCTATGTTGATTACCATCATCTAAGAGTTTGAAAGGTTAATCCATGGGTTATCCTTGAAACTTAAGTCTTCGCCTGAGATTCGTTGAACTACATTGTTTACTTTAAACAAATGTTTATATTGATTCGGGAGTATAGCTTGATTAACAATCTTGTGCATATTTAACGGCTTGAGCTATCTTTAGCAATTGCTTGACTTCAAGTGTTTTCATCATCAAAACTAAGCAGTTACTAGTTGACATACATCCTTGCTATCCATAAGTTTTACCATCTTGGATCACTTGAATTGTACCTGCAAGAACATAGATCCTCATTCTCCCTCTTTTTTATTATGAAAGTGTGTCTCTCTGGGAGGTGGTAAAAGAGAAAATAGATAGATAAAATATGGATTTGTTAAACTCCCCGTCACATGAGTAGAGAGTATACTCTACTCCCCCTGAGAGTATACTTCACCCCCTTGTCATAATCAAAAAGGCGGATAAATATGATAGACAGTATTGTAAATATGCAAGAACATACTTCGCATAGACCAATCATATATTGCTAAAGAAGAGAGAACATGTAGATATAGTAACTAGATTGAGTTTAGTCAAATAAGAAACTCTTTCAATAATTGAAAGCATGCATAATAAAAATGAGAACAAGAAATGGAATGGAGGAATGGAAAAAAAAAATAGGAAAGGAAAAGAACAATAACTAAACAAGAAAATAACTAATTTGCCCCTTCATCATCATTGCTTGAACCAATAGGAGATATAAGTCGGGTTGCAACGAGCTCGTCGGTGAGGCGATGAATACTTGAGTTAGTCTTCCTTTGCATCTTTATCATTTGTTGTTAATTATGGAAGATTTTGTTGAGAATAAAGAGGAGTAGGTTGAAGGAATTTGTTATCAGAATCCTCTATGTTTACATTATCTTCTTGTTGTTGATAAGTAGGATCTATTTTGGTTATCTTTGGTGGTAGCGCAATTAATGCTCCTGTGAAGAAGATGTTCATTATCAATCTTAGATTAAGTTTTGATGAAGACAAAAGCTTATCAATGAAGAAAGTTTTAAGAACAAAAATATTGAAATCAAATATCAAGATTGCATAAGTTTTGGATATCAAAGGATTGAATTATGAAGTTTGAGGTACCAATGGAATTTCATTTGTGTATATATGTTAGGTGCTCAAAACATTTTCATCTAAATCATTCCTAATATGTTTGCATGCATGGTTTCAAAGTGGCACCTTTAACTTTGGAAAATTTTCAAATTTTTGGAAAGGTAAATCGATTTATCTCCCTATGTAAATCAATTTACATGTTTTCTATTTGAAAATCTTATTTTCGTAATTATGGTGTTTTGAAACTGCCGCAGTCTTAATTTTTTTTTAAATAACATATTGGTTCGTAAACTGTGGCAATTTGAAACCATTGCAATTTTACTATTTTCTGAATCAATACATTGGTTCGTAAACTGTGTCAGTTTGAAACCGACGTAATTTGCACAATTTTTTTGAAATTACATACTATTTTGAAAAATATGAATCATTGTGATTCCTAATCATTGCCAATGATCATGAAACTTTTCCAAAACATTGCATCAAATCAAAGAGGCGTGATGAGATGTATTTAAGTCAAAATACATCACTTTTTCATATAATTTAAACAAGTTTTTTTAAGTGTTCATATATTCATTACAATGAAACTTTATACATAAATTTCATATCATTGAAAAAGAGTTTCATTTAATTATTTTAAGCAATTATGTATGTGTGTGTATCTGTGTGTGTGTGTGTGTGTGTGTGTATGTGTGTGTGTGTGTGTGTGTGTGTGTGTGTGTGTGTTTGGATTGTGATTAAGAGAAAAAGAATATCAAATTGATTATCTTTGGAATTTAATTCAAGAAATAGCTTTCTTCATTTCCATACAAGTGTGTCTATTGATTTTCATCATAGTGTGTTGCTAAAAGGTGTTTGTAAATAGGAAGTGGTGTACTTTCTATTTTGTGAAAAAGTTCTTAGAATTGGTTTGATTCAAAGTCCACCATAGGGTTGATGCTTGTGAAATAAAGGAAGTGGTGTTCTTCTTTGTTATATTAGAATATTGTAGGATAGGTATTGGTGTGAGGTGTAACACCCTAAACCCTCGAGACAATTAATAATAAAATATCAGAGTAAAATAAAACATACAATCATTTAGGATGCTACTTTCACCAAATACCTATTCATGCATACGATATGTAACACGTAGATATTATCAATAAAACCATACTTAATTAATCTTCTCATATAGCAGCGGAATTCAACTAAAACATAACATGTGTAACACCACATAATCATCATCAAGCAAATAAAGTGGTAACAAATAATGAAACAGATAACGACAAGTGTTCCTAATCCCCAATGTTACACATCAGAGCAGACGCCGACACGACGAAATAACAGAGAAGACTCCATCTTCACTAACTTCAACTCCGCACTAATCCTGCTTATCTGCACGTTACCCACGTGGAGGTAACATTCAAACAGAAGGGGTGAGATTCTCAAATCAACATAAGAAATGCATAAGATAAGTATGAAAGAACATAATCCATATACGACTCGCCATATCACCACAACATCAGCACGAATACAATTTTCCACACAAATAGACAATCATATGCACTACAACATAACACAATGCAATGCAATGAGACCCACGACTTGACTCAATGCATGTGGTACCAATTCGATCCCTTTTTCATGATCATAATTCCCGTCAGAATTTCTATATCAGTCGCTCACACCCCACATGGGCACACGACATCCGTGATCGCTCACACCCCACATGGACACACGATCACCTCAACAACAACAACAACAACAACAATACGATTTTATTTCAAAGAATCCCGGTAAGACGCTCACACCCCACATGGGCACATGACTTATCACACAACTTATGCAACATGGCATGCATACAACAACAACATACGACGACAACTAAATACATATGACTAACAATGCATCAATACATCATACTCCAACTATCTAACACGCAGCATATACCTACCAGCACATACAACAACAACAATCCACAACCGTAACACACATACACACAACTGAATTCATCATTCCAATGTACAACACATAACACATACACGAAAACTCAATTAACGTATCAAATGGTTGGAATTCTGGTACTGAAGTTAATTTTAACAAAAAGTATGTGAAACCAGGGAACCTGGGTCGAACTTCCCCACCACACATCCCAGAATTTCTCTTCTTTCCCTTCGTTAGCTACTTCATTCGCTTAGCGAATCTGGGGCGAACATTCGTCCAGCGAACTTTTATTCGCACTGTGAACAACGTGATTCTGTAATTCTGCAGTTGCGATTCCCACACGAATCAGCCCTAACCCTTCTCCGTTTTCACTCACAAACATTCCAAAAATACACATACAATCACAAGTTTTCATATAAACAAACAGGTATACATAAACCATAATTCAACCGGTCAATTTATGCATTTTTTTCTCTTATCGAAACCTCTGATACGCAAAACCCCCAATCCCAAATCAATACAACCAACACATAGGGATGATCCTAAAGGTTTATCTACCCTAATACAAACATTATACAACCCTTAAGAGATTAAAGAACCCCACCCTTACCTTAGAGTTCTTGACGAAAACCTCGGCCCCAGCAGTGGCTTTTCTCCTCCCTTCTGCCCTAGCTCTCCTCTTTCTCTTTCTCAGCTTTTCACGTACTCAATGAGTTCTCCCCCTAATTCCTTCTTTTCTATTTTCTTTTCTAATATCCCTTTATTATTATTATTATTATTATTATTATTATTATTATTATTATTATTATTATTATTATCGTTTCAATATTGTTATTATTATTATTATTATTATTATATTAATTAAATAATAATAACAATATCCCTTAATAATTTAAAATAATAATATTAACCAAATGACTATTCTCACCACACCACCAAGTTCTACCTAATTGGTCACACACCCCCAACTAGGAGTGTTCGTGGTTCATAAACTGCACCGAACCAAACCACATTTATAGTTCAATTCAGTTTATAATAACCATTTCAATAAAAATGCAGTTAACTGCTAAAATGGTTTCAATTCAGTTTAAAACTGGTTTAGAACCAGTTTGTGTTTATAAACTAGTTATAATCAGTTTGCAATTATAAATCAATTTTATAATTAAAACTCTTTTAAAATCAATTTTTTTAATTTAATAAAAAAATGTTAATTTAAAAAAATATAGAATATTTGAAAAATTTATTCAAAAATAATAATAATTTTTCTGAATAATTTAGAATTTTCTGAATAAAAAAATTTAAATTTTTTTTATTTTTCCAAAAAAATTATTTTTTTTTATTTTTCGAAAAAACAATTCCAGAATAAAAAAAAAATCAATTTTTTTTTATTTTTCAGAAAAAAAACATTCAGAATAAAAAAAATTTAATTTTTTTTTATTTTTCGAAAAAACAATTTCACAATAAAAAAAAATTAAATTTATTTCGAAAAAAAATTAAAATAAAAAAAATATATATTTTTCAAAAAAAAATTTAATTTTTTTATTTTTCATATAAAAATTAATTTTTTATTTTTTGAAAAATAAAAATTCAGAATAAAAAAATATTTTTTTTAATTTTCGAAAAAAGAATTTTCTGAATAAACAATTTTTTTTTGTTTTTTATTTTTCAAAAAAAAAATTAATATTTTATTATTTTTTGAAGAAAAAAAATTGCAGAATAAGAAAATATTTATAATTTTTTTTATTTTTTGAAAAAAAAAATTCAGAATACTTTTGTTTTTTATTTTGTTTTTTATTTCAAAAAAATAATTTCATATCTTTTTTTGTTTTTTAAAAGATAAGTTCAGAATAAGAAAAATTAAAAGTTTTTTTATTTTTCAAAAAAAAAAGTTTTTTTTTATTTTTCGGAAAAAAGAAATCCTGAATAAAAATAATTAAATTTTTTTTTTATTTTTCAAAAAAAAAACTTTCAAAATTAAAAAAAAAATATTTTTTTTTTAAATTTGGGGAAAATTGTTTTTTTTTAATTATTTCCAATTTTTTTCCACTCTCAATAGTTTTTCTTCTTTTTGTATGAAAAACTTATTTATATAATTAAAGCAGTTTATAAAAAAAAAACTGGTTATGAACCGGTTTTAAACTGAATTAGAACTGTTTGAATTAAATGGTTCAGTTTATTAACCATTTAAGTTGTTTAGTTTTTATATGGTGCAATGCAATTCAGTTTAGTAATATAGTTTGGTTAACCACATTTTTGCACACCCCTACCCCCAATATCTTAATCCCTATAATTCTAAGCTCACTACCCATACTAAGGGCAACCCCAAACACAATCACACGCAATTGCACAACAACGTATAATTCCAATTACGAAAAACAATAAAATAAACCGGGGTGTTACAACTCTCCCTCACATAGAATATTATCGTACTAAAAAATTTACCTCATACGAACAACTCCGGATACGACTCTCACATCCTGCTCTCTAACTCCCAAGTCATATTTCCACCGGCAGCGCCTCCCCACACTACCTTCACAAGGGTGACCTCTTTACCCCTCAATTGCTTTACCTCGCGGTCTTCAATCTGTATTGGTAAGGCCTCAACCGTAAGGTTATCCCTTACTTCCACATTATCCATCGGAATCACATGCGACGGATCTGGAACATACTTCCGAAGCTGTGATACATGGAATACATCGTGCAAATTCGACAAATTGGGTGGCAACGCCACTCTGTAGGCAACAGTTCCAACTCTTGCAGAAATCTGATATGGGCCAATAAACCGAGGAGTAAGCTTCCTCGACTTCAACGCACGTCCAACACCGGTCACCGGGGTGACTCTCAAAAACACATGGTCTCCTTCTTGGAACTCGAGATCTTTCCTCCTCTTATCATGGTAGCTCTTCTGCCTACTCTACGAAGCTTTCATCTTCTCCCGAATCAGCTTCACCTTTTCGGTAGTCTACTGAACAATCTTAGGTCCAAGTACTACACTCTCACCAGAGTCATGCCAACACAAAGGCGTCCGACACCTCCGACCGTACAAAGCTTCAAAAGGCGTCATCCCAATACTGGAATGATAACTGTTATTATAAGTGAACTCAATCAGCGGAAAATGGTTATCCCAAGCACCTCCTTGTTCAAGCACATAAGCCCTCAACAAATCCTCCAAAGATTGTATAGTTTTCTCCGTCTGTCCATCCGTCTGCGGGTGATAAGCTGAGCTCAATCTCAGTTTCGATCCCAAGGCTTCCTGCAAACTTTCCCAAAATCTGGAAGTGAACCTTGGATCTCTATCCGACACAATACTCAACAAAACTCCATGCAGCTTCACAATCACCTGGATATAAATCTCTGCCAGCCTTTGCAAAGGAAAACTGATATTGATCAGAATGAAATGTGTCGATTCGTCAATCTATCCACCACTACCCAAATGGAATCATGTCCTCTCGGCGTATTAGGCAACCCGATCACAAAATCCATATAAATGTTGTCCCACTTCCACTTTGGAATATCTAACGGTTGCATCAACCCAGCAGGTTTCTGATGTTCCACCTTCGACTTCTGACAAGTCAAACAAGCATACACAAACTTAGCCACGTCACGTTTCAATCCAGGCCACCAAAATATCTTCTTCAAGTCTTGATACATCTTTGTAGCTCCTGGATGGATACTCAAGCTACTCCTATGACTTTCTTCTAGGATCATTCTTTTCAACTCAGGATCATCAGGAATACAAATCTTATCACGGAACCTCAACACATCTTGTTCATCCACTTTGAATTCGTTACTTCTTGTCTGTTCATTACTGATCATCAAATCCACCAATTTCACATCCAATTTCTGACCCTCTCTGATACTATTAAAAAATTCATTGTTGATCTTCAGCATACCCAGCATCACACAATACGGTGTCTGTTCACAAACCAAACTCATATCTCTGAACTGTTCAATTAATTCCAATTCTTTAACCATCATAGCATACATATGCAAAGTTTTTCGACTCAAAGCATCAGCCACGACATTAGCTTTACCGGGGTGATAGTTTAAGCCAAAATCATAATTCTTTAAGAATTCTAACCACCTTCTTTGTCTCATATTCAATTCCTTCTGATCAAACAGATACCTTAAGCTCTTATGATCACTATACACCTCAAATCTGGAACCATAAAGATAGTGCCTCCAAATTTTTAATACGAATACCACTGCATCCAATTCCAAATCATGAGTTGGATAATTCCTCTCATGGACCCTTAACTGTCGTGAAGCTTAAGCTACAACCTTTTCATTATGCATTAACACACCTCCTAAACCCATCAAAGAAGCGTCGCAATACACCACAAATGGTTCACTTGGTTCGGGTAGAATTAAAACTGGAGTTGTAGTCAATCTCTTCTTCAGTTCAATGAAACTCTTCTCACAGTGGACATCCCACACAAACTCTTTACCTTTACAAGTTAACTGAGTCAACGAAAGTGCCAACTTCAAAAAGCCTTTAATAAACGTGCGGTAATAACCAGCCAAGCCTAAAAATCTTCTAATCTCAATGGCCGACTTCGGAGCTTCCCAAGGCGATACACTTGGTCTCACAAATTTCTTTTCTAACAACTCTTCCAGTTGCTTCTTCAGCTCTGTTAATTCTGATGCCGACATTCTGTATGGTGCCATAGAAATAGGTATGGTACCAGGGACAAGATCAATAGCAAACTCCACTTCTCTCTCTGGCGGTACATCAGCAATATCATCCAAAAACACTTCTGGAAATTCACGTACCACCTGTAATTCATTAATCACCGACTCGCTCTCCACGGACAAGGATGCAAACATTGCAAGCGCCTGAGCTTCTTCTTCTAAGATCCTTCTCAACTCTCTAGCAGATATAAAACCATCTTCTTCCCTTTCTTCAGTAGCAAGGAATCGCACTGACTTGTTAAAATAGTTAATATGAACATGATTGAACTCCAACCAGTTCATACCCAAGATCACATCGAGACCCCCCAACGATAAGCAAATAAGATCCACACCAAAGTCCTTATCAAAGAATGATAGTGGACAATTCAAACAGACTAAGGAAGTGGTCACCGATCTCTTTGCAGGAGTTTTGACAACCATCTCTAACTTCATAGGAGAAGCGACAAGGCCTAGCCTTCTCACACAATCAGCAGCAATAAAAGAATGAGTAGCACCAATATCAATAACATCAATCAAAGGCATATTATTAATATAGCATGTACCTCTGATCACTTTGTCGTCACTGGAAGTCTGAGTCCCTGACAAAGCGAACACATTTCCTCCAGTCGAAGCTTGCTTTGGTTTCTGGCAACGGGTACTAATATGGCCCTGTTCTCCACAGTTGTAATAAGTCACCACATTCACTTTGCAGTCAGCAATCAAATGTCCTGCCTATCCGCACTTGAAGCATTTCTTCACATCACTCGTGCACTCACTGACACGATGACCAAGCTCACCACACTTGTAACACTTAAGAGGAGCAGGGGCACCTCCCCCACTCGACTTCTTACCATCAGCATGTTTCTGTTTACCTTTCTCAGTTGGAGCTGCATAAGGCTTCCCACGGTTCATTGGTTGTTTTCCCCTCTTCTCAGACAGCCCTTTATAGTGAGCCGATCGAGCCTTACTATCTTCTTCAAAGATCCTACAATAATCCACCAAATCTGGAAAACTTCGGATTCTTTGATAACCAATCGCCTGTTTGATCTCATTCCTCAAACCTGACGCACTTTGAGAACTCAGCAGTTGCCGCACTGTAGTGAGAGTAAAACTTAGCCAGATCTGAGAATTTGGTAGCGTACTCCGTAACCGTCATGTTACCCTGCTTCAGTTCCAGAAACTCAATTTCTTTCTTTCCTCAGACATCTTCAGGAAAATATTTCCTCAAGAACTCCCTATTGAACACAACCCAAGTGATTGCCTCCCCTGTTGCTCCCAACAGTTGACGAGTGCTAACCCACTAATCATCAGCTTCCTCAGCCAGCATGTGAGTACCTAACCGCACCTTCTGTGCTTCAGGACATTCCATAACCCGAAAGATTCTCTCGATCTCCTTGAGTCAAGTCAGCGCTCCATTCGGATCATATCTTTCTTTGAAGTTAGGCAGTCTATTCTTCCGAAACTCGTCATTCTCACTAGCATGAGGCGGGTTCTGTACCGCCTGAGCAACAGCCTGTAAAGCAGCAGCAATAGCATCATCGTTCCTTCCAGCCATTCTAAATCTGTTACACACCAAAAACAGAATACAATGGTTAAGGAAACGACGTCGACAATAATCAACTGTCACACGACAACGACTCGACAACTTGGTCGGACGGATCGACCTGCTCTGATACCACTATGTAACACCCTAAACCCCCGCGACAATTAATAATAAAATATCAGAGTAAAATAAAACATACAATCATTTAGGATGCTACTTTCACCATATACCTGCTCATGCATACGATATGTAACACGTAGATATTATCAATAAAACCATACTTAATTAATCTTCTCATATAGCAGCGGAATTCAACTAAAACATAACATGTGTAACACCACATAATCATCATCAAGCAAATAAAGTGGTAACAAATAATAAAACAAATAAAGACAAGCGTTCTGAATCCCCAATGTTACACATCAGAGCAGACGCCGACACAACAAAATAACAGAGAAGACTCCATCTTCACTAACTTCAACTCCGCACTAATCCTGCTTATCTGCACGTTACCCACGTGGAGGTAACATTCAAACAGAAGGGGTGAGATTCTCAAATCAATATAAGAAATGCATAAGATAAGTATGAAAGAACATAATCCATATACAGCTCACCTTATCACCACAACATCAGCACGAATACAATTTTCCATACAAACAGACAATCATATGCACTACAACACAACACAATGCAATGCAATGAGACCCACAACTTGACTCAATGCATGTGGTACCAATTCGATCCCTTTTTCATGATCATAATTCCCGTTGGAATTTCTATATCAGTCGCTCACACCCCACATGGGCACACGACATCCGTGATCGCTCACACCCCACATGGGCACATGATCACCTCAACAACAACAACAATAACAATACGATTCTATTTCAAATAATTCTGATAAGACGCTCACACCACACATGGGCACACGACTTATCACACAACTTATGCAACATGGCATACATACAACGACAACTAAATGCATATGACTAACAATGCATCAATACATCATAATCCAATTATCCAACACGCAGCATATACCTGACAGCACATACAACAACAAAAATCCACAACCGTAACACACATACACACAACCGAATTCATAATTTCAATGTACAACACATAACACATACTCGAAAACCCAATTAACACATCAAATGGTTGGAATGCTGGTACTGAAGTTAATTTTAACAAAAAGTATGTGAAACCAACTTTCCAACAATTCGAACGGCGGCTAAAACGGACATACGGATTAAAAGTTATGAATTTTTAAAATTAGGAAAATTATGTTCGTAACAGCAGCAAACAGCAATGTCATGCTCGCTGCGAGTTCGCTCTGCGAACTGCCCTTCGCTAGGAGTTCTCTTAGCGAACTTGCTAGCGAATAACTCCTCCCATACAAAAACCAGAGACTCACGTTTTTCTCTCCTCATTCGCTTCTCATTCGCCCAGCGAACTAGAGTTCGCCAGGAGTTCGCCCAGCGAACCTGGGTCGAACTTCCCCACCACACATCCCAGAATTTCTCTTCTTTCCCTTCATTTGCTACTTCATTCGCTTAGCGAATCTGGGGCGAACATTCGCCCAGTGAACTTTTATTCGCACTGCGAATAGCACGATTCTGCAATTCTGCAGTTGCGATTCCCACACGAATCAGCCTCAACCCTTCTCCGTTTTCACTCACAAACAGTCCAAAAATACACATACAATCACAAGTTTTCATATAAATAAACAGGTATACATAAACCATAATTCAACAGGTCAATTTATGCATTTTTTCCTCTTATCGAAACCTCCGACACGCAAAACCCCCAATCCCAAATCAATACAACCAACACATAAGGATGATCCTAAAGGTTTATCTACCCTCATATAAATATTATACAACCCTTAAGAGATTAAAGAACATCACCCTTACCTTAGAGTTCTTGACGAAAACCTTTGCCTTAGCAGTGGCTTTTCTCCTCCCTTCTGCCTTAGCTCTCCTTTTTCTCTTTCTCAGCTTTTCACGTACTCAATGAGTTCTCCCTCTAATTCCTTCTTTTCTATTTTCTTTTCTAATATCCCTTTATTATTAATATTCTTATTATTATCGTTTCAAAATTATTATTATTATTATTTTACTAATTAAATAATAATAACAATATCCCTTAATAATTTAAAATAATAATATCAACCAAATGACTATTCTCACCACACCACCAAGTTCTACCTAATTGGTCACACACCCCCAACATCTTAATCCCTATAATTCTAAGTTCACTACCCATACTAAGGGCAACTCCAAACACAACCACACACAATTGCGCAACAACATATAATTCCAATTACGAAAAATAATAAAATAAACCGGGGTGTTACATGAGGCTTGTACAAATATCTAATATGGTGGAAAATCCTTCAAGATTTGAAGGGGATAGATGTACCATTAGTTGATAAGGGGAACTAGTATAATTACTTGTATCATTTACTTTTATGCCCTTTAACTTTCTACATAACATCATTCTAAACAGAGTGCAATGCATCACTTGTTTTCGAAAAAGTAAAAATGAAAAGGAACTTGCATAAAATACAAGAAAAATTGAGAAAGTATAATTCATCCCCCTTATTAGAATGCACTCTATTTTTACAACTCCATTTCAATTTTGTACCTCATCTAATTTAAAGTGCCTTTTCCTATTGTTAAGTGTCTTATTTCTGATTCCTCCTCCTCTAGATCTAAGCCAATACACTCCATCATTTTCATAAATAATTCACTATATGGAAGAAGCGTGTTTTTATTTTCACATCACTAACGCGATTCTTTTTAGTTCATTTATCCAAGAACCATACTATCGGTATACTAGATTTGTTTAATCGAGTAGAGTTGCTTTTTCTTGGGAAAAGCACATGATTCATCACACAGTGAATCTAACGAATTTTTGGGCATATAATGTCAATGGTGAATAGAGTAGGAATGATAGTGTTTGGATGTTCCAAGAAAAGGATGGAGGCTGAAATAGAATTCAAGTTATTACCTTCTTCGCTATCATCAAAGTTGGGGTCGGTGTAGGGAAGGTTGCATACTTTGGTGAACTATTTAAAGGTTAACTATATTTGGTGCTTCTTCACTTCAGAGGCGAGAACTCCACCTAATGGTTGAGGCTTTAGTAGATCATTTTCATTGGAATGGGGAATCTTTCTTTAGGAAATTCATAGACAAAATTCTTCAATCCCACATCCACAAAGGCTTGAACATGCTCATAATATATTAAGACTTTATCATTTAGGTATTGAGACTCAAGAATATCTCTTTTAGCATAGTGATGATTGAAGTTGTTCTCTTGATCTTGGGATGAGAAAAATTCATATAAGTATGTGGATAGTGTGAGTGCAACTTTCCATTAGATGTATTTTGAATGATATCAAAACTAATATAACTTAGCATTAATGTATATTGAACGGTATCCTCTGATTCTAAATGTGCATCTTAGCATTAGGAAGCATTAAAATATTTTGGAAACAGTTCATACATCATAAATGCATTAAAAATAAGGTTTTTATGAAAACGCTACAACATAGGTCGACACATACATGTTAAGGTCGACCTATAGAAGCTTGCTCTTCAGCATAGGTCGATGTAGCGAGCGATTTTGGACGCGGTTCTTAAGCGCTGGTTGCTCTCTGCGGTTTGAGCTTAAACTACAGGTCGATTCATTTTTTATCCTATTGTGAGCTGAATAAGGAAGGGAAATAGATGTCTCCAATTAACCCTGCTTTGCATACTGAGTTTAAACAGCGGTCTGTTAGGTTACGGATGCTATCAATGTGGGGGGGCCTTTGTACTGGTTATTTGTATTTTCGCCAATACTGTTTTCTTTCTTCTTTTTTTACCTGGGCAGAAGGTTTCTGGCGGGGAACAAGGATTAGGATGTTAGGACTGATGCTTTTGAATTACTGCTTTTAATTGATGGAGATATGGGATTTGGGTTTTTTGTTGATTGCGCTCGCTAAGATCTTTTCTTTCGATCTTATGCCTATGTATTCCCGTTTACCGAAACAGGGAAATCAGAGCGTTCGTAGTTCCTCCTATTCTATGGGAGGAAATGGGTGTTTTGGTGTCTTGTTCAAAGCCCAAGACGCGAAGCGAAAGGTGGTTTGTATCTTGTTTAAAGCCCAAGATGTGAAGCTGAAAGGACCTCGACTTTAGAGAGAATTTGTCATCTCTAAAGAAGGGAGAAGGAGAATTACTTTAACTGGGATACGCGGATCTGAGCAATGCCATAATTTCTGAAGAAAGGATTTTAACCTGAAGGAGAAGACTTTAACTCAGTGTAGAGCAATGACATCTTTCCTTAGGAATTTCTCATGCTAAAAGAGGGACAGTGGCATGGATATAGATGATCCAGAGGCTTGCCGCTTACAGCGATTAGATGAAAGGAAAGGAGTTGTTGATGTTTGTGTACTGTGAACGAGGCACAGCTTTGATGCTAAAAGGTTGATTGGATCAACCAGTGGTTTTCTTATACAAAGCCTAAGAGGAGGCTAATTTCCGCTAGGAAAATCATTATACAAAGCCTAAGAGGAGGCTATTTTGTGTCTCGTACAAAGCCCGAGAGAGAGGCTAAAAGTTTTTGACCCGACGATAGAGTCGTTTGGTATCTCGTATAAAGCCCGAGATGGAGGCAAAAAGATTGTTTGGCTCAATAAGAACCTTTTTGTATCTCGTACAAAGCCCGAGATGGAGGCGAAAAGTTTGACTCAACAAGAGAGTCTTTGATACTCAACAAGAGAGTGTTTTTGTATCTCGTACGAAGCCCGAGATGGAGGCTAAAGGTTTGTTTCAGTTGAGTGACAGATCCAATATACTGATTTTAAAAGAGAAAATCAGTTCTTATATGAGCAACATTGTACTCAGGGATTTGATTTGAGGATCAGGGATATTTCCTTCTCTTTGAGGAAACGAAAAATCCAAAGGGTATTGAGACTGTCCGAGTCTGCGGGTTTCCTTCCTATTTAACGAAGGGGTGCTTGAGAATGTCTTTGAGACTCAAGGAAGTTAGACTGTCCAAGTCTAGAGTTTTATCTTTTGTACTATGCTTTGAGAAACAGTAGTAGACTCTATGAAAGGACTGTTCTATGAGGATGACTAGGTTCTGTTCCTATACCTCTAGGAGGTCGTCGGGACAATTTGTACGAAGCCCAAGAGGAGGCTAGAAACTTTTAAGAAGCCGACGGGTCCTTGTACGAAGCCCAAGAAGAGGCTATCATTCCCGAAGGAAGAGATCATTATACGACGCCTAAGAGGAGGCTGTGAATACTTCTAAGAAGCCGTAGTGTCCTTGAATAATGCCCAAGATGAGGCCGATGCTTTTAAGAAGTCCGTGGGTCTATCACCTCCTTTCCATTAGGAGAGATAACTCTTTTAAAGATAAAAACCACTGGTAAACGTGCGAGGTTTACTATCCAGCGACTTTTAACTTTTAAAGAGGGTTCCTTAGTTAAGGTCCAAGATTATGACCGTAGTGGGTACCCAAACCCCGAGACATTCAAGGCAAGCTATCCACAAGGAATAGATCAAGTCAGGAAAGTTCGAGAATTTGGAAGAAACTCAAAGATGCCATTCACGGAGAATACATTTATCTTGGGGAGTAGAGCTTCTTGACGATTCCTAAGGAGGACAGCCGAAGAGAAAACTGTATCTGGTGCTCCTATTGGGGATCTAGGCGTCTATTTCTACGAATAAATGAAACGGCGTCACCTAGTTCTAGACGTAGTTGCCGGGGAAACTCGAAATATCTATACTATTATTACACAGTAGATATGAGTTTATGAAAGGAGACTTACAGTGAGCAGCCCCACAATACAGTTTATAATATGAAAGCAGTAAATGAAAGCGATAACCACTTACTCGGTTGGAGTGCTTCCATGTTGTTTGGTTAGTTGTTCAACAAAGAAAGATTGAAAACAACAGTATATTCAAAATCAAAGGAGAAAGTGCTTTGAAAAAGAAAGATTTGGGGCTTACAGCTCAAGGAGAGGCCCAGGGTTTTATCAGTGAGCGCACTGTTGAATTTGTACAGAGGGACTTATACAAGTGACTGGGGCCCAAAAAGGTTTTCTGTACAAAGGGATGGGTCTTAACTCTCTCAAGAGGCCCAAAAAGGTTTAAAGAAAAAGAGTGGGGCTTATAACACGAGGGTAGGACCAAATGATTTTTTCGTTTAAAAATGGCGATCGCGCCGAGGTTTTCTTTTAACGCAGAGGGACTTATACAATAAGTGAGGCCCAAAATGTTTTGGTTAAAAGGGGGATTGGGTCTTACACTCTAATAGAGGCCCAAAGTGTTTTGAATGGGTCTTATAGCTCAAGGAGAGGCCCAGATGATTTTTATTTTTAAACGGGCGACGATCGCGTCGTTTACTTGTACAGAGGGACTTATACAATGAGTGAGGCCCAAAAAGTTTTTGTACAAGGGGGGATGGGTCTTACACTCTCTCAAGAGGCCCAAAGAGTTTTGAAAATGATTTATGAGGGTTGAATTAATCCAAAACCCTAATTTGTTTTCAAAAATGTATTTAATTGAATAAAAATTCAATTAAAATGATCAAAAATTGTTTAACACATGGAAAACAAATTGTGATCTTGGATTAATGCTTCAAAAATTAAGTATTGACCTACAAAATAATTAGAAAGCATTAAAAGTTGCAAAATCAATGTAGAAAAAATATTTAAAATGTCAAAAACAATTAAAATATTAATTCTTTGCAAAAATATCAATTATATAAAATAAATAATATTTTTGGTATTTTTTGTGAAAATAAAATATTTTAACATTTTTGTGAATTATTAAAAAAAGAATCAACTCAAAATCATTAAAACTCAGAGAGAAATTAATTTTTGAATCAATTAAACAAAATCACAAAATTCAAATATTTGAATTTCTAAAAATGGCGCCAAGAACAAGCTGAAGAACACGCGCGTGTTCTTGGTTTCTCAGATTTGCATTTTCTATCCAATCTCCATGAATACGTAATCATATCATGCAATCCACATATCATTATGCTCGCCTCAAACTCACGATCATGTCTATGTACTTTAATTTCATTTAAATTAAACATACAACAAGAAATTATGAAGAGACCTCAAGAACCCTAATTTCTGCATGAAGGCTAGGATTTTTGATACACGATTCAAACAATGCAATTAATTGAGGGAAAACATTCCATGCATGATTATGAACATATGGCCAAATTATTGTGCGAGGAAATATGCATAGATTGAGAGATGACCAAGTATGTGCTTACCTCCAAGTCGTGACAGCAAGTTCAAAGTGATTTTTGATTTGGAGGTGTTACAGATGAGTGGTGATGATCTAAACAGCTTCCCTACACCCTATGGATTGTGTTTGGATGGTTGGACTTGATTGAAATTGGCTGGATCATTTTGTGGTACCTCAGCTGCACTTTGGTTAAAACCTTGAGCAACCAGCTGGTGATTTTGTGAAATTGATGTTTTAGAAGTAATCTAAGTGTTTGATCAGCTCATATGTGATGTATGTGAGGTGTGTGAGTGATTGGTTTGATTGGAATTGCTCTCAAACTCAAAACCCGATAGTGACTTGCCTTAGAAGGCAAAATTGGAGTGAAAGAAGAGATTTTGAGGAAAGCATCTGTTAGATGGCTTTGGTGTACTCAAACTGACCACAACTGAGCTCTATTTATAGTAGAGCAAGTTTGTTTTGCAAGGAATAGTGCATGGCAGCTGGTAAGTAGGTTTGGCCAATGTTGGCAAATGAAAATCCAAGTCTCCTCTAGCCATTGACTAGAGGTTAGGGCACAGAGCTTTGGTTCCCTTGGTCTTGGATAAGTCTTGACTGATTTCAGATGAGAATGGCTCAGTCCATGCCACCTTGATGGTTCCATTGAATGCCTCATTCCAAATTTGAAGTCTTGTCCCTATTTTGGCCATTCTAGGTTCAACATGCTATTTCTTGTTCCATGGACTTTGGAGGCTTGGCTCAGTGATTGTCCCCTTTAGATTCAATCCTCTGAGGTGTCCAAGTGGATAGGAGCAATTGAATTTGGCTGATTTTGGCAAATCGACCAAATTTGCAAATTCTGCCTTGCCTTGACAGATTTCAGCAAGGCAACTTGGCAATGTTGTATCTCATGGTGTAGGTTGAATTTGGCAATGTTCTTGGCCATTTTGGAAAGCTCTTACATGATACAACAACTGTTTGAACAAGTTTTACTTTGATCTCTTTTGATTCCAAGTGAAAAATCCCCCTACATTTGGCAAAAAGTGAGGCAGAATCTGACTTAGTGAAAATTTCACTAAGTGTTGGAAAAAGTGACATTTTCACTTTTCAGCCACTTTGATCACTCCATAACTCAAAATCCTTAATGAATTGGAATGACTTGTAGTTGAAGTTTTTGTAGGTGATAATGAGGGCTACAAATCCATCTTTGGATGAGAAAAAATGGCCTTGTGGTTTAGGAGTTATGGTCCTCCAAAGTTGGTACCTTTGCCACTTTATTTTTAACTTAGAAAAATTTCTAAGTTTTATGGTTACCCCTTTTACAAGTTATCTCACTTTTCTTGATTTTTCTTGATGAATGATGATTCAAATCATACATTAACATCATTTTAGGGTTAAAAATCCATTTTGGTGAAAAATCTCAAAAAGTCAAAGTTGTCTTTTGTGCACAGTTGACTTTTTATCAGATGAATTCCAAACTGTGCAATTCTTCAGGAAATCATGTCCTTGACCTAAATCAAACTTGATGGACATGTTCCATGGGTGTCATAGGGTATATTCAATCATGTATTAGGGTTTGGGAGCATGTCTTGGTCAAAAGTCAAAGTTACAGTTGACTTTTCTCTTAAAACCCTAATTGTGGTGCAGATGAAATTGAGACTTGTTGCTCAAGCTTCTTGGATCAGTCCATTGTTCCAAATGGATCAATATGGTATATTAGAGACCCTCAAATCATGTCTTGAGGTCTTGGCCCATGGTTTGTCCCAAAAGTCAACTTAGGGGTGAATTAGGTCAAGAAACCCTAATTCCTGATTTTTGATGAATGCATCCCCTGAGGCAAAATTGACTTGATGCATGGGTTCATGAGGTTCCATGAAGTATATTAGGTCATGTTTTGGATCATTGCCTTGTGCCCAGATGAAAATTTCCATCTGGAGGCCCTGGTCGACCAAAACCCTAATTTGGTGACACTGTCGATCTTGAGACTTGATCCACCTAGAAGGGAGCAGCCTTGTGCTTAATCCTTGAAGTGGGAGTCCTTTTTGATCCATTGTGGATATTTAAGAGATTAGACAAGTTGAAGATCATGTCATTTCTT
This sequence comes from Lathyrus tuberosus, assembly GCA_022829125.1. NCBI lineage: Eukaryota > Viridiplantae > Streptophyta > Magnoliopsida > Fabales > Fabaceae > Lathyrus > Lathyrus tuberosus. The sequence goes on along the minus strand of JALAZF010000101.1, from coordinate 2,109,606 downwards.
GATTGATCCTTTGTCTAAGCACTCAGAGAGGGCTTGAAACCCTAATTTTGATTGTATTGGATGCTCACCCATCTTTGGGGAGACTGATGAAGCATGATGGTTCATCCATATTGTGATGATGATTTTCACAATGATGGGAAATCTAAGTGGTCAAAATTTGGGGTATTACAGATGCCCCTATTTAATCTTCTTGGACCCGAAGGTGTGAATGACGAAGGGATTCGGGCATTCGGGGTGCAAGAGGATTAAATATCGGAATACCCGAAATTTTGATGGTGGTTATGAATAGTAGCTTACGCATTCATCTTCTTTAGCTAAGCAATGATGCTTAGAAAAGGTAAACTTCCCCTCGATCCTGGTCTCCTACCAAGAACTGGTCTTAGTCTCTTTTGAAATAAACTTCCCCTCGATCCTGGTTTCCTACCAAGGAACTGGTCTCAGTTGTGGAAACAAACTTCCCCTCGATCGTGGTTTCCTACCAAGGAACTGGTCTTAGTTTCTGATTTAAACTTCCCCTCGATCCTGGTTTCCTACCAAGGAACTGGTCTTAGTTTCTTTTGTCAATAAACTTTACTGACAAGGGACGCTATTCGTAGCGGCTTTCCTTCAAACTTCTCGCCAAATTTTCCTGGGGAGATGCCATTTGAGTGGAAAAAGTTTTGATGTCAGACTTGCTGGGGAACCCATTCGTCTGAGTTGTAGAGGTACACAAACTTCTTCGTTGGAGACGCCATTTGTTTCTACTGGGGAAAGCGAGTCTCTTGAGAGACTGTTTTCATTTGGGGTTACATCATACTTTTCTCGGGATCTTTCCGGAGAAATGCCATATGATGGGATCCAATTTTGAGGTGCCAATGACCTTCTCATCAGTGGTTTTTTGGAGCAAAACTGGCGTGCTGCCGAATCTCTGATCACGAGGCTTTCTCTGTGGATTTTCCTTAATCCGGGAAAGCAAGGATATCATCTTCAATGGCGAAGAGTGATGCTTATTGAAAGTTTTCTCTGGCTTTTCAGAGGTTCAAGTTATCAAAGTGGTCAAGGACCAACTTCTTTCCAGAATTAAACTGGAAACGAGGTTGTTCAGACACAGTATTTCCTGACGAGGCAAGAACTGACAATTCTATTGAGAGGACTTCTACCACTAGGGGACAGGACCGACTAGAGTGATAGTGATGCAATATGAAATGTGAATGCAAATAAAAAATGCATGATGTATGTATGTATGTGCTGACAAAACAGACGCAACTTACAGACTAAGAGATGAACACAATTGGATACTCGGCCATCGCGGGGCGAAGAAGTACCGTTGATTCAAAATAGCAATTCCACCTTGCTTAGGAGAGATAGTCCCGTTGGGAGCTATGTTGATCGGGCTTAGGAGATGAGAACTCGGCCGAGGATGTCAGACGAAACATGGTCTCTGACATTGCTGATCCTTCATTCAGGCGTACTGGTTTAGAAGGAGTACTTTGATTCTACACTTTGAAGTTCGCTTACTTCGGGAGAAGCGATCGATGTTCTTCTGATGTTCAACAGTCAAAAGAAATTGCCATCTTTAATTTAAAAGCAGAAAAAGTTTAACAAGTAAATTTATTTTTGTTTTATTTCAAGAATCGCTGATTAAGTTTAAACAACGTCGTTCTGTAAAGCTAAAACAAGTAAAGAATTACAAACAAAAGCACAAGGGCTCAAATTTTATTGATAAGATGGAGATCAGCCAAACGCGTGATTCCAAAGAGTATATACAAAGTTAGAAAATGGTAATTTACAGGGAAAAGGGCTACGTTGAAACATAACGACCACTATCCTTCTACCAACTTTGAGTTCGGGACATCCTGAGCTTCCGTCGAAGATGACCTTTGACTGGAGATTTCCTCCGATAGATGATGCTGTAACTGCTGCTGAGGGACTTGCCTTTGTTGAACATAGTTACTTGCCATTATCCCTAATTTTTGCCTGGATTGTACTATGAGATTTCCAATCCATCGGGATGATTTTTTTTCATGTCTCTAACTTTTTCCTGGACCGCCCTTTCGGGTTTTCAATCCACCGAGACGTTTTTTTTTAGTTTTAGGCGAAGTATTTCTTGACTACATCAACATTCGTGGGGTAGGCAAATTTCTCTCCGTCCATGGTTGCAAGTCTCAAGGCGCCGCTTGAGAAAGCTTTCGTGACCACATAGGGGCCATCATAATTTGGGGTCCATTTGCCCCGAGAGTCAGTGAGAAATGATTGTATCTTCTTGAGCACGAGGTCTCCTTTTCTAAAAATACGAGGTCGGACCTTTTTGTCGAACGCCCTTTTCATTCTCTGTTGATATAACTGACCGTGGCATAGTGTCGTGATTCTCTTTTCTTCGATCAGGTTCAGTTCGTCGTGTCGACTTTGACACCATTCAGCTTCGGTGAGCTGAGCTTCCATCAATACCCGGATTGATGGGATCTCTACTTCTATGGGGAGCACTGCTTCCATGCCATATACTAGAGAGAAAGGGGTTGCCCCTGTTGAAGTGCGGATAGATGTTCGATAACCGTGAAGAGCAAAGGGTAGCATTTCGTGCCAATCCTTATAGGTTACAACCATCTTTTGAACGATCTTCTTGATGTTCTTGTTAACCACCTCTACCGCTCCGTTCATCTTGGGTCGGTAGGGAAATGAGTTATGGTGTTCGATCTTAAACTCTGCACACAACTCTTTCATCATCTTATTGTTCAAGTTAGATCCATTATCAGTAATGATCTCGCTTGGAACACCATAACGGCAGATGATATTGTTTTTGATAAATCGGACCACCACTTGTCGGGTTACATTGGCGAATGACGCTGCTTCGACCCACTTGGTGAAATAATCAATGGCTACCAGGATGAACCGATGTCCGTTTGAATCCTTGGGCTCAATCATACCAATCATGTCGATTCCCCATATGGAAAAAGGCCACGGGGAAGAAAGAACTTTGAGATGTGATGGCGGTACATGAATTTTGTCGGAGTATATCTGACACTTGTGACACCTCCTCATGTACTTGTAGCAGTCGGATTCCATGGTCAACCAATAATACCCGGCCCTGAGAATTTTTCTCGCCATTGTGTGTCCGTTGGCATGAGTGCCAAAGGATCCTTCATGAATTTCTTTCATGAGCATGTCTGCTTCTGGTCTGTCGACACATCGGAGCAAGACCATGTCAAAATTTCTCTTATAAAGAGTGTCACCGCTCAGGAAGAAGTTTCCAGCCAATCTTCTGAGGGTTTTCCTGTCTTTTTTGAGTGCCCCAGATAGGTACTCTTGTTTCTGAAGGAAGCATTTGATATCGTGATACCAAGGTCTGTCGTCTATGACTGCTTCAATCGCGAAGATGTAAGCGGGCCGTTCAAGGCGCATGATGTCGATCTTAGGTATGTCATTCCATCGACCTACACTAATCATGGAAGAGAGAGTGGCTAATGCAACAGCCATGTGATTCTCATCACGAGGGATGTGATGAAAGTTGACTCTGTTGAAGAAGGGTAACAACCTTCTTGCATAGTCTTTATAAGGAATCAATCCTGATTGGTATGTGTTCCAATCTCCTTTTATCTGGTTAATAACCAAGGCTGAATCGCCGGATACGTCCAAGTTTTTGATCCTTAAATCAATCGCTTCTTCGAGACCCATGATACATGCTTCGTATTCGGCCTCGTTGTTCGTACATTTGAACGTAAGTCTAGCAGTGAAAGGAATGTGGGTACCCTGAGGGGTAATAATGATGCCCCAATTCTGTTTCCACAATGATTGACTGCTCCGTCAAAGATAAGTCCCCACTGGGAACCTGGTTCTGGCCCTTCACTGGGTAGCGGTTCATCGCAATCTTTCATCTTTAGATACATGACATCTTCGTCTGGGAAATCAAACCCGATTGATTCTTGATCGTCAATCGGTTGATGAGCCAAATGATCGGCTAAAATACTTCCTTTAACGGATTTCTGAGCATGGTACTCTATGTCATATTCTGATAGTAACATCTGCCAACGGGCAATCCTTCCCGTGAGAGCAGGTTTTTCGAAAACGTACTTGATTGGATCCATTTCGGAGACCAACCAAGTAGTATGACGAATCATGTACTGGCGAAGACGTTTGGCTGCCCAAGCCAAAGCGCAACAAGTTTTCTCAAGCATTGTGTACCGAGTCTCGCAGTCGGTGAATTTCTTGCTTAGATAGTAAATGGCAGACTCTTTCCTTTTAGTTTCGTCTTGTTGGCCAAGTACACATCCCATTGAGTCCTCTAGGACTGTGAGGTAAATGATCAGTGGTCTTCCTTCCACTGGAGGTGATAGGATCGGAGGATTCAACAGATATTCCTTGATACTGTCGAAGGCGGTTTGGCAATCTTCTGACCAAACGCAATCCTGGTTCTTTTTGAGTAATTTGAAAATCGGCGCACATGTCGCGGTCATAAGGAATATGAATCTGGAGATGTAGTTCAAACGTCCCAGGAATCCTCTGACTTGTTTTTCAGTTTTCGGATAAGGCATTTCTTGAATGGCCTTGACCTTGTCAGGATCAACTTCAATTCCTTTCTGGCTGACGATGAACCCTAGTAATTTCCCCAAATGGACACCGAAGGTGCACTTGTTAGGATTCAAGCGGAGCTTGAATTTTCTTAGACGTTCGAACAATTATGACAGATGTTCAACGTGCTCATCCTCTGTTCTTGATTTTGTAATCAAATCATCGACATATACCTCGATTTCTTTGTGTATCATGTCATGAAACAGAGTAGTCATGGCCCTTTAATAGGTTGCCCCGGCATTCTTCAAACCGAACGGCATCACCTTGTAACAAAAGGTACCCCATGGGGTAATGAACGAAGTTTTCTCCATGTCTTTCGGCGCCATTTTGATCTGATTATAGCCCGAGAATCCATCCATAACGGAGAATACTTTGAACTTTGTTGTGCTGTCAACCAGCATGTCAATGTGTGGTAAAGGAAAGTCATCCTTTGGACTTGCCTTGTTTAGATCTCTGTAATCAACACACATTCTGACCTTTCCATCCTTTTTGGGAACGGGTACGATGTTGGCTAACCATTAAGGATATTCAGATGTAGCGAGGAAACCCGCGTCGATCTGTTTCTGTACCTCCTCTTTGATTTTGATGGCCATGTCCGGGTGAGTCCGTCTCAACCTTTGCTTTACTGGCGGACATTCCGATCTTAGCGGTAAGTGATGTTCCACGATGCTGGTATCCAACCCTGGCATATCCTGATAGGACCAAGCGAATACATCGGGGAATTCTTTGAGAAGCTTTATCAAACTTTCTTTGACAGTTGGACTGAGCAATGCTCCGATCCTGATTTCTTTTCTCTCTTTTTCTGAACCCAAGTTTACCGTTCCCAACGGCTCTTTGTGAGGTTCTATGGGCCTTTCCTCTTGTCTGAGTAGTCGGGAGATCTCTTCTGGAATTTCGTCGTCATTTTCTTCTTCAGCCTCGAATACCGGGAACTCAAAGTTGGGAGAAGGCATCGGATCGTATGTTTCAACGGGGTATAAAACAAGCAATCTGCATGACATGATGATTCGTGTTTAGAAGAGATAGAGAAAATGTAAGTGTGTGCAGTGCATTTATTTTACTGCTTGTTTTTATTTTTGAATTGTTTTTTTTAGGATTACCATTTTCTAAAAAAGCAAAAAGAGAAAACAACAATTAATGCGAAAATTACAGAACGACGTTATTTTATTAATGAACAAGTCGAATCTTGAAACTACAGCCCTATAAAACAAAACTCACTCGCTTTGGGCAAAGTGAAGAGGGAAATTTACAAAAAGCGAGCCCTATCAAAACATCCGTTTCACCTGGGCAGGGTGAAAGGTTGAAGATGGCAATTACTTTGACTGATGAACGACCTTCGGAACCTCGACAGCAACCCATTGGCGGCGAACTCCTCGGTGAATCACAAAGTCTGGCACCTTCCTTGATTTGTCTTCAGAAACGAAGCTGATTTCTGGTGGAGTAGGATCGTTGGGATTTGTCTCCCAAGCAGAGTTGTCGTAGGAGGATTCCTCTGTTGCATTTTGCATAGCATTTGTGCTCTCAGCTGTATCTCCCCATCCAGTTGACTGGATATCTTCGAGCCTGATACGAGAGCTTTCGGGAGCAGTGTACTTGACCATATAGTCGTATTTTCCACTTGGTTGTCCCAAAGTGTCCCAAACTTCTTTGGAACTGGAGAAGGTATTCCTCTCGATGATGTTGACCTCAGGAAAAGCATAGTTGATGAATTCTAGTCCTGCAAACGTTGCGAATTCATCTTCATGTTGAGTAGTTTCCGAATGACCTGAGTGTTGATCCCATGACATGGCGGGGACACAGGTATTCTGTTCAATGACGCTCAGCTGAGTTTCATTACTCGGCTGACTTTCTTGCCCCAAGTTTCCTGGGTAAGGCTGCCACATTGGCAGACCATCCATCGGGCCATAGTAATTGTGATCAAAGTTTTCTTTCATCAGAGTGTCTTCCTCTAATGAATTTGGCGGAGCACGGCATCCTTCCGGATCACAATCTCCGTAGATCATTTCGACATCTGATCTGGGTATAAATCTCGGACTTTCTGTAGGAAAGCAAAAAGGCATAGGCACCTCTTCCTGAGACATATAGCCGTCCTTGTTAAGATAGGACTTCCATTCTTCATCTGTGTCAGAGGGATCTTCCTCATTGATAGCATGAACTGTCTGAGACACTGGGTGAAGAAAACCTCCACTGTGGAAGAAGTTTTGAAGGGGAGGAAGACTTTCATCGTTGGCGGCTGTCTGAGTACAGGTCGCAGAAAAACCAAGACCCTTCTTTATTTTATTGTCAATAGGAATGACAAGCCGTCCCCATCCTGTCGTATCGGTACTCTCGACCGCTTTGATAGCATCTTTGTATGAAGAAATTGAAGTTCCTTCTTCGGATTAATCATCTTTGCTCACCGATAGTGCTTGGAACTGTGCTCCAATAACCTCCTCGGGTTCTACACAAGCAGATGATGATAGGTTACTCACAAGCAAGGCTTGTTCCCCACAAACCGTGACAAGTTGATCGTTCTTGACGAACTTTAGCTTTTGGTGGAGGGTTGAAGTAACCGCTCCAGCCTGATGTATCCAAGGTCTTCCTAATAAACAACTGTATGTTGCCTGGATGTCCATGACCTGGAAAGTGATTTGGAAAGTGTGAGGACCAATAGTTATGGGAAGATCAACTTCGCCGATAAATGTTTTTCTGGATCCGTCGAATGCTTTGACGACGACCTCGCTGACTCTCATCGGAGGGCCCTTGAATGATAATTGCATCAAAGTGTACTTCGGTATAACATTCAGGGCTGACCCTGTGTCTACCAGTACGTTGGCTAAAGCATCGCCCTGGCAGTTAACTATGATATTGAGCGCCATGTTATGACGGCGACCCTCTTCAGGTAATTCCTCATCACTAAATCCCAAATTATTGCAGGAAGTGATGTTAGAGACAATGCTATCGAATTGTCTGATTGTTACATCCTGTTCCACAAAGGCTTGCTCCAAGACTTTCTGTAGAGCCTCTCTGTGTGCTTCTGAACTGAGTACCAGTGATAATACTGAGATCTTTGAAGGAGTCTATAACAGTTGATCAACGATGTTATATTCACTCCTTTGGATGAGCTTTAGCATCTCATCTTTGTCTTTTGAAAAGTCAGGATTACTAGATTGACCGACTGGCGGATCAGGAATTTCTGCCTGAAGTTCCTTTTCTTTGTTGGATTCTCTAACCCCTCGGTTGAAGACTCGACCACTCCGTGTCACACGACTGATGTCTGCAATATTCACGACGGAGGGTAATGGAATTTCCTTTCCATTCTCGATTATTGTTGCACCGTATTTGTAAGGGATTGCCTTAGCTGATTCATACGGTAGTGGCCCCGGTAGATAGATGACTATGGGAACCTTCTGATTTTTCTCACCATCATAAGTAACCTTGATCCGTTCCCGGTTGGGAACTCTAGATTTGTCAAGTAGAGGGATGATGGAAAAAACATCCCTGGTCCTGTGATGACCAGAGATCGTGACAACATCCTCAACTTGCTCGGCAAGGTAGTTCGGCGACCAAATGATGGGTCCTGAATCGGGATATGGACGAATTTCTCCATGATCGACCTGACCCTGAAGAGCTGCTCTCACAAGGTAACACCCTTGGTTACTTTCTGCACAGACGCTACAACTGTCATAGTTGTGTGGTGGCACCTGGCCACGCCCACTTTGAATACAATGTAACCTCACTAGGTTACCTTCCATTGATCGGACATCCTAACTTTGACGACGAGTAGGATTCCTGTTATTGATACTAATCTGCTGAGTATCTTCGTCCATATAGATTGGCATCCACCAGTGATTTAAAAAGTGCTGAAGTGCCTCATGGACAAGGGTATAACCTCGATCGTTTTCGCAACCCGCTTTACAATTTTGATAGTCATGTGATATTAAGAATCCAAGTCGGACCTGCTCAGCATGTAACTCTACCAGGTTGGTATTCATCACACGAATGTCAAAGATCTGAACCATGTTAATTTGATAGGAGTTCCTATCATGGTAGTCTTGGATCCATCCAAGATCCATCTGACGCTGGAGGGCCTCTTGTATGAAAGAGCATCCCTGTTTGTTTACCGAGCAAATCAGACAGGAACTGTAATCGTGCCGCGGCAGATTATGATACTGGCTTTGCCTTGAGTGCATCCCCACCAAGTTGACATTCATCGCATGGATGTCGTGGTTTTGAATGACGTTAGAATTCGTAGAGACCATGTTAACTCCACGAACTCGGTGCTCCTGGATCCATCCGAGATCCATTTGTTCCTGTAGAGCTGATTGCACTACAGAACATCCTTGGTTATCTTTAGAGCAGATATCACACTGGTGATAGTTATGAGGTGGTACATGGCCATATCCACTTTGTCTACAATGCATCTTGACCAGGTTGGTTTTCAACAAGAGTACATCGTGAATTTGATAGACATTGTTAATCGCTTTCTCAATCAGATTGACTGCAGCCTTCTCATGTTAAGGCAGCGGGTTCGTAAGAACATTAAGATTCGTATCTTTGAAAGATAAGAGCCCGCTCCTAACAAGCTTTTGCACGTCGGATTTGAAATTGAGACAAGTCTCAATGTTATGCCCTGAACCTCCTTGATGATAAGGGCATGTTTGATCCATTTTAAACCAAAAAGGCGGATTTTCCGGAACTGAAAGGGGATACTTAGTCTGAATGTGCCCCTTAGCCAGCAGTAACGGAAACAGCTCTGCGTACGTTACAGGTATAGGATCAAATCCTGGTGGCCGTGTTGTACGGTTGTTGTTATATGGGGGACGAGCCTGCTGAAGAGGCTGTTGTATCCTTTGTTGGTCAGGTTGGCTCTGCGCAATCTGAGGTTGATACATAGGAACAGGCGCGGGGCTGATAACAGGAGTAACAGCTGCTACTGGCTGATAACGTCGCCTTTGCTTTCCGAGAGAGATATTCCCAATATCTTGCTCTTTTTTCTTAGGGAGAGCACTACCGTATTTTTTAGTACCGCTCGTCGATCCAGTGTCTTTTACCAAACGTCCTTCTCGGACGGTTTCCTCAAGACGTACACCCATGCCGACCATTTCAGTGAAATCACTGGGCGCACTGGCAATCATTCGGTCATAGTAAAATGAGCTTAAGGTCTTTAAGAAGATCTTTGTCATCTCTTTTTCCTCAAGAGGTGGACAAATTTGAGCGGCAATTTCACGCCACCTTTGAGCATACTCCTTAAAGGTTTCCTTGTCCTTTTGCGACATTGATCTGAGTTGATCTCTGTCGGGTGCCATGTCCAAATTGTACTTGTATCGTTGGACGAAGGCAGTACCAAGATCTCTGAATGTACTGATCGTAGTACGGTTTAAACCCATGTACCATTTGAGTGCGGCACCGGTTAAACTATCCTGGAAGTAGTGAAACAGCAGGTCCTGATTCTCCGTCTGAGCTGACATCCACCGAGCGTACATCACCAGATGGCTCTGAGGGCAAGAGTTACCCTTGTATTTTTCAAAGTCGGGCACTTGGAACTTGTGTGGGACTTTCACATTTGGGACCAAGCAGATGTCTGCGGCGTCCTTTCCAAATAGATCCTGACCGTGAATGGCTTGTAGCTCTTTATGTATTTCCAAGAACTGCTCCTGGAATTCATCCATTCTGTCAAACATAGTTTCCTTCTTATTAGAAGGTGTTCGCGGGATCTGTCCTTCAAGTTTTATGGTTACCCCTTTTACAAGTTATCTCACTTTTCTTGATTTTTCTTGATGAATGATGATTCAAATCATACATTAACATCATTTTAGGGTTAAAAATCCATTTTGGTGAAAAATCTCAAAAAGTCAAAGTTGACTTTTGTGCACAGTTGACTTTTTATCAGATGAATTCCAAACTGTGCAATTCTTCAGGAAATCATGTCCTTGACCTAAATCAAACTTGATGGACATGTTCCATGGGTGTCATAGGGTATATTCAATCATGTATTAGGGTTTGGGAGCATGTCTTGGTCAAAAGTCAAAGTTACAGTTGACTTTTCTCTTAAAACCCTAATTGTGGTGCAGATGAAATTGAGACTTGTTGCTCAAGCTTCTTGGATCAATCCATTGTTCCGAATGGATCAATATGGTATATTAGAGACCCTCAAATCATGTCTTGAGGTCTTGGCCCATGGTTTGTACCAAAAGTCAACTTAGGGGTGAATTAGGTCAAGAAACCCTAATTCCTGATTTTTGATGAATGCGTCCCCTGAGGTAAAATTGACTTGATGCATGGGTTTATGAGGTTCCATGAAGTATATTAGGTCATGTTTTGGATCATTGCCTTGTGCCCAGATGAAAATTTCCATCTGGAGGCCCTGGTCGACCAAAACCCTAATTTGGTGACACTGTCGATCTTGAGACTTGATCCACCTAGAAGGGAGCAGCCTTGTGCTTAATCCTTGAAGTGGGAGTCCTTTTTGATCCATTGTGGATATTTAAGAGATTAGACAAGTTGAAGATCATGTCATTTCTTGATTGATCCTTTGTCTAAGCACTCAGAGAGGGCTTGAAACCCTAATTTTGATTGTATTGGATGCTCACCCATCTTTGGGGAGACTGATGAAGCATGATGCTTCATCCATATTGTGATGATGATTTTCACAATGATGGGAAATCTAAGTGGTCAAAATTTGGGGTATTACAGTCGACACATAGGAATTTTAGGTCGACACCCATGCTCTAATAATAAAGCTTGTAGCCACTGTTTATGTCCTTACTGACATAGGTCGACACATGATCTTTATTGGTCGACCTAAGACCATCATAAGTCATCACATTTGCTTTGATAGGTCGACCTATAACTTTCATAAGTCGACACATGCAATGCATTTTTTCAAAATTCACAATTTTCTCCATCCTTTTGCATTCCTTTTGCTTCCAAACTTGCATACTGTCGTACCTTGAATCATGGCAAGTTATTATTGCCATCCTAGTTGTATGCTGCGGCTTTTAACTTTATATCTTTGTCTTGTGAAAGCATGATTCCATGCAAATAGCATTTATTCAGTCTTCTGTCCCATAGCTTTCATTCAACTGGCCATGAATTATCTCTTAGGCTCCATCACAATTTGAAATAAATTTTAGTATAATTTGAAGGGTGTACTACAACTATGGCTTAGAAAAACTTGAACGTGATGTGAAGCAACCACTCCTCAAAATTGCGTTATACCAATATCCTTGCTTAAATTACTCAAACTCATGATTCCAAAAGTAATTCACACACGGCTGAAAAAATAAGATCAATGTCCATGACGAACCATCCATGTCTAGAACATAACTTGTATTGTGGCTTTTGAACTTATGAGCATGAAATAAACTTAATCATATTTAATCAAGACATTGGAGATAACATGAAAATTGAATCATCACTACCATTTCTTGATATAATCTTCGGATAAGACCTTGGCTTGAATCGTGCATTTGGATCGCATACTGAATATGCTATTTAATATGCTAAAGTTTGACCAAATCATCCACCAATTTGAATTAATCCAAGCTAGGAAGAATGGCCACTCCTTATCTTATTTTAACCATACAGCCTCAGTGTCACACTTGGGATACGGTTAAAAATCATCTTGATCATAGCTTAAAAACTTCAAGCGATCTTAGGCCAGGTCTTTAGGAAATGTATTCTAACCATTGTATTTAATCAGCTAGAATCATCTTGGACCATATCCTTAAATAAGCTTGAAACCGTAGCTTGACTAATTGGTCCTGAGAATGAGGATACATCTTTCCTTTATCTTCACCACACTTGCAAGAGCCTCTAATTACAAAGAGTAAAAACCAAATCTCCATAGCGTAAACCATATGATGATCTTGGGAGAAGTTCATGAAGCAACAACATGCTTAGTATAAGAAAAATGAGCGGGTAGGACAAATTTGGGGTATAACAGATGCCCCTATCTAATTGTCTTGAACACGAGAGAATGAACTGCTGCATGGCATTCATTTTTAGGGTGGAAGTCAATTAGATATAAAAAGACCCCAAAATTTGTCTGCCAAAAGGTAATGTACTATGGCGTAAGAACTGGCAGGCTGGGTCCAAAATGAACACAAATAACTCGAATTTCTTTGGGTGATCGAAGCAGCCCCTTATCTATTAAGGTTCTTCGATGATACGAAAGTAATATTTTGAATGCAGAGGATTCTTCGGGTGGTCGAAGCAGTCCCTTATCCATTAAGGTTCCTCGACGATACCAAAGCAGCATCTCTGATGGCAGAAGATTCTCTGGAACATTGAAGCAGTACCTTATCCGTTAAGGTTCCCCAACGATCCCAAAGCATTATCTTTGGAAGCATAAGATTCTCTGGAATGTTGATGTAGTCCCTTATTCATTAAGGTTCCTCAATGATACCAAAGCAGTATCTCTGAAAGGCAGATGATTCTCTGGGTCGTCGAAGAAGTCCCTTATCCATTAAGGTTCCTCGACGATACCAAAGTAGTATCTCTGAAAGGCAGACGATTCTCTGGGTCGTCGAAGCAGTCCCTTATCCATTAAGGTTCCTCGATGATACCAAAGCAGTATCTCTGAAAGGAAGATGATTCTCTGGGACGTCGAAGCAGTCCCTTATCCATTAAGGTTCTTCGATGATACCAAAGCAGTATCTCTGAAAGGAAGACGATTCTCTGGGTTGTCGAAGCAGTCCCTTATCCATTAAGGTTCCTCGATGATACCAAAGCAGTATCTCTGAAAGGCAGACGATTCTCTGGGTCGTCGAAGCAGTCCCTTATCCATTAAGGTTCCTCGATGATACCAAAGCAGTATCTCTGAAAGGCAGACGATTCTCTGGGTCGTCGAAGCAGTCCCTTATCCATTAAGGTTCCTTGATGATACCAAAGCAGTATCTCTGAAAGGCAGACGATTCTCTGGATCGTCGAAGCAGTCCCTTGTCCATTAAGGTTCCTCGATGATACCAAAGTAGTATCACTGAAAGGCAGACGATTCTCTGGGTCGTCGAAGCAGTCCCTTGTCCGTTAAGGTTCCTCGATGATACTAAAGCAGTATCTCTGAAAGGCAGACGATTCTCTGGGTCGTCAAAGCAGTCCCTTATCCATTAAGGTTCCTCGATGATACCAAAGCAGTATCACTGAAAGGCAGACGATTCTCTGGGTCGTCGAAGCAGTCCCTTATCCATTAAGGTTCCTCGATGATACCAAAGCAGTATCTCTAAAAGGTAGACGATTCTCTGGGTCGTCGAAGCAGTCCCTTATCCATTAAGGTTCTTCGATGATACCAAAGAAGTATCTCTGAAAGGCAGACGATTCTCTGGGTCGTCGAAGCAGTCCCTTATCCATTAAGGTTCCTCTATGATACCAAAGCAGTATCTCTGAAAGACAGACGATTCTCTGGGACGTCGAAGCAGTCCCTTATCCATTAAGGATCTTCGATGATACCAAAGCAGTATCTCTGAAAGGAAGAAGATTCTCTGGGTCGTCGAAGCAGTCCCTTATCCATTAAGGTTCCTCGATGATACCAAAGCAGTATCTCTGAAAGGCAGACGATTCTCTGGGTCGTCGAAGCAGTCCCTTATCCATTAAGGTTCCTTGATGATACCAAAGCAGTATCTCTGAAAGGCAGACGATTCTCTGGATCGTCGAAGCAGTCCCTTGTCCATTAAGGTTCCTCGATGATACCAAAGTAGTATCACTGAAAGGCAGACGATTCTCTGGGTCGTCGAAGCAGTCCCTTGTCCGTTAAGGTTCCTCGATGATACTAAAGCAGTATCTCTGAAAGGCAGACGATTCTCTGGGTCGTCAAAGCAGTCCCTTATCCATTAAGGTTCCTCGATGATACCAAAGCAGTATCACTGAAAGGCAGACGATTCTCTGGGTCGTCGAAGCAGTCCCTTATCCATTAAGGTTCCTCGATGATACCAAAGCAGTATCTCTAAAAGGTAGACGATTCTCTGGGTCGTCGAAGCAGTCCCTTATCCATTAAGGTTCTTCGATGATACCAAAGAAGTATCTCTGAAAGGCAGACGATTCTCTGGGTCGTCGAAGCAGTCCCTTATCCATTAAGGTTCCTCCATGATACCAAAGCAGTATCTCTGAAAGACAGACGATTCTCTGGGACGTCGAAGCAGTCCCTTATCCATTAAGGATCTTCGATGATACCAAAGCAGTATCTCTGAAAGGAAGAAGATTCTCTGGGTCGTCGAAGCAGTCCCTTATCCATTAAGGTTCCTCGATGATACCAAAGCAGTATCTCTGAAAGGCAGACGATTCTCTGGGTCGTCGAAGCAGTCCCTTATCCATTAAGGTTCCTCGATGATACCAAAGCAGTATCTCTGAAAGGCAGAGGATTCTCTGGGTCGTCGAAACAGTCCCTTATCCATTAAGGTTCCTCGATGAAACCAAAGCAGTATCTCTGAAAGGCAGACGATTCTCTGGGTCGTCGAAGCAGTCCCTTATCCATTAAGGTTCCTTGATGATACCAAAGCAGTATCTCTGAAAGGCAGACGATTCTCTAGGTCGTCGAAGTAGTCCCTTGTCCATTAAGGTTCCTCGATGATACCAAAGAATTATCTCTGAAATGCAGACAATTCTCTGGGTCGTCGAAGCAGTCCCTTAGTCATTAAGGTTCCTCGATGATACCAAAGCAGTATCTCTGAAAGGCAGACGATTCTCTGGGTCGTCGAAGCAGTCCCTTATCCATTAAGGTTCCTCGATGATACCAAAGCAGTATCTCTGAAAGGCAGACGATTCTCTGTGTCGTCGAAGCAGTCCCTTATCCATTAAGGTTCTTCGATGATACCAAAGCAGTATCTCTGAAAGGCAGACAATTCTCTGGGTCGTTGAAGCAGTCCCTTATCCATTAAGGTTCCTCGATGATACTAAAGCAGTATCTCTTAAAGGCTGACGATTCTCTGGGACGTCGAAGCAGTCCCTTATTCATTAAGGTTCTTCAGTGAAACCAAAGCAGTATCTCTGAAAGGCAGACGATTCTTTGGGACGTCGAAGCAGTCCCTTATCCATTAAGGTTCTTCGATGATACCAAAGCAGTATCTCTGAAAGGAAGACGATTATCTGGGTCGTCGAAGCAGTCCCTTATCCATTAAGGTTCCTCGATGATACCAAAGCAGTATCTCTGAAAGGTAGACGATTCTCTGGGTCGTCGAAGCAGTCCCTTATCCATTAAGGTTCCTCGATGATACCAAAGTAGTATCTCTGA
Source organism: Lathyrus tuberosus (assembly GCA_022829125.1). Classification (NCBI taxonomy): domain Eukaryota; kingdom Viridiplantae; phylum Streptophyta; class Magnoliopsida; order Fabales; family Fabaceae; genus Lathyrus; species Lathyrus tuberosus. The sequence goes on along the minus strand of JALAZF010000101.1, from coordinate 2,093,855 downwards.
AAGGCAGACGATAATCTGGGTCGTCGAAGCAGTCCCTTGTCCATTAAGGTTCCTCGATGATACCAAAGCAGTATCTCTGAAAGGCAGACGATTCTCTGGGTCGTCGAAGCAGTCCCTTGTCCATTAAGGTTCCTCGATGATACCAAAGCAGTATCTTTGAAAGGCAGACGATTCTCTGGGTCGTCGAAGCAGTCCCTTATCCATTAAGGTTCCTCGATGATACCAAAACAGTATCTCTGAAAGGCAGAGGATTCTCTGGGTCGTCGAAGCAATCCCTTATCCATTAAGGTTCCTCGATGAAACCAAAGCAGTATCTCTGAATGGAAGACGATTCTCTGGGTCGTCGAAGCAGTCCCTTATCCATTAAGGTTCCTCGATGATACCAAAGCAGTATCTCTAAAAGGCAGACGATTCTCTGGGTTGTCGAAGCAGTCCCTTGTCTATTAAGGTTCCTCGATGATACCAAAGAATTATCTCTGAAAAGCAGACAATTCTCTGGGTCGTCGGAGCAGTCCCTTATCCATTAAGGTTCCTTGATGATACCAAAGCAGTATCTCTGAAAGGCAGACGATTCTCTGGGTCGTCGAAGCAGTCCCTTATCCATTAAGGTTCCTCGATGATACCAAAGCAGTATCTCTGAAAGGCAGATGATTCTCTGGGTCGTCGAAGCAGTCCCTTATCCATTAAGGTTCTTCGATGATACCAAAGCAGTATCTCTGAAAGGCAGACGATTCCCTGGGTCGTTGAAGCAGTCCCTTATCCATTAAGGTTCCTCGATGATACCAAAGCAGTATCTCTTAAAGGCAGACGATTCTCTGGGACGTCGAAGCAGTCCCTTATCCATTAAGGTTCTTCGATGATACCAAAGAAGTATCTCTGAAAGGCAGACGATTCTCTGGGACGTCGAAGCAGTCCCTTATCCATTAAGGTTCTTCGATGATACCAAAGCAGTATCTCTGAAAGGAAGACGATTCTCTGGGTCGTCGAAGCAGTCCCTTATCCATTTAGGTTCCTCGATGATACCAAAGCAGTATCTCTGAAAGGCAGACGATTCTCTGGGTCGTCGAAGCAGTCCCTTATCCATTAAGGTTCCTCGATGATACCAAAGCAGTATCTCTGAAAGGCAGACGATTCTCTGGGTCGTCAAAGCAGTCCCTTTCCATTAAGGTTCCTCTATGATACCAAAGCAGTATCTCTGAAAGGCAGACGATTCTCTGGGTCGTCGAAGCAGTCTCTTGTCCATTAAGGTTCCTCGATGATACCAAAGCAGTATCTCTGAAAGGCAGACGATTCTCTGGGTCGTCGAAGCAGTCCCTTATCCATTAAGGTTCTTCGATGATACCAAAGCAGTATCTCTGAAAGGAAGAAGATTCTCTGGGTCGTCGAAGCAGTCCCTTATCCATTAAGGTTCCTCGATGATACCAAAGCAGTATCTCTGAAAGGCAGACGATTCTCTGGGTCGTCGAAGCAGTCCCTTATCCATTAAGGTTCCTCGATGATACCAAAGCAGTATCTCTGAAAGGCAGAGGATTCTCTGGGTCGTCGATGCAGTCCCTTATCCATTAAGGTTCCTCGATGAAACCAAAGCAGTATCTTTGAAAGGCAGACGATTCTCTGGGTCGTCGAAGCAGTCCCTTATCCATTAAGGTTCCTCGATGATACCAAAGCAGTATCTCCGAAAGGCAGACGATTCTCTAGGTCGTCGAAGCAGTCCCTTGTCCATTAAGGTTCCTCGATGATACCAAAGAATTATCTCTGAAATGCAGACAATTCTCTGGGTCGTCGAAGCAGTCCCTTAGTCATTAAGGTTCCTCGATGATACCAAAGCAGTATCTCTGAAAGGCAGACGATTCTCTGGGTCGTCGAAGCAGTCCCTTATCCATTAAGGTTCCTCGATGATACCAAAGCAGTATCTCTGAAAGGCAGACGATTCTCTGGGTCGTCAAAGCAGTCCCTTTCCATTAAGGTTCCTCGATGATACCAAAGCAGTATCTCTGAAAGGCAGACGATTCTCTGGGTCGTCGAAGCAGTCTCTTGTCCATTAAGGTTCCTCGATGATACCAAAGCAGTATCTCTGAAAGGCAGACGATTCTCTGGGTCGTCGAAGCAGTCCCTTATCCATTAAGGTTCTTCGATGATACCAAAGCAGTATCTCTGAAAGGAAGAAGATTCTCTGGGTCGTCGAAGCAGTCCCTTATCCATTAAGGTTCCTCGATGATACCAAAGCAGTATCTCTGAAAGGCAGACGATTCTCTGGGTCGTCGAAGCAGTCCCTTGTCCATTAAGGTTCCTCGATGATACCAAAGCAGTATCTCTGAAAGGCAGACGATTCTCTGTGTCGTCGAAGCAGTCCCTTATCCATTAAGGTTCTTCGATGATACCAAAGCAGTATCTCTGAAAGGCAGACAATTCTCTGGGTCGATGAAGCAGTCCCTTATCCATTAAGGTTCCTCGATGATACCAAAGCAGTATCTCTTAAAGGCAGACGATTCTCTGGGTCGTCGAAGCAGTCCCTTATCCATTAAGGTTCCTCGATGATACCAAAACAGTATCTCTGAAAGGCAGAGGATTCTCTGGGTCGTCGAAGCAATCCCTTATCCATTAAGGTTCCTCGATGAAACCAAAGCAGTATCTCTGAATGGAAGACGATTCTCTGGGTCGTCGAAGCAGTCCCTTATCCATTAAGGTTCCTCGATGATACCAAAGCAGTATCTCTAAAAGGCAGACGATTCTCTGGGTTGTCGAAGCAGTCCCTTGTCCATTAAGGTTCCTCGATGATACCAAAGAATTATCTCTGAAAAGCAGACAATTCTCTGGGTCGTCGGAGCAGTCCCTTATCCATTAAGGTTCCTTGATGATACCAAAGCAGTATCTCTGAAAGGCAGACGATTCTCTGGGTCGTCGAAGCAGTCCCTTATCCATTAAGGTTCCTCGATGATACCAAAGCAGTATCTCTGAAAGGCAGATGATTCTCTGGGTCGTCGAAGCAGTCCCTTATCCATTAAGGTTCTTCGATGATACCAAAGCAGTATCTCTGAAAGGCAGACGATTCCCTGGGTCGTTGAAGCAGTCCCTTATCCATTAAGGTTCCTCGATGATACCAAAGCAGTATCTCTTAAAGGCAGACGATTCTCTGGGACGTCGAAGCAGTCCCTTATCCATTAAGGTTCTTCGATGATACCAAAGAAGTATCTCTGAAAGGCAGACGATTCTCTGGGACGTCGAAGCAGTCCCTTATCCATTAAGGTTCTTCGATGATACCAAAGCAGTATCTCTGAAAGGAAGACGATTCTCTGGGTCGTCGAAGCAGTCCCTTATCCATTTAGGTTCCTCGATGATACCAAAGCAGTATCTCTGAAAGGCAGACGATTCTCTGGGTCGTCGAAGCAGTCCCTTATCCATTAAGGTTCCTCGATGATACCAAAGCAGTATCTCTGAAAGGCAGACGATTCTCTGGGTCGTCAAAGCAGTCCCTTTCCATTAAGGTTCCTCGATGATACCAAAGCAGTATCTCTGAAAGGCAGACGATTCTCTGGGTCGTCGAAGCAGTCTCTTGTCCATTAAGGTTCCTCGATGATACCAAAGCAGTATCTCTGAAAGGCAGACGATTCTCTGGGTCGTCGAAGCAGTCCCTTATCCATTAAGGTTCTTCGATGATACCAAAGCAGTATCTCTGAAAGGAAGAAGATTCTCTGGGTCGTCGAAGCAGTCCCTTATCCATTAAGGTTCCTCGATGATACCAAAGCAGTATCTCTGAAAGGCAGACGATTCTCTGGGTCGTCGAAGCAGTCCCTTATCCATTAAGGTTCCTCGATGATACCAAAGCAGTATCTCTGAAAGGCAGAGGATTCTCTGGGTCGTCGATGCAGTCCCTTATCCATTAAGGTTCCTCGATGAAACCAAAGCAGTATCTCTGAAAGGCAGACGATTCTCTGGGTCGTCGAAGCAGTCCCTTATCCATTAAGGTTCCTCGATGATACCAAAGCAGTATCTCTGAAAGGCAGACGATTCTCTAGGTCGTCGAAGCAGTCCCTTGTCCATTAAGGTTCCTCGATGATACCAAAGAATTATCTCTGAAATGCAGACAATTCTCTGGGTCGTCGAAGCAGTCCCTTAGTCATTAAGGTTCCTCGATGATACCAAAGCAGTATCTCTGAAAGGCAGACGATTCTCTGGGTCGTCGAAGCAGTCCCTTATCCATTAAGGTTCCTCGATGATACCAAAGCAGTATCTCTGAAAGGCAGACGATTCTCTGTGTCGTCGAAGCAGTCCCTTATCCATTAAGGTTCTTCGATGATACCAAAGCAGTATCTCTGAAAGGCAGACAATTCTCTGGGTCGATGAAGCAGTCCCTTATCCATTAAGGTTCCTCGATGATACCAAAGCAGTATCTCTTAAAGGCAGACGATTCTCTGGGACGTCGAAGCAGTCCCTTATTCATTAAGGTTCTTTAGTGATACCAAATCAGTATCTCTGAAAGGCAGACGATTCTTTGGGACGTCGAAGCAGTCCCTTATCCATTAAGGTTCTTCGATGATACCAAAGCAGTATCTCTGAAAGGCAGACGATTATCTGGGTCGTCGAAGCAGTCCCTTATCCATTAAGGTTCCTCGATGATACCAAAGCAGTATCTCTGAAAGGCAGACGATTCTCTGGGTCGTCGAAGCAGTCCCTTATCCATTAAGGTTCTTTAGTGATACCAAATCAGTATCTCTGAAAGGCAGACGATTCTTTGGGACGTCGAAGCAGTCCCTTATCCATTAAGGTTCTTCGATGATACCAAAGAAGTATCTCTGAAAGGCAGACGATTCTCTGGGTCGTCGAAGCAGTCCCTTATCCATTAAGGTTCCTCGATGATACCAAAGCAGTATCTCTGAAAGGCAGACGATTCTCTGTGTCGTCGAAGCAGTCCCTTATCCATTAAGGTTCTTCGATGATACCAAAGCAGTATCTCTGAAAGGCAGACAATTCTCTGGGTCGATGAAGCAGTCCCTTATCCATTAAGGTTCCTCGATGATACCAAAGCAGTATCTCTTAAAGGCAGACGATTCTCTGGGACGTCGAAGCAGTCCCTTATTCATTAAGGTTCTTTAGTGATACCAAATCAGTATCTCTGAAAGGCAGACGATTCTTTGGGACGTCGAAGCAGTCCCTTATCCATTAAGGTTCTTCGATGATACCAAAGAAGTATCTCTGAAAGGAAGACGATTATCTGGGTCGTCGAAGCAGTCCCTTATCCATTAAGGTTCCTCGATGATACCAAAGCAGTATCTCTGAAAGGCAGACGATTCTCTGGGTCGTCGAAGCAGTCCCTTATCCATTAAGGTTCTTCGATGATACCAAAGCAGTATCTCTGAAAGGAAGAAGATTCTCCGGGTCGTCGAAGCAGTCCCTTATCCATTAAGGTTCCTCGATGATACCAAAGCAGTATCTCTGAAAGGCAGACGATTCTCTGGGTCGTCGAAGCAGTCCCTTATCCATTAAGGTTCCTCGATGATACCAAAGCAGTATCTCTGAAAGGCAGAGGATTCTCTGGGTCGTCGAAGCAGTCCCTTATCCATTAAGGTTCCTCGATGAAACCAAAGCAGTATCTCTGAAAGGCAGACGATTCTCTGGGTCGTCGAAGCAGTCCCTTATCCATTAAGGTTCCTCGATGATACCAAAGCAGTATCTCTGAAAGGCAGACGATTCTCTAGGTCGTCGAAGCAGTCCCTTGTCCATTAAGGTTCCTCGATGATACCAAAGAATTATCTCTGAAATGCAGACAATTCTCTGGGTCGTCGAAGCAGTCCCTTAGTCATTAAGGTTCCTCGATGATACCAAAGCAGTATCTCTGAAAGGCAGACGATTCTCTGGGTCGTCGAAGCAGTCCCTTATCCATTAAGGTTCCTCGATGATACCAAAGCAGTATCTCTGAAAGGCAGACGATTCTCTGTGTCGTCGAAGCAGTCCCTTATCCATTAAGGTTCTTCGATGATACCAAAGCAGTATCTCTGAAAGGCAGACAATTCTCTGGGTCGATGAAGCAGTCCCTTATCCATTAAGGTTCCTCGATGATACCAAAGCAGTATCTCTTAAAGGCAGACGATTCTCTGGGACGTCGAAGCAGTCCCTTATTCATTAAGGTTCTTCAGTGATACCAAATCAGTATCTCTGAAAGGCAGACGATTCTTTGGGACGTCGAAGCAGTCCCTTATCCATTAAGGTTCTTCGATGATACCAAAGAAGTATCTCTGAAAGGAAGACGATTATCTGGGTCGTCGAAGCAGTCCCTTATCCATTAAGGTTCCTCGATGATACCAAAGCAGTATCTCTGAAAGGCAGACGATTCTCTGGGTCGTCGAAGCAGTCCCTTATCCATTAAGGTTCCTCGATGATACCAAAGTAGTATCTCTGAAAGGCAGACGATAATCTGGGTCGTCGAAGCAGTCCCTTGTCCATTAAGGTTCCTCGATGATACCAAAGCAGTATCTCTGAAAGGCAGACGATTCTCTGGGTCGTCGAAGCAGTCCCTTATCCATTAAGGTTCCTCGATGATACCAAAGCAGTATCTCTGAAAGGCAGAGGATTCTCTGGGTCGTCGAAGCAATCCCTTATCCATTAAGGTTCCTCGATGAAACCAAACCAGTATCTCTGAATGGAAGACGATTCTCTGGGTCGTCGAAGCAGTCCCTTATCCATTAAGGTTCTTCGATGATACCAAAGCAGTATCTCTGAAAGGCAGACGATTCCCTGGGTCGTTGAAGCAGTCCCTTATCCATTAAGGTTCCTCGATGATACCAAAGCAGTATCTCTTAAAGGCAGACGATTCTCTGGGACGTCGAAGCAGTCCCTTATCCATTAAGGTTCTTCGATGATACCAAAGAAGTATCTCTGAAAGGCAGACGATTCTCTGGGACGTCGAAGCAGTCCCATATCCATTAAGGTTCTTCGATGATACCAAAGCAGTATCTCTGAAAGGAAGACGATTCTCTGGGTCGTCGAAGCAGTCCCTTATCCATTTAGGTTCCTCGATGATACCAAAGCAGTATCTCTGAAAGGCAGACGATTCTCTGGGTCGTCGAAGCAGTCCCTTATCCATTAAGGTTCCTCGATGATACCAAAGCAGTATCTCTGAAAGGCAGACGATTCTCTGGGTCGTCAAAGCAGTCCCTTTCCATTAAGGTTCCTCGATGATACCAAAGCAGTATCTCTGAAAGGCAGACGATTCTCTGGGTCGTCGAAGCAGTCTCTTGTCCATTAAGGTTCCTCGATGATACCAAAGCAGTATCTCTGAAAGGCAGACGATTCTCTGGGTCGTCGAAGCAGTCCCTTATCCATTAAGGTTCTTCGATGATACCAAAGCAGTATCTCTGAAAGGAAGAAGATTCTCTGGGTCGTCGAAGCAGTCCCTTATCCATTAAGGTTCCTCGATGATACCAAAGCAGTATCTCTGAAAGGAAGACGATTCTCTGGGTCGTCGAAGCAGTCCCTTATCCATTAAGGTTCCTCGATGATACCAAAGCAGTATCTCTGAAAGGCAGAGGATTCTCTGGGTCGTCGATGCAGTCCCTTATCCATTAAGGTTCCTCGATGAAACCAAAGCAGTATCTCTGAAAGGCAGACGATTCTCTGGGTCGTCGAAGCAGTCCCTTATCCATTAAGGTTCCTCGATGATACCAAAGCAGTATCTCTGAAAGGCAGACGATTCTCTAGGTCGTCGAAGCAGTCCCTTGTCCATTAAGGTTCCTCGATGATACCAAAGAATTATCTCTGAAATGCAGACAATTCTCTGGGTCGTCGAAGCAGTCCCTTAGTCATTAAGGTTACTCGATGATACCAAAGCAGTATCTCTGAAAGGCAGACGATTCTCTGGGTCGTCGAAGCAGTCCCTTATCCATTAAGGTTCCTCGATGATACCAAAGCAGTATCTCTGAAAGGCAGACGATTCTCTGTGTCGTCGAAGCAGTCCCTTATCCATTAAGGTTCTTCGATGATACCAAAGCAGTATCTCTGAAAGGCAGACAATTCTCTGGGTCGATGAAGCAGTCCCTTATCCATTAAGGTTCCTCGATGATACCAAAGCAGTATCTCTTAAAGGCAGACGATTCTCTGGGACGTCGAAGCAGTCCCTTATTCATTAAGGTTCTTCAGTGATACCAAATCAGTATCTCTGAAAGGCAGACGATTCTTTGGGACGTCGAAGCAGTCCCTTATCCATTAAGGTTCTTCGATGATACCAAAGAAGTATCTCTGAAAGGAAGACGATTATCTGGGTCGTCGAAGCAGTCCCTTATCCATTAAGGTTCTTCGATGATACCAAAGCAGTATCTCTGAAAGGAAGAAGATTCTCCGGGTCGTCGAAGCAGTCCCTTATCCATTAAGGTTCCTCGATGATACCAAAGCAGTATCTCTGAAAGGCAGACGATTCTCTGGGTCGTCGAAGCAGTCCCTTATCCATTAAGGTTCCTCGATGATACCAAAGCAGTATCTCTGAAAGGCAGAGGATTCTCTGGGTCGTCGAAGCAGTCCCTTATCCATTAAGGTTCCTCGATGAAACCAAAGCAGTATCTCTGAAAGGCAGACGATTCTCTGGGTCGTCGAAGCAGTCCCTTATCCATTAAGGTTCCTCGATGATACCAAAGCAGTATCTCTGAAAGGCAGACGATTCTCTAGGTCGTCGAAGCAGTCCCTTGTCCATTAAGGTTCCTCGATGATACCAAAGAATTATCTCTGAAATGCAGACAATTCTCTGGGTCGTCGAAGCAGTCCCTTAGTCATTAAGGTTCCTCGATGATACCAAAGCAGTATCTCTGAAAGGCAGACGATTCTCTGGGTCGTCGAAGCAGTCCCTTATCCATTAAGGTTCCTCGATGATACCAAAGCAGTATCTCTGAAAGGCAGACGATTCTCTGTGTCGTCGAAGCAGTCCCTTATCCATTAAGGTTCTTCGATGATACCAAAGCAGTATCTCTGAAAGGCAGACAATTCTCTGGGTCGATGAAGCAGTCCCTTATCCATTAAGGTTCCTCGATGATACCAAAGCAGTATCTCTTAAAGGCAGACGATTCTCTGGGACGTCGAAGCAGTCCCTTATTCATTAAGGTTCTTCAGTGATACCAAATCAGTATCTCTGAAAGGCAGACGATTCTTTGGGACGTCGAAGCAGTCCCTTATCCATTAAGGTTCTTCGATGATACCAAAGAAGTATCTCTGAAAGGAAGACGATTATCTAGGTCGTCGAAGCAGTCCCTTATCCATTAAGGTTCCTCGATGATACCAAAGCAGTATCTCTGAAAGGCAGACGATTCTCTGGGTCGTCGAAGCAGTCCCTTATCCATTAAGGTTCCTCGATGATACCAAAGTAGTATCTCTGAAAGGCAGACGATAATCTGGGTCGTCGAAGCAGTCCCTTGTCCATTAAGGTTCCTCGATGATACCAAAGCAGTATCTCTGAAAGGCAGACGATTCTCTAGGTCGTCGAAGCAGTCCCTTGTCCATTAAGGTTCCTCGATGATACCAAAGCAGTATCTCTGAAAGGCAGACGATTCTCTGGGTCGTCGAAGCAGTCCCTTATCCATTAAGGTTCCTCGATGATACCAAAGCAGTATCTCTGAAAGGCAGAGGATTCTCTGGGTCGTCGAAGCAATCCCTTATCCATTAAGGTTCCTCGATGAAACCAAACCAGTATCTCTGAATGGAAGACGATTCTCTGGGTCGTCGAAGCAGTCCCTTATCCATTAAGGTTCCTCGATGATACCAAAGCAGTATCTCTAAAAGGCAGACGATTCTCTGGGTTGTCGAAGCAGTCCCTTGTCCATTAAGGTTCCTCGATGATACCAAAGCAGTATCTCTGAAAGGCAGACGATTCTCTGGGTCGTCGAAGCAGTCCCTTATCCATTAAGGTTCCTCGATGATACCAAAGCAGTATCTCTGAAAGGCAGATGATTCTCTGGGTCGTCGAAGCAGTCCCTTATCCATTTAGGTTCTTCGATGATACCAAAGCAGTATCTCTGAAAGGCAGACGATTCTCTGGGTCGTTGAAGCAGTCCCTTATCCATTAAGGTTCCTCGATGATACCAAAGCAGTATCTCTTAAAGGCAGACGATTCTCTGGGACGTCGAAGTAGTCCCTTATCCATTAAGGTTCTTCGATGATACCAAAGAAGTATCTCTGAAAGGCAGACGATTCTCTGGGACGTCGAAGCAGTCCCTTATCCATTTAGGTTCCTCGATGATACCAAAGCAGTATCTCTGAAAGGCAGACGATTCTCTGGGTCGTCGAAGCAGTCCCTTATCCATTAAGGTTCCTCGATGATACCAAAGCAGTATCTCTGAAAGGAAGACGATTCTCTGGGTCGTCGAAGCAGTCCCTTATCCATTAAGGTTCCTCGATGATACCAAAGCAGTATCTCTGAAAGGCAGACGATTCTCTGGGTCGTCAAAGCAGTCCCTTATCCATTAAGGTTCCTCGATGATACCAAAGCAGTATCTCTGAAAGGCAGACGATTCTCTGGGTCGTCGAAGCAGTCCCTTATCCATTAAGGTTCCTCGATGATACCAAAGCAGTATCTCTGAAAGGTAGACGATTCTCTGGGTCGTCGAAGCAGACCCTTTTCCATTAAGGTTCCTCGATGATACCAAAGCAGTATCTCTGAAAGGCAGACGATTCTCTGGGTCGTCGAAGCAGTCCCTAATCCATTAAGGTTCCTCGATGATACCAAAGCAGTATCTCTGAAAGGCAGACGATTCTCTGGGTCGTCGAAGCAGTCCCTTATCCATTAAGGTTCCATGATGATACCAAAGCAGTATCTCTGAAAGGTAGAAGATTCTCTGGGTCATCGAAGCAGTCCCTTATCCATTAAGGTTCCTCGATGATACCAAAGCAGTATCTCTGAAAGACAGACGATTCTCTGGGTCGTCGAAGCAGTCCCTTATCCATTAAGTTTCTTCGATGATACCAAAGCAGTATCTCTGAAAGGCAGACGAATCTCTGGGTCGTCGAAACAGTCCCTTATCCATTAAGATTCCTCGATGATACCAAAGCAGTATCTCTGAAAGGCAGACGATTCTTTGGGACGTCGAAGCAGTCCCTTATCCATTAAGGTTCTTCGATGATACCAAAGCAGTATCTCTGAAAGGCAGACGATTCTCTGGGTCGTCGAAGCAGTCCCTTATCCATTAAGGTTCCTCGATGATACCAAAGCAGTATCTCTGAAAGGCAGACGATTCTCTGGGTCGTCGAAGCAGTCCCTTATCCATTAAGGTTCCTCGATGATACCAAAGCAGTATCTCTGAAAGGCAGACGGTTCTCTGGGTCGTCAAAGCAGTCCCTTATCCATTAAGGTTCCTCGATGATACCAAAGCAGTATCTCTGAAAGGCAGACGATTCTCTGGGTCGTCGAAGCAGTCTCTTGTCCATTAAGGTTCCTCGATGATACCAAAGCAGTATCTCTGAAAGGCAGACGATTCTCTGGGTCGTCGAAGCAGTCCCTTATCCATTAAGGTTCCTCGATGATACCAAAGCAGTATCTCTGAAAGGTAGACGATTCTCTGGGTCGTCGAAGCAGACCCTTATCCATTAAGGTTCCTCGATGATACCAAAGCAGTATCTCTGAAAGGCAGACGATTCTCTGGGTCATCGAAGCAGTCCCTAATCCATTAAGGTTCCTCGATGATACCAAAGCAGTATCTCTGAAAGGCAGACGATTCTCTGGTTCGTCGAAGCAGTCCCTTATCCATTAAGGTTCCTCGATGATACCAAAGCAGTATCTCTGAAAGGCAGACGATTCTCTAGGTCATCAAAGCAGTCCCTTATCCATTAAGGTTCCTCGATGATACCAAAGCAGTATCTCTGAAAGGCAGACAATTCTCTGGGTCGTCGAAGCAGTCCCTTATCCATTAAGTTTCTTCGATGATACCAAAGCAGTATCTCTGAAAGGCAGACGAATCTCTGGGTCGTCGAAGCAGTCCCTTATCCATTGAGATTCCTCGATGATACCAAAGCAGTATCTCTGAAAGGCAGACGATTCTTTGGGACGTCGAAGCAGTCCCTTATCCATTAAGGTTCTTCGATGATACCAAAGCAGTATCTCTGAAAGGCAGACGATTCTCTGGGTCGTCGAAGCAGTCCCTTATCCATTAAGGTTCCTCGATGATACCAAAGCAGTATCTCTGAAAGGCAGACGATTCTCTGGGTCGTCGAAGCAGTCCCTTATCCATTAAGGTTCCTCGATGATACCAAAGCAGTATCTCTAAAAGGCAGGCGATTCTCTGGGTCGTCGAAGCAGTCCCTTATCCATTAAGGTTCCTCGATGAAACCAAAGCAGTATCTCTGAAAGGCAGACGATTCTCTGGGTCGTCGAAGCAGTCCCTTATCCATTAAGGTTCCTCAATGATACCAAAGCAGTATCTCTGAAAGGCAGAGGATTCTCTGGGTCGTCGAAGCAGTCCCTTATCCATTAAGGTTCCTCGATGAAACCAAAGCAGTATCTCTGAATGGCAGACGATTCTCTGGGTCGTCGAAGCAGTCCCTTATCCATTAAGGTTCCTCGATGATACCAAAGCAGTATCTCTAAAAGGCAGACGATTCTCTGGGTTGTCGAAGCAGTCCCTTGTCCATTAAGGTTCCTCGATGATACCAAAGAATTATCTCTAAAAAGCAGACAATTCTCTGGGTCGTCGGAGCTGTCCCTTATCCATTAAGGTTCCTGGATGATACCAAAGCAGTATCTCTGAAAGGCAGGCGATTCTCTGGGTCGTCGAAGCAGTCCCTTATCCATTAAGGTTCCTCGATGATACCAAAGCAGTATCTCTGAAAGGCAGACGATTCTCTGGGTCGTCGAAGCAGTCCCTTATCCATTAAGGTTCCTCGATGATACCAAAGCAGTATCTCTAAAAGGCAGATGATTCTCTGGGTTATCGAAGCAGTCCCTTGTCCATTAAGGTTCCTCGATGATACCAAAGCAGTATCTCTTAAAGGCATACGATTCTCTGGGACGTCGAAGCAGTCCCTTCTCCATTAAGGTTCTTCGATGATACCAAAGCAGTATCTCTGAAAGGCAGACGATTCTCTGGGTCGTCGAAGCAGTCCCTTATCCATTAAGGTTCCTCGATGATACCAAAGCAGTATCTCTAAAAGGCAGACGATTCTCTGGGTTGTCGAAGCAGTCCCTTATCCATTAAGGTTCCTCGATGAAACCAAAGCAGTATCTCTGAATGGCAGACGATTCTCTGGGTCGTCGAAGCAGTCCCTTATCCATTAAGGTTCCTCGATGATACCAAAGCAGTATCTCTAAAAGGCAGACGATTCTCTGGGTTGTCGAAGCAGTCCCTTGTCCATTAAGGTTCCTCGATGATACCAAAGAATTATCTCTAAAAAGCAGACAATTCTCTGGGTCGTCGGAGCTGTCCCTTATCCATTAAGGTTCCTGGATGATACCAAAGCAGTATCTCTGAAAGGCAGACGATTCTCTGGGTCGTCGAAGCAGTCCCTTATCCATTAAGGTTCCTCGATGATACCAAAGCAGTATCTCTGAAAGGCAGACGATTCTCTGGGTCGTCGAAGCAGTCCCTTATCCATTAAGGTTCTTCGATGATACCAAAGAATTATCTCTGAAAGGCAGACGATTCTCTGGGTCGTTGAAGCAATCCCTTATCCATTAAGGTTCCTCGATGATACCAAAGCAGTATCTCTTAAAGGCATACGATTCTCTGGGACGTCGAAGCAGTCCCTTATCCATTAAGGTTCCTCGATGATACCAAAGCAGTATCTCTGAAAGGTAGACGATTCTCTGGGTCGTCGAAGCAGACCCTTATCCATTAAGGTTCCTCGATGATACCAAAGCAGTATCTCTGAAAGGCAGACGATTCTCTGGGTCATCGAAGCAGTCCCTAATCCATTAAGGTTCCTCGATGATACCAAAGCAGTATCTCTGAAAGGCAGACGATTCTCTGGGTCGTCGAAGCAGACCCTTATCCATTAAGGTTCCATGATGATACCAAAGCAGTATCTCTGAAAGGTAGAAGATTCTCTGGGTCATCAAAGCAGTCCCTTATCCATTAAGGTTCCTCGATGATACCAAAGCAGTATCTCTGAAAGGCAGACAATTCTCTGGGTCGTCGAAGCAGTCCCTTATCCATTAAGGTTCTTCGATGATACCAAACCAGTATCTCTGAAAGCCAGACGAATCTCTGGGTCGTCGAAGCAGTCCCTTATCCATTAAGGTTCCTCGATGATACCAAAGCAGTATATCTGAAAGGCAGACGATTCTCTGGGACGTCGAAGCAGTCCCTTATCCATTAAGGTTCCTCGATGATACCAAAGCAGTATCTCTGAAAGGCAGACGATTCTCTGGTTCGTCGAAGCAGTCCCTTATCCATTAAGGTTCCTCGATGATACCAAAGCAGTACCTCTGAAAGGTAGACGATTCTCTGGGTCGTCGAAGCAGTCCCTTATCCATTAAGGTTCCTCGAAGATACCAAAGCAGTATCTCTGAAAGGTAGACAATTCTCTGGGTCGTCGAAGCAGTCCCTTATATATTAAGGTTCCTCGATGATACCAAAGCAGTATCTCTGAAAGGCAGACGATTCACTGGGTCGTCGAAGCAGTCCCTTATCCATTAAGGTTCCTCGATGATACCAAAGCAGTATCTCTGAAAGGTAGACGATTCTCTGGGTCGTCGAAGCAGTCCCTTATCCATTAAGGTTCCTCGATGATGCCAAAGCAGTATCTCTGAAAGGCAGACGATTCTCTGGTTCGTCGAAGCAGTCCCTTATCCATTAAGGTTCCTCGATGATACCAAAGCAGTATCTCTGAAAGGCAGACGATTCTCTAGGTCATCAAAGCAGTCCCTTATCCATTAAGGTTCCTCGATGATACCAAAGCAGTATCTCTGAAAGGCAGACGATTCTCTGGGTCGTCGAAGCAGTCCCTTATCCATTAAGGTTCCTCGATGATACCAAAGCAGTATCTCTAAAAGGCAGATGATTCTCTGGGTTATCGAAGCAGTCCCTTGTCCATTAAGGTTCCTCGATGATACCAAAGCAGTATCTCTTAAAGGCATACGATTCTCTGGGACGTCGAAGCAGTCCCTTCTCCATTAAGGTTCTTCGATGATACCAAAGCAGTATCTCTGAAAGGCAGACGATTCTCTGGGTCGTCGAAGCAGTCCCTTATCCATTAAGGTTCCTCGATGATACCAAAGCAGTATCTCTAAAAGGCAGACGATTCTCTGGGTTGTCGAAGCAGTCCCTTATCCATTAAGGTTCCTCGATGAAACCAAAGCAGTATCTCTGAATGGCAGACGATTCTCTGGGTCGTCGAAGCAGTCCCTTATCCATTAAGGTTCCTCGATGATACCAAAGCAGTATCTCTAAAAGGCAGACGATTCTCTGGGTTGTCGAAGCAGTCCCTTGTCCATTAAGGTTCCTCGATGATACCAAAGAATTATCTCTAAAAAGCAGACAATTCTCTGGGTCGTCGGAGCTGTCCCTTATCCATTAAGGTTCCTGGATGATACCAAAGCAGTATCTCTGAAAGGCAGACGATTCTCTGGGTCGTCGAAGCAGTCCCTTATCCATTAAGGTTCCTCGATGATACCAAAGCAGTATCTCTGAAAGGCAGACGATTCTCTGGGTCGTCGAAGCAGTCCCTTATCCATTAAGGTTCTTCGATGATACCAAAGAATTATCTCTGAAAGGCAGACGATTCTCTGGGTCGTTGAAGCAATCCCTTATCCATTAAGGTTCCTCGATGATACCAAAGCAGTATCTCTTAAAGGCATACGATTCTCTGGGACGTCGAAGCAGTCCCTTATCCATTAAGGTTCCTCGATGATACCAAAGCAGTATCTCTGAAAGGTAGACGATTCTCTGGGTCGTCGAAGCAGACCCTTATCCATTAAGGTTCCTCGATGATACCAAAGCAGTATCTCTGAAAGGCAGACGATTCTCTGGGTCATCGAAGCAGTCCCTAATCCATTAAGGTTCCTCGATGATACCAAAGCAGTATCTCTGAAAGGCAGACGATTCTCTGGGTCGTCGAAGCAGACCCTTATCCATTAAGGTTCCATGATGATACCAAAGCAGTATCTCTGAAAGGTAGAAGATTCTCTGGGTCATCAAAGCAGTCCCTTATCCATTAAGGTTCCTCGATGATACCAAAGCAGTATCTCTGAAAGGCAGACAATTCTCTGGGTCGTCGAAGCAGTCCCTTATCCATTAAGGTTCTTCGATGATACCAAACCAGTATCTCTGAAAGCCAGACGAATCTCTGGGTCGTCGAAGCAGTCCCTTATCCATTAAGGTTCCTCGATGATACCAAAGCAGTATATCTGAAAGGCAGACGATTCTCTGGGACGTCGAAGCAGTCCCTTATCCATTAAGGTTCCTCGATGATACCAAAGCAGTATCTCTGAAAGGCAGACGATTCTCTGGTTCGTCGAAGCAGTCCCTTATCCATTAAGGTTCCTCGATGATACCAAAGCAGTACCTCTGAAAGGTAGACGATTCTCTGGGTCGTCGAAGCTGTCCCTTATCCATTAAGGTTCCTCGAAGATACCAAAGCAGTATCTCTGAAAGGTAGACAATTCTCTGGGTCGTCGAAGCAGTCCCTTATATATTAAGGTTCCTCGATGATACCAAAGCAGTATCTCTGAAAGGCAGACGATTCACTGGGTCGTCGAAGCAGTCCCTTATCCATTAAGGTTCCTCGATGATACCAAAGCAGTATCTCTGAAAGGTAGACGATTCTCTGGGTCGTCGAAGCAGTCCCTTATCCATTAAGGTTCCTCGATGATGCCAAAGCAGTATCTCTGAAAGGCAGACGATTCTCTGGTTCGTCGAAGCAGTCCCTTATCCATTAAGGTTCCTCGATGATACCAAAGCAGTATCTCTGAAAGGCAGACGATTCTCTAGGTCATCAAAGCAGTCCCTTATCCATTAAGGTTCCTCGATGATACCAAAGCAGTATCTCTGAAAGGCAGACAATTCTCTGGGTCGTCGAAGCAGTCCCTTATCCATTAAGTTTCTTCGATGATACCAAAGCAGTATCTCTGAAAGGCAGACGAATCTCTGGGTCGTCGAAGCAGTCCCTTATCCATTGAGATTCCTCGATGATACCAAAGCAGTATCTCTGAAAGGCAGACGATTCTTTGGGACGTCGAAGCAGTCCCTTATCCATTAAGGTTCTTCGATGATACCAAAGCAGTATCTCTGAAAGGCAGACGATTCTCTGGGTCGTCGAAGCAGTCCCTTATCCATTAAGGTTCCTCGATGATACCAAAGCAGTATCTCTGAAAGGCAGACGATTCTCTGGGTCGTCGAAGCAGTCCCTTATCCATTAAGGTTCCTCGATGATACCAAAGCAGTATCTCTAAAAGGCAGGCGATTCTCTGGGTCGTCGAAGCAGTCCCTTATCCATTAAGGTTCCTCGATGAAACCAAAGCAGTATCTCTGAAAGGCAGACGATTCTCTGGGTCGTCGAAGCAGTCCCTTATCCATTACGGTTCCTCAATGATACCAAAGCAGTATCTCTGAAAGGCAGAGGATTCTCTGGGTCGTCGAAGCAGTCCCTTATCCATTAAGGTTCCTCGATGAAACCAAAGCAGTATCTCTGAATGGCAGACGATTCTCTGGGTCGTCGAAGCAGTCCCTTATCCATTAAGGTTCCTCGATGATACCAAAGCAGTATCTCTAAAAGGCAGACGATTCTCTGGGTTGTCGAAGCAGTCCCTTGTCCATTAAGGTTCCTCGATGATACCAAAGAATTATCTCTAAAAAGCAGACAATTCTCTGGGTCGTCGGAGCTGTCCCTTATCCATTAAGGTTCCTGGATGATACCAAAGCAGTATCTCTGAAAGGCAGGCGATTCTCTGGGTCGTCGAAGCAGTCCCTTATCCATTAAGGTTCCTCGATGATACCAAAGCAGTATCTCTGAAAGGCAGACGATTCTCTGGGTCGTCGAAGCAGTCCCTTATCCATTAAGGTTCCTCGATGATACCAAAGCAGTATCTCTAAAAGGCAGACGATTCTCTGGGTTATCGAAGCAGTCCCTTGTCCATTAAGGTTCCTCGATGATACCAAAGCAGTATCTCTTAAAGGCATACGATTCTCTGGGACGTCGAAGCAGTCCCTTCTCCATTAAGGTTCTTCGATGATACCAAAGCAGTATCTCTGAAAGGCAGACGATTCTCTGGGTCGTCGAAGCAGTCCCTTATCCATTAAGGTTCCTCGATGATACCAAAGCAGTATCTCTAAAAGGCAGACGATTCTCTGGGTTGTCGAAGCAGTCCCTTATCCATTAAGGTTCCTCGATGAAACCAAAGCAGTATCTCTGAATGGCAGACGATTCTCTGGGTCGTCGAAGCAGTCCCTTATCCATTAAGGTTCCTCGATGATACCAAAGCAGTATCTCTGAAAGGCAGACGATTCTCTGGGTTGTCGAAGCAGTCCCTTGTCCATTAAGGTTCCTCGATGATACCAAAGAATTATCTCTAAAAAGCAGACAATTCTCTGGGTCGTCGGAGCTGTCCCTTATCCATTAAGGTTCCTGGATGATACCAAAGCAGTATCTCTGAAAGGCAGACGATTCTCTGGGTCGTCGAAGCAGTCCCTTATCCATTAAGGTTCCTCGATGATACCAAAGCAGTATCTCTGAAAGGCAGACGATTCTCTGGGTCGTCGAAGCAGTCCCTTATCCATTAAGGTTCTTCGATGATACCAAAGAATTATCTCTGAAAGGCAGACGATTCTCTGGGTCGTTGAAGCAATCCCTTATCCATTAAGGTTCCTCGATGATACCAAAGCAGTATCTCTTAAAGGCATACGATTCTCTGGGACGTCGAAGCAGTCCCTTATCCATTAAGGTTCCTCGATGATACCAAAGCAGTATCTCTGAAAGGTAGACGATTCTCTGGGTCGTCGAAGCAGACCCTTATCCATTAAGGTTCCTCGATGATACCAAAGCAGTATCTCTGAAAGGCAGACGATTCTCTGGGTCATCGAAGCAGTCCCTAATCCATTAAGGTTCCTCGATGATACCAAAGCAGTATCTCTGAAAGGCAGACGATTCTCTGGGTCGTCGAAGCAGACCCTTATCCATTAAGGTTCCATGATGATACCAAAGCAGTATCTCTGAAAGGTAGAAGATTCTCTGGGTCATCAAAGCAGTCCCTTATCCATTAAGGTTCCTCGATGATACCAAAGCAGTATCTCTGAAAGGCAGACAATTCTCTGGGTCGTCGAAGCAGTCCCTTATCCATTAAGGTTCTTCGATGATACCAAACCAGTATCTCTGAAAGCCAGACGAATCTCTGGGTCGTCGAAGCAGTCCCTTATCCATTAAGGTTCCTCGATGATACCAAAGCAGTATATCTGAAAGGCAGACGATTCTCTGGGACGTCGAAGCAGTCCCTTATCCATTAAGGTTCCTCGATGATACCAAAGCAGTATCTCTGAAAGGCAGACGATTCTCTGGTTCGTCGAAGCAGTCCCTTATCCATTAAGGTTCCTCGATGATACCAAAGCAGTACCTCTGAAAGGTAGACGATTCTCTGGGTCGTCGAAGCAGTCCCTTATCCATTAAGGTTCCTCGAAGATACCAAAGCTGTATCTCTGAAAGGTAGACAATTCTCTGGGTCGTCGAAGCAGTCCCTTATATATTAAGGTTCCTCGATGATACCAAAGCAGTATCTCTGAAAGGCAGACGATTCACTGGGTCGTCGAAGCAGTCCCTTATCCATTAAGGTTCCTCGATGATACCAAAGCAGTATCTCTGAAAGGTAGACGATTCTCTGGGTCGTCGAAGCAGTCCCTTATCCATTAAGGTTCCTCGATGATGCCAAAGCAGTATCTCTGAAGGGTAGATGATTCTCTGGGTCGTCGAAGCAGTCCCTTATCCATTAAGGTTCCTCTATGATACCAAAGCAGTATCTCTGAAAGGCAGACGATTCTCTGGGTCGTCGAAGCAGTCCCTTATCCATTAAGGTTCCTTGATGATACCATAGCAGTATCTCTGAAAGGTAGATGATTCTCTGTGTCGTCAAAGCAGTCCCTTATCTATTAAGTTTCTTCGATGATACCAAAGCAGTATCTCTGAAAGGCAGACGATTCTCTGGGTCGTCCAAGCAGTCCCTTATCCATTAAGGTTCCTCGACGATACCAAAGCTGTATCTCTGAAAGGCAGACAATTCTCTGGGTCGTCGACGCAGTCCCTTATCCATTAAGGTTCCTCGATGATACCAAAGCAGTATCTCTGAAAGGCAGACGATTCTCTGGGACGTCGAAGCAGTCCCTTATCCATTAAGGTTCTTCGATGATACCAAAGCAGTATCTCTGAAAGGCAGACGATTCTCTGGGTCGTCGAAGCAGTCCCTTATCCATTAAGGTTCCTCGATGATACCAAAGCAGTATCTCTGAAGGGCAGACGATTCTCTGGGTCGTCGAAGCAGTCCCTTATCCATTAAGGTTCCTCGATGATACCAAAGCAGTATCTCTGAAAGGCAGACGATTCCCTGGGTCGTCGAAGCAGTCCCTTGTCCATTAAGGTTCCTCGATGATACCAAAGAATTATCTCTGAAAGGCAGACGATTCTCTGGGTCGTCGAAGCAGTCCCTTATCCATTAAGGTTCCTCGATGATACCAAAGCAGTATCTCTGAAAGGCAGACGATTCTCTGGGTCGTCGAAGCAGTCCCTTATCCATTAAGGTTCTTCGATGATACCAAAGCAGTATCTCTGAAAGGCAGACGATTCTCTGGGTCGTTGAAGCAGTCCCTTATCCATTAAGGTTCCTCGATGATACCAAAGCAGTATCACTTAAAGGCAGACGATTCTCTGGGACGTCGAAGCAGTCCCTTATCCATTAAGGTTCTTCGATGATACCAAAGCAGTATCTCTGAAAGGCAGGCGATTCTCTGGGTCGTCGAAGCAGTCCCTTATCCATTAAGGTTCCTCGATGAAACCAAAGCAGTATCTCTGAAAGGCAGACGATTCTCTGGGTCGTCGAAGCAGTCCTTTATCCATTAAGGTTCCTCGATGATACAAAGCAGTATCTCTGAAAGGTAGACGATTCTCTGGGTCGTCGAAGCAGTCCCTTATCCATTAAGGTTCCTCGATGATACCAAAGCAGTATCTCTGAAAGGTAGAAGATTCTCTGGGTCGTCGAAGCAGTCCCTTATCCATTAAGGTTCCTCGATGAAACCAAAGCAGTATCTCTGAAAGGCAGACGATTCTCTGGGTCGTTGAAGCAGTCCCTTATCCATTAAGGTTCCTCGATGATACCAAAGCAGTATCTCTGAAAGGCAGACGATTCTCTGGGTCGTCGAAGCAGTCCCTTGTCCATTAAGGTTCCTCGATGATACCAAAGAAGTATCTCTGAAAGGCAGACAATTCTCTGGGTCGTCGAAGCAGTCCCTTATCCATTAAGGTTCCTTGATGATACCAAAGCAGTATCTTTGAAAGGCAGACGATTCTCTGGGTCGTCGAAGCAGTCCCTTATCCATTAAGGTTCCTCGATGATACCAAAGCAGTATCTCTGAAAGGCAGACGATTCTCTGGGACGTCGAACCAGTCCCTTATCCATTAAGGTTCTTCGATGATACCAAAGCAGTATCTCTGAAAGGCAGACGATTCTCTGGGTCGTCGAAGCAGTCCCTTATCCATTAAGGTTCCTCGATGATACCAAAGCAGTATCTCTGAAAGGCAGACGATTCCCTGGGTCGTCGAAGCAGTCCCTTGTCCATTAAGGTTCCTCGATGATACCAAAGAATTATCTCTGAAAGGCAGACGATTCTCTGGGTCGTCGAAGCAGTCCCTTATCCATTAAGGTTCCTCGATGATACCAAAGCAGTATCTTTGAAAGGCTGACGATTCTCTGGGTCGTCGAAGCAGTCCCTTATCCATTAAGGTTCCTCGATGATACCAAAGCAGTGTCTCTGAAAGGCAGACGATTCTCTGGGTCGTCGAAGCAGTCCCTTATCCATTAAGGTTCTTCGATGATACCAAAGCAATATCTCTGAAAGGAAGACGATTCTTTGGGACGTCGAAGCAGTCCCTTATCCATTAAGGTTCTTCAGTGATACCAAAGCAGTATCTCTGAAAGGCAGACGATTCTCTGGGTCGTCGAAGCAGTCCCTTATCCATTAAGGTTCCTCGATGATACCAAAGCAGTGTCTCTGAAAGGCAGACGATTCTCTGGGACGTCGAAGCAGTCCCTTATCCATTAAGGTTCTTCAGTGATACCAAAGCAGTATCTCTGAAAGGCAGACCATTCTCTGGGACGTCGAAGCAGTCCCTTATCCATTAAGGTTCTTCGATGATACCAAAGCAGTATCTCTGAAAGGAAGACGATTCTTTGGGACGTCGAAGCAGTATCTTATCCATTAAGGTTCCTCGATGATACCAAAGCAGTATCTCTGAAAGGCAGACGATTCTCTGGTTCGTCGAAGCAGTCCCTTATCCATTAAGGTTCCTCGATGATACCAAAGCAGTATCTCTGAAAGGCAGACGATTCTCTGGGTCATCGAAGCAGTCCCTTATCCATTAAGGTTCCTCGATAATACCAAAGCAGTATCTCTGAAAGGAAAACGATTCTCTGGGTCGTCGAAGCAGTCCCTTATCCATTAAGGTTCTTCGATGATACCAAACCAGTATCTCTGAAAGCCAGACGATTCTCTGGGTTGTCGAAGCAGTCCCTTATCCATTAAGGTTCCTCGATGATACCAAAGCAGTATATCTGAAAGGCAGACGATTCTCTGGGACGTCGAAGCAGTCCCTTATCCATGAAGGTTCCTCGATGATACCAAAGCAGTATCTCTGAAAGGCAGACGATTCTCTGGTTCGTCGAAGCAGTCCCTTATCCATTAAGGTTCCTCGATGATACCAAAGCAGTATCTCTGAAAGGTAGACGATTCTCTGGGTCGTCGAAGCAGTCCCTTATCCATTAAGGTTCCTCGATGATACCAAAGCAGTATCTCTGAAAGGTAGACGATTCTCTGGGTCGTCGAAGCAGTCCCTTATATATTAAGGTTCCTCGATGATACCAAAGCAGTATCTCTGAAAGGCAGACGATTCACTGGGTCGTCGAAGCAGTCCCTTATCCATTAAGGTTCCTCGATGATACCAAAGCAGTATCTCTGAAAGGTAGACGATTCTCTGGGTCGTCGAAGCAGTCCCTTATCCATTAAGGTTCCTCGATGATGCCAAAGCAGTATCTCTGAAGGGTAGATGATTCTCTGGGTCGTCAAAGCAGTCCCTTATCCATTAAGGTTCCTCGATGATACCAAAGCAGTATCTCTGAAAGGCAGACGATTCTCTGG
The DNA here is from genome assembly GCA_022829125.1 of Lathyrus tuberosus. Taxonomy (NCBI): domain Eukaryota; kingdom Viridiplantae; phylum Streptophyta; class Magnoliopsida; order Fabales; family Fabaceae; genus Lathyrus; species Lathyrus tuberosus. The sequence goes on along the minus strand of JALAZF010000101.1, from coordinate 2,070,561 downwards.
GTCGTCAAAGCAGTCCCTTATCCATTAAGGTTCTTTGATGATACCATAGCAGTATCTCTGAAAGGTAGATGATTCTCTGTGTCGTCAAAGCAGTCCCTTATCCATTAAGTTTCTTCGATGATACCAAAGCAGTATGTCTGAAAGGCAGACGATTCTCTGGGTCGTCGAAGCAGTCCCTTATCCATTAAGGTTCCTCGACGATACCAAATCAGTATCTCTGAAAGGCAGACGATTCTCTGGGTCATCGACGCAGTCCCTTATCCATTAAGGTTCCTCGATGATACCAAAGCAGTATCTCTGAAAGGCAAACGATTCTCTGGGACGTCTAAGCAGTCCCTTATCCATTAAGATTCTTCGATGATACCAAAGCAGTATCTCTGAAAGGCAGACGATTCTCTGGGTCGTCGAAGCAGTCCCTTATCCATTAAGGTTCCTCGATGATACCAAAATAGTATCTCTGAAAGGCAGACGATTCTCTGGGTCGTCGAAGCAGTCCCTTATCCATTAAGGTTCCTCGATGATACCAAAGCAGTATCTCTGAAAGGCAGACGATTCCCTGGGTCGTCGAAGCAGTCCCTTGTCCATTAAGGTTCCTCGATGATACCAAAGAATTATCTCTGAAAGGCAGACGATTCTCTGGGTCGTCGAAGCAGTCCCTTATCCATTAAGGTTCCTCGATGATACCAAAGCAGTATCTCTGAAAGGCAGACGATTCTCTGGGTCGTGGAAGCAGTCCCTTATCCATAAGGTTCCTCGATTATACCAAAGCAGTATCTCTGAAAGGCAGACGATTCTCTGGGTCGTCGAAGCAGTCCCTTATCCATTAAGGTTCTTTGATGATACCAAAGCAATATCTCTCTGAAAGGCAGACGATTCTCTGGGTCGTTGAAGCAGTCCCTTATCCATTAAGGTTCCTCGATGATACCAAAGCAGTATCTCTTAAAGGCAGACGATTCTCTGGGACGTCGAAGCAGTCCCTTATCCATTAAGGTTCTTCAGTGATACCAAAGAAGTATCTCTGAAAGGCAGACGATTCTCTGGGACGTCGAAGCAGTCCCTTATCCATTAAGGTTCTTCGATGATACCAAAGCAGTATCTCTGAAAGGAAGACGATTCTCTGGGACGTCGAAGCAGTCTCTTATCCATTAAGGTTCCTCGATGATACCAAAGCAGTATCTCTGAAAGGCAGACGATTCTCTGGTTCGTCGAAGCAGTCCCTTATCCATTAAGGTTCCTCGATGATACCAAAGCAGTATCTCTGAAAGGTAGACGATTCTCTGGGTCGTCGAAGCAGTCCCTTATCCATTATGGTTCCTCGATGATACCAAAGCAGTATCTCTGAAAGGTAGACGATTCTCTGGGTCGTCGAAGCAGTCCCTTATCCATTTAGGTTCCTCGATGATACCAAAGCAGTATCTCTAAAAGGCAGACGATTCTCTGGGTCGTCGAACCAGTCCCTTATCCATTAAGGTTCCCTGATGATACCAAAGCAGTATCTCTGAAAGGTAGACGATTCTCTGGGTCGTCGAAGCAGTCCCTTATCCATTAAGGTTCCTCGATGATACCAAAGCAGTATCTCTGAAAGGTAGACGATTCTCTGGGTCGTCGCAGCACTCCCTTATCCATTAAGGTTCCTCGATGAAACCAAAGCAGTATCTCTGAAAGGCAGACGATTCTCTGGGTCGTCGAAGCAGTCCCTTATCCATTAAGGTTCCTCGATGATACCAAAGCAGTATCTGTGAAAGGCAGATGATTCTCTGGGTCGTCGAAGCAGTCCCTTGTCCATTAAGGTTCCTCGATGATACCAAAGAAGTATCTCTGAAAGGCAGACAATTCTCTGGGTCGTCGAAGCAGTCCCTTATCCATTAAGGTTCCTTGATGATACCAAAGCAGTATCTCTGAAAGGCAGACGATTCTCTGGGTCGTCGAAGCAGTCCCTTATCCATTAAGGTTCCTCGATGATACCAAAGCAGTATCTCTGAAAGGAAGACGATTCTCTGGGACGTCGAAGCAGTCTCTTATCCATTAAGGTTCCTCGATGATACCAAAGCAGTATCTCTGAAAGGCAGACGATTCTCTGGTTCGTCGAAGCAGTTCCTTATCCATTAAGGTTCCTCGATGATACCAAAGCAGTATCTATGAAAGGTAGACGATTCTCTGGGTCGTCTAAGCAGTCCCTTATCCATTATGGTTCCTCGATGATACCAAAGCAGTATCTCTGAAAGGTAGACGATTCTCTGGGTCGTCGAAGCAGTCCCTTATCCATTTAGGTTCCTCGATGATACCAAAGTAGTATCTCTAAAAGGCAGACGATTCTCTGGGTCGTCGAAGCAGTCCCTTATCCATTAAGGTTCCTCGATGATACCAAAGCAGTATCTCTGAAAGGTAGACGATTCTCTGGGTCGTCGAAGCAGTCCCTTATCCATTAAGGTTCCTCGATGATACCAAAGCAGTATCTCTGAAAGGTAGACGATTCTCTGGGTCGTCGCAGCACTCCCTTATCCATTAAGGTTCCTCGATGAAACCAAAGCAGTATCTCTGAAAGGCAGACGATTCTCTGGGTCGTCGAAGCAGTCCCTTATCCATTAAGGTTCCTCGATGATACCAAAACAGTATCTCTGAAAGGCAGATGATTCTCTGGGTCGTCGAAGCAGTCCCTTGTCCATTAAGGTTCCTCGATGATACCAAAGAAGTATCTCTGAAAGGCAGACAATTCTCTGGGTCGTCGAAGCAGTCCCTTATCCATTAAGGTTCCTTGATGATACCAAAGCAGTATCTCTGAAAGGCAGACGATTCTCTGGGTCGTCGAAGCAGTCCCTTATCCATTAAGGTTCCTCGATGATACCAAAGCAGTATCTCTGAAAGGCAGACGATTCTCTGGGTCGTCGAAGCAGTCCCTTATCCATTAAGGTTCCTCGATGATACCAAAGCAGTATCTCTGAAAGGCAGATGATTCTCTGGGTCGTCGAAGCTGTCCCTTATCCATTAAGGTTCCTCGATGATACCAAAGCAGTATCTCTAAAAGGCAGACGATTCTCTGGGTTGTCGAAGTAGTCCCTTGTCCATTAAGGTTCCTCGATGATACCAAAGAATTATCTCTGAAAAGCAGACAATTCTCTGGGTTGTCGGAGCAGTCCCTTATCCATTAAGGTTCCTTGATGATACCAAAGTAGTATCTCTGAAAGGCAGACGATTCTCTGGGTCGTCGAAGCAGTCCCTTATCCATTAAGGTTCCTCGATGATACCAAAGCAGTATCTCTGAAAGGTAGACGATTCTCTGGGACGGCGAAGCAGTCCCTTATCCATTAAGGTTCTTCGATGATACCAAAGCAGTATCTCTGACAGGCAGACGATTCTCTGCGTCGTCGAAGCAGTCCCTTATCCATTAAGGTTCCTCGATGATACCAAAGCAGTATCTCTGAAAGGCAGACGATTCCCTGGGTCGTCGAAGCAATCCCTTGTCCATTAAGGTTGCTCGATGATACCAAAGAATTATCTCTGAAAGGCAGACGATTCTCTGGGTCGTCGAAGCAGTCCCTTATCCATTAAGGTTCCTCGATGATACCAAAGCAGTATCTCTGAAAGGTAGACGATTCTCTGGGTTGTCGAAGCAGTCCCTTATCCATTAAGGTTCCTCGATGATACCAAAGCAGTATCTCTGAAAGGCAGACGATTCTCTGGGTCGTCGAAGCAGTCCCTTATCCATTAAGGTTCTTCGATGATACCAAAGCAATATCTCTGAAAGGCAGACGATTCTCTGGGTCGTTGAAGCAGTCCCTTATCCATTAAGGTTCCTCGATGATACCAAAGCAGTATCTCTTAAAGGCAGACGATTCTCTGGGACGTCGAAGCAGTCCCTTATCCATTAAGGTTCTTCAGTGATACCAAAGTAGTATCTCTGAAAGGCAGACGATTCTCTGGGACGTCGAAGCAGTCCCTTATCCATTAAGGTTCTTCGATGATACCAAAGCAGTATCTCTGAAAGGAAGACGATTCTCTGGGACGTCGAAGCAGTCTCTTATCCATTAAGGTTCCTCGATGATACCAAAGCAGTATCTCTGAAAGGCAGACGATTCTCTGGTTCGTCGAAGCAGTCCCTTATCCATTAAGGTTCCTCGATGATACCAAAGCAGTATCTCTGAAAGGTAGACGATTCTCTGGGTCGTCGAAGCAGTCCCTTATCCATTATGGTTCCTCGATGATACCAAAGCAGTATCTCTGAAAGGTAGACGATTCTCTGGGTCGTCGAAGCAGTCCCTTATCTATTAAGGTTCCTCGATGATACCAAAGCAGTATCTCTAAAAGGCAGACGATTCTCTGGGTCGTCGAAGCAGTCACTTATCCATTAAGGTTCCTCGATGATACCAAAGCAGTATCTCTGAAAGGTAGACGATTCTCTGGGTCGTCGAAGCAGTCCCTTATCCATTAAGGTTCCTTGATGATACCAAAGTAGTATCTCTGAAAGGTATACGATTCTCTGGGTCGTCGAAGCAGTCCCTTATCCATTAAGGTTCCTCGATGAAACCAAAGCAGTATCTCTGAAAGGCAGACGATTCTCTGGGTCGTCGAAGCAGTCCCTTATCCATTAAGGTTCCTCGATGATACCAAAGCAGTATCTCTAAAAGGCAGACGATTCTCTGGGTCGTCGAAGCAGTCCCTTGTCCATTAAGGTTCCTCGATGATACCAAAGAAGTATCTGTGAAAGGCAGACAATTCTCTGGGTCGTCGAAGCAGTCCCTTATCCATTAAGGTTCCTTGATGATACCAAAGCAGTATCTCTGAAAGGCAGACGATTCTCTGGGTCGTCGAAGCAGTCCCTTATCCATTAAGGTTCCTCGATGATACCAAAGCAGTATCTCTGAAAGGCAGACGATTCTCTGGGTCGTCGAAGCAGTCCCTTATCCATTAAGGTTCCTCGATGATACCAAAGCAGTATCTCTGAAAGGCAGACGATTCCCTGGGTCGTCGAAGCAGTCCCTTGTCCATTAAGGTTCCTCGATGATACCAAAGAATTATCTCTGAAAGGCAGACGATTCTCTGGGTCGTCGAAGCAGTCCCTTATCCATTAAGGTTCCTCGATGATACCAAAGCAGTATCTCTGAAAGGCAGACGATTCTTTGGGACGTCGAAGCAGTCCCTTATCCATTAAGGTTCTTCGATGATACCAAAGCAGTATCTCTGAAAGGAAGACGATTCTCTGGGTCGTCGAAGTAGTCCCTTATCCATTAAGGTTCCTCGATGATACCAAAGCAGTATCTCTGAAAGGCAGACGATTCTCTGGTTCGTCGAAGCAGTCCCTTATCCATTAAGGTTCCTCGATGATACCAAAGCAGTATCTCTGAAAGGTAGACGATTCTCTGGGTCGTCGAAGCAGTCCCTTATCCATTATGGTTCCTCGATGATACCAAAGCAGTATCTCTGAAAGGTAGACGATTGTCTGGGTCGTCGAAGTAGGCCCTTATCCATTAAGGTTCCTCGATGATACCAAAGCAGTATCTCTAAAAGGCAGACGATTCTCTGGGTCGTTGAAGCAGTCCCTTATCCATTAAGGTTCCTCGATGATACCAAAGCAGTATCTCTGAAAGGTAGACGATTCTCTGGGTCGTCGAAGCAGTCCCTTATCCATTAAGGTTCCTCGATGATACCAAAGCAGTATCTCTGAAAGGTATACGATTCTCTGGGTCGTCGAAGCAGTCCCTTATCCATTAAGGTTCCTCGATAAAACCAAAGCAGTATCTCTGAAAGGCAGACGATTCTCTGGGTCGTCGAAGCAGTCCCTTATCCATTAAGGTTCCTCGATGATACCATAGCAGTATCTCTGAAAGCCAGACGATTCTCTGGGTCGTCGAAGCAGTCCCTTGTCCATTAAGGTTCCTCGATGATACCAAAGAAGTATCTCTGAAAGGCAGACAATTCTCTGGGTCGTCGAAGCAGTCCCTTATCCATTAAGGTTCCTTGATGATACCAAAGCAGTATCTCTGAAAGGCAGACGATTCTCTGGGTCGTCGAAGCAGTCCCTTATCCATTAAGGTTCCTCGATGATACCAAAGCAGTATCTCTGAAAGGCAGACGATTCTCTGGGACGTCGAAGCAGTCCCTTATCCATTAAAGTTCTTCGATGATACCAAAGCAGTATCTCTGAAAGGCAAACGATTCTCTGGGTCGTCGAAGCAGTCCTTTATCCATTAAGGTTCCTCGATGATACCAAAGCAGTATCTCTGAAAGGCAGACGATTCTCTGGGTCGTCGAAGCAGTTCCTTGTCCATTAAGGTTCCTCGATGATACCAAAGCACTATCTCTGAAAGGCAGACGATTCTCTGGGTCGTCGGAGCAGTCCCTTGTCCATTAAGGTTCCTCGATGATACCAAAGAATTATCTCTGAAAGGCAGACAATTCTCTGGGTCGTCGAAGCAGTCCCTTATCCATTAAGGTTCCTCGATGATACCAAAGCAGTATCTCTGAAAGGCAGACGATTCTCTAGGTCGTCGAAGCAGTCCCTTATCCACTAAGGTTCCTCGATGATACCAAAGTAGTATCTCTGAAAGGCAGACGATTCTCTGGGTCGTCGAAGCAGTCCCTTATCCATTAAGGTTCCTCGATGATACCAAAGCAGTATCTCTGAAAGGCAGACGATTCTCTGGGTCGTCGAAGCAGTCCCTTATCCATTAAGGTTCCTCGATGATACTAAAGCAGTATCTCTGAAAGGCAGACGATTCTCTGGGTCGTCGAAGCAGTCCCTTATCCATTAAGGTTCTTCGATGATACCAAAGCAATATCTCTGAAAGGCATACGATTCTCTGGGTCGTTGAAGCAGTCCCTTATCCATTAAGGTTCCTCGATGATACCAAAGCAGTATCTCTTAAAGGCAGACGATTCTCTGGGACGTCGAAGCAGTCCCTTATCCATTAAGGTTCTTCAGTGATACCAAAGCAGTATCTCTGAAAGGCAGACGATTCTCTGGGACGTCGAAGCAGTCCCTTATCCATTAAGGTTCTTCGATGATACCAAAGCAGTATCTCTAAAAGGAAGACGATTCTCTGGGATGTCGAAGCAGTCTCTTATCCATTAAGGTTCCTCGATGATACCAAAGCAGTATCTCTGAAAGGCAGACGATTCTCTGGTTCGTCGAAGCAGTCCCTTATCCATTAAGGTTCCTCGATGATACCAAAGCAGTATCTCTGAAAGGTAGACGATTCTCTGGGTCGTCGAAGCAGTCCCTTATCCATTATGGTTCCTCGATGATACCAAAGCAGTATCTCTGAAAGGTAGACGATTCTCTGGGTCGTCGAAGCAGTCCCTTATCCATTAAGGTTCCTCGATGATACCAAAGCAGTATCTCTAAAAGGAAGACGATTCTCTGGGTCGTCGAAGCAGTCCCTTATCCATTAAGGTTCCTCGATGATACCAAAGCAGTATCTCTGAAAGGTAGACGATTCTCTGGGTCCTCGAAACAGTCCCTTATCCATTAAGGTTCCTCGATGATACCAAAGCAGTATCTCTGAAAGGTATACGATTCTCTGGGTCGTCGAAGCAGTCCCTTATCCATTAAGGTTCCTCGATGAAACCAAAGCAGTATCTCTGAAAGGCAGACGATTCTCTGGGTCGTCGAAGCAGTCCCTTATCCATTAAGGTTCCTCGATGATACCAAAGCAGTATCTCTGAAAGGCAGACGATTCTCTGGGTCGTCGAAGCAGTCCCTTGTCCATTAAGGTTCCTCGATGATACCAAAGAAGTATCTCTGAAAGGCAGACAATTCTCTGGGTCGTCGAAGCATTCCCCTATCCATTAAGGTTCCTTGATGATACCAAAGAAGTATCTCTGAAAGGCAGACGATTCTCTGGGTCGTCGAAGCAGTCCCTTATCCATTAAGGTTCCTCGAGGATACCAAAGCAGTATCTCTGAAAGGCAGACGATTCTCTGGGACGTCGAAGCAGTCCCTTACCCATTAAGGTTCTTCGATGATACCAAAGCAGTATCTCTGAAAGGCAGACGATTCTCTGGGTCGTCGAAGCAGTCCTTTATCCATTAAGGTTCCTCGATGATACCAAAGCAGTATCTCTGAAAGGCAGACGATTCTCTGGGTCGTCGAAGCAATTCCTTGTCCATTAAGGTTCCTCGATGATACCAAAGCAGTATCTCTGAAAGGTAGACGATTCTCTGGGTCGTCGGAGTAGTCCCTTGTCCATTAAGGTTCCTCGATGATACCAAAGAATTATCTCTGAAAGGCAGACAATTCTCTGGGTCGTCGAAGCAGTCCCTTATCCATTAAGGTTCCTCGATGATACCAAAGCAGTATCTCTGAAAGGCAGACGATTCTCTGGGTCGTCGAAGCAGTCCCTTATCCACTAAGGTTCCTCGATGATACCAAAGCAGTATCTCTGAAAGGCAGACGATTCTCTGGGTCGTCGAAGCAGTCCCTTATCCATTAAGGTTCTTCGATGATACCAAAGCAGTATCTCTGAAAGGCAGACGATTCTCTGGGTCGTCGAAGCAGTCCCTTATCCATTAAGGTTCCTCGATGATACCAAAGCAGTATCTCTTAAAGGCAGACGATTCTCTGGGACGTCAAAGCAGTCCCTTGTCCATTAAGGTTCTTTAGTGATACCAAAGTAGTATCTCTGAAAGGCAGACGATTCTCTAGGACGTCGAAGCAGTCCCTTATCCATTAAGGTTCTTCGATGATACCAAAGCAGTATCTCTGAAAGGAAGACGATTCTCTGGGACGTCGAAGCAGTCCCTTATCCATTAAGGTTCCTCGATGATACCAAAGCAGTATCTCTGAAAGGCAGACGATTCTCTGGTTCGTCGAAGCAGTCCCTTATCCATTAAGGTTCCTCGATGATACCAAATCAGTATCTCTGAAAGGTAGACGATTCTCTGGGTCGTCGAAGCAGTCCCTTATCCATTAAGGTTCCTCGATGATACCAAAGCAGTATCTCTGAAAGGTAGACGATTCTCTGGGTCGTCGAAGCAGTCCCTTATCCATTAAGGTTCCTCGATGATACCAAAGCAGTATCTCTGAAAGGCAGATGATTCTCTGGGTCGTCGAAGCAGTCCCTTATCCATTAAGGTTCCTCGATGATACCAAAGCAGTATCTCTGAAAGGTAGACGATTCTCTGGGTCGTCGAAGCAGTCCCTTATCCATTAAGGTTCCTCGATGATACCAAAGCAGTATCTCTGAAAGGTAGACGATTCTCTGGGTCGTCGAAGCAGTCCCTTATCCATTAAGGTTCCTCGATGATACCAAAGCAGTATCTCTGAAAGGTAGACGATTCTCTGGGTCGTCGAAGCAGTCCCTTATCCATTGAGGTTCCTCTATGATACCAAAGCAGTATCTCTGAAAGGCAGACGATTCTTTGGGTCGTCGAAGTAGTCCCTTATCCATTAAGGTTCCTTGATGATACCAAAGCATTATCTCTGAAAGGGAGATGATTCTCTGTGTCGTCAAAGCAGTCCCTTATCCATTAAGTTTCTTCGATGATACCAAAGCAGTATCTCTGAAAGGCAGACGATTCTCTGGGTCGTCGAAGCAGTCCCTTATCCATTAAGGTTCCTCGATGATACCAAAGCAGTATCTCTGAAAGGCAGACGATTCTCTGGGTCGTCGAAGCAGTCCCTTATCCATTAAGGTTCTTCGATGATACCAAAGCAATATCTCTGAAAGGCAGACGATTCTCTGGGTCGTTGAAGCAGTCCCTTATCCATTAAGGTTCCTCGATGATACCAAAGCAGTATCTCTTAAAGGCAGACGATTCTCTGGGACGTCGAAGCAGTCCCTTATCCATTAAGGTTCTTCAGTGATACCAAAGCAGTATCTCTGAAAGGCAGACGATTCTCTGGGACGTCGAAGCAGTCCCTTATCCATTAAGGTTCTTCGATGATACCAAAGCAGTATCTCTAAAAGGAAGACGATTCTCTGGGACGTCGAAGCAGTCTCTTATCCATTAAGGTTCCTCGATGATACCAAAGAAGTATCTCTGAAAGGCAGACGATTCTCTGGTTCGTCGAAGCAGTCCCTTATCCATTAAGGTTCCTCGATGATACCAAAGCAGTATCTCTGAAAGGTAGACGATTCTCTGGGTCGTCGAAGCAGTCCCTTATCCATTATGGTTCCTCGATGATACCAAAGCAGTATCTCTGAAAGGTAGACGATTCTCTGGGTCGTCGAAGCAGTCCCTTATCCATTAAGGTTCCTCGATGATACCAAAGCAGTATCTCTAAAAGGCAGACGATTCTCTGGGTCGTCGAAGCAGTCCCTTATCCATTAAGGTTCCTCGATGATACCAAAGCAGTATCTCTGAAAGGTAGACGATTCTCTGGGTCGTCGAAGCAGTCCCTTATCCATTAAGGTTCCTCGATGATACCAAAGCAGTATCTCTGAAAGGTATACGATTCTCTGGGTCGTCGAAGCAGTCCCTTATCCATTAAGGTTCCTCGATGAAACCAAAGCAGTATCTCTGAAAGGCAGACGATTCTCTGGGTCGTCGAAGCAGTCCCTTATCCATTAAGGTTCCTCGATGATACCAAAGCAGTATCTCTGAAAGGCAGACGATTCTCTGGGTCGTCGAAGCAGTCCCTTGTCCATTAAGGTTCCTCGATGATACCAAAGAAGTATCTCTGAAAGGCAGACAATTCTCTGGGTCGTCGAAGCAGTCCCTTATCCATTAAGGTTCCTTGATGATACCAAAGCAGTATCGCTGAAAGGCAGACGATTCTCTGGGTCGTCGAAGCAGTCCCTTATCCATTAAGGTTCCTCGATGATACCAAAGCAGTATCTCTGAAAGGCAGACGATTCTCTGGGACGTCGAAGCAGTCCCTTATCCATTAAGGTTCTTCGATGATACCAAAGCAGTATCTCTGAAAGGCAGACGATTCTCTGGGTCGTCGAAGCAGTCCTTTATCCATTAAGGTTCCTCGATGATACCAAAGCAGTATCTCTGAAAGGCAGACGATTCTCTGGGTCGTCGAAGCAGTTCCTTGTCCATTAAGGTTCCTCGATGATACCAAAGCAGTATCTCTGAAAGGCAGACGATTCTCTGGGTCGTCGGAGCAGTCCCTTGTCCATTAAGGTTCCTCGATGATACCAAAGAATTATCTCTGAAAGGCAGACAATTCTCTGGGTCGTCGAAGCAGTCCCTTATCCATTAAGGTTCCTCGATGATACCAAAGCAGTATCTCTGAAAGGCAGACGATTCTCTGGGTCGTCGAAGCAGTCCCTTATCCACTAAGGTTCCTCGATGATACCAAAGCAGTATCTCTGAAAGGCAGACGATTCTCTGGGTCGTCGAAGCAGTCCCTTATCCATTAAGGTTCTTCGATGATACCAAAGCAGTATCTCTGAAAGGCAGACGATTCTCTGGGTCGTCGAAGCAGTCCCTTATCCATTAAGGTTCCTCGATGATACCAAAGCAGTATCTCTTAAAGGCAGACGATTCTCTGGGACGTCAAAGCAGTCCCTTGTCCATTAAGGTTCTTTAGTGATACCAAAGCAGTATCTCTGAAAGGCAGACGATTCTCTAGGACGTCGAAGCAGTCCCTTATCCATTAAGGTTCTTCGATGATACCAAAGCAGTATCTCTGAAAGGAAGACGATTCTCTGGGACGTCGAAGCAGTCCCTTATCCATTAAGGTTCCTCGATGATACCAAAGCAGTATCTCTGAAAGGCAGACGATTCTCTGGTTCGTCGAAGCAGTCCCTTATCCATTAAGGTTCCTCGATGATACCAAAGCAGTATCTCTGAAAGGTAGACGATTCTCTGGGTCGTCGAAGCAGTCCCTTATCCATTAAGGTTCCTCGATGATACCAAAGCAGTATCTCTGAAAGGTAGACGATTCTCTGGGTCGTCGAAGCAGTCCCTTATCCATTAAGGTTCCTCGATGATACCAAAGCAGTATCTCTGAAAGGCAGACGATTCTCTGGGTCGTCGAAGCAGTCCCTTATCCATTAAGGTTCCTCGATGATACCAAAGCAGTATCTCTGAAAGGTAGACGATTCTCTGGGTCGTCGAAGCAGTCCCTTATCCATTAAGGTTCCTCGATGATACCAAAGCAGTATCTCTGAAAGGTAGATGATTCTCTGGGTCGTCGAAGCAGTCCCTTATCCATTAAGGTTCCTCGATGATACCAAAGCAGAATCTCTGAAAGGTAGACGATTCTCTGGGTCGTCGAAGCAGTCCCTTATCCATTGAGGTTCCTCTATGATACCAAAGCAGTATCTCTGAAAGGCAGACGATTCTCTGGGTCGTCGAAGTAGTCCCTTATCCATTAAGGCTCCTTGATGATACCAAAGCATTATCTCTGAAAGGTAGATGATTCTCTGTGTCGTCAAAGCAGTCCCTTGTCCATTAAGTTTCTTCTATGATACCAAAGCAGTATCTCTGAAAGGCAGACGATTCTCTGGGTCGTCGAAGCAGTCCCTTATCCATTAAGGTTCCTCGACGATACCAAAGCAGTATCTCTGAAAGACAGACGATTCTCTGGGTCATCGAAGCAATCCCTTATCCATTAAGGTTTCTCGATGATACCAAAGTAGTATCTTTGAAAGGCAGACGATTCTCTGGGACGTCGAAGCAGTCCCTTATCCATTAAGGTTCTTCGATGATACCAAAGCAGTATCTCTGAAAGGCAGACGATTCTCTGGGTCGTCGAAGTAGTCCCCTATCCATTAAGGTTCCTCGATGATACCAAAGCAGTATCTCTGAAAGGCAGACGATTCTCTGGGTGGTTGAAGCAGTCCCTTATCCATTAAGGTTCCTCGATGATACCAAAGCAGTATCTCTGAAAGACAGACGATTCTATGGGTTGTCGAAGCAGTCCCTTGTCCATTAAAGTTCCTCGATGATACCAAAGAATTATCTCTGAAAGGCAGACAATTCTCTGGGTCGTCGAAGCAGTCCCTTATCCATTAAGGTTCCTCGATGATACCAAAGCAGTATCTCTGAAAGGCAGATGATTCTCTGGGTCGTCGAAGTAGTCCCTTATCCATTAAGGTTCCTCGATGATACCAAAGTAGTATCTCTGAAAGGCAGACGATTCTCTGGGTCGTCGAAGCAGTCCCTTATCCATTAAGGTTCTTCGATGATACCAAAGTAGTATCTCTGAAAGGCAGACGATTCTCTGGGTCGTTGAAGCAGTCCCTTATCCATTAAGGTTCCTCGATGATACCAAAGCAGTATCTCTGAAAGGTAGACGATTCTCTGGGTCGTCGAAGCAGTCCCTTATCCATTAAGGTTCCTCGATGATACCAAAGCAGTATCTCTGAAAGGCAGACGATTCTCTGGGTCGTCGAAGCAGTCCTTTATCCATTAAGGTTCCTCGATGATACCAAAGCAGTATCTCTGAAAGGCAGACGATTCTCTGGGTCGTCGAAGCAGTTCCTTGTCCATTAAGGTTCCTCGATGATACCAAAGCAGTATCTCTGAAAGGCAGACGATTCTCTGGGTCGTCGAAGCAGTCCCTTATCCATTAAGGTTCTTTGATGATACCAAAGCAGTATCTCTGAAAGGCAGATGATTCTCTGGGTCGTCGAAGCAGTCCCTTAACCATTAAGGTTCCTCGATGATACCAAAGCAGTATCTCTGAAAGGCAGACGATTCTCTGGGACGTCGAAGCAGTCCCTTATCCATTAAGGTTCTTCGATGATACCAAAGCAGTATCTCTGAAAGGCAGACGATTCTCTGGGTCGTCGAAGCAGTCCTTTATCCATTAAGGTTCCTCGATGATACCAAAGCAGTATCTCTGAAAGGCAGACGATTCTCTGGGTCGTCGAAGCAGTCCTTTATCCATTAAGGTTCCTCGATGATACCAAAGCAGTATCTCTGAAAGGCAGACGATTCTCTGGGTCGTCGAAGCAGTTCCTTGTCCATTAAGGTTCCTCGATGATACCAAAGCAGTATCTCTGAAAGGCAGACGATTCTCTGGGTCGTCGGAGCAGTCCCTTGTCCATTAAGGTTCCTCGATGATACCAAAGAATTATCTCTGAAAGGCAGACAATTCTCTGGGTCGTCGAAGCAGTCCCTTATCCATTAAGGTTCCTCGATGATACCAAAGCAGTATCTCTGAAAGGCAGACGATTCTCTGGGTCATCGAAGCAGTCCCTTATCCACTAAGGTTCCTCGATGATACCAAAGCAGTATCTCTGATAGGCAGACGATTCTCTGGGTCGTCGAAGCAGTCCCTTATCCATTAAGGTTCTTCGATGATACCAAAGCAGTATCTCTGAAAGGCAGACGATTCTCTGGGTCGTCGAAGCAGTCCCTTATCCATTAAGGTTCCTCGATGATACCAAAGCAGTATCTCTTAAAGGCAGACGATTCTCTGGGACGTCAAAGCAGTCCCTTGTCCATTAAGGTTCTTTAGTGATACCAAAGCAGTATCTCTGAAAGGCAGACGATTCTCTAGGACGTCGAAGCAGTCCCTTATCCATTAAGGTTCTTCGATGATACCAAAGCAGTATCTCTGAAAGGAAGACGATTCTCTGGGACGTCGAAGCAGTCCCTTATCCATTAAGGTTCCTCGATGATACCAAAGCAGTATCTCTGAAAGGAAGACGATTCTCTGGTTCGTCGAAGCAGTCCCTTATCCATTAAGGTTCCTCGATGATACCAAAGCAGTATCTCTAAAAGGTAGACAATTCTCTGGGTCGTCGAAGCAGTCCCTTATCCATTAAGGTTCCTCGATGATACCAAAGCAGTATCTCTGAAAGGTAGACGATTCTCTGGGTCGTCGAAGCAGTCCCTTATCCATTAAGGTTCCTCAATGATACCAAAGCAGTATCTCTGAAAGGCAGACGATTCTCTGGGTCGTCGAAGCAGTCCCTTATCCATTAAGGTTCCTCGATGATACCAAAGCAGTATCTCTGAAAGGTAGACGATTCTCTGGGTCGTCGAAGCAGTCCCTTATCCATTAAGGTTCCTCGATGATACCAAAGCAGTATCTCTGAAAGGTAGACGATTCTCTGGGTCGTCGAAGCAGTCCCTTATCCATTAAGGTTCCTCGATGATACCAAAGCAGTATCTCTGAAAGGTAGACGATTCTCTGGGTCGTCGAAGCAGTCCCTTATCCATTGAGGTTCCTCTATGATACCAAAGCAGTATCTCTGAAAGGCAGACGATTCTCTGGGTCGTCGAAGTAGTCCCTTATCCATTAAGGTTCCTTGATGATACCAAAGCATTATCTCTGAAAGGTAGATGATTCTCTGTGTCGTCAAAGCAGTCCCTTATCCATTAAGTTTCTTCGATGATACCAAAGCAGTATCTCTGAAAGGCAGACGATTCTCCGGGTCGTCGAAGCAGTCCCTTATCCATTAAGGTTCCTCGACGATACCAAAGCAGTATCTCTGAAAGACAGACGATTCTCTGGGTCGTCGAAGCAATCCCTTATCCATTAAGGTTTCTCGATGATACCAAAGTAGTATCTCTGAAAGGCAGACGATTCTCTGGGACGTCGAAGCAGTCCCTTATCCATTAAGGTTCTTCGATGATACCAAAGCAGTATCTCTGAAAGGCAGACGATTCTCTGGGTCGTCGAAGCAGTCCCTTATCCATTAAGGTTCCTCGATGATACCAAAGCAGTATCTCTGAAAGGCAGACGATTCTCTGGGTCGTTGAAGCAGTCCCTTATCCATTAAGGTTCCTCGATGATACCAAAGCAGTATCTCTGAAAGGCAGACGATTCTCTGGGTTGTCGAAGCAGTCCCTTGTCCATTAAGGTTCCTCGATGATACCAAAGAATTATCTCTGAAAGGCAGACAATTCTCTGGGTCGTCGAAGCAGTCCCTTATCCATTAAGGTTCCTCGATGATACCAAAGCAGTATCTCTGAAAGGCAGACGATTCTCTGGGTCGTCGAAGCAGTCCCTTATCCATTAAGGTTCCTCGATGATACCAAAGCAGTATCTCTGAAAGGCAGACAATTCTCTGGGTCGTCGAAGCAGTCCCTTATCCATTAAGGTTCTTCGATGATACCAAAGTAGTATCTCTGAAAGGCAGACGATTCTCTGGGTCGTTGAAGCAGTCCCTTATCCATTAAGGTTCCTCGATGATACCAAAGCAGTATCTCTGAAAGGTAGATGATTCTCTGGGTCGTCGAAGCAGTCCCTTATCCATTAAGGTTCCTCGATGATACCAAAGCAGTATCTCTGAAAGGCAGACGATTCTCTGGGTCGTCGAAGCAGTCCTTTATCCATTAAGGTTCCTCGATGATACCAAAGCAGTATCTTTGAAAGGCAGACGATTCTCTGGGTCGTCGAAGCAGTTCCTTGTCCATTAAGGTTCCTCGATGATACCAAAGTAGTATCTCTGAAAGGCAGACGATTCTCTGGGTCGTCGAAGCAGTCCCTTATCCACTAAGGTTCGTCGATGATACCAAAGCAGTATCTCTGAAAGGCAGACGATTCTCTGGGTCGTCGAAGCAGTCCCTTATCCATTAAGGTTCCTCGATGATACCAAAGCAGTATCTTTGAAAGGCAGACGATTCTCTGGGACGTCGAAGCAGTCCCTTATCCATTAAGGTTCTTCGATGATACCAAAGCAGTATCTCTGAAAGGCAGACGATTCTCTGGGTCGTCGAAGCAGTCCTTTATCCATTAAGGTTCCTCGATGATACCAAAGCAGTATCTCTGAAAGGCAGACGATTCTCTGGGTCGTCGAAGCAGTTCCTTGTCCATTAAGGTTCCTCGATGATACCAAAGCAGTATCTCTGAAAGGCAGACGATTCTCTGGGTCGTCGGAGCAGTCCCTTGTCCGTTAAGGTTCCTCGATGATACCAAAGAATTATCTCTGAAAGGCAGACAATTCTCTGGGTCGTCGAAGCAGTCCCTTATCCATTAAGGTTCCTCGATGATACCAAAGCAGTATCTCTGAAAGGCAGACGATTCTCTGGGTCGTCGAAGCAGTCCCTTATCCACTAAGGTTCCTCGATGATACCAAAAGCAGTATCTTTGAAAGGCAGACGATTCTCTGGGTCGTCGAAGCAGTCCCTTATCCATTAAGGTTCCTCGATGATACCAAAGCAGTATCTCTGAAAGGCAGACGATTCTCTGGGTCGTCGAAGCAGTCCCTTATCCATTAAGGTTCCTCGATGATACCAAAGCAGTATCTCTGAAAGGCAGACGATTCTCTAGGTCGTCGAAGCAGTCCCTTATCCATTAAGGTTCTTCGATGATACCAAAGCAATATCTCTGAAAGGCAGACGATTCTCTGGGTCGTTAAAGCAGTCCCTTATCCATTAAGGTTCCTCGATGATACCAAAGCAGTATCTCTTAAAGGCAGACGACTCTCTGGGACGTCGAAGCAGTCCCTTATCCATTAAGGTTCTTCAGTGATACCAAAGCAGTATCTCTGAAAGGCAGACGATTCTCTGGGACGTCGAAGCAGTCCCTTATCCATTAAGGTTCTTCGATGATACCAAAGCAGTATCTCTAAAAGGAAGACGATTCTCTGGGACGTCGAAGCAGTCTCTTATCCATTAAGGTTCCTCGATGATACCAAAGCAGTATCTCTGAAAGGCAGACGATTCTCTGGTTCGTCGAAGCAGTCCCTTATCCATTAAGGTTCCTCGATGATACCAAAGCAGTATCTCTGAAAGGTAGATGATTCTCTGGGTCGTCGAAGCAGTCCCTTATCCATTATGGTTCCTCGATGATACCAAAGTAGTATCTCTGAAAGGTAGACGATTCTCTGGGTCGTCGAAGCAGTCCCTTATCCATTAAGGTTCCTCGATGATACCAAAGCAGTATCTCTAAAAGGCAGACGATTCTCTGGGTCGTCGAAGCAGTCCCTTATCCATTAAGGTTCCTCGATGATGCCAAAGCAGTATCTCTGAAAGGTAGACGATTCTCTGGGTCGTCGAAGCAGTCCCTTATCCATTAAGGTTCCTCGATGATACCAAAGCAGTATCTCTGAAAGGTATACGATTCTCTGGGTCGTCGAAGCAGTCCCTTATCCATTAAGGTTCCTCGATGAAACCAAAGCAGTATCTCTGAAAGGCAGACGATTCTCTGGGTCGTCGAAGCAGTCCCTTATCCATTAAGGTTCCTCGATGATACCAAAGCAGTATCTCTGAAAGGCAGACGATTCTCTGGGTCGTCGAAGCAGTCCCTTGTCCATTAAGGTTCCTCGATGATACCAAAGAAGTATCTCTGAAAGGCAGACAATTCTCTGGGTCGTCGAAGCAGTCCCTTATCCATTAAGGTTCCTTCATGATACCAAAGCAGTATCTCTGAAAGGCAGACGATTCTCTGGGTCGTCGAAGCAGTCCCTTATCCATTAAGGTTCCTCGATGATACCAAAGCAGTATCTCTGAAAGGCAGACGATTCTCTGGGACGTCGAAGCAGTCCCTTATCCATTAAGGTTCTTCGATGATACCAAAGCAGTATCTCTGAAAGGCAGACGATTCTCTGGGTCGTCGAAGCAGTCCTTTATCCATTAAGGTTCCTCGATGATACCAAAGCAGTATCTCTGAAAGGCAGACGATTCTCTGGGTCGTCGAAGCAGTTCCTTGTCCATTAAGGTTCCTCGATGATACCAAAGCAGTATCTCTGAAAGGCAGACGATTCTCTGGGTCGTCGGAGCAGTCCCTTGTCCATTAAGGTTCCTCGATGATACCAAAGAATTATCTCTGAAAGGCAGACAATTCTCTGGGTCGTCGAAGCAGTCCCTTATCCATTAAGGTTCCTCGATGATACCAAAGCAGTATCTCTGAAAGGCAGACGATTCTCTGGGTCGTCGAAGCAGTCCCTTATCCACTAAGGTTCCTCGATGATACCAAAGCAGTATCTCTGAAAGGCAGACGATTCTCTGGGTCGTCGAAGCAGTCCCTTATCCATTAAGGTTCCTCGATGATACCAAAACAGTATCTCTGAAAGGCAGACGATTCTCTGGGTCGTCGAAGTAGTCCCTTATCCATTAAGGTTCCTCGATGATACCAAAACAGTATCTCTGAAAGGCAGACGATTCTCTGGGTCGTCGAAGTAGTCCCTTATCCATTAAGGTTCCTCGATGATACCAAAACAGTATCTCTGAAAGGCAGACGATTCTCTGGGTCGTCGAAGCAGTCCCTTATCCATTAAGGTTCTTCGATGATACCAAAGCAATATCTCTGAAAGGCAGACGATTCTCTGGGTCGTTGAAGCAGTCCCTTATCCATTAAGGTTCCTCGATGATACCAAAGCAGTATCTCTTAAAGGCAGACGATTCTCTGGGACGTCGAAGCAGTCCCTTATCCATTAAGGTTCTTCAGTGATACCAAAGCAGTATCTCTGAAAGGCAGACGATTCTCTGGGACGTCGAAGCAGTCCCTTATCCATTAAGGTTCTTCGATGATACCAAAGCAGTATCTCTAAAAGGAAGACGATTCTCTGGGACGTCGAAGCAGTCTCTTATCCATTAAGGTTCCTCGATGATACCAAAGCAGTATCTCTGAAAGGCAGACGATTCTCTGGTTCGTCGAAGCAGTCCCTTATCCATTAAGGTTCCTCGATGATACCAAAGCAGTATCTCTGAAAGGTAGACGATTCTCTGGGTCGTCGAAGCAGTCCCTTATCCATTATGGTTCCTCGATGATACCAAAGCAGTATCTCTGAAAGGTAGACGATTCTCTGGGTCGTCGAAGCAGTCCCTTATCCATTAAGGTTCCTCGATGATAACAAAGCAGTATCTCTGAAAGGTAGACGATTCTCTGGGTCGTCGAAGCAGTCCCTTATCCATTAAGGTTCCTCGATGATACCAAAGCAGTATCTCTGAAAGGTATACGATTCTCTGGGTCGTCGAAGCAGTCCCTTATCCATTAAGGTTCCTCGATGAAACCAAAGCAGTATCTCTGAAAGGCAGACGATTCTCTGGGTCGTCGAAGCAGTCCCTTATCCATTAAGGTTCCTCGATGATACCAAAGCAGTATCTCTGAAAGGCAGACGATTCTCTGGGTCGTCGAAGCAGTCCCTTGTCCATTAAGGTTCCTCGATGATACCAAAATAGTATCTCTGAAAGGCAGACGATTCTCTGGGTCGTCGAAGCAGTCCCTTATCCATTAAGGTTCTTCGATGATACCAAAGCAATATCTCTGAAAGGCAGACGATTCTCTGGGTCGTTGAAGCAGTCCCTTATCCATTAAGGTTCCTCGATGATACCAAAGCAGTATCTCTTAAAGGCAGACGATTCTCTGGGACGTCGAAGCAGTCCCTTATCCATTAAGGTTCTTCGATGATACCAAAGCAGTATCTCTAAAAGGAAGACGATTCTCTGGGACGTCGAAGCAGTCTCTTATCCATTAAGGTTCCTCGATGATACCAAAGCAGTATCTCTGAAAGGCAGACGATTCTCTGGTTCGTCGAAGCAGTCCCTTATCCATTAAGGTTCCTCGATGATACCAAAGCAGTATCTCTGAAAGGTAGACGATTCTCTGGGTCGTCGAAGCAGTCCCTTATCCATTATGGTTCCTCGATGATACCAAAGTAGTATCTCTGAAAGGTAGACGATTCTCTGGGTCGTCGAAGCAGTCCCTTATCCATTAAGGTTCCTCGATGATACCAAAGCAGTATCTCTAAAAGGCAGACGATTCTCTGGGTCGTCGAAGCAGTCCCTTATCCATTAAGGTTCCTCGATGATGCCAAAGCAGTATCTCTGAAAGGTAGACGATTCTCTGGGTCGTCGAAGCAGTCCCTTATCCATTAAGGTTCCTCGATGATACCAAAGCAGTATCTCTGAAAGGTATACGATTCTCTGGGTCGTCGAAGCAGTCCCTTATCCATTAAGGTTCCTCGATGAAACCAAAGCAGTATCTCTGAAAGGCAGACGATTCTCTGGGTCGTCGAAGCAGTCCCTTATCCATTAAGGTTCCTCGATGATACCAAAGCAGTATCTCTGAAAGGCAGACGATTCTCTGGGTCGTCGAAGCAGTCCCTTGTCCATTAAGGTTCCTCGATGATACCAAAACAGTATCTCTGAAAGGCAGACGATTCTCTGGGTCGTCGAAGCAGTCCCTTATCCATTAAGGTTCTTCGATGATACCAAAGCAATATCTCTGAAAGGCAGACGATTCTCTGGGTCGTTGAAGCAGTCCCTTATCCATTAAGGTTCCTCGATGATACCAAAGCAGTATCTCTTAAAGGCAGACGATTCTCTGGGACGTCGAAGCAGTCCCTTATCCATTAAGGTTCTTCGATGATACCAAAGCAGTATCTCTAAAAGGAAGACGATTCTCTGGGACGTCGAAGCAGTCTCTTATCCATTAAGGTTCCTCGATGATACCAAAGCAGTATCTCTGAAAGGCAGACGATTCTCTGGTTCGTCGAAGCAGTCCCTTATCCATTAAGGTTCCTCGATGATACCAAAGCAGTATCTCTGAAAGGTAGACGATTCTCTGGGTCGTCGAAGCAGTCCCTTATCCATTATGGTTCCTCGATGATACCAAAGTAGTATCTCTGAAAGGTAGACGATTCTCTGGGTCGTCGAAGCAGTCCCTTATCCATTAAGGTTCCTCGATGATACCAAAGCAGTATCTCTAAAAGGCAGACGATTCTCTGGGTCGTCGAAGCAGTCCCTTATCCATTAAGGTTCCTCGATGATGCCAAAGCAGTATCTCTGAAAGGTAGACGATTCTCTGGGTCGTCGAAGCAGTCCCTTATCCATTAAGGTTCCTCGATGATACCAAAGCAGTATCTCTGAAAGGTATACGATTCTCTGGGTCGTCGAAGCAGTCCCTTATCCATTAAGGTTCCTCGATGAAACCAAAGCAGTATCTCTGAAAGGCAGACGATTCTCTGGGTCGTCGAAGCAGTCCCTTATCCATTAAGGTTCCTCGATGATACCAAAGCAGTATCTCTGAAAGGCAGACGATTCTCTGGGTCGTCGAAGCAGTCCCTTGTCCATTAAGGTTCCTCGATGATACCAAAGAAGTATCTCTGAAAGGCAGACAATTCTCTGGGTCGTCGAAGCAGTCCCTTATCCATTAAGGTTCCTTGATGATACCAAAGCAGTATCTCTGAAAGGCAGACGATTCTCTGGGTCGTCGAAGCAGTCCCTTATCCATTAAGGTTCCTCGATGATACCAAAGCAGTATCTCTGAAAGGCAGACGATTCTCTGGGACGTCGAAGCAGTCCCTTATCCATTAAGGTTCTTCGATGATACCAAAGCAGTATCTCTGAAAGGCAGACGATTCTCTGGGTCGTCGAAGCAGTCCTTTATCCATTAAGGTTCCTCGATGATACCAAAGCAGTATCTCTGAAAGGCAGACGATTCTCTGGGTCGTCGAAGCAGTTCCTTGTCCATTAAGGTTCCTCGATGATACCAAAGCAGTATCTCTGAAAGGCAGACGATTCTCTGGGTCGTCGGAGCAGTCCCTTGTCCATTAAGGTTCCTCGATGATACCAAAGAATTATCTCTGAAAGGCAGACAATTCTCTGGGTCGTCGAAGCAGTCCCTTATCCATTAAGGTTCCTCGATGATACCAAAGCAGTATCTCTGAAAGGCAGACGATTCTCTGGGTCGTCGAAGCAGTCCCTTATCCACTAAGGTTCCTCGATGATACCAAAGCAGTATCTCTGAAAGGCAGACGATTCTCTGGGTCGTCGAAGCAGTCCCTTATCCATTAAGGTTCCTCGATGATACCAAAACAGTATCTCTGAAAGGCAGACGATTCTCTGGGTCGTCGAAGTAGTCCCTTATCCATTAAGGTTCCTCGATGATACCAAAACAGTATCTCTGAAAGGCAGACGATTCTCTGGGTCGTCGAAGCAGTCCCTTATCCATTAAGGTTCTTCGATGATACCAAAGCAATATCTCTGAAAGGCAGACGATTCTCTGGGTCGTTGAAGCAGTCCCTTATCCATTAAGGTTCCTCGATGATACCAAAGCAGTATCTCTTAAAGGCAGACGATTCTCTGGGACGTCGAAGCAGTCCCTTATCCATTAAGGTTCTTCAGTGATACCAAAGCAGTATCTCTGAAAGGCAGACGATTCTCTGGGACGTCGAAGCAGTCCCTTATCCATTAAGGTTCTTCGATGATACCAAATCAGTATCTCTAAAAGGAAGACGATTCTCTGGGACGTCGAAGCAGTCTCTTATCCATTAAGGTTCCTCGATGATACCAAAGCAGTATCTCTGAAAGGCAGACGATTCTCTGGTTCGTCGAAGCAGTCCCTTATCCATTAAGGTTCCTCGATGATACCAAAGCAGTATCTCTGAAAGGTAGACGATTCTCTGGGTCGTCGAAGCAGTCCCTTATCCATTATGGTTCCTCGATGATACCAAAGCAGTATCTCTGAAAGGTAGACGATTCTCTGGGTCGTCGAAGCAGTCCCTTATCCATTAAGGTTCCTCGATGATACCAAAGCAGTATCTCTAAAAGGCAGACGATTCTCTGGGTCGTCGAAGCAGTCCCTTATCCATTAAGGTTCCTCGATGATACCAAAGCAGTATCTCTGAAAGGTAGACGATTCTCTGGGTCGTCGAAGCAGTCCCTTATCCATTAAGGTTCCTCGATGATACCAAAGCAGTATCTCTGAAAGGTATACGATTCTCTGGGTCGTCGAAGCAGTCCCTTATCCATTAAGGTTCCTCGATGAAACCAAAGCAGTATCTCTGAAAGGCAGACGATTCTCTGGGTCGTCGAAGCAGTCCCTTATCCATTAAGGTTCCTCGATGATACCAAAGCAGTATCTCTGAAAGGAAGATGATTCTCTGGGTCGTCGAAGCAGTCCCTTGTCCATTAAGGTTCCTCGATGATACCAAAGAAGTATCTCTGAAAGGCAGACAATTCTCTGGGTCGTCGAAGCAGTCCCTTATCCATTAAGGTTCCTTGATGATACCAAAGCAGTATCTCTGAAAGGCAGACGATTCTCTGGGTCGTCGAAGCAGTCCCTTATCCATTAAGGTTCCTCGATGATACCAAAGCAGTATCTCTGAAAGGCAGACGATTCTCTGGGACGTCGAAGCAGTCCCTTATCCATTAAGGTTCTTCGATGATACCAAAGCAGTATCTCTGAAAGGCAGACGATTCTCTGGGTCGTCGAAGCAGTCCTTTATCCATTAAGGTTCCTCGATGATACCAAAGCAGTATCTCTGAAAGGCAGACGATTCTCTGGGTCGTCGAAGCAGTTCCTTGTCCATTAAGGTTCCTCGATGATACCAAAGCAGTATCTCTGAAAGGCAGACGATTCTCTGGGTCGTAGGAGCAGTCCCTTGTCCATTAAGGTTCCTCGATGCTACCAAAGAATTATCTCTGAAAGGCAGACAATTCTCTGGGTCGTCGAAGCAGTCCCTTATCCATTAAGGTTCCTCGATGATACCAAAGCAGTATCTCTGAAAGGCAGACGATTCTCTGGGTCGTCGAAGCAGTCCCTTATCCACTAAGGTTCCTCGATGATACCAAAGCAGTATCTCTGAAAGGCAGACGATTCTCTGGGTCGTCGAAGCAGTCCCTTATCCATTAAGGTTCTTCGATGATACCAAAGCAGTATCTCTGAAAGGCAGATGATTCTCTGGGTCGTCGAAGCAGTCCCTTATCCATTAAGGTTCCTCGATGATACCAAAGCAGTATCTCTTAAAGGCAGACGATTCTCTGGGACGTCAAAGCAGTCCCTTGTCCATTAAGGTTCTTTAGTGATACCAAAGCAGTATCTCTGAAAGGCAGACGATTCTCTTGGACGTCGAAGCAGTCCCTTATCCATTAAGGTTCTTCGATGATACCAAAGCAGTATCTCTGAAAGGAAGACGATTCTCTGGGACGTCGAAGCAGTCCCTTATCCATTAAGGTTCCTCGATAATACCAAAGCAGTATCTCTGAAAGGCAGACGATTCTCTGGTTCGTCGAAGCAGTCCCTTATCCATTAAGGTTCCTCGATGATACCAAAGCAGTATCTCTGAAAGGTAGACGATTCTCTGGGTCGTCGAAGCAGTCCCTTATCCATTAAGGTTCCTCGATGATACCAAAGCAGTATCTCTGAAAGGTAGACGATTCTCTGGGTCGTCGAAGCAGTCCCTTATCCATTAAGGTTCCTCGATGATACCAAAGCAGTATCTCTGAAAGGCAGACGATTCTCTGGGTCGTCAAAGCAGTCCCTTATCCATTAAGGTTCCTCGATGATACCAAAGCAGTATCTCTGAAAGGTAGACGATTCTCTGGGTCGTCGAAGCAGTCCCTTATCCATTAAGGTTCCTCGATGATACCAAAGCAGTATCTCTGAAAGGTAGACGATTCTCTGGGTCGTTGAAGCAGTCCCTTATCCATTAAGGTTCCTCGATGATACCAAAGCAGTATCTCTTAAAGGCAGACGATTCTCTGGGACGTCGAAGCAGTCCCTTATCCATTAAGGTTCTTCGATGATACCAAAGCAGTATCTCTAAAAGGTAGACGATTCTCTGGGTCGTCGAAGCAGTCCCTTATCCATTAAGGTTCCTCGATGATACCAAAGCAGTATCTCTGAAAGGCAGACGATTCTCTGGGTCGTCAAAGCAGTCCCTTATCCATTAAGGTTCCTCGATGATACCAAAGCAGTATCTCTGAAAGGTAGACGATTCTCTGGGTCGTCGAAGCAGTCCCTTATCCATTATGGTTCCTCGATGATACCAAAGTAGTATCTCTGAAAGGTAGACGATTCTCTGGGTCGTCGAAGCAGTCCCTTATCCATTAAGGTTCCTCGATGATACCAAAGCAGTATCTCTAAAAGGCAGACGATTCTCTGGGTCGTCGAAGCAGTCCCTTATCCATTAAGGTTCCTCGATGATGCCAAAGCAGTATCTCTGAAAGGTAGACGATTCTCTGGGTCGTCGAAGCAGTCCCTTATCCATTAAGGTTCCTCGATGATACCAAAGCAGTATCTCTGAAAGGTATACGATTCTCTGGGTCGTCGAAGCAGTCCCTTATCCATTAAGGTTCCTCGATGAAACCAAAGCAGTATCTCTGAAAGGCAGACGATTCTCTGGGTCGTCGAAGCAGTCCCTTATCCATTAAGGTTCCTCGATGATACCAAAGCAGTATCTCTGAAAGGCAGACGATTCTCTGGGTCGTCGAAGCAGTCCCTTGTCCATTAAGGTTCCTCGATGATACCAAAGAAGTATCTCTGAAAGGCAGACAATTCTCTGGGTCGTCGAAGCAGTCCCTTATCCATTAAGGTTCCTTGATGATACCAAAGCAGTATCTCTGAAAGGCAGACGATTCTCTGGGTCGTCGAAGCAGTCCCTTATCCATTAAGGTTCCTCGATGATACCAAAGCAGTATCTCTGAAAGGCAGACGATTCTCTGGGACGTCGAAGCAGTCCCTTATCCATTAAGGTTCTTCGATGATACCAAAGCAGTATCTCTGAAAGGCAGACGATTCTCTGGGTCGTCGAAGCAGTCCTTTATCCATTAAGGTTCCTCGATGATACCAAAGCAGTATCTCTGAAAGGCAGACGATTCTCTGGGTCGTCGAAGCAGTTCCTTGTCCATTAAGGTTCCTCGATGATACCAAAGCAGTATCTCTGAAAGGCAGACGATTCTCTGGGTCGTCGGAGCAGTCCCTTGTCCATTAAGGTTCCTCGATGATACCAAAGAATTATCTCTGAAAGGCAGACAATTCTCTGGGTCGTCGAAGCAGTCCCTTATCCATTAAGGTTCCTCGATGATACCAAAGCAGTATCTCTGAAAGGCAGACGATTCTCTGGGTCGTCGAAGCAGTCCCTTATCCACTAAGGTTCCTCGATGATACCAAAGCAGTATCTCTGAAAGGCAGACGATTCTCTGGGTCGTCGAAGCAGTCCCTTATCCATTAAGGTTCCTCGATGATACAAAAACAGTATCTCTGAAAGGCAGACGATTCTCTGGGTCGTCGAAGTAGTCCCTTATCCATTAAGGTTCCTCGATGATACCAAAACAGTATCTCTGAAAGGCAGACGATTCTCTGGGTCGTCGAAGCAGTCCCTTATCCATTAAGGTTCTTCGATGATACCAAAGCAATATCTCTGAAAGGCAGACGATTCTCTGGGTCGTTGAAGCAGTCCCTTATCCATTAAGGTTCCTCGATGATACCAAAGCAGTATCTCTTAAAGGCAGACGATTCTCTGGGACGTCGAAGCAGTCCCTTATCCATTAAGGTTCTTCAGTGATACCAAAGCAGTATCTCTGAAAGGCAGACGATTCTCTGGGACGTCGAAGCAGTCCCTTATCCATTAAGGTTCTTCGATGATACCAAATCAGTATCTCTAAAAGGAAGACGATTCTCTGGGACGTCGAAGCAGTCTCTTATCCATTAAGGTTCCTCGATGATACCAAAGCAGTATCTCTGAAAGGCAGACGATTCTCTGGTTCGTCGAAGCAGTCCCTTATCCATTAAGGTTCCTCGATGATACCAAAGCAGTATCTCTGAAAGGTAGACGATTCTCTGGGTCGTCGAAGCAGTCCCTTATCCATTATGGTTCCTCGATGATACCAAAGCAGTATCTCTGAAAGGTAGACGATTCTCTGGGTCGTCGAAGCAGTCCCTTATCCATTAAGGTTCCTCGATGATACCAAAGCAGTATCTCTAAAAGGCAGACGATTCTCTGGGTCGTCGAAGCAGTCCCTTATCCATTAAGGTTCCTCGATGATACCAAAGCAGTATCTCTGAAAGGTAGACGATTCTCTGGGTCGTCGAAGCAGTCCCTTATCCATTAAGGTTCCTCGATGATACCAAAGCAGTATCTCTGAAAGGTATACGATTCTCTGGGTCGTCGAAGCAGTCCCTTATCCATTAAGGTTCCTCGATGAAACCAAAGCAGTATCTCTGAAAGGCAGACGATTCTCTGGGTCGTCGAAGCAGTCCCTTATCCATTAAGGTTCCTCGATGATACCAAAGCAGTATCTCTGAAAGGAAGATGATTCTCTGGGTCGTCGAAGCAGTCCCTTGTCCATTAAGGTTCCTCGATGATACCAAAGAAGTATCTCTGAAAGGCAGACAATTCTCTGGGTCGTCGAAGCAGTCCCTTATCCATTAAGGTTCCTTGATGATACCAAAGCAGTATCTCTGAAAGGCAGACGATTCTCTGGGTCGTCGAAGCAGTCCCTTATCCATTAAGGTTCCTCGATGATACCAAAGCAGTATCTCTGAAAGGCAGACGATTCTCTGGGACGTCGAAGTAGTCCCTTATCCATTAAGGTTCTTCGATGATACCAAAGCAGTATCTCTGAAAGGCAGACGATTCTCTGGGTCGTCGAAGCAGTCCTTTATCCATTAAGGTTCCTCGATGATACCAAAGCAGTATCTCTGAAAGGCAGACGATTCTCTGGGTCGTCGAAGCAGTTCCTTGTCCATTAAGGTTCCTCGATGATACCAAAGCAGTATCTCTGAAAGGCAGACGATTCTCTGGGTCGTAGGAGCAGTCCCTTGTCCATTAAGGTTCCTCGATGCTACCAAAGAATTATCTCTGAAAGGCAGACAATTCTCTGGGTCGTCGAAGCAGTCCCTTATCCATTGAGGTTCCTCTATGATATCAAAGCAGTATCTCTGAAAGGCAGACGATTCTCTGGGTCGTCGAAGTAGTCCCTTATCCATTAAGGTTCCTTGATGATACCAAAGCATTATCTCTGAAAGGTAGATGATTCTCTGTGTCGTCAAAGCAGTCCCTTATCCATTAAGTTTCTTCGATGATACCAAAGCAGTATCTCTGAAAGGCAGACGATTCTCTGGGTCGTCGAAGCAGTCCCTTATCCATTAAGGTTCCTCGACGATACCAAAGCAGTATCTCTGAAAGACAGATGATTCTCTGGGTCGTCGAAGCAATCCCTTATCCATTAAGGTTTCTCGATGATACCAAAGTAGTATCTCTGAAAGGCAGACGATTCTCTGGGACGTCGAAGCAGTCCCTTATCCATTAAGGTTCTTCGATGATACCAAAGCAGTATCTCTGAAAGGCAGACGATTCTCTGGGTCGTCGAAGCAGTCCCTTATCCATTAAGGTTCCTCGATGATACCAAAGCAGTATCTCTGAAAGGCAGACGATTCTCTGGGTCGTTGAAGCAGTCCCTTATCCATTAAGGTTCCTCGATGATACCAAAGCAGTATCTCTAAAAGGCAGACGATTCTCGGGGTTGTCAAAGCAGTCCCTTGTCCATTAAGGTTCCTCGATGATACCAAAGAATTATCTCTGAAAGGCAGACAATTCTCTGGGTCGTCGAAGCAGTCCCTTATCCATTAAGGTTCCTCGATGATACCAAAGCAGTATCTCTGAAAGGCAGACGATTCTCTGGGTCGTCGAAGCAGTCCCTTATCCATTAAGGTTCCTTGATGATACCAAAGCAGTATCTCTGAAAGGCAGACGATTCTCTGGGTCGTCGAAGCAGTCCCTTATCCATTAAGGTTCTTCGATGACACCAAAGTAGTATCTCTGAAAGGCAGACGATTCTCTGGGTCGTTGAAGCAGTCCCTTATCCATTAAGGTTCCTCGATGATACCAAAGCAGTATCTCTTAAAGGCAGACGATTCTCTGGGACGTCGAAGCAGTCCCTTATCCATTAAGGTTCTTCAGTGATACCAAAGCAGTATCTCTGAAAGGCAGACGATTCTCTGGGACGTCGAAGCAGTCCCTTATCCATTAAGGTTCTTCGATGATACCAAAGCAGTATCTCTGAAAGGAAGACGATTCTCTGGGATGTCGAAGCAGTCCCTTATCCATTAAGGTTCCTCGATGATACCAAAGCAGTATCTCTGAAAGGTAGACGATTCTCTGGGTCGTCGAAGCAGTCTCTTATCCATTAAGGTTCCTCGATGAAACCAAAGCAGTATCTCTGAAAGGCAGATGATTCTCCGGGTCGTCGAAGCAGTCCCTTATCCATTAAGGTTCCTCGATGATACCAAAGCAGTATCTCTGAAAGGTAGACGATTCTCTGGGTCGTCGAAGCAGTCCCTTATCCATTAAGGTTCCTCGATGAAACCAAAGCAGTATCTCTGAAAGGCAGACGATTCTCTGGGTCGTCGAAGCAGTCCCTTATCCATTAAGGTTCCTCGATGATACCAAAGCAGTATCTCTAAAAGGCAGACGATTCTCTGTGTCGTCGAAGCAGTCCCTTGTCCATTATGGTTCCTCGATGATACCAAAGAATTATCTCTGAAAGGCAGACAATTCTCTGGGTCGTCGAAGCAGTCCCTTATCCATTAAGGTTCCTTGATGATACCAAAGCAGTATCTCAGAAAGGCAGACGATTCTCTGGGTCGTCGAAGCAGTCCCTTATCCATTAAGGTTCCTCGATGATACCAAAGCAGTATCTCTGAAAGGCAGACGATTCTCTGGGACGTCGAAGCAGTCCCTTATCAATTAAGGTTCTTGGATGATACCAAAGCAGTATCTCTGAAAGGTAGACGATTCTCTGGGTCGTCGAAGCAGTCCCTTATCCATTAAGGTTCCTCGATGATACCAAAGCAGTATCTCTTAAAGGCAGACGATTCTCTGGGACGTCGAAGCAGTCCCTTATCCATTAAGGTTCTTCGATGATACCAAAGCAGTATCTCTGAAAGGCAGACGATTCTCTGGGACGTCGAAGCAGTCCCTTATCCATTAAGGTTCTTCGATGATACCAAAGCAGTATCTCTGAAAGGAAGACGATTCTCTGGGTTGTCGAAGCAGTCCCTTATCCATTAAGGTTCCTCGATGATACCAAAGCAGTATCTTTGAAAGGCAGATGATTCTATGGGTCGTCGAAGCAGTCCCTTATCCATTAAGGTTCCTCGATGATACCAAAGCAGTATCTCTGAAAGGCAGACAATTCTATGGGTCGTCGAAGCAGTCCCTTATCCATTAAAGTTCCTCGATGATACCAAAACAGTATCTCGGAAAGGAAGACGATTCTCTGGGTCGTCGAAGCAGTCCCTTATCCATTAAGGTTCCTCGATGAAACCAAAGCAGTATCTCTGAAAGGCAGACGATTCTCTGGGTCGTTGAAGCAGTCCCTTATCCATTAAGGTTCCTCGATGATACCAAAGCAGTATCTCTAAAAGGCAGACGATTCTCTGTGTCATCGAAGCAGTCCCTTGTCCATTAAGGTTCCTCGATGATACCAAAGAATTATCTCTGAAAGGCAGACAATTCTCTGGGTCGTCGAAGCAGTCCGTTATCCATTAAGGTTCCTTGATGATACCAAAGCAGTATCTCTGAAAGGCAGACTATTCTCTGGGTCGTCAAAGTAGTCCCTTATCCATTAAGGTTCCTCGATGATACCAAAGCAGTATCTCTGAAAGGGAGACGATTCTCTGGGACGTCAAAGCAGTCCCTTATCCATTAAGGTTCTTCGATGATACCAAAGCAGTATCTCTGAAAGGCCGACGATTCTCTGGGTCGTCGAAGCAGTCCCTTATCCATTAAGGTTCCTCGATGATACCAAAGCAGTATCTCTTAAAGGCAGACGATTCTCTGGGACGTCGAAGCAGTCCCTTATCCATTAAGGTTCTTCGATGATACCAAAGCAGTATCTCTGAAAGGCAGACGATTCTCTGGGACGTCGAAGCAGTCCCTTATCCATTAAGGTTCTTCGATGATACCAAAGCAGTATCTCTGAAAGGAAGATGATTCTCTGGGTCGTCGAAGCAGTCCCTTATCCATTAAGGTTCCTCGATGATACCAAAGCAGTATCTCTGAAAGGTAGACGATTCTCTGGGTCGTCGAAGCAGTCCCTTATCCATTAAGGTTCCTCGATGAAACCAAAGCAGTATCTCTGAAAGGCAGACGATTCTCTGGGTCGTCGAAGCAGTCCCTTATCCATTAAGGTTCCTCGATGATACCAAAGCAGTATCTCTAAAAGGCAGACGATTCTCTGTGTCGTCGAAGCAGTCCCTTGTCCATTAAGGTTCCTCGATGATACCAAAGAATTATCTCTGAAAGGCAGACAATTCTCAGGGTCGTCGAAGCAGTCCCTTATCCATTAAGGTTCTTCGATGATACCAAAACAGTATCTCTGAAAGGCAGACGATTCTCTGGGTCGTTGAAGCAGTCCCTTATCCATTAAGGTTCCTCGATGATACCAAAGCAGTATCTCTTAAAGGCAGACGATTCTCTGGAACGTTGAAGTAGTCCCTTATCCATTAAGGTTCCTCGATGATACCAAAGCAGTATCTTTTAAAGGCAGACGATTCTCTGGGACGTCGAAGCAGTCCCTTATCCATTAAGGTTCTTCAGTGATACCAAAGCAGTATCTCTGAAAGGCAGACAATTCTCTGGGTCGTCGAAGCAGTCCCTTCTCCATTAAGGTTCCTTGATGATACCAAAGCAGTATCTCTGAAAGGCAGACAATTCTCTGGGTCGTCGAAGCAGTCCCTTATCCATTAAGGTTCCTCGATGATACCAAAGCAGTATCTCTGAAAGGCAGACGATTCTCTGGGACGTCGAAGCAGTCCCTTATCCATTAAGGTTCTTCGATGATACCAAAGCAGTATCTCTGAAAGGCAGACAATTCTCTGGGTCGTCGAAGCAGTCCCTTATCCATTAAGGTTCCTCGATGATACCAAAGCAGTATCTCTGAAAGGTAGACGATTCTCTGGGTCGTCGAAGCAGTCCCTTATCCATTAAGGTTCCTCGATGAAACCAAAGCAGTATCTCCTAAAGGCAGACGATTCTCTGGGACGTCGAAGCAGTCCCTTATCCATTAAGGTTCTTCGATGATACCAAAGCAGTATCTCTGAAAGGCAGACGATTCTCTGGGACGTCGAAGCAGTCCCTTATCCATTAAGGTTCTTCGATGATACCAAAGCAGTATATCTGAAAGGAAGACGATTCTCTTGGTCGTCGAAGCAGTCCTTTATCCATTAAGGTTCCTCGATGATACCAAAGCAGTATCTCTGAAAGGCAGACGATTCTCTGGGTCGTCGAAGTAGTCCCTTATCCATTAAGGTTCCTCGATGATACCAAAGCAGTATCTCTGAAAGGCAGATGATTCTCTGGGTCGTCGAAGCAGTCCCTTATCCATTAAGGTTCCTCGATGATACCAAAGCAGTATCTCTGAAAGGTAGACGATTCTCTGGGTCGTCGAAGCAGTCCCTTATCCATTAAGGTTCCTCGATGATACCAAAGCAGTATCTCTGAAAGGCAGACGATTCTCTGGGACGTCGAAGCAGTCCCTTATCAATTAAGGTTCTTGGATGATACCAAAGCAGTATCTCTGAAAGGTAGACGATTCTCTGGGTCGTCGAAGCAGTCCCTTATCCATTAAGGTTCCTCGATGATACCAAAGCAGTATCTCTTAAAGGCAGACGATTCTCTGGGACGTCGAAGCAGTCCCTTATCCATTAAGGTTCTTCGATGATACCAAAGCAGTATCTCTGAAAGGCAGACGATTCTCTGGGACGTCGAAGCAGTCCCTTATCCATTAAGGTTCTTCGATGATACCAAAGCAGTATCTCTGAAAGGAAGACGATTCTCTGGGTTGTCGAAGCAGTCCCTTATCCATTAAGGTTCCTCGATGATACCAAAGCAGTATCTTTGAAAGGCAGATGATTCTATGGGTCGTCGAAGCAGTCCCTTATCCATTAAGGTTCCTCGATGATACCAAAGCAGTATCTCTGAAAGGCAGACAATTCTATGGGTCGTCGAAGCAGTCCCTTATCCATTAAAGTTCCTCGATGATACCAAAACAGTATCTCGGAAAGGAAGACGATTCTCTGGGTCGTCGAAGCAGTCCCTTATCCATTAAGGTTCCTCGATGAAACCAAAGCAGTATCTCTGAAAGGCAGACGATTCTCTGGGTCGTTGAAGCAGTCCCTTATCCATTAAGGTTCCTCGATGATACCAAAGCAGTATCTCTAAAAGGCAGACGATTCTCTGTGTCATCGAAGCAGTCCCTTGTCCATTAAGGTTCCTCGATGATACCAAAGAATTATCTCTGAAAGGCAGACAATTCTCTGGGTCGTCGAAGCAGTCCGTTATCCATTAAGGTTCCTTGATGATACCAAAGCAGTATCTCTGAAAGGCAGACAATTCTCTGGGTCGTCAAAGCAGTCCCTTATCCATTAAGGTTCCTCGATGATACCAAAGCAGTATCTCTGAAAGGGAGACGATTCTCTGGGACGTCAAAGCAGTCCCTTATCCATTAAGGTTCTTCGATGATACCAAAGCAGTATCTCTGAAAGGCCGACGATTCTCTGGGTCGTCGAAGCAGTCCCTTATCCATTAAGGTTCCTCGATGATACCAAAGCAGTATCTCTTAAAGGCAGACGATTCTCTGGGACGTCGAAGCAGTCCCTTATCCATTAAGGTTCTTCGATGATACCAAAGCAGTATCTCTGAAAGGCAGACGATTCTCTGGGACGTCGAAGCAGTCCCTTATCCATTAAGGTTCTTCGATGATACCAAAGCAGTATCTCTGAAAGGAAGATGATTCTCTGGGTCGTCGAAGCAGTCCCTTATCCATTAAGGTTCCTCGATGATACCAAAGCAGTATCTCTGAAAGGTAGACGATTCTCTGGGTCGTCGAAGCAGTCCCTTATCCATTAAGGTTCCTCGATGAAACCAAAGCAGTATCTCTGAAAGGCAGACGATTCTCTGGGTCGTCGAAGCAGTCCCTTATCCATTAAGGTTCCTCGATGATACCAAAGCAGTATCTCTAAAAGGCAGACGATTCTCTGTGTCGTCGAAGCAGTCCCTTGTCCATTAAGGTTCCTCGATGATACCAAAGAATTATCTCTGAAAGGCAGACAATTCTCAGGGTCGTCGAAGCAGTCCCTTATCCATTAAGGTTCTTCGATGATACCAAAACAGTATCTCTGAAAGGCAGACGATTCTCTGGGTCGTTGAAGCAGTCCCTTATCCATTAAGGTTCCTCGATGATACCAAAGCAGTATCTCTTAAAGGCAGACGATTCTCTGGAACGTTGAAGTAGTCCCTTATCCATTAAGGTTCCTCGATGATACCAAAGCAGTATCTTTTAAAGGCAGACGATTCTCTGGGACGTCGAAGCAGTCCCTTATCCATTAAGGTTCTTCAGTGATACCAAAGCAGTATCTCTGAAAGGCAGACAATTCTCTGGGTCGTCGAAGCAGTCCCTTCTCCATTAAGGTTCCTTGATGATACCAAAGCAGTATCTCTGAAAGGCAGACAATTCTCTGGGTCGTCGAAGCAGTCCCTTATCCATTAAGGTTCCTCGATGATACCAAAGCAGTATCTCTGAAAGGCAGACGATTCTCTGGGACGTCGAAGCAGTCCCTTATCCATTAAGGTTCTTCGATGATACCAAAGCAGTATCTCTGAAAGGCAGACAATTCTCTGGGTCGTCGAAGCAGTCCCTTATCCATTAAGGTTCCTCGATGATACCAAAGCAGTATCTCTGAAAGGTAGACGATTCTCTGGGTCGTCGAAGCAGTCCCTTATCCATTAAGGTTCCTCGATGAAACCAAAGCAGTATCTCCTAAAGGCAGACGATTCTCTGGGACGTCGAAGCAGTCCCTTATCCATTAAGGTTCTTCGATGATACCAAAGCAGTATCTCTGAAAGGCAGACGATTCTCTGGGACGTCGAAGCAGTCCCTTATCCATTAAGGTTCTTCGATGATACCAAAGCAGTATATCTGAAAGGAAGACGATTCTCTTGGTCGTCGAAGCAGTCCTTTATCCATTAAGGTTCCTCGATGATACCAAAGCAGTATCTCTGAAAGGCAGACGATTCTCTGGGTCGTCGAAGTAGTCCCTTATCCATTAAGGTTCCTCGATGATACCAAAGCAGTATCTCTGAAAGGCAGATGATTCTCTGGGTCGTCGAAGCAGTCCCTTATCCATTAAGGTTCCTCGATGATACCAAAGCAGTATCTCTGAAAGGTAGACGATTCTCTGGGTCGTCGAAGCAGTCCCTTATCCATTAAGGTTCCTCGATGAAACCAAAGCAGTATCTCTGAAAGGCAGACAATTCTCTGTGTCGTCGAAGCAGTCCCTTATCCATTAAGGTTCCTCGATGATACCAAAGTAGTATCTCTAAAAGGCAGACGATTCTCTGTGTCGTCGAAGCAGTCCCTTGTCCATCTAGGTTCCTCGATGATACCAAAGAATTATCTCTGAAAGGCAGACAATTCTCTGGGTCGTCGAAGCAGTCCCTTATCCATTAAGGTTCCTTGATGATACAAAAGCAGTATCTCTGAAAGGCAGACGATTCTCTGGGTCGTCGAAGCAGTCCCTTATCCATTAAGGTTCCTCGATGATACCAAAGAAGTATCTCTGAAAGGCAGACGATTCTCTGGGACGTCGAAGCACTCCCTTATCCATTAAGGTTCTTCGATGATACCAAAGCAGTATCTTTGAAAGGCAGACGATTCTCTGGGTCGTCGAAGCAGTCCCTTATCCATTAAGGTTCCTCGATGATACCAAAGCAGTATCTCTTAAAGGCAGACAATTCTCTGGGACGTCGAAGCAGTCCCTTATCCATTAAGGTTCTTGGATGATACCAAAGCAGTATCTCTGAAAGGCAGACGATTCTCTGGGACGTCGAAGCAGTCCCTTATCCATTAAGGTTCTTCGATGATACCAAAGCAGTATCTCTGAAAGGCAGACGATTCTCTGGGTCGTCGAAGCAGTCCCTTATCCATTAAGGTTCCTCGATGATACCAAAGCAGTATCTCTGAAAGGTAGACGATTCTCTGGTTCGTCGAAGCAGTCCCTTATCCATTAAGGTTCCTCGATGAAACCAAAGCAGTATCTCTGAAAGGCAGACGATTCTCTGGGTCGTCGAAGCAGTCCCTTATCCATTAAGGTTCCTCGATGATACCAAAGCAGTATCTCTAAAAGGCAGACGATTCTCTGTGTCGTCGAAGCAGTCCCTTGTCCATTAAGGTTCCTCGATGATACCAAAGAATTATCTGTGAAAGTCAGACAATTCTCTGGGTCGTCGAAGCAGTCCCTTATCCATTAAGGTTCCTTGATGATACCAAAGCAGTATCTCTGAAAGGCAGACGATTCTCTGGGTCGTCGAAGCAGTCCCTTATCCATTAAGGTTCCTCGATGATACCAAAGCAGTATCTCTGAAAGGCAGACGATTCTCTGGGACGTCGAAGCAGTCCCTTATGCATTAAGGTTCTTCGATGATACCAAAGCAGTATCTCTGAAAGGCAGACGATTCTCTGGGTCGTCGAAGCAGTCCCTTATCCATTAAGGTTCCTCGATGATACCAAAGCAGTATCACTTAAAGGCAGACGATTCTCTGGGACGTCGAAGCAGTCCCTTATCCATTAAGGTTCTTCGATGATACCAAAGCAGTATCTCTGAAAGGCATACGATTCTCTGGGACGTCGAAGCAGTCCCTTATCCATTAAGGTTCTTCGATGATACCAAAGCAGTATCTCTGAAAGGAAGACGATTCTCTGGGTCGTCGAAGCAGTCCCTTATCCATTAAGGTTCCTCGATGATACCAAAGCAGTATCTCTGAAAGGCAGACGATTCTCTGGGTCGTTGAAGCAGTCCCTTATCCATTAAGGTTCCTCGATGATACCAAAGCAGTATCTCTAAAAGGCAGACGATTCTCTGTGTCATCGAAGCAGTCCCTTGTCCATTAAGGTTCCTCGATGATACCAAAGCAGTATCTCTAAAAGGCAGACGATTCTCTGTGTCGTCGAAGCAGTCCCTTATCCATTAAGGTTCCTCGATGATACCAAAGCAGTATCTCTGAAAGGTAGACGATTCTCTGGGTCGTCGAAGCAGTCCCTTATCCATTAAGGTTCCTCGATGAAACCAAAGCAGTATCTCCTAAAGGCAGACGATTCTCTGGGACGTCGAAGCAGTCCCTTATCCATTAAGGTTCTTCGATGATACCAAAGCAGTATCTCTGAAAGGCAGACGATTCTATGGGACGTCGAAGCAGTCCCTTATCCATTAAGGTTCTTCGATGATACCAAAGCAGTATCTCTGAAAGGAAGACAATTCTCTGGGTCGTCGAAGCAGTCCCTTATCCATTAAGGTTCCTCGATGATAGCAAAGTAGTATCTCTAAAAGGCAGACGATTCTCTGTGTCGTCGAAGCAGTCCCTTGTCCATCTAGGTTCCTCGATGATACCAAAGAATTATCTCTGAAAGGCAGACGATTCTCTGGGTCGTCGAAGCAGTCCCTTATCCATTAAGGTTCCTTGATGATACAAAAGCAGTATCTCTGAAAGGCAGACGATTCTCTGGGTCGTCGAAGCAGTCCCTTATCCATTAAGGTTCCTCGATGATACCAAAGAAGTATCTCTGAAAGGCAGACGATTCTCTGGGACGTCGAAGCACTCCCTTATCCATTAAGGTTCTTTGATGATACCAAAGCAGTATCTTTGAAAGGCAGACGATTCTCTGGGTCGTCGAAGCAGTCCCTTATCCATTAAGGTTCCTCGATGATACCAAAGCAGTATCTCTTAAAGGCAGACGATTCTCTGGGACGTCGAAGCAGTCCCTTATCCATTAAGGTTCTTGGATAATACCAAAGCAGTATCTCTGAAAGGCAGACGATTCTCTGGGACGTCGAAGCAGTCCCTTATCCATTAAGGTTCTTCGATGATACCAAAGCAGTATCTCTGAAAGGCAGACAATTCTATGGGTCGTCGAAGCAGTCCCTTATCCATTAAAGTTCCTCGATGATACCAAAACAGTATCTCAGAAAGGAAGACGATTCTCTGGGTCGTCGAAGCAGTCCCTTATCCATTAAGGTTCCTCGATGAAACCAAAGCAGTATCTCTGAAAG
Organism: Lathyrus tuberosus; assembly: GCA_022829125.1. Classification (NCBI taxonomy): domain Eukaryota; kingdom Viridiplantae; phylum Streptophyta; class Magnoliopsida; order Fabales; family Fabaceae; genus Lathyrus; species Lathyrus tuberosus. The sequence goes on along the minus strand of JALAZF010000101.1, from coordinate 2,031,935 downwards.
GCAGACGATTCTCTGGGTCGTTGAAGCAGTCCCTTATCCATTAAGGTTCCTCGATGATACCAAAGCAGTATCTCTAAAAGGCAGACGATTCTCTGTGTCATCGAAGCAGTCCCTTGTCCATTAAGGTTCCTCGATGATACCAAAGAATTATCTCTGAAAGGCAGACAATTCTCTGGGTCGTCGAAGCAGTCCCTTATCCATTAAGGTTCCTTGATGATACCAAAGCAGTATCTCTGAAAGGCAGACAATTCTCTGGGTCGTCAAAGCAGTCCCTTATCCATTAAGGTTCCTCGATGATACCAAAGCAGTATCTCTGAAAGGGAGACGATTCTCTGGGACGTCAAAGCAGTCCCTTATCCATTAAGGTTCTTCGATGATACCAAAGCAGTATCTCTGAAAGGCAGACGATTCTCTGGGTCGTCGAAGCAGTCCCTTATCCATTAAGGTTCCTCGATGATACCAAAGCAGTATCTCTTAAAGGCAGACGATTCTCTGGGACGTCGAAGCAGTCCCTTATCCATTAAGGTTCTTCGATGATACCAAAGCAGTATCTCTGAAAGGCAGACGATTCTCTGGGACGTCGAAGCAGTCCCTTATCCATTAAGGTTCTTCGATGATACCAAAGCAGTATCTCTTAAAGGCAGACGATTCTCTGGGACGTCGAAGCAGTCCCTTATCCATTAAGGTTCTTGGATGATACCAAAGCAGTATCTCTGAAAGGCAGACGATTCTCTGGGACGTCGAAGCAGTCCCTTATCCATTAAGGTTCTTCGATGATACCAAAGCAGTATCTCTTAAAGGCAGACGATTCTCTGGGACGTCGAAGCAGTCCCTTATCCATTAAGGTTCTTGGATGATACCAAAGCAGTATCTCTGAAAGGCAGACGATTCTCTGGGACGTCGAAGCAGTCCCTTATCCATTAAGGTTCTTCGATGATACCAAAGCAGTATCTCTGAAAGGCAGACAATTCTATGGGTCGTCGAAGCAGTCCCTTATCCATTAAAGTTCCTCGATGATACCAAAACAGTATCTCGGAAAGGAAGACGATTCTCTGGGTCGTCGAAGCAGTCCCTTATCCATTAAGGTTCCTCGATGAAACCAAAGCAGTATCTCTGAAAGGCAGACGATTCTCTGGGTCGTTGAAGCAGTCCCTTATCCATTAAGGTTCCTCGATGATACCAAAGCAGTATCTCTAAAAGGCAGACGATTCTCTGTGTCATCGAAGCAGTCCCTTGTCCATTAAGGTTCCTCGATGATACCAAAGAATTATCTCTGAAAGGCAGACAATTCTCTGGGTCGTCGAAGCAGTCCCTTATCCATTAAGGTTCCTTGATGATACCAAAGCAGTATCTCTGAAAGGCAGACAATTCTCTGGGTCGTCAAAGCAGTCCCTTATCCATTAAGGTTCCTCGATGATACCAAAGCAGTATCTCTGAAAGGGAGACGATTCTCTGGGACGTCAAAGCAGTCCCTTATCCATTAAGGTTCTTCGATGATACCAAAGCAGTATCTCTGAAAGGCAGACGATTCTCTGGGTCGTCGAAGCAGTCCCTTATCCATTAAGGTTCCTCGATGATACCAAAGCAGTATCTCTTAAAGGCAGACGATTCTCTGGGACGTCGAAGCAGTCCCTTATCCATTAAGGTTCTTCGATGATACCAAAGCAGTATCTCTGAAAGGCAGACGATTCTCTGGGACGTCGAAGCAGTCCCTTATCCATTAAGGTTCTTCGATGATACCAAAGCAGTATCTCTGAAAGGAAGACGATTCTTTGGGTCGTCGAAGCAGTCCCTTATCCATTAAGGTTCCTCGATGATACCAAAGCAGTATCTCTGAAAGGTAGACGATTCTCTGGGTCTTCGAAGCAGTCCCTTATCCATTAAGGTTCCTCGATGAAACCAAAGCAGTATCTCTGAAAGGCAGACGATTCTCTGGGTCGTCGAAGCAGTCCCTTATCCATTAAGGTTCCTCGATGATACCAAAGCAGTATCTCTAAAAGGCAGACGATTCTCTGTGTCGTCGAAGCAGTCCCTTGTCCATTAAGGTTCCTCGATGATACCAAAGAATTATCTCTGAAAGGCAGACAATTCTCAGGGTCGTCGAAGCAGTCCCTTATCCATTATGGTTCTTCGATGATACCAAAACAGTATCTCTGAAAGGTAGACGATTCTCTGGGTCGTTGAAGCAGTCCCTTATCCATTAAGGTTCCTCGATGATACCAAAGCAGTATCTCTTAAAGGCAGACGATTCTCTGGGACGTTGAAGTAGTCCCTTATCCATTAAGGTTCCTCGATGATACCAAAGCAGTATCTCTTAAAGGCAGACGATTCTCTGGGACGTCGAAGCTGTCCCTTATCCATTAAGGTTCTTCAGTGATACCAAAGTAGTATCTCTGAAAGGCAGACAATTCTCTGGGTCGTCGAAGCAGTCCCTTCTCCATTAAGGTTCCTTGATGATACCAAAGCAGTATCTCTGAAAGGCAGACAATTCTCTGGGTCGTCGAAGCAGTCCCTTATCCATTAAGGTTCCTCGATGATACCAAAGCAGTATCTCTGAAAGGCAGACGATTCTCTGGGACGTCGAAGCAGTCCCTTATCCATTAAGGTTCTTCGATGATACCAAAGCAGTATCTCTGAAAGGCAGACAATTCTCTGGGTCGTCGAAGCAGTCCCTTATCCATTAAGGTTCCTCGATGATACCAAAGCAGTATCTCTGAAAGGTAGACGATTCTCTGGGTCGTCGAAGCAGTCCCTTATCCATTAAGGTTCCTCGATGAAACCAAAGCAGTATCTCCTAAAGGCAGACGATTCTCTGGGACGTCGAAGCAGTCCCTTATCCATTAAGGTTCTTCGATGATACCAAAGCAGTATCTCTGAAAGGCAGACGATTCTCTGGGACGTCGAAGCAGTCCCTTATCCATTAAGGTTCTTCGATGATACCAAAGCAGTATCTCTGAAAGGAAGACGATTCTCTGGGTCGTCGAAGCAGTCCTTTATCCATTAAGGTTCCTCGATGATACCAAAGCAGTATCTCTGAAAGGCAGACGATTCTCTGGGTCGTCGAAGTAGTCCCTTGTCCATTAAGGTTCCTCGATGATACCAAAGCAGTATCTCTGAAAGGCAGACGATTCTCTGGGTCGTCGAAGCAGTCCCTTATCCATTAAGGTTCCTCGATGATACCAAAGCAGTATCTCTGAAAGGTAGACGATTCTCTGGGTCGTCGAAGCAGTCCCTTATCCATTAAGGTTCCTCGATGAAACCAAAGCAGTATCTCTGAAAGGCAGACAATTCTCTGGGTCGTCGAAGCAGTCCCTTATCCATTAAGGTTCCTCGATGATACCAAAGTAGTATCTCTAAAAGGCAGACGATTCTCTGTGTCGTCGAAGCAGTCCCTTGTCCATCTAGGTTCCTCGATGATACCAAAGAATTATCTCTGAAAGGCAGACAATTCTCTGGGTCGTCGAAGCAGTCCCTTATCCATTAAGGTTCCTTGATGATACAAAAACAGTATCTCTGAAAGGCAGAAGATTCTCTGGGTCGTCGAAGCAGTCCCTTATCCATTAAGGTTCCTCGATGATACCAAAGAAGTATCTCTGAAAGGCAGACGATTCTCTGGGACGTCGAAGCACTCCCTTATCCATTAAGGTTCTTCGATGATACCAAAGCAGTATCTTTGAAAGGCAGACGATTCTCTGGGTCGTCGAAGCAGTCCCTTATCCATTAAGGTTCCTCGATGATACCAAAGCAGTATCTCTTAAAGGCAGACGATTCTCTGGGACGTCGAAGCAGTCCCTTATCCATTAAGGTTCTTGGATGATACCAAAGCAGTATCTCTGAAAGGCAGACGATTCTCTGGGACGTCGAAGCAGTCCCTTATCCATTAAGGTTCTTCGATGATACCAAAGCAGTATCTCTGAAAGGCAGACGATTCTCTGGGTCGTCGAAGCAGTCCCTTATCCATTAAGGTTCCTCGATGATACCAAAGCAGTATCTCTGAAAGGTAGACGATTCTCTGGTTCGTCGAAGCAGTCCCTTATCCATTAAGGTTCCTCGATGAAACCAAAGCAGTATCTCTGAAAGGCAGACGATTCTCTGGGTCGTCGAAGCAGTCCCTTATCCATTAAGGTTCCTCGATGATACCAAAGCAGTATCTCTAAAAGGCAGACGATTCTCTGTGTCGTCGAAGCAGTCCCTTGTCCATTAAGGTTTCTCGATGATACCAAAGAATTATCTGTGAAAGTCAGACAATTCTCTGGGTCGTCGAAGCAGTCCCTTATCCATTAAGGTTCCTTGATGATACCAAAGCAGTATCTCTGAAAGGCAGACGATTCTCTGGGTCGTCGAAGCAGTCCCTTATCCATTAAGGTTCCTCGATGATACCAAAGCAGTATCTCTGAAAGGCAGACGATTCTCTGGGACGTCGAAGCAGTCCCTTATGCATTAAGGTTCTTCGATGATACCAAAGCAGTATCTCTGAAAGGCAGACGATTCTCTGGGTCGTCGAAGCAGTCCCTTATCCATTAAGGTTCCTCGATGATACCAAAGCAGTGTCACTTAAAGGCAGAAGATTCTCTGGGACGTCGAAGCAGTCCCTTATCCATTAAGGTTCTTCGATGATACCAAAGCAGTATCTCTGAAAGGCATACGATTCTCTGGGACGTCGAAGCAGTCCCTTATCCATTAAGGTTCTTCGATGATACCAAAGCAGTATCTCTGAAAGGAAGACGATTCTCTGGGTCGTCGAAGCAGTCCCTTATCCATTAAGGTTCCTCGATGATACCAAAGCAGTATCTCTGAAAGGTAGACGATTCTCTGGTTCGTCGAAGCAGTCCCTTATCCATTAAGGTTCCTCGATGAAACCAAAGCAGTATCTCTGAAAGGCAGACGATTCTCTGGGTCGTCGAAGCAGTCCCTTATCCATTAAGGTTCCTCGATGATACCAAAGCAGTATCTCTAAAAGGCAGACGATTCTCTGTGTCGTCGAAGCAGTCCCTTGTCCATTAAGGTTCCTCGATGATACCAAAGAATTATCTCTGAAAGGCAGACAATTCTCTGGGTCGTCGACGCAGTCCCTTATCCATTAAGGTTCCTTGATGATACCAAAGCAGTATCTCTGAAAGGCAGACGATTCTCTGGGTCGTCGAAGCAGTCCCTTATCCATTAAGGTTCCTCGATGATACCAAAGCAGTATCTCTTAAAGGCAGACGATTCTCTGGGACGTCGAAGCAGTCCCTTATCCATTAAGGTTCTTCGATGATACCAAAGCAGTATCTCTGAAAGGCAGACGATTCTCTGGGATGTCGAAGCAGTCCCTTATCCATTAAGGTTCTTCGATGATACCAAAGCAGTATCTCTGAAAGGAAGACGATTCTCTGGGTCGTCGAAGCAGTCCCTTATCCATTAAGGTTCCTCGATGATACCAAAGCAGTATCTCTGAAAGGTAGACGATTCTCTGGTTCGTCGAAGCAGTCCCTTATCCATTAAGGTTCCTCGATGAAACCAAAGCAGTATCTCTGAAAGGCAGACGATTCTCTGGGTCGTCGAAGCAGTCCCTTATCCATTAAGGTTCCTCGATGATACCAAACCAGTATCTCTAAAAGGCAGACGATTCTCTGTGTCGTCGAAGCAGTCCCTTGTCCATTAAGGTTCCTCGATGATACCAAAGAATTATCTCTGAAAGGCAGACAATTCTCTGGGTCGTCGAAGCAGTCCCTTATCCATTAAGGTTCCTTGATGATACCAAAGCAGTATCTCTGAAAGGCAGACGATTCTCTGGGTCGTCGAAGCAGTCCCTTATCCATTAAGGTTCCTCGATGATACCAAAGAAGTATCTCTGAAAGGCAGACGATTCTCTGGGACGTCGAAGCACTCCCTTATCCATTAAGGTTCTTCGATGATACCAAAGCAGTATCTTTGAAAGGCAGACGATTCTCTGGGTCGTCGAAGCAGTCCCTTATCCATTAAGGTTCCTCGATGATACCAAAGCAGTATCTCTTAAAGGCAGACGATTCTCTGGGACGTCGAAGCAGTCCCTTATCCATTAAGGTTCTTCGATGATACCAAAGCAGTATCTCTGAAAGGCAGACGATTCTCTGGGACGTCGAAGCAGTCCCTTATCCATTAAGGTTCTTCGATGATACCAAAGCAGTATCTCTGAAAGGAAGACGATTCTTTGGGTCGTCGAAGCAGTCCCTTATCCATTAAGGTTCCTTGATGATACCAAAGCAGTATCTCTGTAAGGCAGATGATTCTCTGGGTCGTCGAAGCAGTCCCTTATCCATTAAGGTTCCTCGATGATACCAAAGAAGTATCTCTGAAAGGCAGACGATTCTCTGGGACGTCGAAGCACTCCCTTATCCATTAAGGTTCTTCGATGATACCAAAGCAGTATCTTTGAAAGGCAGACGATTCTCTGGGTCGTCGAAGCAGTCCCTTATCCATTAAGGTTCCTCGATGATACCAAACCAGTATCTCTAAAAGGCAGACGATTCTCTGTGTCGTCGAAGTAGTCCCTTGTCCATTAAGGTTCCTCGATGATACCAAAGAATTATCTCTGAAAGGCAGACAATTCTCTGGGTCGTCGAAGCAGTCCCTTATCCATTAAGGTTCCTTGATGATACCAAAGCAGTATCTCTGAAAGGCAGACGATTCTCTGGGTCGTCGAAGCAGTCCCTTATCCATTAAGGTTCCTCGATGATACCAAAGAAGTATCTCTGAAAGGCAGACGATTCTCTGGGACGTCGAAGCACTCCCTTATCCATTAAGGTTCTTCGATGATACCAAAGCAGTATCTTTGAAAGGCAGACGATTCTCTGGGTCGTCGAAGCAGTCCCTTATCCATTAAGGTTCCTCGATGATACCAAAGCAGTATCTCTTAAAGGCAGACGATTCTCTGGGACGTCGAAGCAGTCCCTTATCCATTAAGGTTCTTCGATGATACCAAAGCAGTATCTCTGAAAGGCAGACGATTCTCTGGGACGTCGAAGCAGTCCCTTATCCATTAAGGTTCTTCGATGATACCAAAGCAGTATCTCTGAAAGGAAGACGATTCTTTGGGTCGTCGAAGCAGTCCCTTATCCATTAAGGTTCCTTGATGATACCAAAGTAGTATCTCTGAAAGGCAGACGATTCTCTGGGTCGTCGAAGCAGTCCCTTATCCATTAAGGTTCCTCGATGATACCAAAGAAGTATCTCTGAAAGGCAGACGATTCTCTGGGACGTCGAAGCACTCCCTTATCCATTAAGGTTCTTCGATGATACCAAAGCAGTATCTTTGAAAGGCAGACGATTCTCTGGGTCGTCGAAGCAGTCCCTTATCCATTAAGGTTCCTCGATGATACCAAAGCAGTATCTCTTAAAGGCAGACGATTCTCTGGGACGTCGAAGCAGTCCCTTATCCATTAAGGTTCTTCGATGATACCAAAGCAGTATCTCTGAAAGGCAGACGATTCTCTGGGACGTCGAAGCAGTCCCTTATCCATTAAGGTTCTTCGATGATACCAAAGCAGTATCTCTGAAAGGAAGACGATTCTTTGGGTCGTCGAAGCAGTCCCTTATCCATTAAGGTTCCTCGATGATACCAAAGCAGTATCTCTGAAAGGTAGACGATTCTCTGGTTCGTCGAAGCAGTCCTTTATCCATTAAGGTTCCTCGATGAAACCAAAGCAGTATCTCTGAAAGGCAGACGATTCTCTGGGTCGTCGAAGCAGTCCCTTATCCATTAAGGTTCCTCGATGATACCAAAGCAGTATCTCTAAAAGGCAGACGATTCGCTGTGTCGTCGAAGCAGTCTCTTGTCCATTAAGGTTCCTCGATGATACCAAAGAGTTATCTCTGAAAGGCAGACAATTCTCTGGGTCGTCGAAGCAGTCCCTTATCCATTAAGGTTCCTTGATGATACCAAAGCAGTATCTCTGAAAGGCAGACGATTCTCTGGGTCGTCGAAGCAGTCCCTTATCCATTAAGGTTCCTCGATGATACCAAAGAAGTATCTCTGAAAGGTAGACGATTCTCTGGGACGTCGAAGCACTCCCTTATCCATTAAGGTTCTTCGATGATACCAAAGCAGTATCTTTGAAAGGCAGATGATTCTCTGGGTCGTCGAAGCAGTCCCTTATCCATTAAGGTTCCTCGATGATACCAAAGCAGTATCTCTTAAAGGCAGACGATTCTCTGGGACGTCGAAGCAGTCCCTTATCCATTAAGGTTCTTCGATGATACCAAAGCAGTATCTCTGAAAGGCAGACGATTCTCTGGGACGTCGAAGCAGTCCCTTATCCATTAAGGTTCTTCGATGATACCAAAGCGGTATCTCTGAAAGGAAGACGATTCTTTGGGTCGTCGAAGCAGTCCCTTATCCATTAAGGTTCCTCGATGATACCAAAGCAGTATCTCTGAAAGGTAGACGATTCTCTGGTTCGTCGAAGCAGTCCTTTATCCATTAAGGTTCCTCGATGAAACCAAAGCAGTATCTCTGAAAGGCAGACGATTCTCTGGGTCGTCGAAGCAGTCCCTAATCCATTAAGGTTCCTCGATGATACCAAAGCAGTATCTCTAAAAGGCAGACGATTCTCTGTGTCGTCGAAGCAGTCCCTTGTCCATTAAGGTTCCTCGATGATACCAAAGAATTATCTCTGAAAGGCAGACAATTCTCTGGGTCGTCGAAGCAGTCCCTTATCCATTAAGGTTCCTTGATGATACCAAAGCAGTATCTCTGAAAGGCAGACGATTCTATGGGTCGTCGAAGCAGTCCCTTATCCATTAAGGTTCCTCGATGATACCAAAGCAGTATCTCTGAAAGGCAGACGATTCTCTGGGACGTCAAAGCAGTCCCTTATGCATTAAGGTTCTTCGATGATACCAAAGCAGTATCTCTGAAAGGCAGACGATTCTCTGGGTCGTCGAAGCAGTCCCTTATCCATTAAGGTTCCTCGATGATACCAAAGCAGTATCACTTAAAGGCAGACGATTCTCTGGGACGTCGAAGCAGTCCCTTATCCATTAAGGTTCTTCGATGATACCAAAGCAGTATCTCTGAAAGGAAGACGATTCTCTGGGTCGTCGAAGCAGTCCCTTATCCATTAAGGTTCCTCGATGATACCAAAGCAGTATCTCTGAAAGGCAGACGATTCTCTGGGTCGTCGAAGCAGTCCCTTATCCATTAAGGTTCCTCGATGATACCAAAGCAGTATCTCTGAAAGGCAGACGATTCTCTGGGTCGTCGAAGCAGTCCCTTATCCATTAAGGTTCTTCGATGATACCAAAGCAGTATCTCTGAAAGGCAGACGATTCTCTGGGTCGTTGAAGCAGTCCCTTATCCATTAAGGTTCCTCGATGATACCAAAGCAGTATCTCTTAAAGGTAGACGATTCTCTGAGACGTCAAAGCAGTCCCTTATCCATTAAGGTTCTTCAGTGATACCAAAGCAGTATCTCTGAAAGGCAGATAATTCTCTGGGTCGTCGAAGCAGTCCCTTCTCCATTAAGGTTCCTTGATGATACCAAAGCAGTATCTCTGAAAGGCAGACAATTCTCTGGGTCGTCGAAGCAGTCCCTTATCCATTAAGGTTCCTCGATGATACCAAAGCAGTATCTCTGAAATACAGACGATTCTCTGGGACGTCGAAGCAGTCCCTTATCCATTAAGGTTCTTCGATGATACCAAAGCAGTATCTCTGAAAGGCAGACGATTCTCTGGGTCGTCGAAGCAGTCCCTTATCCATTAAGGTTCCTCGATGATACCAAAGCAGTATCTCTGAAAGGTAGACGATTCTCTGGGTCGTCAAAGCAGTCCCTTATCCATTAAGGTTCCTCGATGAAACCAAAGCAGTATCTCTTAAAGGCAGACGATTCTCTGTGACGTCGTAGCAGTCCCTTATCCATTAAGGTTCTTCGATGATACCAAAGCAGTATCTCTGAAAGGCAGACGATTCTCTGGGACGTCGAAGCAGTCCCTTATCCATTAAGGTTCTTCGATGATACCAAAGCACTATCTCTGAAAGGAAGACGATTCTCTGGGTCGTCGAAGCAGTCCTTTATCCATTAAGGTTCCTCGATGATACCAAATCAGTATCTCTGAAAGGCAGACGATTCTCTGGGTCGTCGAAGCAGTCCCTTATCCATTAAGGTTCCTCGATGATACCAAAGCAGTATCTCTGAAAGGCAGACGATTCTCTCGGTCGTCGAAGCAGTCCCTTATCCATTAAGGTTCCTCGATGATACCAAAGCAGTATCTCTGAAAGGTAGACGATTCTCTGGGTCGTCAAAGCAGTCCCTTATCCATTAAGGTTCCTCGATGAAACCAAAGCAGTATCTCTGAAAGGCAGACAATTCTCTGGGACGTCGAAGCAGTCCCTTATCCATTAAGGTTCTTCGATGATACCAAAGCAGTATCTCTGAAAGGCAGACGATTCTCTGGGACGTCGAAGCAGTCCCTTATCCATTAAGGTTCTTCGATGATACCAAAGCAGTATCTCTGAAAGGAAGACGATTCTTTGGGTCGTCGAAGCAGTCCCTTATCCATTAAGGTTCCTCGATGATACCAAAGCAGTATCTCTGAAAGGTAGACGATTCTCTGGTTCGTCGAAGCAGTCCTTTATCCATTAAGGTTCCTCGATGAAACCAAAGCAGTATCTCTGAAAGGCAGACGATTCTCTGGGTCGTCGAAGCAGTCCCTTATCCATTAAGGTTCCTCGATGATACCAAAGCAGTATCTCTAAAAGGCAGACGATTCTCTGTGTCGTCGAAGCAGTCTCTTGTCCATTAAGGTTCCTCGACGATACCAAAGAGTTATCTCTGAAAGGCAGACAATTCTCTGGGTCGTCGAAGCAGTCCCTTATCCATTAAGGTTCCTTGATGATACCAAAGCAGTATCTCTGAAAGGCAGACGATTCTCTGGGTCGTCGATGCAGTCCCTTATCCATTAAGGTTCCTCGATGATACCAAAGAAGTATCTCTGAAAGGCAGACGATTCTCTGGGACGTCGAAGCACTCCCTTATCCATTAAGGTTCTTCGATGATACCAAAGCAGTATCTTTGAAAGGCAGATGATTCTCTGGGTCGTCGAAGCAGTCCCTTATCCATTAAGGTTCCTCGATGATACCAAAGCAGTATCTCTTAAAGGCAGACGATTCTCTGGGACGTCGAAGCAGTCCCTTATCCATTAAGGTTCTTCGATGATACCAAAGCAGTATCTCTGAAAGGCAGACGATTCTCTGGGACGTCGAAGCAGTCCCTTATCCATTAAGGTTCTTCGATGATACCAAAGCAGTATCTCTGAAAGGAAGACGATTCTTTGGGTCGTCGAAGCAGTCCCTTATCCATTAAGGTTCCTCGATGATACCAAAGCAGTATCTCTGAAAGGTAGACGATTCTCTGGTTCGTCGAAGCAGTCCTTTATCCATTAAGGTTCCTCGATGAAACCAAAGCAGTATCTCTGAAAGGCAGACGATTCTCTGGGTCGTCGAAGCAGTCCCTTATCCATTAAGGTTCCTCGATGATACCAAAGCAGTATCTCTAAAAGGCAGACGATTCTCTGTGTCGTCGAAGTAGTCCCTTGTCCATTAAGGTTCCTCGATGATACCAAAGAATTATCTCTGAAAGGCAGACAATTCTCTGGGTCGTCGAAGCAGTCCCTTATCCATTAAGGTTCCTTGATGATACCAAAGCAGTATCTCTGAAAGGCAGACGATTCTATGGGTCGTCGAAGCAGTCCCTTATCCATTAAGGTTCCTCGATGATACCAAAGCAGTATCTCTGAAAGGCAGACGATTCTCTGGGACGTCAAAGCAGTCCCTTATGCATTAAGGTTCTTCGATGATACCAAAGCAGTATCTCTGAAAGGCAGACGATTCTCTGGGTCGTCGAAGCAGTCCCTTATCCATTAAGGTTCCTCGATGATACCAAAGCAGTATCACTTAAAGGCAGACGATTCTCTGGGACGTCGAAGCAGTCCCTTATCCATTAAGGTTCTTCGATGATACCAAAGCAGTATCTCTGAAAGGAAGACGATTCTCTGGGTCGTCGAAGCAGTCCCTTATCCATTAAGGTTCCTCGATGATACCAAAGCAGTATCTCTGAAAGGCAGACGATTCTCTGGGTCGTCGAAGCAGTCCCTTATCCATTAAGGTTCCTCGATGATACCAAAGCAGTATCTCTGAAAGGCAGACGATTCTCTGGGTCGTCGAAGCAGTCCCTTATCCATTAAGGTTCTTCGATGATACCAAAGCAGTATCTCTGAAAGGCAGACGATTCTCTGGGTCGTTGAAGCAGTCCCTTATCCATTAAGGTTCCTCGATGATACCAAAGCAGTATCTCTTAAAGGTAGACGATTCTCTGGGACGTCAAAGCAGTCCCTTATCCATTAAGGTTCTTCAGTGATACCAAAGCAGTATCTCTGAAAGGCAGATAATTCTCTGGGTCGTCGAAGCAGTCCCTTCTCCATTAAGGTTCCTTGATGATACCAAAGCAGTATCTCTGAAAGGCAGACAATTCTCTGGGTCGTCGAAGCAGTCCCTTATCCATTAAGGTTCCTCGATGATACCAAAGCAGTATCTCTGAAAGGCAGACGATTCTCTGGGACGTCGAAGCAGTCCCTTATCCATTAAGGTTCTTCGATGATACCAAAGCAGTATCTCTGAAAGGCAGACGATTCTCTGGGTCGTCGAAGCAGTCCCTTATCCATTAAGGTTCCTCGATGATACCAAAGCAGTATCTCTGAAAGGTAGACGATTCTCTGGGTCGTCGAAGCAGTCCCTTATCCATTAAGGTTCCTCGATGAAGCCAAAGCAGTATCTCTTAAAGGCAGACGATTCTCTGTGACGTCGAAGCAATCCCTTATCCATTAAGGTTCTTCGATGATACCAAAGCAGTATCTCTGAAAGGCAGACGATTCTCTGGGACGTCGAAGCAGTCCCTTATCCATTAAGGTTCCTCGATGATACCAAAGCAGTATCTCTTAAAGGTAGACGATTCTCTGAGACGTCAAAGCAGTCCCTTATCCATTAAGGTTCTTCAGTGATACCAAAGCAGAATCTCTGAAAGGCAGATAATTCTCTGGGTCGTCGAAGCAGTCCCTTCTCCATTAAGGTTCCTTGATGATACCAAAGCAGTATCTCTGAAAGGCAGACAATTCTCTGGGTCGTCGAAGCAGTCCCTTATCCATTAAGGTTCCTCGATGATACCAAAGCAGTATCTCTGAAAGGCAGACGATTCTCTGGGACGTCGAAGCAGTCCCTTATCCATTAAGGTTCTTCGATGATACCAAAGCAGTATCTCTGAAAGGCATACGATTCTCTGGGTCGTCGAAGCAGTCCCTTATCCATTAAGGTTCCTCGATGATACCAAAGCAGTATCTCTGAAAGGTAGACGATTCTCTGGGTCGTCGAAGCAGTCCCTTATCCATTAAGGTTCCTCGATGAAACCAAAGCAGTATCTCTTAAAGGCAGACGATTCTCTGTGACGTCGAAGCAGTCCCTTATCCATTAAGGTTCTTCGATGATACCAAAGCAGTATCTCTGAAAGGCAGACGATTCTCTGGGACGTCGAAGCAGTCCCTTATCCATTAAGGTTCTTCGATGATACCAAAGCACTATCTCTGAAAGGAAGACGATTCTCTGGGTCGTCGAAGCAGTCCTTTATCCATTAAGGTTCCTCGATGATACCAAATCAGTATCTCTGAAAGGCAGACGATTCTCTGGGTCGTCGAAGCAGTCCCTTATCCATTAAGGTTCCTCGATGATACCAAAGCAGTATCTCTGAAAGGCAGACGATTCTCTGGGTCATCGAAGCAGTCCCTTATCCATTAAGGTTCCTCGATGATACCAAAGCAGTATCTCTGAAAGGTAGACGATTCTCTGGGTCGTCAAAGCAGTCCCTTATTCATTAAGGTTCCTCAATGAAACCAAAGCAGTATCTCTGAAAGGCAGACAATTCTCCGGGACGTCGAAGCAGTCCCTTATCCATTAAGGTTCTTCGATGATACCAAAGCAGTATCTCTGAAAGGCAGACGATTCTCTGGGACGTCGAAGCAGTCCCTTATCCATTAAGGTTCTTCGATGATACCAAAGCAGTATCTCTGAAAGGAAGACGATTCTTTGGGTCGTCGAAGCAGTCCCTTATCCATTAAGGTTCCTCGATGATACCGAAGCAGTATCTCTGAAAGGTAGACGATTCTCTGGTTCGTCGAAGCAGTCCTTTATCCATTAAGGTTCCTCGATGAAACCAAAGCAGTATCTCTGAAAGGCAGACGATTCTCTGGGTCGTCGAAGCAGTCCCTTATCCATTAAGGTTCCTCGATGATACCAAAGCAGTATCTCTAAAAGGCAGACGATTCTCTGTGTCGTCGAAGCAGTCTCTTGTCAATTAAGGTTCCTCGATGATACCAAAGAGTTATCTCTGAAAGGCAGACAATTCTCTGGGTCGTCGAATCAGTCCCTTATCCATTCAGGTTCTTCGATGATACCAAAGCAGTATCTTTGAAAGGCAGATGATTCTCTGGGTCGTCGAAGCAGTCCCTTATCCATTAAGGTTCCTCGATGATACCAAAGCAGTATCTCTTAAAGGCAGACGATTCTCTGGGACGTCGAAGCAGTCCCTTATCCATTAAGGTTCTTCGATGATACCAAAGCAGTATCTCTGAAAGGCAGACGATTCTCTGGGACGTCGAAGCAGTCCCTTATCCATTAAGGTTCTTCGATGATACCAAAGCAGTATCTCTGAAAGGAAGACGATTCTTTGGGTCGTCGAAGCAGTCCCTTATCCATTAAGGTTCCTCGATGATACCAAAGCAGTATCTCTGAAAGGTAGACGATTCTCTGGTTCGTCGAAGCAGTCCTTTATCCATTAAGGTTCCTCGATGAAACCAAAGCAGTATCTCTGAAAGGCAGACGATTCTCTGGGTCGTCGAAGCAGTCCCTTATCCATTAAGGTTCCTCGATGATACCAAAGCAGTATCTCTAAAAGGCAGACGATTCTCTGTGTCGTCGAAGCAGTCCCTTGTCCATTAAGGTTCCTCGATGATACCAAAGAATTATCTCTGAAAGGAAGACAATTCTCTGGGTCGTCGAAGCAGTCCCTTATCCATTAAGGTTCCTTGATGATACCAAAGCAGTATCTCTGAAAGGCAGACGATTCTATGGGTCGTCGAAGCAGTCCCTTATCCATTAAGGTTCCTCGATGATACCAAAGCAGTATCTCTGAAAGGCAGACGATTCTCTGGGACGTCAAAGCAGTCCCTTATGCATTAAGGTTCTTCGATGATACCAAAGCAGTATCTCTGAAAGGCAGACGATTCTCTGGGTCGTCGAAGCAGTCCCTTATCCATTAAGGTTCCTCGATGATACCAAAGCAGTATCACTTAAAGGCAGACGATTCTCTGGGACGTCGAAGCAGTCCCTTATCCATTAAGGTTCTTCGATGATACCAAAGCAGTATCTCTGAAAGGAAGACGATTCTCTGGGTCGTCGAAGCAGTCCCTTATCCATTAAGGTTCCTCGATGATACCAAAGCAGTATCTCTGAAAGGCAGACGATTCTCTGGGTTGTCGAAGCAGTCCCTTATCCATTAAGGTTCCTCGATGATACCAAAGCAGTATCTCTGAAAGGCAGACGATTCTCTGGGTCGTCGAAGCAGTCCCTTATCCATTAAGGTTCTTCGATGATACCAAAGCAGTATCTCTGAAAGGCAGACGATTCTCTGGGTCGTTGAAGCAGTCCCTTATCCATTAAGGTTCCTCGATGATACCAAAGCAGTATCTCTTAAAGGTAGACGATTCTCTGGGACGTCAAAGCAGTCCCTTATCCATTAAGGTTCTTCAGTGATACCAAAGCAGTATCTCTGAAAGGCAGATAATTCTCTGGGTCGTCGAAGCAGTCCCTTCTCCATTAAGGTTCCTTGATGATACCAAAGCAGTATCTCTGAAAGGCAGACAATTCTCTGGGTCGTCGAAGCAGTCCCTTATCCATTAAGGTTCCTCGATGATACCAAAGCAGTATCTCTGAAAGGCAGACGATTCTCTGGGACGTCGAAGCAGTCCCTTATCCATTAAGGTTCTTCGATGATACCAAAGCAGTATCTCTGAAAGGCAGACGATTCTCTGGGTCGTCGAAGCAGTCCCTTATCCATTAAGGTTCCTCGATGATACCAAAGCAGTATCTCTGAAAGGTAGACGATTCTCTGGGTCGTCGAAGCAGTCCCTTATCCATTAAGGTTCCTCGATGAAACCAAAGCAGTATCTCATAAAGGCAGACGATTCTCTGTGACGTCGAAGCAGTCCCTTATCCATTAAGGTTCTTCGATGATACCAAAGCAGTATCTCTGAAAGGCAGACGATTCTCTGGGACGTCGAAGCAGTCCCTTATCCATTAAGGTTCTTCGATGATACCAAAGCACTATCTCTGAAAGGAAGACGATTCTCTGGGTCGTCGAAGCAGTCCTTTATCCATTAAGGTTCCTCGATGATACCAAATCAGTATCTCTGAAAGGCAGACGATTCTCTGGGTCGTCGAAGCAGTCCCTTATCCATTAAGGTTCCTCGATGATACCAAAGCAGTATCTCTGAAAGGCAGACGATTCTCTGGGTCGTCGAAGCAGTCCCTTATCCATTAAGGTTCCTCGATGATACCAAAGCAGTATCTCTGAAAGGTAGACGATTCTCTGGGTCGTCAAAGCAGTCCCTTATCCATTAAGGTTCCTCGATGAAACCAAAGCAGTATCTCTGAAAGGCAGACAATTCTCTGGGTCGTCGAAGCAGTCCCTTATCCATTAAGGTTCCTCGATGATACCAAAGCAGTATCTCTAAAAGGCAGACGATTCTCTGTGTCGTCGAAGCAGTCCCTTGTCCATCAAGGTTCCTCGATGATACCAAAGAATTATCTCTGAAAGGCAGACAATTCTCTGGGTCGTCGAAGCAGTCCCTTATCCATTAAGGTTCCTTGATGATACAAAAGCAGTATCTCTGAAAGGCAGACGATTCTCTGGGTCGTCGAAGCAGTCCCTTATCCATTAAGGTTCCTCGATGATACCAAAGCAGTATCTCTGAAAGGTAGACGATTCTCTGGGTCGTCGAAGCAGTCCCTTATCCATTAAGGTTCCTCGATGAAACCAAAGCAGTATCTCTGAAAGGCAGACAATCTCTGGGTCGTCGAAGCAGTCCCTTATCCATTAAGGTTCCTCGATGATACCAAAGTAGTATCTCTAAAAGGCAGACGATTCTCTGTGTCGTCGAAGCAGTCCCTTGTCCATCAGGGTTCCTCGATGATACCAAAGAATTATCTCTGAAAGGCAGACAATTCTCTGGGTCGTCGAAGCAGTCCCTTATCCATTAAGGTTCCTTGATGATACAAAAGCAGTATCTCTGAAAGGCAGACGATTCTCTGGGTCGTCGAAGCAGTCCCTTATCCAGTAAGGTTCCTCGATGATACCAAAGAAGTATCTCTGAAAGGCAGACGATTCTCTGGGACGTCGAAGCAGTCCCTTATCCATTAAGGTTCTTCGATGATACCAAAGCAGTATCTTTAAAAGGCAGACGATTCTCTGGGTCGTCGAAGCAGTCCCTTATCCATTAAGGTTCCTCGATGATACCAAAGCAGTATCTCTTAAAGGCAGACGATTCTCTGGGACGTCGAAGCAGTCCCTTATCCATTAAGGTTCTTCGATGATACCAAAGCAGTATCTCTGAAAGGCAGACGATTCTCTGGGACGTCGAAGCAGTCCCTTATCCATTAAGGTTCTTCGATGATACCAAAGCAGCATCTCTGAAAGGAAGACGATTCTCTGGGTCGTCGAAGCAGTCCCTTATCCATTAAGGTTCCTCGATGATACCAAAGCAGTATCTCTGAAAGGTAGACGATTCTCTGGTTCGTCGAATCAGTCCCTTATCCATTAAGGTTCCTTGATGAAACCAAAGCAGTACCTCTGAAAGGCAGACGATTCTCTGGGTGGTCGAAGCAGTCCCTTATCCATTAAGGTTCCTCGATGATACCAAAGCAGTATCTCTAAAAGGCAGACGATTCTCTGTGTCGTCGAAGCAGTCCCTTGTCCATTAAGGTTCCTCGATGATACCAAAGAATTATCTCTGAAAGGCAGATAATTCTCTGGGTCGTCGAAGCAGTCCCTTATCCATTAAGGTTCCTTGATGATACCAAAGCAGTATCTCTGAAAGGCAGACGATTCTCTGGGTCGTCGAAGCAGTCCCTTATCCATTAAGGTTCCTCGATGATACCAAAGTAGTATCTCTGAAAGGCAGACGATTCTCTGGGACGTCGAAGCAGTCCCTTATGCATTAAGGTTCTTCGATGATACCAAAGCAGTATCTCTGAAAGGCAGACGATTCTCTGGGTCGTCGAAGCATTCCCTTATCCATTAAGGTTCCTCGATGATACCAAAGCAGTATCACTTAAAGGCAGACGATTCTCTGGGACGTCGAAGCAGTCCCTTATCCATTAAGGTTCCTCGATGATACCAAAGCAGTATCTCTGAAAGGCAGACGATTCTCTGGGTCGTAGAAGCAGTCCCTTATCCATTAAGGTTCCTCGATGATACCAAAGCAGTATCTCTGAAAGGCAGACGATTCTCTGGGTCGTCGAAGCAGTCCCTTATCCATTAAGGTTCTTCGATGATACCAAAGCAGTATCTCTGAAAGGCAGATGATTCTCTGGGTCGTTGAAGCAGTCCCTTATCCATTAAGGTTCCTCGATGATACCAAAGCAGTATCTCTTAAAGGTAGACGATTCTCTGGGACGTCGAAGCAGTCCCTTATCCATTAAGGTTCTTCAGTGATACCAAAGCAGTATCTCTGAAAGGCAGACAATTCTCTGGGTCGTCGAAGTAGTCCCTTCTCCATTAAGGTTCCTTGATGATACCAAAGCAGTATCTCTGAAAGGCAGACAATTCTCTGGGTCGTCGAAGCAGTCCCTTATCCATTAAGGTTCCTCGATGATACCAAAGCAGTATCTCTGAAAGGCAGACGATTCTCTGGGACGTCGAAGCAGTCCCTTATCCATTAAGGTTCTTCGATGATACCAAAGCAGTATCTCTGAAAGGCAGACGATTCTCTGGGTCGTCGAAGCAGTCTCTTATCCATTAAGGTTCCTTGATGATACCAAAGCAGTATCTCTGAAAGGTAGACGATTCTCTGGGTCGTCGAAGCAGTCCCTTATCCATTAAGGTTCCTCGATGATACCAAAGCAGTATCTCTGAAAGGCAGACGATTCTCTGGGACGTCGAAGCAGTCCCTTATGCATTAAGGTTCTTCGATGATACCAAAGCAGTATCTCTGAAAGGCAGACGATTCTCTGGGTCGTCAAAGCAGTCCCTTATCCATTAAGGTTCCTCGATGATACCAAAGCAGTATCACTTAAAGGCA
Source organism: Lathyrus tuberosus (assembly GCA_022829125.1). Classification (NCBI taxonomy): domain Eukaryota; kingdom Viridiplantae; phylum Streptophyta; class Magnoliopsida; order Fabales; family Fabaceae; genus Lathyrus; species Lathyrus tuberosus. The sequence continues at coordinate 2,012,573 of JALAZF010000101.1, read as the reverse complement.
GACGATTCTCTGGGACGTCGAAGCAGTCCCTTATCCATTAAGGTTCTTCGATGATACCAAAGCAGTATCTCTGAAAGGAAGACGATTCTCTGGGTCGTCGAAGCAGTCCCTTATCCATTAAGGTTCCTCGATGATACCAAAGCAGTATCTCTGAAAGGCAGGCGATTCTCTGGGTCGTCGAAGCAGTCCCTTATCCATTAAGGTTCCTCGATGATACCAAAGAAGTATCTCTGAAAGGCAGACGATTCTCTGGGACGTCAAAGCAGTCCCTTATCCATTAAGGTTCCTCGATGATACCAAAGCAGTATCTCTGAAAGGCAGACGATTCTCTGGGTCGTCGAAGCAGTCCCTTATCCATTAAGGTTCCTCGATGATACCAAAGCAGTATCTCTGAAAGGCAGACAATTCTCTGGGTCGTCGAAGCAGTCCCTTATCCATTAAGGTTCTTCGATGATACCAAAGCAGTATCTCTGAAAGGCAGATGATTCTCTGGGTCGTTGAAGCAGTCCCTTATCCATTAAGGTTCCTCGATGATACCAAAGCAGTATCTCTTAAAGGTAGACGATTCTCTGGGACGTCGAAGCAGTCCCTTATCCATTAAGGTTCTTCAGTGATACCAAAGCAGTATCTCTGAAAGGCAGACAATTCTCTGGGTCGTCGAAGCAGTCCCTTCTCCGTTAAGGTTCCTTGATGATAACAAAGCAGTATCTCTGAAAGGCAGACAATTCTCTGGGTCGTCGAAGCAGTCCCTTATCCATTAAGGTTCCTCGATGATACCAACGCAGTATCTCTGAAAGGCAGACGATTCTCTGGGACGTCGAAGCAGTCCCTTATCCATTAAGGTTCTTCGATGATACCAAAGCAGTATCTCTGAAAGGCAGACGATTCTCTGGGTCGTCGAAGCAGTCCCTTATCCATTAAGGTTCCTTGATGATACCAAAGCAGTATCTCTGAAAGGTAGACGATTCTCTGGGTCGTCGAAGCAGTCCCTTATCCATTAAGGTTCCTCGATGATACCAAAGCAGTATCTCTGAAAGGCAGACGATTCTCTGGGACGTCGAAGCAGTCCCTTATGCATTAAGGTTCTTCGATGATACCAAAGCAGTATCTCTGAAAGGCAGACGATTCTCTGGGTCGTCGAAGCAGTCCCTTATCCATTAAGGTTCCTCGATGATACCAAAGCAGTATCACTTAAAGGCAGACGATTCTCTGGGACGTCGAAGCAGTCCCTTATCCATTAAGGTTCTTCGATGATACCAAAGCAGTATCTCTGAAAGGAAGACGATTCTCTGGGTCGTCGAAGCAGTCCCTTATCCATTAAGGTTCCTCGATGATACCAAAGCAGTATCTCTGAAAGGCAGGCGATTCTCTGGGTCGTCGAAGCAGTCCCTTATCCATTAAGGTTCCTCGATGATACCAAAGAAGTATCTCTGAAAGGCAGACGATTCTCTGGGACGTCGAAGCAGTCCCTTATCCATTAAGGTTCTTCGATGATACCAAAGCACTATCTCTGAAAGGAAGACGATTCTCTGGGTCGTCGAAGCAGTCCTTTATCCATTAAGGTTCCTCGATGATACCAAATCAGTATCTCTGAAAGGCAGACGATTCTCTGGGTCGTCGAAGCAGTCCCTTATCCATTAAGGTTCCTCGATGATACCAAAGCAGTATCTCTGAAAGGCAGACGATTCTCTGGGTCGTCGAAGCAGTCCCTTATCCATTAAGGTTCCTCGATGATACCAAAGCAGTATCTCTGAAAGGTAGACGATTCTCTGGGTCGTCAAAGCAGTCCCTTATCCATTAAGGTTCCTCGATGAAACCAAAGCAGTATCTCTGAAAGGCAGACAATTCTCTGGGTCGTCGAAGCAGTCCCTTATCCATTAAGGTTCCTCGATGATACCAAAGCAGTATCTCTAAAAGGCAGACGATTCTCTGTGTCGTCGAAGCAGTCCCTTGTCCATCAAGGTTCCTCGATGATACCAAAGAATTATCTCTGAAAGGCAGACAATTCTCTGGGTCGTCGAAGCAGTCCCTTATCCATTAAGGTTCCTTGATGATACAAAAGCAGTATCTCTGAAAGGCAGACGATTCTCTGGGTCGTCGAAGCAGTCCCTTATCCATTAAGGTTCCTCGATGATACCAAAGCAGTATCTCTGAAAGGTAGACGATTCTCTGGGTCGTCGAAGCAGTCCCTTATCCATTAAGGTTCCTCGATGAAACCAAAGCAGTATCTCTGAAAGGCAGACAATCTCTGGGTCGTCGAAGCAGTCCCTTATCCATTAAGGTTCCTCGATGATACCAAAGTAGTATCTCTAAAAGGCAGACGATTCTCTGTGTCGTCGAAGCAGTCCCTTGTCCATCAGGGTTCCTCGATGATACCAAAGAATTATCTCTGAAAGGCAGACAATTCTCTGGGTCGTCGAAGCAGTCCCTTATCCATTAAGGTTCCTTGATGATACAAAAGCAGTATCTCTGAAAGGCAGACGATTCTCTGGGTCGTCGAAGCAGTCCCTTATCCATTAAGGTTCCTCGATGATACCAAAGAAGTATCTCTGAAAGGCAGACGATTCTCTGGGACGTCGAAGCAGTCCCTTATCCATTAAGGTTCTTCGATGATACCAAAGCAGTATCTTTAAAAGGCAGACGATTCTCTGGGTCGTCGAAGCAGTCCCTTATCCATTAAGGTTCCTCGATGATACCAAAGCAGTATCTCTTAAAGGCAGACGATTCTCTGGGACGTCGAAGCAGTCCCTTATCCATTAAGGTTCTTCGATGATACCAAAGCAGTATCTCTGAAAGGCAGACGATTCTCTGGGACGTCGAAGCAGTCCCTTATCCATTAAGGTTCTTCGATGATACCAAAGCAGCATCTCTGAAAGGAAGACGATTCTCTGGGTCGTCGAAGCAGTCCCTTATCCATTAAGGTTCCTCGATGATACCAAAGCAGTATCTCTGAAAGGTAGACGATTCTCTGGTTCGTCGAAGCAGTCCCTTATCCATTAAGGTTCCTTGATGAAACCAAAGCAGTACCTCTGAAAGGCAGACGATTCTCTGGGTGGTCGAAGCAGTCCCTTATCCATTAAGGTTCCTCGATGATACCAAAGCAGTATCTCTAAAAGGCAGACGATTCTCTGTGTCGTCGAAGCAGTCCCTTGTCCATTAAGGTTCCTCGATGATACCAAAGAATTATCTCTGAAAGGCAGATAATTCTCTGGGTCGTCGAAGCAGTCCCTTATCCATTAAGGTTCCTTGATGATACCAAAGCAGTATCTCTGAAAGGCAGACGATTCTCTGGGTCGTCGAAGCAGTCCCTTATCCATTAAGGTTCCTCGATGATACCAAAGCAGTATCTCTGAAAGGCAGACGATTCTCTGGGACGTCGAAGCAGTCCCTTATGCATTAAGGTTCTTCGATGATACCAAAGCAGTATCTCTGAAAGGCAGACGATTCTCTGGGTCGTCGAAGCATTCCCTTATCCATTAAGGTTCCTCGATGATACCAAAGCAGTATCACTTAAAGGCAGACGATTCTCTGGGACGTCGAAGCAGTCCCTTATCCATTAAGGTTCCTCGATGATACCAAAGCAGTATCTCTGAAAGGCAGACGATTCTCTGGGTCGTAGAAGCAGTCCCTTATCCATTAAGGTTCCTCGATGATACCAAAGCAGTATCTCTGAAAGGCAGACGATTCTCTGGGTCGTCGAAGCAGTCCCTTATCCATTAAGGTTCTTCGATGATACCAAAGCAGTATCTCTGAAAGGCAGATGATTCTCTGGGTCGTTGAAGCAGTCCCTTATCCATTAAGGTTCCTCGATGATACCAAAGCAGTATCTCTTAAAGGTAGACGATTCTCTGGGACGTCGAAGCAGTCCCTTATCCATTAAGGTTCTTCAGTGATACCAAAGCAGTATCTCTGAAAGGCAGACAATTCTCTGGGTCGTCGAAGTAGTCCCTTCTCCATTAAGGTTCCTTGATGATACCAAAGCAGTATCTCTGAAAGGCAGACAATTCTCTGGGTCGTCGAAGCAGTCCCTTATCCATTAAGGTTCCTCGATGATACCAAAGCAGTATCTCTGAAAGGCAGACGATTCTCTGGGACGTCGAAGCAGTCCCTTATCCATTAAGGTTCCTCGATGATACCAAAGCAGTATCTCTGAAAGGCAGACGATTCTCTGGGTCGTAGAAGCAGTCCCTTATCCATTAAGGTTCCTCGATGATACCAAAGCAGTATCTCTGAAAGGCAGACGATTCTCTGGGTCGTCGAAGCAGTCCCTTATCCATTAAGGTTCTTCGATGATACCAAAGCAGTATCTCTGAAAGGCAGATGATTCTCTGGGTCGTTGAAGCAGTCCCTTATCCATTAAGGTTCCTCGATGATACCAAAGCAGTATCTCTTAAAGGTAGACGATTCTCTGGGACGTCGAAGCAGTCCCTTATCCATTAAGGTTCTTCAGTGATACCAAAGCAGTATCTCTGAAAGGCAGACAATTCTCTGGGTCGTCGAAGTAGTCCCTTCTCCATTAAGGTTCCTTGATGATACCAAAGCAGTATCTCTGAAAGGCAGACAATTCTCTGGGTCGTCGAAGCAGTCCCTTATCCATTAAGGTTCCTCGATGATACCAAAGCAGTATCTCTGAAAGGCAGACGATTCTCTGGGACGTCGAAGCAGTCCCTTATCCATTAAGGTTCTTCGATGATACCAAAGCAGTATCTCTGAAAGGCAGACGATTCTCTGGGTCGTCGAAGCAGTCTCTTATCCATTAAGGTTCCTTGATGATACCAAAGCAGTATCTCTGAAAGGTAGACGATTCTCTGGGTCGTCGAAGCAGTCCCTTATCCATTAAGGTTCCTCGATGATACCAAAGCAGTATCTCTGAAAGGCAGACGATTCTCTGGGACGTCGAAGCAGTCCCTTATGCATTAAGGTTCTTCGATGATACCAAAGCAGTATCTCTGAAAGGCAGACGATTCTCTGGGTCGTCAAAGCAGTCCCTTATCCATTAAGGTTCCTCGATGATACCAAAGCAGTATCACTTAAAGGCAGACGATTCTCTGGGACGTCGAAGCAGTCCCTTATCCATTAAGGTTCTTCGATGATACCAAAGCAGTATCTCTGAAAGGAAGACGATTCTCTGGGTCGTCGAAGCAGTCCCTTATCCATTAAGGTTCCTCGATGATACCAAAGCAGTATCTCTGAAAGGCAGGCGATTCTCTGGGTCGTCGAAGCAGTCCCTTATCCATTAAGGTTCCTCGATGATACCAAAGAAGTATCTCTGAAAGGCAGACGATTCTCTGGGACGTCAAAGCAGTCCCTTATCCATTAAGGTTCCTCGATGATACCAAAGCAGTATCTCTGAAAGGCAGACGATTCTCTGGGTCGTCGAAGCAGTCCCTTATCCATTAAGGTTCCTCGATGATACCAAAGCAGTATCTCTGAAAGGCAGACAATTCTCTGGGTCGTCGAAGCAGTCCCTTATCCATTAAGGTTCTTCGATGATACCAAAGCAGTATCTCTGAAAGGCAGATGATTCTCTGGGTCGTTGAAGCAGTCCCTTATCCATTAAGGTTCCTCGATGATACCAAAGCAGTATCTCTTAAAGGTAGACGATTCTCTGGGACGTCGAAGCAGTCCCTTATCCATTAAGGTTCTTCAGTGATACCAAAGCAGTATCTCTGAAAGGCAGACAATTCTCTGGGTCGTCGAAGCAGTCCCTTCTCCGTTAAGGTTCCTTGATGATAACAAAGCAGTATCTCTGAAAGGCAGACAATTCTCTGGGTCGTCGAAGCAGTCCCTTATCCATTAAGGTTCCTCGATGATACCAACGCAGTATCTCTGAAAGGCAGACGATTCTCTGGGACGTCGAAGCAGTCCCTTATCCATTAAGGTTCTTCGATGATACCAAAGCAGTATCTCTGAAAGGCAGACGATTCTCTGGGTCGTCGAAGCAGTCCCTTATCCATTAAGGTTCCTTGATGATACCAAAGCAGTATCTCTGAAAGGTAGACGATTCTCTGGGTCGTCGAAGCAGTCCCTTATCCATTAAGGTTCCTCGATGATACCAAAGCAGTATCTCTGAAAGGCAGACGATTCTCTGGGACGTCGAAGCAGTCCCTTATGCATTAAGGTTCTTCGATGATACCAAAGCAGTATCTCTGAAAGGCAGACGATTCTCTGGGTCGTCGAAGCAGTCCCTTATCCATTAAGGTTCCTCGATGATACCAAAGCAGTATCACTTAAAGGCAGACGATTCTCTGGGACGTCGAAGCAGTCCCTTATCCATTAAGGTTCTTCGATGATACCAAAGCAGTATCTCTGAAAGGAAGACGATTCTCTGGGTCGTCGAAGCAGTCCCTTATCCATTAAGGTTCCTCGATGATACCAAAGCAGTATCTCTGAAAGGCAGGCGATTCTCTGGGTCGTCGAAGCAGTCCCTTATCCATTAAGGTTCCTCGATGATACCAAAGAAGTATCTCTGAAAGGCAGACGATTCTCTGGGACGTCAAAGCAGTCCCTTATCCATTAAGGTTCCTCGATGATACCAAAGCAGTATCTCTGAAAGGCAGACGATTCTCTGGGTCGTCGAAGCAGTCCCTTATCCATTAAGGTTCCTCGATGATACCAAAGCAGTATCTCTGAAAGGCAGACAATTCTCTGGGTCGTCGAAGCAGTCCCTTATCCATTAAGGTTCTTCGATGATACCAAAGCAGTATCTCTGAAAGGCAGATGATTCTCTGGGTCGTTGAAGCAGTCCCTTATCCATTAAGGTTCCTCGATGATACCAAAGCAGTATCTCTTAAAGGTAGACGATTCTCTGGGACGTCGAAGCAGTCCCTTATCCATTAAGGTTCTTCAGTGATACCAAAGCAGTATCTCTGAAAGGCAGACAATTCTCTGGGTCGTCGAAGCAGTCCCTTCTCCGTTAAGGTTCCTTGATGATAACAAAGCAGTATCTCTGAAAGGCAGACAATTCTCTGGGTCGTCGAAGCAGTCCCTTATCCATTAAGGTTCCTCGATGATACCAAAGCAGTATCTCTGAAAGGCAGACGATTCTCTGGGACGTCGAAGCAGTCCCTTATGCATTAAGGTTCTTCGATGATACCAAAGCAGTATCTCTAAAAGGCAGACGATTCTCTGGGTCGTCGAAGCAGTCCCTTATCCATTAAGGTTCCTTGATGATACCAAAGCAGTATCTCTGAAAGGTAGACGATTCTCTGGGTCGTCGAAGCAGTCCCTTATCCATTAAGGTTCCTCGATGATACCAAAGCAGTATCTCTGAAAGGCAGACGATTCTCTGGGACGTCGAAGCAGTCCCTTATGCATTAAGGTTCTTCGATGATACCAAAGCAGTATCTCTGAAAGGCAGACGATTCTCTGGGTCGTCGAAGCAGTCCCTTATCCATTAAGGTTCCTCGATGATACCAAAGCAGTATCACTTAAAGGCAGACGATTCTCTGGGACGTCGAAGCAGTCCCTTATCCATTAAGGTTCTTCGATGATACCAAAGCAGTATCTCTGAAAGGAAGACGATTCTCTGGGTCGTCGAAGCAGTCCCTTATCCATTAAGGTTCCTCGATGATACCAAAGCAGTATCTCTGAAAGGCAGACGATTCTCTGGGTCCTCGAAGCAGTCCCTTATCCATTAAGGTTCCTCGATGATACCAAAGCAGTATCTCTGAAAGGCAGACGATTCTCTGGGTCGTCGAAGCAGTCCCTTATCCATTAAGGTTCTTCGATGATACCAAAGCAGTATCTCTGAAAGGCAGATGATTCTCTGGGTCGTTGAAGCAGTCCCTTATCCATTAAGGTTCCTCGATGATACCAAAGCAGTATCTCTTAAAGGTAGACGATTCTCTGGGACGTCGAAGCAGTCCCTTATCCATTAAGGTTCTTCAGTGATACCAAAGCAGTATCTCTGAAAGGCAGACAATTCTCTGGGTCGTCGAAGCAGTCCCTTCTCCATTAAGGTTCCTTGATGATACCAAAGCAGTATCTCTGAAAGGCAGACAATTCTCTGGGTCGTCGAAGCAGTCCCTTATCCATTAAGGTTCCTCGATGATACCAAAGCAGTATCTCTGAAAGGCAGACGATTCTCTGGGACGTCGAAGCAGTCCCTTATCCATTAAGGTTCTTCGATGATACCAAAGCAGTATCTCTGAAAGGCAGACGATTCTCTGGGTCGTCGAAGCAGTCCCTTATCCATTAAGGTTCCTTGATGATACCAAAGCAGTATCTCTGAAAGGTAGACGATTCTCTGGGTCGTCGAAGCAGTCCCTTATCCATTAAGGTTCCTCGATGAAACCAAAGCAGTATCTCTTAAAGGCAGACGATTCTCTGGGACGTCGAAGCAGTCCCTTATCCATTAAGGTTCTTCGATGATACCAAAGCAGTATCTCTGAAAGGCAGACGATTCTCTGGGACGTCGAAGCAGTCCCTTATCCATTAAGGTTCTTCGATGATACCAAAGCACTATCTCTGAAAGGAAGACGATTCTCTGGGTCGTCGAAGCAGTCCTTTATCCATTAAGGTTCCTCGATGATACCAAAGCAGTATCTCTGAAAGGCAGACGATTCTCTGGGTCGTCGAAGCAGTCCCTTATCCATTAAGGTTCCTCGATGATACCAAAGCAGTATCTCTGAAAGGCAGACGATTCTCTGGGTCGTCGAAGCAGTCCCTTATCCATTAAGGTTCCTCGATGATACCAAAGCAGTATCACTTAAAGGCAGACGATTCTCTGGGACGTCGAAGCAGTCCCTTATCCATTAAGGTTCTTCGATGATACCAAAGCAGTATCTCTGAAAGGCAGACGATTCTCTGGGACGTCGAAGCAGTCCCTTATCCATTAAGGTTCTTCGATGATACCAAAGCAGTATCTCTGAAAGGAAGACGATTCTCTGGGTCGTCGAAGCAGTCCCTTATCCATTAAGGTTCCTCGATGATACCAAAGCAGTATCTCTGAAAGGTAGACGATTCTCTGGGTCGTCGAAGCAGTCCCTTATCCATTAAGGTTCCTCGATGATACCAAAGCAGTATCTCTGAAAGGCAGACAATTCTCTGGGTCGTCGAAGCAGTCCCTTATCCATTAAGGTTCTTCGATGATACCAAAGCAGTATCTCTGAAAGGCAGATGATTCTCTGGGTCGTTGAAGCAGTCCCTTATCCATTAAGGTTCCTCGATGATACCAAAGCAGTATCTCTTAAAGGTAGACGATTCTCTGGGACGTCGAAGCAGTCCCTTATCCATTAAGGTTCTTCAGTGATACCAAAGCAGTATCTCTGAAAGGCAGACAATTCTCTGGGTCGTCGAAGCAGTCCCTTCTCCGTTAAGGTTCCTTGATGATAACAAAGCAGTATCTCTGAAAGGCAGACAATTCTCTGGGTCGTCGAAGCAGTCCCTTATCCATTAAGGTTCCTCGATGATACCAAAGCAGTATCTCTGAAAGGCAGACGATTCTCTGGGACGTCGAAGCAGTCCCTTATGCATTAAGGTTCTTCGATGATACCAAAGCAGTATCTCTAAAAGGCAGACGATTCTCTGGGTCGTCGAAGCAGTCCCTTATCCATTAAGGTTCCTTGATGATACCAAAGCAGTATCTCTGAAAGGTAGACGATTCTCTGGGTCGTCGAAGCAGTCCCTTATCCATTAAGGTTCCTCGATGATACCAAAGCAGTATCTCTGAAAGGCAGACGATTCTCTGGGACGTCGAAGCAGTCCCTTATGCATTAAGGTTCTTCGATGATACCAAAGCAGTATCTCTGAAAGGCAGACGATTCTCTGGGTCGTCGAAGCAGTCCCTTATCCATTAAGGTTCCTCGATGATACCAAAGCAGTATCACTTAAAGGCAGACGATTCTCTGGGACGTCGAAGCAGTCCCTTATCCATTAAGGTTCTTCGATGATACCAAAGCAGTATCTCTGAAAGGAAGACGATTCTCTGGGTCGTCGAAGCAGTCCCTTATCCATTAAGGTTCCTCGATGATACCAAAGCAGTATCTCTGAAAGGCAGACGATTCTCTGGGTCCTCGAAGCAGTCCCTTATCCATTAAGGTTCCTCGATGATACCAAAGCAGTATCTCTGAAAGGCAGACGATTCTCTGGGTCGTCGAAGCAGTCCCTTATCCATTAAGGTTCTTCGATGATACCAAAGCAGTATCTCTGAAAGGCAGATGATTCTCTGGGTCGTTGAAGCAGTCCCTTATCCATTAAGGTTCCTCGATGATACCAAAGCAGTATCTCTTAAAGGTAGACGATTCTCTGGGACGTCGAAGCAGTCCCTTATCCATTAAGGTTCTTCAGTGATACCAAAGCAGTATCTCTGAAAGGCAGACAATTCTCTGGGTCGTCGAAGCAGTCCCTTCTCCATTAAGGTTCCTTGATGATACCAAAGCAGTATCTCTGAAAGGCAGACAATTCTCTGGGTCGTCGAAGCAGTCCCTTATCCATTAAGGTTCCTCGATGATACCAAAGCAGTATCTCTGAAAGGCAGACGATTCTCTGGGACGTCGAAGCAGTCCCTTATCCATTAAGGTTCTTCGATGATACCAAAGCAGTATCTCTGAAAGGCAGACGATTCTCTGGGTCGTCGAAGCAGTCCCTTATCCATTAAGGTTCCTTGATGATACCAAAGCAGTATCTCTGAAAGGTAGACGATTCTCTGGGTCGTCGAAGCAGTCCCTTATCCATTAAGGTTCCTCGATGAAACCAAAGCAGTATCTCTTAAAGGCAGACGATTCTCTGGGACGTCGAAGCAGTCCCTTATCCATTAAGGTTCTTCGATGATACCAAAGCAGTATCTCTGAAAGGCAGACGATTCTCTGGGACGTCGAAGCAGTCCCTTATCCATTAAGGTTCTTCGATGATACCAAAGCACTATCTCTGAAAGGAAGACGATTCTCTGGGTCGTCGAAGCAGTCCTTTATCCATTAAGGTTCCTCGATGATACCAAAGCAGTATCTCTGAAAGGCAGACGATTCTCTGGGTCGTCGAAGCAGTCCCTTATCCATTAAGGTTCCTCGATGATACCAAAGCAGTATCTCTGAAAGGCAGACGATTCTCTGGGTCGTCGAAGCAGTCCCTTATCCATTAAGGTTCCTCGATGATACCAAAGCAGTATCTCTGAAAGGTAGACGATTCTCTGGGTCGTCGAAGCAGTCCCTTATCCATTAAGGTTCCTCGATGAAACCAAAGCAGTATCTCTGAAAGGCAGACAATTCTCTGGGTCGTCGAAGCAGTCCCTTATCCATTAAGGTTCCTCGATGATACCAAAGCAGTATATCTAAAAGGCAGACGATTCTCTGTGTCGTTGAAGCAGTCCCTTGTCCATCAAGGTTCCTCGATGATACCAAAGAATTATCTCTGAAAGGCAGACAATTCTCTGGGTCGTCGAAGCAGTCCCTTATCCATTAAGGTTCCTTGATGATACAAAAGCAGTATCTCTGAAAGGCAGATAATTCTCTGGGTCGTCGAAGCAGTCCCTTCTCCATTAAGGTTCCTGGATGATACCAAAGCAGTATCTCTGAAAGGCAGACAATTCTCTGGGTCGTCGAAGCAGTCCCTTATCCATTAAGGTTCCTCGATGATACCAAAGCAGTATCTCTGAAAGGCAGACGATTCTCTGGGACGTCGAAGCAGTCCCTTATGCATTAAGGTTCTTCGATGATACCAAAGCAGTATCTCTGAAAGGCAGACGATTCTCTGGGTCGTCGAAGCAGTCCCTTATCCATTAAGGTTCCTCGATGATACCAAAGCAGTATCACTTAAAGGCAGACGATTCTCTGGGACGTCGAAGCAGTCCCTTATCCATTAAGGTTCTTCGATGATACCAAAGCAGTATCTCTGAAAGGCAGACGATTCTCTGGGACGTCGAAGCAGTCCCTTATCCATTAAGGTTCTTCGATGATACCAAAGCAGTATCTCTGAAAGGAAGACGATTCTCTGGGTCGTCGAAGCAGTCCCTTATCCATTAAGGTTCCTCGATGATACCAAAGCAGTATCTCTGAAAGGTAGACGATTCTCTGGTTCGTCGAAGCAGTCCCTTATCCATTAAGGTTCCTCGATGAAACCAAAGCAGTATCTCTGAAAGGCAGACAATTCTCTGGGTCGTCGAAGCAGTCCCTTATCCATTAAGGTTCCTCGATGATACCAAAGCAGTATCTCTGAAAGGCAGACGATTCTCTGGGACGTCGAAGCAGTCCCTTATCCATTAAGCTTCCTCGATGATACCAAAGCAGTATCACTTAAAGGCAGACGATTCTCTGGGACGTCGAAGCAGTCCCTTATCCATTAAGGTTCTTCGATGATACCAAAGCAGTATCTCTGAAAGGCAGACGATTCTCTGGGACGTCGAAGCAGTTCCTTATCCATTAAGGTTCTTCGATGATACCAAAGCAGTATCTCTGAAAGGAAGACGATTCTCTGGGTCGTCGAAGCAGTCCCTTATCCATTAAGGTTCCTCGATGATACCAAAGCAGTATCTCTGAAAGGTAGACGATTCTCTGGTTCGTCGAAGCAGTCCCTTATCCATTAAGGTTCCTCGATGAAACCAAAGCAGTATCTCTGAAAGGCAGACGATTCTCTGGGTCGTCGAAGCAGTCCCTTATCCATTAAGGTTCCTCAATGATACCAAAGCAGTATCTCTAAAAGGCAGACGATTCTCTGTGTCGTCGAAGCAGTCCCTTATCCATTAAGGTTCTTCGATGATACCAAAGCAGTATCTCTGAAAGGCAGACGATTCTCTGGGTCGTCGACGCAGTCCCTTATCCATTAAGGTTCCTTGATGATACCAAAGCAGTATCTCTGAAAGGCAGACGATTCTCTGGGTCGTCGAAGCAGTCCCTTATCCATTAAGGTTCCTCGATGATACCAAAGCAGTATCTCTTAAAGGTAGACGATTCTCTGGGACGTCGAAGCAGTCCCTTATCCATTAAGGTTCTTCGATGATACCAAAGCAGTATCTCTGAAAGGCAGACGATTCTCTGGGACGTCGAAGCAGTCCCTTATCCATTAAGGTTCTTCGATGATACCAAAGCAGTATCTCTGAGAGGAAGACGATTCTCTGGGTCGTCGAAGCAGTCCCTTATCCATTAAGGTTCCTCGATGATACCAAAAAACTATCTCTGAAAGGTAGACGATTCTCTGGTTCGTCGAAGCAGTCCCTTATCCATTAAGGTTCCTCGATGAAACCAAAGCAGTATCTCTGAAAGGCAGACGATTCTCTGGGTCGTCGAAGCAGTCCCTTATCCATTAAGGTTCCTCGATGATTCCAAACCAGTATCTCTAAAAGGCAGACGATTCTCTGGTCGTCGAAGCAGTCCCTTGTCCATTAAGGTTCCTCGATGATACCAAAGAATTATCTCTGAAAGGCAGACAATTCTCTGGGTCGTCGAAGCAGTCCCTTATCCATTAAGGTTCCTTGATGATACCAAAGCAGTATCTCTGAAAGGCAGACGATTCTCTGGGTCGTCGAAGCAGTCCCTTATCCATTAAGGTTCCTCGATGATACCAAAGAAGTATCTCTGAAAGGAAGACGATTCTCTGGGACGTCGAAGCACTCCCTTATCCATTAAGGTTCTTCGATGATACCAAAGCAGTATCTTTGAAAGGCAGACGATTCTCTGGGTCGTCGAAGCAGTCCCTTATCCATTAAGGTTCCTCGATGATACCAAAGCAGTATCTCTTAAAGGCAGACGATTCTCTGGGACGTCGAAGCAGTCCCTTATCCATTAAGGTTCTTCGATGATACCAAAGCAGTATCTCTGAAAGGCAGACGATTCTCTGGGACGTCGAAGCAGTCCCTTATCCATTAAGGTTCTTCGATGATACCAAAGCAGTATCTCTGAAAGGAAGACGATTCTTTGGGTCGTCGAAGCAGTCCCTTATCCATTAAGGTTCCTCGATGATACCAAAGCAGTATCTCTGAAAGGTAGACGATTCTCTGGGTCGTCGAAGCAGTCCCTTATCCATTAAGGTTCCTCGATGATACCAAAGCAGTATCTCTGAAAGGCAGACAATTCTCTGGGTCGTCGAAGCAGTCCCTTATCCATTAAGGTTCTTCGATGATACCAAAGCAGTATCTCTGAAAGGCAGATGATTCTCTGGGTCGTTGAAGCAGTCCCTTATCCATTAAGGTTCCTCGATGATACCAAAGCAGTATCTCTTAAAGGTAGACGATTCTCTGGGACGTCGAAGCAGTCCCTTATCCATTAAGGTTCTTCAGTGATACCAAAGCAGTATCTCTGAAAGGCAGACAATTCTCTGGGTCGTCGAAGCAGTCCCTTCTCCGTTAAGGTTCCTTGATGATAACAAAGCAGTATCTCTGAAAGGCAGACAATTCTCTGGGTCGTCGAAGCAGTCCCTTATCCATTAAGGTTCCTCGATGATACCAAAGCAGTATCTCTGAAAGGCAGACGATTCTCTGGGACGTCGAAGCAGTCCCTTATGCATTAAGGTTCTTCGATGATACCAAAGCAGTATCTCTAAAAGGCAGACGATTCTCTGGGTCGTCGAAGCAGTCCCTTATCCATTAAGGTTCCTTGATGATACCAAAGCAGTATCTCTGAAAGGTAGACGATTCTCTGGGTCGTCGAAGCAGTCCCTTATCCATTAAGGTTCCTCGATGATACCAAAGCAGTATCTCTGAAAGGCAGACGATTCTCTGGGACGTCGAAGCAGTCCCTTATGCATTAAGGTTCTTCGATGATACCAAAGCAGTATCTCTGAAAGGCAGACGATTCTCTGGGTCGTCGAAGCAGTCCCTTATCCATTAAGGTTCCTCGATGATACCAAAGCAGTATCACTTAAAGGCAGACGATTCTCTGGGACGTCGAAGCAGTCCCTTATCCATTAAGGTTCTTCGATGATACCAAAGCAGTATCTCTGAAAGGAAGACGATTCTCTGGGTCGTCGAAGCAGTCCCTTATCCATTAAGGTTCCTCGATGATACCAAAGCAGTATCTCTGAAAGGCAGACGATTCTCTGGGTCCTCGAAGCAGTCCCTTATCCATTAAGGTTCCTCGATGATACCAAAGCAGTATCTCTGAAAGGCAGACGATTCTCTGGGTCGTCGAAGCAGTCCCTTATCCATTAAGGTTCTTCGATGATACCAAAGCAGTATCTCTGAAAGGCAGATGATTCTCTGGGTCGTTGAAGCAGTCCCTTATCCATTAAGGTTCCTCGATGATACCAAAGCAGTATCTCTTAAAGGTAGACGATTCTCTGGGACGTCGAAGCAGTCCCTTATCCATTAAGGTTCTTCAGTGATACCAAAGCAGTATCTCTGAAAGGCAGACAATTCTCTGGGTCGTCGAAGCAGTCCCTTCTCCATTAAGGTTCCTTGATGATACCAAAGCAGTATCTCTGAAAGGCAGACAATTCTCTGGGTCGTCGAAGCAGTCCCTTATCCATTAAGGTTCCTCGATGATACCAAAGCAGTATCTCTGAAAGGCAGACGATTCTCTGGGACGTCGAAGCAGTCCCTTATCCATTAAGGTTCTTCGATGATACCAAAGCAGTATCTCTGAAAGGCAGACGATTCTCTGGGTCGTCGAAGCAGTCCCTTATCCATTAAGGTTCCTTGATGATACCAAAGCAGTATCTCTGAAAGGTAGACGATTCTCTGGGTCGTCGAAGCAGTCCCTTATCCATTAAGGTTCCTCGATGAAACCAAAGCAGTATCTCTTAAAGGCAGACGATTCTCTGGGACGTCGAAGCAGTCCCTTATCCATTAAGGTTCTTCGATGATACCAAAGCAGTATCTCTGAAAGGCAGACGATTCTCTGGGACGTCGAAGCAGTCCCTTATCCATTAAGGTTCTTCGATGATACCAAAGCACTATCTCTGAAAGGAAGACGATTCTCTGGGTCGTCGAAGCAGTCCTTTATCCATTAAGGTTCCTCGATGATACCAAAGCAGTATCTCTGAAAGGCAGACGATTCTCTGGGTCGTCGAAGCAGTCCCTTATCCATTAAGGTTCCTCGATGATACCAAAGCAGTATCTCTGAAAGGCAGACGATTCTCTGGGTCGTCGAAGCAGTCCCTTATCCATTAAGGTTCCTCGATGATACCAAAGCAGTATCTCTGAAAGGTAGACGATTCTCTGGGTCGTCGAAGCAGTCCCTTATCCATTAAGGTTCCTCGATGAAACCAAAGCAGTATCTCTGAAAGGCAGACAATTCTCTGGGTCGTCGAAGCAGTCCCTTATCCATTAAGGTTCCTCGATGATACCAAAGCAGTATATCTAAAAGGCAGACGATTCTCTGTGTCGTTGAAGCAGTCCCTTGTCCATCAAGGTTCCTCGATGATACCAAAGAATTATCTCTGAAAGGCAGACAATTCTCTGGGTCGTCGAAGCAGTCCCTTATCCATTAAGGTTCCTTGATGATACAAAAGCAGTATCTCTGAAAGGCAGATAATTCTCTGGGTCGTCGAAGCAGTCCCTTCTCCATTAAGGTTCCTGGATGATACCAAAGCAGTATCTCTGAAAGGCAGACAATTCTCTGGGTCGTCGAAGCAGTCCCTTATCCATTAAGGTTCCTCGATGATACCAAAGCAGTATCTCTGAAAGGCAGACGATTCTCTGGGACGTCGAAGCAGTCCCTTATGCATTAAGGTTCTTCGATGATACCAAAGCAGTATCTCTGAAAGGAAGACGATTCTCTGGGTCGTCGAAGCAGTCCCTTATCCATTAAGGTTCCTCGATGATACCAAAGCAGTATCACTTAAAGGCAGACGATTCTCTGGGACGTCGAAGCAGTCCCTTATCCATTAAGGTTCTTCGATGATACCAAAGCAGTATCTCTGAAAGGCAGACGATTCTCTGGGACGTCGAAGCAGTCCCTTATCCATTAAGGTTCTTCGATGATACCAAAGCAGTATCTCTGAAAGGAAGACGATTCTCTGGGTCGTCGAAGCAGTCCCTTATCCATTAAGGTTCCTCGATGATACCAAAGCAGTATCTCTGAAAGGTAGACGATTCTCTGGTTCGTCGAAGCAGTCCCTTATCCATTAAGGTTCCTCGATGAAACCAAAGCAGTATCTCTGAAAGGCAGACAATTCTCTGGGTCGTCGAAGCAGTCCCTTATCCATTAAGGTTCCTCGATGATACCAAAGCAGTATCTCTGAAAGGCAGACGATTCTCTGGGACGTCGAAGCAGTCCCTTATCCATTAAGCTTCCTCGATGATACCAAAGCAGTATCACTTAAAGGCAGACGATTCTCTGGGACGTCGAAGCAGTCCCTTATCCATTAAGGTTCTTCGATGATACCAAAGCAGTATCTCTGAAAGGCAGACGATTCTCTGGGACGTCGAAGCAGTTCCTTATCCATTAAGGTTCTTCGATGATACCAAAGCAGTATCTCTGAAAGGAAGACGATTCTCTGGGTCGTCGAAGCAGTCCCTTATCCATTAAGGTTCCTCGATGATACCAAAGCAGTATCTCTGAAAGGTAGACGATTCTCTGGTTCGTCGAAGCAGTCCCTTATCCATTAAGGTTCCTCGATGAAACCAAAGCAGTATCTCTGAAAGGCAGACGATTCTCTGGGTCGTCGAAGCAGTCCCTTATCCATTAAGGTTCCTCAATGATACCAAAGCAGTATCTCTAAAAGGCAGACGATTCTCTGTGTCGTCGAAGCAGTCCCTTATCCATTAAGGTTCTTCGATGATACCAAAGCAGTATCTCTGAAAGGCAGACGATTCTCTGGGTCGTCGACGCAGTCCCTTATCCATTAAGGTTCCTTGATGATACCAAAGCAGTATCTCTGAAAGGCAGACGATTCTCTGGGTCGTCGAAGCAGTCCCTTATCCATTAAGGTTCCTCGATGATACCAAAGCAGTATCTCTTAAAGGCAGACGATTCTCTGGGACGTCGAAGCAGTCCCTTATCCATTAAGGTTCTTCGATGATACCAAAGCAGTATCTCTGAAAGGCAGACGATTCTCTGGGACGTCGAAGCAGTCCCTTATCCATTAAGGTTCTTCGATGATACCAAAGCAGTATCTCTGAGAGGAAGACGATTCTCTGGGTCGTCGAAGCAGTCCCTTATCCATTAAGGTTCCTCGATGATACCAAAGCAGTATCTCTGAAAGGTAGACGATTCTCTGGTTCGTCGAAGCAGTCCCTTATCCATTAAGGTTCCTCGATGAAACCAAAGCAGTATCTCTGAAAGGCAGACGATTCTCTGGGTCGTCGAAGCAGTCCCTTATCCATTAAGGTTCCTCGATGCTTCCAAACCAGTATCTCTAAAAGGCAGACGATTCTCTGGTCGTCGAAGCAGTCCCTTGTCCATTAAGGTTCCTCGATGATACCAAAGAATTATCTCTGAAAGGCAGACAATTCTCTGGGTCGTCGAAGCAGTCCCTTATCCATTAAGGTTCCTTGATGATACCAAAGCAGTATCTCTGAAAGGCAGACGATTCTCTGGGTCGTCGAAGCAGTCCCTTATCCATTAAGGTTCCTCGATGATACCAAAGAAGTATCTCTGAAAGGAAGACGATTCTCTGGGACGTCGAAGCACTCCCTTATCCATTAAGGTTCTTCGATGATACCAAAGCAGTATCTTTGAAAGGCAGACGATTCTCTGGGTCGTCGAAGCAGTCCCTTATCCATTAAGGTTCCTCGATGATACCAAAGCAGTATCTCTTAAAGGCAGACGATTCTCTGGGACGTCGAAGCAGTCCCTTATCCATTAAGGTTCTTCGATGATACCAAAGCAGTATCTCTGAAAGGCAGACGATTCTCTGGGACGTCGAAGCAGTCCCTTATCCATTAAGGTTCTTCGATGATACCAAAGCAGTATCTCTGAAAGGAAGACGATTCTTTGGGTCGTCGAAGCAGTCCCTTATCCATTAAGGTTCCTCGATGATACCAAAGCAGTATCTCTGAAAGGTAGACGATTCTCTGGTTCGTCGAAGCAGTCCTTTATCCATTAAGGTTCCTCGATGAAACCAAAGCAGTATCTCTGAAAGGAAGACGATTCTCTGGGTCGTCGAAGCAGT
The DNA here is from genome assembly GCA_022829125.1 of Lathyrus tuberosus. Taxonomy (NCBI): domain Eukaryota; kingdom Viridiplantae; phylum Streptophyta; class Magnoliopsida; order Fabales; family Fabaceae; genus Lathyrus; species Lathyrus tuberosus. The sequence continues at coordinate 1,993,589 of JALAZF010000101.1, read as the reverse complement.
CCCTTATCCATTAAGGTTCCTCGATGATACCAAAGCAGTATCTCTAAAAGGCAGACGATTCTCTGTGTCGTCGAAGCAGTCCCTTGTCCATTAAGGTTCCTCGATGATACCAAAGAATTATCTCTGAAAGGCAGAGAATTCTTTGGGTCGTCGAAGCAGTCCCTTATCCATTAAGGTTCCTTGATGATACCAAAGCAGTATCTCTGAAAGGCAGACGATTCTCTGGGTCGTCGAACCAGTCCCTTATCCATTAAGGTTCCTCGATGATACCAAAGAAGTATCTCTGAAAGGCAGACGATTCTCTGGGACGTCGAAGCACTCCCTTATCCATTAAGGTTCTTCGATGATACCAAAGCAGTATCTTTGAAAGGCAGACGATTCTCTGGGTCGTCGAAGCAGTCCCTTATCCATTAAGGTTCCTCGATGATACCAAAGCAGTATCTCTTAAAGGCAGACGATTCTCTGGGACGTCGAAGCAGTCCCTTATCCATTAAGGTTCTTCGATGATACCAAAGCAGTATCTCTGAAAGGCAGACGATTCTCTGGGACGTCGAAGCAGTCCCTTATCCATTAAGGTTCTTCGATGATACCAAAGCAGTATCTCTGAAAGGAAGACGATTCTTTGGGTCGTCGAAGCAGTCCCTTATCCATTAAGGTTCCTCGATGATACCAAAGCAGTATCTCTGAAAGGTAGACGATTCTCTGGTTCGTCGAAGCAGTCCTTTATCCATTAAGGTTCCTCGATGAAACCAAAGCAGTATCTCTGAAAGGAAGACGATTCTCTGGGTCGTCGAAGCAGTCCCTTATCCATTAAGGTTCCTCGATGATACCAAAGCAGTATCTCTAAAAGGCAGACGATTCTCTGTGTCGTCGAAGCAGTCCCTTGTCCATTAAGGTTCCTCGATGATACCAAAGAATTATCTCTGAAAGGCAGAGAATTCTTTGGGTCGTCGAAGCAGTCCCTTATCCATTAAGGTTCCTTGATGATACCAAAGCAGTATCTCTGAAAGGCAGACGATTCTCTGGGTCGTCGAACCAGTCCCTTATCCATTAAGGTTCCTCGATGATACCAAAGAAGTATCTCTGAAAGGCAGACGATTCTCTGGGACGTCGAAGCACTCCCTTATCCATTAAGGTTCTTCGATGATACCAAAGCAGTATCTTTGAAAGGCAGACGATTCTCTGGGTCGTCGAAGCAGTCCCTTATCCATTAAGGTTCCTCGATGATACCAAAGCAGTATCTCTTAAAGGCAGACGATTCTCTGGGACGTCGAAGCAGTCCCTTATCCATTAAGGTTCTTCGATGATACCAAAGCAGTATCTCTGAAAGGAAGACGATTCTTTGGGTCGTCGAAGCAGTCCCTTATCCATTAAGGTTCCTCGATGATACCAAAGCAGTATCTCTGAAAGGTAGACGATTCTCTGGTTCGTCGAAGCAGTCCTTTATCCATTAAGGTTCCTCGATGAAACCAAAGCAGTATCTCTGAAAGGCAGACGATTCTCTGGGTCGTCGAAGCAGTCCCTTATCCATTAAGGTTCCTCGATGAAACCAAAGCAGTATCTCTGAAAGGCAGACGATTCTCTGGGTCGTCGAAGCAGTCCCTTATCCATTAAGGTTCCTTGATGATACCAAAGCAGTATCTCTGAAAGGCAGACGATTCTATGGGTCGTCGAAGCAGTCCCTTATCCATTAAGGTTCCTCGATGATACCAAAGCAGTATCTCTGAAAGGCAGACGATTCTCTAGGACGTCAAAGCAGTCCCTTATGCATTAAGGTTCTTCGATGATACCAAAGCAGTATCTCTGAAAGGCAGACGATTCTCTGGGTCGTCGAAGCAGTCCCTTATCCATTAAGGTTCCTCGATGATACCAAAGCAGTATCACTTAAAGGCAGACGATTCTCTGGGACGTCGAAGCAGTCCCTTATCCATTAAGGTTCTTCGATGATACCAAAGCAGTATCTCTGAAAGGAAGACGATTCTCTGGGTCGTCGAAGCAGTCCCTTATCCATTAAGGTTCCTCGATGATACCAAAGCAGTATCTCTGAAAGGCAGACGATTCTCTGGGTCGTCGAAGCAGTCCCTTATCCATTAAGGTTTCTCGATGATACCAAAGCAGTATCTCTGAAAGGCAGACGATTCTCTGGGTCATCGAAGCAGTCCCTTATCCATTAAGGTTCTTCGATGATACCAAAGCAGTATCTCTGAAAGGCAGATGATTCTCTGGGTCGTTGAAGCAGTCCCTTATCCATTAAGGTTCCTCGATGATACCAAAGCAGTATCTCTTAAAGGTAGACGATTCTCTGGGACGTCAAAGCAGTCCCTTATCCATTAAGGTTCTTCAGTGATACCAAAGCAGTATCTCTGAAAGGCAGATAATTCTCTGTCTCGTCGAAGCAGTCCCTTCTCCATTAAGGTTCCTTGATGATACCAAAGCAGTATCTCTGAAAGGCAGACAATTCTCTGGGTCGTCGAAGCAGTCCCTTATCCATTAAGGTTCCTCGATGATACCAAAGCAGTATCTCTGAAATACAGACGATTCTCTGGGACGTCGAAGCAGTCCCTTATCCATTAAGGTTCTTCGATGATACCAAAGCAGTATCTCTGAAAGGCAGACGATTCTCTGGGTCGTCGAAGCAGTCCGTTATCCATTAAGGTTCCTCGATGATACCAAAGCAGTATCTCTGAAAGGTAGACGATTCTCTGGGTCGTCGAAGCAGTCCCTTATCCATTAAGGTTCCTCGATGAAACCAAAGTAGTATCTCTTAAAGGCAGACGATTCTCTGTGACGTCGAAGCAGTCCCTTATCCATTAAGGTTCTTCGATGATACCAAAGCAGTATCTCTGAAAGGCAGACGATTCTCTGGGACGTCGAAGCAGTCCCTTATCCATTAAGGTTCTTCGATGATACCAAAGCACTATCTCTGAAAAGAAGACGATTCTCTGGGTCGTCGAAGCAGTCCTTTATCCATTAAGGTTCCTCGATGATACCAAATCAGTATCTCTGAAAGGCAGACGATTCTCTGGGTCGTCGAAGCAGTCCCTTATCCATTAAGGTTCCTCGATGATACCAAAGCAGTAACTCTAAAAGGCAGACGATTCTCTGGGTCGTCGAAGCAGTCCCTTGTCCATTAAGGTTCCTCGATGATACCAAAGAATTATCTCTGAAAGGCAGAGAATTCTTTGGGTCGTCGAAGCAGTCCCTTATCCATTAAGGTTCCTTGATGATACCAAAGCAGTATCTCTGAAAGGCAGACGATTCTCTGTGTCGTCGAACCAGTCCCTTATCCATTAAGGTTCCTCGATGATACCAAAGAAGTATCTCTGAAAGGCAGACGATTCTCTGGGACGTCGAAGCACTCCCTTATCCATTAAGGTTCTTCGATGATACCAAAGCAGTATCTTTGAAAGGCAGACGATTCTCTGGGTCGTCGAAGCAGTCCCTTATCCATTAAGGTTCCTCGATGATACCAAAGCAGTATCTCTAAAAGGCAGACGATTCTCTGTGTCGTCGAAGCAGTCCCTTGTCCATTAAGGTTCCTCGATGATACCAAAGAATTATCTCTGAAAGGCAGAGAATTCTTTGGGTCGTCGAAGCAGTCCCTTATCCATTAAGGTTCCTTGATGATACCAAAGCAGTATCTCTGAAAGGCAGACGATTCTCTGGGTCGTCGAACCAGTCCCTTATCCATTAAGGTTCCTCGATGATACCAAAGAAGTATCTCTGAAAGGCAGACGATTCTCTGGGACGTCGAAGCACTCCCTTATCCATTAAGGTTCTTCGATGATACCAAAGCAGTATCTTTGAAAGGCAGACGATTCTCTGGGTCGTCGAAGCAGTCCCTTATCCATTAAGGTTCCTCGATGATACCAAAGCAGTATCTCTTAAAGGCAGACGATTCTCTGGGACGTCGAAGCAGTCCCTTATCCATTAAGGTTCTTCGATGATACCAAAGCAGTATCTCTGAAAGGAAGACGATTCTTTGGGTCGTCGAAGCAGTCCCTTATCCATTAAGGTTCCTCGATGATACCAAAGCAGTATCTCTGAAAGGTAGACGATTATCTGGTTCGTCGAAGCAGTCCTTTATCCATTAAGGTTCCTCGATGAAACCAAAGCAGTATCTCTGAAAGGCAGACGATTCTCTGGGTCGTCGAAGCAGTCCCTTATCCATTAAGGTTCCTCGATGAAACCAAAGCAGTATCTCTGAAAGGCAGACGATTCTCTGGGTCGTCGAAGCAGTCCCTCATCCATTAAGGTTCCTTGATGATATCAAAGCAGTATCTCTGAAAGGCAGACGATTCTATGGGTCGTCGAAGCAGTCCCTTATCCATTAAGGTTCCTCGATGATACCAAAGCAGTATCTCTGAAAGGCAGACGATTCTCTGGGACGTCAAAGCAGTCCCTTATGCATTAAGGTTCTTCGATGATACCAAAGCAGTATCTCTGAAAGGCAGACGATTCTCTGGGTCGTCGAAGCAGTCCCTTATCCATTAAGGTTCCTCGATGATACCAAAGCAGTATCACTTAAAGGCAGACGATTCTCTGGGACGTCGAAGCAGTCCCTTATCCATTAAGGTTCTTCGATGATACCAAAGCAGTATCTCTGAAAGGAAGACGATTCTCTGGGTCGTCGAAGCAGTCCCTTATCCATTAAGGTTCCTCGATGATACCAAAGCAGTATCTCTGAAAGGCAGACGATTCTCTGGGTCGTCGAAGCAGTCCCTTATCCATTAAGGTTTCTCGATGATACCAAAGCAGTATCTCTGAAAGGCAGACGATTCTCTGGGTCGTCGAAGCAGTCCCTTATCCATTAAGGTTCTTCGATGATACCAAAGCAGTATCTCTGAAAGGCAGATGATTCTCTGGGTCGTTGAAGTAGTCCCTTATCCATTAAGGTTCCTCGATGATACCAAAGCAGTATCTCTTAAAGGTAGACGATTCTCTGGGACGTCAAAGCAGTCCCTTATCCATTAAGGTTCTTCAGTGATACCAAAGCAGTATCTCTGAAAGGCAGATAATTCTCTGTCTCGTCGAAGCAGTCCCTTCTCCATTAAGGTTCCTTGATGATACCAAAGCAGTATCTCTGAAAGGCAGACAATTCTCTGGGTCGTCGAAGCAGTCCCTTATCCATTAAGGTTCCTCGATGATACCAAAGCAGTATCTCTGAAATACAGACGATTCTCTGGGACGTCGAAGCAGTCCCTTATCCATAAAGGTTCTTCGATGATACCAAAGCAGTATCTCTGAAAGGCAGACGATTCTCTGGGTCGTCGAAGCAGTCCGTTATCCATTAAGGTTCCTCGATGATACCAAAGCAGTATCTCTGAAAGGTAGACGATTCTCTGGGTCGTCGAAGCAGTCCCTTATCCATTAAGGTTCCTCGATGAAACCAAAGCAGTATCTCTTAAAGGCAGACGATTCTCTGTGACGTCGAAGCAGTCCCTTATCCATTAAGGTTCTTCGATGATACCAAAGCAGTATCTCTGAAAGGCAGACGATTCTCTGGGACGTCGAAGCAGTCCCTTATCCATTAAGGTTCTTCGATGATACCAAAGCACTATCTCTGAAAAGAAGACGATTCTCTGGGTCGTCGAAGCAGTCCTTTATCCATTAAGGTTCCTCGATGATACCAAATCAGTATCTCTGAAAGGCAGACGATTCTCTGGGTCGTCGAAGCAGTCCCTTATCCATTAAGGTTCCTCGATGATACCAAAGCAGTAACTCTAAAAGGCAGACGATTCTCTGGGTCGTCGAAGCAGTCCCTTGTCCATTAAGGTTCCTCGATGATACCAAAGAATTATCTCTGAAAGGCAGAGAATTCTTTGGGTCGTCGAAGCAGTCCCTTATCCATTAAGGTTCCTTGATGATACCAAAGCAGTATCTCTGAAAGGCAGACGATTCTCTGGGTCGTCGAACCAGTCCCTTATCCATTAAGGTTCCTCGATGATACCAAAGAAGTATCTCTGAAAGGCAGACGATTCTCTGGGACGTCGAAGCACTCCCTTATCCATTAAGGTTCTTCGATGATACCAAAGCAGTATCTTTGAAAGGCAGACGATTCTCTGGGTCGTCGAAGCAGTCCCTTATCCATTAAGGTTCCTCGATGATACCAAAGCAGTATCTCTAAAAGGCAGACGATTCTCTGTGTCGTCGAAGCAGTCCCTTGTCCATTAAGGTTCCTCGATGATACCAAAGAATTATCTCTGAAAGGCAGAGAATTCTTTGGGTCGTCGAAGCAGTCCCTTATCCATTAAGGTTCCTTGATGATACCAAAGCAGTATCTCTGAAAGGCAGACGATTCTCTGGGTCGTCGAACCAGTCCCTTATCCATTAAGGTTCCTCGATGATACCAAAGAAGTATCTCTGAAAGGCAGACGATTCTCTGGGACGTCGAAGCACTCCCTTAGCCATTAAGGTTCTTCGATGATACCAAAGCAGTATCTTTGAAAGGCAGACGATTCTCTGGGTCGTCGAAGCAGTCCCTTATCCATTAAGGTTCCTCGATGATACCAAAGCAGTATCTCTTAAAGGCAGACGATTCTCTGGGACGTCGAAGCAGTCCCTTATCCATTAAGGTTCTTCGATGATACCAAAGCAGTATCTCTGAAAGGAAGACGATTCTTTGGGTCGTCGAAGCAGTCCCTTATCCATTAAGGTTCCTCGATGATACCAAAGCAGTATCTCTGAAAGGTAGACGATTCTCTGGTTCGTCGAAGCAGTCCTTTATCCATTAAGGTTCCTCGATGAAACCAAAGCAGTATCTCTGAAAGGCAGACGATTCTCTGGGTCGTCGAAGCAGTCCCTTATCCATTAAGGTTCCTCGATGAAACCAAAGCAGTATCTCTGAAAGGCAGACGATTCTCTGGGTCGTCGAAGCAGTCCCTCATCCATTAAGGTTCCTTGATGATACCAAAGCAGTATCTCTGAAAGGCAGACGATTCTATGGGTCGTCGAAGCAGTCCCTTATCCATTAAGGTTCCTCGATGATACCAAAGCAGTATCTCTGAAAGGCAGACGATTCTCTGGGACGTCAAAGCAGTCCCTTATGCATTAAGGTTCTTCGATGATACCAAAGCAGTATCTCTGAAAGGCAGACGATTCTCTGGGTCGTCGAAGCAGTCCCTTATCCATTAAGGTTCCTCGATGATACCAAAGCAGTATCACTTAAAGGCAGACGATTCTCTGGGACGTCGAAGCAGTCCCTTATCCATTAAGGTTCTTCGATGATACCAAAGCAGTATCTCTGAAAGGAAGACGATTCTCTGGGTCGTCGAAGCAGTCCCTTATCCATTAAGGTTCCTCGATGATACCAAAGCAGTATCTCTGAAAGGCAGACGATTCTCTGGGTCGTCGAAACAGTCCCTTATCCATTAAGGTTTCTCGATGATACCAAAGCAGTATCTCTGAAAGGCAGACGATTCTCTGGGTCGTCGAAGCAGTCCCTTATCCATTAAGGTTCTTCGATGATACCAAAGCAGTATCTCTGAAAGGCAGATGATTCGCTGGTTCGTTGAAGCAGTCCCTTATCCATTAAGGTTCCTCGATGATACCAAAGCAGTATCTCTTAAAGGTAGACGATTCTCTGGGACGTCAAAGCAGTCCCTTATCCATTAAGGTTCTTCAGTGATACCAAAACAGTATCTCTGAAAGGCAGATAATTCTCTGTCTCGTCGAAGCAGTCCCTTCTCCATTAAGGTTCCTTGATGATACCAAAGCAGTATCTCTGAAAGGCAGACAATTCTCTGGGTCGTCGAAGCAGTCCCTTATCCATTAAGGTTCCTCGATGATACCAAAGCAGTATCTCTGAAATACAGACGATTCTCTGGGACGTCGAAGCAGTCCCTTATCCATTAAGGTTCTTCGATGATACCAAAGCAGTATCTCTGAAAGGCAGACGATTCTCTGGGTCGTCGAAGCAGTCCGTTATCCATTAAGGTTCCTCGATGATACCAAAGCAGTATCTCTGAAAGGTAGACGATTCTCTGGGTCGTCGAAGCAGTCCCTTATCCATTAAGGTTCCTCGATGAAACCAAAGCAGTATCTCTTAAAGGCAGACGATTCTCTGTGACGTCGAAGCAGTCCCTTATCCATTAAGGTTCTTCGATGATACCAAAGCAGTATCTCTGAAAGGCAGACGATTCTCTGGGACGTCGAAGCAGTCCCTTATCCATTAAGGTTCTTCGATGATACCAAAGCACTATCTCTGAAAAGAAGACGATTCTCTGGGTCGTCGAAGCAGTCCTTTATCCATTAAGGTTCCTCGATGATACCAAATCAGTATCTCTGAAAGGCAGACGATTCTCTGGGTCGTCGAAGCAGTCCCTTATCCATTAAGGTTCCTCGATGAAACCAAAGCAGTAACTCTAAAAGGCAGACGATTCTCTGGGTCGTCGAAGCAGTCCCTTATCCATTAAGGTTCCTCGATGATACCAAAGCAGTATCTCTGAATGGTAGACGATTCTCTGGTTCGTCGAAGCAGTCCCTTATCCATTAAGGTTCCTCGATGAAACCAAAGCAGTATCTCTGAAAGGCAGACAATTCTCTGGGTCGTCGAAGCAGTCCCTTATCCATTAAGGTTCCTCGATGATACCAAAGCAGTATCTCTAAAAGGCAGACGATTCTCTGTGTCGTCGAAGCAGTCCCTTGTCCATCAAGGTTCCTCGATGATACCAAAGAATTATCTCTGAAAGGCAGACAATTCTCTGGGTCGTCGAAGCAGTCCCTTATCCATTAAGGTTCTTCGATGATACCAAAGCAGTATCTCTGAAAGGCAGACGATTCTCTGGGACGTCGAAGCAGTACCTTATCCATTAAGGTTCTTCGATGATACCAAAGCAGTATCTCTGAAAGGAAGACGATTCTTTGGGTCGTCGAAGCAGTCCCTTATCCATTAAGGTTCCTCGATGATACCAAAGCAGTATCTCTGAAAGGTAGACGATTCTCTGGTTCGTCGAAGCAGTCCTTTATCCATTAAGGTTCCTCGATGAAACCAAAGCAGTATCTCTGAAAGGCAGACGATTCTCTGGGTCGTCGAAGGAGTCCCTTATCCATTAAGGTTCCTCGATGATACCAAAGCAGTATCTCTAAAAGGCAGACGATTCTCTGTGTCGTCGAAGCAGTCCCTTGTCCATTAAGGTTCCTCGATGATACCAAAGAATTATCTCTGAAAGGCAGACAATTCTTTGGGTCGTCGAAGCAGTCCCTTATCCATTAAGGTTCCTTGATGATACCAAAGCAGTATCTCTGAAAGGCAGACGATTCTCTGGGTCGTCGAAGCAGTCCCTTATCCATTAAGGTTCCTCGATGATACCAAAGAAGTATCTCTGAAAGGCAGACGATTCTCTGGGACGTCGAAGCACTCCCTTATCCATTAAGGTTCTTCGATGATACCAAAGCAGTATCTTTGAAAGGCAGACGATTCTCTGGGTCGTCGAAGCAGTCCCTTATCCATTAAGGTTCCTCGATGATACCAAAGCAGTATCTCTTAAAGGCAGACGATTCTCTGGGACGTCGAAGCAGTCCCTTATCCATTAAGGTTCTTCGATGATACCAAAGCAGTATCTCTGAAAGGAAGACGATTCTCTGGGTCGTCGAAGCAGTCCCTTATCCATTAAGGTTCCTCGATGATACCAAAGCAGTATCTCTGAAAGGCAGACGATTCTCTGGGTCGTCGAAGCAGTCCCTTATCCATTAAGGTTTCTCGATGATACCAAAGCAGTATCTCTGAAAGGCAGACGATTCTCTGGGTCGTCGAAGCAGTCCCTTATCCATTAAGGTTCTTCGATGATACCAAAGCAGTATCTCTGAAAGGCAGATGATTCTCTGGGTCGTTGAAGCAGCCCCTTATCCATTAAGGTTCCTCGATGATACCAAAGCAGTATCTCTTAAAGGTAGACGATTCTCTGGGACGTCAAAGCAGTCCCTTATCCATTAAGGTTCTTCAGTGATACCAAAGCAGTATCTCTGAAAGGCAGATAATTCTCTGTCTCGTCGAAGCAGTCCCTTCTCCATTAAGGTTCCTTGATGATACCAAAGCAGTATCTCTGAAAGGTAGACAATTCTCTGGGTCGTCGAAGCAGTCCCTTATCCATTAAGGTTCCTCGATGATACCAAAGCAGTATCTCTGAAATACAGACGATTCTCTGGGACGTCGAAGCAGTCCCTTATCCATTAAGGTTCTTCGATGATACCAAAGCAGTATCTCTGAAAGGCAGACGATTCTCTGGGTCGTCGAAGCAGTCCGTTATCCATTAAGGTTCCTCGATGATACCAAAGTAGTATCTCTGAAAGGTAGACGATTCTCTGGGTCGTCGAAGCAGTCCCTTATCCATTAAGGTTCCTCGATGAAAGCAAAGCAGTATCTCTTAAAGGCAGACGATTCTCTGTGACGTCGAAGCAGTCCCTTATCCATTAAGGTTCTTCGATGATACCAAAGCAGTATCTCTGAAAGGCAGACGATTCTCTGGGACGTCGAAGCAGTCCCTTATCCATTAAGGTTCTTCGATGATACCAAAGCACTATCTCTGAAAAGAAGACGATTCTCTGGGTCGTCGAAGCAGTCCTTTATCCATTAAGGTTCCTCGATGATACCAAATCAGTATCTCTGAAAGGCAGACGATTCTCTGGGTCGTCGAAGCAGTCCCTTATCCATTAAGGTTCCTCGATGATACCAAAGCAGTAACTCTAAAAGGCAGACGATTCTCTGGGTCGTCGAAGCAGTCCCTTGTCCATTAAGGTTCCTCGATGATACCAAAGAATTATCTCTGAAAGGCAGAGAATTCTTTGGGTCGTTGAAGCAGCCCCTTATCCATTAAGGTTCCTTGATGATACCAAAGCAGTATCTCTGAAAGGCAGACGATTCTCTGGGTCGTCGAACCAGTCCCTTATCCATTAAGGTTCCTCGATGATACCAAAGAAGTATCTCTGAAAGGCAGACAATTCTCTGGGACGTCGAAGCACTCCCTTATCCATTAAGGTTCTTCGATGATACCAAAGCAGTATCTTTGAAAGGCAGACGATTCTCTGGGTCGTCGAAGCAGTCCCTTATCCATTAAGGTTCCTCGATGATACCAAAGCAGTATCTCTAAAAGGCAGACGATTCTCTGTGTCGTCGAAGCAGTCCCTTGTCCATTAAGGTTCCTCGATGATACCAAAGAATTATCTCTGAAAGGCAGAGAATTCTTTGGGTCGTCGAAGCAGTCCCTTATCCATTAAGGTTCCTTGATGATACCAAAGCAGTATCTCTGAAAGGCAGACGATTCTCTGGGTCGTCGAAGCAGTCCCTTATCCATTAAGGTTCCTCGATGATACCAAAGAAGTATCTCTGAAAGGCAGACGATTCTCTGGGACGTCGAAGCACTCCCTTATCCATTAAGGTTCTTCGATGATACCAAAGCAGTATCTTTGAAAGGCAGACGATTCTCTGGGTCGTCGAAGCAGTCCCTTATCCATTAAGGTTCCTCGATGATACAAAAGCAGTATCTCTTAAAGGCAGACGATTCTCTGGGACGTCGAAGCAGTCCCTTATCCATTAAGGTTCTTCGATGATACCAAAGCAGTATCTCTGAAAGGAAGACGATTCTTTGGGTCGTCGAAGCAGTCCCTTATCCATTAAGGTTCCTCGATGATACCAAAGCAGTATCTCTGAAAGGTAGACGATTCTCTGGTTCGTCGAAGCAGTCCTTTATCCATTAAGGTTCCTCGATGAAACCAAAGCAGTATCTCTGAAAGGCAGACGATTCTCTGGGTCGTCGAAGCAGTCCCTTATCCATTAAGGTTCCTCGATGAAACCAAAGCAGTATCTCTGAAAGGCAGACGATTCTCTGGGTCGTCGAAGCAGTCCCTCATCCATTAAGGTTCCTTGATGATACCAAAGCAGTATCTCTGAAAGGCAGACGATTCTATGGGTCGTCGAAGCAGTCCCTTATCCATTAAGGTTCCTCGATGATACCAAAGCAGTATCTCTGAAAGGCAGACGATTCTCTGGGACGTCAAAGCAGTACCTTATGCATTAAGGTTCTTCGATGATACCAAAGCAGTATCTCTGAAAGGCAGACGATTCTCTGGGTCGTCGAAGCAGTCCCTTATCCATTAAGGTTCCTCGATGATACCAAAGCAGTATCACTTAAAGGCAGACGATTCTCTGGGACGTCGAAGCAGTCCCTTATCCATTAAGGTTCTTCGATGATACCAAAGCAGTATCTCTGAAAGGAAGACGATTCTCTGGGTCGTCGAAGCAGTCCCTTATCCATTAAGGTTCCTCGATGATACCAAAGCAGTATCTCTGAAAGGCAGACGATTCTCTGGGTCGTCGAAGCAGTCCCTTATCCATTAAGGTTTCTCGATGATACCAAAGCAGTATCTCTGAAAGGCAGACGATTCTCTGGGTCGTCGAAGCAGTCCCTTATCCATTAAGGTTCTTCGATGATACCAAAGCAGTATCTCTGAAAGGCAGATGATTCTCTGGTTCGTTGAAGCAGTCCCTTATCCATTAAGGTTCCTCGATGATACCAAAGCAGTATCTCTTAAAGGTAGACGATTCTCTGGGACGTCAAAGCAGTCCCTTATCCATTAAGGTTCTTCAGTGATACCAAAACAGTATCTCTGAAAGGCAGATAATTCTCTGTCTCGTCGAAGCAGTCCCTTCTCCATTAAGGTTCCTTGATGATACCAAAGCAGTATCTCTGAAAGGCAGACAATTCTCTGGGTCGTCGAAGCAGTCCCTTATCCATTAAGGTTCCTCGATGATACCAAAGCAGTATCTCTGAAATACAGACGATTCTCTGGGACGTCGAAGCAGTCCCTTATCCATTAAGGTTCTTCGATGATACCAAAGCAGTATCTCTGAAAGGCAGACGATTCTCTGGGTCGTCGAAGCAGTCCGTTATCCATTAAGGTTCCTCGATGATACCAAAGCAGTATCTCTGAAAGGTAGACGATTCTCTGGGTCGTCGAAGCAGTCCCTTATCCATTAAGGTTCCTCGATGAAACCAAAGCAGTATCTCTTAAAGGCAGACGATTCTCTGTGACGTCGAAGCAGTCCCTTATCCATTAAGGTTCTTCGATGATACCAAAGCAGTATCTCTGAAAGGCAGACGATTCTCTGGGACGTCGAAGCAGTCCCTTATCCATTAAGGTTCTTCGATGATACCAAAGCACTATCTCTGAAAAGAAGACGATTCTCTGGGTCGTCGAAGCAGTCCTTTATCCATTAAGGTTCCTCGATGATACCAAATCAGTATCTCTGAAAGGCAGACGATTCTCTGGGTCGTCAAAGCAGTCCCTTATCCATTAAGGTTCCTCGATGAAACCAAAGCAGTAACTCTAAAAGGCAGACGATTCTCTGGGTCGTCGAAGCAGTCCCTTATCCATTAAGGTTCCTCGATGATACCAAAGCAGTATCTCTGAAAGGTAGACGATTCTCTGGTTCGTCGAAGCAGTCCCTTATCCATTAAGGTTCCTCGATGAAACCAAAGCAGTATCTCTGAAAGGCAGACAATTCTCTGGGTCGTCGAAGCAGTCCCTTATCCATTAAGGTTCCTCGATGATACCAAAGCAGTATCTCTAAAAGGCAGACGATTCTCTGTGTCGTCGAAGCAGTCCCTTGTCCATCAAGGTTCCTCGATGATACCAAAGAATTATCTCTGAAAGGCAGACAATTCTCTGGGTCGTCGAAGCAGTCCCTTATCCATTAAGGTTCTTCGATGATACCAAAGCAGTATCTCTGAAAGGCAGACGATTCTCTGGGACGTCGAAGCAGTACCTTATCCATTAAGGTTCTTCGATGATACCAAAGCAGTATCTCTGAAAGGAAGACGATTCTTTGGGTCGTCGAAGCAGTCCCTTATCCATTAAGGTTCCTCGATGATACCAAAGCAGTATCTCTGAAAGGTAGAGGATTCTCTGGTTCGTCGAAGCAGTCCTTTATCCATTAAGGTTCCTCGATGAAACCAAAGCAGTATCTCTGAAAGGCAGACGATTCTCTGGGTCGTCGAAGGAGTCCCTTATCCATTAAGGTTCCTCGATGATACCAAAGCAGTATCTCTAAAAGGCAGACGATTCTCTGTGTCGTCGAAGCAGTCCCTTGTCCATTAAGGTTCCTCGATGATACCAAAGAATTATCTCTGAAAGGCAGACAATTCTTTGGGTCGTCGAAGCAGTCCCTTATCCATTAAGGTTCCTTGATGATACCAAAGCAGTATCTCTGAAAGGCAGACGATTCTCTGGGTCGTCGAAGCAGTCCCTTATCCATTAAGGTTCCTCGATGATACCAAAGAAGTATCTCTGAAAGGCAGACGATTCTCTGGGATGTCGAAGCACTCCCTTATCCATTAAGGTTCTTCGATGATACCAAAGCAGTATCTTTGAAAGGCAGACGATTCTCTGGGTCGTCGAAGCAGTCCCTTATCCATTAAGGTTCCTCGATGATACCAAAGCAGTATCTCTTAAAGGCAGACGATTCTCTGGGACGTCGAAGCAGTCCCTTATCCATTAAGGTTCTTCGATGATACCAAAGCAGTATCTCTGAAAGGAAGACGATTCTTTGGGTCGTCGAAGCAGTCCCTTATCCAGTAAGGTTCCTCGATGATACCAAAGCAGTATCTCTGAAAGGTAGACGATTCTCTGGTTCGTCGAAGCAGTCCTTTATCCATTAAGGTTCCTCGATGAAACCAAAGCAGTATCTCTGAAAGGCAGACGATTCTCTGGGTCGTCGAAGCAGTCCCTTATCCATTAAGGTTCCTCGATGATACCAAAGCAGTATCTCTAAAAGGCAGACGATTCTCTGTGTCGTCGAAGCAGTCCCTTGTCCATTAAGGTTCCTCGATGATACCAAAGAATTATCTCTGAAAGGCAGACAATTCTCTGGGTCGTCGAAGCAGTCCCTTATCCATTAAGGTTCCTTGATGATACCAAAGCAGTATCTCTGAAAGGCAGACGATTCTATGGGTCATCGAAGCAGTCCCTTATCCATTAAGGTTCCTCGATGATACCAAAGCAGTATCTCTGAAAGGCAGACGATTCTCTGGGACGTCAAAGCAGTCCCTTATGCATTAAGGTTCTTCGATGATACCAAAGCAGTATCTCTGAAAGGCAGACGATTCGCTGGGTCGTCGAAGCAGTCCCTTATCCATTAAGGTTCCTCGATGATACCAAAGCAGTATCACTTAAAGGCAGACGATTCTCTGGGACGTCGAAGCAGTCCCTTATCCATTAAGGTTCTTCGATGATACCAAAGCAGTATCTCTGAAAGGAAGACGATTCTCTGGGTCGTCGAAGCAGTCCCTTATCCATTAAGGTTCCTCGATGATACCAAAGCAGTATCTCTGAAAGGCAGACGATTCTCTGGGTCGTCGAAGCAGTCCCTTATCCATTAAGGTTCCTCGATGATACCAAAGCAGTATCTCTGAAAGGCAGACGATTCTCTGGGTCGTCGAAGCATTCCCTTATCCATTAAGGTTCTTCGATGATACCAAAGCAGTATCTCTGAAAGGCAGATGATTCTCTGGGTCGTTGAAGCAGTCCCTTATCCATTAAGGTTCCTCGATGATACCAAAGCAGTATCTCTTAAAGGTAGACGATTCTCTGGGACGTCAAAGCAGTCCCTTATCCATTAAGGTTCTTCAGTGATACCAAAGCAGTATCTCTGAAAGGCAGATAATTCTCTGTCTCGTCGAAGCAGTCCCTTCTCCATTAAGGTTCCTTGATGATACCAAAGCAGTATCTCTGAAAGGCAGACAATTCTCTGGGTCGTCGAAGCAGTCCCTTATCCATTAAGGTTCCTCGATGATACCAAAGCAGTATATCTGAAATACAGACGATTCTCTGGGACGTCGAAGCAATCCCTTATCCATTAAGGTTCTTCGATGATACAAAAGCAGTATCTCTGAAAGGCAGACGATTCTCTGGGTCGTCGAAGCAGTCCGTTATCCATTAAGGTTCCTCGATGATACCAAAGCAGTATCTCTAAAAGGTAGACGATTCTCTGGGTCGTCGAAGCAGTCCCTTATCCATTAAGGTTCCTCGATGAAACCAAAGCAGTATCTCTTAAAGGCAGACGATTCTCTGTGACGTCGAAGCAGTCCCTTATCCATTAAGGTTCTTTGATGATACCAAAGCAGTATCTCTGAAAGGCAGACGATTCTCTGGGACGTCGAAGCAGTCCCTTATCCATTAAGGTTCTTCGATGATACCAAAGCACTATCTCTGAAAGGAAGACGATTCTCTGGGTCGTCGAAGCAGTCCTTTATCCATTAAGGTTCCTCGATGATACCAAATCAGTATCTCTGAAAGGCAGACGATTCTCTGGGTCGTCGAAGCAGTCCCTTATCCATTAAGGTTCCTCGATGATACCAAAGCAGTAACTCTAAAAGGCAGACGATTCTCTGGGTCGTCGAAGCAGTCCCTTATCCATTAAGGTTCCTCGATGATACCAAAGCAGTATCTCTGAAAGGTAGACGATTCTCTGGGTCGTCGAAGCAGTCCCTTATCCATTAAGGTTCCTCGATGAAACCAAAGCAGTATCTCTGAAAGGCAGACAATTCTCTGGGTCGTCGAAGCAGTCCCTTATCCATTAAGGTTCCTCGATGATACCAAAGCAGTATCTCTAAAAGGCAGACGATTCTCTGTGTCGTCGAAGCAGACCCTTGTCCATCAAGGTTCCTCGATGATACCAAAGAATTATCTCTGAAAGGCAGACAATTCTCTGGGTCGTCGAAGCAGTCCCTTATCCATTAAGGTTCCTTGATGATACAAAAGCAGTATCTCTGAAAGGCAGACGATTCTCTGGGTCGTCGAAGCAGTCCCTTATCCATTAAGGTTCCTCGATGATACCAAAGCAGTATCTCTGAAAGGTAGACGATTCTCTGGGTCGTCGAAGCAGTCCCTTATCCATTAAGGTTCCTCGATGAAACCAAAGCAGTATCTCTGAAAGGCAAACAATCTCTGGGTCGTCGAAGTAGTCCCTTATCCATTAAGGTTCCTCGATGATACCAAAGTAGTATCTCTAAAAGGCAGACAATTTTCTGTGTCGTCGAAGCAGTCCCTTGTCCATCAAGGTTCCTCGATGATACCAAAGAATTATCTCTGAAAGGCAGACAATTCTCTGGGTCGTTGAAGCAGTCCCTTATCCATTAAGGTTCCTTGATGATACAAAAGCAATATCTCTGAAAGGCAGACGATTCTCTGGGTCGTCGAAGCAGTCCCTTATCCATTAAGGTTCCTCGATGATACCAAAGAAGTATCTCTGAAAGGCAGACGATTCTCTGGGACGTCGAAGCAGTCCCTTATCCATTAAGGTTCTTCGATGATACCAAAGCAGTATCTTTGAAAGGCAGACGATTCTCTGGGTCGTCGAAGCAGTCCCTTATCCATTAAGGTTCCTCGATGATACCAAAGCAGTATCTCTTAAAGGCAGACGATTCTCTGGGACGTCGAGGCAGTCCCTTATCCATTAAGGTTCTTCGATGATACCAAAGCAGTATCTCTGAAAGGCAGACGATTCTCTGGGACGTCGAAGCAGTCCCTTATCCATTAAGGTTCTTCGATGATACCAAAGCAGTATCTCTGAAAGGAAGACGATTCTCTGGGTCGTCGAAGCAGTCCCTTATCCATTAAGGTTCCTCGATGATACCAAAGCAGTATCTTTGAAAGGTAGACGATTCTCTGGTTCGTCGAAGCAGTCCCTTATCCATTAAGGTTCCTCGATGAAACCAAAGTAGTATCTCTGAAAGGCAGACGATTCTCTGGGTGGTCGAAGCAGTCCCTTATCCATTAAGGTTCCTCGATGATACCAAAGCAGTATCTCTAAAAGGCAGACGATTCTCTGTGTCGTCGAAGCAGTCCCTTGTCCATTAAGGTTCCTCGATGATACCAAAGAATTATCTCTGAAAGGCAGACAATTCTCTGGGTTGTCGAAGCAGTCCCTTATCCATTAAGGTTCCTTGATGATACCAAAGCAGTATCTCTGAAAGGCAGACGATTCTCTGGGTCGTCGAAGCAGTCCCTTATCCATTAAGGTTCCTCGATGATACCAAAGCAGTATCTCTGAAAGGCAGACGATTCTCTGGGACGTCGAAGCAGTCCCTTATTCATTAAGGTTCTTCGATGATACCAAAGCAGTATCTCTGAAAGGCAGACGATTCTCTGGGTCGTCGAAGCAGTCCCTTATCCATTAAGGTTCCTCGATGATACCAAAGCAGTATCACTTAAAGGCAGACGATTCTCTGGGACGTCGAAGCAGTCCCTTATCCATTAAGGTTCTTCGATGATACCAAAGCAGTATCTCTGAAAGGAAGACGATTCTCTGGGTCGTCGAAGCAGTCCCTTATCCATTAAGGTTCCTCGATGATACCAAAGCAGTATCTCTGAAAGGCAGACGATTCTCTGGGTCGTCGAAGCAGTCCCTTATCCATTAAGGTTCCTCGATGATACCAAAGCAGTATCTCTGAAAGGCAGACGATTCTCTGGGTCGTCGAAGCAGTCCCTTATCCATTAAGGTTCTTCGATGATACCAAAGCAGTATCTCTGAAAGGCAGATGATTCTCTGGGTCGTTGAAGCAGTCCCTTATCCATTAAGGTTCCTCGATGATACCAAAGCAGTATCTCTTAAAGGTAGACGATTCTCTGGGACGTCGAAGCAGTCCCTTATCCATTAAGGTTCTTCAGTGATACCAAAGCAGTATCTCTGAAAGGCAGACAATTCTCTGGGTCGTCGAAGCAGTCCCTTCTCCATTAAGGTTCCTTGATGATACCAAAGCAGTATCTCTGAAAGGCAGACAATTCTCTGGGTCGTCGAAGCAGTCCCTTATCCATTAAGGTTCCTCGATGATACCAAAGCAGTATCTCTGAAAGGCAGACGATTCTCTGGGACGTCGAAGCAGTCCCTTATCCATTAAGGTTCTTCGATGATACCAAAGCAGTATCTCTGAAAGGCAGACGATTCTCTGGGTCGTCGAAGCAGTCCCTTATCCATTAAGGTTCCTCGATGATACCAAAGCAGTATCTCTGAAAGGTAGACGATTCTCTGGGTCGTCGAAGCAGTCCCTTATCCATTAAGGTTCCTCGATGAAACCAAAGCAGTATCTCTTAAAGGCAGACGATTCTCTGGGACGTCGAAGCAGTCCCTTATCCATTAAGGTTCTTCGATGATACCAAAGCAGTATCTCTGAAAGGCAGACGATTCTCTGGGACGTCGAAGCAGTCCCTTATCCATTAAGGTTCTTCGATGATACCAAAGCACTATCTCTGAAAGGAAGACGATTCTCTGGGTCGTCTAAGCAGTCCTTTATCCATTAAGGTTCCTCGATGATACCAAAGCAGTATCTCTGAAAGGCAGACGATTCTCTGGGTCGTCGAAGCAGTCCCTTATCCATTAAGGTTCCTCGATGATACCAAAGCAGTATCTCTGAAAGGCAGACGATTCTCTGGGTCGTCGAAGCAGTCCCTTATCCATTAAGGTTCCTCGATGATACCAAAGCAGTATCTCTGAAAGGTACACGATTCTCTGGGTCGTCGAAGCAGTCCCTTATCCATTAAGGTTCCTCGATGAAACCAAAGCAGTATCTCTGAAAGGCAGACAATTCTCTGGGTCGTCGAAGCAGTCCCTTATCCATTAAGGTTCCTCGATGATACCAAAGCAGTATCTCTAAAAGGCAGACGATTCTCTGTGTCGTTGAAGCAGTCCCTTGTCCATCAAGGTTCCTCGATGATACCAAAGAATTATCTCTGAAAGGCAGACAATTCTCTGGGTCGTCGAAGCAGTCCCTTATCCATTAAGGTTCCTTGATGATACAAAAGCAGTATCTCTGAAAGGCAGACGATTCTCTGGGTCGTCGAAGCAGTCCCTTATCCATTAAGGTTCCTCGATGATACCAAAGCAGTATCTCTGAAAGGCAGACGATTCTCTGGGACGTCGAAGCAGTCCCTTATCCATTAAGGTTCTTCGATGATACCAAAGCAGTATCTTTGAAAGGCAGACGATTCTCTGGGTCGTCGAAGCAGTCCCTTATCCATTAAGGTTCCTCGATGATACCAAAGCATTATCTCTTAAAGGCAGACAATCTCTGGGTCGTCGAAGCAGTCCCTTATCCATTAAGGTTCCTCGATGATACCAAAGCAGTATCTCTGAAAGGTAGACGATTCTCTGGGTCGTCGAAGCAGTCCCTTATCCATTAAGGTTCCTCGATGAAACCAAAGCAGTATCTCTGAAAGGCAAACAATCTCTGGGTCGTCGAAGTAGTCCCTTATCCATTAAGGTTCCTCGATGATACCAAAGTAGTATCTCTAAAAGGCAGACAATTTTCTATGTCGTCGAAGCAGTCCCTTGTCCATCAAGGTTCCTCGATGATACCAAAGAATTATCTCTGAAAGGCAGACAATTCTCTGGGTCGTTGAAGCAGTCCCTTATCCATTAAGGTTCCTTGATGATACAAAAGCAATATCTCTGAAAGGCAGACGATTCTCTGGGTCGTCGAAGCAGTCCCTTATCCATTAAGGTTCCTCGATGATACCAAAGAAGTATCTCTGAAAGGCAGACGATTCTCTGGGACGTCGAAGCAGTCCCTTATCCATTAAGGTTCTTCGATGATACCAAAGCAGTATCTTTGAAAGGCAGACGATTCTCTGGGTCGTCGAAGCAGTCCCTTATCCATTAAGGTTCCTCGATGATACCAAAGCAGTATCTCTTAAAGGCAGACGATTCTCTGGGACGTCGAAGCAGTCCCTTATCCATTAAGGTTCTTCGATGATACCAAAGCAGTATCTCTGAAAGGCAGACGATTCTCTGGGACGTCGAAGCAGTCCCTTATCCATTAAGGTTCTTCGATGATACCAAAGCAGTATCTCTGAAAGGAAGACGATTCTCTGGGTCGTCGAAGCAGTCCCTTATCCATTAAGGTTCCTCGATGATACCAAAGCAGTATCTTTGAAAGGTAGACGATTCTCTGGTTCGTCGAAGCAGTCCCTTATCCATTAAGGTTCCTCGATGAAACCAAAGTAGTATCTCTGAAAGGCAGACGATTCTCTGGGTGGTCGAAGCAGTCCCTTATCCATTAAGGTTCCTCGATGATACCAAAGCAGTATCTCTAAAAGGCAGACGATTCTCTGTGTCGTCGAAGCAGTCCCTTGTCCATTAAGGTTCCTCGATGATACCAAAGAATTATCTCTGAAAGGCAGACAATTCTCTGGGTTGTCGAAGCAGTCCCTTATCCATTAAGGTTCCTTGATGATACCAAAGCAGTATCTCTGAAAGGCAGACGATTCTCTGGGTCGTCGAAGCAGTCCCTTATCCATTAAGGTTCCTCGATGATACCAAAGCAGTATCTCTGAAAGGCAGACGATTCTCTGGGACGTCGAAGCAGTCCCTTATGCATTAAGGTTCTTCGATGATACCAAAGCAGTATCTCTGAAAGGCAGACGATTCTCTGGGTGGTCGAAGCAGTCCCTTATCCATTAAGGTTCCTCGATGATACCAAAGCAGTATCTCTAAAAGGCAGACGATTCTCTGTGTCGTCGAAGCAGTCCCTTGTCCATTAAGGTTCCTCGATGATACCAAAGAATTATCTCTGAAAGGCAGACAATTCTCTGGGTTGTCGAAGCAGTCCCTTATCCATTAAGGTTCCTTGATGATACCAAAGCAGTATCTCTGAAAGGCAGACGATTCTCTGGGTCGTCGAAGCAGTCCCTTATCCATTAAGGTTCCTCGATGATACCAAAGCAGTATCTCTGAAAGGCAGACGATTCTCTGGGACGTCGAAGCAGTCCCTTATGCATTAAGGTTCTTCGATGATACCAAAGCAGTATCTCTGAAAGGCAGACGATTCTCTGGGTCGTCGAAGCAGTCCCTTATCCATTAAGGTTCCTCGATGATACCAAAGCAGTATCACTTAAAGGCAGACGATTCTCTGGGACGTCGAAGCAGTCCCTTATCCATTAAGGTTCTTCGATGATACCAAAGCAGTATCTCTGAAAGGAAGACGATTCTCTGGGTCGTCGAAGCAGTCCCTTATCCATTAAGGTTCCTCGATGATACCAAAGCAGTATCTCTGAAAGGCAGACGATTCTCTGGGTCGTCGAAGCAGTCCCTTATCCATTAAGGTTCCTCGATGATACCAAAGCAGTATCTCTGAAAGGCAGACGATTCTCTGGGTCGTCGAAGCAGTCCCTTATCCATTAAGGTTCTTCGATGATACCAAAGCAGTATCTCTGAAAGGCAGATGATTCTCTGGGTCGTTGAAGCAGTCCCTTATCCATTAAGGTTCCTCGATGATACCAAAGCAGTATCTCTTAAAGGTAGACGATTCTCTGGGACGTCGAAGCAGTCCCTTATCCATTAAGGTTCTTCAGTGATACCAAAGCAGTATCTCTGAAAGGCAGACAATTCTCTGGGTCGTCGAAGCAGTCCCTTCTCCATTAAGGTTCCTTGATGATACCAAAGCAGTATCTCTGAAAGGCAGACAATTCTCTGGGTCGTCGAAGCAGTCCCTTATCCATTAAGGTTCCTCGATGATACCAAAGCAGTATCTCTGAAAGGAAGACGATTCTCTGGGCCGTCGAAGCAGTCCCTTATCCATTAAGGTTCTTCGATGATACCAAAGCAGTATCTCTGAAAGGCAGACGATTCTCTGGGTCGTCGAAGCAGTCCCTTATCCATTAAGGTTCCTCGATGATACCAAAGCAGTATCTCTGAAAGGTAGACGATTCTCTGGGTCGTCGAAGCAGTCCCTTATCCATTAAGGTTCCTCGATGAAACCAAAGCAGTATCTCTTAAAGGCAGACGATTCTCTGGGACGTCGAAGCAGTCCCTTATCCATTAAGGTTCTTCGATGATACCAAAGCAGTATCTCTGAAAGGCAGACGATTCTCTGGGACGTCGAAGCAGTCCCTTATCCATTAAGGTTCTTCGATGATACCAAAGCACTATCTCTGAAAGGAAGACGATTCTCTGGGTCGTCTAAGCAGTCCTTTATCCATTAAGGTTCCTCGATGATACCAAAGCAGTATCTCTGAAAGGCAGACGATTCTCTGGGTCGTCGAAGCAGTCCCTTATCCATTAAGGTTCCTCGATGATACCAAAGCAGTATCTCTGAAAGGCAGACGATTCTCTGGGTCGTCGAAGCAGTCCCTTATCCATTAAGGTTCCTCGATGATACCAAAGCAGTATCTCTGAAAGGTACACGATTCTCTGGGTCGTCGAAGCAGTCCCTTATCCATTAAGGTTCCTCGATGAAACCAAAGCAGTATCTCTGAAAGGCAGACAATTCTCTGGGTCGTCGAAGCAGTCCCTTATCCATTAAGGTTCCTCGATGATACCAAAGCAGTATCTCTAAAAGGCAGACGATTCTCTGTGTCGTTGAAGCAGTCCCTTGTCCATCAAGGTTCCTCGATGTTACCAAAGAATTATCTCTGAAAGGCAGACAATTCTCTGGGTCGTCGAAGCAGTCCCTTATCCATTAAGGTTCCTTGATGATACAAAAGCAGTATCTCTGAAAGGCAGACGATTCTCTGGGTCGTCGAAGCAGTCCCTTATCCATTAAGGTTCCTCGATGATACCAAAGCAGTATCTCTGAAAGGCAGACGATTCTCTGGGACGTCGAAGCAGTCCCTTATCCATTAAGGTTCTTCGATGATACCAAAGCAGTATCTTTGAAAGGCAGACGATTCTCTGGGTCGTCGAAGCAGTTCCTTATCCATTAAGGTTCCTCGATGATACCAAAGCATTATCTCTTAAAGGCAGACGATTCTCTGGGACGTCGAAGCAGTCCCTTATCCATTAAGGTTCTTCGATGATACCAAAGCAGTATCTCTGAAAGGCAGACGATTCTCTGGAACGTCGAAGCAGTCCCTTATCCATTAAGGTTCTTCGATGATACCAAAGCAGTATCTCTGAAAGGAAGACGATTCTCTGGGTCGTCGAAGCAGTCCCTTATCCATTAAGGTTCCTCGATGATACCAAAGCAGTATCTCTGAAAGGTAGACGATTCTCTGGTTCGTCGAAGCAGTCCCTTATCCATTAAGGTTCCTCGATGAAACCAAAGAAGTATCTCTGAAAGGCAGACGATTCTCTGGGTCGTCGAAGCAGTCCCTTATCCATTAAGGTTCCTCGATGATACCAAAGCAGTATCTCTAAAAGGCAGACGATTCTCTGTGTCGTCGAAGCAGTCCCTTGTCCATTAAGGTTCCTCGATGATACCAAAGAATTATCTCTGAAAGGAAGACAATTCTCTGGGTCGTCGAAGCAGTCCCTTATCCATTAAGGTTCCTTGATGATACCAAAGCAGTATCTCTGAAAGGCAGACGATTCTCTGGGTTGTCGAAGCAGTCCCTTATCCATTAAGGTTCCTCGATGATACCAAAGCAGTATCTCTGAAAGGCAGACGATTCTCTGGGACGTCGAAGCAGTCCCTTATGCATTAAGGTTCTTCGATGATACCAAAGCAGTATCTCTGAAAGGCAGACGATTCTCTGGGTCGTCGAAGCAGTCCCTTATCCATTAAGGTTCCTCGATGATACCAAAGCAGTATCACTTAAAGGCAGACGATTCTCTGGGACGTCGAAACAGTCCCTTATCCATTAAGGTTCTTCGATGATACCAAAGCAGTATCTCTGAAAGGAAGACGATTCTCTGGGTCGTCGAAGCAGTCCCTTATCCATTAAGGTTCCTCGATGATACCAAAGCAGTATCTCTGAAAGGCAGACGATTCTCTGGGACGTCGAAGCAGTCCCTTATCCATTAAGGTTCTTCGATGATACCAAAGCAGTATCTCTGAAAGGCAGACGATTCTCTGGGTCGTCGAAGCAGTCCCTTATCCATTAAGGTTCCTCGATGATACCAAAGCAGTATCTCTTAAAGGCAGACGATTCTCTGGGACGTCGAAGCAGTCCCTTATCCATTAAGGTTCTTCGATGATACCAAAGCAGTATCTCTGAAAGGCAGACGATTCTCTGGGACGTCGAAGTAGTCCCTTATCCATTAAGGTTCTTCGATGATACCAAAGCAGTATCTCTGAAAGAAAGACGATTCTCTGGGTCGTCGAAGCAGTCCCTTATCCATTAAGGTTCCTCGATGATACCAAAACAGTATCTCTGAAAGGTAGACGATTCTCTGGGTCGTCGAAGCAGTCCCTTATCCATTAAGGTTCCTCGATGAAACCAAAGCAGTATCTCTGAAAGGCAGACGATTCTCTGGGTCGTCGAAGCAGTCCCTTATCCATTAAGGTTCCTCGATGATACCAAAGCAGTATCTCTAAAAGGCAGACGATTCTCTGTGTCGTCGAAGCAGTCCCTTGTCCATTAAGGTTCCTCGATGATACCAAAGAATTATCTCTGAAAGGCAGACAATTCTCTGGGTCGTCGAAGCAGTCCCTTATCCATTAAGGTTCCTTGATGATACCAAAGCAGTATCTCTGAAAGGCAGACGATTCTCTGGGTCGTCGAAGCAGTCCCTTATCCATTAAGGCTCCTCGATGATACCAAAGCAGTATCTCTGAAAGGCAGACGATTCTCTGGGATGTCGAAGCAGTCCCTTATGCATTAAGGTTCTTCGATGATACCAAAGCAGTATCTCTGAAATGCAGACGATTCTCTGGGTCGTCTAAGCTGTCCCTTATCCATTAAGGTTCCTCGATGATACCAAAGCAGTATCACTTAAAGGCAGACGATTCTCTGGGACGTCGAAGCAGTCCCTTATCCATTAAGGTTTTTCGATGATACCAAAGCAGTATCTCTGAAAGGAAGACGATTCTCTGGGTCGTCGAAGCAGTCCCTTATCCATTAAGGTTCCTCGATGATACCAAAGCAGTATCTCTTAAAGGCAGACGATTCTCTGGGACGTCGAAGCAGTCCCTTATCCATTAAGGTTCTTCGATGATACCAAAGCAGTATCTCTGAAAGGCAGACGATTCTCTGGGACGTCGAAGCAGTCCCTTATCCATTAAGGTTCTTCGATGATACCAAAGCAGTATCTCTGAAAGAAAGACGATTCTCTGGGTCGTCGAAGCAGTCCCTTATCCATTAAGGTTCCTCGATGATACCAAAGCAATATCTCTGAAAGGTAGACGATTCTCTGGTTCGTCGAAGCAGTCCCTTATCCATTAAGGTTCCTCGATGAAACCAAAGCAGTATCTCTGAAAGGCAGACGATTCTCTGGGTCGTCGAAGCAGTCCCTTATCCATTAAGGTTCCTCGATGATACCAAAGCAGTATCTCTAAAAGGCAGACGATTCTCTGTGTCGTCGAAGCAGTCCCTTGTCCATTAAGGTTCCTCGATGATACCAAAGAATTATCTCTGAAAGGCAGACAATTCTCTGGGTCGTCGAAGCAGTCCCTTATCCATTAAGGTTCCTCGATGATACCAAAGCAGTATCTCTGAAAGGCAGACGATTCTCTGGGTCGTCGAAGCAGTCCCTTATCCATTAAGGTTCCTCGATGATACCAAAGCAGTATCTCTTAAAGGCAGACGATTCTCTGGGACGTCGAAGCAGTCCCTTATCCATTAAGGTTCCTCGATGATACCAAAGCAGTATCTCTGAAAGGCAGACGATTCTCTGGGACGTCGAAGCAGTCCCTTATCCATTAAGGTTCTTCGATGATACCAAAGCAGTATCTCTGAAAGGCAGACGATTCTCTGGGTCGTCGAAGCAGTCCCTTATCCATTAAGGTTCCTCGATGATACCAAAGCAGTATCTCTTAAAGGCAGACGATTCTCTGGGACGTCGAAGCAGTCCCTTATCCATTAAGGTTCTTCGATGATACCAAAGCAGTATCTCTGAAAGGCAGACGATTCTCTGGGACGTCGAAGTAGTCCCTTATCCATTAAGGTTCTTCGATGATACCAAAGCAGTATCTCTGAAAGGAAGACGATTCTCTGGGACGTCGAAGCAGTCCCTTATCCATTAAGGTTCCTCGATGAAACCAAAGCAGTATCTCAGAAAGGCAGACGATTCTCTGGGTCGTCGAAGCAGTCCCTTATCCATTAAGGTTCCTCGATGATACCAAAGCAGTATCTCTAAAAGGCAGACGATTCTCTGTGTCGTCGAAGCAGTCCCTTGTCCATTAAGGTTCCTCGATGATACCAAAGAATTATCTCTGAAAGGCAGACAATTCTCTGGGTCGTCGAAGCAGTCCCTTATCCATTATGGTTCCTTGATGATACCAAAGTAGTATCTCTGAAAGGCAGACGATTCTCTGGGTCGTCGAAGCAGTCCCTTATCCATTAAGGTTCCTCGATGATACCAAAGCAGTATCTCTAAAAGGCAGACGATTCTCTGTGTCGTTGAAGCAGTCCCTTGTCCATTAAGGTTCCTCGATGATACCAAAGAATTATCTCTGAAAGGCAGACAATTCTCTGGGTCGTCGAAGCAGTCCCTTATCCATTAAGGTTCCTCGATGATACCAAAGCAGTATATCTGAAAGGCAGACGATTCTCTGGGTCGTCGAAGCAGTCCCTTATCCATTAAGGTTCCTCGATGATACCAAAGCAGTATCTCTTAAAGGCAGACGATTCTCTGGGACGTCGAAGCAGTCCCTTATCCATTAAGGTTCCTCGATGATACCAAAGCAGTATCTCTGAAAGGCAGACGATTCTCTGGGACGTCGAAGCAGTCCCTTATCCATTAAGGTTCTTCGATGATACCAAAGCAGTATCTCTGAAAGGCAGACGATTCTCTGGGTCGTCGAAGCAGTCCCTTATCCATTAAGGTTCCTCGATGATACCAAAGCAGTATCTCTTAAAGGCAGACGATTCTCTGGGACGTCGAAGCAGTCCCTTATCCATTAAGGTTCTTCGATGATACCAAAGCAGTATCTCTGAAAGGCAGACGATTCTCTGGGACGTCGAAGTAGTCCCTTATCCATTAAGGTTCTTCGATGATACCAAAGCAGTATCTCTGAAAGGAAGACGATTCTCTGGGACGTCGAAGCAGTCCCTTATCCATTAAGGTTCCTCGATGAAACCAAAGCAGTATCTCAGAAAGGCAGACGATTCTCTGGGTCGTCGAAGCAGTCCCTTATCCATTAAGGTTCCTCGATGATACCAAAGCAGTATCTCTAAAAGGCAGACGATTCTCTGTGTCGTCGAAGCAGTCCCTTGTCCATTAAGGTTCCTCGATGATACCAAAGAATTATCTCTGAAAGGCAGACAATTCTCTGGGTCGTCGAACTGGTCCCTTATCCATTAAGGTTCCTTGATGATACCAAAGCAGTATCTCTGAAAGGCAGACGATTCTCTGGGTCGTCAAAGCAGTCCCTTATCCATTAAGGTTCCTCGATGATACCAAAGCAGTATCTCTTAAAGGCAGACGATTCTCTGGGACGTCGAAGCAGTCCCTTATCCATTAAGGTTCCTCGATGATACCAAAGCAGTATCTCTGAAAGGCAGACGATTCTCTGGGACGTCGAAGCAGTCCCTTATGCATTAAGGTTCTTCGATGATACCAAAGCAGTATCTCTGAAAGGCAGACGATTTCTGGGTCGTCGAAGCAGTCCCTTATCCATTAAGGTTCCTCGATGATACCAAAGCAGTATCACTTAAAGGCAGACGATTCTCTGGGACGTCGAAGCAGTCCCTTATCCATTAAGGTTCTTCGATGATACCAAAGCAGTATCTCTGAAAGGAAGACGATTCTCTGGGTCGTCGAAGCAGTCCCTTATCCATTAAGGTTCCTCGATGATACCAAAGCAGTATCTCTGAAAGGCAGACGATTCTCTGGGACGTCGAAGCAGTTCCTTATCCATTAAGGTTCTTCGATGATACCAAAGCAATATCTCTGAAAGGCAGACGATTCTCTGGGTCGTCGAAGCAGTCCCTTATCCATTAAGGTTCCTCGATGATACCAAAGCAGTATCTCTTAAAGGCAGACGATTCTCTGGGACGTTGAAGCAGTCCCTTATCCATTAAGGTTCTTCGATGATACCAAAGCAGTATCTCTGAAAGGCAGACGATTCTCTGGGACGTCGAAGTAGTCCCTTATCCATTAAGGTTCTTCGATGATACCAAAGCAGTATCTCTGAAAGGAAGACGATTCTCTGGGACGTCGAAGCAGTCCCTTATCCATTAAGGTTCCTCGATGAAACCAAAGCAGTATCCCAGAAAGGCAGACGATTCTCTGGGTCGTCGAAGCAGTCCCTTATCCATTAAGGTTCCTCGATGATACCAAAGCAGTATCTCTAAAAGGCAGACGATTCTCTGTGTCGTCGAAGCAGTCCCTTGTCCATTAAGGTTCCTCGATGATACCAAAGAATTATCTCTGAAAGGCAGACAATTCTCTGGGTCGTCGAAGCAGTCCCTTATCCATTAAGGTTCCTTGATGATACCAAAGCAGTATCTCTGAAAGGCAGACGATTCTCTGGGTCGTCGAAGCAGTCCCTTATCCATTAAGGTTCCTCGATGATACCAAAGCAGTATCTCTTAAAGGCAGACGATTCTCTGGGACGTCGAAGCAGTCCCTTATCCATTAAGGTTCCTCGATGATACCAAAGCAGTATCTCTGAAAGGCAGACGATTCTCTGGGACGTCGAAGCAGTCCCTTATGCATTAAGGTTCTTCGATGATACCAAAGCAGTATCTCTGAAAGGCAGACGATTCTCTGGGTCGTCGAAGCAGTCCCTTATCCATTAAGGTTCCTCGATGATACCAAAGCAGTATCACTTAAAGGCAGACGATTCTCTGGGACGTCGAAGCAGTCCCTTATCCATTAAGGTTCTTCGATGATACCAAAGCAGTATCTCTGAAAGGAAGACGATTCTCTGGGTCGTCGAAGTAGTCCCTTATCCATTAAGGTTCCTCGATGATACCAAAGCAGTATCTCTGAAAGGCAGACGATTCTCGGGGACGTCGAAGCAGTCCCTTATCCATTAAGGTTCTTCGATGATACCAAAGCAGTATCTCTGAAAGGCAGACGATTCTCTGGGTCGTCGAAGCAGTCCCTTATCCATTAAGGTTCCTCGATGATACCAAAGCAGTATCTCTTAAAGGCAGACGATTCTCTGGGACGTCGAAGCAGTCCCTTATCCATTAAGGTTCTTCGATGATACCAAAGCAGTATCTCTGAAAGGCAGACGATTCTCTGGGACGTCGAAGTAGTCCCTTATCCATTAAGGTTCTTCGATGATACCAAAGCAGTATCTCTGAAAGGAAGACGATTCTCTGGGTCGTCGAAGCAGTCCCTTATCCATTAAGGTTCCTCGATGATACCAAAACAGTATCTCTGAAAGGTAGACGATTCTCTGGGTCGTCGAAGTAGTCCCTTATCCATTAAGGTTCCTCGATGAAACCAAAGCAGTATCTCTAAAAGGCAGACGATTCTCTGGGTCGTCGAAGCAGTCCCTTATCCATTAAGGTTCCTCGATGATACCAAAGCAGTATCTCTAAAAGGCAGACGATTCTCTGTGTCGTCGAAGCAGTCCCTTGTCCATTAAGGTTCCTCGATGATACCAAAGAATTATCTCTGAAAGGCAGACAATTCTCTGGGTCGTCGAAGCAGTCCCTTATCCATTAAGGTTCCTTGATGATACCAAAGCAGTATCTCTGAAAGGCAGACGATTCTCTGGGTCGTCGAAGCAGTCCCTTATCCATTAAGGTTCCTCGATGATACCAAAGCAGTGTCTCTTAAAGGCAGACGATTCTCTGGGACGTCGAAGCAGTCCCTTATCCATTAAGGTTCCTCGATGATACCAAAGCAGTATCTCTGAAAGGCAGACGATTCTCTGGGACGTCGAAGCAGTCCCTTATGCATTAAGGTTCTTCGATGATACCAAAGCAGTATCTCTGAAAGGCAGACGATTCTCTGGGTCGTCGAAGCAGTCCCTTATCCATTAAGGTTCCTCGATGATACCAAAGCAGTATCACTTAAAGGCAGACGATTCTCTGGGACGTCGAAGCAGTCCCTTATCCATTAAGGTTCTTCGATGATACCAAAGCAGTATCTCTGAAAGGAAGACGATTCTCTGGGTCGTCGAAGCAGTCCCTTATCCATTAAGGTTCCTCAATGATACCAAAGCAGTATCTCTGAAAGGCAGACGATTCTCTGGGACGTCGAAGCAGTCCCTTATCCATTAAGGTTCTTCGATGATACCAAAGCAGTATCTCTGAAAGGCAGACGATTCTCTGGGTCGTCGAAGCAGTCCCTTATCCATTAAGGTTCCTCGATGATACCAAAGCAGTATCTCTTAAAGGCAGACGATTCTCTGGGACGTCGAAGCAGTCCCTTATCCATTAAGGTTCTTCGATGATACCAAAGCAGTATCTCTGAAAGGCAGACGATTCTCTGGGACGTCGAAGTAGTCCCTTATCCATTAAGGTTCTTCGATGATACCAAAGCAGTATCTCTGAAAGGAAGACGATTCTCTGGGTCGTCGAAGCAGTCCCTTATCCATTAATGTTCCTCGATGATACGAAAACAGTATCTCTGAAAGGTAGACGATTCTCTGGGTCGTCGAAGTAGTCCCTTATCCATTAAGGTTCCTCGATGAAACCAAAGCAGTATCTCTGAAAGGCAGACGATTCTCTGGGTCGTCGAAGCAGTCCCTTATCCATTAAGGTTCCTCGATGATACCAAAGCAGTATCTCTAAAAGGCAGACGATTCTCTGTGTCGTCGAAGCAGTCCCTTATCCATTAAGGCTCCTCGATGATACCAAAGCAGTATCTCTGAAAGGCAGACGATTCTCTGGGATGTCGAAGCAGTCCCTTATGCATTAAGGTTCTTCGATGATACCAAAGCAGTATCTCTGAAAGGCAGACGATTCTCTGGGTCGTCGAAGCAGTCCCTTATCCATTAAGGTTCCTCGATGATACCAAAGCAGTATCACTTAAAGGCAGACGATTCTCTGGGACGTCGAAGCAGTCCCTTATCCATTAAGGTTCTTCGATGATACCAAAGCAGTATCTCTGAAAGGAAGACGATTCTCTGGGTCGTCGAAGCAGTCCCTTATCCATTAAGGTTCTTCGATGATACCAAGCAGTATCTCTGAAAGGCAGACAATTCTCTGGGTCGTCGAAGCAGTCCCTTATCCATTAAGGTTCCTCGATGATACCAAAGCAGTATCTCTGAAAGGCAGATGATTCTCTGGGTCGTCGAAGCAGTCCCTTATCCATTAAGGTTCCTCGATGATACCAAAGCAGTATCTCTGAAAGGCAGACGATTCTCTGGGTCGTCAAAGCAGTCCCTTATCCATTAAGGTTCCTCGATGATACCAAAGCAGTATCTCGGAAAGGCAGACGATTCTCTGGGTCGTCGAAGCAGTCCCTTGTCCATTAAGGTTCCTCGATGATACCCAAGCAGTATCTCTGAAAGGCAGACGATTCTCTGGGTCGTCGAAGCAGTCCCTTATCCATTAAGGTTCCTCAATGATACCAAAGCAGTATCTCTGAAAGGAAGACGATTCTCTGGGTCGTCGAAGCAGTCCCTTATCCATTAAGGTTCCTCGATGATACCAAAGCAGTATCTCTGAAAGGTAGACGATTCTCTGGGTCGTCGAAGCAGTCCCTTATCCATTAAGGTTCCTCGATGAAACCAAAGCAGTATCTCTGAAAGGCAGACGATTCTCTGGGTCGTCGAAGCAGTCCCTTATCCATTAAGGTTCCTCGATAATACCAAAGCAGTATCTCTAAAAGGCAGACGATTCACTGTGTCGTCGAAGCAGTCCCTTGTCCATCAAGGTTCCTCGATGATACCAAAGAATTATCTCTAAAAGGCAG
The DNA here is from genome assembly GCA_022829125.1 of Lathyrus tuberosus. Lineage (NCBI taxonomy): Eukaryota > Viridiplantae > Streptophyta > Magnoliopsida > Fabales > Fabaceae > Lathyrus > Lathyrus tuberosus. Next base: position 1,960,900 of record JALAZF010000101.1, on the reverse strand, counting down.
ACAATTCTCTGGGTCGTCGAAGCAGTCCCTTATCCATTAAGGTTCCTTGATGATACAAAAGCAGTATCTCTGAAAGGCAGACGATTCTTTGGGTCGTCGAAGCAGTCCCTTATCCATTAAGGTTCCTCGATGATACCAAAGCAGTATCTCTGAAAGGCAGACGATTCTCTGGGACGTCGAAGCAGTCCCTTATCCATTAAGGTTCTTCGATGATACCAAAGCAGTATCTCTGAAAGGCAGACGATTCTCTGGGTCGTCGAAGCAGTCCCTTATCCATTAAGGTTCCTCGATGATACCAAAGCAGTATCTCTTAAAGGCAGACGATTCTCTGGGACGTCGAAGCAGTCCCTTATCCATTAAGGTTCTTCGATGATACCAAAGCAGTATCTCTGAAAGGCAGACGATTCTCTGGGTCGTCGAAGCAGTCCCTTATCCATTAAGGTTCCTCGATGATTCCAAAGCAGTATCTCTGAAAGGCAGTTGATTCTCTGGGTCGTCGAAGCAGTCCCTTATCCATTAAGGTTCTTCGATGATACCAAAGCAGTATCTCTGAAAGGTAGACGATTCTCTGGGTCGTCGAAGCAGTCCCTTATCCATTAAGGTTCCTCGATGAAACCAAAGCAGTATCTCTGAAAGGCAGACGATTCTCTGGGTCGTCGAAGCAGTCCCTTATACATTAAGGTTCCTCGATGATACCAATGCAGTATCTCTAAAAGGCAGACGATTCTCTGTGTCGTCGAAGCAGTCCCTTGTCCATTAAGGTTCCTCGATGATACCAAAGAATTATCTCTGAAAGGCAGACAATTCTCTGGGTCGTCGAAGCAGTCCCATATCCATTAAGGTTCCTTGATGATACCAAAGCAGTATCTCTGAAAGGCAGACGATTCTCTGGGTCGTCGAAGCAGTCCCTTATCCATTAAGGTTCCTCGATGATACCAAAGCAGTATCTCTGAAAGGCAGACGATTCTCTGGGACGTCGAAGCAGTCCTTTATGCATTAAGGTTCTTCGATGATACCAAAGCAGTATCTCTGAAAGGCAGACGATTCTCTGGGTCGTCGAAGCAGTCCCTTATCCATTAAGGTTCCTCGATGATACCAAAGCAGTATCACTTAAAGGCAGATGATTCTCTGGGACGTCGAAGCAGTACCTTATCCATTAAGGTTCTTCGATGATACCAAAGCAGTATCTCTGAAAGGAAGACGATTCTCTGGGTCGTCGAAGCAGTCCCTTATCCATTAAGGTTCCTCGATGATACCAAAGCAGTATCTCTGAAAGGCAGACGAATCTCTGGGACGTCGAAGCAGTCCCTTATCCATTAAGGTTCTTCGATGATACCAAAGCAGTATCTCTGAAAGGCCGACGATTCTCTGGGTCGTCGAAGCAGTCCCTTATCCATTAAGGTTCCTCGATGATACCAAAGCAGTATCTCTTAAAGGCAGACGATTCTCTGGGACATCGAAGCAGTCCCTTATCCATTAAGGTTCTTCGATGATACCAAAGCAGTATCTCTGAAAGGCAGACGATTCTCTGGGACGTCGAAGCAGTCCCTTATCCATTAAGGTTATTAGATGATACCAAAGCAGTATCTCTGAAAGGAAGACGATTCTCTGGGTCGTCGAAGCAGTCCCTTATCCATTAAGGTTCCTCGATGATACCAAAGCAGTATCTCTGAAAGGTAGACGATTCTCTGGGTCGTCGAAGCAGTCCCTTATCCATTAAGGTTCCTCGATGAAACCAAAGCAGTATCTCTGAAAGGCAGACGATTCTCTGGGTCGTCGAAGCAGTCCCTTATCCATTAAGGTTCCTCGATGATACCAAAGCAGTATCTCTAAAAGGCAGACGATTCTCTGTGTCGTCGAAGCAGTCCCTTGTCCATTAAGGTTCCTCGATGATACCAAAGAATTATCTCTGAAAGGCAGACAATTCTCTGGGTCGTCGAAGCAGTCCCTTATCCATTAAGGTTCCTTGATGATACCAAAGCAGTATCTCTGAAAGGCAGACGATTCTCTGGGTCGTCGAAGCAGTCCCTTATCCATTAAGGTTCCTCGATGATACCAAATCAGTATCTCTGAAAGGCAGACGATTCTCTGGGACGTCGAAGCAGTCCCTTATGCATTAAGGTTCTTCGATGATACCAAAGCAGTATCTCTGAAAGGCAGACGATTCTCTGGGTCGTCGAAGCAGTCCCTTATCCATTAAGGTTCCTCGATGATACCAAAGCAGTATCACTTAAAGGCAGACGATTCTCTGGGACGTCGAAGCAGTCCCTTATCCATTAAGGTTCTTCGATGATACCAAAGCAGTATCTCTGAAAGGAAGACGATTCTCTGGGTCGTCGAAGCAGTCCTTTATCCATTAAGGTTCCTTGATGATACCAAAGCAGTATCTCTGAAAGGCAGACGATTCTCTGGGTCGTCGAAGCAGTCCCTTATCCATTAAGGTTCCTTGATGATACCAAAGCAGTATCTCTGAAAGGCAGATGATTCTCTGGGTCGTCGAAGCAGTCCCTTATCCATTAAGGTTCCTCGATGATACCAAAGCAGTATCTCTGAAAGGCAGACGATTCTCTGGGTCGTCAAAGCAGTCCCTTATCCATTAAGGTTCCTCGATGATACCAAAGCAGTATCTCGGAAAGGCAGACGATTCTCTGGGTCGTCGAAGCAGTCCCTTATACATTAAGGTTCCTCGATGATACCAATGCAGTATCTCTAAAAGGCAGACGATTCTCTGTGTCGTCGAAGCAGTCCCTTGTCCATTAAGGTTCCTCGATGATACCAAAGAATTATCTCTGAAAGGCAGACAATTCTCTGGGTCGTCGAAGCAGTCCCTTATCCATTAAGGTTCCTTGATGATACCAAAGCAGTATCTCTGAAAGGCAGACGATTCTCTGGGTCGTCGAAGCAGTCCCTTATCCATTAAGGTTCCTTGATGATACCAAAGCAGTATCTCTGAAAGGCAGATGATTCTCTGGGTCGTCGAAGCAGTCCCTTATCCATTAAGGTTCCTCGATGATACCAAAGCAGTATCTCTGAAAGGCAGACGATTCTCTGGGTCGTCGAAGCAGTCCCTTATCCATTAAGGTTCCTCGATGAAACCAAAGCAGTATCTCTGAAAGGCAGACGATTCTCTGGGTCGTCGAAGCAGTCCCTTATACATTAAGGTTCCTCGATGATACCAATGCAGTATCTCTAAAAGGCAGACGATTCTCTGTGTCGTCGAAGCAGTCCCTTGTCCATTAAGGTTCCTCGATGATACCAAAGAATTATCTCTGAAAGGCAGACAATTCTCTGGGTCGTCGAAGCAGTCCCTTATCCATTAAGGTTCCTTGATGATACCAAAGCAGTATCTCTGAAAGGCAGACGATTCTCTGGGTCGTCGAAGCAGTCCCTTATCCATTAAGGTTCCTCGATGATACCAAAGCAGTATCTCTGAAAGGCAGACGATTCTCTGGGACGTCGAAGCAGTCCTTTATGCATTAAGGTTCTTCGATGATACCAAAGCAGTATCTCTGAAAGGCAGACGATTCTCTGGGTCGTCGAAGCAGTCCCTTATCCATTAAGGTTCCTCGATGATACCAAAGCAGTATCACTTAAAGGCAGATGATTCTCTGGGACGTCGAAGCAGTACCTTATCCATTAAGGTTCTTCGATGATACCAAAGCAGTATCTCTGAAAGGAAGACGATTCTCTGGGTCGTCGAAGCAGTCCCTTATCCATTAAGGTTCCTCGATGATACCAAAGCAGTATCTCTGAAAGGCAGACGAATCTCTGGGACGTCGAAGCAGTCCCTTATCCATTAAGGTTCTTCGATGATACCAAAGCAGTATCTCTGAAAGGCCGACGATTCTCTGGGTCGTCGAAGCAGTCCCTTATCCATTAAGGTTCCTCGATGATACCAAAGCAGTATCTCTTAAAGGCAGACGATTCTCTGGGACATCGAAGCAGTCCCTTATCCATTAAGGTTCTTCGATGATACCAAAGCAGTATCTCTGAAAGGCAGACGATTCTCTGGGACGTCGAAGCAGTCCCTTATCCATTAAGGTTATTAGATGATACCAAAGCAGTATCTCTGAAAGGAAGACGATTCTCTGGGTCGTCGAAGCAGTCCCTTATCCATTAAGGTTCCTCGATGATACCAAAGCAGTATCTCTGAAAGGTAGACGATTCTCTGGGTCGTCGAAGCAGTCCCTTATCCATTAAGGTTCCTCGATGAAACCAAAGCAGTATCTCTGAAAGGCAGACGATTCTCTGGGTCGTCGAAGCAGTCCTTTATCCATTAAGGTTCCTTGATGATACCAAAGCAGTATCTCTGAAAGGCAGACGATTCTCTGGGTCGTCGAAGCAGTCCCTTATCCATTAAGGTTCCTTGATGATACCAAAGCAGTATCTCTGAAAGGCAGATGATTCTCTGGGTCGTCGAAGCAGTCCCTTATCCATTAAGGTTCCTCGATGATACCAAAGCAGTATCTCTGAAAGGCAGACGATTCTCTGGGTCGTCGAAGCAGTCCCTTATCCATTAAGGTTCCTCGATGAAACCAAAGCAGTATCTCTGAAAGGCAGACGATTCTCTGGGTCGTCGAAGCAGTCCCTTATACATTAAGGTTCCTCGATGATACCAATGCAGTATCTCTAAAAGGCAGACGATTCTCTGTGTCGTCGAAGCAGTCCCTTGTCCATTAAGGTTCCTCGATGATACCAAAGAATTATCTCTGAAAGGCAGACAATTCTCTGGGTCGTCGAAGCAGTCCCTTATCCATTAAGGTTCCTTGATGATACCAAAGCAGTATCTCTGAAAGGCAGACGATTCTCTGGGTCGTCGAAGCAGTCCCTTATCCATTAAGGTTCCTCGATGATACCAAAGCAGTATCTCTGAAAGGCAGACGATTCTCTGGGACGTCGAAGCAGTCCTTTATGCATTAAGGTTCTTCGATGATACCAAAGCAGTATCTCTGAAAGGCAGATGATTCTCTGGGTCGTCGAAGCAGTCCCTTATCCATTAAGGTTCCTCGATGATACCAAAGCAGTATCACTTAAAGGAAGATGATTCTCTGGGACGTCGAAGCAGTACCTTATCCATTAAGGTTCTTCGATGATACCAAAGCAGTATCTCTGAAAGGAAGACGATTCTCTGGGTCGTCGAAGCAGTCCCTTATCCATTAAGGTTCCTCGATGATACCAAAGCAGTATCTCTGAAAGGCAGACGAATCTCTGGGACGTCGAAGCAGTCCCTTATCCATTAAGGTTCTTCGATGATACCAAAGCAGTATCTCTGAAAGGCCGACGATTCTCTGGGTCGTCGAAGCAGTCCCCTATCCATTAAGGTTCCTCGATGATACCAAAGCAGTATCTCTTAAAGGCAGACGATTCTCTGGGACATCGAAGCAGTCCCTTATCCATTAAGGTTCTTCGATGATACCAAAGCAGTATCTCTGAAAGGCAGACGATTCTCTGGGACGTCGAAGCAGTCCCTTATCCATTAAGGTTATTAGATGATACCAAAGCAGTATCTCTGAAAGGAAGACGATTCTCTGGGTCGTCGAAGCAGTCCCTTATCCATTAAGGTTCCTCGATGAAACCAAAGCAGTATCTCTGAAAGGCAGACGATTCTCTGGGTCGTCGAAGCAGTCCCTTATCCATTAAGGTTCCTCGATGATACCAAAGCAGTATCTCTAAAAGGCAGACGATTCTCTGTGTCGTCGAAGCAGTCCCTTGTCCATTAAGGTTCCTCGATGATACCAAAGAATTATCTCTGAAAGGCAGACAATTCTCTGGGTCGTCGAAGCAGTCCCTTATCCATTAAGGTTCCTTGATGATACCAAAGCAGTATCTCTGAAAGGCAGACGATTCTCTGGGTCGTCGAAGCAGTCCCTTATCCATTAAGGTTCCTCGATGATACCAAATCAGTATCTCTGAAAGGCAGACGATTCTCTGGGACGTCGAAGCAGTCCCTTATGCATTAAGGTTCTTCGATGATACCAAAGCAGTATCTCTGAAAGGCAGACGATTCTCTGGGTCGTCGAAGCAGTCCCTTATCCATTAAGGTTCCTCGATGATACCAAAGCAGTATCACTTAAAGGCAGACGATTCTCTGGGACGTCGAAGCAGTCCCTTATCCATTAAGGTTCTTCGATGATACCAAAGCAGTATCTCTGAAAGGAAGACGATTCTCTGGGTCGTCGAAGCAGTCCTTTATCCATTAAGGTTCCTTGATGATACCAAAGCAGTATCTCTGAAAGGCAGACGATTCTCTGGGTCGTCGAAGCAGTCCCTTATCCATTAAGGTTCCTTGATGATACCAAAGCAGTATCTCTGAAAGGCAGATGATTCTCTGGGTCGTCGAAGCAGTCCCTTATCCATTAAGGTTCCTCGATGATACCAAAGCAGTATCTCTGAAAGGCAGACGATTCTCTGGGTCGTCAAAGCAGTCCCTTATCCATTAAGGTTCCTCGATGATACCAAAGCAGTATCTCGGAAAGGCAGACGATTCTCTGGGTCGACGAAGCAGTCCTTTGTCCATTAAGGTTCCTCGATGATACCCAAGCAGTATCTCTGAAAGGCAGACGATTCTCTGGGTCGTCGAAGCAGTCCCTTATCCATTAAGGTTCCTCGATGATACCAAAGCAGTATCTCTGAAAGGCTGACGATTCTCTGGGTCGTCGAAGCAGTCCCTTATCCATTAAGGTTCCTCGATGATACCAAAGCAGTATCTCTGAAAGGTAGACGATTCTCTGGGTCGTCGAAGCAGTCCCTTATCCATTAAGGTTCCTCGATGAAACCAAAGCAGTATCTCTGAAAGGCAGACGATTCTCTTGGTCGTCGAAGCAGTCCCTTATCCATTAAGGTTCCTCGATGATACCAAAGCAGTATCTCTGAAAGGAAGACGATTCTCTGTGTCGTCGAAGCAGTCCCTTGTCCATCAAGGTTCCTCGATGATACCAAATAATTATCTCTGAAAGGCAGACAATTCTCTGGGTCGTCGAAGCAGTCCCTTATCCATTAAGGTTCCTTGATGATACAAAAGCAGTATCTCTGAAAGGCATACGATTCTCTGGGTCGTCGAAGCAGTCCCTTATCCATTAAGGTTCCTCGATGATACCAAAGCAGTATCTCTGAAAGCCAGACGATTCTCTGGGACGTCGAAGCAGTCCTTTATGCATTAAGGTTCTTCGATGATACCAAAGCAGTATCTCTGAAAGGCAGACGATTCTCTGGGTCGTCGAAGCAGTCCCTTATCCATTAAGGTTCCTCGATGATACCAAAGCAGTATCACTTAAAGGCAGATGATTCTCTGGGACGTCGAAGCAGTACCTTATCCATTAAGGTTCTTCGATGATACCAAAGCAGTATCTCTGAAAGGAAGACGATTCTCTGGGTCGTCGAAGCAGTCCCTTATCCATTAAGGTTCCTCGATGATACCAAAGCAGTATCTCTGAAAGGCAGACGATTCTCTGGGACGTCGAAGCAGTCCCTTATCCATTAAGGTTCTTCGATGATACCAAAGCAGTATCTCTGAATGGCCGACGATTCTCTGGGTCGTCGAAGCAGTCCCTTATCCATTAAGGTTCCTCGATGATACCAAAGCAGTATCTCTTAAAGGCAGACGATTCTCTGGGACATTGAAGCAGTCCCTTATCCATTAAGGTTCTTCGATGATACCAAAGCAGTATCTCTGAAAGGCAGACGATTCTCTGGGACGTCAAAGCAGTCCCTTATCCATTAAGGTTATTAGATGATACCAAAGCAGTATCTCTGAAAGGAAGACGATTCTCTGGGTCGTCGAAGCAGTCCCTTATCCATTAAGGTTCCTCGATGATACCAAAGCAGTATCTCTGAAAGGTAGACGATTCTCTGGGTCGTCGAAGCAGTCCCTTATCCATTAAGGTTCCTCGATGAAACCAAAGCAGTATCTCTGAAAGGCAGACGATTCTCTGGGTCGTCGAAGCAGTCCTTTATCCATTAAGGTTCCTCGATGATACCAAAGCAGTATCTCTAAAAGGCAGACGATTCTCTGTGTCGTCGAAGCAGTCCCTTGTCCATTAAGGTTCCTCGATGATACCAAAGAATTATCTCTGAAAGGCAGACAATTCTCTGGGTCGTCGAAGCAGTCCCTTATCCATTAAGGTTCCTTGATAATACCAAAGCAGTATCTCTGAAAGGCAGACGATTCTCTGGGTCGTCGAAGCAGTCCCTTATCCATTAAGGTTCCTCGATGATACCAAATCAGTATCTCTGAAAGGCAGACGATTCTCTGGGACGTCGAAGCAGTCCCTTATGCATTAAGGTTCTTCGATGATACCAAAGCAGTATCTCTGAAAGGCAGACGATTCTCTGGGTCGTCGAAGCAGTCCCTTATCCATTAAGGTTCCTCGATGATACCAAAGCAGTATCACTTAAAGGCAGACGATTCTCTGGGACGTCGAAGCAGTCCCTTATCCATTAAGGTTCTTCGATGATACCAAAGCAGTATCTCTGAAAGGAAGACGATTCTCTGGGTCGTCGAAGCAGTCCTTTATCCATTAAGGTTCCTTGATGATACCAAAGCAGTATCTCTGAAAGGCAGACGATTCTCTGGGTCGTCGAAGCCGTCCCTTATCCATTAAGGTTCCTTGATGATACCAAAGCAGTATCTCTGAAAGGCAGATGATTCTCTGGGTCGTCGAAGCAGTCCCTTATCCATTAAGGTTCCTCGATGATACCAAAGCAGTATCTCTGAAAGGCAGACGATTCTCTGGGTCGTCAAAGCAGTCCCTTATCCATTAAGGTTCCTCGATGATACCAAAGCAGTATCTCGGAAAGGCAGACGATTCTCTGGGTCGACGAAGCAGTCCTTTGTCCATTAAGGTTCCTCGATGATACCCAAGCAGTATCTCTGAAAGGCAGACGATTCTCGGGGTCGTCGAAGCAGTCCCTTATCCATTAAGGTTCCTCGATGATACCAAAGCAGTATCTCTGAAAGGCTGACGATTCTCTGGGTCGTCGAAGCAGTCCCTTATCCATTAAGGTTCCTCGATGATACCAAAGCAGTATCTCTGAAAGGTAGACGATTCTCTGGGTCGTCGAAGCAGTCCCTTATCCATTAAGGTTCCTCGATGAAACCAAAGCAGTATCTCTGAAAGGCAGACGATTCTCTGGGTCGTCGAAGCAGTCCCTTATCCATTAAGGTTCCTCGATGATACCAAAGCAGTATCTCTGAAAGGCAGACGATTCTCTGTGTCGTCGAAGCAGTCCCTTGTCCATCAAGGTTCCTCGATGATAACAAATAATTATCTCTGAAAGGCAGACAATTCTCTGGGTCGTCGAAGCAGTCCCTTATCCATTAAGGTTCCTTGATGATACAAAAGTAGTATCTCTGAAAGGCAGACGATTCTCTGGGTCGTCGAAGCAGTCCCTTATCCATTAAGATTCCTCGATGATACCAAAGCAGTATCTCTGAAAGGCAGACGATTCTCTGGGACGTCGAAGCAGTCCCTTATCCATTAAGGTTCTTCGATGATACCAAAGCAGTATCTCTGAAAGGCAGACGATTCTCTGGGTCGTCGAAGCAGTCCCTTATCCATTAAGGTTCCTCGATGATACCAAAGTAGTATCTCTGAAAGGCAGACGATTCTCTGGGTCGTCAAAGCAGTCCCTTATCCATTAAGGTTCCTCGATGATACCAAAGCAGTATCTCGGAAAGGCAGACGATTCTCTGGGTCGACGAAGCAGTCCTTTGTCCATTAAGGTTCCTCGATGATACCCAAGCAGTATCTCTGAAAGGCAGACGATTCTCTGGGTCGTCGAAGCAGTCCCTTATCCATTAAGGTTCCTCGATGATACCAAAGCAGTATCTCTGAAAGGCTGACGATTCTCTGGGTCGTCGAAGCAGTCCCTTATCCATTAAGGTTCCTCGATGATACCAAAGCAGTATCTCTGAAAGGTAGACGATTCTCTGGGTCGTCGAAGCAGTCCCTTATCCATTAAGGTTCCTCGATGAAACCAAAGCAGTATCTCTGAAAGGCAGACGATTCTCTGGGTCGTCGAAGCAGTCCCTTATCCATTAAGGTTCCTCGATGATACCAAAGCAGTATCTCTGAAAGGCAGACGATTCTCTGTGTCGTCGAAGCAGTCCCTTGTCCATCAAGGTTCCTCGATGATACCAAATAATTATCTCTGAAAGGCAGACAATTCTCTGGGTCGTCGAAGCAGTCCCTTATCCATTAAGGTTCCTTGATGATACAAAAGTAGTATCTCTGAAAGGCAGACGATTCTCTGGGTCGTCGAAGCAGTCCCTTATCCATTAAGATTCCTCGATGATACCAAAGCAGTATCTCTGAAAGGCAGACGATTCTCTGGGACGTCGAAGCAGTCCCTTATCCATTAAGGTTCTTCGATGATACCAAAGCAGTATCTCTGAAAGGCAGACGATTCTCTGGGTCGTCGAAGCAGTCCCTTATCCATTAAGGTTCCTCGATGATACCAAAGCAGTATCTCTGAAAGGCTGACGATTCTCTGGGTCGTCGAAGCAGTCCCTTATCCATTAAGGTTCCTCGATGATACCAAAGCAGTATCTCTGAAAGGTAGACGATTCTCTGGGTCGTCGAAGCAGTCCCTTATCCATTAAGGTTCCTCGATGAAACCAAAGCAGTATCTCTGAAAGGCAGACGATTCTCTGGGTCGTCGAAGCAGTCCCTTATCCATTATGGTTCCTCGATGATACCAAAGCAGTATCTCAGAAAGGCAGACGATTCTCTGGGTCGACGAAGCAGTCCTTTGTCCATTAAGGTTCCTCGATGATACCCAAGCAGTATCTCTGAAAGGCAGACGATTCTCTGGGTCGTCGAAGCAGTCCCTTATCCATTAAGGTTCCTCGATGATACCAAAGCAGTATCTCTGAAAGGCTGACGATTCTCTGGGTCGTCGAAGCAGTCCCTTATCTATTAAGGTTCCTCGATGATACCAAAGCAGTATCTCTGAAATGTAGACGATTCTCTGGGTCGTCGAAGCAGTCCCTTATCCATTAAGGTTCCTCGATGAAACCAAAGCAGTATCTCTGAAAGGCAGACGATTCTCTGGGTCGTCGAAGCAGTCCCTTATCCATTAAGGTTCCTCGATGATACCAAAGCAGTATCTCTTAAAGGCAGACGATTCTCTGGGACGTCGAAGCAGTCCCTTATCCATTAAGGTTCTTCGATGATACCAAAGCAGTATCTCTGAAAGGCAGACGATTCTCTGGGTCGTCGAAGCAGTCCCTTATCCATTAAGGTTCCTCGATGATTCCAAAGCAGTATCTCTGAAAGGCAGATGATTCTCTGGGTCGTCGAAGCAGACCCTTATCAATTAAGGTTCTTCGATGATACCAAAGCAGTATCTCTGAAAGGTAGACGATTCTCTGGGTCGTCGAAGCAGTCCCTTATCCATTAAGGTTCCTCGATGAAACCAAAGCAGTATCTCTGAAAGGCAGACGATTCTCTGGGTCGTCGAAGCAGTCCCTTATACATTAAGGTTCCTCGATGATACCAATGCAGTATCTCTAAAAGGCAGACGATTCTCTGTGTCGTCGAAGCAGTCCCTTGTCCATTAAGGTTCCTCGATGATACCAAAGAATTATCTCTGAAAGGCAGACAATTCTCTGGGTCGTCGAAGCAGTCCCTTATCCATTAAGGTTCCTTGATGATACCAAAGCAGTATCTCTGAAAGGCAGACGATTCTCTGGGTCGTCGAAGCAGTCCCTTATCCATTAAGGTTCCTCGATGATACCAAAGCAGTATCTCTGAAAGGTAGACGATTCTCTGGGTCGTCGAAGCAGTCCCTTATCCATTAAGGTTCCTCGATGATACCAAAGCAGTATCTCTGAAAGGCAGACGATTCTCTGGGACGTCGAAGCAGTCCCTTATCCATTAAGGTTCTTCGATGATACCAAAGCAGTATCTCTGAAAGGCAGACGATTCTCTGGGTCGTCGAAGCAGTCCCTTATCCATTAAGGTTCCTCGATGATACCAAAGCAGTATCTCTTAAAGGCAGACGATTCTCTGGGACGTCGAAGCAGTCCCTTATCCATTAAGGTTCTTCGATGATACCAAAGCAGTATCTCTGAAAGGCAGACGATTCTCTGGGACGTCGAAGCCGTCCCTTATCCATTAAGGTTCTTAGATGATACCAAAGCAGTATCTCTGAAAGGAAGACGATTCTCTGGGTCGTCGAAGCAGTCCCTTATCCATTAAGGTTCCTCGATGATACCAAAGCAGTATCTCTGAAAGGTAGACGATTCTCTGGGTCGTCGAAGCAGTCCCTTATCCATTAAGGTTCCTCGATGAAACCAAAGCAGTATCTCTGAAAGGCTGACGATTCTCAGGGTCGTCGAAGCAGTCCCTTATCCATTAAGGTTCCTCGATGATACCAAAGCAGTATCTCTGAAATGTAGACGATTCTCTGGGTCGTCGAAGCAGTCCCTTATCCATTAAGGTTCCTCGATGAAACCAAAGCAGTATCTCTGAAAGGCAGACGATTCTCTGGGTCGTCGAAGCAGTCCCTTATCCATTAAGGTTCCTCGATGATACCAAAGCAGTATCTCTTAAAGGCAGATGATTCTCTGGGACGTCGAAGCAGTCCCTTATCCATTAAGGTTCTTCGATGATACCAAAGCAGTATATCTGAAAGGCAGACAATTCTCTGGGTCGTCGAAGCAGTCCCTTATCCATTAAGGTTCCTCGATGATTCCAAAGCAGTATCTCTGAAAGGCAGATGATTCTCTGGGTCGTCGAAGCAGTCCCTTATCCATTAAGGTTCTTCGATGATACCAAAGCAGTATCTCTGAAAGGTAGACGATTCTCTGGGTCGTCGAAGCAGTCCCTTATCCATTAAGGTTCCTCGATGAAACCAAAGCAGTATCTCTGAAATGCAGACGATTCTCTGGGTCGTCGAAGCAGTCCCTTATACATTAAGGTTCCTCGATGATACCAATGCAGTATCTCTAAAAGGCAGACGATTCTCTGTGTCGTCGAAGCAGTCCCTTGTCCATTAAGGTTCCTCGATGATACCAAAGAATTATCTCTGAAAGGCAGACAATTCTCTGGGTCGTCGAAGCAGTCCCTTATCCATTAAGGTTCCTTGATGATACCAAAGCAGTATCTCTGAAAGGCAGACGATTCTCTGGGTCGTCGAAGCAGTCCCTTATCCATTAAGGATCCTCGATGATACCAAAGCAGTATCTCTGAAAGGCAGACGATTCTCTGGGACGTCGAAGCAGTCCTTTATGCATTAAGGTTCTTCGATGATACCAAAGCCGTATCTCTAAAAGGCAGACGATTCTCTGGGTCGTCGAAGCAGTCCCTTATCCATTAAGGTTCCTCGATGATACCAAAGCAGTATCACTTAAAGGCAGATGATTCTCTGGGACGTCGAAGCAGTACCTTATCCATTAAGGTTCTTCGATGATACCAAAGCAGTATCTCTGAAAGGAAGACGATTCTCTGGGTCGTCGAAGCAGTCCCTTATCCATTAAGGTTCCTCGATGATACCAAAGCAGTATCTCTGAAAGGCAGACGATTCTCTGGGACGTCGAAGCAGTCCCTTATCCATTAAGGTTCTTCGATGATACCAAAGCAGTATCTCTGAAAGGCAGACGATTCTCTGGGTCGTCGAAGCAGTCCCTTATCCATTAAGGTTCCTCGATGATACCAAAGCAGTATCTCTTAAAGGCAGACGATTCTCTGGGACGTCGAAGCAGTCCCTTATCCATTAAGGTTCTTCGATGATACCAAAGCAGTATCTCTGAAAGGCAGACGATTCTCTGGGACGTCGAAGCAGTCCCTTATCCATTAAGGTTCTTAGATGATACCAAAGCAGTATCTCTGAAAGGAAGACGATTCTCTAGGTCGTCGAAGCAGTCCCTTATCCATTAAGGTTCCTCGATGATACCAAAGCAGTATCTCTGAAAGGTAGACGATTCTTTGGGTCGTCGAAGCAGTCCCTTATCCATTAAGGTTCCTCGATGAAACCAAAGCAGTATCTCTGAAAGGCAGACGATTCTCTGGGTCGTCGAAGCAGTCCGTTATCCATTAAGGTTCCTCGATGATACCAAAGCAGTATCTCTAAAAGGCAGACGATTCTCTGTGTCGTCGAAGCAGTCCCTTGTCCATTAAGGTTCCTCGATGATACCAAAGAATTATCTCTGAAAGCCAGACAATTCTCTGGGTCGTCGAAGCAGTCCCTTATCCATTAAGGTTCCTTGATGATACCAAAGCAGTATCTCTAAAAGGCAGACGATTCTCTGGGTCGTCGAAGCAGTCCCTTATCCATTAAGGTTCCTCGATGATACCAAATCAGTATCTCTGAAAGGCAGACGATTCTCTGGGACGTCGAAGCAGTCCCTTATGCATTAAGGTTCTTCGATGATACCAAAGCAGTATCTCTGAAAGGCAGACGATTCTCTGGGTCGTCGAAGCAGTCCCTTATCCATTAAGGTTCCTCGATGATACCAAAGCAGTATCACTTAAAGGCAGACGATTCTCTGGGACGTCGAAGCAGTCCCTTATCCCTTAAGGTTCTTCGATGATACCAAAGCAGTATCTCTGAAAGGAAGACGATTCTCTGGGTCGTCGAAGCAGTCCTTTATCCATTAAGGTTCCTTGATGATACCAAAGCAGTATCTCTGAAAGGCAGACGATTCTCTGGGTCGTCGAAGCAGTCCCTTATCCATTAAGGTTCCTCGATGAAACCAAAGCAGTATCTCTGAAAGGCAGACGATTCTCTGGGTCGTCGAAGCAGTCCCTTATCCATTAAGGTTCCTCGATGATACCAAAGCAGTATCTCTGAAAGGCAGACGATTCTCTGTGTCGTCGAAGCAGTCCCTTGTCCATCAAGGTTCCTCGATGATACCAAATAATTATCTCTGAAAGGCAGACAATTCTCTGGGTCGTCGAAGCAGTCCCTTATCCATTAAGGTTCCTTGATGATACAAAAGCAGTATCTCTGAAAGGCAGACGATTCTCTGGGTCGTCGAAGCAGTCCCTTATCCATTAAGATTCCTCGATGATACCAAAGCAGTATCTCTGAAAGGCAGACGATTCTCTGGGACGTCGAAGCAGTCCCTTATCCATTAAGGTTCTTCGATGATACCAAAGCAGTATCTCTGAAAGGCAGACGATTCTCTGGGTCGTCGAAGCAGTCCCTTATCCATTAAGGTTCCTCGATGATACCAAAGCAGTATCTCTGAAAGGCTGACGATTCTCTGGGTCGTCGAAGCAGTCCCTTATCCATTAAGGTTCCTCGATGATACCAAAGCAGTATCTCTGAAAGGTAGACGATTCTCTGGGTCGTCGAAGCAGTCCCTTATCCATTAAGGTTCCTCGATGAAACCAAAGCAGTATCTCTGAAAGGCAGACGATTCTCTGGGTCGTCGAAGCAGTCCCTTATCCATTAAGGTTCCTCGATGATACCAAAGAAGTATCTCGGAAAGGCAGACGATTCTCTGGGTCGACGAAGCAGTCCTTTGTCCATTAAGGTTCCTCGATGATACCCAAGCAGTATCTCTGAAAGGCAGACGATTCTCTGGGTCGTCGAAGCAGTCCCTTATCCATTAAGGTTCCTCGATGATACCAAAGCAGTATCTCTGAAAGGCTGACGATTCTCTGGGTCGTCGAAGCAGTCCCTTATCCATTAAGGTTCCTCGATGATACCAAAGCAGTATCTCTGAAAGGTAGATGATTCTCTGGGTCGTCGAAGCAGTCCCTTATCCATTAAGGTTCCTCGATGAAACCAAAGCAGTATCTCTGAAAGGCAGACGATTCTCTGGGTCGTCGAAGCAGTCCCTTAGCCATTAAGGTTCCTCGATGATACCAAAGCAGTATCTCTTAAAGGCAGATGATTCTCTGGGACGTCGAAGCAGTCCCTTATCCATTAAGGTTCTTCGATGATACCAAAGCAGTATCTCTGAAAGGCAGACGATTCTCTGGGTCGTCGAAGCAGTCCCTTATCCATTAAGGTTCCTCGATGATTCCAAAGCAGTATCTCTGAAAGGCAGATGATTCTCTGGGTCGTCGAAGCAGTCCCTTATCCATTAAGGTTCTTCGATGATACCAAAGCAGTATCTCTGAAAGGTAGACGATTCTCTGGGTCGTCGAAGCAGTCCCTTATCCATTAAGGTTCCTCGATGAAACCAAAGCAGTATCTCTGAAAGGCAGACGATTCTCTGGGTCGTCGAAGCAGTCCCTTATACATTAAGGTTCCTCGATGATACCAATGCAGTATCTCTAAAAGGCAGACGATTCTCTGTGTCGTCGAAGCAGTCCCTTGTCCATTAAGGTTCCTCGATGATACCAAAGAATTATCTCTGAAAGGCAGACAATTCTCTGGGTCGTCGAAGCAGTCCCTTATCCATTAAGGTTCCTTGATGATACCAAAGCAGTATCTCTGAAAGGCAGACGATTCTCTGGGTCGTCGAAGCAGTCCCTTATCCATTAAGGTTCCTCGATGATACCAAAGCAGTATCTCTGAAAGGCAGACGATTCTCTGGGACGTCGAAGCAGTCCTTTATGCATTAAGGTTCTTCGATGATACCAAAGCAGTATCTCTGAAAGGCAGACGATTCTCTGGGTCGTCGAAGCAGTCCCTTATCCATTAAGGTTCCTCGATGATACCAAAGCAGTATCACTTAAAGGCAGATGATTCTCTGGGACGTCGAAGCAGTACCTTATCCATTAAGGTTCTTCGATGATACCAAAGCAGTATCTCTGAAAGGAAGACGATTCTCTGGGTCGTCGAAGCAGTCCCTTATCCATTAAGGTTCCTCGATGATACCAAAGCAGTATCTCTGAAAGGCAGACGATTCTCTGGGACGTCGAAGCAGTCCCTTATCCATTAAGGTTCTTCGATGATACCAAAGCAGTATCTCTGAAAGGCAGACGATTCTCTGGGTCGTCGAAGCAGTCCCTTATCCATTAAGGTTCCTCGATGATACCAAAGTAGTATCTCTTAAAGGCAGACGATTCTCTGGGATGTCGAAGCAGTCCCTTATCCATTAAGGTTCTTCGATGATACCAAAGCAGTATCTCTGAAAGGCAGACGATTCTCTGGGACGTCGAAGCAGTCCCTTATCCATTAAGGTTCTTAGATGATACCAAAGCAGTATCCCTGAAAGGAAGACGATTCTCTGGGTCGTCGAAGCAGTCCCTTATCCATTAAGGTTCCTCGATGATACCAAAGCAGTATCTCTGAAAGGTAGACGATTCTCTGGGTCGTCGAAGCAGTCCCTTATCCATTAAGGTTCCTCGATGAAACCAAAGCAGTATCTTTGAAAGGCAGACGATTCTCTGGGTCGTCGAAGCAGTCCCTTATCCATTAAGGTTCCTCGATGATACCAAAGCAGTATCTCTAAAAGGCAGACGATTCTCTGTGTCGTCGAAGCAGTCCCTTATCCATTAAGGTTCCTCGATGATACCAAAGCAGTATCACTTAAAGGCAGACGATTCTCTGGGACGTCGAAGCAGTCCCTTATCCATTAAGGTTCTTCGATGATACCAAAGCAGTATCTCTGAAAGGAAGACGATTCTCAGGGTCGTCGAAGCAGTCCTTTATCCATTAAGGTTCCTTGATGATACCAAAGCAGTATCTCTGAAAGGCAGACGATTCTCTGGGTCGTCGAAGCAGTCCCTTATCCATTAAGGTTCCTCGATGAAACCAAAGCAGTATCTCTGAAAGGCAGACGATTCTCTGGGTCGTCGAAGCAGTCCCTTATCCATTAAGGTTCCTCGATGATACCAAAGCAGTATCTCTGAAAGGCAGACGATTCTCTGTGTCGTCGAAGCAGTCCCTTGTCCATCAAGGTTCCTCGATGATACCAAATAATTATCTCTGAAAGGCAGACAATTCTCTGGGTCGTCGAAGCAGTCCCTTATCCATTAAGGTTCCTTGATGATACAAAAGCAGTATCTCTGAAAGGCAGACGATTCTCTGGGTCGTCGAAGCAGTCCCTTATCCATTAAGATTCCTCGATGATACCAAAGCAGTATCTCTGAAAGGCAGACGATTCTCTGGGACGTCGAAGCAGTCCCTTATCCATTAAGGTTCTTCGATGATACCAAAGCAGTATCTCTGAAAGGCAGACGATTCTCTGGGTCGTCGAAGCAGTCCCTTATCCATTAAGGTTCCTCGATGATACCAAAGCAGTATCTCTGAAAGGCTGACGATTCTCTGGGTCGTCGAAGCAGTCCCTTATCCATTAAGGTTCCTCGATGATACCAAAGTAGTATCTCTGAAAGGTTGACGATTCTCTGGGTCGTCGAAGCAGTCCCTTATCCATTAAGGTTCCTCGATGAAACCAAAGCAGTATCTCTGAAAGGCAGACGATTCTCTGGGTCGTCGAAGCAGTCCCTTATCCATTAAGATTCCTCGATGATACCAAAGCAGTATCTCTGAAAGGCAGACGATTCTCTGGGACGTCGAAGCAGTCCCTTATCCATTAAGGTTCTTCGATGATACCAAAGCAGTATCTCTGAAAGGCAGACGATTCTCTGGGTCGTCGAAGCAGTCCCTTATCCATTAAGGTTCCTCGATGATACCAAAGCAGTATCTCTTAAAGGCAGACGATTCTCTGGGACGTCGAAGCAGTCCCTTATCCATTAAGGTTCTTCGATGATACCAAAGCAGTATCTCTGAAAGGCAGACGATTCTCTGGGACGTCGAAGCAGTCCCTTATCCATTAAGGTTCTTAGATGATACCAAAGCAGTATCCCTGAAAGGAAGACGATTCTCTGGGTCGTCGAAGCAGTCCCTTATCCATTAAGGTTCCTCGATGATACCAAAGCAGTATCTCTGAAAGGTAGACGATTCTCTGGGTCGTCGAAGCAGTCCCTTATCCATTAAGGTTCCTCGATGAAACCAAAGCAGTATCTTTGAAAGGCAGACGATTCTCTGGGTCGTCGAAGCAGTCCCTTATCCATTAAGGTTCCTCGATGATACCAAAGCAGTATCTCTAAAAGGCAGACGATTCTCTGTGTCGTCGAAGCAGTCCCTTATCCATTAAGGTTCCTCGATGATACCAAAGCAGTATCACTTAAAGGCAGACGATTCTCTGGGACGTCGAAGCAGTCCCTTATCCATTAAGGTTCTTCGATGATACCAAAGCAGTATCTCTGAAAGGAAGACGATTCTCAGGGTCGTCGAAGCAGTCCTTTATCCATTAAGGTTCCTTGATGATACCAAAGCAGTATCTCTGAAAGGCAGACGATTCTCTGGGTCGTCGAAGCAGTCCCTTATCCATTAAGGTTCCTCGATGAAACCAAAGCAGTATCTCTGAAAGGCAGACGATTCTCTGGGTCGTCGAAGCAGTCCCTTATCCATTAAGGTTCCTCGATGATACCAAAGCAGTATCTCTGAAAGGCAGACGATTCTCTGTGTCGTCGAAGCAGTCCCTTGTCCATCAAGGTTCCTCGATGATACCAAATAATTATCTCTGAAAGGCAGACAATTCTCTGGGTCGTCGAAGCAGTCCCTTATCCATTAAGGTTCCTTGATGATACAAAAGCAGTATCTCTGAAAGGCAGACGATTCTCTGGGTCGTCGAAGCAGTCCCTTATCCATTAAGATTCCTCGATGATACCAAAGCAGTATCTCTGAAAGGCAGACGATTCTCTGGGACGTCGAAGCAGTCCCTTATCCATTAAGGTTCTTCGATGATACCAAAGCAGTATCTCTGAAAGGCAGACGATTCTCTGGGTCGTCGAAGCAGTCCCTTATCCATTAAGGTTCCTCGATGATACCAAAGCAGTATCTCTGAAAGGCTGACGATTCTCTGGGTCGTCGAAGCAGTCCCTTATCCATTAAGGTTCCTCGATGATACCAAAGTAGTATCTCTGAAAGGTTGACGATTCTCTGGGTCGTCGAAGCAGTCCCTTATCCATTAAGGTTCCTCGATGAAACCAAAGCAGTATCTCTGAAAGGCAGACGATTCTCTGGGTCGTCGAAGCAGTCCCTTATCCATTAAGGTTCTCGATGATACCAAAGCAGTATCTCGGAAAGGCAGACGATTCTCTGGGTCGACGAAGCAGTCCTTTGTCCATTAAGGTTCCTCGATGATACCCAAGCAGTATCTCTGAAAGGCAGACGATTCTCTGGGTCGTCGAAGCATTCCCTTATCCATTAAGGTTCCTCGATGATACCAAAGCAGTATCTCTGAAAGGCTGACGATTCTCTGGGTCGTCGAAGCAGTCCCTTATCCATTAAGGTTCCTCGATGATACCAAAGCAGTATCTCTGAAAGGTATATGATTCTCTGGGTCGTCGAAGCAGTCCCTTATCCATTAAGGTTCCTCGATGAAACCAAAGCAGTATCTCTGAAAGGCAGACGATTCTCTGGGTCGTCGAAGCAGTCCCTTATCCATTAAGGTTCCTCGATGATACCAAAGCAGTATCTCTTAAAGGCAGACGATTCTCTGGGACGTCGAAGCAGTCCCTTATCCATTAAGGTTCTTCGATGATACCAAAGCAGTATCTCTGAAAGGCAGACGATTCTCTGGGTCGTCGAAGCAGTCCCTTATCCATTAAGGTTCCTCGATGATTCCAAAGCAGTATCTCTGAAAGGCAGATGATTCTCTAGGTCGTCGAAGCAGTCCCTTATCCATTAAGGTTCTTCGATGATACCAAAGCAGTATCTCTGAAAGGTAGACGATTCTCTGGGTCGTCGAAGCAGTGCCTTATCCATTAAGGTTCCTCAATGAAACCAAAGCAGTATCTCTGAAAGGCAGACGATTCTCTGGGTCGTCGAAGCAGTCCCTTATACATTAAGGTTCCTCGATGATACCAATGCAGTATCTCTAAAAGGCAGACGATTCTCTGTGTCGTCGAAGCAGTCCCTTGTCCATTAAGGTTCCTCGATGATACCAAAGAATTATCTCTGAAAGGCAGACAATTCTCTGGGTCGTCGAAGCAGTCCCTTATCCATTAAGGTTCCTTGATGATACCAAAGCAGTATCTCTGAAAGGCAGACGATTCTCTGGGTCGTCGAAGCAGTCCCTTATCCATTAAGGTTCCTCGATGATACCAAAGCAGTATCTCTGAAAGGCAGACGATTCTCTGGGACGTCGAAGCAGTCCTTTATGCATTAAGGTTCTTCGATGATACCAAAGCAGTATCTCTGAAAGGCAGATGATTCTCTGGGTCGTCGAAGCAATCCCTTATCCATTAAGGTTCCTCGATGATACCAAAGCAGTATCACTTAAAGGCAGATGATTCTCTGGGACGTCGAAGCAGTTCCTTATCCATTAAGGTTCTTCGATGATACCAAAGCAGTATCTCTGAAAGGAAGACGATTCTCTGGGTCGTCGAAGCAGTCCCTTATCCATTAAGGTTCCTCGATGATACCAAAGCAGTATCTCTGAAAGGCAGACGATTCTCTGGGACGTCGAAGCAGTCCCTTATCCATTAAGGTTCTTCGATGATACCAAAGCAGTATCTCTGAAAGGCAGACGATTCTCTGGGTCGTCGAAGCAGTCCCTTATCCATTAAGGTTCCTCGATGATACCAAAGCAGTATCTCTTAAAGGCAGACGATTCTCTGGGACGTCGAAGCAGTCCCTTATCCATTAAGGTTCTTCGATGATACCAAAGCAGTATCTCTGAAAGGCAGATGATTCTCTGGGACGTCGAAGCAGTCCCTTATCCATTAAGGTTCTTAGATGATACCAAAGCAGTATCTCTGAAAGGAAGACGATTCTCTGGGTCGTCGAAGCAGTCCCTTATCCATTAAGGTTCCTCGATGATACCAAAGCAGTATCTCTGAAAGGTAGACGATTCTCTGGGTCGTCGAAGCAGTCCCTTATCCATTAAGGTTCCTCGATGAAACCAAAGCAGTATCTCTGAAAGGCAGACGATTCTCTGGGTCGTCGAAGCAGTCCCTTATCCATTAAGGTTCCTTGATGATACCAAAGCAGTATCTCTAAAAGGCAGACGATTCTCTGTGTCGTCGAAGCAGTCCCTTGTCCATTAAGGTTCCTCGATGATACCAAAGAATTATCTCTGAAAGGCAGACAATTCTCTGTGTCGTCGAAGCAGTCCCTTATCCATTAAGGTTCCTTGATGATACCAAAGCAGTATCTCTGAAAGGCAGACGATTCTCTGGGTCGTCGAAGCAGTCCCTTATCCATTAAGGTTCCTCGATGATACCAAATCAGTATCTCTGAAAGGCAGACGATTCTCTGGGACGTCGAAGCAGTCCCTTATGCATTAAGGTTCTTCGATGATACCAAAGCAGTATCTCTGAAAGGCAGACGATTCTCTGGGTCGTCGAAGCAGTCCCTTATCCATTAAGGTTCCTCGATGATACCAAAGCAGTATCACTTAAAGGCAGACGATTCTCTGGGACGTCGAAGCAGTCCCTTATCCATTAAGGTTCTTCGATGATACCAAAGCAGTATCTCTGAAAGGAAGACGATTCTCTGGGTCGTCGAAGCAGTCCTTTATCCATTAAGGTTCCTTGATGATACCAAAGCAGTATCTCTGAAAGGCAGACGATTCTCTGGGTCGTCGAAGCAGTCCCTTATCCATTAAGGTTCCTTGATGATACCAAAGCAGTATCTCTGAAAGGCAGATGATTCTCTGGGTCGTCGAAGCAGTCCCTTATCCATTAAGGTTCCTCGATGATACCAAAGCAGTATCTCTGAAAGGCAGACGATTCTCTGGGTCGTCGAAGCAGTCCCTTATCCATTAAGGTTCCTCGATGATACCAAAGCAGTATCTCTGAAAGGTAGACGATTCTCTGGGTCGTCGAGGCAGTCCCTTATCCATTAAGGTTCCTCGATGAAACCAAAGCAGTATCTCTGAAAGGCAGACGATTCTCTGGGTCGTCGAAGCAGTCCCTTATCCATTAAGGTTCCTCGATGATACCAAAGCAGTATCTCTAAAAGGCAGACGATTCTCTGTGTCGTCGAAGCAGTCCCTTATCCATTAAGGTTCCTCGATGATACCAAAGAATTATCTCTGAAAGGCAGACAATTCTCTGTGTCGTCGAAGCAGTCCCTTATCCATTAAGGTTCCTTGATGATACCAAAGCAGTATCTCTGAAAGGCAGACGATTCTCTGTGTCGTCGAAGCAGTCCCTTGTCCATCAAGGTTCCTCGATGATACCAAATAATTATCTCTGAAAGGCAGACAATTCTCTGGGTCGTCGAAGCAGTCCCTTATCCATTAAGGTTCCTTGATGATACAAAAGCAGTATCTCTGAAAGGCAGACGATTCTCTGGGTCGTCGAAGCAGTCCCTTATCCATTAAGATTCCTCGATGATACCAAAGCAGTATCTCTGAAAGGCAGACGATTCTCTGGGACGTCGAAGCAGTCCCTTATCCATTAAGGTTCTTCGATGATACCAAAGCAGTATCTCTGAAAGGCAGACGATTCTCTGGGTCGTCGAAGCAGTCCCTTATCCATTAAGGTTCCTCGATGATACCAAAGCAGTATCTCTGAAAGGCTGACGATTCTCTGGGTCGTCGAAGCAGTCCCTTATCCATTAAGGTTCCTCGATGATACCAAAGTAGTATCTCTGAAAGGTTGACGATTCTCTGGGTCGTCGAAGCAGTCCCTTATCCATTAAGGTTCCTCGATGAAACCAAAGCAGTATCTCTGAAAGGCAGACGATTCTCTGGGTCGTCGAAGCAGTCCCTTATCCATTAAGGTTCTCGATGATACCAAAGCAGTATCTCGGAAAGGCAGACGATTCTCTGGGTCGACGAAGCAGTCCTTTGTCCATTAAGGTTCCTCGATGATACCCAAGCAGTATCTCTGAAAGGCAGACGATTCTCTGGGTCGTCGAAGCATTCCCTTATCCATTAAGGTTCCTCGATGATACCAAAGCAGTATCTCTGAAAGGCTGACGATTCTCTGGGTCGTCGAAGCAGTCCCTTATCCATTAAGGTTCCTCGATGATACCAAAGCAGTATCTCTGAAAGGTAGATGATTCTCTGGGTCGTCGAAGCAGTCCCTTATCCATTAAGGTTCCTCGATGAAACCAAAGCAGTATCTCTGAAAGGCAGACGATTCTCTGGGTCGTCGAAGCAGTCCCTTATCCATTAAGGTTCCTCGATGATACCAAAGCAGTATCTCTTAAAGGCAGACGATTCTCTGGGACGTCGAAGCAGTCCCTTATCCATTAAGGTTCTTCGATGATACCAAAGCAGTATCTCTGAAAGGCAGACGATTCTCTGGGTCGTCGAAGCAGTCCCTTATCCATTAAGGTTCCTCGATGATTCCAAAGCAGTATCTCTGAAAGGCAGATGATTCTCTAGGTCGTCGAAGCAGTCCCTTATCCATTAAGGTTCTTCGATGATACCAAAGCAGTATCTCTGAAAGGTAGACGATTCTCTGGGTCGTCGAAGCAGTCCCTTATCCATTAAGGTTCCTCAATGAAACCAAAGCAGTATCTCTGAAAGGCAGACGATTCTCTGGGTCGTCGAAGCAGTCCCTTATACATTAAGGTTCCTCGATGATACCAATGCAGTATCTCTAAAAGGCAGACGATTCTCTGTGTCGTCGAAGCAGTCCCTTGTCCATTAAGGTTCCTCGATGATACCAAAGAATTATCTCTGAAAGGCAGACAATTCTCTGGGTCGTCGAAGCAGTCCCTTATCCATTAAGGTTCCTTGATGATACCAAAGCAGTATCTCTGAAAGGCAGACGATTCTCTGGGTCGTCGAAGCAGTCCCTTATCCATTAAGGTTCCTCGATGATACCAAAGCAGTATCTCTGAAAGGCAGACGATTCTCTGGGACGTCGAAGCAGTCCTTTATGCATTAAGGTTCTTCGATGATACCAAAGCAGTATCTCTGAAAGGCAGACGATTCTCTGGGTCGTCGAAGCAATCCCTTATCCATTAAGGTTCCTCGATGATACCAAAGCAGTATCACTTAAAGGCAGATGATTCTCTGGGACGTCGAAGCAGTTCCTTATCCATTAAGGTTCTTCGATGATACCAAAGCAGTATCTCTGAAAGGAAGACGATTCTCTGGGTCGTCGAAGCAGTCCCTTATCCATTAAGGTTCCTCGATGATACCAAAGCAGTATCTCTGAAAGGCAGACGATTCTCTGGGACGTCGAAGCAGTCCCTTATCCATTAAGGTTCTTCGATGATACCAAAGCAGTATCTCTGAAAGGCAGACGATTCTCTGGGTCGTCGAAGCAGTCCCTTATCCATTAAGGTTCCTCGATGATACCAAAGCAGTATCTCTTAAAGGCAGACGATTCTCTGGGACGTCGAAGCAGTCCCTTATCCATTAAGGTTCTTCGATGATACCAAAGCAGTATCTCTGAAAGGCAGATGATTCTCTGGGACGTCGAAGCAGTCCCTTATCCATTAAGGTTCTTAGATGATACCAAAGCAGTATCTCTGAAAGGAAGACGATTCTCTGGGTCGTCGAAGCAGTCCCTTATCCATTAAGGTTCCTCGATGATACCAAAGCAGTATCTCTGAAAGGTAGACGATTCTCTGGGTCGTCGAAGCAGTCCCTTGTCCATTAAGGTTCCTCGATGATACCAAAGAATTATCTCTGAAAGGCAGACAATTCTCTGTGTCGTCGAAGCAGTCCCTTATCCATTAAGGTTCCTTGATGATACCAAAGCTGTATCTCTGAAAGGCAGACGATTCTCTGGGTCGTCGAAGCAGTCCCTTATCCATTAAGGTTCCTCGATGAAACCAAAGCAGTATCTCTGAAAGGCAGACGATTCTCTGGGTCGTCGAAGCAGTCCCTTATCCATTAAGGTTCCTCGATGATACCAAAGCAGTATCTCTAAAAGGCAGACGATTCTCTGTGTCGTCGAAGCAGTCCCTTGTCCATTAAGGTTCCTCGATGATACCAAAGAATTATCTCTGAAAGGCAGACAATTCTCTGTGTCGTCGAAGCAGTCCCTTATCCATTAAGGTTCCTTGATGATACCAAAGCTGTATCTCTGAAAGGCAGACGATTCTCTGGGTCGTCGAAGCAGTCCCTTATCCATTAAGGTTCCTCGATGATACCAAATCAGTATCTCTGAAAGGCAGATGATTCTCTGGGACGTCGAAGCAGTCCCTTATGCATTAAGGTTCTTCGATGATACCAAAGCAGTATCTCTGAAAGGCAGACGATTCTCTGGGTCGTCGAAGCAGTCCCTTATCCATTAAGGTTCCTCGATGATACCAAAGCAGTATCACTTAAAGGCAGACGATTCTCTGGGACGTCGAAGCAGTCCCTTATCCATTAAGGTTCTTCGATGATACCAAAGCAGTATCTCTGAAAGGAAGACGATTCTCTGGGTCGTCGAAGCAGTCCTTTATCCATTAAGGTTCCTTGATGATACCAAAGCAGTATCTCTGAAAGGCAGACGATTCTCTGGGTCGTCGAAGCAGTCCCTTATCCATTAAGGTTCCTTGATGATACCAAAGCAGTATCTCTGAAAGGCAGATGATTCTCTGGGTCGTCGAAGCAGTCCCTTATCCATTAAGGTTCCTCGATGATACCAAAGCAGTATCTCTGAAAGGCAGACGATTCTCTGGGTCGTCAAAGCAGTCCCTTATCCATTAAGGTTCCTCGATGATACCAAAGCAGTATCTCGGAAAGGCAGACGATTCTCTGGGTCGACGAAGCAGTCCTTTGTCCATTAAGGTTCCTCGATGATACCCAAGCAGTATCTCTGAAAGGCAGACGATTCTCTGGGTCGTCGAAGCAGTCCCTTATCCATTAAGGTTCCTCGATGATACCAAAGCAGTATCTCTGAAAGGCTGACGATTCTCTGGGTCGTCGAAGCAGTCCCTTATCCATTAAGGTTCCTCGATGATACCAAAGCAGTATCTCTGAAAGGTAGACGATTCTCTGGGTCGTCGAAGCAGTCCCTTATCCATTAAGGTTCCTCGATGAAACCAAAGCAGTATCTCTGAAAGGCAGATGATTCTCTGGGTCGTCGAAGCAGTCCCTTATCCATTAAGGTTCCTCGATGATACCAAAGCAGTATCTCTGAAAGGCAGACGATTCTCTGTGTCGTCGAAGCAGTCCCTTGTCCATCAAGGTTCCTCGATGATACCAAATAATTATCTCTGAAAGGCAGACAATTCTCTGGGTCGTCGAAGCAGTCCCTTATCTATTAAGGTTCCTTGATGATACAAAAGCAGTATCTCTGAAAGGCAGACGATTCTCTGGGTCGTCGAAGCAGTCCCTTATCCATTAAGATTCCTCGATGATACCAAAGCAGTATCTCTGAAAGGCAGACGATTCTCTGGGACGTCGAAGAAGTCCCTTATCCATTAAGGTTCTTCGATGATACCAAAGCAGTATCTCTGAAAGGCAGACGATTCTCTGGGTCGTCGAAGCAGTCCCTTATCCATTAAGGTTCCTCG
This sequence comes from Lathyrus tuberosus, assembly GCA_022829125.1. Lineage (NCBI taxonomy): Eukaryota > Viridiplantae > Streptophyta > Magnoliopsida > Fabales > Fabaceae > Lathyrus > Lathyrus tuberosus. The sequence goes on along the minus strand of JALAZF010000101.1, from coordinate 1,933,573 downwards.
ATGATACCAAAGCAGTATCTCTTAAAGGCTGACGATTCTCTGGGTCGTCGAAGCAGTCCCTTATCCATTAAGGTTCCTCGATGATACCAAAGCAGTATCTCTGAAAGGTAGACGATTCTCTGGGTCGTCGAAGCAGTCCCTTATCCATTAAGGTTCCTCGATGAAACCAAAGCAGTATCTCTGAAAGGCAGACGATTCTCTGGGTCGTCGAAGCAGTCCCTTATCCATTAAGGTTCCTCGATGATACCAAAGCAGTATCTCTAAAAGGCAGACGATTCTCTGTGTCGTCGAAGCAGTCCCTTGTCCATCAAGGTTCCTCGATGATACCAAATAATTATCTCTGAAAGGCAGAAAATTCTCTGGGTCGTCGAAGCAGTCCCTTATCCATTAAGGTTCCTTGATGATACAAAAGCAGTATCTCTGAAAGGCAGACGATTCTCTGGGTCGTCGAAGCAGTCCCTTATCCATTAAGATTCCTCGATGATACCAAAGCAGTATCTCTGAAAGGCAGACGATTCTCTGGGACGTCGAAGCAGTCCCTTATCCATTAAGGTTCTTCGATGATACCAAAGCAGTATCTCTGAAAGGCAGACGATTCTCTGGGACGTCGAAGCAGTCCCTTATCCATTAAGGTTCTTCGATGATACCAAAGCAGTATCTCTGAAAGGAAGACGATTCTCTGGGTCGTCGAAGCAGTCCCTTATCCATTAAGGTTCCTCGATGATACCAAAGCAGTATCTCTGAAAGGTAGACGATTCTCTGGGTCGTCGAAGCAGTCCCTTATCCATTAAGGTTCCTCGATGAAACCAAAGCAGTATCTCTGAAAGGCAAACGATTCTCTGGGTCGTCGAAGCAGTCCCTTATCCATTAAGGTTCCTCGATGATACCAAAGCAGTATCTCTAAAAGGCAGACGATTCTCTGTGTCGTCGAAGCAGTCCCTTGTCCATTAAGGTTCCTCGATGATACCAAAGAATTATCTCTGAAAGGCAGACAATTCTCTGGGTCGTCGAAGCAGTCCCTTATCCATTAAGGTTCCTTGATGATACCAAAGCAGTATCTCTGAAAGGCAGACGATTCTCTAGGTCGTCGAAGCAGTCCCTTATCCATTAAGGTTCCTCGATGATACCAAATCAGTATCTCTGAAAGGCAGACGATTCTCTGGGACGTCGAAGCAGTCCCTTATGCATTAAGGTTCTTCGATGATACCAAAGCAGTATCTCTGAAAGGCAGACGATTCTCTGGGTCGTCGAAGCAGTCCCTTATCCATTAAGGTTCCTCGATGATACCAAAGCAGTATCACTTAAAGGCAGACGATTCTCTGGGACGTCGAAGTAGTCCCTTATCCATTAAGGTTCTTCGATGATACCAAAGTAGTATCTCTGAAAGGAAGACGATTCTCTGGGTCGTCGAAGCAGTCCTTTATCCATTAAGGTTCCTTGATGATACCAAAGCAGTATCTCTGAAAGGCAGACGATTCTCTGGGTCGTCGAAGCAGTCCCTTATCCATTAAGGTTCCTTGATGATACCAAAGCAGTATCTCTGAAAGGCAGATGATTCTCTGGGTCGTCGAAGCAGTCCCTTATCCATTAAGGTTCCTCGATGATACCAAAGCAGTATCTCTGAAAGGCAGACGATTCTCTGGGTCGTCAAAGCAGTCCCTTATCCATTAAGGTTCCTCGATGATACCAAAGCAGTATCTCGGAAAGGCAGACGATTCTCTGCGTCGTCGAAGTAGTCCTTTGTCCATTAAGGTTCCTCGATGATACCAAAGCAGTATCTCTGAAAGGCAGACGATTCTCTGGGTCATCGAAGCAGTCCCTTATCCATTAAGGTTCCTCGATGATACCAAAGCAGTATCTCTGAAAGGCAGACGATTCTCTGGGTCGTCGAAGCAGTCCCTTATCCATTAAGGTTCCTCGATGATACCAAAGCAGTATCTCTGAAAGGTAGACGATTCTCTGGGTCGTCGAAGCAGTCCCTTATCCATTAAGGTTCCTCGATGAAACCAAAGCAGTATCTCTGAAAGGCAGACGATTCTCTGGGTCGTCGAAGCAGTCCCTTATCCATTAAGGATCCTCGATGATACCAAAGCAGTATCTCTAAAAGGCAGACGATTCTCTGTGTCGTCGAAGCAGTCCCTTGTCCATCAAGGTTCCTCGATGATACCAAATAATTATCTCTGAAAGGCAGACAATTCTCTGGGTCGTCGAAGCAGTCCCTTATCCATTAACGTTCCTTGATGATACAAAAGCAGTATCTCTGAAAGGCAGACGATTCTCTGGGTCGTCGAAGTAGTCCCTTATCCATTAAGATTCCTCGATGATACCAAAGTAGTATCTCTGAAAGGCAGACGATTCTCTGGGACGTCGAAGCAGTCCCTTATCCATTAAGGTTCTTCGATGATACCAAAGCAGTATCTCTGAAAGGCAGACGATTCTTTGGGTCGTCGAAGCAGTCCCTTATCCATTAAGGTTCCTCGATGATACCAAAGCAGTATCTCTTAAAGGCAGACGATTCTCTGGGACGTCGAAGCAGTCCCTTATCCATTAAGGTTCTTCGATGATACCAAAGTAGTATCTCTGAAAGGAAGACGATTCTCTGGGTCGTCGAAGCAGTCCCTTATCCATTAAGGTTCCTCGATGATACCAAAGCAGTATCTCTGAAAGGTAGACGATTCTCTGGGTCGTCGAAGCAGTCCCTTATCCATTAAGGTTCCTCGATGAAACCAAAGCAGTATCTCTGAAAGGCAGATGATTCTCTGGGTCGTCGAAGCAGTCCCTTATCCATTAAGGTTCCTCGATGATACCAAAGCAGTATCTCCGAAAGGCAGACGATTCTCTGTGTCGTCGAAGCAGTCCCTTGTCCATCAAGGTTCCTCGATGATACCAAATAATTATCTCTGAAAGGCAGACAATTCTCTGGGTCGTCGAAGCAGTCCCTTATCTATTAAGGTTCCTTGATGATACAAAAGCAGTATCTCTGAAAGGCAGACGATTCTCTGGGTCGTCGAAGCAGTCCCTTATCCATTAAGATTCCTCGATGATACCAAAGCAGTATCTCTGAAAGGCAGACGATTCTCTGGGACGTCGAAGCAGTCCCTTATCCATTAAGGTTCTTCGATGATACCAAAGCAGTATCTCTGAAAGGCAGACGATTCTCTGGGTCGTCGAAGCAGTCCCTTATCCATTAAGGTTCCTCGATGATACCAAAGCAGTATCTCTTAAAGGCTGACGATTCTCTGGGTCGTCGAAGCAGTCCCTTATCCATTAAGGTTCCTCGATGATACCAAAGCAGTATCTCTGAAAGGTAGACGATTCTCTGGGTCGTCGAAGCAGTCCCTTATCCATTAAGGTTCCTCGATGAAACCAAAGCAGTATCTCTGAAAGGCAGACGATTCTCTGGGTCGTCGAAGCAGTCCCTTATCCATTAAGGTTCCTCGATGATACCAAAGCAGTATCTCTAAAAGGCAGACGATTCTCTGTGTCGTCGAAGCAGTCCCTTGTCCATCAAGGTTCCTCGATGATACCAAATAATTATCTCTGAAAGGCAGAAAATTCTCTGGGTCGTCGAAGCAGTCCCTTATCCATTAAGGTTCCTTGATGATACAAAAGCAGTATCTCTGAAAGGCAGACGATTCTCTGGGTCGTCGAAGCAGTCCCTTATCCATTAAGATTCCTCGATGATACCAAAGCAGTATCTCTGAAAGGCAGACGATTCTCTGGGACGTCGAAGCAGTCCCTTATCCATTAAGGTTCTTCGATGATACCAAAGCAGTATCTCTGAAAGGCAGACGATTCTCTGGGACGTCGAAGCAGTCCCTTATCCATTAAGGTTCTTCGATGATACCAAAGCAGTATCTCTGAAAGGAAGACGATTCTCTGGGTCGTCGAAGCAGTCCCTTATCCATTAAGGTTCCTCGATGATACCAAAGCAGTATCTCTGAAAGGTAGACGATTCTCTGGGTCGTCGAAGCAGTCCCTTATCCATTAAGGTTCCTCGATGAAACCAAAGCAGTATCTCTGAAAGGCAAACGATTCTCTGGGTCGTCGAAGCAGTCCCTTATCCATTAAGGTTCCTCGATGATACCAAAGCAGTATCTCTAAAAGGCAGATGATTCTCTGTGTCGTCGAAGCAGTCCCTTGTCCATTAAGGTTCCTCGATGATACCAAAGAATTATCTCTGAAAGGCAGACAATTCTCTGGGTCGTCGAAGCAGTCCCTTATCCATTAAGGTTCCTTGATGATACCAAAGCAGTATCTCTGAAAGGCAGATGATTCTCTAGGTCGTCGAAGCAGTCCCTTATCCATTAAGGTTCCTCGATGATACCAAATCAGTATCTCTGAAAGGCAGACGATTCTCTGGGACGTCGAAGCAGTCCCTTATGCATTAAGGTTCTTCGATGATACCAAAGCAGTATCTCTGAAAGGCAGACGATTCTCTGGGTCGTCGAAGCAGTCCCTTATCCATTAAGGTTCCTCGATGATACCAAAGCAGTATCACTTAAAGGCAGACGATTCTCTGGGACGTCGAAGTAGTCCCTTATCCATTAAGGTTCTTCGATGATACCAAAGTAGTATCTCTGAAAGGAAGACGATTCTCTGGGTCGTCGAAGCAGTCCTTTATCCATTAAGGTTCCTTGATGATACCAAAGCAGTATCTCTGAAAGGCAGACGATTCTCTGGGTCGTCGAAGCAGTCCCTTATCCATTAAGGTTCCTTGATGATACCAAAGCAGTATCTCTGAAAGGCAGATGATTCTCTGGGTCGTCGAAGCAGTCCCTTATCCATTAAGGTTCCTCGATGATACCAAAGCAGTATCTCTGAAAGGCAGACGATTCTCTGGGTCGTCAAAGCAGTCCCTTATCCATTAAGGTTCCTCGATGATACCAAAGCAGTATCTCGGAAAGGCAGACGATTCTCTGCGTCGTCGAAGCAGTCCTTTGTCCATTAAGGTTCCTCGATGATACCCAAGCAGTATCTCTGAAAGGCAGACGATTCTCTGGGTCGTCGAAGCAGTCCCTTATCCATTAAGGTTCCTCGATGATACCAAAGCAGTATCTCTGAAAGGCAGACGATTCTCTGGGTCGTCGAAGCAGTCCCTTATCCATTAAGGTTCCTCGATGATACCAAAGCAGTATCTCTGAAAGGTAGACGATTCTCTGGGTCGTCGAAGCAGTCCCTTATCCATTAAGGTTCCTCGATGAAACCAAAGCAGTATCTCTGAAAGGCAGACGATTCTCTGGGTCGTCGAAGCAGTCCCTTATCCATTAAGGATCCTCGATGATACCAAAGCAGTATCTCTAAAAGGCAGACGATTCTCTGTGTCGTCGAAGCAGTCCCTTGTCCATCAAGGTTCCTCGATGATACCAAATAATTATCTCTGAAAGGCAGACAATTCTCTGGGTCGTCGAAGCAGTCCCTTATCCATTAACGTTCCTTGATGATACAAAAGCAGTATCTCTGAAAGGCAGACGATTCTCTGGGTCGTCGAAGTAGTCCCTTATCCATTAAGATTCCTCGATGATACCAAAGTAGTATCTCTGAAAGGCAGACGATTCTCTGGGACGTCGAAGCAGTCCCTTATCCATTAAGGTTCTTCGATGATACCAAAGCAGTATCTCTGAAAGGCAGACGATTCTTTGGGTCGTCGAAGCAGTCCCTTATCCATTAAGGTTCCTCGATGATACCAAAGCAGTATCTCTTAAAGGCAGACGATTCTCTGGGACGTCGAAGCAGTCCCTTATCCATTAAGGTTCTTCGATGATACCAAAGTAGTATCTCTGAAAGGAAGACGATTCTCTGGGTCGTCGAAGCAGTCCCTTATCCATTAAGGTTCCTCGATGATACCAAAGCAGTATCTCTGAAAGGTAGACGATTCTCTGGGTCGTCGAAGCAGTCCCTTATCCATTAAGGTTCCTCGATGAAACCAAAGCAGTATCTCTGAAAGGAAGACGATTCTCTGGGTCGTCGAAGCAGTCCCTTATCCATTAAGGTTCCTCGATGATACCAAAGCAGTATCTCTAAAAGGCAGACGATTCTCTGTGTCGTCGAAGCAGTCCCTTGTCCATTAAGGTTCCTCGATGATACCAAAGAATTATATCTGAAAGGCAGACAATTCTCTGGGTCGTCGAAGCAGTCCCTTATCCATTAAGGTTCCTTGATGATACCAAAGCAGTATCTCTGAAAGGCAGACGATTCTCTGGGTCGTCGAAGCAGTCCCTTATCCATTAAGGTTCCTCGATGATACCAAAGCAGTATCTATGAAAGGCAGACGATTCTCTGGGACGTCTAAGCAGTCCCTTATGCATTAAGGTTCTTCGATGATACCAAAGCAGTATCTCTGAAAGGCAGACGATTCTCTGGGTCGTCGAAGCAGTCCCTTATCCATTAAGGTTCCTCGATGATACCAAAGCAGTATCACTTAAAGGCAGACGATTCTCTGGGATGTCGAAGCAGTCCCTTATCCATTAAGGTTCTTCGATGATACCAAAGCAGTATCTCTGAAAGGAAGACGATTCTCTGGGTCGTCGAAGCAGTCCCTTATCCATTAAGGTTCCTCGATGATACCAAAGCAGTATCTCTGAAAGGCAGACGATTCTCTGGGTCGTCGAAGCAGTCCCTTATCTATTAAGGTTCCTCGATGATACCAAAGCAGTATCTCTGAAAGGCAGACGATTCTCTGGGTCGTCGAAGCAGTCCCTTATCCATTAAGGTTCCTCGATGATACCAAAGCAGTATCTCTGAAAGGCAGACGATTCTCTGGGTCGTCATAGCAGTCCCTTATCCATTAAGGTTCCTCGATGATACCAAAGCAGTATCTCTGAAAGGCAGACGATTCTCTGGGTCGTCGAAGCAGTCCCTTGACCATTAAGGTTCCTCGATGATACCAAAGCAGTATCTCTGAAAGGCAAACGATTCTCTGGGTCGTCGAAGTAGTCCCTTATCCATTAAGGTTCCTCGATGATACCAAAGCAGTATCTCTGAAAGGTAGACGATTCTCTGGGTCGCCGAAGTAGACCCTTATCCATTAAGGTTCCACGATGATACCAAAGCAGTATCTCTGAAAGGCAGACGATTCTCAGGGTCGTCGAAGCAGTCCCTTATCCATTAAGGTTCCTCGATGATACCAAAGCAGTATCTCGGAAAGGCAGACGATTCTCTGGGACGTCGAAGCAGTCCCTTATCCATTAAGGTTCTTCGATGATACCAAAGCAGTATCTCTGAAAGGCAGATAATTCTCTGGGTCGTCAAAGCAGTCCCTTATCCATTAATGTTCCTCGATGATACCAAAGCAGTATCTCTTAAAGGCAGACGATTCTCTGGGACGTCGAAGCAGTCCCTTATCCATTAAGGTTCTTCGATGATACCAAAGCAGTATCTCTGAAAGGCAGACGATTCTCTGGGACGTCGAAGCAGTCCCTTATCCATTAAGGTTCTTCGATGATACCAAAGCAGTATCTCTGAAAGGCAGACGATTCTTTGGGTCGTCGAAGCAGTCCCTTATCCATTAAGGTTCCTCGATGATACCAAAGCAGTATCTCTTAAAGGCAGACGATTCTCTGGGACGTCGAAGCAGTCCCTTATCCATTAAGGTTCTTCGATGATACCAAAGTAGTATCTCTGAAAGGAAGACGATTCTCTGGGTCGTCGAAGCAGTCCCTTATCCATTAAGGTTCCTCGATGATACCGAAGCAGTATCTCTGAAAGGTAGACGATTCTCTGGGTCGTCGAAGCAGTCCCTTATCCATTAAGGTTCCTCGATGAAACCAAAGCAGTATCTCTGAAAGGAAGACGATTCTCTGGGTCGTCGAAGCAGTCCCTTATCCATTAAGGTTCCTCGATGATACCAAAGCAGTATCTCTAAAAGGCAGACGATTCTCTGTGTCGTCGAAGCAGTCCCTTGTCCATTAAGGTTCCTCGATGATACCAAAGAATTATATCTGAAAGGCAGACAATTCTCTGGGTCGTCGAAGCAGTACCTTATCCATTAAGGTTCCTTGATGATACCAAAGCAGTATCTCTGAAAGGCAGACGATTCTCTGGGTCGTCGAAGCAGTCCCTTATCCATTAAGGTTCCTCGATGATACCAAAGCAGTATCTCTGAAAGGCAGACGATTCTCTGGGACGTCTAAGCAGTCCCTTATGCATTAAGGTTCTTCGATGATACCAAAGCAGTATCTCTGAAAGGCAGACGATTCTCTGGGTCGTCGAAGCAGTCCCTTATCCATTAAGGTTCCTCGATGATACCAAAGCAGTATCACTTAAAGGCAGACGATTCTCTGGGATGTCGAAGCAGTCCCTTATCCATTAAGGTTCTTCGATGATACCAAAGCAGTATCTCTGAAAGGAAGACGATTCTCTGGGTCGTCGAAGCAGTCCCTTATCCATTAAGGTTCCTCGATGATACCAAAGCAGTATCTCTGAAAGGCAGACGATTCTCTGGGTCGTCGAAGCAGTCCCTTATCTATTAAGGTTCCTCGATGATACCAAAGCAGTATCTCTGAAAGGCAGACGATTCTCTGGGTCGTCGAAGCAGTCCCTTATCCATTAAGGTTCCTCGATGATACCAAAGCAGTATCTCTGAAAGGCAGACGATTCTATGGGTCGTCATAGCAGTCCCTTATCCATTAAGGTTCCTCGATGATACCAAAGCAGTATCTCTGAAAGGCAGACGATTCTCTGGGTCGTCGAAGCAGTCCCTTGACCATTAAGGTTCCTCGATGATACCAAAGCAGTATCTCTGAAAGGCAAACGATTCTCTGGGTCGTCGAAGTAGTCCCTTATCCATTAAGGTTCCTCGATAATACCAAAGCAGTATCTCTGAAAGGTAGACGATTCTCTGGGTCGCCGAAGTAGACCCTTATCCATTAAGGTTCCACGATGATACCAAAGCAGTATCTCTGAAAGGAAGACGATTCTCTGGGTCGTCGAAGCAGTCCCTTATCCATTAAGGTTCCTCGATGATACCAAAGCAGTATCTCGGAAAGGCAGACGATTCTCTGGGACGTCGAAGCAGTCCCTTATCCATTAAGGTTCTTCGATGATACCAAAGCAGTATCTCTGAAAGGCAGATAATTCTCTGGGTCGTCAAAGCAGTCCCTTATCCATTAATGTTCCTCGATGATACCAAAGCAGTATCTCTTAAAGGCAGACGATTCTCTGGGACGTCGAAGCAGTCCCTTATCCATTAAGGTTCTTCGATGATACCAAAGCAGTATCTCTGAAAGGCAGACGATTCTCTGGGACGTCGAAGCAGTCCCTTATCCATTAAGGTTCTTCGATGATACCAAAGCAGTATCTCTGAAAGGAAGACGATTCGCTGGATCGTCGAAGCAGTCCGTTATCCATTAAGGTTCCTCGATGATACCAAAGCAGTATCTCTGAAAGGCAGACGATTCTCTGGGTCGTCGAAGTAGTCCCTTATCCATTAAGGTTCCTCGATGATACCAAAGCAGTATCTCTGAAAGGCAGACGATTCTCTGGGTCGTCGAAGCAGTCCCTTATCCATTAAGGTTCCTCGATGATACCAAAGCAGTATCTCTGAAAGGCAGACGATTCTCTGGGACGTCGAAGCAGTCCCTTATCCATTAAGGTTCTTCGATGATACCAAAGCAGTATCTCTGAAAGGCAGACGATTCTCTGGGTCGTCGAAGCAGTCCCTTATCCATTAAGGTTCCTCGATGATACCAAAGCAGTATCTCTTAAAGGCAGACGATTCTCTGGGACGTCGAAGCAGTCCCTTATCCATTAAGGTTCTTCGATGATACCAAAGCAGTATCTATGAAAGGCAGACGATTTTCTGGGACGTCGAAGCAGTCCCTTATCCTTTAAGGTTCTTCGATGATACCAAAGCAGTATCTCTGAAAGGAAGATGATTCTCTGGGTCGTCGAAGCAGTCCCTTATCCATTAAGGTTCCTCGATGATACCAAAGCAGTATCTCTGAAAGGCAGACGATTCTCTGGGTCGTCGAAGCAGTCCCTTATCCATTAAGGTTCCTCGATGAAACCAAAGCAGTATCTCTAAAAGGCAGACGATTCTCTGGGTCGTCGAAGCAGTCCGTTATCCATTAAGGTTCCTCGATGATACCAAAGCAGTATCTCTAAAAGGCAGGCGATTCTCTGTGTCGTCGAAGCAGTCCCTTGTCCATTAAGGTTCCTCGATGATACCAAAGAATTATCTCTGAAAGGCAGACAATTCTCTGGGTCGTCGAAGCAGTCCCTTATCCATAAAGGTTCCTTGATGATACCAAAGCAGTATCTCTGAAAGGCAGACGATTCTCTGGGTCGTCGAAGCAGTCCCTTATCCATTAAGGTTCCTCGATGATACCAAAGCAGTATCTCTGAAAGGCAGACGATTCTCTGGGACGTCGAAGCAGTCCCTTATGCATTAAGGTTCTTCGATGATACCAAAGCAGTATCTCTGAAAGGCAGACGATTCTCTGGGTCGTCGAAGCAGTCCCTTATCCATTAAGGTTCCTCGATGATACCAAAGCAGTATCTCTGAAAGGCAGACGATTCTCTGGGTCGTCATAGCAGTCCCTTATCCATTAAGGTTCCTCGATGATACCAAAGCAGTATCTCTGAAAGGCAGACGATTCTCTGGGTCGTCGAAGCAGTCCCTTGACCATTAAGGTTCCTCGATGATACCAAAGCAGTATCTCTGAAAGGCAGACGATTCTCTGGGTCGTCGAAGTAGTCCCTTATCCATTAAGGTTCCTCGATGATACCAAAGCAGTATCTCTGAAAGGTAGACGATTCTCTGGGTCGCCGAAGCAGACCCTTATCCATTAAGGTTCCTCGATGATACCAAAGCAGTATCTCTGAAAGGCAGACGATTCTCTGGGTCGTCGAAGCAGTCCCTTATCCATTAAGGTTCCTCGATGATACCAAAGCAGTATCTCTGAAAGGCAGACGATTCTCTGGGACGTCGAAGCAGTCCCTTATCCATTAAGGTTCTTCGATGATACCAAAGCAGTATCTCTGAAAGGCAGATAATTCTCTGGGTCATCAAAGCAGTCCCTTATCCATTAAGGTTCCTCGATGATACCAAAGCAGTATCTCTTAAAGGCAGACGATTCTCTGGGACGTCGAAGCAGTCCCTTATCCATTAAGGTTCTTCGATGATACCAAAGCAGTATCTCTGAAAGGCAGACGATTCTCTGGGACGTCGAAGCAGTCCCTTATCCATTAAGGTTCTTCGATGATACCAAAGCAGTATCTCTGAAAGGAAGACGATTCTCTGGATCGTCGAAGCAGTCCCTTATCCATTAAGGTTCCTCGATGATACCAAAGCAGTATCTCTGAAAGGCAGACGATTCTCTGGGTCGTCGAAGTAGTCCCTTATCCATTAAGGTTCCTCGATGATACCAAAGCAGTATCTCTGAAAGGCAGACGATTCTCTGGGTCGTCGAAGCAGTCCCTTATCCATTAAGGTTCCTCGATGATACCAAAGCAGTATCTCTGAAAGGCAGACGATTCTCTAGGACGTCGAAGCAGTCCCTTATCCATTAAGGTTCTTCGATGATACCAAAGCAGTATCTCTGAAAGGCAGACGATTCTCTGGGTCGTCGAAGCAGTCCCTTATCCATTAAGGTTCCTCGATGATACCAAAGCAGTATCTCTTAAAGGCAGACGATTCTCTGGGACGTCGAAGCAGTCCCTTATCCATTAAGGTTCTTCGATGATACCAAAGCAGTATCTATGAAAGGCAGACGATTCTCTGGGACGTCGAAGCAGTCCCTTATCCATTAAGGTTCTTCGATGATACCAAAGAAGTATCTCTGAAAGGAAGACGATTCTCTGGGTCTTCGAAGCAGTCCCTTATCCATTAAGGTTCCTCGATGATACCAAAGCAGTATCTCTGAAAGGCAGACGATTCTCTGGGTCGTCGAAGTAGTCACTTATCCATTAAGGTTCCTCGATGAAACCAAAGCAGTATCTCTAAAAGGCAGATGATTCTCTGGGTCGTCGAAGCAGTCCGTTATCCATTAAGGTTCCTCGATGATACCAAAGCAGTATCTCTAAAAGGCAGACGATTCTCTGCGTCGTCGAAGCAGTCCCTTGTCCATTAAGGTTCCTCGATGATACCAAAGAATTATCTCTGAAAGGCAGACAATTCTCTGGGTCGTCGAAGCAGTCCCTTATCCATTAAGGTTCCTCGATGATACCAAAGCAGTATCTCTTAAAGGCAGACGATTCTCTGGGACGTCGAAGCAGTCCCTTATCCATTAAGGTTCTTCGATGATACCAAAGCAGTATCTCTGAAAGGCAGACGATTCTCTGGGACGTCGAAGCAGTCCCTTATCCATTAAGGTTCTTCGATGATACCAAAGCAGTATCTCTGAAAGGAAGACGATTCTCTGGGTCGTCGAAGCAGTCCCTTATCCATTAAGGTTCCTCGATGATACCAAAGCAGTATCTCTGAAATGTAGACGATTCTCTGGGTCGTCGAAGCAGTCCCTTATCCATTAAGGTTCCCTGATGATACCAAAGCAGTATCTCTGAAAGGCAGACGATTCTCTGGGTCGTCGAAGTAGTCCCTTATCCATTAAGGTTCCTCGATGATACCAAAGCAGTATCTCTGAAAGGCAGACGATTCTCTGGGACGTCGAAGCAGTCCCTTATGCATTAAGGTTCTTCGATGATACCAAAGCAGTATCTCTGAAAGGCAGACGATTCTCTGGGTCGTCGAAGCAGTCCCTTATCCATTAAGGTTCCTCGATGATACCAAAGCAGTATCTCTGAAAGGCAGACGATTCTCTGGGTCGTCATAGCAGTCCCTTATCCATTAAGGTTCCTCGATGATACCAAAGAAGTATCTCTGAAAGGCAGACGATTCTCTGGGTCGTCGAAGCAGTCCCTTGACCATTAAGGTTCCTCGATGATACCAAAGCAGTATCTCTGAAAGGCAGACGATTCTCTGGGTCGTCGAAGTAGTCCCTTATCCATTAAGGTTCCTCGATGATACCAAAGCAGTATCTCTGAAAGGTAGACGATTCTCTGGGTCGCCGAAGCAGACCCTTATCCATTAAGGTTCCTCGATGATACCAAAGCAGTATCTCTGAAAGGCAGACGATTCTCTGGGTCGTCATAGCAGTCCCTTATCCATTAAGGTTCCTCGATGATACCAAAGCAGTATCTCTGAAAGGCAGACGATTCTCTGGGTCGTTGAAGCAGTCCCTTGACCATTAAGGTTCCTCGATGATACCAAAGCAGTATCTCTGAAAGGCAGACGATTCTCTGGGTCGTCGAAGTAGTCCCTTATCCATTAAGGTTCCTCGATGATACCAAAGCAGTATCTCTGAAAGGTAGACGATTCTCTGGGTCGCCGAAGCAGACCCTTATCCATTAAGGTTCCTCGATGATACCAAAGCAGTATCTCTGAAAGGCAGACGATTCTCTGGGTCGTCGAAGCAGTCCCTTATCCATTAAGGTTCCTCGATGATACCAAAACAGTATCTCTGAAAGGCAGACGATTCTCTGGGACATCGAAGCAGTCCCTTATCCATTAAGGTTCTTCGATGATACCAAAGCAGTATCTCTGAAAGGCAGATAATTCTCTGGGTCGTCAAAGCAGTCCCTTATCCATTAAGGTTCCTCGATGATACCAAAGCAGTATCTCTTAAAGGCAGACGATTCTCTGGGACGTCGAAGCAGTCCCTTATCCATTAAGGTTCTTCGATGATACCAAAGCAGTATCTCTGAAAGGCAGACGATTCTCTGGGACGTCGAAGCAGTCCCTTATCCATTAAGGTTCTTCGATGATACCAAAGCAGTATCTCTGAAAGGAAGACGATTCTCTGGATCGTCGAAGCAGTCCCTTATCCATTAAGGTTCTTCGATGATACCAAAGCAGTATCTATGAAAGGCAGACGATTCTCTGGGTCGTCGAAGTAGTCCCTTATCCATTAAGGTTCCTCGATGATACCAAAGCAGTATCTCTAAAAGGCAGATGATTCTCTGGGTCGTCGAAGCAGTCCGTTATCCATTAAGGTTCCTCGATGATACCAAAGCAGTATCTCTAAAAGGCAGACGATTCTCTGCGTCGTCGAAGCAGTCCCTTGTCCATTAAGGTTCCTCGATGATACCAAAGAATTATCTCTGAAAGGCAGACAATTCTCTGGGTCGTCGAAGCAGTCCCTTATCCATTAAGGTTCCTCGATGATACCAAAGCAGTATCTCTTAAAGGCAGACGATTCTCTGGGACGTCGAAGCAGTCCCTTATCCATTAAGGTTCTTCGATGATACCAAAGCAGTATCTCTGAAAGGCAGACGATTCTCTGGGACGTCGAAGCAGTCCCTTATCCATTAAGGTTCTTCGATGATACCAAAGCAGTATCTCTGAAAGGAAGACGATTCTCTGGGTCGTCGAATCAGTCCCTTATCCATTAAGGTTCCTCGATGATACCAAAGCAGTATCTCTGAAATGTAGACGATTCTCTGGGTCGTCGAAGCAGTCCCTTATCCATTAAGGTTCCTTGATGATACCAAAGCAGTATCTCTGAAAGGCAGACGATTCTCTGGGTCGTCGAAGCAGTCCCTTATCCATTAAGGTTCCTCGATGATACCAAAGCAGTATCTCTGAAAGGCAGACGATTCTCTGGGTCGTCGAAGCAGTCCCTTATCCATTAAGGTTCTTCGATGATACCAAAGCAGTATCTATGAAAGGCAGACGATTCTCTGGGTCGTCGAAGTAGTCCCTTATCCATTAAGGTTCCTCGATGATACCAAAGCAGTATCTCTGAAAGGCAGACGATTCTCTGGGTCGTCGAAGCAGTCCCTTATCCATTAAGGTTCCTCGATGATACCAAAGCAGTATCTCTGAAAGGCAGACGATTCTCTAGGACGTCGAAGCAGTCCCTTATCCATTAAGGTTCTTCGATGATACCAAAGCAGTATCTCTGAAAGGCAGACGATTCTCTGGGACGTCGAAGCAGTCCCTTATCCATTAAGGTTCTTCGATGATACCAAAGCAGTATCTCTGAAAGGAAGACGATTCTCTGGATCGTCGAAGCAGTCCCTTATCCATTAAGGTTCTTCGATGATACCAAAGCAGTATCTATGAAAGGCAGACGATTCTCTGGGTCGTCGAAGTAGTCCCTTATCCATTAAGGTTCCTCGATGATACCAAAGCAGTATCTCTAAAAGGCAGATGATTCTCTGGGTCGTCGAAGCAGTCCGTTATCCATTAAGGTTCCTCGATGATACCAAAGCAGTATCTCTTAAAGGCAGACGATTCTCTGGGACGTCGAAGCAGTCCCTTATCCATTAAGGTTCTTCGATGATACCAAAGCAGTATCTCTGAAAGGCAGACGATTCTCTGGGTCGTCGAAGTAGTCCCTTATCCATTAAGGTTCCTCGATGATACCAAAGCAGTATCTCTGAAAGGCAGACGATTCTCTGGGTCGTCGAAGCAGTCCCTTATCCATTAAGGTTCCTCGATGATACCAAAGCAGTATCTCTGAAAGGCAGACGATTCTCTAGGACGTCGAAGCAGTCCCTTATCCATTAAGGTTCTTCGATGATACCAAAGCAGTATCTCTGAAAGGCAGACGATTCTCTGGGTCGTCGAAGCAGTCCCTTATCCATTAAGGTTCCTCGATAATACCAAAGCAGTATCTCTTAAAGGCAGACGATTCTCTGGGACGTCGAAGCAGTCCCTTATCCATTAAGGTTCTTCGATGATACCAAAGCAGTATCTCTGAAAGGCAGACGATTCTCTGGGACGTCGAAGCAGTCCCTTATCCATTAAGGTTCTTCGATGATACCAAAGCAGTATCTCTGAAAGGAAGACGATTCTCTGGATCGTCGAAGCAGTCCCTTATCCATTAAGGTTCTTCGATGATACCAAAGCAGTATCTATGAAAGGCAGACGATTCTCTGGGTCGTCGAAGTAGTCCCTTATCCATTAAGGTTCCTCGATGATACCAAAGCAGTATCTCTAAAAGGCAGATGATTCTCTGGGTCGTCGAAGCAGTCCGTTATCCATTAAGGTTCCTCGATGATACCAAAGCAGTATCTCTTAAAGGCAGACGATTCTCTGGGACGTCGAAGCAGTCCCTTATTCATTAAGGTTCTTCGATGATACCAAAGCAGTATCTCTGAAAGGCAGACGATTCTCTGGGTCGTCGAAGTAGTCCCTTATCCATTAAGGTTCCTCGATGATACCAAAGCAGTATCTCTGAAAGGCAGACGATTCTCTGGGTCGTCGAAGCAGTCCCTTATCCATTAAGGTTCCTCGATGATACCAAAGCAGTATCTCTGAAAGGCAGACGATTCTCTAGGACGTCGAAGCAGTCCCTTATCCATTAAGGTTCTTCGATGATACCAAAGCAGTATCTTTGAAAGGCAGACGATTCTCTGGGTCGTCGAAGCAGTCCCTTATCCATTAAGGTTCCTCGATGATACCAAAGCAGTATCTCTTAAAGGCAGACGATTCTCTGGGACGTCGAAGCAGTCCCTTATCCATTAAGGTTCTTCGATGATACCAAAGCAGTATCTATGAAAGGCAGACGATTCTCTGGGACGTCGAAGCAGTCCCTTATCCATTAAGGTTCTTCGATGATACCAAAGCAGTATCTCTGAAAGGAAGACGATTCTCTGGGTCTTCGAAGCAGTCCCTTATCCATTAAGGTTCCTCGATGATACCAAAGCAGTATCTCTGAAAGGCAGACGATTCTCTGGGTCGTCGAAGTAGTCACTTATCCATTAAGGTTCCTCGATGAAACCAAAGCAGTATCTCTAAAAGGCAGATGATTCTCTGGGTCGTCGAAGCAGTCCGTTATCCATTAAGGTTCCTCGATGATACCAAAGCAGTATCTCTAAAAGGCAGACGATTCTCTGCGTCGTCGAAGCAGTCCCTTGTCCATTAAGGTTCCTCGATGATACCAAAGAATTATCTCTGAAAGGCAGACAATTCTCTGGGTCGTCGAAGCAGTCCCTTATCCATTAAGGTTCCTCGATGATACCAAAGCAGTATCTCTTAAAGGCAGACGATTCTCTGGGACGTCGAAGCAGTCCCTTATCCATTAAGGTTCTTCGATGATACCAAAGCAGTATCTCTGAAAGGCAGACGATTCTCTGGGACGTCGAAGCAGTCCCTTATCCATTAAGGTTCTTCGATGATACCAAAGCAGTATCTCTGAAAGGAAGACGATTCTCTGGGTCGTCGAAGCAGTCCCTTATCCATTAAGGTTCCTCGATGATACCAAAGCAGTATCTCTGAAATGTAGACGATTCTCTGGGTCGTCGAAGCAGTCCCTTATCCATTAAGGTTCCTTGATGATACCAAAGCAGTATCTCTGAAAGGCAGACGATTCTCTGGGTCGTCGAAGCAGTCCCTTATCCATTAAGGTTCCTCGATGATACCAAAGCAGTATCTCTGAAAGGCAGACGATTCTCTGGGACGTCGAAGCAGTCCCTTATGCATTAAGGTTCTTCGATGATACCAAAGCAGTATCTCTGAAAGGCAGACGATTCTCTGGGTCGTCGAAGCAGTCCCTTATCCATTAAGGTTCCTCGATGATACCAAAGCAGTATCTCTGAAAGGCAGACGATTCTCTGGGTCGTCATAGCAGTCCCTTATCCATTAAGGTTCCTCGATGATACCAAAGCAGTATCTCTGAAAGGCAGACGATTCTCTGGGTCGTCGAAGCAGTCCCTTGACCATTAAGGTTCCTCGATGATACCAAAGCAGTATCTCTGAAAGGCAGACGATTCTCTGGGTCGTCGAAGTAGTCCCTTATCCATTAAGGTTCCTCGATGATACCAAAGCAGTATCTCTGAAAGGTAGACGATTCTCTGGGTCGCCGAAGCAGACCCTTATCCATTAAGGTTCCTCGATGATACCAAAGCAGTATCTCTGAAAGGCAGACGATTCTCTGGGTCGTCATAGCAGTCCCTTATCCATTAAGGTTCCTCGATGATACCAAAGCAGTATCTCTGAAAGGCAGACGATTCTCTGGGTCGTTGAAGCAGTCCCTTGACCATTAAGGTTCCTCGATGATACCAAAGCAGTATCTCTGAAAGGCAGACGATTCTCTGGGTCGTCGAAGTAGTCCCTTATCCATTAAGGTTCCTCGATGATACCAAAGCAGTATCTCTGAAAGGTAGACGATTCTCTGGGTCGCCGAAGCAGACCCTTATCCATTAAGGTTCCTCGATGATACCAAAGCAGTATCTCTGAAAGGCAGACGATTCTCTGGGTCGTCGAAGCAGTCCCTTATCCATTAAGGTTCCTTTATGATACCAAAACAGTATCTCTGAAAGGCAGACGATTCTCTGGGACATCGAAGCAGTCCCTTATCCATTAAGGTTCTTCGATGATACCAAAGCAGTATCTCTGAAAGGCAGATAATTCTCTGGGTCGTCAAAGCAGTCCCTTATCCATTAAGGTTCCTCGATGATACCAAAGCAGTATCTCTTAAAGGCAGACGATTCTCTGGGACGTCGAAGCAGTCCCTTATCCATTAAGGTTCTTCGATGATACCAAAGCAGTATCTCTGAAAGGCAGACGATTCTCTGGGACGTCGAAGCAGTCCCTTATCCATTAAGGTTCTTCGATGATACCAAAGCAGTATCTCTGAAAGGAAGACGATTCTCTGGATCGTCGAAGCAGTCCCTTATCCATTAAGGTTCTTCGATGATACCAAAGCAGTATCTATGAAAGGCAGACGATTCTCTGGGACGTCGAAGCAGTCCCTTATCCATTAAGGTTCCTCGATGAAACCAAAGCAGTATCTCTAAAAGGCAGACGATTCTCTGGGTCGTCGAAGCAGTCCGTTAACCATTAAGGTTCCTCGATGATACCAAAGCAGTATCTCTAAAAGGCAGACGATTCTCTGGGTCGTCGAAGCAGTCCCTTATCCATTAAGGTTCTTCGATGATACCAAAGCAGTATCTCTGAAAGGCAGACGATTCTCTGGGACGTCGAAGCAGTCCCTTATCCATTAAGGTTCTTCGATGATACCAAAGCAGTATCTCTGAAAGGCAGATAATTCTCTGGGTCGTCAAAGCAGTCCCTTATCCATTAAGGTTCCTCGATGATACCAAAGCAGTATCTCTTAAAGGCAGACGATTCTCTGGGACGTCGAAGCAGTCCCTTATCCATTAAGGTTCTTCGATGATACCAAAGCAGTATCTCTGAAAGGCAGACGATTCTCTGGGACGTCGAAGCAGTCCCTTATCCATTAAGGTTCTTCGATGATACCAAAGCAGTATCTCTGAAAGGAAGACGATTCTCTGGATCGTCGAAGTAGTCCCTTATCCATTAAGGTTCCTCGATGATACCAAAGCAGTATCTCTGAAAGGAAGACGATTCTCTGGGTCGTCGAAGCAGTCCCTTATCCATTAAGGTTCCTCGATGATACCAAAGCAGTATCTCTGAAAGGCAGACGATTCTCTGGGACGTCGAAGCAGTCCCTTATCCATTAAGGTTCTTCGATGATACCAAAGCAGTATCTCTGAAAGGCAGACGATTCTCTGGGTCGTCGAAGCAGTCCCTTATCCATTAAGGTTCCTCGATGATACCAAAGCAGTATCTCTTAAAGGCAGACGATTCTCTGGGACGTCGAAGCAGTCCCTTATCCATTAAGGTTCTTCGATGATACCAAAGCAGTATCTATGAAAGGCAGACGATTCTCTGGGACGTCGAAGCAGTCCCTTATCCATTAAGGTTCTTCAATGATACCAAAGCAGTATCTCTGAAAGGAAGACGATTCTCTAGGTCGTCGAAGCAGTCCCTTATCCATTAAGGTTCCTCGATGATACCAAAGCAGTATCTCTGAAAGGCAGACGATTCTCTGGGTCGTCGAAGCAGTCCCTTATCCATTAAGGTTCCTCGATGAAACCAAAGCAGTATCTCTAAAAGGCAGACGATTCTCTGGGTCGTCGAAGCAGTCCGTTATCCATTAAGGTTCCTCGATGATACCAAAGCAGTATCTCTAAAAGGCAGACGATTCTCTGTGTCGTCGAAGCAGTCCCTTGTCCATTAAGGTTCCTCGATGATACCAAAGAATTATCTCTGAAAGGCAGACAATTCTCTGGGTCGTCGAAGCAGTCCCTTATCCATTAAGGTTCCTCGATGATACCAAAGCAGTATCTCTTAAAGGCAGAGGATTCTCTGGGACGTCGAAGCAGTCCCTTATCCATTAAGGTTCTTCGATGATACCAAAGCAGTATCTCTGAAAGGCAGACGATTCTCTGGGACGTCGAAGCAGTC
The DNA here is from genome assembly GCA_022829125.1 of Lathyrus tuberosus. NCBI lineage: Eukaryota > Viridiplantae > Streptophyta > Magnoliopsida > Fabales > Fabaceae > Lathyrus > Lathyrus tuberosus. Next base: position 1,913,355 of record JALAZF010000101.1, on the reverse strand, counting down.
CCTTATCCATTAAGGTTCTTCGATGATACCAAAGCAGTATCTCTGAAAGGAAGACGATTCTCTGGGTCGTCGAAGCAGTCCCTTATCCATTAAGGTTCCTCGATGATACCAAAGCAGTATCTCTGAAAGGTAGACGATTCTCTGGATCGTCGAAGCAGTCCCTTATCCATTAAGGTTCCTCGATGAAACCAAAGTAGTATCTCTGAAAGGCAGACGATTCTCTGGGTCGTCGAAGCAGTCCCTTATCCATTAAGGTTCCTCGATGATACCAAAGCAGTATCTCGAAAAGGCAGACGATTCTCTGTGTCGTCGAAGCAGTCCCTTGTCCATTAAGGTTCCTCGATGATACCAAAGAATTATATCTGAAAGGCAGACAATTCTCTGGGTCGTCGAAGCAGTCCCTTATCCATTAAGGTTCCTTGATGATACCAAAGCAGTATCTCTGAAAGGCAGACGATTCTTTGGGTCGTCGAAGCAGTCCCTTATCCATTAAGGTTCCTCGATGATACCAAAGCAGTATCTCTGAAAGGCAGACGATTCTCTGGGACGTCTAAGCAGTCCCTTATGCATTAAGGTTCTTCGATGATACCAAAGCAGTATCTCTGAAAGGCAGACGATTCTCTGGGTCGTCGAAGCAGTCCCTTATCCATTAAGGTTCCTCGATGATACCAAAGCAGTATCACTTAAAGGCAGACGATTCTCTGGGATGTCGAAGCAGTCCCTTATCCATTAAGGTTCTTCGATGATACCAAAGCAGTATCTCTGAAAGGAAGACGATTCTCTGGGTCGTCGAAGCAGTCCCTTATCCATTAAGGTTCCTCGATGATACCAAAGCAGTATCTCTGAAAGGCAGATGATTCTCTGGGTCGTCGAAGCAGTCCCTTATCTATTAAGGTTCCTCGATGATACCAAAGCAGTATCTCTGAAAGGCAGACGATTCTCTGGGTCGTCGAAGCAGTCCCTTATCCATTAAGGTTCCTCGATGATACCAAAGCAGTATCTCTGAAAGGCAGACGATTCTCTGGGTCGTCATAGCACTCCCTTATCCATTAAGGTTCCTCGATGATACCAAAGCAGTATCTCTGAAAGGCAGACGATTCTCTGGGTCGTCGAAGCAGTCCCTTGACCATTAAGGTTCCTCGATGATACCAAAGCAGTATCTCTGAAAGGCAAACGATTCTCTGGGTCGTCAAAGTAGTCCCTTATCCATTAAGGTTCCTCGATGATACCAAAGCAGTATCTCTGAAAGGTAGACGATTCTCTGGGTCGCCGAAGCAGACCCTTATCCATTAAGGTTCCTCGATGATACCAAAGCAGTATCTCTGAAAGGCAGACGATTCTCTGGGTCGTCGAAGCAGTCCCTTATCCATTAAGGTTCCTCGATGATACCAAAGCAGTATCTCTGAAAGGCAGACGATTCTCTGGGACGTCGAAGCAGTCCCTTATCCATTAAGGTTCTTCGATGATACCAAAGCAGTATCTCTGAAAGGCAGATAATTCTCTGGGTCGTCAAAGCAGTCCCTTATCCATTAAGGTTCCTCGATGATACCAAAGCAGTATCTCTTAAAGGCAGACGATTCTCTGGGACGTCGAAGCAGTCCCTTATCCATTAAGGTTCTTCGATGATACCAAAGCAGTATCTCTGAAAGGCAGACGATTCTCTGGGACGTCGAAGCAGTCCCTTATCCATTAAGGTTCTTCGATGATACCAAAGCAGTATCTCTGAAAGGAAGACGATTCTCTGGATCGTCGAAGCAGTCCCTTATCCATTAAGGTTCCTCGATGATACCAAAGCAGTATCTCTGAAAGGCAGACGATTCTCTGGGTCGTCGAAGTAGTCCCTTATCCATTAAGGTTCCTCGATGATACCAAAGCAGTATCTCTGAAAGGCAGACGATTCTCTGGGTCGTCGAAGCAGTCCCTTATCCATTAAGGTTCCTCGATGATACCAAAGCAGTATCTCTGAAAGGCAGACGATTCTCTGGGACGTCGAAGCAGTCCCTTATCCATTAAGGTTCTTCGATGATACCAAAGCAGTATCTCTGAAAGGCAGACGATTCTCTGGGTCGTCGAAGCAGTCCCTTATCCATTAAGGTTCCTCGATGATACCAAAGCAGTATCTCTTAAAGGCAGACGATTCTCTGGGACGTCGAAGCAGTCCCTTATCCATTAAGGTTCTTCGATGATACCAAAGCAGTATCTATGAAAGGCAGACGATTTTCTGGGACGTCGAAGCAGTCCCTTATCCATTAAGGTTCTTCGATGATACCAAAGCAGTATCTCTGAAAGGAAGACGATTCTCTGGGTCGTCGAAGCAGTCCCTTATCCATTAAGGTTCCTCGATGATACCAAAGCAGTATCTCTGAAAGGCAGACGATTCTCTGGGTCATCGAAGCAGTCCCTTATCCATTAAGGTTCCTCGATGAAACCAAAGCAGTATCTCTAAAAGGCAGACGATTCTCTGGGTCGTCGAAGCAGTCCGTTATCCATTAAGGTTCCTCGATGATACCAAAGCAGTATCTCTAAAAGGCAGGCGATTCTCTGTGTCGTCGAAGCAGTCCCTTGTCCATTAAGGTTCCTCGATGATACCAAAGAATTATCTCTGAAAGGCAGACAATTCTCTGGGTCGTCGAAGCAGTCCCTTATCCATTAAGGTTCCTTGATGATACCAAAGCAGTATCTCTGAAAGGCAGACGATTCCCTGGGTCGTCGAAGCAGTCCCTTATCCATTAAGGTTCCTCGATGATACCAAAGCAGTATCTCTGAAAGGCAGACGATTCTCTGGGACGTCGAAGCAGTCCCTTATGCATTAAGGTTCTTCGATGATACCAAAGCAGTATCTCTGAAAGGCAGACGATTCTCTGGATCGTCGAAGCAGTCCCTTATCCATTAAGGTTCCTCGATGATACCAAAGCAGTATCTCTGAAAGGCAGACGATTCTCTGGGTCGTCGAAGTAGTCCCTTATCCATTAAGGTTCCTCGATGATACCAAAGCAGTATCTCTGAAAGGCAGACGATTCTCTGGGTCGTCGAAGCAGTCCCTTATCCATTAAGGTTCCTCGATGATACCAAAGCAGTATCTCTGAAAGGCAGACGATTCTCTGGGACGTCGAAGCAGTCCCTTATCCATTAAGGTTCTTCGATGATACCAAAGCAGTATCTCTGAAAGGCAGACGATTCTCTGGGTCGTCGAAGCAGTCCCTTATCCATTAAGGTTCCTCGATGATACCAAAGCAGTATCTCTTAAAGGCAGACGATTCTCTGGGACGTCGAAGCAGTCCCTTATCCATTAAGGTTCTTCGATGATACCAAAGCAGTATCTATGAAAGGCAGACGATTTTCTGGGACGTCGAAGCAGTCCCTTATCCATTAAGGTTCTTCGATGATACCAAAGCAGTATCTCTGAAAGGAAGACGATTCTCTGGGTCGTCGAAGCAGTCCCTTATCCATTAAGGTTCCTCGATGATACCAAAGCAGTATCTCTGAAAGGCAGACGATTCTCTGGGTCATCGAAGCAGTCCCTTATCCATTAAGGTTCCTCGATGAAACCAAAGCAGTATCTCTAAAAGGCAGACGATTCTCTGGGTCGTCGAAGCAGTCCGTTATCCATTAAGGTTCCTCGATGATACCAAAGCAGTATCTCTAAAAGGCAGGCGATTCTCTGTGTCGTCGAAGCAGTCCCTTGTCCATTAAGGTTCCTCGATGATACCAAAGAATTATCTCTGAAAGGCAGACAATTCTCTGGGTCGTCGAAGCAGTCCCTTATCCATTAAGGTTCCTTGATGATACCAAAGCAGTATCTCTGAAAGGCAGACGATTCTCTGGGTCGTCGAAGCAGTCCCTTATCCATTAAGGTTCCTCGATGATACCAAAGCAGTATCTCTGAAAGGCAGACGATTCTCTGGGACGTCGAAGCAGTCCCTTATGCATTAAGGTTCTTCGATGATACCAAAGCAGTATCTCTGAAAGGCAGACGATTCTCTGGGTCGTCGAAGCAGTCCCTTATCCATTAAGGTTCCTCGATGATACCAAAGCAGTATCTCTGAAAGGCAGACGATTCTCTGGGTCGTCATAGCACTCCCTTATCCATTAAGGTTCCTCGATGATACCAAAGCAGTATCTCTGAAAGGCAGACGATTCTCTGGGTCGTCGAAGCAGTCCCTTGACCATTAAGGTTCCTCGATGATACCAAAGCAGTATCTCTGAAAGGCAAACGATTCTCTGGGTCGTCAAAGTAGTCCCTTATCCATTAAGGTTCCTCGATGATACCAAAGCAGTATCTCTGAAAGGTAGACGATTCTCTGGGTCGCCGAAGCAGACCCTTATCCATTAAGGTTCCTCGATGATACCAAAGCAGTATCTCTGAAAGGCAGACGATTCTCTGGGTCGTCGAAGCAGTCCCTTATCCATTAAGGTTCCTCGATGATACCAAAGCAGTATCTCTGAAAGGCAGACGATTCTCTGGGACGTCGAAGCAGTCCCTTATCCATTAAGGTTCTTCGATGATACCAAAGCAGTATCTCTGAAAGGCAGATAATTCTCTGGGTCGTCAAAGCAGTCCCTTATCCATTAAGGTTCCTCGATGATACCAAAGCAGTATCTCTTAAAGGCAGACGATTCTCTGGGACGTCGAAGCAGTCCCTTATCCATTAAGGTTCTTCGATGATACCAAAGCAGTATCTCTGAAAGGCAGACGATTCTCTGGGACGTCGAAGCAGTCCCTTATCCATTAAGGTTCTTCGATGATACCAAAGCAGTATCTCTGAAAGGAAGACGATTCTCTGGATCGTCGAAGCAGTCCCTTATCCATTAAGGTTCCTCGATGATACCAAAGCAGTATCTCTGAAAGGCAGACGATTCTCTGGGTCGTCGAAGTAGTCCCTTATCCATTAAGGTTCCTCGATGATACCAAAGCAGTATCTCTGAAAGGCAGACGATTCTCTGGGTCGTCGAAGCAGTCCCTTATCCATTAAGGTTCCTCGATGATACCAAAGCAGTATCTCTGAAAGGCAGACGATTCTCTGGGACGTCGAAGCAGTCCCTTATCCATTAAGGTTCTTCGATGATACCAAAGCAGTATCTCTGAAAGGCAGACGATTCTCTGGGTCGTCGAAGCAGTCCCTTATCCATTAAGGTTCCTCGATGATACCAAAGCAGTATCTCTTAAAGGCAGACGATTCTCTGGGACGTCGAAGCAGTCCCTTATCCATTAAGGTTCTTCGATGATACCAAAGCAGTATCTATGAAAGGCAGACGATTTTCTGGGACGTCGAAGCAGTCCCTTATCCATTAAGGTTCTTCGATGATACCAAAGCAGTATCTCTGAAAGGAAGACGATTCTCTGGGTCGTCGAAGCAGTCCCTTATCCATTAAGGTTCCTCGATGATACCAAAGCAGTATCTCTGAAAGGCAGACGATTCTCTGGGTCATCGAAGCAGTCCCTTATCCATTAAGGTTCCTCGATGAAACCAAAGCAGTATCTCTAAAAGGCAGACGATTCTCTGGGTCGTCGAAGCAGTCCGTTATCCATTAAGGTTCCTCGATGATACCAAAGCAGTATCTCTAAAAGGCAGGCGATTCTCTGTGTCGTCGAAGCAGTCCCTTGTCCATTAAGGTTCCTCGATGATACCAAAGAATTATCTCTGAAAGGCAGACAATTCTCTGGGTCGTCGAAGCAGTCCCTTATCCATTAAGGTTCCTTGATGATACCAAAGCAGTATCTCTGAAAGGCAGACGATTCTCTGGGTCGTCGAAGCAGTCCCTTATCCATTAAGGTTCCTCGATGATACCAAAGCAGTATCTCTGAAAGGCAGACGATTCTCTGGGACGTCGAAGCAGTCCCTTATGCATTAAGGTTCTTCGATGATACCAAAGCAGTATCTCTGAAAGGCAGACGATTCTCTGGGTCGTCGAAGCAGTCCCTTATCCATTAAGGTTCCTCGATGATACCAAAGCAGTATCTCTGAAAGGCAGACGATTCTCTGGGTCGTCATAGCAGTCCCTTATCCATTAAGGTTCCTCGATGATAACAAAGCAGTATCTCTGAAAGGCAGACGATTCTCTGGGTCGTCGAAGCAGTCCCTTGACCATTAAGGTTCCTCGATGATACCAAAGCAGTATCTCTGAAAGGCAGACGATTCTCTGGGTCGTCGAAGTAGTCCCTTATCCATTAAGGTTCCTCGATGATACCAAAGCAGTATCTCTGAAAGGTAGACGATTCTCTGGGTCGCCGAAGCAGACCCTTATCCATTAAGGTTCCTCGATGATACCAAAGCAGTATCTCTGAAAGGCAGACGATTCTCTGGGACGTCGAAGCAGTCCCTTATGCATTAAGGTTCTTCGATGATACCAAAGCAGTATCTCTGAAAGGAAGACGATTCTCTGGGTCGTCGAAGCAGTCCCTTATCCATTAAGGTTCCTCGATGATACCAAAGCAGTATCTCTGAAAGGCAGACGATTCTCTGGGTCGTCATAGCAGTCCCTTATCCATTAAGGTTCCTCGATGATAACAAAGCAGTATCTCTGAAAGGCAGACGATTCTCTGGGTCGTCGAAGCAGTCCCTTGACCATTAAGGTTCCTCGATGATACCAAAGCAGTATCTCTGAAAGGCAGACGATTCTCTGGGTCGTCGAAGTAGTCCCTTATCCATTAAGGTTCCTCGATGATACCAAAGCAGTATCTCTGAAAGGTAGACGATTCTCTGGGTCGCCGAAGCAGACCCTTATCCATTAAGGTTCCTCGATGATACCAAAGCAGTATCTCTGAAAGGCAGACGATTCTCTGGGTCGTCGAAGCAGTCCCTTATCCATTAAGGTTCCTCGATGATACCAAAGCAGTATCTCTGAAAGGCAGACGATTCTCTGGGACGTCGAAGCAGTCCCTTATCCATTAAGGTTCCTCGATGATACCAAAGCAGTATCTCTGAAAGGCAGACGATTCTCTGGGACGTCGAAGCAGTCCCTTATGCATTAAGGTTCTTCGATGATACCAAAGCAGTATCTCTGAAAGGCAGACGATTCTCTGGGTCGTCGAAGCAGTCCCTTATCCATTAAGGTTCCTCGATGATACCAAAGCAGTATCTCTGAAAGGCAGACGATTCTGTGGGTCGTCGAAGCAGTCCCTTATCCATTAAGGTTCCTCGATGATACCAAAGCAGTATCTCTGAAAGGCAGACGATTCTCTGGGACGTCGAAGCAGTCCCTTATGCATTAAGGTTCTTCGATGATACCAAAGCAGTATCTCTGAAAGGCAGACGATTCTCTGGGTCGTCGAAGCAGTCCCTTATCCATTAAGGTTCCTCGATGATACCAAAGCAGTATCTCTGAAAGGCAGACGATTCTCTGGGTCGTCATAGCAGTCCCTTATCCATTAAGGTTCCTCGATGATACCAAAGCAGTATCTCTAAAAGGCAGGCGATTCTCTGTGTCGTCGAAGCAGTCCCTTGTCCATTAAGGTTCCTCGATGATACCAAAGAATTATCTCTGAAAGGCAGACAATTCTCTGGGTCGTCGAAGCAGTCCCTTATCCATTAAGGTTCCTTGATGATACCAAAGCAGTATCTCTGAAAGGCAGACGATTCTCTGGGTCGTCGAAGCAGTCCCTTATCCATTAAGGTTCCTCGATGATACCAAAGCAGTATCTCTGAAAGGCAGACGATTCTCTGGGACGTCGAAGCAGTCCCTTATGCATTAAGGTTCTTCGATGATACCAAAGCAGTATCTCTGAAAGGCAGACGATTCTCTGGGTCGTCGAAGCAGTCCCTTATCCATTAAGGTTCCTCGATGATACCAAAGCAGTATCTCTGAAAGGCAGACGATTCTCTGGGTCGTCATAGCAGTCCCTTATCCATTAAGGTTCCTCGATGATAACAAAGCAGTATCTCTGAAAGGCAGACGATTCTCTGGGTCGTCGAAGCAGTCCCTTGACCATTAAGGTTCCTCGATGATACCAAAGCAGTATCTCTGAAAGGCAGACGATTCTCTGGGTCGTCGAAGTAGTCCCTTATCCATTAAGGTTCCTCGATGATACCAAAGCAGTATCTCTGAAAGGTAGACGATTCTCTGGGTCGCCGAAGCAGACCCTTATCCATTAAGGTTCCTCGATGATACCAAAGCAGTATCTCTGAAAGGCAGACGATTCTCTGGGTCGTCGAAGCAGTCCCTTATCCATTAAGGTTCCTCGATGATACCAAAGCAGTATCTCTGAAAGGCAGACGATTCTCTGGGACGTCGAAGCAGTCCCTTATCCATTAAGGTTCTTCGATGATACTAAAGCAGTATCTCTGAAAGGCAGATAATTCTCTGGGTCGTCAAAGCAGTCCCTTATCCATTAAGGTTCCTCGATGATACCAAAGCAGTATCTCTTAAAGGCAGACGATTCTCTGGGACGTCGAAGCAGTCCCTTATCCATTAAGGTTCTTCGATGATACCAAAGCAGTATCTTTGAAAGGCAGACGATTCTCTGGGACGTCGAAGCAGTCCCTTATCCATTAAGGTTCTTCGATGATACCAAAGCAGTATCTCTGAAAGGAAGACGATTCTCTGGATCGTCGAAGCAGTCCCTTATCCATTAAGGTTCCTCGATGATACCAAAGCAGTATCTCTGAAAGGCAGATGATTCTCTGGGTCGTAGAAGTAGTCCCTTATCCATTAAGGTTCCTCGATGATACCAAAGCAGTATCTCTGAAAGGCAGACGATTCTCTGGGTCGTCGAAGCAGTCCCTTATCCATTAAGGTTCCTCGATGATACCAAAGCAGTATCTCTGAAAGGCAGACGATTCTCTGGGACGTCGAAGCAGTCCCTTATCCATTAAGGTTCTTCGATGATACCAAAGCAGTATCTCTGAAAGGCAGATAATTCTCTGGGTCGTCAAAGCAGTCCCTTATCCATTAAGGTTCCTCGATGATACCAACGCAGTATCTCTTAAAGGCAGACGATTCTCTGGGACGTCGAAGCAGTCCCTTATCCATTAAGGTTCTTCGATGATACCAAAGCAGTATCTCTGAAAGGCAGACGATTCTCTGGGACGTCGAAGCAGTCCCTTATCCATTAAGGTTCTTCGATGAGACCAAAGCAGTATCTCTGAAAGGAAGATGATTCTATGGATCGTCGAAGCAGTCCCTTATCCATTACGGTTCCTCGATGATACCAAAGCAGTATCTCTGAAAGGCAGACGATTTTCTGGGTCGTCGAAGTAGTCCCTTATCCATTAAGGTTCCTCGATGATACCAAAGCAGTATCTCTGAAAGGCAGACGATTCTCTGGGTCGTCGAAGCAGTCCCTTATCCATTAAGGTTCCTCGATGATACCAAAGCAGTATCTCTGAAAGGCAGACGATTCTCTGGGACGTCGAAGCAGTCCATTATCCATTAAGGTTCTTTGATGATACCAAAGCAGTATCTCTGAAAGGCAGACGATTCTCTGGGTCGTCGAAGCAGTCCCTTATCCATTAAGGTTCCTCGATGATACCAAAGCAGTATCTCTTAAAGGCAGACGATTCTCTGGGACGTCGAAGCAGTCCCTTATCCATTAAGGTTCTTCGATGATACCAAAGCAGTATCTATGAAAGGCAGACGATTTTCTGGGACGTCGAAGCAGTCCCTTATCCATTAAGGTTCTTCGATGATACCAAAGCAGTATCTCTGAAAGGAAGACGATTCTCTGGGTCGTCGAAGCAGTCCCTTATCCATTAAGGTTCCTCGATGATACCAAAGCAGTATCTCTGAAAGGCAGACGATTCTCTGGGTCGTCGAAGCAGTCCCTTATCCATTAAGGTTCCTCGATGAAACCAAAGCAGTATCTCTAAAAGGCAGACGATTCTCTGGGTCGTCGAAGCAGTCCGTTATCCATTAAGGTTCCTCGATGATACCAAAGCAGTATCTGTAAAAGGCAGGCGATTCTCTGTGTCGTCGAAGCAGTCCCTTGTCCATTAAGGTTCCTCGATGATACCAAAGAATTATCTCTGAAAGGCAGACAATTCTCTGGGTCGTCGAAGCAGTCCCTTATCCATTAAGGTTCCTTGATGATACCAAAGCAGTATCTCTGAAAGGCAGACGATTCTCTGGGTCGTCGAAGCAGTCCCTTATCCATTAAGGTTCCTCGATGATACCAAAGCAGTATCTCTGAAAGGCAGACGATTCTCTGGGATGTCGAAGCAGTCCCTTATGCATTAAGGTTCTTCGATGATACCAAAGCAGTATCTCTGAAAGGCAGACGATTCTCTGGGTCGTCGAAGCAGTCCCTTATCCATTAAGGTTCCTCGATGATACCAAAGCAGTATCTCTGAAAGGCAGACGATTCTCTGGGTCGTCATAGCAGTCCCTTATCCATTAAGGTTCCTCGATGATACCAAAGCAGTATCTCTGAAAGGCAGACGATTCTCTGGGTCGTCGAAGCAGTCCCTTGACCATTAAGGTTCCTCGATGATACCAAAGCAAGATCTCTGAAAGGCAGACGATTCTCTGGGTCGTAGAAGTAGTCCCTTATCCATTAAGGTTCCTCGATGATACCAAAGCAGTATCTCTGAAAGGCAGACGATTCTCTGGGTCGTCGAAGCAGTCCCTTATCCATTAAGGTTCCTCGATGATACCAAAGCAGTATCTCTGAAAGGCAGACGATTCTCTGGGACGTCGAAGCAGTCCCTTATCCATTAAGGTTCTTCGATGATACCAAAGCAGTATCTCTGAAAGGCAGATTATTCTCTGGGTCGTCAAAGCAGTCCCTTATCCATTAAGGTTCCTCGATGATACCAAAGCAGTATCTCTTAAAGGCAGACGATTCTCTGGGACGTCGAAGCAGTCCCTTATCCATTAAGGTTCTTCGATGATACCAAAGCAGTATCTCTGAAAGGCAGACGATTCTCTGGGACGTCGAAGCAGTCCCTTATCCATTAAGGTTCTTCGATGATACCAAAGCAGTATCTCTGAAAGGAAGACGATTCTCTGGATCGTCGAAGCAGTCCCTTATCCATTAAGGTTCATCGATGATACCAAAGCAGTATCTCTGAAAGGCAGACGATTCTCTGGGTCGTCGAAGTAGTCCCTTATCCATTAAGGTTCCTCGATGATACCAAAGCAGTATCTCTGAAAGGCAGACGATTCTCTGGGTCGTCGAAGCAGTCCCTTATCCATTAAGGTTCCTCGATGATACCAAAGCAGTATCTCTGAAAGGCAGACGATTCTCTGGGACGTCGAAGCAGTCCCTTATCCATTAAGGTTCTTCGATGATACCAAAGCAGTATCTCTGAAAGGCAGACGATTCTCTAGGTCGTTGAAGCAGTCCCTTATCCATTAAGGTTCCTCGATGATACCAAAGCAGTATCTCTTAAAGGCAGACGATTCTCTGGGACGTCGAAGCAGTCCCTTATCCATTAAGGTTCTTCGATGATACCAAAGCAGTATCTATGAAAGGCAGACGATTTTCTGGGACGTCGAAGCAGTCCCTTATCCATTAAGGTTCTTCGATGATACCAAAGCAGTATCTCTGAAAGGAAGACGATTCTTTGGGTCGTCGAAGCAGTCCCTTATCCATTAAGGTTCCTCGATGATACCAAAGCAGTATCTCTGAAAGGCAGACGATTCTCTGGGTCGTCGAAGCAGTCCCTTATCCATTAGGGTTCCTCGATGAAACCAAAGCAGTATCTCTAAAAGGCAGACGATTCTCTGGGTCGTCGAAGCAGTCCGTTATCCATTAAGGTTCCCCGATGATACCAAAGCAGTATTTCTAAAAGGCAGGCGATTCTCTGTGTCGTCGAAGCAGTCCCTTGTCCATTAAGGTTCCTCGATGATACCAAAGAATTATCTCTGAAAGGCAGACAATTCTCTGGGTCGTCGAAGTAGTCCCTTATCCATTAAGGTTCCTTGATGATACCAAAGCAGTATCTCTGAAAGGCAGATGATTCTCTGGGTCGTCGAAGCAGTCCCTTATCCATTAAGGTTCCTCGATGATACCAAAGCAGTATCTCTGAAAGGCAGACGATTCTCTGGGACGTCGAAGCAGTCCCTTATGCATTAAGGTTCATCGATGATACCAAAGCAGTATCTCTGAAAGGCAGACGATTCTCTGGGTCGTCGAAGCAGTCCCTTATCCATTAAGGTTCCTCGATGATACCAAAGCAGTATCTCTGAAAGGCAGACGATTCTCTGGGTCGTCATAGCAGTCCCTTATCCATTAAGGTTCCTCGATGATACCAAAGCAGTATCTCTGAAAGGCAGACGATTCTCTGGGTCGTCGAAGCAGTCCCTTGACCATTAAGGTTCCTCGATGATACCAAAGCAAGATCTCTGAAAGGCAGACGATTCTCTGGGTCGTAGAAGTAGTCCCTTATCCATTAAGGTTCCTCGATGATACCAAAGCAGTATCTCTGAAAGGCAGACGATTCTCTGGGTCGTCATAGCAGTCCCTTATCCATTAAGGTTCCTCGATGATACCAAAGCAGTATCTCTGAAAGGCAGACGATTCTCTGGGTCGTCGAAGCAGTCCCTTGACCATTAAGGTTCCTCGATGATACCAAAGCAAGATCTCTGAAAGGCAGACGATTCTCTGGGTCGTAGAAGTAGTCCCTTATCCATTAAGGTTCCTCGATGATACCAAAGCAGTATCTCTGAAAGGCAGACGATTCTCTGGGTCGTCGAAGCAGTCCCTTATCCATTAAGGTTCCTCGATGATACCAAAGTAGTATCTCTGAAAGGCAGACGATTCTCTGGGACGTCGAAGCAGTCCCTTATCCATTAAGGTTCTTCGATGATACCAAAGCAGTATCTCTGAAAGGCAGATTATTCTCTGGGTCGTCAAAGCAGTCCCTTATCCATTAAGGTTCCTCGATGATACCAAAGCAGTATCTCTTAAAGGCAGACGATTCTCTGGGACGTCGAAGCAGTCCCTTATCCATTAAGGTTCTTCGATGATACCAAAGCAGTATCTCTGAAAGGCAGACGATTCTCTGGGACGTCGAAGCAGTCCCTTATCCATTAAGGTTCTTCGATGATACCAAAGTAGTATCTCTGAAAGGAAGACGATTCTCTGGATCGTCGAAGCAGTCCCTTATCCATTAAGGTTCCTCGATGATACCAAAGCAGTATCTCTGAAAGGCAGACGATTCTCTGGGTCGTCGAAGCAGTCCCTTATCCATTAAGGTTCCTCGATGATACCAAAGCAGTATCTCTGAAAGGCAGACGATTCTCTGGGACGTCGAAGCAGTCCCTTATCCATTAAGGTTCTTCGATGATACCAAAGCAGTATCTCTGAAAGGCAGACGATTCTCTAGGTCGTTGAAGCAGTCCCTTATCCATTAAGGTTCCTCGATGATACCAAAGCAGTATCTCTTAAAGGCAGACGATTCTCTGGGACGTCGAAGCAGTCCCTTATCCATTAAGGTTCTTCGATGATACCAAAGCAGTATCTATGAAAGGCAGACGATTTTCTGGGACGTCGAAGCAGTCCCTTATCCATTAAGGTTCTTCGATGATACCAAAGCAGTATCTCTGAAAGGAAGACGATTCTCTGGGTCGTCGAAGCAGTCCCTTATCCATTAAGGTTCCTCGATGATACCAAAGCAGTATCTCTGAAAGGCAGACGATTCTCTGGGTCGTCGAAGCAGTCCCTTATCCATTAGGGTTCCTCGATGAAACCAAAGCAGTATCTCTAAAAGGCAGACGATTCTCTGGGTCGTCGAAGCAGTCTGTTATCCATTAAGGTTCCCCGATGATACCAAAGCAGTATCTCTAAAAGGCAGGCGATTCTCTGTGTCGTCGAAGCAGTCCCTTGTCCATTAAGGTTCCTCGATGATTCCAAAGAATTATCTCTGAAAGGCAGACAATTCTCTGGGTCGTCGAAGTAGTCCCTTATCCATTAAGGTTCCTTGATGATACCAAAGCAGTATCTCTGAAAGGCAGACGATTCTCTGGGTCGTCGAAGCAGTCCCTTATCCATTAAGGTTCCTCGATGATACCAAAGCAGTATCTCTGAAAGGCAGACGATTCTCTGGGACGTCGAAGCAGTCCCTTATGCATTAAGGTTCATCGATGATACCAAAGCAGTATCTCTGAAAGGCAGACGATTCTCTGGGTCGTCGAAGCAGTCCCTTATCCATTAAGGTTCCTCGATGATACCAAAGCAGTATCTCTGAAAGGCAGACGATTCTCTGGGTCGTCATAGCAGTCCCTTATCCATTAAGGTTCCTCGATGATACCAAAGCAGTATCTCTGAAAGGCAGACGATTCTCTGGGTCGTCGAAGCAGTCCCTTGACCATTAAGGTTCCTCGATGATACCAAAGCAGTATCTCTGAAAGGCAGACGATTCTCTGGGTCGTCGAAGTAGTCCCTTATCCATTAAGGTTCCTCGATGATACCAAAGCAGTATCTCTGAAAGGTAGACGATTCTCTGGGTCGCCGAAGCAGACCCTTATCCATTAAGGTTCCTCGATGATACCAAAGCAGTATCTCTGAAAGGCAGACGATTCTCTGGGTCGTCGAAGCAGTCCCTTATCCATTAAGGTTCCTCGATGATACCAAAGCAGTATCTCTGAAAGGCAGACGATTCTCTGGGATGTCGAAGCAGTCCCTTATCCATTAAGGTTCTTCGATGATACCAAAGCAGTATCTCTGAAAGGCAGATAATTCTCTGGGTCGTCAAAGCAGTCCCTTATCCATTAAGGTTCCTCGATGATTCCAAAGCAGTATCTCTGAAAGGAAGACGATTCTCTGGATCGTCGAAGCAGTCCCTTATCCATTAAGGTTCCTCGATGATACCAAAGCAGTATCTCTGAAAGGCAGACGATTCTCTGGGTCGTCGAAGTGGTCCCTTATCCATTAAGGTTCCTCGATGATACCAAAGCAGTATCTCTGAAAGGCAGACGATTCTCTGGGTCGTCGAAGCAGTCCCTTATCCATTAAGGTTCTTCGATGATACCAAAGCAGTATCTCTGAAAGGCAGACGATTCTCTGGGTCGTCGAAGCAGTCCCTTATCCATTAAGGTTCCTCGATGATACCAAAGCAGTATCTCTGAAAGGCAGACGATTCTCTGGGTTGTCGAAGCAGTCCCTTATCCATTAAGGTTCCTCGATGAAACCAAAGCAATATCTCTAAAAGGCAGACGATTCTCTGGGTCGTCGAAGCAATCCGTTATCCATTAAGGTTCCTCGATGATACCAAAGCAGTATCTCTAAAAGGCAGACGATTCTCTGTGTCGTCGAAGCAGTCCCTTGTCCATTAAGGTTCCTCGATGATACCAAAGAATTATCTCTGAAAGGCAGACAATTCTCTGGGTCATCGAAGCAGTCCCTTATCCATTAAGGTTCCTTGATGATACCAAAGCAGTATCTCTGAAAGGCAGACGATTCTCTGGGTCGTCGAAGCAGTCCCTTATCCATTAAGGTTCCTCGATGATACCAAAGCAGTATCTCTGAAAGGCAGACGATTCTCTGGGACGTCGAAGCAGTCCCTTATGCATTAAGGTTCTTCGATGATACCAAAGCAGTATCTCTGAAAGGCAGACGATTCTCTGGGTCGTCGAAGCAGTCCCTTATCCATTAAGGTTCCTCGATGATACCAAAGCAGTATCACTTAAAGGCAGACGATTCTCTGGGATGTCGAAGCAGTCCCTTATCCATTAAGGTTCTTCGATGATACCAAAGCAGTATCTCTGAAAGGAAGACGATTCTCTGGGTCGTCGAAGCAGTCCCTTATCCATTAAGGTTCCTCGATGATACCAAAGCAGTATCTCTGAAAGGCAGACGATTCTCTGGGTCGTCGAAGCAGTCCCTTATCTATTAAGGTTCCTCGATGATACCAAAGCAGTATCTCTGAAAGGCAGACGATTCTCTGGGTCGTCGAAGCAGTCCCTTATCCATTAAGGTTCCTCGATGATACCAAAGCAGTATCTCTGAAAGGCAGACGATTCTCTGGGTCGTCATAGCAGTCCCTTATCCATTAAGGTTCCTCGATGATACCAAAGCAGTATCTCAGAAAGGCAGACGATTCTCTGGGTCGTCGAAGCAGTCCCTTGACCATTAAGGTTCCTCGATGATACCAAGGTAGTATCTCTGAAAGGCAGACGATTCTCTGGGTCGTCGAAGCAGTCCCTTATCCATTAAGGTTCCTCGATGATACCAAAGCTGTATCTCTGAAAGGTAGACGATTCTCTGGGTCGCCGAAGCAGACCCTTATCCATTAAGGTTCCTCGATGATACCAAAGCAGTATCTCTGAAAGGCAGACGATTCTCTGGGTCGTCGAAGCAGTCCCTTATCCATTAAGGTTCCTCGATGATACCAAAGCAGTATCTCTGAAAGGCAGACGATTCTCTGGGACGTCGAAGCAGTCCCTTATCCATTAAGGTTCTTCGATGATACCAAAGCAGTATCTCTGAAAGGCAGATAATTCTCTGGGTCGTCAAAGCAGTCCCTTATCCATTAAGGTTCCTTGATGATACCAAAGCAGTATCTCTTAAAGGCAGACGATTCTCTGGGATGTCGAAGCAGTCCCTTATCCATTAAGGTTCTTCGATGATACCAAAGCAATATCTTTGAAAGGCAGACGATTCTCTGGGACGTCGAAGCAGTCCCTTATCCATTAAGGTTCTTCGATGATACCAAAGCAGTATCTCTGAAAGGAAGACGATTCTCTGGATCGTCGAAGCAGTGCCTTATCCATTAAGGTTCCTCGATGATACCAAAGCAGTATCTCTGAAAGGCAGACGATTCTCTGGGTCGTCGAAGTAGTCCCTTATCCATTAAGGTTCCTCGATGATACCAAAGCAGTATCTCTGAAAGGCAGACGATTCTCTGGGTCGTCGAAGCAGTCCCTTATCCATTAAGGTTCCTCGATGATACCAAAGCAGTATCTCTGAAAGGCAGACGATTCTCTGGGTCGTCGAAGCAGTCCCTTGTCCATTAAGGTTCCTCGATGATACCAAAGCAGTATCTCTAAAAGGCAGACGATTCTCTGGGTCGCCGAAGCAGTCCCTTATCCATTAAGGTTCCTAAATGATGCCAAAGCAGTATCTCTGAAAGGTAGACGATTCTCTGGGTCGCCGAAGCAGACCCTTATCCATTAAGGTTCCTCGATGATACCAAAGTAGTATCTCTAAAAGGCAGACGATTCTCTGGGTCGTCAAAGCAGTCCCTTATCCATTAAGGTTCCTCGATGATACCAAAGCAGTATCTCTGAAAGGCAGACGATTCTCTGGGACGTCGAAGCAGTCCCTTATCCATTAAGGTTCTTCGATGATACCAAAACAGTATCTCTGAAAGGAAGACGATTCTCTGGATCGTCGAAGCAGTCCCTTATCCATTAAGGTTCCTCGATGATACCAAAGCAGTATCTCTGAAAGGCAGACGATTCTCTGGGTCGTCGAAGCAGTCCCTTATCCATTAAGGTTCCTCGATGAAACCAAAGCAATATCTCTAAAAGGCAGACGATTCTCTGGGTCGTCGAAGCAGTCCGTTATCCATTAAGGTTCCTCGATGATACCAAAGCAGTATCTCTAAAAGGCAGACGATTCTCTGTGTCGTCGAAGCAGTCCCTTGTCCATTAAGGTTCCTCGATGATACCAAAGAATTATCTCTGAAAGGCAGACAATTCTCTGGGTCGTCGAAGCAGTCCCTTATCCATTAAGGTTCCTTGATGATACCAAAGCAGTATCTCTGAAAGGCAGACGATTCTCTGGGTCGTCGAAGCAGTCCCTTATCCATTAAGGTTCCTCGATGATACCAAAGCAGTATCTCTGAAAGGCAGACGATTCTCTGGGACGTCGAAGCAGTCCCTTATGCATTAAGGTTCTTCGATGATACCAAAGCAGTATCTCTGAAAGGCAGACGATTCTCTGGGTTGTCGAAGCAGTCCCTTATCCATTAAGGTTCCTCGATGATACTAAAGCAGTATCACTTAAAGGCAGACGATTCTCTGGGATGTCGAAGCAGTCCCTTATCCATTAAGGTTCTTCGATGATACCAAAGCAGTATCTCTGAAAGGAAGACGATTCTCTGGGTCGTCGAAGCAGTCCCTTATCCATTAAGGTTCCTCGATGATACCAAAGCAGTATCTCTGAAAGGCAGACGATTCTCTGGGTCGTCGAAGCAGTCCCTTATCTATTAAGGTTCCTCGATGATACCAAAGCAGTATCTCTGAAAGGCAGACGATTCTCTGGGTCGTCGAAGCAGTCCCTTATCCATTAAGGTTCCTCGATGATACCAAAGCAGTATCTCTGAAAGGCAGACGATTCTCTGGGTCGTCATAGCAGTCCCTTATCCATTAAGGTTCCTCGATGATACCAAAGCAGTATCTCAGAAAGGCAGACGATTCTCTGGGTCGTCGAAGCAGTCCCCTGACCATTAAGGTTCCTCGATGATACCAAGGTAGTATCTCTGAAAGGCAGACGATTCTCTGGGTCGTCGAAGCAGTCCCTTATCCATTAAGGTTCCTCGATGATACCAAAGCAGTATCTCTGAAAGGTAGACGATTCTCTGGGTCGCCGAAGCAGACCCTTATCCATTAAGGTTCCTCGATGATACCAAAGCAGTATCTCTGAAAGGCAGACGATTCTCTGGGTCGTCGAAGCAGTCCCTTATCCATTAAGGTTCCTCGATGATACCAAAGCAGTATCTCTGAAAGGCAGACGATTCTCTGGGACGTCGAAGCAGTCCCTTATCCATTAAGGTTCTTCGATGATACCAAAGCAGTATCTCTGAAAGGCAGATAATTCTCTGGGTCGTCAAAGCAGTCCCTTATCCATTAAGGTTCCTCGATGATACCAAAGCAGTATCTCTTAAAGGCAGACGATTCTCTGGGACGTCGAAGCAGTCCCTTATCCATTAAGGTTCTTCGATGATACCAAAGCAGTATCTTTGAAAGGCAGACGATTCTCTGGGACGTCGAAGCAGTCCCTTATCCATTAAGGTTCTTCGATGATACCAAAGCAGTATCTCTGAAAGGAAGACGATTCTCTGGATCGTCGAAGCAGTCCCTTATCCATTAAGGTTCCTCGATGATACCAAAGCAGTATCTCTGAAAGGCAGACGATTCTCTGGGTCGTCGAAGTAGTCCCTTATCCATTAAGGTTCCTCGATGATACCAAAGAAGTATCTCTGAAAGGCAGACGATTCTCTGGGTCGTCGAAGCAGTCCCTTATCCATTAAGGTTCCTCGATGATACCAAAGCAGTATCTCTGAAAGGCAGACGATTCTCTGGGTCGTCGAAGTAGTCCCTTATCCATTAAGGTTCCTCGATGATACCAAAGCAGTATCTCTGAAAGGCAGACGATTCTCTGGGTCGTCGAAGCAGTCCCTTATCCATTAAGGTTCCTCGATGATACCAAAGCAGTATCTCTGAAAGGCAGACGATTCTCTGGGTCGTCGAAGCAGTCCCTTGTCCATTAAGGTTCCTCGATGATACCAAAGCAGTATCTCTAAAAGGCAGACGATTCTCTGGGTCGCCGAAGCAGTCCCTTATCCATTAAGGTTCCTAAATGATGCCAAAGCAGTATCTCTGAAAGGTAGACGATTCTCTGGGTCGCCGAAGCAGACCCTTATCCATTAAGGTTCCTCGATGATACCAAAGTAGTATCTCTAAAAGGCAGACGATTCTCTGGGTCGTCAAAGCAGTCCCTTATCCATTAAGGTTCCTCGATGATACCAAAGCAGTATCTCTGAAAGGCAGACGATTCTCTGGGACGTCGAAGCAGTCCCTTATCCATTAAGGTTCTTCGATGATACCAAAACAGTATCTCTGAAAGGAAGACGATTCTCTGGATCGTCGAAGCAGTCCCTTATCCATTAAGGTTCCTCGATGATACCAAAGCAGTATCTCTGAAAGGCAGACGATTCTCTGGGTCGTCGAAGCAGTCCCTTATCCATTAAGGTTCCTCGATGAAACCAAAGCAATATCTCTAAAAGGCAGACGATTCTCTGGGTCGTCGAAGCAGTCCGTTATCCATTAAGGTTCCTCGATGATACCAAAGCAGTATCTCTAAAAGGCAGACGATTCTCTGTGTCGTCGAAGCAGTCCCTTGTCCATTAAGGTTCCTCGATGATACCAAAGAATTATCTCTGAAAGGCAGACAATTCTCTGGGTCGTCGAAGCAGTCCCTTATCCATTAAGGTTCCTTGATGATACCAAAGCAGTATCTCTGAAAGGCAGACGATTCTCTGGGTCGTCGAAGCAGTCCCTTATCCATTAAGGTTCCTCGATGATACCAAAGCAGTATCTCTGAAAGGCAGACGATTCTCTGGGACGTCGAAGCAGTCCCTTATGCATTAAGGTTCCTCGATGATACCAAAGCAGTATCTCTGAAAGGCAGACGATTCTCTGGGTTGTCGAAGCAGTCCCTTATCCATTAAGGTTCCTCGATGATACTAAAGCAGTATCACTTAAAGGCAGACGATTCTCTGGGATGTCGAAGCAGTCCCTTATCCATTAAGGTTCTTCGATGATACCAAAGCAGTATCTCTGAAAGGAAGACGATTCTCTGGGTCGTCGAAGCAGTCCCTTATCCATTAAGGTTCCTCGATGATACCAAAGCAGTATCTCTGAAAGGCAGACGATTCTCTGGGTCGTCGAAGCAGTCCCTTATCTATTAAGGTTCCTCGATGATACCAAAGCAGTATCTCTGAAAGGCAGACGATTCTCTGGGTCGTCGAAGCAGTCCCTTATCCATTAAGGTTCCTCGATGATACCAAAGCAGTATCTCTGAAAGGCAGACGATTCTCTGGGTCGTCATAGCAGTCCCTTATCCATTAAGGTTCCTCGATGATACCAAAGCAGTATCTCAGAAAGGCAGACGATTCTCTGGGTCGTCGAAGCAGTCCCCTGACCATTAAGGTTCCTCGATGATACCAAGGTAGTATCTCTGAAAGGCAGACGATTCTCTGGGTCGTCGAAGCAGTCCCTTATCCATTAAGGTTCCTCGATGATACCAAAGCAGTATCTCTGAAAGGTAGACGATTCTCTGGGTCGCCGAAGCAGACCCTTATCCATTAAGGTTCCTCGATGATACCAAAGCAGTATCTCTGAAAGGCAGACGATTCTCTGGGTCGTCGAAGCAGTCCCTTATCCATTAAGGTTCCTCGATGATACCAAAGCAGTATCTCTGAAAGGCAGACGATTCTCTGGGACGTCGAAGCAGTCCCTTATCCATTAAGGTTCTTCGATGATACCAAAGCAGTATCTCTGAAAGGCAGATAATTCTCTGGGTCGTCAAAGCAGTCCCTTATCCATTAAGGTTCCTCGATGATACCAAAGCAGTATCTCTTAAAGGCAGACGATTCTCTGGGACGTCGAAGCAGTCCCTTATCCATTAAGGTTCTTCGATGATACCAAAGCAGTATCTTTGAAAGGCAGACGATTCTCTGGGACGTCGAAGCAGTCCCTTATCCATTAAGGTTCTTCGATGATACCAAAGCAGTATCTCTGAAAGGAAGACGATTCTCTGGATCGTCGAAGCAGTCCCTTATCCATTAAGGTTCCTCGATGATACCAAAGCAGTATCTCTGAAAGGCAGACGATTCTCTGGGTCGTCGAAGTAGTCCCTTATCCATTAAGGTTCCTCGATGATACCAAAGAAGTATCTCTGAAAGGCAGACGATTCTCTGGGTCGTCGAAGCAGTCCCTTATCCATTAAGGTTCCTCGATGATACCAAAGCAGTATCTCTGAAAGGCAGACGATTCTCTGGGTCGTCGAAGCAGTCCCTTGTCCATTAAGGTTCCTCGATGATACCAAAGCAGTATCTCTAAAAGGCAGACGATTCTCTGGGTCGCCGAAGCAGTCCCTTATCCATTAAGGTTCCTAAATGATACCAAAGCAGTATCTCTGAAAGGTAGACGATTCTCTGGGTCGCCGAAGCAGACCCTTATCCATTAAGGTTCCTTGATGATACCAAAGTAGTATCTCTGAAAGGCAGACGATTCTCTGGGTCGTCAAAGCAGTCCCTTATCCATTAAGGTTCCTCGATGATACCAAAGCAGTATCTCTGAAAGGCAGACGATTCTCTGGGCCGTCGAAGCAGTCCCTTATCCATTAAGGTTCCATGATGATACCAAAGCAGTATCTCTGAAAGGCAGAAGATTCTCTGGGTCATCGAAGCAGTCCCTTATCCATTAAGGTTCCTCGATGATACCGAAGCAGTATCTCTGAAAGGCAGACGATTCTCTGGGTCGTCGAAGCAGTCCCTTATCCATTAAGTTTCTTCGATGATACCAAAGCAGTATCTCTGAAAGGCAGACGAATCTATGGGTCGTCGAAGCAGTCCCTTATCCATTAAGATTCCTCGATGATACCAAAGAAGTATCTCTAAAAGGCAGACGATTCTTTGGGACGTCGAAGCAGTCCCTTATCCATTAAGGTTCTTCGATGATACCAAAGCAGTATCTCTGAAAGGCAGACGATTCTCTGGGTCGTCGAAGCAGTCCCTTATCCATTAAGGTTCCTCGATGATACCAAAGCAGTATCTCTGAAAGGCAGACAATTCTCTGGGTCGTCGAAGCAGTCCCTTATCCATTAAGGTTCCTCGATGATACCAAAGCAGTATCTCTGAAAGGCAGGCGATTCTCTGGGTCGTCGAAGCAGTCCCTTATCCATTAAGGTTCCTCGATGAAACCAAAGCAGTATCTCTGAAAGGCAGACGATTCTCTGGGTCGTCGAAGCAGTCCCTTATCCATTAAGGTTCCTCGATGATACCAAAGCAGTATCTCTGAAAGGCAGACGATTCTCTGGGTCGTCGAAGCAGTCCCTTATCCATTAAGGTTCCTCGATGATACCGAAGCAGAATCTCTGAAAGGCAGACGATTCTCTGGGTCGTCGAAGCAGTCCCTTGTCCATTAAGGTTCCTCGATGATACCAAAGAATTATCTCTGAAAGGCAGACAATTCTCTGGGTCGTCGAAGCAGTCCCTTATCCATTAAGGTTCCTCGATGATACCAAAGCAGTATCTCTGAAAGGCAGACGATTCTCTGGGTCGTCGAAGCAGTCCCTTATCCATTAAGGTTCCTCGATGATACCAAAGCAGTATCTCTGAAAGGCATACGATTCTCTGGTTCGTCGAAGCAGTCCCTTATCCATTAAGGTTCCTCGATGATACCAAAGCAGTATCTCTGAAAGGTAGACGATTCTCTGGGTCGTCGAAGCAGTCCCTTATCCATTAAGGTTCCTCGATGATACCAAAGCAGTATCTCTGAAAGGTAGACGATTCTCTGGGTCGTCGAAGCAGTCCCTTATCCATTAAGGTTCCTCGATGATACCAAAGCAGTATCTCTGAAAGGAAGACGATTCTCTGGGTCGTCGAAGCAGTCCCTTATCCATTAAGGTTCCTTGATGATACCAAAGCAGTATCTCTGAAAGGTAGATGATTCTCTGTGTCGTCGAAGCAGTCCCTTATCCATTAAGTTTCTTCGATGATACCAAAGCAGTATCTCTGAAAGTCCGACGAATCTCTGGGTCATCGAAGTAGTCCCTTATCCATTAAGATTTCTCGATGATAAAAAAGCAGTATCTCTGAAAGGCAGATGATTCTCTGGGTCGTCGAAGCAGTCCCTTATCCATTAAGGTTCTTCGATGATACCAAAGCAGTATCTCTGAAAGGAAGACGATTCTCTGGGTCGTCGAAGCAGTCCCTTATCCATTAAGGTTCCTCGATGATACCAAAGCAGTATCTCTGAAAGGCAGAGGATTCTCTGGGTCGTCGAAGC
Source organism: Lathyrus tuberosus (assembly GCA_022829125.1). Lineage (NCBI taxonomy): Eukaryota > Viridiplantae > Streptophyta > Magnoliopsida > Fabales > Fabaceae > Lathyrus > Lathyrus tuberosus. The sequence continues at coordinate 1,889,679 of JALAZF010000101.1, read as the reverse complement.
AGTCCCTTATCCATTAAGGTTCCTCGATGATACCAAAGCAGTATCTCTGAAAGGCAGATGATTCTCTAGGACGTCGAAGCAGTCCCTTATCCATTAAGGTTCTTCGATGATACCAAAGCAGTATCTCTGAAAGGCAGATAATTCTCTGGGTCGTCGAAGCAGTCCCTTATCCATTAAGGTTCCTCGATGATACCAAAGCAGTATCTCTTAAAGGCTGACGATTCTCTGGGACGTCGAAGCAGTCCCTTATCCATTAAGTTTCTTCGATGATACCAAAGCAGTATCTCTGAAAGGCAGACGAATCTATGGGTCGTCGAAGCAGTCCCTTATCCATTAAGATTCCTCGATGATACCAAAGAAGTATCTCTAAAAGGCAGACGATTCTTTGGGACGTCGAAGCAGTCCCTTATCCATTAAGGTTCTTCGATGATACCAAAGCAGTATCTCTGAAAGGCAGACGATTCTCTGGGTCGTCGAAGCAGTCCCTTATCCATTAAGGTTCCTCGATGATACCAAAGCAGTATCTCTGAAAGGCAGACAATTCTCTGGGTCGTCGAAGCAGTCCCTTATCCATTAAGGTTCCTCGATGATACCAAAGCAGTATCTCTGAAAGGCAGGCGATTCTCTGGGTCGTCGAAGCAGTCCCTTATCCATTAAGGTTCCTCGATGAAACCAAAGCAGTATCTCTGAAAGGCAGACGATTCTCTGGGTCGTCGAAGCAGTCCCTTATCCATTAAGGTTCCTCGATGATACCAAAGCAGTATCTCTGAAAGGCAGACGATTCTCTGGGTCGTCGAAGCAGTCCCTTATCCATTAAGGTTCCTCGATGATACCGAAGCAGAATCTCTGAAAGGCAGACGATTCTCTGGGTCGTCGAAGCAGTCCCTTGTCCATTAAGGTTCCTCGATGATACCAAAGAATTATCTCTGAAAGGCAGACAATTCTCTGGGTCGTCGAAGCAGTCCCTTATCCATTAAGGTTCCTCGATGATACCAAAGCAGTATCTCTGAAAGGCAGACGATTCTCTGGGTCGTCGAAGCAGTCCCTTATCCATTAAGGTTCCTTGATGATACCAAAGCAGTATCTCTGAAAGGCAGACGATTCTCTAGGTCGTCGAAGCAGTCCCTTATCCATTAAGGTTCCTCGATGATACCAAAGCAGTATCTCTGAAAGGTACACGATTCTCTGGGTCGTCGAAGCAGTCCCTTATCCATTAAGGTTCCTCGATGATACCAAAGCAGTATCTCTGAAAGGAAGACGATTCTCTGGGTTGTCGAAGCAGTCCCTTATCCATTAAGGTTCCTCGATGATACCAAAGCAGTATCTCTGAAAGGCAGACGATTCTCTGGGTCGTCGAAGCAGTCCCTTATCCATTAAGGTTCCTCGATGATACCGAAGCAGTATCTCTGAAAGGCAGACGATTCTCTGGGTCGTCGAAGCAGTCCCTTGTCCATTAAGGTTCCTCGATGATACCAAAGAATTATCTCTGAAAGGCTGACCATTCTCTGGGTCGTCGAAGCAGTCCCTTATCCATTAAGGTTCCTCGATGATACCAAAGCAGTATCTCTGAAAGGCATACGATTCTCTGGTTCGTCGAAGCAGTCCCTTATCCATTAAGGTTCCTCGATGATACCAAAGCAGTATCTCTGAAAGGTAGACGATTCTCTGGGTCGTCGAAGCAGTCCCTTATCCATTAAGGTTCCTCGATGATACCAAAGCAGTATCTCTGAAAGGTAGACGATTCTCTGGGTCGTCGAAGCAGTCCCTTATCCATTAAGGTTCCTCGATGATACCAAAGCAGTATCTCTGAAAGGAAGACGATTCTCTGGGTCGTCGAAGCAGTCCCTTATCCATTAAGGTTCCTTGATGATACCAAAGCAGTATCTCTGAAAGGTAGATGATTCTCTGTGTCGTCGAAGCAGTCCCTTATCCATTAAGTTTCTTCGATGATACCAAAGCAGTATCTCTGAAAGTCCGACGAATCTCTGGGTCATCGAAGTAGTCCCTTATCCATTAAGATTTCTCGATGATAAAAAAGCAGTATCTCTGAAAGGCAGATGATTCTCTGGGTCGTCGAAGCAGTCCCTTATCCATTAAGGTTCTTCGATGATACCAAAGCAGTATCTCTGAAAGGAAGACGATTCTCTGGGTCGTCGAAGCAGTCCCTTATCCATTAAGGTTCCTCGATGATACCAAAGCAGTATCTCTGAAAGGCAGAGGATTCTCTGGGTCGTCGAAGCAGTCCCTTATCCATTAAGGTTCCTCGATGATACCAAAGCAGTATCTCTGAAAGGCAGATGATTCTCTAGGACGTCGAAGCAGTCCCTTATCCATTAAGGTTCTTCGATGATACCAAAGCAGTATCTCTGAAAGGCAGATAATTCTCTGGGTCGTCGAAGCAGTCCCTTATCCATTAAGGTTCCTCGATGATACCAAAGCAGTATCTCTTAAAGGCTGACGATTCTCTGGGACGTCGAAGCAGTCCCTTATCCATTAAGGTTCTTCGATGATACCAAAGCAGTATCTCTGAAAGGCAGACGATTCTCTGGGACGTCGAAGCAGTCCCTTATCCATTAAGGTTCTTCGATGATACCAAAGCAGTATCTCTGAAAGGAAGATGATTCTCTGGGTCGTCGAAGCAGTCCCTTATCCATTAAGGTTCCTCGATGATACCAAAGCAGTATCTCTGAAAGGCAGACGATTCTCTGGGTCGTCGAAGCAGTCCCTTATCCATTAAGGCTCCTCGATGATACCAAAGCAGTATCTCTGAAAGGCAGACGATTCTCTGGGTCGTCGAAGCAGTCCCTTATCCATTAAGGTTCCTCGATGATACCAAAGCAGTATCTCTGAAAGGCAGACGATTCTCTGGGTCGTCAAAGCAGTCCCTTATCCATTAAGGTTCCTCGATGATACCAAAGCAGTATCTCTGAAAGGCAGACGATTCTCTGGGTCGTCGAAGCAGTCCCTTATCCATTAAGGTTCCTCGATGATACCAAAGCAGTATCTCTGAAAGGCAGACGATTCTCTGGGTCGTCGAAGCAGTCCCTTATCCATTAAGGTTCCTCGATGATACCAAAGCAGTATCTCTGAAAGGCGGACGATTCTCTGGGTCGTCAAAGCAGTCGCTTATCCATTAAGGTTCCTCGATGATACCAAAGCAGTATCTCTGAAAGACAGATGATTCTCTGGGTCGTCGAAGCAGTCCCTTATCCATTAAGGTTCCTCGATGATACCAAAGCAGTATCTCTTAAAGGCTGACGATTCTCTGGGACGTCGAAGCAGTCCCTTATCCATTAAGGTTCTTCGATGATACCAAAGCAGTATCTCTGAAAGGCAGACGATTCTCTGGGACGTCGAAGCAGTCCCTTATCCATTAAGGTTCTTCGATGATACCAAAGCAGTATCTCTGAAAGGAAGATGATTCTCTGGGTCGTCGAAGCAGTCCCTTATCCATTAAGGTTCCTCGATGATACCAAAGCAGTATCTCTGAAAGGCAGACGATTCTCTGGGTCGTCGAAGCAGTCCCTTATCCATTAAGGTTCCTCGATGATACCAAAGCAGTATCTCTGAAAGGCAGACGATTCTCTGGGTCGTCGAAGCAGTCCCTTATCCATTAAGGTTCCTCGATGATACCAAAGCAGTATCTCTGAAAGGCAGACGATTCTCTGGGTCGTCAAAGCAGTCCCTTATCCATTAAGGTTCCTCGATGATACCAAAGCAGTATCTCTGAAAGGCAGACGATTCTCTGGGTCGTCGAAGCAGTCCCTTATCCATTAAGGTTCCTCGATGATACCAAAGCAGTATCTCTGAAAGGAAGACGATTCTCTGGGTCGTCGAAGCAGTCCCTTATCCATTAAGGTTCCTCGATGATACCAAAGCAGTATCTCTGAAAGGCGGACGATTCTCTGGGTCGTCAAAGCAGTCGCTTATCCATTAAGGTTCCTCGATGATACCAAAGCAGTATCTCTGAAAGACAGATGATTCTCTGGGTCGTCGAAGCAGTCCCTTGTCCATTAAGGTTCCTCGATGATACCAAAGCAGTATCTCTGAAAGGCAGACGATTCTCTGGGTCGTCGAAGCAGTCCCTTATCCATTAAGGTTCCTTGATGATACCAAAGCAGTATCTCTGAAAGGTAGATGATTCTCTGTGTCGTCGAAGCAGTCCCTTATCCATTAAGTTTCTTCGATGATACCAAAGCAGTATCTCTGAAAGTCAGACGAATCTCTGGGTCATCGAAGTAGTCCCTTATCCATTAAGATTTCTCGATGATAAAAAAGCAGTATCTCTGAAAGGCAGATGATTCTCTGGGTCGTCGAAGCAGTCCCTTATCCATTAAGGTTCTTCGATGATACCAAAGCAGTATCTCTGAAAGGAAGACGATTCTCTGGGTCGTCGAAGCAGTCCCTTATCCATTAAGGTTCCTCGATGATACCAAAGCAGTATCTCTGAAAGGAAGACGATTCTCTGGGTCGTCGAAGCAGTTCCTTATCCATTAAGGTTCCTCGATGATACCAAAGCAGTATCTCTGAAAGGCAGATGATTCTCTGGGACGTCGAAGCAGTCCCTTATCCATTAAGGTTCTTCGATGATACCAAAGCAGTATCTCTGAAAGGCAGATAATTCTCTGGGTCGTCGAAGCAGTCCCTTATCCATTAAGGTTCCTCGATGATACGAAAGCAGTATCTCTTAAAGGCAGACGATTCTCTGGGACGTCGAAGCAGTCCCTTATCCATTAAGGTTCTTCGATGATACCAAAGCAGTATCTCTGAAAGGCAGACGATTCTCTGGGACGTCGAAGCAGTCCCTTATCCATTAAGGTTCTTCGATGATACCAAAGCAGTATCTCTGAAAGGAAGACGATTCTCTGGGTCGTCGAAGCAGTCCCTTATCCATTAAGGTTCCTCGATGATACCAAAGCAGTATCTCTGAAAGGCAGACGATTCTCTGGGTCGTCGAAGCAGTCCCTTATCCATTAAGGTTCCTCGATGATACCAAAGCAGTATCTCTGAAAGGCGGACGATTCTCTGGGTCGTCAAAGCAGTCGCTTATCCATTAAGGTTCCTCGATGATACCAAAGCAGTATCTCTGAAAGACAGATGATTCTCTGGGTCGTCGAAGCAGTCCCTTATCCATTAAGGTTCCTCGATGATACCAAAGCAGTATCTCTTAAAGGCTGACGATTCTCTGGGACGTCGAAGCAGTCCCTTATCCATTAAGGTTCTTCGATGATACCAAAGCAGTATCTCTGAAAGGCAGACGATTCTCTGGGACGTCGAAGCAGTCCCTTATCCATTAAGGTTCTTCGATGATACCAAAGCAGTATCTCTGAAAGGAAGATGATTCTCTGGGTCGTCGAAGCAGTCCCTTATCCATTAAGGTTCCTCGATGATACCAAAGCAGTATCTCTGAAAGGCAGACGATTCTCTGGGTCGTCGAAGCAGTCCCTTATCCATTAAGGTTCCTCGATGATACCAAAGCAGTATCTCTGAAAGGCAGACGATTCTCTGGGTCGTCGAAGCAGTCCCTTATCCATTAAGGTTCCTCGATGATACCAAAGCAGTATCTCTGAAAGGCAGACGATTCTCTGGGTCGTCAAAGCAGTCCCTTATCCATTAAGGTTCCTCGATGATACCAAAGCAGTATCTCTGAAAGGCAGACGATTCTCTGGGTCGTCGAAGCAGTCCCTTATCCATTAAGGTTCCTCGATGATACCAAAGCAGTATCTCTGAAAGGAAGACGATTCTCTGGGTCGTCGAAGCAGTCCCTTATCCATTAAGGTTCCTCGATGATACCAAAGCAGTATCTCTGAAAGGCGGACGATTCTCTGGGTCGTCAAAGCAGTCGCTTATCCATTAAGGTTCCTCGATGATACCAAAGCAGTATCTCTGAAAGACAGATGATTCTCTGGGTCGTCGAAGCAGTCCCTTGTCCATTAAGGTTCCTCGATGATACCAAAGCAGTATCTCTGAAAGGCAGACGATTCTCTGGGTCGTCGAAGCAGTCCCTTATCCATTAAGGTTCCTTGATGATACCAAAGCAGTATCTCTGAAAGGTAGATGATTCTCTGTGTCGTCGAAGCAGTCCCTTATCCATTAAGTTTCTTCGATGATACCAAAGCAGTATCTCTGAAAGTCAGACGAATCTCTGGGTCATCGAAGTAGTCCCTTATCCATTAAGATTTCTCGATGATAAAAAAGCAGTATCTCTGAAAGGCAGATGATTCTCTGGGTCGTCGAAGCAGTCCCTTATCCATTAAGGTTCTTCGATGATACCAAAGCAATATCTCTGAAAGGAAGACGATTCTCTGGGTCGTCGAAGCAGTCCCTTATCCATTAAGGTTCCTCGATGATACCAAAGCAGTATCTCTGAAAGGAAGACGATTCTCTGGGTCGTCGAAGCAGTTCCTTATCCATTAAGGTTCCTCGATGATACCAAAGCAGTATCTCTGAAAGGCAGATGATTCTCTGGGACGTCGAAGCAGTCCCTTATCCATTAAGGTTCTTCGATGATACCAAAGCAGTATCTCTGAAAGGCAGATAATTCTCTGGGTCGTCGAAGCAGTCCCTTATCCATTAAGGTTCCTCGATGATACGAAAGCAGTATCTCTTAAAGGCAGACGATTCTCTGGGACGTCGAAGCAGTCCCTTATCCATTAAGGTTCTTCGATGATACCAAAGCAGTATCTCTGAAAGGCAGACGATTCTCTGGGACGTCGAAGCAGTCCCTTATCCATTAAGGTTCTTCGATGATACCAAAGCAGTATCTCTGAAAGGAAGACGATTCTCTGGGTCGTCGAAGCAGTCCCTTATCCATTAAGGTTCCTCGATGATACCAAAGCAGTATCTCTGAAAGGCAGACGATTCTCTGGGTCGTCGAAGCAGTCCCTTATCCATTAAGGTTCCTCGATGATACCAAAGCAGTATCTCTGAAAGGCAGACGATTCTCTGGGTCGTCGAAGCAGTCCCTTATCCATTAAGGTTCCTCGATGATACCAAAGCAGGATCTCTGAAAGGAAGACGATTCTCTGGGTCGTCGAAGCAGTCCCTTATCCATTAAGGTTCCTCGATGATACCAAAGCAGTATCTCTGAAAGGCAGACGATTCTCTGGGTCGTCGAAGCAGTCCCTTATCCATTAAGGTTCCTCGATGATACCAAAGCAGTATCTCTGAAAGGCAGACGATTCTCTGGGTTGTCAAAGCAGTCCCTTATCCATTAAGGTTCCTCGATGATACCAAAGCAGTATCTCTGAAAGGCAGACGATTCTCTGGGTCGTCGAAGCAGTCCCTTATCCATTAAGGTTCCTCGATGATACCAAAGCAGTATCTCTGAAAGGCAGACGATTCTCTGGGTCGTCGAAGCAGTCCCTTATCCATTAAGGTTCCTCGATGATACCAAAGCAGTATCTCTGAAAGGCAGACGATTCTCTGGGTCGTCAAAGCAGTCGCTTATCCATTAAGGTTCCTCGATGATACCAAAGCAGTATCTCTGAAAGGCAGATGATTCTCTGGGTCGTCGAAGCAGTCCCTTGTCCATTAAGGTTCCTCGATGATACCAAAGCAGTATCTCTGAAAGGCAGACGATTCTCTGGGTCGCCGAAGCAGTCCCTTATCCATTAAGGTTCCTCGATGATACCAAAGCAGTATCTCTGAAAGGCAGACGATTCTCTGGGTCGTCGAAGCAGTCCCTTATCCATTAAGGTTCCTCGATGATACCAAAGCAGTATCTCTGAAAGGCGGACGATTCTCTGGGTCGTCAAAGCAGTCGCTTATCCATTAAGGTTCCTCGATGATACCAAAGCAGTATCTCTGAAAGACAGATGATTCTCTGGGTCGTCGAAGCAGTCCCTTGTCCATTAAGGTTCCTCGATGATACCAAAGCAGTATCTCTGAAAGGCAGACGATTCTCTGGGTCGTCGAAGCAGTCCCTTATCCATTAAGGTTCCTTGATGATACCAAAGCAGTATCTCTGAAAGGTAGATGATTCTCTGTGTCGTCGAAGCAGTCCCTTATCCATTAAGTTTCTTCGATGATACCAAAGCAGTATCTCTGAAAGTCAGACGAATCTCTGGGTCATCGAAGTAGTCCCTTATCCATTAAGATTTCTCGATGATAAAAAAGCAGTATCTCTGAAAGGCAGATGATTCTCTGGGTCGTCGAAGCAGTCCCTTATCCATTAAGGTTCTTCGATGATACCAAAGCAGTATCTCTGAAAGGAAGACGATTCTCTGGGTCGTCGAAGCAGTCCCTTATCCATTAAGGTTCCTCGATGATACCAAAGCAGTATCTCTGAAAGGAAGACGATTCTCTGGGTCGTCGAAGCAGTTCCTTATCCATTAAGGTTCCTCGATGATACCAAAGCAATATCTCTGAAAGGCAGATGATTCTCTGGGACGTCGAAGCAGTCCCTTATCCATTAAGGTTCTTCGATGATACCAAAGCAGTATCTCTGAAAGGCAGATAATTCTCTGGGTCGTCGAAGCAGTCCCTTATCCATTAAGGTTCCTCGATGATACCAAAGCAGTATCTCTTAAAGGCAGACGATTCTCTGGGACGTCGAAGCAGTCCCTTATCCATTAAGGTTCTTCGATGATACCAAAGCAGTATCTCTGAAAGGCAGACGATTCTCTGGGACGTCGAAGCAGTCCCTTATCCATTAAGGTTCTTCGATGATACCAAAGCAGTATCTCTGAAAGGAAGACGATTCTCTGGGTCGTCGAAGCAGTCCCTTATCCATTAAGGTTCCTCGATGATACCAAAGCAGTATCTCTGAAAGGCAGACGATTCTCTGGGTCGTCGAAGCAGTCCCTTATCCATTAAGGTTCCTCGATGATACCAAAGCAGTATCTCTTAAAGGCAGACGATTCTCTGGGACGTCGAAGCAGTCCCTTATCCATTAAGGTTCTTCGATGATACCAAAGCAGTATCTCTGAAAGGCAGACGATTCTCTGGGACGTCGAAGCAGTCCCTTATCCATTAAGGTTCTTCGATGATACCAAAGCAGTATCTCTGAAAGGAAGACGATTCTCTGGGTCGTCGAAGCAGTCCCTTATCCATTAAGGTTCCTCGATGATACCAAAGCAGTATCTCTGAAAGGCAGACGATTCTCTGGGTCGTCGAAGCAGTCCCTTATCCATTAAGGTTCCTCGATGATACCAAAGCAGTATCTCTGAAAGGCAGACGATTCTCTGGGTCGTCGAAGCAGTCCCTTATCCATTAAGGTTCCTCGATGATACCAAAGCAGGATCTCTGAAAGGAAGACGATTCTCTGGGTCGTCGAAGCAGTCCCTTATCCATTAAGGTTCCTCGATGATACCAAAGCAGTATCTCTGAAAGGCAGACGATTCTCTGGGTCGTCGAAGCAGTCCCTTATCCATTAAGGTTCCTCGATGATACCAAAGCAGTATCTCTGAAAGGCAGACGATTCTCTGGGTTGTCAAAGCAGTCCCTTATCCATTAAGGTTCCTCGATGATACCAAAGCAGTATCTCTGAAAGGCAGACGATTCTCTGGGTCGTCGAAGCAGTCCCTTATCCATTAAGGTTCCTCGATGATACCAAAGCAGTATCTCTGAAAGGCAGACGATTCTCTGGGTCGTCGAAGCAGTCCCTTATCCATTAAGGTTCCTCGATGATACCAAAGCAGTATCTCTGAAAGGCAGACGATTCTCTGGGTCGTCAAAGCAGTCGCTTATCCATTAAGGTTCCTCGATGATACCAAAGCAGTATCTCTGAAAGGCAGATGATTCTCTGGGTCGTCGAAGCAGTCCCTTGTCCATTAAGGTTCCTCGATGATACCAAAGCAGTATCTCTGAAAGGCAGACGATTCTCTGGGTCGCCGAAGCAGTCCCTTATCCATTAAGGTTCCTCGATGATACCAAAGCAGTATCTCTGAAAGGCAGACGATTCTCTGGGTCGTCGAAGCAGTCCCTTATCCATTAAGGTTCCTCGATGATACCAAAGCAGTATCTCTGAAAGGCGGACGATTCTCTGGGTCGTCAAAGCAGTCGCTTATCCATTAAGGTTCCTCGATGATACCAAAGCAGTATCTCTGAAAGACAGATGATTCTCTGGGTCGTCGAAGCAGTCCCTTGTCCATTAAGGTTCCTCGATGATACCAAAGCAGTATCTCTGAAAGGCAGACGATTCTCTGGGTCGTCGAAGCAGTCCCTTATCCATTAAGGTTCCTTGATGATACCAAAGCAGTATCTCTGAAAGGTAGATGATTCTCTGTGTCGTCGAAGCAGTCCCTTATCCATTAAGTTTCTTCGATGATACCAAAGCAGTATCTCTGAAAGTCAGACGAATCTCTGGGTCATCGAAGTAGTCCCTTATCCATTAAGATTTCTCGATGATAAAAAAGCAGTATCTCTGAAAGGCAGATGATTCTCTGGGTCGTCGAAGCAGTCCCTTATCCATTAAGGTTCTTCGATGATACCAAAGCAGTATCTCTGAAAGGAAGACGATTCTCTGGGTCGTCGAAGCAGTCCCTTATCCATTAAGGTTCCTCGATGATACCAAAGCAGTATCTCTGAAAGGAAGACGATTCTCTGGGTCGTCGAAGCAGTTCCTTATCCATTAAGGTTCCTCGATGATACCAAAGCAATATCTCTGAAAGGCAGATGATTCTCTGGGACGTCGAAGCAGTCCCTTATCCATTAAGGTTCTTCGATGATACCAAAGCAGTATCTCTGAAAGGCAGATAATTCTCTGGGTCGTCGAAGCAGTCCCTTATCCATTAAGGTTCCTCGATGATACCAAAGCAGTATCTCTTAAAGGCAGACGATTCTCTGGGACGTCGAAGCAGTCCCTTATCCATTAAGGTTCTTCGATGATACCAAAGCAGTATCTCTGAAAGGCAGACGATTCTCTGGGACGTCGAAGCAGTCCCTTATCCATTAAGGTTCTTCGATGATACCAAAGCAGTATCTCTGAAAGGAAGACGATTCTCTGGGTCGTCGAAGCAGTCCCTTATCCATTAAGGTTCCTCGATGATACCAAAGCAGTATCTCTGAAAGGCAGACGATTCTCTGGGTCGTCGAAGCAGTCCCTTATCCATTAAGGTTCCTCGATGATACCAAAGCAGTATCTCTGAAAGGCAGACGATTCTCTGGGTCGTCGAAGCAGTCCCTTATCCATTAAGGTTCCTCGATGATACCAAAGCAGGATCTCTGAAAGGAAGACGATTCTCTGGGTCGTCGAAGCAGTCCCTTATCCATTAAGGTTCCTCGATGATACCAAAGCAGTATCTCTGAAAGGCAGACGATTCTCTGGGTCGTCGAAGCAGTCCCTTATCCATTAAGGTTCCTCGATGATACCAAAGCAGTATCTCTGAAAGGCAGACGATTCTCTGGGTTGTCAAAGCAGTCCCTTATCCATTAAGGTTCCTCGATGATACCAAAGCAGTATCTCTGAAAGGCAGACGATTCTCTGGGTCGTCGAAGCAGTCCCTTATCCATTAAGGTTCCTCGATGATACCAAAGCAGTATCTCTGAAAGGCAGACGATTCTCTGGGTCGTCGAAGCAGTCCCTTATCCATTAAGGTTCCTCGATGATACCAAAGCAGTATCTCTGAAAGGCAGACGATTCTCTGGGTCGTCAAAGCAGTCGCTTATCCATTAAGGTTCCTCGATGATACCAAAGCAGTATCTCTGAAAGGCAGATGATTCTCTGGGTCGTCGAAGCAGTCCCTTGTCCATTAAGGTTCCTCGATGATACCAAAGCAGTATCTCTGAAAGGCAGACGATTCTCTGGGTCGCCGAAGCAGTCCCTTATCCATTAAGGTTCCTCGATGATACCAAAGCAGTATCTCTGAAAGGTAGACGATTCTCTGGGTCGCCGAAGCAGACCCTTATCCATTAAGGTTCCTCAATGATACCAAAGCAGTATCTCTGAAAGGCAGACGATTCTCTGGGTCGTCAAAGCAGTCCCTTATTCATTAAGGTTCCTCGATGATACCAAAGTAGTATCTCTGAAAGGCAGACGATTCTCTGGGTCGTCGAAGCAGTCCCTTATCCATTAAGGTTCCATGATGATACCAAAGCAGTATCTCTGAAAGGCAGAAGATTCTCTGGGTCATCGAAGCAGTCCCTTATCCATTAAGGTTCCTCGATGATACCAAAGCAGTATCTCTGAAAGGCAGATGATTCTCTGGGTCGTCGAAGCAGTCCCTTATCCATTAAGTTTCTTCGATGATACCAAAGCAGTATCTCTGAAAGGCAGACGAATCTCTGGGTCGTCGAAGCAGTCCCTTATCCATTAAGGTTCTTCGATGATACCAAAGCAGTATCTCTGAAAGGCAGATAATTCTCTGGGTCGTCGAAGCAGTCCCTTATCCATTAAGGTTCCTCGATGATACCAAAGCAGTATCTCTTAAAAGCAGACGATTCTCTGGGACGTCGAAGCAGTCCCTTATCCATTAAGGTTCTTCGATGATACCAAAGCAGTATCTCTGAAAGGCAGACGATTCTCTGGGACGTCGAAGCAGTCCCTTATCCATTAAGGTTCTTCGATGATACCAAAGCAGTATCTCTGAAAGGAAGACGATTCTCTGGGTCGTCGAAGCAGTCCCTTATCCATTAAGGTTCCTCGATGATACCAAAGCAGTATCTCTGAAAGGCAGACGATTCTCTGGGTCGTCGAAGCAGTCCCTTATCCATTAAGGTTCCTCGATGATACCAAAGCAGTATCTCTGAAAGGCAGACGATTCTCTGGGTCGTCAAAACAGTCCCTTATCCATTAAGGTTCCTCGATGATACCAAAGCAGTATCTCTGAAAGGCAGACGATTCTCTGGGTCGTCGAAGCAGTCCCTTATCCATTAAGGTTCCTCGATGATACCAAAGCAGTATCTCTGAAAGGCAGACGATTCTCTGGGTCGTCGAAGCAGTCCCTTATCCATTAAGGTTCCTCGATGATACCAAAGCAGTATCTCTGAAAGGCAGACGATTCTCTGGGTCGTCAAAGCAGTCGCTTATCCATTAAGGTTCCTCGATGATACCAAAGCAGTATCTCTGAAAGGCAGATGATTCTCTGGGTCGTCGAAGCAGTCCCTTGTCCATTAAGGTTCCTCGATGATACCAAAGCAGTATCTCTGAAAGGCAGACGATTCTCTGGGTCGTCGAAGCAGTCCCTTATCCATTAAGGTTCCTCGATGATACCAAAGCAGTATCTCTGAAAGGCAGACGATTCTCTGGGTCGTCGAAGCAGTCCCTTATCCATTAAGGTTCCTCGATGATACCAAAGCAGTATCTCTGAAAGGCAGACGATTCTCTGGGTCGTCGAAGCAGTCCCTTATCCATTAAGGTTCCTCGATGATACCAAAGCAGTATCTCTGAAAGGTAGACGATTCTCTGGGTCGCCGAAGCAGACCCTTATCCATTAAGGTTCCTCAATGATACCAAAGCAGTATCTCTGAAAGGCAGACGATTCTCTGGGTCGTCGAAGCAGTCCCTTATTCATTAAGGTTCCTCGATGATACCAAAGCAGTATCTCTGAAAGGCAGACGAATCTCTGGGTCGTCGAAGCAGTCCCTTATCCATTAAGGTTCCTCGATGATACCAAATCAGTATCTCTGAAAGGCAGATGATTCTCTGGGTCGTCGAAGCAGTCCCTTATCCATTAAGTTTCTTCGATGATACCAAAGCAGTATCTCTGAAAGGCAGACGAATCTCTGGGTCGTCGAAGCAGTCCCTTATCCATTAAGGTTCTTCGATGATACCAAAGCAGTATCTCTGAAAGGCAGATAATTCTCTGGGTCGTCGAAGCAGTCCCTTATCCATTAAGGTTCCTCGATGATACCAAAGCAATATCTCTTAAAGGCAGACGATTCTCTGGGATGTCGAAGCAGTCCCTTATCCATTAAGGTTCTTCGATGATACCAAAGCAGTATCTCTGAAAGGCAGACGATTCTCTGGGACGTCGAAGCAGTCCCTTATCCATTAAGGTTCTTCGATGATACCAAAGCAGTATCTCTGAAAGGAAGACGATTCTCTGGGTCGTCGAAGCAGTCCCTTATCCATTAAGGTTCCTCGATGATACCAAAGCAGTATCTCTGAGAGGCAGACGATTCTCTGGGTCGTCGAAGCAGTCCCTTATCCATTAAGGTTCCTCGATGATACCAAAGCAGTATCTCTGAAAGGCAGACGATTCTCTGGGTCGTCGAAGCAGTCCCTTATCCATTAAGGTTCCTCGATGATACCAAAGCAGTATCTCTGAAAGGCAGACGATTCTCTGGGTCGTCAAAGCAGTCCCTTATCCATTAAGGTTCCTCGATGATACCAAAGCAGTATCTCTGAAAGGCAGACGATTCTCTGGGTCGTCGAAGCAGTCCCTTATCCATTAAGGTTCCTCGATGATACCAAAGCAGTATCTCTGAAAGGCAGACGATTCTCTGGGTCGTCGAAGCAGTCCCTTATCCATTAAGGTTCCTCGATGATACCAAAGCAGTATCTCTGAAAGGTAGACGATTCTCTGGGTCGCCGAAGCAGACCCTTATCCATTAAGGTTCCTCAATGATACCAAAGCAGTATCTTTGAAAGGCAGACGATTCTCTGGGTCGTCGAAGCAGTCCCTTATTCATTAAGGTTCCTCGATGATACCAAAGCAGTATCTCTGAAAGGCAGACGAATCTCTGGGTCGTCGAAGCAGTCCCTTATCCATTAAGGTTCCTCGATGATACCAAATCAGTATCTCTGAAAGGCAGATGATTCTCTGGGTCGTCGAAGCAGTCCCTTATCCATTAAGTTTCTTCGATGATAACAAAGCAGTATCTCTGAAAGGCAGACGAATCTCTGGGTCGTCGAAGCAGTCCCTTATCCATTAAGGTTCTTCGATGATACCAAAGCAGTATCTCTGAAAGGCAGATAATTCTCTGGGTCGTCGAAGCAGTCCCTTATCCATTAAGGTTCCTCGATGATACCAAAGCAGTATCTCTTAAAGGCAGACGATTCTCTGGGATGTCGAAGCAGTCCCTTATCCATTAAGGTTCTTCGATGATACCAAAGCAGTATCTCTGAAAGGCAGACGATTCTCTGGGACGTCGAAGCAGTCCCTTATCCATTAAGGTTCTTCGATGATACCAAAGCAGTATCTCTGAAAGGAAGACGATTCTCTGGGTCGTCGAAGCAGTCCCTTATCCATTAAGGTTCCTCGATGATACCAAAGCAGTATCTCTGAGAGGCAGACGATTCTCTGGGTCGTCGAAGCAGTCCCTTATCCATTAAGGTTCCTCGATGATACCAAAGCAGTATCTCTGAAAGGCAGACGATTCTCTGGGTCGTCGAAGCAGTCCCTTATCCATTAAGGTTCCTCGATGATACCAAAGCAGTATCTCTGAAAGGCAGACGATTCTCTGGGTCGTCAAAGCAGTCCCTTATCCATTAAGGTTCCTCGATGATACCAAAGCAGTATCTCTGAAAGGCAGACGATTCTCTGGGTCGTCGAAGCAGTCCCTTAACCATTAAGGTTCCTCGATGATACCAAACCAGTATCTCTGAAAGGCAGACGAATCTCTGGGTCGTCGAAGCAGTCCCTTATCCATTAAGGTTCCTCGATGATACCAAAGCAGTATCTCTGAAAGTCAGATAATTCTCTGGGTCGTCGAAGCAGTCCCTTATCCATTAAGGTTCCTCGATGATACCAAAGCAGTATCTCTTAAAGGCAGACGATTCTCTGGGACGTCGAAGCAGTCCCTTATCCATTAAGGTTCTTCGATGATACCAAAGCAGTATCTCTGAAAGGCAGACGATTCTCTGGGACGTCGAAGCAGTCCCTTATCCATTAAGGTTCTTCGATGATACCAAAGCAGTCTCTCTGAAAGGAAGACGATTCTCTGGGTCGTCGAAGCAGTCCCTTATCCATTAAGGTTCCTCGATGATACCAAAGCAGTATCTCTAAAAGGCAGACGATTCTCTGGGTCGTCGAAGCAGTCCCTTATCCATTAAGGTTCCTCGATGATACCAAAGCAGTATCTCTGAAAGGCAGACGATTCTCTGGGTCGTCGAAGCAGTCCCTTATCCATTAAGGTTCCTCGATGATACCAAAGCAGTATCTCTGAAAGGCAGACGATTCTCTGGGTCGTCAAAGCAGTCCCTTATCCATTAAGGTTCCTCGATGATACCAAAGCAGTATCTCTGAAAGGCAGACGATTCTCTGGGTCGTCGAAGCAGTCCCTTAACCATTAAGGTTCCTCGATGATACCAAACCAGTATCTCTGAAAGGCAGACGATTCTCTGGGTCGTCGAAGCAGTCCCTTATCCATTAAGGTTCCTCGATGATACCAAAGCAGTATCTCTGAAAGGCAGACGATTCTCTGGGTCGTCAAAGCAGTCGCTTATCCATTAAGGTTCCTCGATGATACCAAAGCAGTATCTCTGAAAGGCAGATGATTCTCTGGGTCGTCAAAGCAGTCCCTTGTCCATTAAGGTTCCTCGATGATACCAAAGCAGTATCTCTGAAAGGCAGACGATTCTCTGGGTCGCCGAAGCAGTCCCTTATCCATTAAGGTTCCTCGATGATACCAAAGCAGTATCTCTGAAAGGCAGACGATTCTCTGGGTCGCCGAAGCAGACCCTTATCCATTAAGGTTCCTCAATGATACCAAAGCAGTATCTCTGAAAGGCAGACGATTCTCTGGGTCGTCAAAGCTGTCCCTTATTCATTAAGGTTCCTCGATGATACCAAAGCAGTATCTCTGAAAGGCAGACGATTCTCTGGGTCATCGAAGCAGTCCCTTATCCATTAAGGTTCCATGATGATACCAAAGCAGTATCTCTGAAAGGCATAAGATTCTCTGGGTCATCGAAGCAGTCCCTTATCCATTAAGGTTCCTCGATGATACCAAAGCAGTATCTCTGAAAGGCAGACGATTCTCTGGGTCGTCGAAGCAGTCCCTTATCCATTAAGTTTCTTCGATGATACCAAAGCAGTATCTCTGAAAGGCAGACGAATCTCTGGGTCGTCGAAGCAGTCCCTTATCCATTAAGATTCCTCGATGATACCAAAGCAGTATCTCTGAAAGGCAGACGATTCTTTGGGACGTCAAAGCAGTCCCTTATCCATTAAGGTTCTTCGATGATATTAAAGCAGTATCTCTGAAAGGCAGACGATTCTCTGGGTCGTCGAAGCAGTCCCTTATCCATTAAGGTTCCTCGATGATACCAAAGCAGTATCTCTGAAAGGCAGACGATTCTCTGGGTCGTCGAAGCAGTCCCTTATCCATTAAGGTTCCTCGATGATACCAAAGAAGTATCTCTGAAAGGCAGGCGATTCTCTGGGTCGTCGAAGCAGTCCCTTATCCATTAAGGTTCCTCGATGAAACCAAAGTAGTATCTCTGAAAGGCAGACGATTCTCTGGGTCGTCGAAGCAGTCCCTTATCCATTAAGGTTCCTCGATGATACCAAAGCAGTATCTCTGAAAGGCAGACGATTCTCTGGGTCGTCGAAGCAGTCCCTTATCCATTAAGGTTCCTCGATGATACCGAACCAGTATCTCTGAAAGGCAGACGATTCTCTGGGTCGTCGAAGCAGTCCCTTGTCCATTAAGGTTCCTCGATGATACCAAAGAATTATCTCTGAAAGGCAGACAATTCTCTGGGTCGTCGAAGCAGTCCCTTATCCATTAAGGTTCCTCGATGATACCAAAGCAGTATCTCTGAAAGGCAGACGATTCTCTGGTTCGTCGAAGCAGTCCCTTATCCATTAAGGTTCCTCGATGATACCAAAGCAGTATCTCTGAAAGGCAGACGATTCTCTGGGTCGTCGAAGCAGTCCCTTATCCATTAAGGTTCCTCGATGATACCAAAGCAGTATCTCTGAAAGGCAGACGATTCTCTGGGTCGTCAAAGCAGTCCCTTATCCATTAAGGTTCCTCGATGATACCAAAGCAGTATCTCTGAAAGGCAGACGATTCTCTGGGTCGTCGAAGCAGTCCCTTAACCATTAAGGTTCCTCGATGATACCAAACCAGTATCTCTGAAAGGCAGACGATTCTCTGGGTCGTCGAAGCAGTCCCTTATCCATTAAGGTTCCTCGATGATACCAAAGCAGTATCTCTGAAAGGCAGACGATTCTCTGGGTCGTCAAAGCAGTCGCTTATCCATTAAGGTTCCTCGATGATACCAAAGCAGTATCTCTGAAAGGCAGATGATTCTCTGGGTCGTCAAAGCAGTCCCTTGTCCATTAAGGTTCCTCGATGATACCAAAGCAGTATCTCTGAAAGGCAGACGATTCTCTGGGTCGCCGAAGCAGTCCCTTATCCATTAAGGTTCCTCGATGATACCAAAGCAGTATCTCTGAAAGGCAGACGATTCTCTGGGTCGCCGAAGCAGACCCTTATCCATTAAGGTTCCTCAATGATACCAAAGCAGTATCTCTGAAAGGCAGACGATTCTCTGGGTCGTCAAAGCTGTCCCTTATTCATTAAGGTTCCTCGATGATACCAAAGCAGTATCTCTGAAAGGCAGACGATTCTCTGGGTCATCGAAGCAGTCCCTTATCCATTAAGGTTCCATGATGATACCAAAGCAGTATCTCTGAAAGGCATAAGATTCTCTGGGTCATCGAAGCAGTCCCTTATCCATTAAGGTTCCTCGATGATACCAAAGCAGTATCTCTGAAAGGCAGACGATTCTCTGGGTCGTCGAAGCAGTCCCTTATCCATTAAGTTTCTTCGATGATACCAAAGCAGTATCTCTGAAAGGCAGACGAATCTCTGGGTCGTCGAAGCAGTCCCTTATCCATTAAGATTCCTCGATGATACCAAAGCAGTATCTCTGAAAGGCAGACGATTCTTTGGGACGTCAAAGCAGTCCCTTATCCATTAAGGTTCTTCGATGATATTAAAGCAGTATCTCTGAAAGGCAGACGATTCTCTGGGTCGTCGAAGCAGTCCCTTATCCATTAAGGTTCCTCGATGATACCAAAGCAGTATCTCTGAAAGGCAGACGATTCTCTGGGTCGTCGAAGCAGTCCCTTATCCATTAAGGTTCCTCGATGATACCAAAGAAGTATCTCTGAAAGGCAGGCGATTCTCTGGGTCGTCGAAGCAGTCCCTTATCCATTAAGGTTCCTCGATGAAACCAAAGTAGTATCTCTGAAAGGCAGACGATTCTCTGGGTCGTCGAAGCAGTCCCTTATCCATTAAGGTTCCTCGATGATACCAAAGCAGTATCTCTGAAAGGCAGACGATTCTCTGGGTCGTCGAAGCAGTCCCTTATCCATTAAGGTTCCTCGATGATACCGAACCAGTATCTCTGAAAGGCAGACGATTCTCTGGGTCGTCGAAGCAGTCCCTTGTCCATTAAGGTTCCTCGATGATACCAAAGAATTATCTCTGAAAGGCAGACAATTCTCTGGGTCGTCGAAGCAGTCCCTTATCCATTAAGGTTCCTCGATGATACCAAAGCAGTATCTCTGAAAGGCAGACGATTCTCTGGTTCGTCGAAGCAGTCCCTTATCCATTAAGGTTCCTCGATGATACCAAAGCAGTATCTCTGAAAGGTAGACGATTCTCTGGGTCGTCGAAGCAGTCCCTTATCCATTAAGGTTCCTCGATGATACCAAAGCAGTATCTCTGAAAGGTAGACGATTCTCTGGGTCGTCGAAGCAGTCCCTTATCCATTAAGGTTCCTCGATGATACCAAAGCAGTATCTCTGAAAGGCAGACGATTCTCTGGGTCGTCAAAGCAGTCCCTTGTCCATTAAGGTTCCTCGATGATACCAAAGCAGTATCTCAGAAAGGCAGACGATTCTCTGGGTCGCCGAAGCAGTCCCTTATCCATTAAGGTTCCTCGATGATACCAAAGCAGTATCTCTGAAAGGTAGACGATTCTCTGGGTCGCCGAAGCAGACCCTTATCCATTAAGGTTCCTCAATGATACCAAAGCAGTATCTCTGAAAGGCAGACGATTCTCTGGGTCGTCAAAGCAGTCCCTTATTCATTAAGGTTCCTCGATGATACCAAAGCAGTATCTCTGAAAGGCAGACGATTCTCTGGGTCGTCGAAGCAGTCCCTTATCCATTAAGGTTCCTTGATGATACCAAAGCAGTATCTCTGAAAGGCATAAGATTCTCTGGGTCATCGAAGCAGTCCCTTATCCATTAAGGTTCCTCGATGATACCAAAGAAGTATCTCTGAAAGGCAGACGATTCTCTGGGTCGTCGAAGCAGTCCCTTATCCATTAAGTTTCTTCGATGATACCAAAGCAGTATCTCTGAAAGGCAGACGAATCTCTGGGTCGTCGAAGCAGTCCCTTATCCATTAAGATTCCTCGATGATACCAAAGCAGTATCTCTGAAAGGCAGACGATTCTTTGGGACGTCAAAGCAGTCCCTTATCCATTAAGGTTCTTCGATGATATTAAAGCAGTATCTCTGAAAGGCAGACGATTCTCTGGGTCGTCGAAGCAGTCCCTTATCCATTAAGGTTCCTCGATGATACCAAAGCAGTATCTCTGAAAGGCAGACGATTCTCTGGGTCGTCGAAGCAGTCCCTTATCCATTAAGGTTCCTCGATGATACCAAAGAAGTATCTCTGAAAGGCAGGCGATTCTCTGGGTCGTCGAAGCAGTCCCTTATCCATTAAGGTTCCTCGATGAAACCAAAGCAGTATCTCTGAAAGACAGACGATTCTCTGGGTCGTCGAAGCAGTCCCTTATCCATTAAGGTTCCTCGATGATACCAAAGCAGTATCTCTGAAAGGCAGACGATTCTCTGGGTCGTCGAAGCAGTCCCTTATCCATTAAGGTTCCTCGATGATACCGAAGCAGTATCTCTGAAAGGCAGACGATTCTCTGGGTCGTCGAAGCAGTCCCTTGTCCATTAAGGTTCCTCGATGATACCAAAGAATTATCTCTGAAAGGCAGACAATTCTCTGGGTCGTCGAAGCAGTCCCTTATCCATTAAGGTTCCTCGATGATACCAAAGCAGTATCTCTGAAAGGCAGACGATTCTCTGGTTCGTCGAAGCAGTCCCTTATCCATTAAGGTTCCTCGATGATACCAAAGCAGTATCTCTGAAAGGTAGACGATTCTCTGGGTCGTCGAAGCAGTCCCTTATCCATTAAGGTTCCTCGATGATACCAAAGTAGTATCTCTGAAAGGTAGACGATTCTCTGGGTCGTCGAAGCAGTCCCTTATCCATTAAGGTTCCTCGATGATACCAAAGCAGTATCTCTGAAAGGCAGACAATTCTCTGGGTCGTCGAAGCAGTCCCTTATCCATTAAGGTTCCTCGATGATACCAAAGCAGTATCTCTGAAAGGTAGACGATTCTCTGGGTCGTCGAAGCAGTCCCTTATCCATTAAGGTTCCTCGATGATACCAAAGCAGTATCTCTGAAAGGTAGACGATTCTCTGGGTCGTCGAAGCAGTCCCTTATCCATTAAGGTTCCTCTATGATACCAAAGCAGTATCTCTGAAAGGCAGACAATTCTCTGGGTCGTCGAAGTAGTCCCTTATCCATTAAGGTTCCTTGATGATACCAAAGCAGTATCTCTGAAAGGTAGATGATTCTCTGGGTCGTCGAAGCAGTCCCTTATCCATTAAGGTTCCTCTATGATACCAAAGCAGTATCTCTGAAAGGCAGACGATTCTCTGGGTCATCGAAGCAGTCCCTTATCCATTAAGGTTCCTTGATGATACCAAAGCAGTATCTCTGAAAGGCAGACTATTCTCTGGGTCGTCGAAGCAGTCCCTTATCCATTAAGGTTCCTCGATGATACCAAAGCAGTATCTCTGAAAGGTAGATGATTCTCTGGGTCGTCGAAGCAGTCCCTTATCCATTAAGGTTCCATGATGATACCAAAGCAGTATCTCTGAAAGGCAGACGATTATCTGGGTCGTCGAAGCAGTCCCTTATCCATTAAGGTTCCTCGATAATACCAAAGCAGTATCTCTGAAAGGCAAACGATTCTCTGGGTCGTCGAAGCAGTCCCTTATCCATTAAGGTTCTTCGATGATACCAAACCAGTATCTCTGAAAGGCAGACGATTCTCTGGGTTGTCGAAGCAGTCCCTTATCCATTAAGGTTCCTCGATGATACCAAAGTAGTATATCTGAAAGGCAAACGATTCTCTGGGACGTCGAAGCAGTCCCTTATCCATTAAGGTTCCTCGATGATACCAAAGCAGTATCTCTGAAAGGCAGACGATTCTCTGGTTCGTCGAAGCAGTCCCTTATCAATTTAGGTTCCTCGATGATACCAAAGCAGTATCTCTGAAAGGTAGACGATTCACTGGGTCGTCGAAGCAGTCCCTTATCCATTAAGGTTCCTCGATGATACCAAAGCAGTATCTCTGAAAGGTAGACGATTCTCTGGGTCGTCGAAGCAGTCCCTTATCCATTAAGGTTCCTCGATGATACCAAAGCAGTATCTCTGAAAGGCAGACGATTCTCTGGGTCGTCGAAGCAGTCCCATATCCATTAAGGTTCCTCGATGATACCAAAGCAGTATCTCTGAAAGGTAGACAATTCTATGGGTCGTCGAAGCAGTCCCTTATCCATTAAGGTTCCTCGATGATACCAAAGCAGTATCTCTGAAAGGTAGACGATTCTCTGGGTCGTCGAAGTAGTCCCTTATCCATTAAGGTTCCTCTATGATACCAAAGCAGTATCTCTGAAAGGCAGACGATTCTCTGGGTCGTCGAAGCAGTCCCTTATCCATTAAGGTTCCTTGATGATACCAAAGCAGTATCTCTGAAAGGTAGATGATTCTCTGTGTCGTCGAAGCAGTCCCTTATCCATTAATTTTCTTCGATGATACCAAAGCAGTATCTATGAAAGTCAGACGAATCTCTGGGTCATCGAAGCAGTCCCTTATCCATTAAGATTCCTCGATGATAAAAATGCAGTATCTCTGAAAGGCAGATGATTCTCTGGGTCGTCGAAGCAGTCCCTTATCCATTAAGGTTCTTTGATGATACCAAAGCAGTATCTCTGAAAGGAAGACGATTCTCTGGGTCGTCGAAGCAGTCCCTTATCCATTAAGGTTCCTCGATGATACCAAAGCAGTATCTCTGAAAGGCAGACGATTCTCTGGGTCGTCGAAGCAGTCCCTTATCCATTAAGGTTCCTCGATGATACCAAAGCAGTATCTCTGAAAGGCAGACGATTCTCTGGTTCGTCGAAGCAGTCCCTTATCCATTACGGTTCCTCGATGATACCAAAGCAGTATCTCTGAAAGGTAGACGATTCTCTGGGTCGTCGAAGCAGTCCCTTGTCCATTAAGGTTTCTCGATGATACCAAAGAATTATCTCTGAAAGGCAGACAATTCTTTGGGTCGTCGAAGCAGTCCCTTATCCATTAAGGTTCCTCGATGATACCAAAGCAGTATCTCTGAAAGGCAGACGATTCTCTGGTTCGTCGAAGCAGTCCCTTATCCATTAAGGTTCCTCGATGATACCAAAGCAGTATCTCTGAAAGGTAGACGATTCTCTGGGTCGTCGAAGCAGTCCCTTATCCATTAAGGTTCCTCGATGATACCAAAGTAGTATCTCTGAAAGGTAGACGATTCTCTGGGTCGTCGAAGCAGTCCCTTATCCATTAAGGTTCCTCGATGATACCAAAGCAGTATCTCTGAAAGCCAGACGATTCTCTGGGTCGTCGAAGCAGTCCCTTATCCATTAAGGTTCCTCGATGATACCAAAGAAGTATCTCTGAAAGGTAGACGATTCTCTGGGTCGTCGAAGCAGTCCCTTATCCATTAAGGTTCCTCGATGATACCAAAGCAGTATCTCTGAAAGGTAGATGATTCTCTGGGTCTTCGAAGCAGTCCCTTATCCATTAAGGTTCCTCGATGATACCAAAGCAGTATCTCTGAAAGGCAGACGATTCTCTGGGTCGTCGAAGCAGTCCCTTATCCATTAAGGTTCCTCGATGATACCAAAGCAGTATCTCTGAAAGGCAGACGATTCTCTGGTTCGTCGAAGCAGTCCCTTATCCATTACGGTTCCTCGATGATACCAAAGCAGTATCTCTGAAAGGCAGACGATTCTCTGGGTCGTCGAAGCAGTCCCTTTTCCATTAAGGTTTCTCGATGATACCAAAGAATTATCTCTGAAAGGCAGACAATTCTTTGGGTCGTCGAAGCAGTCCCTTATCCATTAAGGTTCCTCGATGATACCAAAGCAGTATCTCTGAAAGGCAGACGATTCTCTGGGTCGTCGAAGCAGTCCCTTATCCATTAAGGTTCCTTGATGATACCAAAGCAGTATCTCTGAAAGGTAGATGATTCTCTGTGTCGTCGAAGCAGTCCCTTATCCATTAAGTTTCTTCGATGATACCAAAGCAGTATCTCTGAAAGTCAGACGATTCTCTGGGTCGTCGAAGGAATCCCTTATCCATTAAGGTACCTCGATGATACCAAAGTAATATCTCTGAAAGGCAGACGATTCTCTGGGTCGTCGAAGCAGTCCCTTGTCCATTAAGGTTCCTTGATGATACCAAAGAATTATCTCCGAAAGGCAGACAATTCTCTGGGTCGTCGAAGCAGTCCCTTATCCATTAAGGTTCCTCGATGATACCAAAGCAGTATCTCTGAAAGGCAGATGATTCTCTGGTTTGTCGAAGCAGTCCCTTATCCATTAAGGTTCCTCGATGATACCAAAGCAGTATCTCTGAAAGGCAGACGATTCTCTGGGTCGTCGAAGCTGTCCCTTATCCATTAAGGTTCCTCGATGATACCAAAGCAGTATCTCTGAAAGGTATACGATTCTCTGGGTCGTCGAAGCAGTCCCTTATCCATTAAGGTTCCTTGATGATACCAAAGCAGTATCTCTGAAAGGTAGATGATTCTCTGTGTCGTCGAAGCAGTCCCTTATCCATTAAATTTCTTCGATGATACCAAAGCAGTATCTCTGAAAGTCAGACGAATCTCCGGGTCATCGAAGCAGTCCCTTATCCATTAAGATTCCTCGATGATACCATAGCAGTATCTCTGAAAGGCAGACGATTCTCTGGGTCGTCGAAGCAGACCCTTATCTATTAAGGTTCTTCGATGATACCAAAGCAGTATCTCTGAAAGAAAGACAATTCTCTGGGTCGTCGAAGCAGTCCCTTATCCATTAAGGTTCCTCGATGATACCAAAGCAGTATCTCTGAAAGGCAGACGATTCTCTGGGTTGTCGAAGCAGTCCCTTATCAATTAAATTTCTTCGATGATACCAAAGCAGTATCTCTGAAAGTCAGACGAATATCTGGGTCGTCGAAGCAGTCCCTTATCCATTAAGATTCCTCGATGATACCAAAGCAGTATCTCTGAAAGGCAGACGATTCTCTGGGTCGTCGAAGCAGTCCCTTATCTATTAAGGTTCTTCGATGATACCAAAGCAGTATCTCTGAAAGGAAGACGATTCTCTGGGTCGTCGAAGCAGACCCTTATCCATTAAGGTTCCTCGATGATACCAAAGCAGTATCTCTGAAAGGCAGACAATTCTCTGGGTCGTCGAAGCAGTCCCTTATCCATTAAGGTTCCTCGATGATACCAAAGCAGTATCTCTGAAAGGCAGACGATTCTCTGGGTTGTCGAAGCAGTCCCTTATCAATTAAATTTCTTCGATGATACCAAAGCAGTATCTCTGAAAGTCAGACGAATATCTGGGTCGTCGAAGCAGTCCCTTATCCATTAAGATTCCTCGATGATACCAAAGCAGTATCTCTGAAAGGCAGACGATTCTCTGGGTCGTCGATGCAGTCCCTTATCCATTAAGGTTCTTTGATGATACCAAAGCAGTATCTCTGAAAGGAAGACGATTCTCTGGGTCGTCGAAGCAGTCCCTTATCCATTAAGGTTCCTCGATGATACCAAAGCAGTATCTCTGAAAGGCAGACGATTCTCTGGGTCGTCGAAGCAGTCCCTTATCCATTAAGGTTCCTCGATGATACCAAAGCAGTATCTCTGAAAGGCAGACGATTCTCTGGTTCGTCGAAGCAGTCCCTTATCCATTACGGTTCCTCGATGATACCAAAGCAGTATCTCTGAAAGGTAGACGATTCTCTGGGTCGTCGAAGCAGTCCCTTGTCCATTAAGGTTTCTCGATGATACCAAAGAATTATCTCTGAAAGGCAGACAATTCTTTGGGTCGTCGAAGCAGTCCCTTATCCATTAAGGTTCCTCGATGATACCAAAGCAGTATCTCTGAAAGGCAGACGATTCTCTGGTTCGTCGAAGCAGTCCCTTATCCATTAAGGTTCCTCGATGATACCAAAGCAGTATCTCTGAAAGGTAGACGATTCTCTGGGTCGTCGAAGCAGTCCCTTATCCATTAAGGTTCCTCGATGATACCAAAGTAGTATCTCTGAAAGGTAGACGATTCTCTGGGTCGTCGAAGCAGTCCCTTATCCATTAAGGTTCCTCGATGATACCAAAGCAGTATCTCTGAAAGGCAGACGATTCTCTGGGTCGTCGAAGCAGTCCCTTATCCATTAAGGTTCCTCGATGATACCAAAGAAGTATCTCTGAAAGGTAGACGATTCTCTGGGTCGTCGAAGCAGTCCCTTATCCATTAAGGTTCCTCGATGATACCAAAGCAGTATCTCTGAAAGGTAGATGATTCTCTGGGTCGTCGAAGCAGTCCCTTATCCATTAAGGTTCCTCGATGATACCAAAGCGGTATCTCTGAAAGGCAGACGATTCTCTGGGTCGTCGAAGCAGTCCCTTATCCATTAAGGTTCCTCGATGATACCAAAGCAGTATCTCTGAAAGGCAGACGATTCTCTGGTTCGTCGAAGCAGTCCCTTATCCATTACGGTTCCTCGATGATACCAAAGCAGTATCTCTGAAAGGCAGACGATTCTCTGGGTCGTCGAAGCAGTCCCTTTTCCATTAAGGTTTCTCGATGATACCAAAGAATTATCTCTGAAAGGCAGACAATTCTTTGGGTCGTCGAAGCAGTCCCTTATCCATTAAGGTTCCTCGATGATACCAAAGCAGTATCTCTGAAAGGCAGACGATTCTCTGGGTCGTCGAAGCAGTCCCTTATCCATTAAGGTTCCTTGATGATACCAAAGCAGTATCTCTGAAAGGTAGATGATTCTCTGTGTCGTCGAAGCAGTCCCTTATCCATTAAGTTTCTTCGATGATACCAAAGCAGTATCTCTGAAAGTCAGACGATTCTCTGGGTCGTCGAAGGAATCCCTTATCCATTAAGGTACCTCGATGATACCAAAGTAATATCTCTGAAAGGCAGACGATTCTCTGGGTCGTCGAAGCAGTCCCTTGTCCATTAAGGTTCCTCGATGATACCAAAGAATTATCTCCGAAAAGCAGACAATTCTCTGGGTCGTCGAAGCAGTCCCTTATCCATTAAGGTTCCTCGATGATACCAAAGCAGTATCTCTGAAAGGCAGATGATTCTCTGGTTTGTCGAAGCAGTCCCTTATCCATTAAGGTTCCTCGATGATACCAAAGCAGTATCTCTGAAAGGTAGACGATTCTCTGGGTCGTCGAAGCAGTCCCTTATCCATTAAGGTTCCTCGATGATACCAAAGCAGTATCTTTGAAAGGTAGACGATTCTCTGGGTCGTCGGAGCAGTCCCTTATCCATTAAGGTTCCTCGATGATACCAAAGCAGTATCTCTGAAAGGCAGACGATTCTCTGGGTCGTCGAAGCTGTCCCTTATCCATTAAGGTTCCTCGATGATACCAAAGCAGTATCTCTGAAAGGTATACGATTCTCTGGGTCGTCGAAGCAGTCCCTTATCCATTAAGGTTCCTTGATGATACCAAAGCAGTATCTCTGAAAGGTAGATGATTCTCTGTGTCGTCGAAGCAGTCCCTTATCCATTAAATTTCTTCGATGATACCAAAGCAGTATCTCTGAAAGTCAGACGAATCTCTGGGTCATCGAAGCAGTCCCTTATCCATTAAGATTCCTCGATGATACCATAGCAGTATCTCTGAAAGGCAGACGATTCTCTGGGTCGTCGAAGCAGACCCTTATCTATTAAGGTTCTTCGATGATACCAAAGCAGTATCTCTGAAAGAAAGACGATTCTCTGGGTCGTCGAAGCAGTCCCTTATCCATTAAGGTTCCTCGATGATACCAAAGCAGTATCTCTGAAAGGCAGACGATTCTCTGGGTTGTCGAAGCAGTCCCTTATCAATTAAATTTCTTCGATGATACCAAAGCAGTATCTCTGAAAGTCAGACGAATATCTGGGTCGTCGAAGCAGTCCCTTATCCATTAAGATTCCTCGATGATACCAAAGCAGTATCTTTGAAAGGCAGACGATTCTCTGGGTCGTCGAAGCAGTCCCTTATCTATTAAGGTTCTTCGATGATACCAAAGCAGTATCTCTGAAAGGAAGACGATTCTCTGGGTCGTCGAAGCAGTCCCTTGTCCATTAAGGTTCCTCGATGATACCAAAGCAGTATCTCTGAAAGGCAGACAATTCTCTGGGTCGTCGAAGCAGTCCCTTATCCATTAAGGTTCCTCGATGATACCAAAGCAGTATCTCTGAAAGGCAGACGATTCTCTGGGTCGTCGAAGCAGTCCCTTATCCATTAAGGTTCCTCGATGATACCAAAGCAGTATCTCTGAAAGGCAGACGATTCTCTGGGTCGTCAAAGCAGTCCCTTATCCATTAAGGTTCCTCGATGATACCAAAGCAGTATCTCTGAAAGGCAGACGATTCTCAGGGTCGTCGAAGCAGTCCCTTGTCCATTAAGGTTCCTCGATGATACCAAAGTAGTATCTCTGAAAGGCAGACGATTCTCTGGGTCGTCGAAGCAGTCCCTTATCCATTAAGGTTCCTCGATGATACCATAGCAGTATCTCTGAAAGGCAGACGATTCTCTGGGTCGTCGAAGCAGTCCCTTGTCCATTAAGGTTCCTCGATGATACCAAAGAATTATCTCTGAAAGCCAGATAATTCTCTGGGTCGTCGAAGCAATCCCTTATCCATTAAGGTTCCTCGATGATACCAAAGCAGTATCTCTGAAAGGCAGACGATTCTCTGGGTCGTCGAAGCGGTCCCTTATCCATTAAGGTTCCTCGATGATACCAAAGCAGTATCTCTGAAAGGCAGACGATTCTCTGGGTCGTCGAAGCAGTCCCTTGTCCATTAAGGTTTCTCGATGATACCAAAGAATTATCTCTGAAAGGCAGACAATTCTTTGGGTCGTCGAAGCAGTCCCTTATCCATTAAGGTTCCTCGATGATACCAAAGCAGTATCTCTGAAAGGCAGACGATTCTCTGGTTCGTCGAAGCAGTCCCTTATCCATTAAGGTTCCTCGATGATACCAAAGCAGTATCTCTGAAAGGTAGACGATTCTCTGGGTCGTCGAAGCAGTCCCTTATCCATTAAGGTTCCTCGATGATACCAAAGCAGTATCTCTGAAAGGTAGACGATTCTCTGGGTCGTCGAAGCAGTCCCTTATCCATTAAGGTTCCTCGATGATACCAAAGCAGTATCTCTGAAAGGTAGATGATTCTCTGGGTCGTCGAAGCAGTCCCTTATCCATTAAGGTTCCTCGATGATACCAAAGCAGTATCTCTGAAAGGCAGACGATTCTCTGGGTCGTCGAAGCAGTCCCTTATCCATTAAGGTTCCTCGATGATACCAAAGCAGTATCTCTGAAAGGCAGACGATTCTCTGGTTTGTCGAAGCAGTCCCTTATCCATTACGGTTCCTCGATGATACCAAAGCAGTATCTCTGAAAGGCAGACGATTCTCTGGGTCGTCGAAGCAGTCCCTTGTCCATTAAGGTTTCTCGATGATACCAAAGAATTATCTCTGAAAGGCAGACAATTCTTTGGGTCGTCGAAGCAGTCCCTTATCCATTAAGGTTCCTCGATGATACCAAAGCAGTATCTCTGAAAGGCAGACGATTCTCTGGGTCGTCGAAGCAGTCCCTTATCCATTAAGGTTCCTTGATGATACCAAAGCAGTATCTCTGAAAGGTAGATGATTCTCTGTGTCGTCGAAGCAGTCCCTTATCCATTAAGTTTCTTCGATGATACCAAAGCAGTATCTCTGAAAGTCAGACGAATCTCTGGGTCATCGAAGCAGTCCCTTATCCATTAAGATTCCTCGATGATACCAAAGCAGTATCTCTGAAAGGCAGACGATTCTCTGGGTCGTCGAAGCAGTCCCTTATCCATTAAGGTTCTTCGATGATACCAAAGCAGTATCTCTGAAAGGAAGACGATTCTCTGGGTCGTCGAAGCAGTCCCTTATCCATTAAGGTTCCTCGATGATACCAAAGCAGTATCTCTGAAAGGCAGACGATTCTCTGGGTCGTCGAAGGAATCCCTTATCCATTAAGGTACCTCGATGATACCAAAGTAATATCTCTGAAAGGCAGACGATTCTCTGGGTCGTCGAAGCAGTCCCTTGTCCATTAAGGTTCCTCGATGATACCAAAGAATTATCTCCGAAAGGCAGACAATTCTCTGGGTCGTCGAAGCAGTCCCTTATCCATTAAGGTTCCTCGATGATACCAAAGCAGTATCTCTGAAAGGCAGATGATTCTCTGGTTCGTCGAAGCAGTCCCTTATCCATTAAGGTTCCTCGATGATACCAAAGCAGTATCTCTGAAAGGTAGACGATTCTCTGGGTCGTCGAAGCAGTCCCTTATCCATTAAGGTTCCTCGATGATACCAAAGCAATATCTCTGAAAGGCAGACGATTCTCTGGGTCGTCGAAGGAATCCCTTATCCATTAAGGTACCTCGATGATACCAAAGTAATATCTCTGAAAGGCAGACGATTCTCTGGGTCGTCGAAGCAGTCCCTTGTCCATTAAGGTTCCTCGATGATACCAAAGAATTATCTCCGAAAGGCAGACAATTCTCTGGGTCGTCGAAGCAGTCCCTTATCCATTAAGGTTCCTCGATGATACCAAAGCAGTATCTCTGAAAGGCAGATGATTCTCTGGTTCGTCGAAGCAGTCCCTTATCCATTAAGGTTCCTCGATGATACCAAAGCAGTATCTCTGAAAGGCAGACGATTCTCTGGGTCGTCGAAGCAGTCCCTTATCCATTAAGGTTCCTCGATGATACCAAAGCAGTATCTCTGAAAGGCAGACGATTCTCTGGTTTGTCGAAGCAGTCCCTTATCCATTACGGTTCCTCGATGATACCAAAGCAGTATCTCTGAAAGGCAGACGATTCTCTGGGTCGTCGAAGCAGTCCCTTGTCCATTAAGGTTTCTCGATGATACCAAAGAATTATCTCTGAAAGGCAGACAATTCTTTGGGTCGTCGAAGCAGTCCCTTATCCATTAAGGTTCCTCGATGATACCAAAGCAGTATCTCTGAAAGGCAGACGATTCTCTGGGTCGTCGAAGCAGTCCCTTATCCATTAAGGTTCCTTGATGATACCAAAGCAGTATCTCTGAAAGGTAGATGATTCTCTGTGTCGTCGAAGCAGTCCCTTATCCATTAAGTTTCTTCGATGATACCAAAGCAGTATCTCTGAAAGTCAGACGAATCTCTGGGTCATCGAAGCAGTCCCTTATCCATTAAGATTCCTCGATGATACCAAAGCAGTATCTCTGAAAGGCAGACGATTCTCTGGGTCGTCGAAGCAGTCCCTTATCCATTAAGGTTCTTCGATGATACCAAAGCAGTATCTCTGAAAGGAAGACGATTCTCTGGGTCGTCGAAGCAGTCCCTTATCCATTAAGGTTCCTCGATGATACCAAAGCAGTATCTCTGAAAGGCAGACGATTCTCTGGGTCGTCGAAGGAATCCCTTATCCATTAAGGTACCTCGATGATACCAAAGTAATATCTCTGAAAGGCAGACGATTCTCTGGGTCGTCGAAGCAGTCCCTTGTCCATTAAGGTTCCTCGATGATACCAAAGAATTATCTCCGAAAGGCAGACAATTCTCTGGGTCGTCGAAGCAGTCCCTTATCCATTAAGGTTCCTCGATGATACCAAAGCAGTATCTCTGAAAGGCAGATGATTCTCTGGTTCGTCGAAGCAGTCCCTTATCCATTAAGGTTCCTCGATGATACCAAAGCAGTATCTCTGAAAGGTAGACGATTCTCTGGGTCGTCGAAGCAGTCCCTTATCCATTAAGGTTCCTCGATGATACCAAAGCAATATCTTTGAAAGGTAAACGATTCTCTGGGTCGTCGAAGCAGTCCCTTATCCATTAAGGTTCCTCGATGATACCAAAGCAGTATCTCTGAAAGGCAGACGATTCTCTGGGTCGTCGAAGCTGTCCCTTATCTATTAAGGTTCTTCGATGATACCAAAGCAGTATCTCTGAAAGAAAGACGATTCTCTGGGTCGTCGAAGCAGTCCCTTATCCATTAAGGTTCCTCGATGATACCATAGCAGTATCTCTGAAAGGCAGACGATTCTCTGGGTTGTCGAAGCAGTCCCTTATCAATTAAATTTCTTCGATGATACCAAAGCAGTATCTCTGAAAGTCAGACGAATCTTTGGGTCGTCGAAGCAGTCCCTTATCCATTAAGATTCCTCGATGATACCAAAGCAGTATCTCTGAAAGGCAGACGATTCTCTGGGTCGTCGAAGCAGTCCCTTATCTATTAAGGTTCTTCGATGATACCAAAGCAGTATCTCTGAAAGGAAGACGATTCTCTGGGTCGTCGAAGCAGTCCCTTGTCCATTAAGGTTCCTCGATGATACCAAAGCAGTATCTCTGAAAGGCAGACGATTCTCTGGGTCGTCGAAGCTGTCCCTTATCTATTAAGGTTCTTCGATGATACCAAAGCAGTATCTCTGAAAGAAAGACGATTCTCTGGGTCGTCGAAGCAGTCCCTTATCCATTAAGGTTCCTCGATGATACCATAGCAGTATCTCTGAAAGGCAGACGATTCTCTGGGTTGTCGAAGCAGTCCCTTATCAATTAAATTTCTTCGATGATACCAAAGCAGTATCTCTGAAAGTCAGACGAATCTCTGGGTCGTCGAAGCAGTCCCTTATCCATTAAGATTCCTCGATGATACCAAAGCAGTATCTCTGAAAGGCAGACGATTCTCTGGGTCGTCGAAGCAGTCCCTTATCTATTAAGGTTCTTCGATGATACCAAAGCAGTATCTCTGAAAGGAAGACGATTCTCTGGGTCGTCGAAGCAGTCCCTTGTCCATTAAGGTTCCTCGATGATACCAAAGCAGTATCTCTGAAAGGCAGACGATTCTCTGGGTCGTCGAAGCAGTCCCTTATCCATTAAGGTTCCTCGATGATACCAAAGCAGTATCTCTGAAAGGTATACGATTCTCTGGGTCGTCGAAGCAGTCCCTTATCCATTAAGGTTCCTTGATGATACCAAAGCAGTATCTCTGAAAGGTAGATGATTCTCTGTGTCGTCGAAGCAGTCCCTTATCCATTAAATTTCTTCGATGATACCAAAGAAGTATCTCTGAAAGTCAGACGAATCTCTGGGTCATCGAAGCAGTCCCTTATCCATTAAGATTCCTCGATGATACCATAGCAGTATCTCTGGAAGGCAGACGATTCTCTGGGTCGTCGAAGCAGACCCTTATCTATTAAGGTTCTTCGATGATACCAAAGCAGTATCTCTGAAAGAAAGACGATTCTCTGGGTCGTCGAAGCAGTCCCTTATCCATTAAGGTTCCTCGATGATAACAAAGCAGTATCTCTGAAAGGCAGACGATTCTCTGGGTTGTCGAAGCAGTCCCTTATCAATTAAATTTCTTCGATGATACCAAAGCAGTATCTCTGAAAGTCAGACGAATCTCTGGGTCGTCGAAGCAGTCCCTTATCCATTAAGATTCCTCGATGATACCAAAGCAGTATCTCTGAAAGGCAGACGATTCTCTGGGTCGTCGAAGCAGTCCCTTATCTATTAAGGTTCTTCGATGATACCAAAGCAGTATCTCTGAAAGGAAGACGATTCTCTGGGTCGTCGAAGCAGTCCCTTGTCCATTAAGGTTCCTCGATGATACCAAAGCAGTATCTCTGAAAGGCAGACGATTCTCTGGGTCGTCGAAGCAGTCCCTTATCCATTAAGGTTCCTCGATGATACCAAAGCAGTATCTCTGAAAGGTATACGATTCTCTGGGTCGTCGAAGCAGTCCCTTATCCATTAAGGTTCCTTGATGATACCAAAGCAGTATCTCTGAAAGGTAGATGATTCTCTGTGTCGTCGAAGCAGTCCCTTATCCATTAAATTTCTTCGATGATACCAAAGAAGTATCTCTGAAAGTCAGACGAATCTCTGGGTCATCGAAGCAGTCCCTTATCCATTAAGATTCCTCGATGATACCATAGCAGTATCTCTGAAAGGCAGACGATTCTCAGGGTCGTCGAAGCAGTCCCTTGTCCATTGAGGTTCCTCGATGATACCAAAGTAGTATCTCTGAAAGGCAGACGATTCTCTGGGTCGTCGAAGCAGTCCCTTATCCATTAAGGTTCCTCGATGATACCATAGCAGTATCTCTGAAAGGCAGACGATTCTCTGGGTTGTCGAAGCAGTCCCTTATCAATTAAATTTCTTCGATGATACCAAAGCAGTATCTCTGAAAGTCAGACGAATCTCTGGGTCGTCGAAGCAGTCCCTTATCCATTAAGATTCCTCGATGATACCAATGCAGTATCTCTGAAAGGCAGACGATTCTCTGGGTCGTCGAAGCAGTCCCTTATCTATTAAGGTTCTTCGATGATACCAAAGCAGTATCTCTGAAAGGAAGACGATTCTCTGGGTCGTCGAAGCAGTCCCTTGTCCATTAAGGTTCCTCGATGATACCAAAGCAGTATCTCTGAAAGGCAGACGATTCTCTGGGTCGTCGAAGCAGTCCCTTATCCATTAAGGTTCCTCGATGATACCAAAGCAGTATCTCTGAAAGGTATACGATTCTCTGGGTCGTCGAAGCAGTCCCTTATCCATTAAGGTTCCTTGATGATACCAAAGCAGTATCTCTGAAAGGTAGATGATTCTCTGTGTCGTCGAAGCAGTCCCTTATCCATTAAATTTCTTCGATGATACCAAAGAAGTATCTCTGAAAGTCAGACGAATCTCTGGGTCATCGAAGCAGTCCCTTATCCATTAAGATTCCTCGATGATACCATAGCAGTATCTCTGAAAGGCAGACGATTCTCTGGGTCGTCGAAGCAGACCCTTATCTATTAAGGTTCTTCGATGATACCAAAGCAGTATCTCTGAAAGAAAGACGATTCTCTGGGTCGTCGAAGCAGTCCCTTATCCATTAAGGTTCCTCGATGATAACAAAGCAGTATCTCTGAAAGGCAGACGATTCTCTGGGTTGTCGAAGCAGTCCCTTATCAATTAAATTTCTTCGATGATACCAAAGCAGTATCTCTGAAAGTCAGACGAATATCTGGGTCGTCGAAGCAGTCCCTTATCCATTAAGATTCCTCGATGATACCAAAGCAGTATCTCTGAAAGGCAGACGATTCTCTGGGTCGTCGAAGCAGTCCCTTATCTATTAAGGTTCTTCGATGATACCAAAGCAGTATCTCTGAAAGGAAGACGATTCTCTGGGTCGTCGAAGCAGTCCCTTGTCCATTAAGGTTCCTCGATGATACCAAAGCAGTATTTCTGAAAGGCAGACGATTCTCTGGGTCGTCGAAGCAGTCCCTTATCCATTAAGGTTCCTCGATGATACCAAAGCAGTATCTCTGAAAGGCAGACGATTCTCTGGGTCGTCGAAGCTGTCCCTTATCTATTAAGGTTCTTCGATGATACCAAAGCAGTATCTCTGAAAGAAAGACGATTCTCTGGGTCGTCGAAGCAGTCCCTTATCCATTAAGGTTCCTCGATGATACCATAGCAGTATCTCTGAAAGGCAGACGATTCTCTGGGTTGTCGAAGCAGTCCCTTATCAATTAAATTTCTTCGATGATACCAAAGCAGTATCTCTGAAAGTCAGACGAATCTCTGGGTCGTCGAAGCAGTCCCTTATCCATTAAGATTCCTCGATGATACCAAAGCAGTATCTCTGAAAGGCAGACGATTCTCTGGGTCGTCGAAGCAGTCCCTTATCTATTAAGGTTCTTCGATGATACCAAAGCAGTATCTCTGAAAGGAAGACGATTCTCTGGGTCGTCGAAGCAGTCCCTTGTCCATTAAGGTTCCTCGATGATACCAAAGCAGTATCTCTGAAAGGCAGACGATTCTCTGGGTCGTCGAAGCTGTCCCTTATCTATTAAGGTTCTTCGATGATACCAAAGCAGTATCTCTGAAAGAAAGACGATTCTCTGGGTCGTCGAAGCAGTCCCTTATCCATTAAGGTTCCTCGATGATACCATAGCAGTATCTCTGAAAGGCAGACGATTCTCTGGGTTGTCGAAGCAGTCCCTTATCAATTAAATTTCTTCGATGATACCAAAGCAGTATCTCTGAAAGTCAGACGAATCTCTGGGTCGTCGAAGCAGTCCCTTATCCATTAAGATTCCTCGATGATACCAAAGCAGTATCTCTGAAAGGCAGACGATTCTCTGGGTCGTCGAAGCAGTCCCTTATCTATTAAGGTTCTTCGATGATACCAAAGCAGTATCTCTGAAAGGAAGACGATTCTCTGGGTCGTCGAAGCAGTCCCTTGTCCATTAAGGTTCCTCGATGATACCAAAGCAGTATCTCTGAAAGGCAGACGATTCTCTGGGTCGTCGAAGCAGTCCCTTATCCATTAAGGTTCCTCGATGATACCAAAGCAGTATCTCTGAAAGGTATACGATTCTCTGGGTCGTCGAAGCAGTCCCTTATCCATTAAGGTTCCTTGATGATACCAAAGCAGTATCTCTGAAAGGTAGATGATTCTCTGTGTCGTCGAAGCAGTCCCTTATCCATTAAATTTCTTCGATGATACCAAAGAAGTATCTCTGAAAGTCAGACGAATCTCTGGGTCGTCGAAGCAGTCCCTTATCCATTAAGATTCCTCGATGATACCATAGCAGTATCTCTGGAAGGCAGACGATTCTCTGGGTCGTCGAAGCAGACCCTTATCTATTAAGGTTCTTCGATGATACCAAAGCAGTATCTCTGAAAGAAAGACGATTCTCTGGGTCGTCGAAGCAGTCCCTTATCCATTAAGGTTCCTCGATGATAACAAAGCAGTATCTCTGAAAGGCAGACGATTCTCTGGGTTGTCGAAGCAGTCCCTTATCAATTAAATTTCTTCGATGATACCAAAGCAGTATCTCTGAAAGTCAGACGAATCTCTGGGTCGTCGAAGCAGTCCCTTATCCATTAAGATTCCTCGATGATACCAAAGCAGTATCTCTGAAAGGCAGACGATTCTCTGGGTCGTCGAAGCAGTCCCTTATCTATTAAGGTTCTTCGATGATACCAAAGCAGTATCTCTGAAAGGAAGATGATTCTCTGGGTCGTCGAAGCAGTCCCTTGTCCATTAAGGTTCCTCGATGATACCAAAGCAGTATCTCTGAAAGGCAGACGATTCTCTGGGTCGTCGAAGCAGTCCCTTATCCATTAAGGTTCCTCGATGATACCAAAGCAGTATCTCTGAAAGGTATACGATTCTCTGGGTCGTCGAAGCAGTCCCTTATCCATTAAGGTTCCTTGATGATACCAAAGCAGTATCTCTGAAAGGTAGATGATTCTCTGTGTCGTCGAAGCAGTCCCTTATCCATTAAATTTCTTCGATGATACCAAAGAAGTATCTCTGAAAGTCAGACGAATCTCTGGGTCATCGAAGCAGTCCCTTATCCATTAAGATTCCTCGATGATACCATAGCAGTATCTCTGAAAGGCAGACGATTCTCAGGGTCGTCGAAGCAGTCCCTTGTCCATTGAGGTTCCTCGATGATACCAAAGTAGTATCTCTGAAAGGCAGACGATTCTCTGGGTCGTCGAAGCAGTCCCTTATCCATTAAGGTTCCTCGATGATACCATAGCAGTATCTCTGAAAGGCAGACGATTCTCTGGGTTGTCGAAGCAGTCCCTTATCAATTAAATTTCTTCGATGATACCAAAGCAGTATCTCTGAAAGTCAGACGAATCTCTGGGTCGTCGAAGCAGTCCCTTATCCATTAAGATTCCTCGATGATACCAATGCAGTATCTCTGAAAGGCAGACGATTCTCTGGGTCGTCGAAGCAGTCCCTTATCTATTAAGGTTCTTCGATGATACCAAAGCAGTATCTCTGAAAGGAAGACGATTCTCTGGGTCGTCGAAGCAGTCCCTTGTCCATTAAGGTTCCTCGATGATACCAAAGCAGTATCTCTGAAAGGCAGACGATTCTCTGGGTCGTCGAAGCAGTCCCTTATCCATTAAGGTTCCTCGATGATACCAAAGCAGTATCTCTGAAAGGTATACGATTCTCTGGGTCGTCGAAGCAGTCCCTTATCCATTAAGGTTCCTTGATGATACCAAAGCAGTATCTCTGAAAGGTAGATGATTCTCTGTGTCGTCGAAGCAGTCCCTTATCCATTAAATTTCTTCGATGATACCAAAGAAGTATCTCTGAAAGTCAGACGAATCTCTGGGTCATCGAAGCAGTCCCTTATCCATTAAGATTCCTCGATGATACCATAGCAGTATCTCTGAAAGGCAGACGATTCTCTGGGTCGTCGAAGCAGACCCTTATCTATTAAGGTTCTTCGATGATACCAAAGCAGTATCTCTGAAAGAAAGACGATTCTCTGGGTCGTCGAAGCAGTCCCTTATCCATTAAGGTTCCTCGATGATAACAAAGCAGTATCTCTGAAAGGCAGACGATTCTCTGGGTTGTCGAAGCAGTCCCTTATCAATTAAATTTCTTCGATGATACCAAAGCAGTATCTCTGAAAGTCAGACGAATATCTGGGTCGTCGAAGCAGTCCCTTATCCATTAAGATTCCTCGATGATACCAAAGCAGTATCTCTGAAAGGCAGACGATTCTCTGGGTCGTCGAAGCAGTCCCTTATCTATTAAGGTTCTTCGATGATACCAAAGCAGTATCTCTGAAAGGAAGACGATTCTCTGGGTCGTCGAAGCAGTCCCTTGTCCATTAAGGTTCCTCGATGATACCAAAGCAGTATTTCTGAAAGGCAGACAATTCTCTGGGTCGTCGAAGCAGTCCCTTATCCATTAAGGTTCCTCGATGATACCAAAGCAGTATCTCTGAAAGGCAGACGATTCTCTGGGTCGTCGAAGCAGTCCCTTATCCATTAAGGTTCCTCGATGATACCAAAGCAGTATCTCTGAAAGGCAGACGATTCTCTGGGTCGTCAAAGCAGTCCCTTATCCATTAAGGTTCCTCGATGATACCAAAGCAGTATCTCTGAAAGGCAGACGATTCTCAGGGTCGTCGAAGCAGTCCCTTGTCCATTAAGGTTCCTCGATGATACCAAAGTAGTATCTCTGAAAGGCAGACGATTCTCTGGGTCGTCGAAGCAGTCCCTTATCCATTAAGGTTCCTCGATGATACCATAGCAGTATCTCTGAAAGGCAGACGATTCTCTGGGTCGTCGAAGCAGTCCCTTGTCCATTAAGGTTCCTCGATGATACCAAAGAATTATCTCTGAAAGCCAGATAATTCTCTGGGTCGTCGAAGCAATCCCTTATCCATTAAGGTTCCTCGATGATACCAAAGCAGTATCTCTGAAAGGCAGACGATTCTCTGGGTCGTCGAAGCAGTCCCTTATCCATTAAGGTTCCTCGATGATACCAAAGCAGTATCTCTGAAAGGCAGACGATTCTCTGGGTCGTCGAAGCAGTCCCTTGTCCATTAAGGTTTCTCGATGATACCAAAGAATTATCTCTGAAAGGCAGACAATTCTTTGGGTCGTCGAAGCAGTCCCTTATCCATTAAGGTTCCTCGATGATACCAAAGCAGTATCTCTGAAAGGCAGACGATTCTCTGGTTCGTCGAAGCAGTCCCTTATCCATTAAGGTTCCTCGATGATACCAAAGCAGTATCTCTGAAAGGTAGACGATTCTCTGGGTCGTCGAAGCAGTCCCTTATCCATTAAGGTTCCTCGATGATACCAAAGCAGTATCTCTGAAAGGTAGACGATTCTCTGGGTCGTCGAAGCAGTCCCTTATCCATTAAGGTTCCTCGATGATACCAAAGCAGTATCTCTGAAAGGTAGATGATTCTCTGGGTCGTCGAAGCAGTCCCTTATCCATTAAGGTTCCTCGATGATACCAAAGCAGTATCTCTGAAAGGCAGACGATTCTCTGGTTCGTCGAAGCAGTCCCTTATCCATTACGGTTCCTCGATGATACCAAAGCAGTATCTCTGAAAGGTAGACGATTCTCTGGGTCGTCGAAGCAGTCCCTTATCCATTAAGGTTCCTCGATGATACCAAAGCAGTATCTCTGAAAGGTAGATGATTCTCTGGGTCGTCGAAGCAGTCCCTTATCCATTAAGGTTCCTCGATGATACCAAAGCAGTATCTCTGAAAGGCAGACGATTCTCTGGGTCGTCAAAGCAGTCCCTTATCCATTAAGGTTCCTCGATGATACCAAAGCAGTATCTCTGAAAGGCAGACGATTCTCAGGGTCGTCGAAGCAGTCCCTTGTCCATTGAGGTTCCTCGATGATACCAAAGTAGTATCTCTGAAAGGCAGACGATTCTCTGGGTCGTCGAAGCAGTCCCTTATCCATTAAATTTCTTCGATGATACCAAAGAAGTATCTCTGAAAGTCAGATGAATCTCTGGGTCATCGAAGCAGTCCCTTATCCATTAAGATTCCTCGATGATACCATAGCAGTATCTCTGAAAGGCAGACGATTCTCTGGGTCGTCGAAGCAGTCCCTTATCTATTAAGGTTCTTCGATGATACCAAAGCAGTATCTCTGAAAGAAAGACGATTCTCTGGGTCGTCGAAGCAGTCCCTTATCCATTAAGGTTCCTCGATGATACCAAAGCAGTATCTCTGAAAGGCGGACGATTCTCTGGGTTGTCGAAGCAGTCCCTTATCAATTAAATTTCTTTGATGATACCAAAGCAGTATCTCTGAAAGTCAGACGAATCTCTGGGTCGTCGAAGCAGTCCCTTATCCATTAAGATTCCTCGATGATACGAAAGCAGTATCTCTGAAAGGCAGACGATTCTCTGGGTCGTCGAAGCAGTCCCTTATCTATTAAGGTTCTTCGATGATACCAAAGCAGTATCTCTGAAAGGAAGATGATTCTCTGGGTCGTCGAAGCAGTCCCTTGTCCATTAAGGTTCCTCGATGGTACCAAAGCAGTATCTCTGAAAGGCAGATAATTCTCTGGGTCGTCGAAGCAGTCCCTTATCCATTAAGGTTCCTCGATGATACCAAAGCAGTATCTCTGAAAGGCAGACGATTCTCTGGGTCGTCGAAGCAGTCCCTTATCCATTAAGGTTCCTCGATGATACCAAAGCAGTATCTCTGAAAGGCAGACGATTCTCTGGGTCGTCAAAGCAGTCCCTTATCCATTAAGGTTCCTCGATGATACCAAAGCAGTATCTCTGAAAGGCAGACGATTCTCAGGGTCGTCGAAGCAGTCCCTTGTCCATTGAGGTTCCTCGATGATACCAAAGTAGTATCTCTGAAAGGCAGACGATTCTCTGGGTCGTCGAAGCAGTCCCTTATCCATTAAGGTTCCTCGATGATACCAAAGCAGTATCTCTGAAAGGCAGACGATTCTCTGGGTCGTCGAAGCAGTCCCTTGTCCATTAAGGTTCCTCGATGATACCAAAGAATTATCTCTGAAAGGCAGATAATTCTCTGGGTCGTCGAAGCAATCCCTTATCCATTAAGGTTCCTCGATGATACCAAAGCAGTATCTCTGAAAGGCAGATGATTCTCTGGTTCGTCGAAGCAGTCCCTTATCCATTAAGGTTCCTCGATGATACCAAAGCAGTATCTCTGAAAGGTAGACGATTCTCTGGGTCGTCGAAGCAGTCCCTTATCCATTAAGGTTCCTCGATGATACCAAAGCAGTATCTTTGAAAGGTAGACGATTCTCTGGATCGTCGAAGCAGACCCTTATCCATTAAGGTTCCTCGATGATACCAAAGCAGTATCTCTGAAAGGCAGACGATTCTCTGGGTCGTCGAAGCTGTCCCTTATCCATTAAGGTTCCTCGATGATACCAAAGCAGTATCTCTGAAAGGTAGACGATTCTCTGGGTCGTCGAAGCAGTCCCTTATCCATTAAGGTTCCTTGATGATACCAAAGCAGTATCTCTGAAAGGTAGATGATTCCCTGTGTCGTCGAAGCAGTCCCTTATCCATTAAATTTCTTCGATGTTACCAAAGTAGTATCTCTGAAAGTCAGACGAATCTCTGGGTCATCGAAGCAGTCCCTTATCCATTAAGATTCCTCGATGATACCATAGCAGTATCTCTGAAAGGCAGACGATTCTCTGGGTCGTCGAAGCAGTCCCTTATCTATTAAGGTTCTTCGATGATACCAAAGCAGTATCTCTGTAAGAAAGACGATTCTCTGGGTCGTCGAAGCAGTCCCTTATCCATTAAGGTTCCTCGATGATACCAAAGCAGTATCTCTGAAAGGCAGACGATTCTCTGGGTTGTCGAAGCAGTCCCTTTTCAATTAAATTTCTTCGATGATACCAAAGCAGTATCTCTGAAAGTCAGACGAATCTCTGGGTCGTCGAAGCAGTCCCTTATCCATTAAGATTCCTCGATGATACCAAAGCAGTATCTCTGAAAGGCAGACGATTCTCTGGGTCGTCGAAGCAGTCCCTTATCCATTAAGGTTCTTCGATGATACCAAAGCAGTATCTCTGAAAGGAAGACGATTCTCTGGGTCGTCGAAGCAGTCCCTTGTCCATTAAGGTTCCTCGATGATACCAAAGCAGTATCTCTGAAAGGCAGACGATTCTCTGGGTCGTCGAAGCAGTCCCTTATCCATTAAGGTTCCTCGATGATACCAAAGCAGTATCTCTGAAAGGCAGACGATTCTCTGGGTCGTCGAAGCAGTCCCTTATCCATTAAGGTTCCTCGATGATACCAAAGCAGTATCTCTGAAAGGCAGACGATTCTCTGGGTCGTCAAAGCAGTCCCTTATCCATTAAGGTTCCTCGATGATACCAAAGCAGCATCTCTGAAAGGCAGACGATTCTCAGGGTCGTCGAAGCAGTCCCTTGTCCATTAAGGTTCCTCGATGATACCAAAGTAGTATCTCTGAAAGGCAGACGATTCTCTGGGTCGTCGAAGCAGTCCCTTATCCATTAAGGTTCCTCGATGATACCAAAGCAGTATCTCTGAAAGGTAGACGATTCTCTGGGTCGTCGAAGCCGACCCTTATCCATTAAGGTTCCTCGATAATACCAAAGCAGTATCTCTGAAAGGCAGACGATTCTCTGGGTCGTCGAAGCAGTCCCTTAACCATTAAGGTTCCTCGATGATACCAAAGCAGTATCTCTGAAAGGCAGACGATTCTTTGGGTCGTCGAAGCAGTCCCTTATCCATTAAGGTTCCTTGATGATACCAAAGCAGTATCTCTGAAAGGTAGATGATTCTCTGTGTCGTCGAAGCAGTCCCTTATCCATTAAATTTCTTCGATGTTACCAAAGCAGTATCTCTGAAAGTCAGACGAATCTCTGGGTCATCGAAGCAGTCCCTTATCCATTAAGATTCCTCGATGATACCATAGCAGTATCTCTGAAAGGCAGACGATTCTCTGGGTCGTCGAAGCAGTCCCTTATCTATTAAGGTTCTTCGATGATACCAAAGCAGTATCTCTGAAAGAAAGACGATTCTCTGGGTCGTCGAAGCAGTCCCTTATCCATTAAGGTTCCTCGATGATACCATAGCAGTATCTCTGAAAGGCAGACGATTCTCTGGGTTGTCGAAGCAGTCCCTTATCAATTAAATTTCTTCGATGATACCAAAGCAGTATCTCTGAAAGTCAGACGAATCTCTGGGTCGTCGAAGCAGTCCCTTATCCATTAAGATTCCTCGATGATACCAAAGCAGTATCTCTGAAAGGCAGACGATTCTCTGGGTCGTCGAAGCAGTCCCTTATCTATTAAGGTTCTTCGATGATACCAAAGCAGTATCTCTGAAAGGAAGACGATTCTCTGGGTCGTCGAAGCAGTCCCTTGTCCATTAAGGTTCCTCGATGATACCAAAGCAGTATCTCTGAAAGGCAGACGATTCTCTGGGTCGTCGAAGCAGTCCCTTATCCATTAAGGTTCCTCGATGATACCAAAGCAGTATCTCTGAAAGGCAGACGATTCTCTGGGTCGTCGAAGCAGTCCCTTATCCATTAAGGTTTCTCGATGATACCAAAGCAGTATCTCTGAAAGGCAGACGATTCTCTGGGTCGTCAAAGCAGTCCCTTATCCATTAAGGTTCCTCGATGATACCAAAGCAGTATCTCTGAAAGGCAGACGATTCTCAGGGTCGTCGAAGCAGTCCCTTGTCCATTAAGGTTCCTCGATGATACCAAAGTAGTATCTCTGAAAGGCAGACGATTCTCTGGGTAGTCGAAGCAGTCCCTTATCCATTAAGGTTCCTCGATGAT
Source organism: Lathyrus tuberosus (assembly GCA_022829125.1). Classification (NCBI taxonomy): domain Eukaryota; kingdom Viridiplantae; phylum Streptophyta; class Magnoliopsida; order Fabales; family Fabaceae; genus Lathyrus; species Lathyrus tuberosus. The sequence goes on along the minus strand of JALAZF010000101.1, from coordinate 1,845,328 downwards.
ACCAAAGCAGTATCTCTGAAAGGTAGACGATTCTCTGGGTCGTGGAAGCCGACCCTTATCCATTAAGGTTCCTCGATAATACCAAAGCAGTATCTCTGAAAGGCAGACGATTCTCTGGGTCGTCGAAGCAGTCCCTTATCCATTAAGGTTCCTCGATGATACCAAAGCAGTATCTCTGAAAGGCAGACGATTCTTTGGGTCGTCGAAGCAGTCCCTTATCCATTAAGGTTCCATGATGATACCAAAGCATTATCTCTGAAAGGCAGAAGATTCTCTGGGTCATCGAAGCAGACCCTTATCCATTAAGGTTCCTCGATGATACCAAAGCAGTATCTCTGAAAGGTAGACGATTCTCTGGGTCGTCGAAGTAGTCCCTTATCCATTAAGGTTCCTCGATGATACCAAAGCAGTATCTTTGAAAGGTAGACGATTCTCTGGGTCGTCGAAGCAGACCCTTATCCATTAAGGTTCCTCGATGATACCAAAGCAGTATCTCTGAAAGGCAGACGATTCTCTGGGTCGTCGAAGCTGTCCCTTATCCATTAAGGTTCCTCGATGATACCAAAGCAGTATCTCTGAAAGGTAGACGATTCTCTGGGTCGTCGAAGCAGTCCCTTATCCATTAAGGTTCCTTGATGATACCAAAGCAGTATCTCTGAAAGGTAGATGATTCTCTGTGTCGTCGAAGCAGTCCCTTATCCATTAAATTTCTTCGATGATACCAAAGCAGTATCTCTGAAAGTCAGACAAATCTCTGGGTCATCGAAGCAGTCCCTTATCCATTAAGATTCCTCGATGATACCATAGCAGTATCTCTGAAAGGCAGACGATTATCTGGGTCGTCGAAGCAGTCCCTTATCTATTAAGGTTCTTCGATGATACCAAAGCAGTATCTCTGAAAGAAAGACGATTCTCTGGGTCGTCGAAGCAGTCCCTTATCCATTAAGGTTCCTCGATGATACCAAAGCAGTATCTCTGAAAGGCAGACGATTCTCTGGGTTGTCGAAGCAGTCCCTTATCAATTAAATTTCTTCGATGATACCAAAGCAGTATCTCTGAAAGTCAGACAAATCTCTGGGTCGTCGAAGAAGTCCCTTATCCATTAAGATTCCTCGATGATACCAAAGCAGTATCTATGAAAGGCAGACGATTCTCTGGGTCGTCGAAGCAGTCCCTTATCTATTAAGGTTCTTCGATGATACCAAAGCAGTATCTCTGAAAGGAAGACGATTCTCTGGGTCGTCGAAGCAGTCCCTTGTCCATTAAGGTTCCTCGATGATACCAAAGCAGTATCTCTGAAAGGCAGACGATTCTCAGGGTCGTCGAAGCAGTCCCTTGTCCATTAAGGTTCCTCGATGATACCAAAGTAGTATCTCTGAAAGGCAGACGATTCTCTGGGTCGTCGAAGCAGTCCCTTATCCATTAAGGTTCCTCGATGATACCAAAGCAGTATCTCTGAAAGGTAGACGATTCTCTGGGTCGTCGAAGCCGACCCTTATCCATTAAGGTTCCTCGATAATACCAAAGCAGTATCTCTGAAAGGCAGACGATTCTCTGGGTCGTCGAAGCAGTCCCTTATCCATTAAGGTTCCTCGATGATACCAAAGCAGTATCTCTGAAAGGCAGACGATTCTTTGGGTCGTCGAAGCAGTCCCTTATCCATTAAGGTTCCATGATGATACCAAAGCATTATCTCTGAAAGGCAGAAGATTCTCTGGGTCATCGAAGCAGACCCTTATCCATTAAGGTTCCTCGATGATACCAAAGCAGTATCTCTGAAAGGCAGACGATTCTCTGGGTCGTCGAAGCAGTCCCTTATCCATTAAGGTTCCTCGATGATACCAAAGCAGTATCTCTGAAAGGTAGACGATTCTCTGGGTCGTCGAAGCAGTCCCTTATCCATTAAGGTTCCTTGATGATACCAAAGCAGTATCTCTGAAAGGTAGATGATTCTCTGTGTCGTCGAAGCAGTCCCTTATCCATTAAGTTTCTTCGATGATACCAAAGCAGTATCTCTGAAAGTCAGACGAATCTCTGGGTCATCGAAGCAGTCCCTTATCCATTAAGATTCCTCGATGATACCAAAGCAGTATCTCTGAAAGGCAGATGATTCTCTGGGTCGTCGATGCAGTCCCTTATCCATTAAGGTTCCTCTATGATACCAAAGCAGTATCTCTGAAAGGCAGACGATTCTCTGGGTCGTCGAAGCAGTCCCTTATCCATTAAGGTTCCTTGATGATACCAAAGCAGTATCTCTGAAAGGTAGATGATTCTCTGTGTCGTCGAAGCAGTCCCTTATCCATTAAGTTTCTTCGATGATACCAAAGTAGTATCTCTGAAAGTCAGACGAATCTCTGGGTCATCGAAGCAGTCCCTTATCCATTAAGATTCCTCGATGATACCAAAGCAGTATCTCTGAAAGGCAGACGATTCTCTGGGTCGTCGAAGCAGTCCCTTATCCATTAAGGTTCTTCGATGATACCAAAGCAGTATCTCTGAAAGGAAGACGATTCTCTGGGTCGTCGATGCAGTCCCTTATCCATTAAGGTTCCTCGATGATACCAAAGCAGTATCTCTGAAAGGCAGACGATTCTCTGGGTCGTCGAAGCAATCCCTTATCCATTAAGGTTCCTGGATGATACCAAAGTAATATCTCTGAAAGGCAGACGATTCTCTGGGTCGTCGAAGCAGTCCCTTGTCCATTAAGGTTCCTCGATGATACCAAAGAATTATCTCTGAAAGGCAGACAATTCTCTGGGTCGTCGAAGCAGTCCCTTATCCATTAAGGTTCCTCGATGATACCAAAGCAGTATCTCTGAAAGGCAGATGATTCTTTGGTTCGTCGAAGCAGTCCCTTATCCATTAAGGTTCCTCGATGATACCAAAGCAGTATCTCTGAAAGGTAGACGATTCTCTGGGTCGTCGAAGCAGTCCCTTATCCATTAAGGTTCCTCGATGATACCAAAGCAGTATCTCTAAAAGGTAGACGATTCTCTGGGTCGTCGAAGCAGTCCCTTATCCATTAAGGTTCCTCGATGATACCAAAGCAGTATCTCTGAAAGGCAGATGATTCTCTGGGTCGTCGAAGCTGTCCCTTATCCATTAAGGTTCCTCGATGATACCAAAGCAGTATCTCTGAAAGGTAGACGATTCTCTGGGTCGTCGAAGCAGTCCCTTATCCATTAAGGTTCCTCGATGATACCAAAGCAGTATCTCTGAAAGGTAGACGATTCTCTGGGTCGTCGTAGCAGTCCCTTATCCATTAAGGTTCCTCTATGATACCAAAGCAGTATCTCTGAAAGGCAAACGATTCTCCAGGTCGTCGAAGCAGTCCCTTATCCATTAAGGTTCCTTGATGATACCAAAGCAGTATCTCTGAAAGGTAGATGATTCTCTGTGTCGTCGAAGCCGTCCCTTATGCATTAAATTTCTTCGATGATACCAAAGCAGTATCTCTGAAAGTCAGACGAATCTCTGGGTCATCGAAGCAGTCCCTTATCCATTAAGATTCCTCGATGATACCAAAGCAGTATCTCTGAAAGGCAGACGATTCTCTGGGTCGTCGAAGCAGTCCCTTATCTATTAAGCTTCTTTGATGATACCAAAGCAGTATCTCTGAAAGAAAGACGATTCTCTGGGTCGTCGAAGCAGTCCCTTATCCATTAAGGTTCCTCGATGATACCAAAGCAGTATCTCTGAAAGGCAGACGATTCTCTGGGTCGTCGAAGCAGTCCCTTATCCATTAAATTTCTTCGATGATACCAAAGCAGTATCTCTGAAAGTCAGACGAATCTCTGGGTCGTCGAAGCAGTCCCTTATCCATTAAGATTCCTCGATGATACCAAAGCAGTATCTCTGAAAGGCAGACGATTCTCTAGGTCGTCGAAGCAGTCCCTTATCCATTAAGGTTCTTCGATGATACCAAAGCAGTATCTCTGAAAGGAAGACGATTCTCTGGGTCGTCGATGCAGTCCCTTATCCATTAAGGTTCCTCGATGATACCAAAGCAGTATCTCTGAAAGGCAGACGATTCTCTGGGTCGTCGAAGCAATCCCTTATCCATTAAGGTTCCTGGATGATACCAAAGTAATATCTCTGAAAGGCAGATGATTCTCTGGGTCGTCGAAGCAGTCCCTTGTCCATTAAGGTTCCTCGATGATACCAAAGAATTATCTCTGAAAGGCAGACAATTCTCTGGGTCGTCGAAGCAGTCCCTTATCCATTAAGGTTCCTCGATGATACCAAAGCAGTATCTCTGAAAGGCAGATGATTCTTTGGTTCGTCGAAGCAGTCCCTTATCCATTAAGGTTCCATGATGATACCAAAGCATTATCTCTGAAAGGCAGAAGATTCTCTGGGTCATCGAAGCAGACCCTTATCCATTAAGATTCCTCGATGATACCAAAGCAGTATCTCTGAAAGGCAGACGATTCTCTGGGTCGTCGAAGCAGTCCCTTATCCATTAAGGTTCCTCGATGATACCAAAGCAGTATCTCTGAAAGGTAGACGATTCTCTGGGTCGTCGAAGCAGTCCCTTATCCATTAAGGTTCCTTGATGATACCAAAGCAGTATCTCTGAAAGGTAGATGATTCTCTGTGTCGTCGAAGCAGTCCCTTATCCATTAAGTTTCTTCGATGATACCAAAGCAGTATCTCTGAAAGTCAGACGAATCTCTGGGTCATCGAAGCAGTCCCTTATCCATTAAGATTCCTCGATGATACCAAAGCAGTATCTCTGAAAGGCAGATGATTCTCTGGGTCGTCGATGCAGTCCCTTATCCATTAAGGTTCCTCTATGATACCAAAGCAGTATCTCTGAAAGGCAGACGATTCTCTGGGTCGTCGAAGCAGTCCCTTATCCATTAAGGTTCCTTGATGATACCAAAGCAGTATCTCTGAAAGGTAGATGATTCTCTGTGTCGTCGAAGCAGTCCCTTATCCATTAAGTTTCTTCGATGATACCAAAGTAGTATCTCTGAAAGTCAGACGAATCTCTGGGTCATCGAAGCAGTCCCTTATCCATTAAGATTCCTCGATGATACCAAAGCAGTATCTCTGAAAGGCAGACGATTCTCTGGGTCGTCGAAGCAGTCCCTTATCCATTAAGGTTCTTCGATGATACCAAAGCAGTATCTCTGAAAGGAAGACGATTCTCAGGGTCGTCGATGCAGTCCCTTATCCATTAAGGTTCCTCGATGATACCAAAGCAGTATCTCTGAAAGGCAGACGATTCTCTGGGTCGTCGAAGCAATCCCTTATCCATTAAGGTTCCTGGATGATACCAAAGTAATATCTCTGAAAGGAAGACGATTCTCTGGGTCGTCGATGCAGTCCCTTATCCATTAAGGTTCCTCGATGATACCAAAGCAGTATCTCTGAAAGGCAGACGATTCTCTGGGTCGTCGAAGCAGTCCCTTATCCATTAAGGTTCCTCGATGATACCAAAGCAGTATCTCTGAAAGGCAGACGATTCTTTGGGTCGTCGAAGCAGTCCCTTATCCATTAAGGTTCCATGATGATACCAAAGCATTATCTCTGAAAGGCAGAAGATTCTCTGGGTCATCGAAGCAGACCCTTATCCATTAAGATTCCTCGATGATACCAAAGCAGTATCTCTGAAAGGCAGACGATTCTCTGGGTCGTCGAAGCAGTCCCTTATCCATTAAGGTTCCTTGATGATACCAAAGCAGTATCTCTGAAAGGTAGATGATTCTCTGTGTCGTCGAAGCAGTCCCTTATCCATTAAGTTTCTTCGATGATACCAAAGTAGTATCTCTGAAAGTCAGACGAATCTCTGGGTCATCGAAGCAGTCCCTTATCCATTAAGATTCCTCGATGATACCAAAGCAGTATCTCTGAAAGGCAGACGATTCTCTGGGTCGTCGAAGCAGTCCCTTATCCATTAAGGTTCTTCGATGATACCAAAGCAGTATCTCTGAAAGGAAGACGATTCTCTGGGTCGTCGATGCAGTCCCTTATCCATTAAGGTTCCTTGATGATACCAAAGCAGTATCTCGGAAAGGTAGATGATTCTCTGTGTCGTCGAAGCAGTCCCTTATCCATTAAATTTCTTCGATGATACCAAAGCAGTATCTCTGAAAGTCAGACGAATCTCTGGGTCATCGAAGCAGTCCCTTATCCATTAAGATTCCTCGATGATACCAAAGCAGTATCTCTGAAAGGCAGACGATTCTCTGGGTCGTCGAAGCAGTCCCTTATCTATTAAGCTTCTTTGATGATACCAAAGCAGTATCTCTGAAAGAAAGACGATTCTCTGGGTCGTCGAAGCAGTCCCTTATCCATTAAGGTTCCTCGATGATACCAAAGCAGTATCTCTGAAAGGCAGACGATTCTCTGGGTCGTCGAAGCAGTCCCTTATCCATTAAATTTCTTCGATGATACCAAAGCAGTATCTCTGAAAGTCAGAAGAATCTCTAGGTCGTCGAAGCAGTCCCTTATCCATTAAGATTCCTCGATGATACCAAAGCAGTATCTCTGAAAGGCAGACGATTCTCTGGGTCGTCGAAGCAGTCCCTTATCCATTAAGGTTCTTCGATGATACCAAAGCAGTATCTCTGAAAGGAAGACGATTCTCTGGGTCGTCGATGCAGTCCCTTATCCATTAAGGTTCCTCGATGATACCAAAGCAGTATCTCTGAAAGGCAGACGATTCTCTGGGTCGTCGAAGCAGTCCCTTATCCATTAAGATTCCTCGATGATACCAAAGCAGTATCTCTGAAAGGCAGACGATTCTCTGGGTCGTCGAAGCAGTCCCTTATCCATTAAGGTTCTTCGATGATACCAAAGCAGTATCTCTGAAAGGAAGACGATTCTCAGGGTCGTCGATGCAGTCCCTTATCCATTAAGGTTCCTCGATGATACCAAAGCAGTATCTCTGAAGGGCAGACGATTCTCTGGGTCGTCGAAGCAATCCCTTATCCATTAAGGTTCCTGGATGATACCAAAGTAATATCTCTGAAAGGAAGACGATTCTCTGGGTCGTCGATGCAGTCCCTTATCCATTAAGGTTCCTCGATGATACCAAAGCAGTATCTCTGAAAGGCAGACGATTCTCTGGGTCGTGGAAGCAGTCCCTTATCCATTAAGGTTCCTCGATGATACCAAAGCAGTATCTCTGAAAGGCAGACGATTCTTTGGGTCGTCGAAGCAGTCCCTTATCCATTAAGGTTCCATGATGATACCAAAGCATTATCTCTGAAAGGCAGAAGATTCTCTGGGTCATCGAAGCAGACCCTTATCCACTAAGATTCCTCGATGATACCAAAGCAGTATCTCTGAAAGGCAGACGATTCTCTGGGTCATCGAAGCAGTCCCTTATCCATTAAGGTTCCTTGATGATACCAAAGCAGTATCTCTGAAAGGTAGATGATTCTCTGTGTCGTCGAAGCAGTCCCTTATCCATTAAGTTTCTTCGATGATACCAAAGTAGTATCTCTGAAAGTCAGACGAATCTCTGTGTCATCGAAGCAGTCCCTTATCCATTAAGATTCCTCGATGATACCAAAGCAGTATCTCTGAAAGGCAGACGATTCTCTGGGTCGTCGAAGCAGTCCCTTATCCATTAAGGTTCTTCGATGATACCAAAGCAGTATCTCTGAAAGGAAGACGATTCTCTGGGTCGTCGATGCAGTCCCTTATCCATTAAGGTTCCTTGATGATACCAAAGCAGTATCTCTGAAAGGTAGATGATTCTCTGTGTCGTCGAAGCAGTCCCTTATCCATTAAATTTCTTCGATGATACCAAAGCAGTATCTCTGAAAGTCAGACGAATCTCTGGGTCATCGAAGCAGTCCCTTATCCATTAAGATTCCTCGATGATACCAAAGCAGTATCTCTGAAAGGCAGACGATTCTCTGGGTCGTCGAAGCAGTCCCTTATCTATTAAGCTTCTTTGATGATACCAAAGCAGTATCTCTGAAAGAAAGACGATTCTCTGGGTCGTCGAAGCAGTCCCTTTCCCATTAAGGTTTCTCGATGATACCAAAGCAGTATCTCTGAAAGGCAGACGATTCTCTGGGTCGTCGAAGCAGTCCCTTATCCATTAAATTTCTTCGATGATACCAAAGCAGTATCTCTGAAAGTCAGACGAATCTCTGGGTCGTCGAAGCAGTCCCTTATCCATTAAGATTCCTCGATGATACCAAAGCAGTATCTCTGAAAGGCAGACGATTCTCTGGGTCGTCGAAGCAGTCCCTTATCCATTAAGGTTCTTCGATGATACCAAAGCAGTATCTCTGAAAGGAAGACGATTCTCTGGGTCGTCGATGCAGTCCCTTATCCATTAAGGTTCCTCGATGATACCAAAGCAGTATCTCTGAAAGGCAGACGATTCTCTGGGTCGTCGAAGCAGTCCCTTATCCATTAAGGTTCCTCGATGATACCAAAGCAGTATCTCTGAAAGGCAGACGATTCTTTGGGTCGTCGAAGCAGTCCCTTATCCATTAAGGTTCCATGATGATACCAAAGCATTATCTCTGAAAGGCAGAAGATTCTCTGGGTCATCGAAGCAGACCCTTATCCATTAAGATTCCTCGATGATACCAAAGCAGTATCTCTGAAAGGCAGACGATTCTCTGGGTCGTCGAAGCAGTCCCTTATCCATTAAGGTTCCTCGATGATACCAAAGCAGTATCTCTGAAAGGTAGACGATTCTCTGGGTCGTCGAAGCAGTCCCTTATCCATTAAGGTTCCTTGATGATACCAAAGCAGTATCTCTGAAAGGTAGATGATTCTCTGTGTCGTCGAAGCAGTCCCTTATCCATTAAGTTTCTTCGATGATACCAAAGCAGTATCTCTGAAAGTCAGACGAATCTCTGGGTCATCGAAGCAGTCCCTTATCCATTAAGATTCCTCGATGATACCAAAGCAGTATCTCTGAAAGGCAGATGATTCTCTGGGTCGTCGATGCAGTCCCTTATCCATTAAGGTTCCTCTATGATACCAAAGCAGTATCTCTGAAAGGCAGACGATTCTCTGGGTCGTCGAAGCAGTCCCTTATCCATTAAGGTTCCTTGATGATACCAAAGCAGTATCTCTGAAAGGTAGATGATTCTCTGTGTCGTCGAAGCAGTCCCTTATCCATTAAGTTTCTTCGATGATACCAAAGTAGTATCTCTGAAAGTCAGACGAATCTCTGGGTCATCGAAGCAGTCCCTTATCCATTAAGATTCCTCGATGATACCAAAGCAGTATCTCTGAAAGGCAGATGATTCTCTGGGTCGTCGAAGCAGTCCCTTATCCATTAAGGTTCTTCGATGATACCAAAGCAGTATCTCTGAAAGGAAGACGATTCTCTGGGTCGTCGATGCAGTCCCTTATCCATTAAGGTTCCTCGATGATACCAAAGCAGTATCTCTGAAAGGCAGACGATTCTCTGGGTCGTCGAAGCAATCCCTTATCCATTAAGGTTCCTGGATGATACCAAAGTAATATCTCTGAAAGGCAGACGATTCTCTGGGTCGTCGAAGCAGTCCCTTGTCCATTAAGGTTCCTCGATGATACCAAAGAATTATCTCTGAAAGGCAGACAATTCTCTGGGTCGTCGAAGCAGTCCCTTATCCATTAAGGTTCCTCGATGATACCAAAGCAGTATCTCTGAAAGGCAGATGATTCTTTGGTTCGTCGAAGCAGTCCCTTATCCATTAAGGTTCCTCGATGATACCAAAGCAGTATCTCTGAAAGGTAGACGATTCTCTGGGTCGTCGAAGCAGTCCCTTATCCATTAAGGTTCCTCGATGATACCAAAGCAGTATCTCTAAAAGGTAGACGATTCTCTGGGTCGTCGAAGCAGTCCCTTATCCATTAAGGTTCCTCGATGATACCAAAGCAGTATCTCTGAAAGGCAGATGATTCTCTGGGTCGTCGAAGCTGTCCCTTATCCATTAAGGTTCCTCGATGATACCAAAGCAGTATCTCTGAAAGGTAGACGATTCTCTGGGTCGTCGAAGCAGTCCCTTATCCATTAAGGTTCCTCGATGATACCAAAGCAGTATCTCTGAAAGGTAGACGATTCTCTGGGTCGTCGTAGCAGTCCCTTATCCATTAAGGTTCCTCTATGATACCAAAGCAGTATCTCTGAAAGGCAAACGATTCTCCAGGTCGTCGAAGCAGTCCCTTATCCATTAAGGTTCCTTGATGATACCAAAGCAGTATCTCTGAAAGGCAGACGATTCTCTGGGTTGTCGAAGCAGTCCCTTATCAATTAAATTTCTTCGATGATACCAAAGCAGTATCTCTGAAAGTCAGACGAATCTCTGGGTCGTCGAAGCAGTCCCTTATCCATTAAGATTCCTCGATGATACCAAAGCAGTATCTATGAAAGGCAGACGATTCTCTGGGTCGTCGAAGCAGTCCCTTATCTATTAAGGTTCTTCGATGATACCAAAGCAGTATCTCTGAAAGGAAGACGATTCTCTGGGTCGTCGAAGCAGTCCCTTGTCCATTAAGGTTCCTCGATGATACCAAAGCAGTATCTCTGAAAGGCAGACGATTCTCTGGGTCGTCGAAGCAGTCCCTTATCCATTAAGGTTCCTCGATGATACCAAAGCAGTATCTCTGAAAGGCAGACGATTCTCTGGGTCGTCGAAGCAGTCCCTTATCCATTAAGGTTCCTCGATGATACCAAAGCAGTATCTCTGAAAGGCAGACGATTCTCTGGGTCGTCAAAGCAGTCCCTTATCCATTAAGGTTCCTCGATGATACCAAAGCAGTATCTCTGAAAGGCAGACGATTCTCAGGGTCGTCGAAGCAGTCCCTTGTCCATTAAGGTTCCTCGATGATACCAAAGTAGTATCTCTGAAAGGCAGACGATTCTCTGGGTCGTCGAAGCAGTCCCTTATCCATTAAGGTTCCTCGATGATACCAAAGCAGTATCTCTGAAAGGTAGACGATTCTCTGGGTCGTCGAAGCCGACCCTTATCCATTAAGGTTCCTCGATAATACCAAAGCAGTATCTCTGAAAGGCAGACGATTCTCTGGGTCGTCGAAGCAGTCCCTTATCCATTAAGGTTCCTCGATGATACCAAACAGTATCTCTGAAAGGCAGACGATTCTTTGGGTCGTCGAAGCAGTCCCTTATCCATTAAGGTTCCATGATGATACCAAAGCATTATCTCTGAAAGGCAGAAGATTCTCTGGGTCATCGAAGCAGACCCTTATCCATTAAGGTTCCTCGATGATACCAAAGCAGTATCTCTGAAAGGCAGACGATTCTCTGGGTCGTCGAAGCAGTCCCTTATCCATTAAGGTTCCTCGATGATACCAAAGCAGTATCTCTGAAAGGTAGACGATTCTCTGGGTCGTCGAAGCAGTCCCTTATCCATTAAGGTTCCTTGATGATACCAAAGCAGTATCTCTGAAAGGTAGATGATTCTCTGTGTCGTCGAAGCAGTCCCTTATCCATTAAGTTTCATCGATGATACCAAAGCAGTATCTCTGAAAGTCAGACGAATCTCTGGGTCATCGAAGCAGTCCCTTATCCATTAAGATTCCTCGATGATACCAAAGCAGTATCTCTGAAAGGCAGATGATTCTCTGGGTCGTCGATGCAGTCCCTTATCCATTAAGGTTCCTCTATGATACCAAAGCAGTATCTCTGAAAGGCAGACGATTCTCTGGGTCGTCGAAGCAGTCCCTTATCCATTAAGGTTCCTTGATGATACCAAAGCAGTATCTCTGAAAGGTAGATGATTCTCTGTGTCGTCGAAGCAGTCCCTTATCCATTAAGTTTCTTCGATGATACCAAAGTAGTATCTCTGAAAGTCAGACGAATCTCTGGGTCATCGAAGCAGTCCCTTATCCATTAAGATTCCTCGATGATACCAAAGCAGTATCTCTGAAAGGCAGACGATTCTCTGGGTCGTCGAAGCAGTCCCTTATCCATTAAGGTTCTTCGATGATACCAAAGCAGTATCTCTGAAAGGAAGACGATTCTCTGGGTCGTCGATGCAGTCCCTTATCCATTAAGGTTCCTCGATGATACCAAAGCAGTATCTCTGAAAGGCAGACGATTCTCTGGGTCGTCGAAGCAATCCCTTATCCATTAAGGTTCCTGGATGATACCAAAGTAATATCTCTGAAAGGCAGACGATTCTCTGGGTCGTCGAAGCAGTCCCTTGTCCATTAAGGTTGCTCGATGATACCAAAGAATTATCTCTGAAAGGCAGACAATTCTCTGGGTCGTCGAAGCAGTCCCTTATCCATTAAGGTTCCTCGATGATACCAAAGCAGTATCTCTGAAAGGCAGATGATTCTTTGGTTCGTCGAAGCAGTCCCTTATCCATTAAGGTTCCTCGATGATACCAAAGCAGTATCTCTGAAAGGTAGACGATTCTCTGGGTCGTCGAAGCAGTCCCTTATCCATTAAGGTTCCTCGATGATACCAAAGCAGTATCTCTAAAAGGTAGACGATTCTCTGGGTCGTCGAAGCAGTCCCTTATCCATTAAGGTTCCTCGATGATACCAAAGCAGTATCTCTGAAAGGCAGATGATTCTCTGGGTCGTCGAAGCTGTCCCTTATCCATTAAGGTTCCTCGATGATACCAAAGCAGTATCTCTGAAAGGTAGACGATTCTCTGGGTCGTCGAAGCAGTCCCTTATCCATTAAGGTTCCTCGATGATACCAAAGCAGTATCTCTGAAAGGTAGACGATTCTCTGGGTCGTCGTAGCAGTCCCTTATCCATTAAGGTTCCTCTATGATACCAAAGCAGTATCTCTGAAAGCCAAACGATTCTCCAGGTCGTCGAAGCAGTCCCTTATCCATTAAGGTTCCTTGATGATACCAAAGCAGTATCTCTGAAAGGTAGATGATTCTCTGTGTCGTCGAAGCAGTCCCTTATCCATTAAATTTCTTCGATGATACCAAAGCAGTATCTCTGAAAGTCAGACGAATCTCTGGGTCATCGAAGCAGTCCCTTATCCATTAAGGTTCCTCGATGATACCAAAGCAGTATCTCTGAAAGGCAGACGATTCTCTGGGTCGTCGAAGCAGTCCCTTATCCATTAAGGTTCCTCGATGATACCAAAGCAGTATCTCTGAAAGGTAGACGATTCTCTGGGTCGTCAAAGCAGTCCCTTATCCATTAAGGTTCCTCGATGATACCAAAGCAGTATCTCTGAAAGGCAGACGATTCTCAGGGTCGTCGAAGCAGTCCCTTGTCCATTAAGGTTCCTCGATGATACCAAAGTAGTATCTCTGAAAGGCAGACGATTCTCTGGGTCGTCGAAGCAGTCCCTTATCCATTAAGGTTCCTCGATGATACCAAAGCAGTATCTCTGAAAGGTAGACGATTCTCTGGGTCGTCGAAGCCGACCCTTATCCATTAAGGTTCCTCGATAATACCAAAGCAGTATCTCTGAAAGGCAGACGATTCTCTGGGTCGTCGAAGCAGTCCCTTATCCATTAAGGTTCCTCGATGATACCAAACAGTATCTCTGAAAGGCAGACGATTCTTTGGGTCGTCGAAGCAGTCCCTTATCCATTAAGGTTCCATGATGATACCAAAGCATTATCTCTGAAAGGCAGAAGATTCTCTGGGTCATCGAAGCAGACCCTTATCCATTAAGGTTCCTCGATGATACCAAAGCAGTATCTCTGAAAGGCAGACGATTCTCTGGGTCGTCGAAGCAGTCCCTTATCCATTAAGGTTCCTCGATGATACCAAAGCAGTATCTCTGAAAGGTAGACGATTCTCTGGGTCGTCGAAGCAGTCCCTTATCCATTAAGGTTCCTTGATGATACCAAAGCAGTATCTCTGAAAGGTAGATGATTCTCTGTGTCGTCGAAGCAGTCCCTTATCCATTAAGTTTCATCGATGATACCAAAGCAGTATCTCTGAAAGTCAGACGAATCTCTGGGTCATCGAAGCAGTCCCTTATCCATTAAGATTCCTCGATGATACCAAAGCAGTATCTCTGAAAGGCAGATGATTCTCTGGGTCGTCGATGCAGTCCCTTATCCATTAAGGTTCCTCTATGATACCAAAGCAGTATCTCTGAAAGGCAGACGATTCTCTGGGTCGTCGAAGCAGTCCCTTATCCATTAAGGTTCCTTGATGATTCCAAAGCAGTATCTCTGAAAGGTAGATGATTCTCTGTGTCGTCGAAGCAGTCCCTTATCCATTAAGTTTCTTCGATGATACCAAAGTAGTATCTCTGAAAGTCAGACGAATCTCTGGGTCATCGAAGCAGTCCCTTATCCATTAAGATTCCTCGATGATACCAAAGCAGTATCTCTGAAAGGCAGACGATTCTCTGGGTCGTCGAAGCAGTCCCTTATCCATTAAGGTTCTTCGATGATACCAAAGCAGTATCTCTGAAAGGAAGACGATTCTCTGGGTCGTCGATGCAGTCCCTTATCCATTAAGGTTCCTCGATGATACCAAAGCAGTATCTCTGAAAGGCAGACGATTCTCTGGGTCGTCGAAGCAATCCCTTATCCATTAAGGTTCCTGGATGATACCAAAGTAATATCTCTGAAAGGCAGACGATTCTCTGGGTCGTCGAAGCAGTCCCTTGTCCATTAAGGTTCCTCGATGATACCAAAGAATTATCTCTGAAAGGCAGACAATTCTCTGGGTCGTCGAAGCAGTCCCTTATCCATTAAGGTTCCTCGATGATACCAAAGCAGTATCTCTGAAAGGCAGATGATTCTTTGGTTCGTCGAAGCAGTCCCTTATCCATTAAGGTTCCTCGATGATACCAAAGCAGTATCTCTGAAAGGTAGACGATTCTCTGGGTCGTCGAAGCAGTCCCTTATCCATTAAGGTTCCTCGATGATACCAAAGCAGTATCTCTAAAAGGTAGACGATTCTCTGGGTCGTCGAAGCAGTCCCTTATCCATTAAGGTTCCTCGATGATACCAAAGCAGTATCTCTGAAAGGCAGATGATTCTCTGGGTCGTCGAAGCTGTCCCTTATCCATTAAGGTTCCTCGATGATACCAAAGCAGTATCTCTGAAAGGTAGACGATTCTCTGGGTCGTCGAAGCAGTCCCTTATCCATTAAGGTTCCTCGATGATACCAAAGCAGTATCTCTGAAAGGTAGACGATTCTCTGGGTCGTCGTAGCAGTCCCTTATCCATTAAGGTTCCTCTATGATACCAAAGCAGTATCTCTGAAAGCCAAACGATTCTCCAGGTCGTCGAAGCAGTCCCTTATCCATTAAGGTTCCTTGATGATACCAAAGCAGTATCTCTGAAAGGTAGATGATTCTCTGTGTCGTCGAAGCAGTCCCTTATCCATTAAATTTCTTCGATGATACCAAAGCAGTATCTCTGAAAGTCAGACGAATCTCTGGGTCATCGAAGCAGTCCCTTATCCATTAAGATTCCTCGATGATACCAAAGCAGTATCTCTGAAAGGCAGACGATTCTCTGGGTCGTCGAAGCAGTCCCTTATCTATTAAGCTTCTTTGATGATACCAAAGCAGTATCTCTGAAAGAAAGACGATTCTCTGGGTCGTCGAAGCAGTCCCTTATCCATTAAGGTTCCTCGATGATACCAAAGCAGTATCTCTGAAAGGCAGACGATTCTCTGGGTCGTCGAAGCAGTCCCTTATCCATTAAATTTCTTCGATGATACCAAAGCAGTATCTCTGAAAGTCAGACGAATCTCTGGGTCGTCGAAGCAGTCCCTTATCCATTAAGATTCCTCGATGATACCAAAGCAGTATCTCTGAAAGGCAGACGATTCTCTGGGTCGTCGAAGCAGTCCCTTATCCATTAAGGTTCTTCGATGATACCAAAGCAGTATCTCTGAAAGGAAGACGATTCTCTGGGTCGTCGATGCAGTCCCTTATCCATTAAGGTTCCTCGATGATACCAAAGCAGTATCTCTGAAAGGCAGACGATTCTCTGGGTCGTCGAAGCAATCCCTTATCCATTAAGGTTCCTGGATGATACCAAAGTAATATCTCTGAAAGGCAGACGATTCTCTGGGTCGTCGAAGCAGTCCCTTGTCCATTAAGGTTCCTCGATGATACCAAAGAATTATCTCTGAAAGGCAGACAATTCTCTGGGTCGTCGAAGCAGTCCCTTATCCATTAAGGTTCCTCGATGATACCAAAGCAGTATCTCTGAAAGGCAGATGATTCTTTGGTTCGTCGAAGCAGTCCCTTATCCATTAAGGTTCCTCGATGATACCAAAGCAGTATCTCTGAAAGGTAGACGATTCTCTGGGTCGTCGAAGCAGTCCCTTATCCATTAAGGTTCCTCGATGATACCAAAGCAGTATCTCTAAAAGGTAGACGATTCTCTGGGTCGTCGAAGCAGTCCCTTATCCATTAAGGTTCCTCGATGATACCAAAGCAGTATCTCTGAAAGGCAGATGATTCTCTGGGTCGTCGAAGCTGTCCCTTATCCATTAAGGTTCCTCGATGATACCAAAACAGTATCTCTGAAAGGTAGACGATTCTCTGGGTCGTCGAAGCAGTCCCTTATCCATTAAGGTTCCTCGATGATACCAAAGCAGTATCTCTGAAAGGTAGACGATTCTCTGGGTCGTCGTAGCAGTCCCTTATCCATTAAGGTTCCTCTATGATACCAATGCAGTATCTCTGAAAGGCAAACGATTCTCCAGGTCGTCGAAGCAGTCCCTTATCCATTAAGGTTCCTTGATGATACCAAAGCAGTATCTCTGAAAGGTAGATGATTCTCTGTGTCGTCGAAGCAGTCCCTTATCCATTAAATTTCTTCGATGATACCAAAGCAGTATCTCTGAAAGTCAGACGAATCTCTGGGTCATCGAAGGAGTCCCTTATCCATTAAGATTCCTCGATGATACCAAAGCAGTATCTCTGAAAGGCAGACGATTCTCTGGGTCGTCGAAGCAGTCCCTTATCTATTAAGCTTCTTTGATGATACCAAAGCAGTATCTCTGAAAGAAAGACGATTCTCTGGGTCGTCGAAGCAGTCCCTTATCCATTAAGGTTCCTCGATGATACCAAAGCAGTATCTCTGAAAGGCAGACGATTCTCTGGGTCGTCGAAGCAGTCCCTTATCCATTAAATTTCTTCGATGATACCAAAGCAGTATCTCTGAAAGTCAGACGAATCTCTGGGTCGTCGAAGCAATCCCTTATCCATTAAGATTCCTCGATGATACCAAAGCAGTATCTCTGAAAGGCAGACGATTCTCTGGGTCGTCGAAGCAGTACCTTATCTATTAAGGTTCTTCGATGATACCAAAGAAGTATCTCTGAAAGGAAGACGATTCTCTGGGTCGTCGAAGCAGTCCCTTGTCCATTAAGGTTCCTCGATGATACCAAAGCAGTATCTTTGAAAGGCAGACGATTCTCTGGGTCGTCGAAGCAGTCCCTTATCCATTAAGGTTCCTCAATGATACCAAAGTAGTATCTCTGAAAGGCAGACGATTCTCTGGGTCGTCGAAGCAGTCCCTTATCCATTAAGGTTCCTCGATGATACCAAAGCAGTATCTCTGAAAGGTAGATGATTCTCTGGGTCGTCGAAGCCGACCCTTATCCATTAAGGTTCCTCGATGATACCAAAGCAGTATCTCTGAAAGGCAGACGATTCTCTGGGTCGTCGAAGCAGTCCCTTATCCATTAAGGTTCCTCGATGATACCAAAGCAGTATCTCTGAAAGGCAGACGATTCTCTGGGTCGTCGAAGCAGTCCCTTATCCATTAAGGTTCCATGATGATACCAAAGCAGTATCTCTAAAAGGCAGAAGATTCTCTGGGTCATCGAAGCAGACCCTTATCCATTAAGGTTCCTCGATGATACCAAAGCAGTATCTCTGAAAGGCAGACGATTCTCTGGGTCGTCGAAGCAGTCCATTATCCATTAAGTTTCTTCGATGATACCAGAGCAGTATCTCTGAAAGGCAGACGAATCTCTGGGTCGTCGAAGCAGTCCCTTATCCATTAAGATTCCTCGATGATACCAAAGCAGTATCTCTGAAAGGCAGACGATTGTTTGGGACGTCGAAGCAGTCCCTTATCCATTAAGGTTCTTCGATGATACCAAAGCAGTATCTCTGAAAGGTAGACGATTCTCTGGGTTGTCGAAGCAGTCCCTTATCCATTAAGGTTCCTCTATGATACCAAAGCAGTATCTCTGAAAGGCAGACGATTCTTTGGGTCGTCGAAGCAGTCCCTTATCCATTAAGGTTCCTTGATGATACCAAAGCAGTATCTCTGAAAGGTAGATGATTCTCTGTGTCGTCGAAGCAGTCCCTTATCCATTAAGTTTCTTCGATGATACCAAAGCAGTATCTCTAAAAGTCAGACGAATCTCTGGGTCATCGAAGCAGTCCCTTATCCATTAAGATTCCTCGATGATACCAAAGCAGTATCTCTGAAAGGCAGATGATTCTCTGGGTCGTCGATGCAGTCCCTTATCCATTAAGGTTCTTCGATGATACCAAAGCAGTATCTCTGAAAGGAAGACGATTCTCTGGGTCGTCGAAGCAGTCCCTTATCCATTAAGGTTCCTCGATGATACCAAAGCAGTATCTCTGAAAGGCAGACGATTCTCTGGGTCGTCGAAGCAATCCCTTATCCATTAAGGTTCCTCGGTGATACCAAAGTAATATCTCTGAAAGGCAGACGATTCTCTGGGTCGTCGAAGCAGTCCCTTGTCCATTAAGGTTCCTCGATGATACCAAAGAATTATCTCTGAAAGGCAGACAATTCTCTGGGTAGTCGAAGCAGTCCCTTATCCATTAAGGTTCCTCGATGATACCAAAGCAGTATCTCTGAAAGGCAGATTATTCTCTGGTTCGTCGAAGCAGTCCCTTATCCATTAAGGTTCCTCGATGATACCAAAGCAGTATCTCTGAAAGGCAGATGATTCTCTGGGTCGTCGAAGCAGTCCCTTATCCATTAAGGTTCCTCGATGATACCAAAGCAGTATCTCTGAAAGGCAGACGATTCTCTGGGTCGTCGAAGCAGTCCCTTATCTATTAAGCTTCTTTTATGATACCAAAGCAGTATCTCTGAAAGAAAGAAGATTCTCTGGGTCGTCGAAGCAGTCCCTTATCCATTAAGGTTCCTCGATGATACCAAAGCAGTATCTCTGAAAGGCAGACGATTCTCTGGGTCGTCGAAGCAGTCCCTTATCCATTAAATTTCTTCGATGATACCAAAGCAGTATCTCTGAAAGTCAGACGAATCTCTGGGTCATCGAAGGAGTCCCTTATCCATTAAGATTCCTCGATGATACCAAAGCAGTATCTCTGAAAGGCAGACGATTCTCTGGGTCGTCGAAGCAGTCCCTTATCTATTAAGCTTCTTTGATGATACCAAAGCAGTATCTCTGAAAGAAAGACGATTCTCTGGGTCGTCGAAGCAGTCCCTTATCCATTAAGGTTCCTCGATGATACCAAAGCAGTATCTCTGAAAGGCAGACGATTCTCTGGGTCGTCGAAGCAGTCCCTTATCCATTAAATTTCTTCGATGATACCAAAGCAGTATCTCTGAAAGTCAGACGAATCTCTGGGTCGTCGAAGCAATCCCTTATCCATTAAGATTCCTCGATGATACCAAAGCAGTATCTCTGAAAGGCAGACGATTCTCTGGGTCGTCGAAGCAGTACCTTATCTATTAAGGTTCTTCGATGATACCAAAGAAGTATCTCTGAAAGGAAGACGATTCTCTGGGTCGTCGAAGCAGTCCCTTGTCCATTAAGGTTCCTCGATGATACCAAAGCAGTATCTTTGAAAGGCAGACGATTCTCTGGGTCGTCGAAGCAGTCCCTTATCCATTAAGGTTCCTCAATGATACCAAAGTAGTATCTCTGAAAGGCAGACGATTCTCTGGGTCGTCGAAGCAGTCCCTTATCCATTAAGGTTCCTCGATGATACCAAAGCAGTATCTCTGAAAGGTAGATGATTCTCTGGGTCGTCGAAGCCGACCCTTATCCATTAAGGTTCCTCGATGATACCAAAGCAGTATCTCTGAAAGGCAGACGATTCTCTGGGTCGTCGAAGCAGTCCCTTATCCATTAAGGTTCCTCGATGATACCAAAGCAGTATCTCTGAAAGGCAGACGATTCTCTGGGTCGTCGAAGCAGTCCCTTATCCATTAAGGTTCCATGATGATACCAAAGCAGTATCTCTAAAAGGCAGAAGATTCTCTGGGTCATCGAAGCAGACCCTTATCCATTAAGGTTCCTCGATGATACCAAAGCAGTATCTCTGAAAGGCAGACGATTCTCTGGGTCGTCGAAGCAGTCCCTTATCCATTAAGTTTCTTCGATGATACCAGAGCAGTATCTCTGAAAGGCAGACGAATCTCTGGGTCGTCGAAGCAGTCCCTTATCCATTAAGATTCCTCGATGATACCAAAGCAGTATCTCTGAAAGGCAGACGATTGTTTGGGACGTCGAAGCAGTCCCTTATCCATTAAGGTTCTTCGATGATACCAAAGCAGTATCTCTGAAAGGTAGACGATTCTCTGGGTTGTCGAAGCAGTCCCTTATCCATTAAGGTTCCTCTATGATACCAAAGCAGTATCTCTGAAAGGCAGACGATTCTTTGGGTCGTCGAAGCAGTCCCTTATCCATTAAGGTTCCTTGATGATACCAAAGCAGTATCTCTGAAAGGTAGATGATTCTCTGTGTCGTCGAAGCAGTCCCTTATCCATTAAGTTTCTTCGATGATACCAAAGCAGTATCTCTAAAAGTCAGACGAATCTCTGGGTCATCGAAGCAGTCCCTTATCCATTAAGATTCCTCGATGATACCAAAGCAGTATCTCTGAAAGGCAGATGATTCTCTGGGTCGTCGATGCAGTCCCTTATCCATTAAGGTTCTTCGATGATACCAAAGCAGTATCTCTGAAAGGAAGACGATTCTCTGGGTCGTCGAAGCAGTCCCTTATCCATTAAGGTTCCTCGATGATACCAAAGCAGTATCTCTGAAAGGCAGACGATTCTCTGGGTCGTCGAAGCAATCCCTTATCCATTAAGGTTCCTCGGTGATACCAAAGTAATATCTCTGAAAGGCAGACGATTCTCTGGGTCGTCGAAGCAGTCCCTTGTCCATTAAGGTTCCTCGATGATACCAAAGAATTATCTCTGAAAGGCAGACAATTCTCTGGGTAGTCGAAGCAGTCCCTTATCCATTAAGGTTCCTCGATGATACCAAAGCAGTATCTCTGAAAGGCAGATTATTCTCTGGTTCGTCGAAGCAGTCCCTTATCCATTAAGGTTCCTCGATGATACCAAAGCAGTATCTCTGAAAGGCAGATGATTCTCTGGGTCGTCGAAGCAGTCCCTTATCCATTAAGGTTCCTCGATGATACCAAAGCAGTATCTCTGAAAGGCAGACGATTCTCTGGGTCGTCGAAGCAGTCCCTTATCTATTAAGCTTCTTTTATGATACCAAAGCAGTATCTCTGAAAGAAAGAAGATTCTCTGGGTCGTCGAAGCAGTCCCTTATCCATTAAGGTTCCTCGATGATACCAAAGCAGTATCTCTGAAAGGCAGACGATTCTCTGGGTCGTCGAAGCAGTCCCTTATCCATTAAATTTCTTCGATGATACCAAAGCAGTATCTCTGAAAGTCAGACGAATCTCTGGGTCGTCGAAGCAGTCCCTTATCCATTAAGATTCCTCGATGATACCAAAGCAGTATCTCTGAAAGGCAGA
Organism: Lathyrus tuberosus; assembly: GCA_022829125.1. Classification (NCBI taxonomy): domain Eukaryota; kingdom Viridiplantae; phylum Streptophyta; class Magnoliopsida; order Fabales; family Fabaceae; genus Lathyrus; species Lathyrus tuberosus. The sequence continues at coordinate 1,823,703 of JALAZF010000101.1, read as the reverse complement.
CGATTCTCTGGGTCGTCGAAGCAGTACCTTATCTATTAAGGTTCTTCGATGATACCAAAGCAGTATCTCTGAAAGGAAGACGATTCTCTGGGTCGTCGAAGCAGTCCCTTGTCCATTAAGGTTCCTCGATGATACCAAAGCAGTATCTTTGAAAGGCAAACGATTCTCTGGGTCGTCGAAGCAGTCCCTTATCCATTAAGGTTCCTCAATGATACCAAAGCAGTATCTCTGAAAGGCAGACGATTCTCTGGGTCGTCGAAGCAGTCCCTTATCCATTAAGGTTCCTCGATGATACCAAAGCAGTATCTCTGAAAGGCAGAGGATTCTCTGGGTCGTCGAAGCAGTCCCTTATCCATTAAGGTTCCATGATGATACCAAAGCAGTATCTCTAAAAGGCAGAAGATTCTCTGGGTCATCGAAGCAGACCCTTATCCATTAAGGTTCCTCGATGATACCAAAGCAGTATCTCTGAAAGGCAGACGATTCTCTGGGTCATCGAAGCAGTCCCTTATCCATTAAGATTCCCCGATGATACCAAAGCAGTATCTCTGAAAGGCAGATGATTCTCTGGGTCGTCGATGCAGTCCCTTATCCATTAAGGTTCCTCTATGATACCAAAGCAGTATCTCTGAAAGGCAGACGATTCTCTGGGTCGTCGAAGCAGTCCCTTATCCATTAAGGTTCCTTGATGATACCAAAGCAGTATCTCTGAAAGGTAGATGATTCTCTGTGTCGTCGAAGCAGTCCCTTATCCATTAAGTTTCTTCGATGATACCAAAGTAGTATCTCTGAAAGTCAGACGAATCTCTGGGTCATCGAAGCAGTCCCTTATCCATTAAGATTCCTCGATGATACCAAAGCAGTATCTCTGAAAGGCAGACGATTCTCTGGGTCGTCGAAGCAGTCCCTTATCCATTAAGGTTCTTCGATGATACCAAAGCAGTATCTCTGAAAGGAAGACGATTCTCTGGGTCGTCGATGCAGTCCCTTATCCATTAAGGTTCCTCGATGATACCAAAGCAGTATCTCTGAAAGGCAGACGATTCTCTGGGTCGTCGAAGCAATCCCTTATCCATTAAGGTTCCTGGATGATACCAAAGTAATATCTCTGAAAGGCAGACGATTCTCTGGGTCGTCGAAGCAGTCCCTTGTCCATTAAGGTTCCTCGATGATACCAAAGAATTATCTCTGAAAGGCAGACAATTCTCTGGGTCGTCGAAGCAGTCCCTTATCCATTAAGGTTCCTCGATGATACCAAAGCAGTATCTCTGAAAGGCAGATGATTCTTTGGTTCGTCGAAGCAGTCCCTTATTCATTAAGGTTCCTCGATGATACCAAAGCAGTATCTCTGAAAGGTAGACGATTCTCTGGGTCGTCGAAGCAGTCCCTTATCCATTAAGGTTCCTCGATGATACCAAAGCAGTATCTCTAAAAGGTAGACGATTCTCTGGGTCGTCGAAGCAGTCCCTTATCCATTAAGGTTCCTCGATGATACCAAAGCAGTATCTCTGAAAGGCAGACGATTCTCTGGGTCGTCGAAGCTGTCCCTTATCCATTAAGGTTCCTCGATGATACCAAAGCAGTATCTCTGAAAGGTAGACGATTCTCTGGGTCGTCGAAGCAGTCCCTTATCCATTAAGGTTCCTCGATGATACCAAAGCAGTATCTCTGAAAGGTAGACGATTCTCTGGGTCGTCGTAGCAGTCCCTTATCCATTAAGGTTCCTCTATGATACCAAAGCAGTATCTCTGAAAGGCAAACGATTCTCCAGGTCGTCGAAGCAGTCCCTTATCCATTAAGGTTCCTTGATGATACCAAAGCAGTATCTCTGAAAGGTAGATGATTCTCTGTGTCGTCGAAGCAGTCCCTTATCCATTAAATTTCTTCGATGATACCAAAGCAGTATCTCTGAAAGTCAGACGAATCTCTGGGTCATCGAAGCAGTCCCTTATCCATTAAGATTCCTCGATGATACCAAAGCAGTATCTCTGAAAGGCAGACGATTCTCTGGGTCGTCGAAGCAGTCCCTTATCTATTAAGCTTCTTTGATGATACCAAAGCAGTATCTCTGAAAGAAAGACGATTCTCTGGGTCGTCGAAGCAGTCCCTTATCCATTAAGGTTCCTCGATGATACCAAAGCAGTATCTCTGAAAGGCAGACGATTCTCTGGGTCGTCGAAGCAGTCCCTTATCCATTAAATTTCTTCGATGATACCAAAGCAGTATCTCTGAAAGTCAGACGAATCTCTGGGTCGTCGAAGCAGTCCCTTATCCATTAAGATTCCTCGATGATACCAAAGCAGTATCTCTGAAAGGCAGACGATTCTCTGGGTCGTCGAAGCAGTACCTTATCTATTAAGGTTCTTCGATGATACCAAAGCAGTATCTCTGAAAGGAAGACGATTCTCTGGGTCGTCGAAGCAGTCCCTTGTCCATTAAGGTTCCTCGATGATACCAAAGCAGTATCTTTGAAAGGCAGACGATTCTCTGGGTCGTCGAAGCAGTCCCTTATCCATTAAGGTTCCTCAATGATACCAAAGTAGTATCTCTGAAAGACAGACGATTCTCTGGGTCGTCGAAGCAGTCCCTTATCCATTAAGGTTCCTCGATGATACCAAAGCAGTATCTCTGAAAGGTAGACGATTCTCTGGGTCGTCGAAGCCGACCCTTATCCATTAAGGTTCCTCGATGATACCAAAGCAGTATCTCTGAAAGGCAGACGATTCTCTGGGTCGTCGAAGCAGTCCCTTATCCATTAAGGTTCCTCGATGATACCAAAGCTGTATCTCTGAAAGGTAGACGATTCTCTGGGTCGTCGAAGCAGTCCCTTATCCATTAAGGTTCCATGATGATACCAAAGCAGTATCTCTAAAAGGCAGAAGATTCTCTGGGTCATCGAAGCAGACCCTTATCCATTAAGGTTCCTCGATGATACCAAAGCAGTATCTCTGAAAGGCAGACGATTCTCTGGGTCGTCGAAGCAGTCCCTTATCCATTAAGGTTCCATGATGATACCAAAGCAGTATCTCTAAAAGGCAGAAGATTCTCTGGGTCATCGAAGCAGACCCTTATCCATTAAGGTTCCTCGATGATACCAAAGCAGTATCTCTGAAAGGCAGACGATTCTCTGGGTCATCGAAGCAGTCCCTTATCCATTAAGATTCCCCGATGATACCAAAGCAGTATCTCTGAAAGGCAGATGATTCTCTGGGTCGTCGATGCAGTCCCTTATCCATTAAGGTTCCTCTATGATACCAAAGCAGTATCTCTGAAAGGCAGACGATTCTCTGGGTCGTCGAAGCAGTCCCTTATCCATTAAGGTTCCTTGATGATACCAAAGCAGTATCTCTGAAAGGTAGATGATTCTCTGTGTCGTCGAAGCAGTCCCTTATCCATTAAGTTTCTTCGATGATACCAAAGTAGTATCTCTGAAAGTCAGACGAATCTCTGGGTCATCGAAGCAGTCCCTTATCCATTAAGATTCCTCGATGATACCAAAGCAGTATCTCTGAAAGGCAGACGATTCTCTGGGTCGTCGAAGCAGTCCCTTATCCATTAAGGTTCTTCGATGATACCAAAGCAGTATCTCTGAAAGGAAGACGATTCTCTGGGTCGTCGATGCAGTCCCTTATCCATTAAGGTTCCTCGATGATACCAAAGCAGTATCTCTGAAAGGCAGACGATTCTCTGGGTCGTCGAAGCAATCCCTTATCCATTAAGGTTCCTGGATGATACCAAAGTAATATCTCTGAAAGGCAGACGATTCTCTGGGTCGTCGAAGCAGTCCCTTGTCCATTAAGGTTCCTCGATGATACCAAAGAATTATCTCTGAAAGGCAGACAATTCTCTGGGTCGTCGAAGCAGTCCCTTATCCATTAAGGTTCCTCGATGATACCAAAGCAGTATCTCTGAAAGGCAGATGATTCTTTGGTTCGTCGAAGCAGTCCCTTATCCATTAAGGTTCCTCGATGATACCAAAGCAGTATCTCTGAAAGGTAGACGATTCTCTGGGTCGTCGAAGCAGTCCCTTATCCATTAAGGTTCCTCGATGATACCAAAGCAGTATCTCTAAAAGGTAGACGATTCTCTGGGTCGTCGAAGCAGTCCCTTATCCATTAAGGTTCCTCGATGATACCAAAGCAGTATCTCTGAAAGGCAGACGATTCTCTGGGTCGTCGAAGCTGTCCCTTATCCATTAAGGTTCCTCGATGATACCAAAGCAGTATCTCTGAAAGGTAGACGATTCTCTGGGTCGTCGAAGCAGTCCCTTATCCATTAAGGTTCCTCGATGATACCAAAGCAGTATCTCTGAAAGGTAGACGATTCTCTGGGTCGTCGTAGCAGTCCCTTATCCATTAAGGTTCCTCTATGATACCAAAGCAGTATCTCTGAAAGGCAAACGATTCTCCAGGTCGTCGAAGCAGTCCCTTATCCATTAAGGTTCCTTGATGATACCAAAGCAGTATCTCTGAAAGGTAGATGATTCTCTGTGTCGTCGAAGCAGTCCCTTATCCATTAAATTTCTTCGATGATACCAAAGCAGTATCTCTGAAAGTCAGACGAATCTCTGGGTCATCGAAGCAGTCCCTTATCCATTAAGATTCCTCGATGATACCAAAGCAGTATCTCTGAAAGGCAGACGATTCTCTGGGTCGTCGAAGCAGTCCCTTATCTATTAAGCTTCTTTGATGATACCAAAGCAGTATCTCTGAAAGAAAGACGATTCTCTGGGTCGTCGAAGCAGTCCCTTATCCATTAAGGTTCCTCGATGATACCAAAGCAGTATCTCTGAAAGGCAGACGATTCTCTGGGTCGTCGAAGCAGTCCCTTATCCATTAAATTTCTTCGATGATACCAAAGCAGTATCTCTGAAAGTCAGACGAATCTCTGGGTCGTCGAAGCAGTCCCTTATCCATTAAGATTCCTCGATGATACCAAAGCAGTATCTCTGAAAGGCAGACGATTCTCTGGGTCGTCGAAGCAGTACCTTATCTATTAAGGTTCTTCGATGATACCAAAGCAGTATCTCTGAAAGGAAGACGATTCTCTGGGTCGTCGAAGCAGTCCCTTGTCCATTAAGGTTCCTCGATGATACCAAAGCAGTATCTTTGAAAGGCAGACGATTCTCTGGGTCGTCGAAGCAGTCCCTTATCCATTAAGGTTCCTCAATGATACCAAAGTAGTATCTCTGAAAGACAGACGATTCTCTGGGTCGTCGAAGCAGTCCCTTATCCATTAAGGTTCCTCGATGATACCAAAGCAGTATCTCTGAAAGGTAGACGATTCTCTGGGTCGTCGAAGCCGACCCTTATCCATTAAGGTTCCTCGATGATACCAAAGCAGTATCTCTGAAAGGCAGACGATTCTCTGGGTCGTCGAAGCAGTCCCTTATCCATTAAGGTTCCTCGATGATACCAAAGCTGTATCTCTGAAAGGTAGACGATTCTCTGGGTCGTCGAAGCAGTCCCTTATCCATTAAGGTTCCATGATGATACCAAAGCAGTATCTCTAAAAGGCAGAAGATTCTCTGGGTCATCGAAGCAGACCCTTATCCATTAAGGTTCCTCGATGATACCAAAGCAGTATCTCTGAAAGGCAGACGATTCTCTGGGTCGTCGAAGCAGTCCCTTATCCATTAAGTTTCTTCGATGATACCAGAGCAGTATCTCTGAAAGGCAGACGAATCTCTGGGTCGTCGAAGCAGTCCCTTATCCATTAAGATTCCTCGATGATACCAAAGCAGTATCTCTGAAAGGCAGACGATTGTTTGGGACGTCGAAGCAGTCCCTTATCCATTAAGGTTCTTCGATGATACCAAAGCAGTATCTCTGAAAGGTAGACGATTCTCTGGGTCGTCGAAGCAGTCCCTTATCCATTAAGGTTCCTCTATGATACCAAAGCAGTATCTCTGAAAGGCAGACGATTCTTTGGGTCGTCGAAGCAGTCCCTTATCCATTAAGGTTCCTTGATGATACCAAAGCAGTATCTCTGAAAGGTAGATGATTCTCTGTGTCGTCGAAGCAGTCCCTTATCCATTAAGTTTCTTCGATGATACCAAAGCAGTATCTCTAAAAGTCAGACGAATCTCTGGGTCATCGAAGCAGTCCCTTATCCATTAAGATTCCTCGATGATACCAAAGCAGTATCTCTGAAAGGCAGATGATTCTCTGGGTCGTCGATGCAGTCCCTTATCCATTAAGGTTCTTCGATGATACCAAAGCAGTATCTCTGAAAGGAAGACGATTCTCTGGGTCGTCGAAGCAGTCCCTTATCCATTAAGGTTCCTCGATGATACCAAAGCAGTATCTCTGAAAGGTAGACGATTCTCTGGGTCGTCGAAGCAGTCCCTTATCCATTAAGATTCCTCGATGATACCAAAGCAGTATCTCTGAAAGGCAGACGATTCTCTGGGTCGTCGTAGCAGTCCCTTATCTATTAAGCTTCTTTTATGATACCAAAGCAGTATCTCTGAAAGAAAGACGATTCTCTGGGTCGTCGAAGCAGTCCCTTATCCATTAAGGTTCCTCGATGATACCAAAGCAGTATCTCTGAAAGGCAGACGATTCTCTGGGTCGTCGAAGCAGTCCCTTATCCATTAAGATTCCTCGATGATACCAAAGCAGTATCTCTGAAAGGCAGATGATTCTCTGGGTCGTCGATGCAGTCCCTTATCCATTAAGGTTCCTCTATGATACCAAAGCAGTATCTCTGAAAGGCAGACGATTCTCTGGGTCGTCGAAGCAGTCCCTTATCCATTAAGGTTCCTTGATGATACCAAAGCAGTATCTCTGAAAGGTAGATGATTCTCTGTGTCGTCGAAGCAGTCCCTTATCCATTAAGTTTCTTCGATGATACCAAAGTAGTATCTCTGAAAGTCAGACGAATCTCTGGGTCATCGAAGCAGTCCCTTATCCATTAAGATTCCTCGATGATACCAAAGCAGTATCTCTGAAAGGCAGACGATTCTCTGGGTCGTCGAAGCAGTACCTTATCTATTAAGGTTCTTCGATGATTCCAAAGCAGTATCTCTGAAAGGAAGACGATTCTCTGGGTCGTCGAAGCAGTCCCTTGTCCATTAAGGTTCCTCGATGATACCAAAGCAGTATCTTTGAAAGGCAGACGATTCTCTGGGTCGTCGAAGCAGTCCCTTATCCATTAAGGTTCCTCAATGATACCAAAGCAGTATCTCTGAAAGGCAGACGATTCTCTGGGTCGTCGAAGCAGTCCCTTATCCATTAAGGTTCCTCGATGATACCAAAGCAGTATCTCTGAAAGGCAGACGATTCTCTGGGTCGTCGAAGCAGTCCCTTATCCATTAAGGTTCCATGATGATACCAAAGCAGTATCTCTAAAAGGCAGAAGATTCTCTGGGTCATCGAAGCAGACCCTTATCCATTAAGGTTCCTCGATGATACCAAAGCAGTATCTCTGAAAGGCAGACGATTCTCTGGGTCATCGAAGCAGTCCCTTATCCATTAAGATTCCTCGATGATACCAAAGCAGTATCTCTGAAAGGCAGATGATTCTCTGGGTCGTCGATGCAGTCCCTTATCCATTAAGGTTCCTCTATGATACCAAAGCAGTATCTCTGAAAGGCAGACGATTCTCAGGGTCGTCGAAGCAGTCCCTTATCCATTAAGGTTCCTTGATGATACCAAAGCAGTATCTCTGAAAGGTAGATGATTCTCTGTGTCGTCGAAGCAGTCCCTTATCCATTAAGTTTCTTCGATGATACCAAAGTAGTATCTCTGAAAGTCAGACGAATCTCTGGGTCATCGAAGCAGTCCCTTATCCATTAAGATTCTTCGATGATACCAAAGCAGTATCTCTGAAAGGCAGACGATTCTCTGGGTCGTCGAAGCAGTCCCTTATCCATTAAGGTTCTTCGATGATACCAAAGCAGTATCTCTGAAAGGAAGACGATTCTCTGGGTCGTCGATGCAGTCCCTTATCCATTAAGGTTCCTCGATGATACCAAAGCAGTATCTCTGAAAGGCAGACGATTCTCTGGGTCGTCGAAGCAATCCCTTATCCATTAAGGTTCCTGGATGATACCAAAGTAATATCTCTGAAAGGCAGACGATTCTCTGGGTCGACGAAGCAGTCCCTTGTCCATTAAGGTTCCTCGATGATACCAAAGAATTATCTCTGAAAGGCAGACAATTCTCTGGGTCGTCGAAGCAGTCCCTTATCCATTAAGGTTCCTCGATGATACCAAAGCAGTATCTCTGAAAGGCAGATGATTCTTTGGTTCGTCGAAGCAGTCCCTTATCCATTAAGGTTCCTCGATGATACCAAAGCAGTATCTCTGAAAGGTAGACGATTCTCTGGGTCGTCGAAGCAGTCCCTTATCCATTAAGGTTCCTCGATGATACCAAAGCAGTATCTCTAAAAGGTAGACGATTCTCTGGGTCGTCGAAGCAGTCCCTTATCCATTAAGGTTCCTCGATGATACCAAAGCAGTATCTCTGAAAGGCAGACGATTCTCTGGGTCGTCGAAGCTGTCCCTTATCCATTAAGGTTCCTCGATGATACCAAAGCAGTATCTCTGAAAGGTAGACGATTCTCTGGGTCGTCGAAGCAGTCCCTTATCCATTAAGGTTCCTCGATGATACCAAAGCAGTATCTCTGAAAGGTAGACGATTCTCTGGGTCGTCGTAGCAGTCCCTTATCCATTAAGGTTCCTCTATGTTACCAAAGCAGTATCTCTGAAAGGCAAACGATTCTCCAGGTCGTCGAAGCAGTCCCTTATCCATTAAGGTTCCTTGATGATACCAAAGCAGTATCTCTGAAAGGTAGATGATTCTCTGTGTCGTCGAAGCAGTCCCTTATCCATTAAATTTCTTCGATGATACCAAAGCAGTATCTCTGAAAGTCAGACGAATCTCTGGGTCATCGAAGCAGTCCCTTATCCATTAAGATTCCTCGATGATACCAAAGCAGTATCTCTGAAAGGCAGACGATTCTCTGGGTCGTCGAAGCAGTCCCTTATCTATTAAGCTTCTTTGATGATACCAAAGCAGTATCTCTGAAAGAAAGACGATTCTCTGGGTCGTCGAAGCAGTCCCTTATCCATTAAGGTTCCTCGATGATACCAAAGCAGTATCTCTGAAAGGCAGACGATTCTCTGGGTCGTCGAAGCAGTCCCTTATCCATTAAATTTCTTCGATGATACCAAAGCAGTATCTCTGAAAGTCAGACGAATCTCTGGGTCGTCGAAGCAGTCCCTTATCCATTAAGATTCCTCGATGATACCAAAGCAGTATCTCTGAAAGGCAGACGATTCTCTGGGTCGTCGAAGCAGTACCTTATCTATTAAGGTTCTTCGATGATACCAAAGCAGTATCTCTGAAAGGAAGACGATTCTCTGGGTCGTCGAAGCAGTCCCTTGTCCATTAAGGTTCCTCGATGATACCAAAGCAGTATCTTTGAAAGGCAGACGATTCTCTGGGTCGTCGAAGCAGTCCCTTATCCATTAAGGTTCCTCAATGATACCAAAGTAGTATCTCTGAAAGGCAGACGATTCTCTGGGTCGTCGAAGCAGTCCCTTATCCATTAAGGTTCCTCGATGATACCAAAGCAGTATCTCTGAAAGGTAGACGATTCTCTGGGTCGTCGAAGCCGACCCTTATCCATTAAGGTTCCTCGATGATACCAAAGCAGTATCTCTGAAAGGCAGACGATTCTCTGGGTCGTCGAAGCAGTCCCTTATCCATTAAGGTTCCTCGATGATACCAAAGCTGTATCTCTGAAAGGCAGACGATTCTCTGGGTCGTCGAAGCAGTCCCTTATCCATTAAGGTTCCATGATGATACCAAAGCAGTATCTCTAAAAGGCAGAAGATTCTCTGGGTCATCGAAGCAGACCCTTATCCATTAAGGTTCCTCGATGATACCAAAGCAGTATCTCTGAAAGGCAGACGATTCTCTGGGTCGTCGAAGCAGTCCCTTATCCATTAAGTTTCTTCGATGATACCAGAGCAGTATCTCTGAAAGGCAGACGAATCTCTGGGTCGTCGAAGCAATCCCTTATCCATTAAGATTCCTCGATGATACCAAAGCAGTATCTCTGAAAGTCAGACGATTGTTTGGGACGTCGAAGCAGTCCCTTATCCATTAAGGTTCTTCGATGATACCAAAGCAGTATCTCTGAAAGGTAGACGATTCTCTGGGTCGTCGAAGCAGTCCCTTAGCCATTAAGGTTCCTCTATGATACCAAAGCAGTATCTCTGAAAGGCAGACGATTCTTTGGGTCGTCGAAGCAGTCCCTTATCCATTAAGGTTCCTTGATGATACCAAAGCAGTATCTCTGAAAGGTAGATGATTCTCTGTGTCGTCGAAGCAGTCCCTTATCCATTAAGTTTCTTCGATGATACCAAAGCAGTATCTCTAAAAGTCAGACGAATCTCTGGGTCATCGAAGCAGTCCCTTATCCATTAAGATTCCTCGATGATACCAAAGCAGTATCTCTGAAAGGCAGATGATTCTCTGGGTCGTCGATGCAGTCCCTTATCCATTAAGGTTCTTCGATGATACCAAAGCAGTATCTCTGAAAGGAAGACGATTCTCTGGGTCGTCGAAGCAGTCCCTTATCCATTAAGGTTCCTCGATGATACCAAAGCAGTATCTCTGAAAGGTAGACGATTCTCTGGGTCGTCGAAGCAGTCCCTTATCCATTAAGATTCCTCGATGATACCAAAGCAGTATCTCTGAAAGGCAGACGATTCTCTGGGTCGTCGAAGCAGTCCCTTATCTATTAAGCTTCTTTTATGATACCAAAGCAGTATCTCTGAAAGAAAGACGATTCTCTGGGTCGTCGAAGCAGTCCCTTATCCATTTAGGTTCCTCGATGATACCAAAGCAGTATCTCTGAAAGGCAGACGATTCTCTGGGTCGTCGAAGCAGTCCCTTATCCATTAAATTTCATCGATGATACCAAAGCAGTATCTCTGAAAGTCAGATGAATCTCTGGGTCGTCGAAGCAGTCCCTTATCCATTAAGATTCCTCGATGATACCAAAGCAGTATCTCTGAAAGGCAGACGATTCTCTAGGTCGTCGAAGCAGTACCTTATCTATTAAGGTTCTTCGATGATACCAAAGCAGTATCTCTGAAAGGAAGACGATTCTCTGGGTCGTCGAAGCAGTCCCTTGTCCATTAAGGTTCCTCGATGATACCAAAGCAGTATCTTTGAAAGGCAGACGATTCTCTGGGTCGTCGAAGCAGTCCCTTATCCATTAAGGTTCCTCAATGATACCAAAGTAGTATCTCTGAAAGGCAGACGATTCTCTGGGTCGTCGAAGCAGTCCCTTATCCATTAAGGTTCCTCGATGATACCAAAGCAGTATCTCTGAAAGGCAGATGATTCTCTGGGTCGTCGATGCAGTCCCTTATCCATTAAGGTTCTTCGATGATACCAAAGCAGTATCTCTGAAAGGAAGACGATTCTCTGGGTCGTCGAAGCAGTCCCTTATCCATTAAGGTTCCTCGATGATACCAAAGCAGTATCTCTGAAAGGTAGACGATTCTCTGGGTCGTCGAAGCAGTCCCTTATCCATTAAGATTCCTCGATGATACCAAAGCAGTATCTCTGAAAGGCAGACGATTCTCTGGGTCGTCGAAGCAGTCCCTTATCTATTAAGCTTCTTTTATGATACCAAAGCAGTATCTCTGAAAGAAAGACGATTCTCTGGGTCGTCGAAGCAGTCCCTTATCCATTTAGGTTCCTCGATGATACCAAAGCAGTATCTCTGAAAGGCAGACGATTCTCTGGGTCGTCGAAGCAGTCCCTTATCCATTAAATTTCATCGATGATACCAAAGCAGTATCTCTGAAAGTCAGACGAATCTCTGGGTCGTCGAAGCAGTCCCTTATCCATTAAGATTCCTCGATGATACCAAAGCAGTATCTCTGAAAGGCAGACGATTCTCTGGGTCGTCGAAGCAGTACCTTATCTATTAAGGTTCTTCGATGATACCAAAGCAGTATCTCTGAAAGGAAGACGATTCTCTGGGTCGTCGAAGCAGTCCCTTGTCCATTAAGGTTCCTCGATGATACCAAAGCAGTATCTTTGAAAGGCAGACGATTCTCTGGGTCGTCGAAGCAGTCCCTTATCCATTAAGGTTCCTCAATGATACCAAAGTAGTATCTCTGAAAGGCAGACGATTCTCTGGGTCGTCGAAGCAGTCCCTTATCCATTAAGGTTCCTCGATGATACCAAAGCAGTATCTCTGAAAGGTAGACGATTCTCTGGGTCGTCGAAGCCGACCCTTATCCATTAAGGTTCCTCGATGATACCAAAGCAGTATCTCTGAAAGGCAGACGATTCTCTGGGTCGTCGAAGCAGTCCCTTATCCATTAAGGTTCCTCGATGATACCAAAGCAGTATCTCTGAAAGGCAGACGATTCTCTGGGTCATCGAAGCAGTCCCTTATCCATTAAGGTTCCTCGATGATACCAAAGCAGTATCTCTGAAAGGTAGACGATTCTCTGGGTCGTCGAAGCCGACCCTTATCCATTAAGGTTCCTCGATGATACCAAAGCAGTATCTCTGAAAGGCAGACGATTCTCTGGGTCGTCGAAGCAGTCCCTTATCCATTAAGTTTCTTCGATGATACCAGAGCAGTATCTCTGAAAGGCAGACGAATCTCTGGGTCGTCGAAGCAGTCCCTTATCCATTAAGATTCCTCGATGATACCAAAGCAGTATCTCTGAAAGGCAGACGATTGTTTGGGACGTCGAAGCAGTCCCTTATCCATTAAGGTTCTTCGATGATACCAAAGCAGTATCTCTGAAAGGTAGACGATTCTCTGGGTCGTCGAAGCAGTCCCTTATCCATTAAGGTTCCTCTATGATACCAAAGCAGTATCTCTGAAAGGCAGACGATTCTTTGGGTCGTCGAAGCAGTCCCTTATCCATTAAGGTTCCTTGATGATACCAAAGCAGTATCTCTGAAAGGTAGATGATTCTCTGTGTCGTCGAAGCAGTCCCTTATCCATTAAGTTTCTTCGATGATACCAAAGCAGTATCTCTAAAAGTCAGACGAATCTCTGGGTCATCGAAGCAGTCCCTTATCCATTAAGATTCCTCGATGATACCAAAGCAGTATCTCTGAAAGGCAGATGATTCTCTGGGTCGTCGATGCAGTACCTTATCCATTAAGGTTCTTCGATGATACCAAAGCAGTATCTCTGAAAGGAAGACGATTCTCTGGGTCGTCGAAGCAGTACCTTATCTATTAAGGTTCTTCGATGATACCAAAGCAGTATCTCTGAAAGGAAGACGATTCTCTGGGTCGTCGAAGCAGTCCCTTGTCCATTAAGGTTCCTCGATGATACCAAAGCAGTATCTTTGAAAGGCAGACGATTCTCTGGGTCGTCGAAGCAGTCCCTTATCCATTAAGGTTCCTCAATGATACCAAAGTAGTATCTCTGAAAGGCAGACGATTCTCTGGGTCGTCGAAGCAGTCCCTTATCCATTAAGGTTCCTCGATGATACCAAAGCAGTATCTCTGAAAGGTAGACGATTCTCTGGGTCGTCGAAGCCGACCCTTATCCATTAAGGTTCCTCGATGATACCAAAGCAGTATCTCTGAAAGGCAGACGATTCTCTGGGTCGTCGAAGCAGTCCCTTATCCATTAAGGTTCCTCGATGATACCAAAGCAGTATCTCTGAAAGGCAGACGATTCTCTGGGTCATCGAAGCAGTCCCTTATCCATTAAGGTTCCTCGATGATACCAAAGCAGTATCTCTGAAAGGTAGACGATTCTCTGGGTCGTCGAAGCCGACCCTTATCCATTAAGGTTCCTCGATGATACCAAAGCAGTATCTCTGAAAGGCAGACGATTCTCTGGGTCGTCGAAGCAGTCCCTTATCCATTAAGTTTCTTCGATGATACCAGAGCAGTATCTCTGAAAGGCAGACGAATCTCTGGGTCGTCGAAGCAGTCCCTTATCCATTAAGATTCCTCGATGATACCAAAGCAGTATCTCTGAAAGGCAGACGATTGTTTGGGACGTCGAAGCAATCCCTTATCCATTAAGGTTCTTCGATGATACCAAAGCAGTATCTCTGAAAGGTAGACGATTCTCTGGGTCGTCGAAGCAGTCCCTTATCCATTAAGGTTCCTCTATGATACCAAAGCAGTATCTCTGAAAGGCAGACGATTCTTTGGGTCGTCGAAGCAGTCCCTTATCCATTAAGGTTCCTTGATGATACCAAAGCAGTATCTCTGAAAGGTAGATGATTCTCTGTGTCGTCGAAGCAGTCCCTTATCCATTAAGTTTCTTCGATGATACCAAAGCAGTATCTCTAAAAGTCAGACGAATCTCTGGGTCATCGAAGCAGTCCCTTATCCATTAAGATTCCTCGATGATACCAAAGCAGTATCTCTGAAAGGCAGATGATTCTCTGGGTCGTCGATGCAGTCCCTTATCCATTAAGGTTCTTCGATGATACCAAAGCAGTATCTCTGAAAGGAAGACGATTCTCTGGGTCGTCGAAGCAGTCCCTTATCCATTAAGGTTCCTCGATGATACCAAAGCAGTATCTCTGAAAGGTAGACGATTCTCTGGGTCGTCGAAGCAGTCCCTTATCCATTAAGGTTCCTCTATGATACCAAAGCAGTATCTCTGAAAGGCAGACGATTCTTTGGGTCGTCGAAGCAGTCCCTTATCCATTAAGGTTCCTTGATGATACCAAAGCATTATCTCTGAAAGGTAGATGATTCTCTGTGTCGTCGAAGCAGTCCCTTATCCATTAAGTTTCTTCGATGATACCAAAGCAGTATCTCTGAAAGTCAGACGAATCTCTGGGTCATCGAAGCAGTCCCTTATCCATTAAGATTCCTCGATGATACCAAAGCAGTATCTCTGAAAGGCAGATGATTCTCTGGGTCGTTGATGCAGTCCCTTATCCATTAAGGTTCCTCTATGATACCAAAGCAGTATCTCTGAAAGGCAGACGATTCTCTGGGTCGTCGAAGCAGTCCCTTATCCATTAAGGTTCCTTGATGATACCAAAGCAGTATCTCTGAAAGGTAGATGATTCTCTGTGTCGTCGAAGCAGTCCCTTATCCATTAAGTTTCTTCGATGATACCAAAGCAGTATCTCTGAAAGTCAGACGAATCTCTGGGTCATCGAAGCAGTCCCTTATCCATTAAGATTCCTCGATGATACCAAAGCAGTATCTCTGAAAGGCAGACGATTCTCTGGGTCGTCGAAGCAGTCCCTTATCCATTAAGGTTCTTCAATGATACCCAAGCAGTATCTCTGAAAGGAAGACGATTCTCTGGGTCGTCGAAGCAGTCCCTTATCCATTAAGGTTCCTCGATGATACCAAAGCAGTATCTCTGAAAGGCAGACGATTCTCTGGGTCGTCGAAGCAATCCCTTATCCATTAAGGTTCCTCGGTGATACCAAAGTAATATCTCTGAAAGGCAGACGATTCTCTGGGTCGTCGAAGCAGTCCCTTGTCCATTAAGGTTCCTCGATGATACCAAAGAATTATCTCTGAAAGGCAGACAATTCTCTGGGTCGTCGAAGCAGTCCCTTATCCATTAAGGTTCCTCGATGATACCAAAGCAGTATCTCTGAAAGGCAGATGATTCTCTGGTTCGTCGAAGCAGTCCCTTATCCATTAAGGTTCCTCGATGATACCAAAGCAGTATCTCTGAAAGGCAAATGATTCTCTGGGTCGTCGAAGCAGTCCCTTATCCATTAAGGTTCCTCGATGATACCAAAGCAGTATCTCTGAAAGGCAGACGATTCTCTGGGTCGTCGAAGCAGTCCCTTATCCATTAAATTTCTTCGTTGATACCAAAGCAGTATCTCTGAAAGTCAGACGAATCTCTGGGTCGTCGAAGCAGTCCCTTATCCATTAAGATTCCTCGATGATACCAAAGCAGTATCTCTGAAAGGCAGACGATTCTCTGGGTCGTCGAAGCAGTACCTTATCTATTAAGGTTCTTCGATGATACCAAAGCAGTATCTCTGAAAGGAAGACGATTCTCTGGGTCGTCGAAGCAGTCCCTTGTCCATTAAGGTTCCTCGATGATACCAAAGCAGTATCTTTGAAAGGCAGACGATTCTCTGGGTCGTCGAAGCAGTCCCTTATCCATTAAGGTTCCTCAATGATACCAAAGTAGTATCTCTGAAAGGCAGACGATTCTCTGGGTCGTCGAAGCAGTCCCTTATCCATTAAGGTTCCTCGATGATACCAAAGCAGTATCTCTGAAAGGTAGACGATTCTCTGGGTCGTCGAAGCCGACCCTTATCCATTAAGGTTCCTCGATGATACCAAAGCAGTATCTCTGAAAGGCAGACGATTCTCTGGGTCGTCGAAGCAGTCCCTTATCCATTAAGGTTCCTCGATGATACCAAAGCAGTATCTCTGAAAGGCAGACGATTCTCTGGGTCGTCGAAGCAGTCCCTTATCCATTAAGGTTCCATGATGATACCAAAGCAGTATCTCTAAAAGGCAGAAGATTCTCTGGGTCATCGAAGCAGACCCTTATCCATTAAGGTTCCTCGATGATACCAAAGCAGTATCTCTGAAAGGCAGACGATTCTCTGGGTCGTCGAAGCAGTCCCTTATCCATTAAGTTTCTTCGATGATACCAGAGCAGTATCTCTGAAAGGCAGACGAATCTCTGGGTCGTCGAAGCAGTCCCTTATCCATTAAGATTCCTCGATGATACCAAAGCAGTATCTCTGAAAGGCAGACGATTGTTTGGGACGTCGAAGCAGTCCCTTATCCATTAAGGTTCTTCGATGATACCAAAGCAGTATCTCTGAAAGGTAGACGATTCTCTGGGTCGTCGAAGCAGTCCCTTATCCATTAAGGTTCCTCTATGATACCAAAGCAGTATCTCTGAAAGGCAGACGATTCTTTGGGTTGTCGAAGCAGTCCCTTATCCATTAAGGTTCCTTGATGATACCAAAGCAGTATCTCTGAAAGGTAGATGATTCTCTGTGTCGTCGAAGCAGTCCCTTATCCATTAAGTTTCTTCGATGATACCAAAGCAGTATCTCTAAAAGTCAGACGAATCTCTGGGTCATCGAAGCAGTCCCTTATCCATTAAGATTCCTCGATGATACCAAAGCAGTATCTCTGAAAGGCAGATAATTCTCTGTGTCGTCGATGCAGTCCCTTATCCATTAAGGTTCTTCGATGATACCAAAGCAGTATCTCTGAAAGGAAGACGATTCTCTGGGTCGTCGAAGCAGTCCCTTATCCATTAAGGTTCCTCGATGATACCAAAGCAGTATCTCTGAAAGGCAGACGATTCTCTGGGTCGTCGAAGCAATCCCTTATCCATTAAGGTTCCTCGGTGATACCAAAGTAATATCTCTGAAAGGCAGACGATTCTCTGGGTCGTCGAAGCAGTCCCTTGTCCATTAAGGTTCCTCGATGATACCAAAGAATTATCTCTGAAAGGCAGACAATTCTCTGGGTCGTCGAAGCAGTCCCTTATCCATTAAGGTTCCTCGATGATACCAAAGCAGTATCTCTGAAAGGCAGATGATTCTCTGGTTCGTCGAAGCAGTCCCTTATCCATTAAGGTTCCTCGATGATACCAAAGCAGTATCTCTGAAAGGCAGATGATTCTCTGGGTCGTCGAAGCAGTCCCTTATCCATTAAGGTTCCTCGATGATACCAAAGCAGTATCTCTGAAAGGCAGATGATTCTCTGGGTCGTCGAAGCAGTCCCTTATCCATTAAGGTTCCTCGATGATACCAAAGCAGTATCTCTGAAAGGCAGACGATTCTCTGGGTCGTCGAAGCAGTCCCTTATCCATTAAATTTCTTCGATGATACCAAAGCAGTATCTCTGAAAGTCAGACGAATCTCTGGGTCGTCGAAGCAGTCCCTTATCCATTAAGATTCCTCGATGATACCAAAGCAGTATCTCTGAAAGGCAGACGATTCTCTGGGTCGTCGAAGCAGTACCTTATCTATTAAGGTTCTTCGATGATACCAAAGCAGTATCTCTGAAAGGAAGACGATTCTCTGGGTCGTCGAAGCAGTCCCTTGTCCATTAAGGTTCCTCGATGATACCAAAGCAGTATCTTTGAAAGGCAGACGATTCTCTGGGTCGTCGAAGCAGTCCCTTATCCATTAAGGTTCCTCAATGATACCAAAGTAGTATCTCTGAAAGGCAGACGATTCTCTGGGTCGTCGAAGCAGTCCCTTATCCATTAAGGTTCCTCGATGATACCAAAGCAGTATCTCTGAAAGGTAGACGATTCTCTGGGTCGTCGAAGCCGACCCTTATCCATTAAGGTTCCTCGATGATACCAAAGCAGTATCTCTGAAAGGCAGACGATTCTCTGGGTCGTCGAAGCAGTCCCTTATCCATTAAGGTTCCTCGATGATACCAAAGCAGTATCTCTGAAAGGCAGACGATTCTCTGGGTCGTCGAAGCAGTCCCTTATCCATTAAGGTTCCATGATGATACCAAAGCAGTATCTCTAAAAGGCAGAAGATTCTCTGGGTCATCGAAGCAGACCCTTATCCATTAAGGTTCCTCGATGATACCAAAGCAGTATCTCTGAAAGGCAGACGATTCTCTGGGTCGTCGAAGCAGTCCCTTATCCATTAAGTTTCTTCGATGATACCAGAGCAGTATCTCTGAAAGGCAGACGAATCTCTGGGTCGTCGAAGCAGTCCCTTATCCATTAAGATTCCTCGATGATACCAAAGCAGTATCTCTGAAAGGCAGACGATTGTTTGGGACGTCGAAGCAGTCCCTTATCCATTAAGGTTCTTCGATGATACCAAAGCAGTATCTCTGAAAGGTAGACGATTCTCTGGGTCGTCGAAGCAGTCCCTTATCCATTAAGGTTCCTCTATGATACCAAAGCAGTATCTCTGAAAGGCAGACGATTCTTTGGGTCGTCGAAGCAGTCCCTTATCCATTAAGGTTCCTTGATGATACCAAAGCAGTATCTCTGAAAGGTAGATGATTCTCTGTGTCGTCGAAGCAGTCCCTTATCCATTAAGTTTCTTCGATGATACCAAAGCAGTATCTCTAAAAGTCAGACGAATCTCTGGGTCATCGAAGCAGTCCCTTATCCATTAAGATTCCTCGATGATACCAAAGCAGTATCTCTGAAAGGCAGATGATTCTCTGGGTCGTCGATGCAGTCCCTTATCCATTAAGGTTCTTCGATGATACCAAAGCAGTATCTCTGAAAGGAAGACGATTCTCTGGGTCGTCGAAGCAGTCCCTTATCCATTAAGGTTCCTCGATGATACCAAAGCAGTATCTCTGAAAGGCAGACGATTCTCTGGGTCGTCGAAGCAATCCCTTATCCATTAAGGTTCCTCGGTGATACCAAAGTAATATCTCTGAAAGGCAGACGATTCTCTGGGTCGTCGAAGCAGTCCCTTGTCCATTAAGGTTCCTCGATAATACCAAAGCAGTATCTCTGAAAGGTAGACGATTCTCTGGGTCGTCGAAGCCGACCCTTATCCATTAAGGTTCCTCGATGATACCAAAGCAGTATCTCTGAAAGGCAGACGATTCTCTGGGTCGTCGAAGCAGTCCCTTATCCATTAAGGTTCCTCGATGATACCAAAGCAGTATCTCTGAAAGGCAGACGATTCTCTGGGTCGTCGAAGCAGTCCCTTATCCATTAAGGTTCCATGATGATACCAAAGCAGTATCTCTAAAAGGCAGAAGATTCTCTGGGTCATCGAAGCAGACCCTTATCCATTAAGGTTCCTCGATGATACCAAAGCAGTATCTCTGAAAGGCAGACGATTCTCTGGGTCGTCGAAGCAGTCCCTTATCCATTAAGTTTCTTCGATGATACCAGAGCAGTATCTCTGAAAGGCAGACGAATCTCTGGGTCGTCGAAGCAGTCCCTTATCCATTAAGATTCCTCGATGATACCAAAGCAGTATCTCTGAAAGGCAGACGATTGTTTGGGACGTCGAAGCAGTCCCTTATCCATTAAGGTTCTTCGATGATACCAAAGCAGTATCTCTGAAAGGTAGACGATTCTCTGGGTCGTCGAAGCAGTCCCTTATCCATTAAGGTTCCTCTATGATACCAAAGCAGTATCTCTGAAAGGCAGACGATTCTTTGGGTCGTCGAAGCAGTCCCTTATCCATTAAGGTTCCTTGATGATACCAAAGCAGTATCTCTGAAAGGTAGATGATTCTCTGTGTCGTCGAAGCAGTCCCTTATCCATTAAGTTTCTTCGATGATACCAAAGCAGTATCTCTAAAAGTCAGACGAATCTCTGGGTCATCGAAGCAGTCCCTTATCCATTAAGATTCCTCGATGATACCAAAGCAGTATCTCTGAAAGGCAGATAATTCTCTGTGTCGTCGATGCAGTCCCTTATCCATTAAGGTTCTTCGATGATACCAAAGCAGTATCTCTGAAAGGAAGACGATTCTCTGGGTCGTCGAAGCAGTCCCTTATCCATTAAGGTTCCTCGATGTTACCAAAGCAGTATCTCTGAAAGGCAGACGATTCTCTGGGTCGTCGAAGCAATCCCTTATCCATTAAGGTTCCTCGGTGATACCAAAGTAATATCTCTGAAAGGCAGACGATTCTCTGGGTCGTCGAAGCAGTCCCTTGTCCATTAAGGTTCCTCGATGATACCAAAGAATTATCTCTGAAAGGCAGACAATTCTCTGGGTCGTCGAAGCAGTCCCTTATCCATTAAGGTTCCTCGATGATACCAAAGCAGTATCTCTGAAAGGCAGATGATTCTCTGGTTCGTCGAAGCAGTCCCTTATCCATTAAGGTTCCTCGATGATACCAAAGCAGTATCTCTGAAAGGCAGATGATTCTCTGGGTCGTCGAAGCAGTCCCTTATCCATTAAGGTTCCTCGATGATACCAAAGCAGTATCTCTGAAAGGCAGATGATTCTCTGGGTCGTCGAAGCAGTCCCTTATCCATTAAGGTTCCTCGATGATACCAAAGCAGTATCTCTGAAAGGCAGACGATTCTCTGGGTCGTCGAAGCAGTCCCTTATCCATTAAATTTCTTCGATGATACCAAAGCAGTATCTCTGAAAGTCAGACGAATCTCTGGGTCGTCGAAGCAGTCCCTTATCCATTAAGATTCCTCGATGATACCAAAGCAGTATCTCTGAAAGGCAGACGATTCTCTGGGTCGTCGAAGCAGTACCTTATCTATTAAGGTTCTTCGATGATACCAAAGCAGTATCTCTGAAAGGAAGACGATTCTCTGGGTCGTCGAAGCAGTCCCTTGTCCATTAAGGTTCCTCGATGATACCAAAGCAGTATCTTTGAAAGGCAGACGATTCTCTGGGTCGTCGAAGCAGTCCCTTATCCATTAAGGTTCCTCAATGATACCAAAGTAGTATCTCTGAAAGGCAGACGATTCTCTGGGTCGTCGAAGCAGTCCCTTATCCATTAAGGTTCCTCGATGATACCAAAGCAGTATCTCTGAAAGGTAGACGATTCTCTGGGTCGTCGAAGCCGACCCTTATCCATTAAGGTTCCTCGATGATACCAAAGCAGTATCTCTAAAAGGCAGACGATTCTCTGGGTCGTCGAAGCAGTCCCTTATCCATTAAGGTTCCTCGATGATACCAAAGCAGTATCTCTGAAAGGCAGACGATTCTCTGGGTCGTCGAAGCAGTCCCTTATCCATTAAGGTTCCATGATGATACCAAAGCAGTATCTCTAAAAGGCAGAAGATTCTCTGGGTCATCGAAGCAGACCCTTATCCATTAAGGTTCCTCGATGATACCAAAGCAGTATCTCTGAAAGGCAGACGATTCTCTGGGTCGTCGAAGCAGTCCCTTATCCATTAAGTTTCTTCGATGATACCAGAGCAGTATCTCTGAAAGGCAGACGAATCTCTGGGTCGTCGAAGCAGTCCCTTATCCATTAAGATTCCTCGATGATACCAAAGCAGTATCTCTGAAAGGCAGACGATTGTTTGGGACGTCGAAGCAGTCCCTTATCCATTAAGGTTCTTCGATGATACCAAAGCAGTATCTCTGAAAGGTAGACGATTCTCTGGGTCGTCGAAGCAGTCCCTTATCCATTAAGGTTCCTCTATGATACCAAAGCAGTATCTCTGAAAGGCAGACGATTCTTTGGGTCGTCGAAGCAGTCCCTTATCCATTAAGGTTCCTTGATGATACCAAAGCAGTATCTCTGAAAGGTAGATGATTCTCTGTGTCGTCGAAGCAGTCCCTTATCCATTAAGTTTCTTCGATGATACCAAAGCAGTATCTCTAAAAGTCAGACGAATCTCTGGGTCATCGAAGCAGTCCCTTATCCATTAAGATTCCTCGATGATACCAAAGCAGTATCTCTGAAAGGCAGATGATTCTCTGGGTCGTCGATGCAGTCCCTTATCCATTAAGGTTCTTCGATGATACCAAAGGAGTATCTCTGAAAGGAAGACGATTCTCTGGGTCGTCGAAGCAGTCCCTTATCCATTAAGGTTCCTCGATGATACCAAAGCAGCATCTCTGAAAGGCAGACGATTCTCTGGGTCGTCGAAGCAATCCCTTATCCATTAAGGTTCCTCGGTGATACCAAAGTAATATCTCTGAAAGGCAGACGATTCTCTGGGTCGTCGAAGCAGTCCCTTGTCCATTAAGGTTCCTCGATGATACCAAAGAATTATCTCTGAAAGGCAGACAATTCTCTGGGTCGTCGAAGCAGTCCCTTATCCATTAAGGTTCCTCGATGATACCAAAGCAGTATCTCTGAAAGGCAGATGATTCTCTGGTTCGTCGAAGCAGTCCCTTATCCATTAAGGTTCCTCGATGATACCAAAGCAGTATCTCTGAAAGGCAGATGATTCTCTGGGTCGTCGAAGCAGTCCCTTATCCATTAAGGTTCCTCGATGATACCAAAGCAGTATCTCTGAAAGGTAGACGATTCTCTGGGTCGTCGAAGCAGTCCCTTATCCATTAAGGTTCCTCGATGATACCAAAGCAGTATCTCTGAAAGGTAGACGATTCTCTGGGTCGTCGAAGCAGTCCCTTATCCATTAAGGTTCCTCTATGATACCAAAGCAGTATCTCTGAAAGGGAGACGATTCTTTGGGTCGTCGAAGCAGTCCCTTATCCATTAAGGTTCCTTGATGATACCAAAGCAGTATCTCTGAAAGGCAGACGATTCTCTGGGTCGTCGAAGCTGTCCCTTATCCATTAAGGTTCCTCGATGATACCAGAGCAGTATCTCTGAAAGGTAGACGATTCTCTGGGTCGTCGAAGCAGTCCCTTATCCATTATGGTTCCTCGATGATACCAAAGCAGTATCTCTGAAAGGTAGATGATTCTCTGGGTCGTCGTAGCAGTCCCTTATCCATTAAGGTTCCTCTATGATACCAAAGCAGTATCTCTGAAAGGCAAACGATTCTCCAGGTCATCGAAGCAGTCCCTTATCCATTAAGGTTCCTTGATGATACCAAAGCAGTATCTCTGAAAGGTAGATGATTCTCTGTGTCGTCGAAGCAGTCCCTTATCCATTAAATTTCTTCGATGATACCAAAGCAGTATCTCTGAAAGTCAGACGAATCTCTGGGTCATCGAAGCAGTCCCTTATCCATTAAGATTCCTCGATGATACCAAAGCAGTATCTCTGAAAGGTAGAAGATTCTCGGGGTCGTCGAAGCAGTCCCTTATCTATTAAGGTTCTTCGATGATACCAAAGCAGTATCTCTGAAAGAAAGACGATTCTCTGGGTCGTCGAAGCAGTCCCTTATCCATTAAGGTTCCTCGATGATACCAAAGCAGTATCTCTGAAAGGCAGACGATTCTCTGGGTCGTCGAAGCAGTCCCTTATCCATTAAATTTCTTCGATGATACCAAAGCAGTATCTCTGAAAGGCAGATGATTCTCTGGGTCGTCGAAGCAGTCCCTTATCCATTAAGGTTCCTCGATGATACCAAAGCAGTATCTCTGAAAGGTAGACGATTCTCTGGGTCGTCGAAGCAGTCCCTTATCCATTAAGGTTCCTCGATGATACCAAAGCAGTATCTCTGAAAGGTAGATGATTCTCTGGGTCGTCGTAGCAGTCCCTTATCCATTAAGGTTCCTCTATGATACCAAAGCAGTATCTCTGAAAGGCAAACGATTCTCCAGGTCATCGAAGCAGTCCCTTATCCATTAAGGTTCCTCGATTATACCAAAGCAGTATCTCTGAAAGGTAGACGATTCTCTGGGTCGTCGAAGCAGTCCCTTATCCATTAAGGTTCCTCGATGATACCAAAGCAGTATCTCTGAAAGGCAGACGATTCTCTGGGTCGTCGAAGCAATCCCTTATCCATTAAGGTTCCTCGATGATACCAAAGTAATATCTCTGAAAGGCAGACGATTCTCTGGGTCGTCGAAGCAGTCCCTTGTCCATTAAGGTTCCTCGATGATACCAAAGAATTATCTCTGAAAGGCAGACAATTCTCTGGGTCGTCGAAGCAGTCCCTTATCCATTAAGGTTCCTCGATGATACCAAAGCAATATCTCTGAAAGGCAGATGATTCTCTGGTTCGTCGAAGCAGTCCCTTATCCATTAAGGTTCCTCGATGATACCAAAGCAGTATCTCTGAAAGGCAGATGATTCTCTGGGTCGTCGAAGCAGTCCCTTATCCATTAAGGTTCCTCGATGATACCAAAGCAGTATCTCTGAAAGGTAGACGATTCTCTGGGTCGTCGAAGCAGTCCCTTATCCATTAAGGTTCCTCGATGATACCAAAGCAGTATCTCTGAAAGGTAGACGATTCTCTGGGTCGTCGAAGCAGTCCCTTATCCATTAAGGTTCCTCTATGATACCAAAGCAGTATCTCTGAAAGGGAGACGATTCTTTGGGTCGTCGAAGCAGTCCCTTATCCATTAAGGTTCCTTGATGATACCAAAGCAGTATCTCTGAAAGGTAGATGATTCTCTGTGTCGTCGAAGCAGTCCCTTATCCATTAAGTTTCTTCGATGATACCAAAGCAGTATCTCTGAAAGTCAGACGAATCTCTGGGTCATCGAAGCAGTCCCTTATCCATTAAGATTCCTCGATGATACCAAAGCAGTATCTCTGAAAGGCAGACGATTCTCTGGGTCGTCGAAGCAGTCCCTTATCCATTAAGGTTCTTCGATGATACCAAAGCAGTATCTCTGAAAGGAAGACGATTCTCTGGGTCGTCGAAGCAGTCCCTTATCCATTAAGGTTCCTCGATGATACCAAAGCAGTATCTCTGAAAGGCAGACGATTCTCTGGGTCGTCGAAGCAATCCCTTATCCATTAAGGTTCCTCGGTGATACCAAAGTAATATCTCTGAAAGGCAGACGATTCTCTGGGTCGTCGAAGCAGTCCCTTGTCCATTAAGGTTCCTCGATGATACCAAAGAATTATCTCTGAAAGGCAGACAATTCTCTGGGTCGTCGAAGCAGTCCCTTATCCATTAAGGTTCCTCGATGATACCAAAGCAATATCTCTGAAAGGCAGATGATTCTCTGGTTCGTCGAAGCAGTCCCTTATCCATTAAGGTTCCTCGATGATACCAAAGCAGTATCTCTGAAAGGCAGATGATTCTCTGGGTCGTCGAAGCAGTCCCTTATCCATTAAGGTTCCTCGATGATACCAAAGCAGTATCTCTGAAAGGTAGACGATTCTCTGGGTCGTCGAAGCAGTCCCTTATCCATTAAGGTTCCTCGATGATACCAAAGCAGTATCTCTGAAAGGTAGACGATTCTCTGGGTCGTCGAAGCAGTCCCTTATCCATTAAGGTTCCTCTATGATACCAAAGCAGTATCTCTGAAAGGGAGACGATTCTTTGGGTCGTCGAAGCAGTCCCTTATCCATTAAGGTTCCTTGATGATACCAAAGCAGTATCTCTGAAAGGTAGATGATTCTCTGTGTCGTCGAAGCAGTCCCTTATCCATTAAGTTTCTTCGATGATACCAAAGCAGTATCTCTGAAAGTCAGACGAATCTCTGGGTCATCGAAGCAGTCCCTTATCCATTAAGATTCCTCGATGATACCAAAGCAGTATCTCTGAAAGGCAGACGATTCTCTGGGTCGTCGAAGCAGTCCCTTATCCATTAAGGTTCTTCGATGATACCAAAGCAGTATCTCTGAAAGGAAGACGATTCTCTGGGTCGTCGAAGCAGTCCCTTATCCATTAAGGTTCCTCGATGATACCAAAGCAGTATCTCTGAAAGGCAGACGATTCTCTGGGTCGTCGAAGCAATCCCTTATCCATTAAGGTTCCTCGGTGATACCAAAGTAATATCTCTGAAAGGCAGACGATTCTCTGGGTCGTCGAAGCAGTCCCTTGTCCATTAAGGTTCCTCGATGATACCAAAGAATTATCTCTGAAAGGCAGACAATTCTCTGGGTCGTCGAAGCAGTCCCTTATCCATTAAGGTTCCTCGATGATACCAAAGCAGTATCTCTGAAAGGCAGATGATTCTCTGGTTCGTCGAAGCAGTCCCTTATCCATTAAGGTTCCTCGATGATACCAAAGCAGTATCTCTGAAAGGCAGATGATTCTCTGGGTCGTCGAAGCAGTCCCTTATCCATTAAGGTTCCTCGATGATACCAAAGCAGTATCTCTGAAAGGTAGACGATTCTCTGGGTCGTCGAAGCAGTCCCTTATCCATTAAGGTTCCTCGATGATACCAAAGCAGTATCTCTGAAAGGTAGACGATTCTCTGGGTCGTCGAAGCAGTCCCTTATCCATTAAGGTTCCTCTATGATACCAAAGCAGTATCTCTGAAAGGGAGACGATTCTTTGGGTCGTCGAAGCAGTCTCTTATCCATTAAGGTTCCTTGATGATACCAAAGCAGTATCTCTGAAAGGTAGATGATTTTCTGTGTCGTCGAAGCAGTCCCTTATCCATTAAGTTTCTTCGATGATACCAAAGCAGTATCTCTGAAAGTCAGACGAATCTCTGGGTCATCGAAGCAGTCCCATATCCATTAAGATTCCTCGATGATACCAAAGCAGTATCTCTGAAAGGCAGATGATTCTCTGGGTCGTCGATGCAGTCCCTTATCCATTAAGGTTCCTCTATGATACCAAAGCAGTATCTCTGAAAGGCAGACGATTCTCTGGGTCGTCGAAGCAGGCCCTTATCCATTAAGGTTCCTTGATGATACCAAAGCAGTATCTCTGAAAGGTAGATGATTCTCTGTGTCGTCGAAGCAGTCCCTTATCCATTAAGTTTCTTCGATGATACCAAAGCAGTATCTCTGAAAGTCAGACGAATCTCTGGGTCATCGAAGCAGTCCCTTATCCATTAAGATTCCTCGATGATACCAAAGCAGTATCTCTGAAAGGCAGACGATTCTCTGGGTCGTCGAAGCAGTCCCTTATCCATTAAGGTTCTTCGATGATACCAAAGCAGTATCTCTAAAAGGAAGACGATTCTCTGGGTCGTCGAAGCAGTCCCTTATCCATTAAGGTTCCTCGATGATACCAAAGCAGTATCTCTGAAAGGCAGACGATTCTCTGGGTCGTCGAAGCAATCCCTTATCCATTAAGGTTCCTGGATGATACCAAAGTAATATCTCTAATAGGAAGACGATTCTCTGGGTCGTCGAAGCAGTCCCTTGTCCATTAAGGTTCCTCGATGATACCAAAGAATTATCTCTGAAAGGTAGACGATTCTCTGGGTCGTCGAAGCAGTCCCTTATCCATTAAGGTTCCTCGATGATACCAAAGCAGTATCTCTGAAAGGCAGACGATTCTCTGGGTCGTCGAAGCTGTCCCTTATCCATTAAGGTTCCTCGATGATACCAGAGCAGTATCTCTGAAAGGTAGACGATTCTCTGGGTCGTCGAAGCAGTCCCTTATCCATTATGGTTCCTCGATGATACCAAAGCAGTATCTCTGAAAGGTAGATGATTCTCTGGGTCGTCGTAGCAGTCCCTTATCCATTAAGGTTCCTCTATGATACCAAAGCAGTATCTCTGAAAGGCAAACGATTCTCCAGGTCATCGAAGCAGTCCCTTATCCATTAAGGTTCCTTGATGATACCAAAGCAGTATCTCTGAAAGGTAGATGATTCTCTGTGTCGTCGAAGCAGTCCCTTATCCATTAAATTTCTTCGATGATACCAAAGCAGTATCTCTGAAAGTCAGACGAATCTCTGGGTCATCGAAGCAGTCCCTTATCCATTAAGATTCCTCGATGATACCAAAGCAGTATCTCTGAAAGGCAGAAGATTCTCGGGGTCGTCGAAGCAGTCCCTTATCTATTAAGGTTCTTCGATGATACCAAACCAGTATCTCTGAAAGAAAGACGATTCTCTGGGTCGTCGAAGCAGTCCCTTATCCATTAAGGTTCCTCGATGATACCAAAGCAGTATCTCTGAAAGGCAGACGATTCTCTGGGTCGTCGAAGCAGTCCCTTATCCATTAAATTTCTTCGATGATACCAAAGCAGTATCTCTGAAAGGCAGATGATTCTCTGGGTCGTCGAAGCAGTCCCTTATCCATTAAGGTTCCTCGATGATACCAAAGCAGTATCTCTGAAAGGTAGACGATTCTCTGGGTCGTCGAAGCAGTCCCTTATCCATTAAGGTTCCTCGATGATACCAAAGCAGTATCTCTGAAAGGTAGACGATTCTCTGGGTCGTCGAAGCAGTCCCTTATCCATTAAGGTTCCTCTATGATACCAAAGCAGTATCTCTGAAAGGGAGACGATTCTTTGGGTCGTCGAAGCAGTCCCTTATCCATTAAGGTTCCTTGATGATACCAAAGCAGTATCTCTGAAAGGCAGACGATTCTCTGGGTCGTCGAAGCTGTCCCTTATCCATTAAGGTTCCTCGATGATACCAGAGCAGTATCTCTGAAAGGTAGACGATTCTCTGGGTCGTCGAAGCAGTCCCTTATCCATTATGGTTCCTCGATGATACCAAAGCAGTATCTCTGAAAGGTAGATGATTCTCTGGGTCGTCGTAGCAGTCCCTTATCCATTAAGGTTCCTCTATGATACCAAAGCAGTATCTCTGAAAGGCAAACGATTCTCCAGGTCATCGAAGCAGTCCCTTATCCATTAAGGTTCCTTGATGATACCAAAGCAGTATCTCTGAAAGGTAGATGATTCTCTGTGTCGTCGAAGCAGTCCCTTATCCATTAAATTTCTTCGATGATACCAAAGCAGTATCTCTGAAAGTCAGACGAATCTCTGGGTCATCGAAGCAGTCCCTTATCCATTAAGATTCCTCGATGATACCAAAGCAGTATCTCTGAAAGGTAGAAGATTCTCGGGGTCGTCGAAGCAGTCCCTTATCTATTAAGGTTCTTCGATGATACCAAAGCAGTATCTCTGAAAGAAAGACGATTCTCTGGGTCGTCGAAGCAGTCCCTTATCCATTAAGGTTCCTCGATGATACCAAAGCAGTATCTCTGAAAGGCAGACGATTCTCTGGGTCGTCGAAGCAGTCCCTTATCCATTAAATTTCTTCGATGATACCAAAGCAGTATCTCTGAAAGGCAGATGATTCTCTGGGTCGTCGAAGCAGTCCCTTATCCATTAAGGTTCCTCGATGATTCCAAAGCGGTATCTCTGAAAGGTAGACGATTCTCTGGGTCGTCGAAGCAGTCCCTTATCCATTAAGGTTCCTCGATGATACCAAAGCAGTATCTCTGAAAGGTAGATGATTCTCTGGGTCGTCGTAGCAGTCCCTTATCCATTAAGGTTCCTCTATGATACCAAAGCAGTATCTCTGAAAGGCAAACGATTCTCCAGGTCATCGAAGCAGTCCCTTATCCATTAAGGTTCCTCGATTATACCAAAGCAGTATCTCTGAAAGGTAGACGATTCTCTGGGTCGTCGAAGCAGTCCCTTATCCATTAAGGTTCCTCGATGATACCAAAGCAGTATCTCTGAAAGGCAGACGATTCTCTGGGTCGTCGAAGCAATCCCTTATCCATTAAGGTTCCTCGATGATACCAAAGTAATATCTCTGAAAGGCAGACGATTCTCTGGGTCGTCGAAGCAGTCCCTTGTCCATTAAGGTTCCTCGATGATACCAAAGAATTATCTCTGAAAGGCAGACAATTCTCTGGGTCGTCGAAGCAGTCCCTTATCCATTAAGGTTCCTCGATGATACCAAAGCAATATCTCTGAAAGGCAGATGATTCTCTGGTTCGTCGAAGCAGTCCCTTATCCATTAAGGTTCCTCGATGATACCAAAGCAGTATCTCTGAAAGGCAGATGATTCTCTGGGTCGTCGAAGCAGTCCCTTATCCATTAAGGTTCCTCGATGATACCAAAGCAGTATCTCTGAAAGGTAGACGATTCTCTGGGTCGTCGAAGCAGTCCCTTATCCATTAAGGTTCCTCGATGATACCAAAGCAGTATCTCTGAAAGGTAGACGATTCTCTGGGTCGTCGAAGCAGTCCCTTATCCATTAAGGTTCCTCTATGATACCAAAGCAGTATCTCTGAAAGGGAGACGATTCTTTGGGTCGTCGAAGCAGTCCCTTATCCATTAAGGTTCCTTGATGATACCAAAGCAGTATCTCTGAAAGGTAGATGATTCTCTGTGTCGTCGAAGCAGTCCCTTATCCATTAAGTTTCTTCGATGATACCAAAGCAGTATCTCTGAAAGTCAGACGAATCTCTGGGTCATCGAAGCAGTCCCTTATCCATTAAGATTCCTCGATGATACCAAAGCAGTATCTCTGAAAGGCAGACGATTCTCTGGGTCGTCGAAGCAGTCCCTTATCCATTAAGGTTCTTCGATGATACCAAAGCAGTATCTCTGAAAGGAAGACGATTCTCTGGGTCGTCGAAGCAGTCCCTTATCCATTAAGGTTCCTCGATGATACCAAAGCAGTATCTCTGAAAGGCAGACGATTCTCTGGGTCGTCGAAGCAATCCCTTATCCATTAAGGTTCCTCGGTGATACCAAAGTAATATCTCTGAAAGGCAGACGATTCTCTGGGTCGTCGAAGCAGTCCCTTGTCCATTAAGGTTCCTCGATGATACCAAAGAATTATCTCTGAAAGGCAGACAATTCTCTGGGTCGTCGAAGCAGTCCCTTATCCATTAAGGTTCCTCGATGATACCAAAGCAGTATCTCTGAAAGGCAGATGATTCTCTGGTTCGTCGAAGCAGTCCCTTATCCATTAAGGTTCCTCGATGATACCAAAGCAGTATCTCTGAAAGGCAGATGATTCTCTGGGTCGTCGAAGCAGTCCCTTATCCATTAAGGTTCCTCGATGATACCAAAGCAGTATCTCTGAAAGGTAGACGATTCTCTGGGTCGTCGAAGCAGTCCCTTATCCATTAAGGTTCCTCGATGATACCAAAGCAGTATCTCTGAAAGGTAGACGATTCTCTGGGTCGTCGAAGCAGTCCCTTATCCATTAAGGTTCCTCTATGATACCAAAGCAGTATCTCTGAAAGGGAGACGATTCTTTGGGTCGTCGAAGCAGTCTCTTATCCATTAAGGTTCCTTGATGATACCAAAGCAGTATCTCTGAAAGGTAGATGATTTTCTGTGTCGTCGAAGCAGTCCCTTATCCATTAAGTTTCTTCGATGATACCAAAGCAGTATCTCTGAAAGTCAGACGAATCTCTGGGTCATCGAAGCAGTCCCATATCCATTAAGATTCCTCGATGATACCAAAGCAGTATCTCTGAAAGGCAGATGATTCTCTGGGTCGTCGATGCAGTCCCTTATCCATTAAGGTTCCTCTATGATACCAAAGCAGTATCTCTGAAAGGCAGACGATTCTCTGGGTCGTCGAAGCAGGCCCTTATCCATTAAGGTTCCTTGATGATACCAAAGCAGTATCTCTGAAAGGTAGATGATTCTCTGTGTCGTCGAAGCAGTCCCTTATCCATTAAGTTTCTTCGATGATACCAAAGCAGTATCTCTGAAAGTCAGACGAATCTCTGGGTCATCGAAGCAGTCCCTTATCCATTAAGATTCCTCGATGATACCAAAGCAGTATCTCTGAAAGGCAGACGATTCTCTGGGTCGTCGAAGCAGTCCCTTATCCATTAAGGTTCTTCGATGATACCAAAGCAGTATCTCTAAAAGGAAGACGATTCTCTGGGTCGTCGAAGCAGTCCCTTATCCATTAAGGTTCCTCGATGATACCAAAGCAGTATCTCTGAAAGGCAGACGATTCTCTAGGTCGTCGAAGCAATCCCTTATCCATTAAGGTTCCTGGATGATACCAAAGTAATATCTCTAATAGGAAGACGATTCTCTGGGTCGTCGAAGCAGTCCCTTGTCCATTAAGGTTCCTCGATGATACCAAATAATTATCTCTGAAAGGTAGACGATTCTCTGGGTCGTCGAAGCAGTCCCTTATCCATTAAGGTTCCTCGATGATACCAAAGCAGTATCTCTGAAAGGCAGACGATTCTCTGGGTCGTCGAAGCTGTCCCTTATCCATTAAGGTTCCTCGATGATACCAGAGCAGTATCTCTGAAAGGTAGACGATTCTCTGGGTCGTCGAAGCAGTCCCTTATCCATTATGGTTCCTCGATGATACCAAAGCAGTATCTCTGAAAGGTAGATGATTCTCTGGGTCGTCGTAGCAGTCCCTTATCCATTAAGGTTCCTCTATGATACCAAAGCAGTATCTCTGAAAGGCAAACGATTCTCCAGGTCATCGAAGCAGTCCCTTATCCATTAAGGTTCCTTGATGATACCAAAGCAGTATCTTTGAAAGGTAGATGATTCTCTGTGTCGTCGAAGCAGTCCCTTATCCATTAAATTTCTTCGATGATACCAAAGCAGTATCTCTGAAAGTCAGACGAATCTCTGGGTCATCGAAGCAGTCCCTTATCCATTAAGATTCCTCGATGATACCAAAGCAGTATCTCTGAAAGGCAGAAGATTCTCGGGGTCGTCGAAGCAGTCCCTTATCTATTAAGGTTCTTCGATGATACCAAACCAGTATCTCTAAAAGAAAGACGATTCTCTGGGTCGTCGAAGCAGTCCCTTATCCATTAAGGTTCCTCGATGATACCAAAGCAGTATCTCTGAAAGGCAGACGATTCTCTGGGTCGTCGAAGCAGTCCCTTATCCATTAAATTTCTTCGATGATACCAAAGCAGTATCTCTGAAAGGCAGATGATTCTCTGGGTCGTCGAAGCAGTCCCTTATCCATTAAGGTTCCTCGATGATACCAAAGCAGTATCTCTGAAAGGTAGACGATTCTCTGGGTCGTCGAAGCAGTCCCTTATCCATTAAGGTTCCTCGATGATACCAAAGCAGTATCTCTGAAAGGTAGATGATTCTCTGGGTCGTCGTAGCAGTCCCTTATCCATTAAGGTTCCTCTATGATACCAAAGCAGTATCTCTGAAAGGCAAACGATTCTCCAGGTCATCGAAGCAGTCCCTTATCCATTAAGGTTCCTCGATTATACCAAAGCAGTATCTCTGAAAGGTAGACGATTCTCTGGGTCGTCGAAGCAATCCCTTATCCATTAAGGTTCCTCGATGATACCAAAGCAGTATCTCTGAAAGGCAGACGATTCTCTGGGTCGTCGAAGCAATCCCTTATCCATTAAGGTTCCTCGATGATACCAAAGTAATATCTCTGAAAGGCAGACGATTCTCTGGGTCGTCGAAGCAGTCCCTTGTCCATTAAGGTTCCTCGATGATACCAAAGAATTATCTCTGAAAGGCAGACAATTCTCTGGGTCGTCGAAGCAGTCCCTTATCCATTAAGGTTCCTCGATGATACCAAAGCAGTATCTCTGAAAGGCAGATGATTCTCTGGTTCGTCGAAGCAGTCCCTTATCCATTAAGGTTCCTCGATGATACCAAAGCAGTATCTCTGAAAGGCAGATGATTCTCTGGGTCGTCGAAGCAGTCCCTTATCCATTAAGGTTCCTCGATGATACCAAAGCAGTATCTCTGAAAGGTAGACGATTCTCTGGTTCGTCGAAGCAGTCCCTTATCCATTAAGGTTCCTCGATGATACCAAAGCAGTATCTCTGAAAGGTAGACGATTCTCTGGGTCGTCGAAGCAGTCCCTTATCCATTAAGGTTCCTCTATGATACCAAAGCAGTATCTCTGAAAGGGAGACGATTCTTTGGGTCGTCGAAGCAGTCCCTTATCCATTAAGGTTCCTTGATGATACCAAAGCAGTATCTCTGAAAGGTAGATGATTCTCTGTGTCATCGAAGCAGTCCCTTATCCATTAAGTTTCTTCGATGATACCAAAGCAGTATCTCTGAAAGTCAGACGAATCTCTGGGTCATCGAAGCAGTCCCTTATCCATTAAGATTCCTCGATGATACCAAAGCAGTATCTCTGAAAGGCAGATGATTCTCTGGGTCGTCGATGCAGTCCCTTATCCATTAAGGTTCCTCTATGATACCAAAGCAGTATCTCTGAAAGGCAGACGATTCTCTGGGTCGTCGAAGCAGTCCCTTATCCATTAAGGTTCCTTGATGATACCAAAGCAGTATCTCTGAAAGGTAGATGATTCTCTGTGTCGTCGAAGCAGTCCCTTATCCATTAAGTTTCTTCGATGATATCAAAGCAGTATCTCTGAAAGTCAGATGAATCTCTGGGTCATCGAAGCAGTCCCTTATCCATTAAGATTCCTCGATGATACCAAAGCAGTATCTCTGAAAGGCAGACGATTCTCTGGGTCGTCGAAGCAATCCCTTATCCATTAAGGTTCTTCGATGATACCAAAACAGTATCTCTAAAAGGAAGACGATTCTCTGGGTCGTCGAAGCAGTCCCTTATTCATTAAGGTTCCTCGATGATACCAAAGCAGTATCTCTGAAAGGCAGACGATTCTCTGGGTCGTCGAAGCAATCCCTTATCCATTAAGGTTCCTGGATGATACCAAAGTAATTTCTCTGATAGGCAGACGATTCTTTGGGTCGTCGAAGCAGTCCCTTGTCCATTAAGGTTCCTCGATGATACCAAAGAATTATTTCTGAAAGGCAGACAATTCTCTGGGTCGTCGAAGCAGTCCCTTACCCATTAAGGTTCCTCGATGATACCAAAGCAGTATCTCTGAAAGGCAGATGATTCTTTGGTTCGTCGAAGCAGTCCCTTATCCATTAAGGTTCCTCGATGATACCAAAGCAGTATCTCTGAAAGGTAGACGATTCTCTGGGTCGTCGAAGCAGTCCCTTATCCATTAAGGTTCCTCGATGATACCAAAGCAGTATCTCTGAAAGGTAGACGATTCTCTGGGTCGTCGAAGCAGTCCCTTATCCATTAAGGTTCCTCGATGATACCAAAGCAGTATCTCTGAAAGGCAGACGATTCTCTGGGTCGTCGAAGCTGTCCCTTATCCATTAAGGTTCCTCGATGATACCAAAGCAGTATCTCTGAAAGGTAGACGATTCTCTGGGTCGTCGAAGCAGTCCCTTATCCATTAAGGTTCCTCGATGATACCAAAGCAGTATCTCTGAAAGGTAGATGATTCTCTGGGTCGTCGTAGCAGTCCCTTATCCATTAAGGTTCCTCAATGATACCAAAGTAGTATCTCTGAAAGGCAAACGATTCTCCAGGTCATCGAAGCAGTCCCTTATCCATCAAGGTTCCTTGATGATACCAAAGCAGTATCTCTGAAAGGTAGATGATTCTCTGTGTCGTCGAAGCAGTCCCTTATCCATTAAATTTCTTCGATGATACCAA
Source organism: Lathyrus tuberosus (assembly GCA_022829125.1). Taxonomy (NCBI): domain Eukaryota; kingdom Viridiplantae; phylum Streptophyta; class Magnoliopsida; order Fabales; family Fabaceae; genus Lathyrus; species Lathyrus tuberosus. Next base: position 1,788,125 of record JALAZF010000101.1, on the reverse strand, counting down.
AGCAGTATCTCTGAAAGTCAGACGAATCTCTGGGTCATCGAAGTAGTCCCTTATCCATTAAGATTCCTCGATGATACCAAAGCAGTATCTCTGAAAGGCAGAAGATTCTCTGGGTCGTCGAAGCAGTCCCTTATCTATTAAGGTTCTTCGATGATACCAAAGCAGTATCTCTGAATGAAAGACGATTCTCTGGGTCGTCGAAGCAGTCCCTTATCCATTAAGGTTCCTCGATGATACCAAAGCAGTATCTCTGAAAGGCAGACGATTCTCTGGGTCGTCGAAGCAGTCCCTTATCCATTAAATTTCTTCGATGATACCAAAGCAGTATCTCTGAAAGTCAGACGAATCTCTGGGTCGTCGAAGCAGTCCCTTATCCATTAAGATTCCTCGATGATACCAAAGCAGTATCTCTGAAAGGCAGACGATTCTCTGGGTCGTCGAAGCAGTCCCTTATCTATTAAGGTTCTTCGATGATACCAAAGCAGTATCTCTGAAAGGAAGACGATTCTCTGGGTCGTCGAAGCAGTCCCTTGTCCATTAAGGTTCCTCGATGATACCAAAGCAGTATCTTTGAAAGGCACACGATTCTCTGGGTCGTCGAAGCAGTCCCTTATCCATTAAGGTTCCTCGATGATACCAAAGTAGTATCTCTGACAGGCAGAAGATTCTTTGGGTCGTCGAAGCAGTCCCTTATCCATTAAGGTTCCTCGATGATACCAAAGCAGTATCTCTGAAAGGTAGACGATTCTCTGGGTCGTCGAAGCCGACCCTTATCCATTAAGGTTCCTCGATGATACCAAAGCAGTATCTCTGAAAGGCAGACGATTCTCTGGGTCGTCGAAGCAGTCCCTTATCCATTAAGGTTCCTCGATGATACCAAAGCAGTATCTCTGAAAGGCAGACGATTCTCTGGGTCGTAGAAGCAGTCCCTTATCCATTAAGGTTCCATGATGATACCAAAGCAGTATCTCTGAAAGGCAGAAGATTCTCTGGGTCATCGAAGCAGACCCTTATCCATTAAGGTTCCTCGATGATACCAAAGCAGTATCTCTGAAAGGCAGACGATTCTCTGGGTCGTCGAAGCAGTCCCTTATCCATTAAGTTTCTTCGATGATACCAAAGCAGTATCTCTGAAAGGCAGATGAATCTCTGGGTCGTCGAAGCAGTCCCTTATCCATTAAGATTCCTCGATGATACCAAAGCAGTATCTCTGAAAGGCAGACGATTCTTTGGGACGTCGAAGCAGTCCCTTATCCATTAAGGTTCTTCGATGATACCAAAGCAGTATCTCTGAAAGGCAGACAATTCTCTGGGTCGTCGAAGCAGTCCCTTATCCATTAAGGTTCCTCGATGATACCAAAGCAGTATCTCTGAAAGGCAGACGATTCTCTGGGTCGTCGAAGCAGTCCCTTATCCATTAAGGTTCCTCGATGATACCAAAGCAGTATCTCTTAAAGGCAGGCGATTCTCTGGGTCGTCGAAGCAGTCCCTTATCCATTAAGGTTCCTCGATGAAACCAAAGCAGTATCTCTGAAAGGCAGACGATTCTCTGGGTCGTCGAAGCAGTCCATTATCCATTAAGGTTCCTCGATGATACCAAAGCAGTATCTCTGAAAGGCAGACGATTCTCTGGGTCGTCGAAGCAGTCCCTTATCCATTAAGGTTCCTCGATGATACCAAAGCAGTATCTCTGAAAGGCAGACGATTCTCTGGGTCGTCGAAGCAGTCCCTTGTCCATTAAGGTTCCTCGATGATACCAAAGAATTATCTCTGAAAGGCAGACAATTCTCTGGGTCGTCGAAGCAGTCCCTTATCCATTAAGGTTCCTCGATGATACCAAAGCAGTATCTCTGAAAGGCATACGATTCTCTGGTTCGTCGAAGCAGTCCCTTATCCATTAAGGTTCCTCGATGATACCAAAGCAGTATCTCTGAAAGGTAGAAGATTCTCTGGGTCGTCGAAGCAGTCCCTTATCTATTAAGGTTCTTCGATGATACCAAAGCAGTATCTCTGAATGAAAGACGATTCTCTGGGTCGTCGAAGCAGTCCCTTATCCATTAAGGTTCCTCGATGATACCAAAGCAGTATCTCTGAAAGGCAGACGATTCTCTGGGTCGTCGAAGCAGTCCCTTATCCATTAAATTTCTTCGATGATACCAAAGCAGTATCTCTGAAAGTCAGACGAATCTCTGGGTCATCGAAGTAGTCCCTTATCCATTAAGATTCCTCGATGATACCAAAGCAGTATCTCTGAAAGGCAGAAGATTCTCTGGGTCGTCGAAGCAGTCCCTTATCTATTAAGGTTCTTCGATGATACCAAAGCAGTATCTCTGAATGAAAGACGATTCTCTGGGTCGTCGAAGCAGTCCCTTATCCATTAAGGTTCCTCGATGATACCAAAGCAGTATCTCTGAAAGGCAGACGATTCTCTGGGTCGTCGAAGCAGTCCCTTATCCATTAAATTTCTTCGATGATACCAAAGCAGTATCTCTGAAAGTCAGACGAATCTCTGGGTCGTCGAAGCAGTCCCTTATCCATTAAGATTCCTCGATGATACCAAAGCAGTATCTCTGAAAGGCAGACGATTCTCTGGGTCGTCTGAGCAGTCCCTTATCTATTAAGGTTCTTCGATGATACCAAAGCAGTATCTCTGAAAGGAAGACGATTCTCTGGGTCGTCGAAGCAGTCCCTTGTCCATTAAGGTTCCTCGATGATACCAAAGCAGTATCTTTGAAAGGCACACGATTCTCTGGGTCGTCGAAGCAGTCCCTTATCCATTAAGGTTCCTCGATGATACCAAAGTAGTATCTCTGACAGGCAGAAGATTCTTTGGGTCGTCGAAGCAGTCCCTTATCCATTAAGGTTCCTCGATGATACCAAAGCAGTATCTCTGAAAGGTAGACGATTCTCTGGGTCGTCGAAGCCGACCCTTATCCATTAAGGTTCCTCGATGATACCAAAGCAGTATCTCTGAAAGGCAGACGATTCTCTGGGTCGTCGAAGCAGTCCCTTATCCATTAAGGTTCCTCGATGATACCAAAGCAGTATCTCTGAAAGGCAGACGATTCTCTGGGTCGTAGAAGCAGTCCCTTATCCATTAAGGTTCCATGATGATACCAAAGCAGTATCTCTGAAAGGCAGAAGATTCTCTGGGTCATCGAAGCAGACCCTTATCCATTAAGGTTCCTCGATGATACCAAAGCAGTATCTCTGAAAGGCAGACGATTCTCTGGGTCGTCGAAGCAGTCCCTTATCCATTAAGTTTCTTCGATGATACCAAAGCAGTATCTCTGAAAGGCAGATGAATCTCTGGGTCGTCGAAGCAGTCCCTTATCCATTAAGATTCCTCGATGATACCAAAGCAGTATCTCTGAAAGGCAGACGATTCTTTGGGACGTCGAAGCAGTCCCTTATCCATTAAGGTTCTTCGATGATACCAAAGCAGTATCTCTGAAAGGCAGACAATTCTCTGGGTCGTCGAAGCAGTCCCTTATCCATTAAGGTTCCTCGATGATACCAAAGCAGTATCTCTGAAAGGCAGACGATTCTCTGGGTCGTCGAAGCAGTCCCTTATCCATTAAGGTTCCTCGATGATACCAAAGCAGTATCTCTTAAAGGCAGGCGATTCTCTGGGTCGTCGAAGCAGTCCCTTATCCATTAAGGTTCCTCGATGAAACCAAAGCAGTATCTCTGAAAGGCAGACGATTCTCTGGGTCGTCGAAGCAGTCCATTATCCATTAAGGTTCCTCGATGATACCAAAGCAGTATCTCTGAAAGGCAGACGATTCTCTGGGTCGTCGAAGCAGTCCCTTATCCATTAAGGTTCCTCGATGATACCAAAGCAGTATCTCTGAAAGGCAGACGATTCTCTGGGTCGTCGAAGCAGTCCCTTGTCCATTAAGGTTCCTCGATGATACCAAAGAATTATCTCTGAAAGGCAGACAATTCTCTGGGTCGTCGAAGCAGTCCCTTATCCATTAAGGTTCCTCGATGATACCAAAGCAGTATCTCTGAAAGGCATACGATTCTCTGGTTCGTCGAAGCAGTCCCTTATCCATTAAGGTTCCTCGATGATACCAAAGCAGTATCTCTGAAAGGTAGACGATTCTCTGGGTCGTCGAAGCAGTCCCTTATCCATTAAGGTTCCTCGATGATACCAAAGCAGTATCTCTGAAAGGTAGACGATTCTCTGGGTCGTCGAAGCAGTCCCTTATCCATTAATGTTCCTCGATGATACCAAAGCAGTATCTCTGAAAGGCAGACGATTCTCTGGGTCGTCGAAGCAGTCCCTTATCCATTAAGGTTCCTCGATGATACCAAAGCAGTATCTCTGAAAGGTAGACGATTCTCTGGGTCGTCGAAGCAGTCCCTTATCCATTAAGGTTCCTCGATGATACCAAAGCAGTATCTCTGAAAGGTAGACGATTCTCTGGGTCGTCGAAGCAGTCCCTTATCCATTAAGGTTCCTCTATGATACCAAAGCAGTATCTCTGAAAGGCAGACGATTCTTTGGGTCGTCGAAGCAGTCCCTTATCCATTAAGGTTCCTTGATGATACCAAAGTAGTATCTCTGAAAGGTAGATGATTCTCTGTGTCGTCGAAGCAGTCCCTTATCCATTAAGTTTCTTCGATGATACCAAAGCAGTATCTCTGAAAGTCAGACGAATCTCTGGGTCATCGAAGCAGTCCCTTATCCATTAAGGTTCTTCGATGATACCAAAGCAGTATCTCTGCAAGGAAGACGATTCTCTGGGTCGTCGAAGCAGTCCATTATCCATTAAGGTTCCTCGATGATACCAAAGCAGTATCTCTGAAAGGCAGACGATTCTCTGGGTCGTCGAAGCAGTCCCTTATCCATTAAGGTTCCTCGATGATACCAAAGCAGTATCTCTGAAAGACAGACGATTCTCTGGGTCGTCGAAGCAGTCCCTTGTCCATTAAGGTTCCTCGATGATACCAAAGAATTATCTCTGAAAGGCAGACAATTCTCTGGGACGTCGAAGCAGTCCCTTATCCATTAAGGTTCTTCGATGATACCAAAGCAGTATCTCTGAAAGGCAGACGATTCTCTGGGTCGTCGAAGCAGTCCCTTATCCATTAAGGTTCCTCGATGATACCAAAGCAGTATCTCTGAAAGGTAGACGATTCTCTGGGTCGTCGAAGCAGTCCCTTATCCATTAAGGTTCCTCGATGATACCAAAGCAGTATCTCTGAAAGGTAGACGATTCTCTGGGTCGTCGAAGCAGTCCCTTATCCATTAAGGTTCCTCTATGATACCAAAGCAGTATCTCTGAAAGGCAGACGATTCTTTGGGTCGTCGAAGCAGTCCCTTATCCATTAAGGTTCCTTGATGATACCAAAGTAGTATCTCTGAAAGGTAGATGATTCTCTGTGTCGTCGAAGCAGTCCCTTATCCATTAAGTTTCTTCGATGATACCAAAGCAGTATCTCTGAAAGTCAGACGAATCTCTGGGTCATCGAAGCAGTCCCTTATCCATTAAGGTTCTTCGATGATACCAAAGCAGTATCTCTGAAAGGAAGACGATTCTCTGGGTCGTCGAAGCAGTCCCTTATCCATTAAGGTTCCTCGATGATACCAAAGCAGTATCTCTGAAACGCAGGCGATTCTCTGAGTCGTCGAAGCAGTCCCTTATCCATTAAGGTTCCTCGATGAAACCAAAGCAGTATCTCTGAAAGGCGGACGATTCTCTGGGTCGTCGAAGCAGTCCCTTATCCATTAAGGTTCCTCGATGATACCAAAGCAGTATCTCTGAAAGGCAGACGATTCTCTAGGTCGTCGAAGCAGTCCCTTGTCCATTAAGGTTCCTCGATGATACCAAAGAATTATCTCTGAAAGGCAGACAATTCTCTGGGTCGTCGAAGCAGTCCCTTATCCATTAAGATTCCTCGATGATACCAAAGCAGTATCTCTGAAAGGCAGACGATTCTTTGGGACGTCGAAGCAGTCCCTTATCCATTAAGGTTCTTCGATGATACCAAAGCAGTATCTCTAAAAGGAAGACGATTCTCTGGGCCGTCGAAGCAGTCCCTTATCCATTAAGGTTCCTCGATGATACCAAAGCAGTATCTCTGAAAGGCAGATGATTCTCTGGGTCGTCGAAGCAATCCCTTATCCATTAAGGTTCCTGGATGATACCAAAGTAATATCTCTGAAAGGCAGACGATTCTCTGGGTCGTCGAAGCAGTCCCTTGTCCATTAAGGTTCCTCGATGATACCAAAGAATTATCTCTGAAAGGCAGACAATTCTCTGGGTCGTCGAAGCAGTCCCTTATCCATTATGGTTCCTCGATGATACCAAAGTAGTATCTCTTAAAGGCAGATGATTCTCTGGTTCGTCGAAGCAGTCCCTTATCCATTAAGGTTCCTCGATGATACCAAAGCAGTATCTCTGAAAGGTAGACGATTCTCTGGGTCGTCGAAGCAGTCCCTTATCCATTAAGGTTCCTCGATGATACCAAAGCAGTATCTCTTAAAGGTAGACGATTCTCTGGGTCGTCGAAGCAGTCCCTTATCCATTAAGGTTCCTCGATGATACCAAAGCAGTATCTCTGAAAGGCAGACGATTCTCTGGGTCGTCGAAGTTGTCCCTTATCCATTAAGGTTCCTCGATGATACCAAAGCAATATCTCTGAAAGGTAGACGATTCTCTGGGTCGTCGAAGCAGTCCCTTATCCATTAAGGTTCCTCGATGATACCAAAGCAGTATCTCTGAAAGGTAGGCGATTCTCTGGGTCGTCGTAGCAGTCCCTTATCCATTAAGGTTCCTCTATGATACCAAAGCAGTATCTCTGAAAGGCAAACGATTCTCCAGGTCGTCGAAGCAGTCCCTTATCCATTAAGGTTCCTTGATGATACCAAAGCAGTATCTCTGAAAGGTAGATGATTCTCTGTGTCGTCGAAGCAGTCCCTTATCCATTAAATTTCTTCGATGATACCAAAGCAGTATCTCTGAAAGTCAGACGAATCTCTGGGTCATCGAAGCAGTCCCTTATCCATTAAGATTCCTCGATGATACCAAAGCAGTATCTCTGAAAGGCAGACCATTCTCTGGGTCGTCGAAGCAGTCCCTTATCTATTAAGGTTCTTCGATGATACCAAAGCAGTATCTCTGAAAGAAAGACGATTCTCTGGGTCGTCGAAGCAGTCCCTTATCCATTAAGGTTCCTCGATGATACCAAAGTAGTATCTCTGAAAGGCAGACGATTCTCTGGGTCGTCAAAGCAGTCCCTTATCCATTAAATTTCTTCGATGATACCAAAGCAGTATCTCTGAAAGTCAGACGAATCTCTGGGTCGTCGAAGCAGTCCCTTATCCATTAAGATTCCTCGATGATACCAAAGCAGTATCTCTGAAAGGCAGACGATTCTTTGGGTCGTCGAAGCAGTCCCTTATCTATTAAGGTTCTTCGATGATACCAAAGCAGTATCTCTGAAAGGAAGACGATTCTCTGGGTCGTCGAAGCAGTCCCTTGTCCATTAAGGTTCCTCGATGATACCAAAGCAGTATCTTTGAAAGGCAGACGATTCTCTGGGTCATCGAAGCAGTCCCTTATCCATTAAGGTTCCTCGATGATACCAAAGCAGTATCTCTGAAAGGCAGACGATTCTCTGGGTCGTCGAAGCAGTCCCTTATCCATTAAGGTTCCTCGATGATACCAAAGCAGTATCTCTGAAAGGCAGACAATTCTCTGGGACGTCGAAGCAGTCCCTTATCCATTAAGGTTCTTCGATGATACCAAAGCAGTATCTCTGAAAGGCAGACGATTCTCTAGGTCGTCGAAGCAGTCCCTTGTCCATTAAGGTTCCTCGATGATACCAAAGCAGTATCTCTGAAAGGTAGACGATTCTCTGGGTCGTCAAAGCAGTCCCTTATCCATTAAGGTTCCTCGATGATACCAAAGCAGTATCTCTGAAAGGTAGACGATTCTCTGGGTCGTCGAAGCAGTCCCTTATCCATTAAGGTTCCTCTATGATACCAAAGCAGTATCTCTGAAAGGCAGACGATTCTTTGGGTCGTCGAAGCAGTCCCTTATCCATTAAGGTTCCTTGATGATACCAAAGTAGTATCTCTGAAAGGTAGATGATTCTCTGTGTCGTCGAAGCAGTCCCTTATCCATTAAGTTTCTTCGATGATACCAAAGCAGTATCTCTGAAAGTCAGACGAATCTCTGGGTCATCGAAGCAGTCCCTTATCCATTAAGGTTCTTCGATGATACCAAAGCAGTATCTCTGAAAGGAAGACGATTCTCTGGGTCGTCGAAGCAGTCCCTTATCCATTAAGGTTCCTCGATGATACCAAAGCAGTATCTCTGAAACGCAGGCGATTCTCTGAGTCGTCGAAGCAGTCCCTTATCCATTAAGGTTCCTCGATGAAACCAAAGCAGTATCTCTGAAAGGCAGACGATTCTCTGGGTCGTCGAAGCAGTCCCTTATCCATTAAGGTTCCTCGATGATACCAAAGCAGTATCTCTGAAAGGCAGACGATTCTCTAGGTCGTCGAAGCAGTCCCTTGTCCATTAAGGTTCCTCGATGATACCAAAGAATTATCTCTGAAAGGCAGACAATTCTCTGGGTCGTCGAAGCAGTCCCTTATCCATTAAGATTCCTCGATGATACCAAAGCAGTATCTCTGAAAGGCAGACGATTCTTTGGGACGTCGAAGCAGTCCCTTATCCATTAAGGTTCTTCGATGATACCAAAGCAGTATCTCTAAAAGGAAGACGATTCTCTGGGCCGTCGAAGCAGTCCCTTATCCATTAAGGTTCCTCGATGATACCAAAGCAGTATCTCTGAAAGGCAGATGATTCTCTGGGTCGTCGAAGCAATCCCTTATCCATTAAGGTTCCTGGATGATACCAAAGTAATATCTCTGAAAGGCAGACGATTCTCTGGGTCGTCGAAGCAGTCCCTTGTCCATTAAGGTTCCTCGATGATACCAAAGAATTATCTCTGAAAGGCAGACAATTCTCTGGGTCGTCGAAGCAGTCCCTTATCCATTATGGTTCCTCGATGATACCAAAGTAGTATCTCTTAAAGGCAGATGATTCTCTGGTTCGTCGAAGCAGTCCCTTATCCATTAAGGTTCCTCGATGATACCAAAGCAGTATCTCTGAAAGGTAGACGATTCTCTGGGTCGTCGAAGCAGTCCCTTATCCATTAAGGTTCCTCGATGATACCAAAGCAGTATCTCTTAAAGGTAGACGATTCTCTGGGTCGTCGAAGCAGTCCCTTATCCATTAAGGTTCCTCGATGATACCAAAGCAGTATCTCTGAAAGGCAGACGATTCTCTGGGTCGTCGAAGCTGTCCCTTATCCATTAAGGTTCCTCGATGATACCAAAGCAGTATCTCTGAAAGGTAGACGATTCTCTGGGTCGTCGAAGCAGTCCCTTATCCATTAAGGTTCCTCGATGATACCAAAGCAGTATCTCTGAAAGGTAGGCGATTCTCTGGGTCGTCGTAGCAGTCCCTTATCCATTAAGGTTCCTCTATGATACCAAAGCAGTATCTCTGAAAGGCAAACGATTCTCCAGGTCGTCGAAGCAGTCCCTTATCCATTAAGGTTCCTTGATGATACCAAAGCAGTATCTCTGAAAGGTAGATGATTCTCTGTGTCGTCGAAGCAGTCCCTTATCCATTAAATTTCTTCGATGATACCAAAGCAGTATCTCTGAAAGTCAGACGAATCTCTGGGTCATCGAAGCAGTCCCTTATCCATTAAGATTCCTCGATGATACCAAAGCAGTATCTCTGAAAGGCAGACCATTCTCTGGGTCGTCGAAGCAGTCCCTTATCTATTAAGGTTCTTCGATGATACCAAAGCAGTATCTCTGAAAGAAAGACGATTCTCTGGGTCGTCGAAGCAGTCCCTTATCCATTAAGGTTCCTCGATGATACCAAAGCAGTATCTCTGAAAGGCAGACGATTCTCTGGGTCGTCGAAGCAGTCCCTTATCCATTAAATTTCTTCGATGATACCAAAGCAGTATCTCTGAAAGTCAGACGAATCTCTGGGTCGTCGAAGCAGTCCCTTATCCATTAAGATTCCTCGATGATACCAAAGCAGTATCTCTGAAAGGCAGACGATTCTTTGGGTCGTCGAAGCAGTCCCTTATCTATTAAGGTTCTTCGATGATACCAAAGCAGTATCTCTGAAAGGAAGACGATTCTCTGGGTCGTCGAAGCAGTCCCTTGTCCATTAAGGTTCCTCGATGATACCAAAGCAGTATCTTTGAAAGGCAGACGATTCTCTGGGTCGTCGAAGCAGTCCCTTATCCATTAAGGTTCCTCGATGATACCAAAGCAGTATCTCTGAAAGGCAGACGATTCTCTGGGTCGTCGAAGCAGTCCCTTATCCATTAAGGTTCCTCGATGATACCAAAGCAGTATCTCTGAAAGGCAGACGATTCTCTGGGTCGTCAAAGCAGTCCCTTATCCATTAAGGTTCCTCGATGATACCAAAGCAGTATCTCGGAAAGGCAGACGATTCTCTAGGTCGTCGAAGCAGTCCCTTGTCCATTAAGGTTCCTCGATGATACCAAAGTAGTATCTCTGAAAGGCAGACGATTCTCTGGGTCGTCAAAGCAGTCCCTTATCCATTAAGGTTCCTCGATGATACCAAAGCAGTATCTCTGAAAGGTAGATGATTCTCTGGGTCGTCGATGCCGACCCTTATCCATTAAGGTTCCTCGATGATACCAAAGCAGTATCTCGGAAAGGCAGACGATTCTCTGGGTCGTCGAAGCAGTCCCTTATCCATTAAGGTTCCTCGATGATACCAAAGCAGTATCTCTGAAAGGCAGACGATTCTCTGGGACGTCGAAGCAGTCCCTTATCCATTAAGGTTCTTCGATGATACCAAAGCAGTATCTCTAAAAGGAAGACGATTCTCTGGGCCGTCGAAGCAGTCCCTTATCCATTAAGGTTCCTCGATGATACCAAAGCAGTATCTCTGAAAGGCAGATGATTCTCTGGGTCGTCGAAGCAATCCCTTATCCATTAAGGTTCCTGGATGATACCAAAGTAATATCTCTGAAAGGCAGACGATTCTCTGGGTCGTCGAAGCAGTCCCTTGTCCATTAAGGTTCCTCGATGATACCAAAGAATTATCTCTGAAAGGCAGACAATTCTCTGGGTCGTCGAAGCAGTCCCTTATCCATTATGGTTCCTCGATGATACCAAAGTAGTATCTCTTAAAGGCAGATGATTCTCTGGTTCGTCGAAGCAGTCCCTTATCCATTAAGGTTCCTCGATGATACCAAAGCAGTATCTCTGAAAGGTAGACGATTCTCTGGGTCGTCGAAGCAGTCCCTTATCCATTAAGGTTCCTCGATGATACCAAAGCAGTATCTCTTAAAGGTAGACGATTCTCTGGGTCGTCGAAGCAGTCCCTTATCCATTAAGGTTCCTCGATGATACCAAAGCAGTATCTCTGAAAGGCAGACGATTCTCTGGGTCGTCGAAGCTGTCCCTTATCCATTAAGGTTCCTCGATGATACCAAAGCAGTATCTCTGAAAGGTAGACGATTCTCTGGGTCGTCGAAGCAGTCCCTTATCCATTAAGGTTCCTCGATGATACCAAAGCAGTATCTCTGAAAGGTAGGCGATTCTCTGGGTCGTCGTAGCAGTCCCTTATCCATTAAGGATCCTCTATGATACCAAAGCAGTATCTCTGAAAGGCAAACGATTCTCCAGGTCGTCGAAGCAGTCCCTTATCCATTAAGGTTCCTTGATGATACCAAAGCAGTATCTCTGAAAGGTAGATGATTCTCTGTGTCGTCGAAGCAGTCCCTTATCCATTAAATTTCTTCGATGATACCAAAGCAGTATCTCTGAAAGTCAGACGAATCTCTGGGTCATCGAAGCAGTCCCTTATCCATTAAGATTCCTCGATGATACCAAAGCAGTATCTCTGAAAGGCAGACCATTCTCTGGGTCGTCGAAGCAGTCCCTTATCTATTAAGGTTCTTCGATGATACCAAAGCAGTATCTCTGAAAGAAAGACGATTCTCTGGGTCGTCGAAGCAGTCCCTTATCCATTAAGGTTCCTCGATGATACCAAAGCAGTATCTCTGAAAGGCAGACGATTCTCTGGGTCGTCGAAGCAGTCCCTTATCCATTAAATTTCTTCGATGATACCAAAGCAGTATCTCTGAAAGTCAGACGAATCTCTGGGTCGTCGAAGCAGTCCCTTATCCATTAAGATTCCTCGATGATACCAAAGCAGTATCTCTGAAAGGCAGACGATTCTTTGGGTCGTCGAAGCAGTCCCTTATCTATTAAGGTTCTTCGATGATACCAAAGCAGTATCTCTGAAAGGAAGACGATTCTCTGGGTCGTCGAAGCAGTCCCTTGTCCATTAAGGTTCCTCGATGATACCAAAGCAGTATCTTTGAAAGGCAGACGATTCTCTGGGTCGTCGAAGCAGTCCCTTATCCATTAAGGTTCCTCGATGATACCAAAGCAGTATCTCTGAAAGGCAGACGATTCTCTGGGTCGTCGAAGCAGTCCCTTATCCATTAAGGTTCCTCGATGATACCAAAGCAGTATCTCTGAAAGGCAGACGATTCTCTGGGTCGTCAAAGCAGTCCCTTATCCATTAAGGTTCCTCGATGATACCAAAGCAGTATCTCGGAAAGGCAGACGATTCTCTAGGTCGTCGAAGCAGTCCCTTGTCCATTAAGGTTCCTCGATGATACCAAAGTAGTATCTCTGAAAGGCAGACGATTCTCTGGGTCGTCAAAGCAGTCCCTTATCCATTAAGGTTCCTCGATGATACCAAAGCAGTATCTCTGAAAGGTAGATGATTCTCTGGGTCGTCGATGCCGACCCTTATCCATTAAGGTTCCTCGATGATACCAAAGCAGTATCTCGGAAAGGCAGACGATTCTCTGGGTCGTCGAAGCAGTCCCTTATCCATTAAGGTTCCTCGATGATACCAAAGCAGTATCTCTGAAAGGCAGACGATTCTCTGGGTCGTCGAAGCTGTCCCTTATCCATTAAGGTTCCATGATGATACCAAAGCAGTATCTCTGAAAGGCAGAAGATTCTCTGGGTCATCGAAGCAGACCCTTATCCATTAAGGTTCCTCGATGATACCAAAGCAGTATCTCTGAAAGGCAGACGATTCTCTGGGTCGTCGAAGCAGTCCCTTATCCATTAAGTTTCTTCGATGATACCAAAGCAGTATCTCTGAAAGGCAGACGAATCTCTGGGTCGTCGAAGCAGTCCCTTATCCATTAAGATTCCTCGATGATACCAAAGCAGTATCTCTGAAAGGCAGACGATTCTTTGGGACGTCGAAGCAGTCCCTTATCCATTAAGGTTCTACGATGATACCAAAGCAGTATCTCTGAAAGGCAGACAATTCTCTGGGTCATCGAAGCAGTCCCTTATCCATTAAGGTTCCTCGATGATACCAAAGCAGTATCTCTGAAAGGTAGGCGATTCTCTGGGTCGTCGTAGCAGTCCCTTATCCATTAAGGTTCCTCTATGATACCAAAGCAGTATCTCTGAAAGGCAAACGATTCTCCAGGTCGTCGAAGCAGTCCCTTATCCATTAAGGTTCCTTGATGATACCAAAGCAGTATCTCTGAAAGGTAGATGATTCTCTGTGTCGTCGAAGCAGTCCCTTATCCATTAAATTTCTTCGATGATACCAAAGCAGTATCTCTGAAAGTCAGACGAATCTCTGGGTCATCGAAGCAGTCCCTTATCCATTAAGATTCCTCGATGATACCAAAGCAGTATCTCTGAAAGGCAGACCATTCTCTGGGTTGTCGAAGCAGTCCCTTATCTATTAAGGTTCTTCGATGATACCAAAGCAGTATCTCTGAAAGAAAGACGATTCTCTGGGTCGTCGAAGCAGTCCCTTATCCATTAAGGTTCCTCGATGATACCAAAGCAGTATCTCTGAAAGGCAGACGATTCTCTGGGTCGTCGAAGCAGTCCCTTATCCATTAAATTTCTTCGATGATACCAAAGCAGTATCTCTGAAAGTCAGACGAATCTCTGGGTCGTCGAAGCAGTCCCTTATCCATTAAGATTCCTCGATGATACCAAAGCAGTATCTCTGAAAGGCAGACGATTCTTTGGGTCGTCGAAGCAGTCCCTTATCTATTAAGGTTCTTCGATGATACCAAAGCAGTATCTCTGAAAGGAAGACGATTCTCTGGGTCGTCGAAGCAGTCCCTTGTCCATTAAGGTTCCTCGATGATACCAAAGCAGTATCTTTGAAAGGCAGACGATTCTCTGGGTCGTCGAAGCAGTCCCTTATCCATTAAGGTTCCTCGATGATACCAAAGCAGTATCTCTGAAAGGCAGACGATTCTCTGGGTCGTCGAAGCAGTCCCTTATCCATTAAGGTTCCTCGATGATACCAAAGCAGTATCTCTGAAAGGCAGACGATTCTCTAGGTCGTCAAAGCAGTCCCTTATCCATTAAGGTTCCTCGATGATACCAAAGCAGTATCTCGGAAAGGCAGACGATTCTCTAGGTCGTCGAAGCAGTCCCTTGTCCATTAAGGTTCCTCGATGATACCAAAGTAGTATCTCTGAAAGGCAGACGATTCTCTGGGTCGTCAAAGCAGTCCCTTATCCATTAAGGTTCCTCGATGATACCAAAGCAGTATCTCTGAAAGGTAGATGATTCTCTGGGTCGTCGATGCCGACCCTTATCCATTAAGGTTCCTCGATGATACCAAAGCAGTATCTCGGAAAGGCAGACGATTCTCTGGGTCGTCGAAGCAGTCCCTTATCCATTAAGGTTCCTCGATGATACCAAAGCAGTATCTCTGAAAGGCAGACGATTCTCTGGGTCGTCGAAGCTGTCCCTTATCCATTAAGGTTCCATGATGATACCAAAGCAGTATCTCTGAAAGGCAGAAGATTCTCTGGGTCATCGAAGCAGACCCTTATCCATTAAGGTTCCTCGATGATACCAAAGCAGTATCTCTGAAAGGCAGACGATTCTCTGGGTCGTCGAAGCAGTCCCTTATCCATTAAGTTTCTTCGATGATACCAAAGCAGTATCTCTGAAAGGCAGACGAATCTCTGGGTCGTCGAAGCAGTCCCTTATCCATTAAGATTCCTCGATGATACCAAAGCAGTATCTCTGAAAGGCAGACGATTCTTTGGGACGTCGAAGCAGTCCCTTATCCATTAAGGTTCTACGATGATACCAAAGCAGTATCTCTGAAAGGCAGACAATTCTCTGGGTCGTCGAAGCAGTCCCTTATCCATTAAGGTTCCTCGATGATACCAAAGCAGTATCTCTGAAAGGTAGGCGATTCTCTGGGTCGTCGTAGCAGTCCCTTATCCATTAAGGTTCCTCTATGATACCAAAGCAGTATCTCTGAAAGGCAAACGATTCTCCAGGTCGTCGAAGCAGTCCCTTATCCATTAAGGTTCCTTGATGATACCAAAGCAGTATCTCTGAAAGGTAGATGATTCTCTGTGTCGTCGAAGCAGTCCCTTATCCATTAAATTTCTTCGATGATACCAAAGCAGTATCTCTGAAAGTCAGACGAATCTCTGGGTCATCGAAGCAGTCCCTTATCCATTAAGATTCCTCGATGATACCAAAGCAGTATCTCTGAAAGGCAGACCATTCTCTGGGTCGCCGAAGCAGTCCCTTATCTATTAAGGTTCTTCGATGATACCAAAGCAGTATCTCTGAAAGAAAGACGATTCTCTGGGTCGTCGAAGCAGTCCCTTATCCATTAAGGTTCCTCGATGATACCAAAGCAGTATCTCTGAAAGGTAGACGATTCTCTGGGTCGTCGAAGCCGACCCTTATCCATTAAGGTTCCTCGATGATACCAAAGCAGTATCTCTGAAAGGCAGACGATTCTCTGGGTCGTCAAAGCAGTCCCTTATCCATTAAATTTCTTCGATGATACCAAAGCAGTATCTCTGAAAGTCAGACGAATCTCTGGGTCGTCGAAGCAGTCCCTTATCCATTAAGATTCCTCGATGATACCAAAGCAGTATCTCTGAAAGGCAGACGATTCTTTGGGTCGTCGAAGCAGTCCCTTATCTATTAAGGTTCTTCGATGATACCAAAGCAGTATCTCTGAAAGGAAGACGATTCTCTGGGTCGTCGAAGCAGTCCCTTGTCCATTAAGGTTCCTCGATGATACCAAAGCAGTATCTTTGAAAGGCAGACGATTCTCTGGGTCGTCGAAGCAGTCCCTTATCCATTAAGGTTCCTCGATGATACCAAAGCAGTATCTCTGAAAGGCAGACGATTCTCTGGGTCGTCGAAGCAGTCCCTTATCCATTAAGGTTCCTCGATGATACCAAAGCAGTATCTCTGAAAGGCAGACAATTCTCTGGGACGTCGAAGCAGTCCCTTATCCATTAAGGTTCTTCGATGATACCAAAGCAGTATCTCTGAAAGGCAGACGATTCTCTAGGTCGTCGAAGCAGTCCCTTGTCCATTAAGGTTCCTCGATGATACCAAAGCAGTATCTCTGAAAGGTAGACGATTCTCTGGGTCGTCAAAGCAGTCCCTTATCCATTAAGGTTCCTCGATGATACCAAAGCAGTATCTCTGAAAGGTAGACGATTCTCTGGGTCGTCGAAGCAGTCCCTTATCCATTAAGGTTCCTCTATGATACCAAAGCAGTATCTCTGAAAGGCAGACGATTCTTTGGGTCGTCGAAGCAGTCCCTTATCCATTAAGGTTCCTTGATGATACCAAAGTAGTATCTCTGAAAGGTAGATGATTCTCTGTGTCGTCGAAGCAGTCCCTTATCCATTAAGTTTCTTCGATGATACCAAAGCAGTATCTCTGAAAGTCAGACGAATCTCTGGGTCATCGAAGCAGTCCCTTATCCATTAAGGTTCTTCGATGATACCAAAGCAGTATCTCTGAAAGGAAGACGATTCTCTGGGTCGTCGAAGCAGTCCCTTATCCATTAAGGTTCCTCGATGATACCAAAGCAGTATCTCTGAAACGCAGGCGATTCTCTGAGTCGTCGAAGCAGTCCCTTATCCATTAAGGTTCCTCGATGAAACCAAAGCAGTATCTCTGAAAGGCGGACGATTCTCTGGGTCGTCGAAGCAGTCCCTTATCCATTAAGGTTCCTCGATGATACCAAAGCAGTATCTCTGAAAGGCAGACGATTCTCTAGGTCGTCGAAGCAGTCCCTTGTCCATTAAGGTTCCTCGATGATACCAAAGAATTATCTCTGAAAGGCAGACAATTCTCTGGGTCGTCGAAGCAGTCCCTTATCCATTAAGATTCCTCGATGATACCAAAGCAGTATCTCTGAAAGGCAGACGATTCTTTGGGACGTCGAAGCAGTCCCTTATCCATTAAGGTTCTTCGATGATACCAAAGCAGTATCTCTAAAAGGAAGACGATTCTCTGGGCCGTCGAAGCAGTCCCTTATCCATTAAGGTTCCTCGATGATACCAAAGCAGTATCTCTGAAAGGCAGATGATTCTCTGGGTCGTCGAAGCAATCCCTTATCCATTAAGGTTCCTGGATGATACCAAAGTAATATCTCTGAAAGGAAGACGATTCTCTGGGTCGTCGAAGCAGTCCCTTGTCCATTAAGGTTCCTCGATGATACCAAAGAATTATCTCTGAAAGGCAGACAATTCTCTGGGTCGTCGAAGCAGTCCCTTATCCATTATGGTTCCTCGATGATACCAAAGTAGTATCTCTTAAAGGAAGATGATTCTCTGGTTCGTCGAAGCAGTCCCTTATCCATTAAGGTTCCTCGATGATACCAAAGCAGTATCTCTGAAAGGTAGACGATTCTCTGGGTCGTCGAAGCAGTCCCTTATCCATTAAGGTTCCTCGATGATACCAAAGCAGTATCTCTTAAAGGTAGACGATTCTCTGGGTCGTCGAAGCAGTCCCTTATCCATTAAGGATCCTCGATGATACCAAAGCAGTATCTCTGAAAGGCAGACGATTCTCTGGGTCGTCGAAGCTGTCCCTTATCCATTAAGGTTCCTCGATGATACCAAAGCAGTATCTCTAAAAGGTAGACGATTCTCTGGGTCGTCGAAGCAGTCCCTTATCCATTAAGGTTCCTCGATGATACCAAAGCAGTATCTCTGAAAGGTAGGCGATTCTCTGGGTCGTCGTAGCAGTCCCTTATCCATTAAGGTTCCTCTATGATACCAAAGCAGTATCTCTGAAAGGCAAACGATTCTCCAGGTCGTCGAAGCAGTCCCTTATCCATTAAGGTTCCTTGATGATACCAAAGCAGTATCTCTGAAAGGTAGATGATTCTCTGTGTCGTCGAAGCAGTCCCTTATCCATTAAATTTCTTCGATGATACCAAAGCAGTATCTCTGAAAGTCAGACGAATCTCTGGGTCATCGAAGCAGTCCCTTATCCATTAAGATTCCTCGATGATACCAAAGCAGTATCTCTGAAAGGCAGACCATTCTCTGGGTCGTCGAAGCAGTCCCTTATCTATTAAGGTTCTTCGATGATACCAAAGCAGTATCTCTGAAAGAAAGACGATTCTCTGGGTCGTCGAAGCAGTCCCTTATCCATTAAGGTTCCTCGATGATACCAAAGCAGTATCTCTAAAAGGCAGACGATTCTCTGGGTCGTCGAAGCAGTCCCTTATCCATTAAATTTCTTCGATGATACCAAAGCAGTATCTCTGAAAGTCAGACGAATCTCTGGGTCGTCGAAGCAGTCCCTTATCCATTAAGATTCCTCGATGATACCAAAGCAGTATCTCTGAAAGGCAGACGATTCTTTGGGTCGTCGAAGCAGTCCCTTATCCATTAAGGTTCCTCGATGATACCAAAGCAGTATCTCTGAAAGGCAGACAATTCTCTGGGACGTCGAAGCAGTCCCTTATCCATTAAGGTTCTTCGATGATACCAAAGCAGTATCTCTGAAAGGCAGACGATTCTCTAGGTCGTCGAAGCAGTCCCTTGTCCATTAAGGTTCCTCGATGATACCAAAGCAGTATCTCTGAAAGGTAGACGATTCTCTGGGTCGTCAAAGCAGTCCCTTATCCATTAAGGTTCCTCGATGATACCAAAGCAGTATCTCTGAAAGGTAGACGATTCTCTGGGTCGTCGAAGCAGTCCCTTATCCATTAAGGTTCCTCTATGATACCAAAGCAGTATCTCTGAAAGGCAGACGATTCTTTGGGTCGTCGAAGCAGTCCCTTATCCATTAAGGTTCCTTGATGATACCAAAGTAGTATCTCTGAAAGGTAGATGATTCTCTGTGTCGTCGAAGCAGTCCCTTATCCATTAAGTTTCTTCGATGATACCAAAGCAGTATCTCTGAAAGTCAGACGAATCTCTGGGTCATCGAAGCAGTCCCTTATCCATTAAGGTTCTTCGATGATACCAAAGCAGTATCTCTGAAAGGAAGACGATTCTCTGGGTCGTCGAAGCAGTCCCTTATCCATTAAGGTTCCTCGATGATACCAAAGCAGTATCTCTGAAACGCAGGCGATTCTCTGAGTCGTCGAAGCAGTCCCTTATCCATTAAGGTTCCTCGATGAAACCAAAGCAGTATCTCTGAAAGGCGGACGATTCTCTGGGTCGTCGAAGCAGTCCCTTATCCATTAAGGTTCCTCGATGATACCAAAGCAGTATCTCTGAAAGGCAGACGATTCTCTAGGTCGTCGAAGCAGTCCCTTGTCCATTAAGGTTCCTCGATGATACCAAAGAATTATCTCTGAAAGGCAGACAATTCTCTGGGTCGTCGAAGCAGTCCCTTATCCATTAAGATTCCTCGATGATACCAAAGCAGTATCTCTGAAAGGCAGACGATTCTTTGGGACGTCGAAGCAGTCCCTTATCCATTAAGGTTCTTCGATGATACCAAAGCAGTATCTCTAAAAGGAAGACGATTCTCTGGGCCGTCGAAGCAGTCCCTTATCCATTAAGGTTCCTCGATGATACCAAAGCAGTATCTCTGAAAGGCAGATGATTCTCTGGGTCGTCGAAGCAATCCCTTATCCATTAAGGTTCCTGGATGATACCAAAGTAATATCTCTGAAAGGAAGACGATTCTCTGGGTCGTCGAAGCAGTCCCTTGTCCATTAAGGTTCCTCGATGATACCAAAGAATTATCTCTGAAAGGCAGACAATTCTCTGGGTCGTCGAAGCAGTCCCTTATCCATTATGGTTCCTCGATGATACCAAAGTAGTATCTCTTAAAGGAAGATGATTCTCTGGTTCGTCGAAGCAGTCCCTTATCCATTAAGGTTCCTCGATGATACCAAAGCAGTATCTCTGAAAGGTAGACGATTCTCTGGGTCGTCGAAGCAGTCCCTTATCCATTAAGGTTCCTCGATGATACCAAAGCAGTATCTCTTAAAGGTAGACGATTCTCTGGGTCGTCGAAGCAGTCCCTTATCCATTAAGGATCCTCGATGATACCAAAGCAGTATCTCTGAAAGGCAGACGATTCTCTGGGTCGTCGAAGCTGTCCCTTATCCATTAAGGTTCCTCGATGATACCAAAGCAGTATCTCTAAAAGGTAGACGATTCTCTGGGTCGTCGAAGCAGTCCCTTATCCATTAAGGTTCCTCGATGATACCAAAGCAGTATCTCTGAAAGGTAGGCGATTCTCTGGGTCGTCGTAGCAGTCCCTTATCCATTAAGGTTCCTCTATGATACCAAAGCAGTATCTCTGAAAGGCAAACGATTCTCCAGGTCGTCGAAGCAGTCCCTTATCCATTAAGGTTCCTTGATGATACCAAAGCAGTATCTCTGAAAGGTAGATGATTCTCTGTGTCGTCGAAGCAGTCCCTTATCCATTAAATTTCTTCGATGATACCAAAGCAGTATCTCTGAAAGTCAGACGAATCTCTGGGTCATCGAAGCAGTCCCTTATCCATTAAGATTCCTCGATGATACCAAAGCAGTATCTCTGAAAGGCAGACCATTCTCTGGGTCGTCGAAGCAGTCCCTTATCTATTAAGGTTCTTCGATGATACCAAAGCAGTATCTCTGAAAGAAAGACGATTCTCTGGGTCGTCGAAGCAGTCCCTTATCCATTAAGGTTCCTCGATGATACCAAAGCAGTATCTCTAAAAGGCAGACGATTCTCTGGGTCGTCGAAGCAGTCCCTTATCCATTAAATTTCTTCGATGATACCAAAGCAGTATCTCTGAAAGTCAGACGAATCTCTGGGTCGTCGAAGCAGTCCCTTATCCATTAAGATTCCTCGATGATACCAAAGCAGTATCTCTGAAAGGCAGACGATTCTTTGGGTCGTCGAAGCAGTCCCTTATCTATTAAGGTTCTTCGATGATACCAAAGCAGTATCTCTGAAAGGAAGACGATTCTCTGGGTCGTCGAAGCAGTCCCTTGTCCATTAAGGTTCCTCGATGATACCAAAGCAGTATCTTTGAAAGGCAGACGATTCTCTGGGTCGTCGAAGCAGTCCCTTATCCATTAAGGTTCCTCGATGATACCAAAGCAGTATCTCTGAAAGGAAGATGATTCTCTGGGTCGTCGAAGCAGTCCCTTATCCATTAAGGTTCCTCGATGATACCAAAGCAGTATCTCTGAAAGGCAGACGATTCTCTGGGTCGTCAAAGCAGTCCCTTATCCATTAAGGTTCCTCGATGATACCAAAGCAGTATCTCGGAAAGGCAGACGATTCTCTAGGTCGTCGAAGCAGTCCCTTGTCCATTAAGGTTCCTCGATGATACCAAAGTAGTATCTCTGAAAGGCAGACGATTCTCTGGGTCGTCAAAGCAGTCCCTTATCCATTAAGGTTCCTCGATGATACCAAAGCAGTATCTCTGAAAGGTAGATGATTCTCTGGGTCGTCGATGCCGACCCTTATCCATTAAGGTTCCTCGATGATACCAAAGCAGTATCTCGGAAAGGCAGACGATTCTCTGGGTCGTCGAAGCAGTCCCTTATCCATTAAGGTTCCTCGATGATACCAAAGCAGTATCTCTGAAAGGCAGACGATTCTCTGGGTCGTCGAAGCTGTCCCTTATCCATTAAGGTTCCATGATGATACCAAAGCAGTATCTCTGAAAGGCAGAAGATTCTCTGGGTCATCGAAGCAGACCCTTATCCATTAAGGTTCCTCGATGATACCAAAGCAGTATCTCTGAAAGGCAGACGATTCTCTGGGTCGTCGAAGCAGTCCCTTATCCATTAAGTTTCTTCGATGATACCAAAGCAGTATCTCTGAAAGGCAGACGAATCTCTGGGTCGTCGAAGCAGTCCCTTATCCATTAAGATTCCTCGATGATACCAAAGCAGTATCTCTGAAAGGCAGACGATTCTTTGGGACGTCGAAGCAGTCCCTTATCCATTAAGGTTCTACGATGATACCAAAGCAGTATCTGTGAAAGGCAGACAATTCTCTGGGTCGTCGAAGCAGTCCCTTATCCATTAAGGTTCCTCGATGATACCAAAGCAGTATCTCTGAAAGGCAGACGATTCTCTGGGTCGTCGAAGCAGTCCCTTATCCATTAAGGTTCCTCGATGATACCAAAGCAGTATCTCTTAAAGGCAGGCGATTCTCTGGGTCGTCGAAGCAGTCCCTTATCCATTAAGGTTCCTCGATGAAACCAAAGCAGTATCTCTGAAAGGCATACGATTCTCTGGGTCGTCGAAGCAGTCCCTTATCCATTAAGGTTCCTCGATGATACCAAAGCAGTATCTCTGAAAGGCAGACGATTCTCTGGGTCGTCGAAGCAGTCCCTTATCCATTAAGGTTCCTCGATGATACCAAAGCAGTATCTCTGAAAGGCAGACGATTCTCTGGGTCGTCGAAGCAGTCCCTTGTCCATTAAGGTTCCTCGATGATACCAAAGAATTATCTCTGAAAGGCAGAAAATTCTCTGGGTCGTCGACGCAGTCCCTTATCCATTAAGGTTCCTCAATGATACCAAAGCAGTATCTCTGAAAGGCATACGATTCTCTGGTTCGTCGAAGCAGTCCCTTATCCATTAAGGTTCCTCGATGATACCAAAGCAGTATCTCTGAAAGGTAGACGATTCTCTGGGTCGTCGAAGCAGTCCCTTATCCATTAAGGTTCCTCGATGATACCAAAGCATTATCTCTGAAAGGTAGACGATTCTCTGGGTCGTCGAAGCAGTCCCTTATCTATTAAGGTTCCTCGATGATACCAAAGCAGTATCTCTGAAAGGCAGACGATTCTCTGGGTCGTCGAAGCAGTCCCTTATCCATTAAGGTTCCTCGATGATACCAAAGCAGTATCTCTGAAAGGTAGACGATTCTCTGGGTCGTCGAAGCAGTCCCTTATCCATTAAGGTTCCTCGATGATACCAAAGCAGTATCTCTGAAAGGTAGACGATTCTCTGGGTCGTCGAAGCAATCCCTTATCCATTAGGGTTCCTCTATGATACCAAAGCAGTATCTCTGAAAGGCAGACGATTCTTTGGGTCGTCGAAGCAGTCCCTTATCCATTAAGGTTCCCTAATGATACCAAAGCAGTATCTCTGAAAGGTAGATGATTCTCTGTGTCGTCGAAGCAGTCCCTTATCCATTAAGTTTCTTCGATGATACCAAAGCAGTATCTCTGAAAGTCAGACGAATCTCTGGGTCATCGAAGCAGTCCCTTATCCATTAAGGTTCTTCGATGATACCAAAGCAGTATCTCTGAAAGGAAGACGATTCTCTGGGTCGTCGAAGCAGTCCCTTATCCATTAAGGTTCCTCGATGATACCAAAGCAGTATCTCTGAAACGCAGGCAATTCTCTGAGTCGTCGAAGCAGTCCCTTATCCATTAAGGTTCCTCGATGAAACCAAAGCAGTATCTCTGAAAGGTAGACGATTCTCTGGGTCGTCGAAGCAGTCCCTTATCCATTAAGGTTCCTCGATGATACCAAAGCAGTATCTCTGAAAGGTAGACGATTCTCTGGGTCGTCGAAGCAGTCCCTTATCCATTAAGGTTCCTCGATGATACCAAAGTAGTATCTCTGAAAGGCAGACGATTCTCTGGGTCGTCGAAGCAGTCCCTTATCCATTAAGGTTCCTCGATGATACCAAAGCAGTATCTCTGAAAGGTAGATGATTCTCTGGGTCGTCGAAGCCGACCCTTATCCATTAAGGTTCCTCGATGATACCAAAGCAGTATCTCTGAAAGGCAGATGATTCTCGGGGTCGTCGAAGCAGTCCCTTATCCATTAAGGTTCCTCGATGATACCAAAGCAGTATCTCTGAAAGGCAGACGATTCTCTGGGTCGACGAAGCAGTACCTTATCCATTAAGGTTCCATGATGATACCAAAGCAGTATCTCTGAAAGGCAGAAGATTCTCTGGGTCATCGAAGCAGACCCTTATCCATTAAGGTTCCTCGATGATACCAAAGCAGTATCTCTGAAAGGCAGACGATTCTCTGGGTCGTCGAAGCAGTCCCTTATCCATTAAGTTTCTTCAATGATACCAAAGCAGTATCTCTGAAAGGCAGACGTATCTCTGGGTCGTCGAAGCAGTCCCTTATCCATTAAGATTCCTCGATGATACCAAAGCAGTATCTCTGAAAGGCAGACGATTCTTTGGGACGTCGAAGCAGTCCCTTATCCATTAAGGTTCTTCGATGATACCAAAGCAGTATCTCTGAAAGGCAGACAATTCTCTGGGTCGTCGAAGCAGTCCCTTATCCATTAAGGTTCCTCGATGATACCAAAGCAGTATCTCTGAAAGGCAGACGATTCTCTGGGTCGTCGAAGCAGTCCCTTATCCATTAAGGTTCCTCGATGATACCAAAGCTCTATCTCTTAAAGGCAGGCGATTCTCTGGGTCGTCGAAGCAGTCCCTTATCCATTAAGGTTCCTCGATGAAACCAAAGCAGTATCTCTGAAAGGCAGACGATTCTCTGGGTCGTCGAAGCAGTCCCTTATCCATTAAGGTTCCTCGATGATACCAAAGCAGTATCTCGGAAAGGCAGACGATTCTCTGGGTCGTCGAAGCAGTCCCTTATCCATTAAGGTTCCTCGATGATACCAATGCAGTATCTCTGAAAGGCAGACGATTCTCTGGGTCATCGAAGCAGTCCCTTGTCCATTAAGGTTCCTCGATGATACCAAAGAATTATCTCTGAAAGGCAGACAATTCTCTGGGTCGTCGAAGCAGTCCCTTATCCATTAAGGTTCCTCGATGATACCAAAGCAGTATCTCTGAAAGGCATACGATTCTCTGGTTCGTCGAAGCAGTCCCTTATCCATTAAGGTTCCTCGATGATACCAAAGCAGTATCTCTGAAAGGTAGACGATTCTCTGGGTCGTCGAAGCAGTCCCTTATCCATTAAGGTTCCTCGATTATACCAAAGCAGTATCTCTGAAAGGTAGACGATTCTCTGGGTCGTCGAAGCAGTCCCTTATCCATTAAGGTTCCTCGGTGATACCAAAGCAGTATCTCTGAAAGGCAGACGATTCTCTGGGTCGTCGAAGCAGTCCCTTATCCATTAAGGTTCCTCGATGATACCAAAGCAGTATCTCTGAAAAGTAGACGATTCTCTGGGTCGTCGAAGCAGTCCCTTATCCATTAAGGTTCCTCGATGATACCAAAGCAGTATCTCTGAAAGGTAGACGATTCTCTGGGTCGTCGAAGCAGTCCCTTATCCATTAAGGTTCCTCTATGATACCAAAGCAGTATCTCTGAAAGGCAGGCGATTCTTTGGGTCGTCGAAGCAGTCCCTTATCCATTAAGGTTCCTTGATGATACCAAAGCAGTATCTCTGAAAGGTAGATGATTCTCTGTGTCGTCGAAGCAGTCCCTTATCCATTAAGTTTCTTCGATGATACCAGAGCAGTATCTCTGAAAGCCAGACGAATCTCTGGGTCATCGAAGCAGTCCCTTATCCATTAAGGTTCTTCGATGATACCAAAGCAGTATCTCTGAAAGGAAGACGATTCTCTGGGTCATCGAAGCAGTCCCTTATCCATTAAGGTTCCTCGATGATACTAAAGCAGTATCTCTGAAACGCAGGCGATTCTCTGAGTCGTCGAAGCAGTCCCTTATCCATTAAGGTTCCTCGATGAAACCAAAGCAGTATCTCTGAAAGGCAGACGATTCTCTGGGTTGTCGAAGCAGTCCCTTATCCATTAAGGTTCCTCGATGATACCAAAGCAGTATCTCGGAAAGGCAGACGATTCTCTGGGTCGTCGAAGCAGCCCCTTGTCCATTAAGGTTCCTCGATGATACCAAAGAATTATCTCTGAAAGGCAGACAATTCTCTGGGTCGTCGAAGCAGTCCCTTATCCATTAAGGTTCCTCGATGATACCAAAGCAGTATCTCTGAAAGGCAGACGATTCTCTGGGTCGACGAAGCAGTCCCTTATCCATTAAGGTTCCTCGATGATACCAAAGCAGTATCTCTGAAAGGCAGACGATTCTCTGGGTCGACGAAGCAGTCCCTTATCCATTAAGGTTCCATGATGATACCAAAGCAGTATCTCTGAAAGGCAGAAGATTCTCTGGGTCATCGAAGCAGACCCTTATCCATTAAGGTTCCTCGATGATACCAAAGCAGTATCTCTGAAAGGCAGACGATTCTCTGGGTCGTCGAAGCAGTCCCTTATCCATTAAGTTTCTTCAATGATACCAAAGCAGTATCTCTGAAAGGCAGACGTATCTCTGGGTCGTCGAAGCAGTCCCTTATCCATTAAGATTCCTCGATGATACCAAAGCAGTATCTCTGAAAGGCAGACGATTCTTTGGGACGTCGAAGCAGTCCCTTATCCATTAAGGTTCTTCGATGATACCAAAGCAGTATCTCTGAAAGGCAGACAATTCTCTGGGTCGTCGAAGCAGTCCCTTATCCATTAAGGTTCCTCGATGATACCAAAGCAGTATCTCTGAAAGGCAGACGATTCTCTGGGTCGTCGAAGCAGTCCCTTATCCATTAAGGTTCCTCGATGATACCAAAGCTCTATCTCTTAAAGGCAGGCGATTCTCTGGGTCGTCGAAGCAGTCCCTTATCCATTAAGGTTCCTCGATGAAACCAAAGCAGTATCTCTGAAAGGCAGACGATTCTCTGGGTCGTCGAAGCAGTCCCTTATCCATTAAGGTTCCTCGATGATACCAAAGCAGTATCTCGGAAAGGCAGACGATTCTCTGGGTCGTCGAAGCAGTCCCTTATCCATTAAGGTTCCTCGATGATACCAATGCAGTATCTCTGAAAGGCAGACGATTCTCTAGGTCATCGAAGCAGTCCCTTGTCCATTAAGGTTCCTCGATGATACCAAAGAATTATCTCTGAAAGGCAGACAATTCTCTGGGTCGTCGAAGCAGTCCCTTATCCATTAAGGTTCCTCGATGATACCAAAGCAGTATCTCTGAAAGGCATACGATTCTCTGGTTCGTCGAAGCAGTCCCTTATCCATTAAGGTTCCTCGATGATACCAAAGCAGTATCTCTGAAAGGTAGACGATTCTCTGGGTCGTCGAAGCAGTCCCTTATCCATTAAGGTTCCTCGATTATACCAAAGCAGTATCTCTGAAAGGTAGACGATTCTCTGGGTCGTCGAAGCAGTCCCTTATCCATTAAGGTTCCTCGGTGATACCAAAGCAGTATCTCTGAAAGGCAGACGATTCTCTGGGTCGTCGAAGCAGTCCCTTATCCATTAAGGTTCCTCAATGATACCAAAGCAGTATCTCTGAAAAGTAGACGATTCTCTGGGTCGTCGAAGCAGTCCCTTATCCATTAAGGTTCCTCGATGATACCAAAGCAGTATCTCTGAAAGGTAGACGATTCTCTGGGTCGTCGAAGCAGTCCCTTATCCATTAAGGTTCCTCTATGATACCAAAGCAGTATCTCTGAAAGGCAGGCGATTCTTTGGGTCGTCGAAGCAGTCCCTTATCCATTAAGGTTCCTTGATGATACCAAAGCAGTATCTCTGAAAGGTAGATGATTCTCTGTGTCGTCGAAGCAGTCCCTTATCCATTAAGTTTCTTCGATGATACCAGAGCAGTATCTCTGAAAGTCAGACGAATCTCTGGGTCATCGAAGCAGTCCCTTATCCATTAAGGTTCTTCGATGATACCAAAGCAGTATCTCTGAAAGGAAGACGATTCTCTGGGTCATCGAAGCAGTCCCTTATCCATTAAGGTTCCTCGATGATACTAAAGCAGTATCTCTGAAACGCAGGCGATTCTCTGAGTCGTCGAAGCAGTCCCTTATCCATTAAGGTTCCTCGATGAAACCAAAGCAGTATCTCTGAAAGGCAGACGATTCTCTGGGTTGTCGAAGCAGTCCCTTATCCATTAAGGTTCCTCGATGATACCAAAGCAGTATCTCTGAAAGGCAGACGATTCTCTGGGTCGTCGAAGCAGTCCCTTGTCCATTAAGGTTCCTCGATGATACCAAAGAATTATCTCTGAAAGGCAGACAATTCTCTGGGTCGTCGAAGCAGTCCCTTATCCATTAAGGTTCCTCGATGATACCAAAGCAGTATCTCTGAAAGGCAGACGATTCTCTGGGTCGACGAAGCAGTCCCTTATCCATTAAGGTTCCATGATGATACCAAAGCAGTATCTCTGAAAGGCAGAAGATTCTCTGGGTCATCGAAGCAGACCCTTATCCATTAAGGTTCCTCGATGATACCAAAGCAGTATCTCTGAAAGGCAGACGATTCTCTGGGTCGTCGAAGCAGTCCCTTATCCATTAAGTTTCTTCAATGATACCAAAGCAGTATCTCTGAAAGGCAGACGAATCTCTGGGTCGTCGAAGCAGTCCCTTATCCATTAAGATTCCTCGATGATACCAAAGCAGTATCTCTGAAAGGCAGACGATTCTTTGGGACGTCGAAGCAGTCCCTTATCCATTAAGGTTCTTCGATGATACCAAAGCAGTATCTCTGAAAGGCAGACAATTCTCTGGGTCGTCGAAGCAGTCCCTTATCCATTAAGGTTCCTCGATGATACCAAAGCAGTATCTCTGAAAGGCAGACGATTCTCTGGGTCGTCGAAGCAGTCCCTTATCCATTAAGGTTCCTCGATGATACCAAAGCAGTATCTCTTAAAGGCAGGCGATTCTTTGGGTCGTCGAAGCAGTCCCTTATCCATTAAGGTTCCTCGATGAAACCAAAGCAGTATCTCTGAAAGGCAGACGATTCTCTGGGTCGTCGAAGCAGTCCCTTATCCATTAAGGTTCCTCGATGATACCAAAGCAGTATCTCGGAAAGGCAGACGATTCTCTGGGTCGTCGAAGCAGTCCCTTATCCATTAAGGTTCCTCGATGATACCAAAGCAGTATCTCTGAAAGGCAGACGATTCTCTGGGTCGTCGAAGCAGTCCCTTGTCCATTAAGGTTCCTCGATGATACCAAAGAATTATCTCTGAAAGGCAGACAATTCTCTGGGTCGTCGAAGCAGTCCCTTATCCATTAAGGTTCCTCGATGATACCAAAGCAGTATCTCTGAAAGGCATACGATTCTCTGGTTCGTCGAAGCAGTCCCTTATCCATTAAGGTTCCTCGATGATACCAAAGCAGTATCTCTGAAAGGTAGACGATTCTCTGGGTCGTCGAAGCAGTCCCTTATCCATTAAGGTTCCTCGATTATACCAAAGCAGTATCTCTGAAAGGTAGACGATTCTCTGGGTCGTCGAAGCAGTCCCTTATCCATTAAGGTTCCTCGGTGATACCAAA
Source organism: Lathyrus tuberosus (assembly GCA_022829125.1). Taxonomy (NCBI): domain Eukaryota; kingdom Viridiplantae; phylum Streptophyta; class Magnoliopsida; order Fabales; family Fabaceae; genus Lathyrus; species Lathyrus tuberosus. The sequence goes on along the minus strand of JALAZF010000101.1, from coordinate 1,758,524 downwards.
GCAGTATCTCTGAAAGGCAGACGATTCTCTGGGTCGTCGAAGCAGTCCCTTATCCATTAAGGTTCCTCGATGATACCAAAGCAGTATCTCTGAAAAGTAGACGATTCTCTGGGTCGTCGAAGCAGTCCCTTATCCATTAAGGTTCCTCGATGATACCAAAGCAGTATCTCTGAAAGGTAGACGATTCTCTGGGTCGTCGAAGCAGTCCCTTATCCATTAAGGTTCCTCTATGATACCAAAGCAGTATCTCTGAAAGGCAGACGATTCTTTGGGTCGTCGAAGCAGTCCCTTATCCATTAAGGTTCCTTGATGATACCAAAGCAGTATCTCTGAAAGGTAGATGATTCTCTGTGTCGTCGAAGCAGTCCCTTATCCATTAAGTTTCTTCGATGATACCAGAGCAGTATCTCTGAAAGTCAGACGAATCTCTGGGTCATCGAAGCAGTCCCTTATCCATTAAGGTTCTTCGATGATACCAAAGCAGTATCTCTGAAAGGAAGACGATTCTCTGGGTCATCGAAGCAGTCCCTTATCCATTAAGGTTCCTCGATGATACTAAAGCAGTATCTCTGAAACGCAGGCGATTCTCTGAGTCGTCGAAGCAGTCCCTTATCCATTAAGGTTCCTCGATGAAACCAAAGCAGTATCTCTGAAAGGCAGACGATTCTCTAGGTTGTCGAAGCAGTCCCTTATCCATTAAGGTTCCTCGATGATACCAAAGCAGTATCTCTGAAAGGCAGACGATTCTCTGGGTCGTCAAAGCAGTCCCTTGTCCATTAAGGTTCCTCGATGATACCAAAGAATTATCTCTGAAAGGCAGACAATTCTCTGGGTCGTCGAAGCAGTCCCTTATCCATTAAGGTTCCTCGATGATACCAAAGCAGTATCTCTGAAAGGCAGATGATTCTCTGGTTCGTCGAAGCAGTCCCTTATCCATTAAGGTTCCTCGATGATACCAAAGCAGTATCTCTGAAAGGCAGACGATTCTCTGGGTCGTCGAAGCAGTCCCTTATCCATTAAGGTTCTTCGATGATACCAAAGCAGTATCTCTGAAAGGCAGACGATTCTCTGGGTCGTCGAAGCAGTCCCTTATCTATTAAGGTTCCTCGATGATACCAAAGCAGTATCTCTTAAAGGCACACGATTCTCTGGGACGTCGAAGCAGTCCCTTATCCATTAAGGTTCTTCGATGATACCAAAGCAGTATCTCTGAAAGGCAGACGATTCTCTGGGTCGTCGATGCAGTCCCTTATCCATTAAGGTTCCTCGACGATACCAAAGTAGTATCTCTGAAAGGCAGACGATTCTTTGGGTCGTCGAAGCAGTCCCTTGTCCATTAAGGTTCCTCGATGATACTAAAGCAGTGTCTCTGAAAGGCAGACAATTCTCTGGGTCGTCGAAGCAGTCCCTTATCCATTAAGGTTCCTCGATGATACCAAAGCAGTATCTCTGAAAGGCAGACGATTCTCTGGGTCGTCGAAGCAGTCCCTTATCCATTAAGGTTCCTCGATGATACCAAAGCAGTATCTCTGAAAGGTAGATGATTCTCTGGGTCGTCGAAGCAGTCCCTTATCCATTAAGGTTCCATGATGATACCAAAGCAGTATCTCTGAAAGGCAGACGATTCTCTGGGTCGTCGAAGCAATCCCTTATCCATTAAGGTTCCTCGATAATACCAAAGCAGTATCTCTGAAAGGCAAACGATTCTCTGGGTCGTCGAAGCAGTCCCTTATCCATTAAGGTTCTTCGATGATACCAAACCAGTATCTCTGAAAGGCAGACGATTCTCTGGGTTGTCGAAGCAGTCCCTTATCCATTAAGGTTCCTCGATGATACCAAAGCAGTATATCTGAAAGGCAGACGATTCTCTGGGACGTCGAAGCAGTCCCTTATCCATTAAGGTTCCTCGATGATACCAAAGCAGTATCTCTGAAAGGTAGACGATTCTCTGGGTCGTCGAAGCAGTCCCTTATCCATTAAGGTTCCTTGATGATACCAAAGCTGTATCTCTGAAAGGTAGATGATTCTCTGTGTCGTCGAAGCAGTCCCTTATCCATTAAGTTTCTTCGATGATACCAAAGCAGTATCTCTGAAAGTCAGACGAATCTCTGGGTCATCGAAGCAGTCCCTTATCCATTAAGATTCCTCGATGATACCAAAGCAGTATCTCTGAAAGGCATACGATTCTCTGGGTCGTCGAAGCAGTCCCTTATCTATTAAGGTTCTTCGATGATACCATAGCAGTATCTCTGAAAGGCAGACGATTCTCTGGGTCGTCGAAGCAGTCCCTTATCTATTAAGGTTCCTCGATGATACCAAAGCAGTATCTCTTAAAGGCACACGTTTCTCTGGGACGTCGAAGCAGTCCCTTATCCATTAAGGTTCTTCGATGATACCAAAGCAGTATCTCTGAAAGGCAGACGATTCTCTGGGTCGTCAAAGCAGTCCCTTATCCATTAAGGTTCCTCGATGATACCAAAGCAGTATCTCTGAAAGGTAGATGATTCTCTGGGTCGTCGAAGCAGTCCCTTATCCATTAAGGTTCCATGATGATACCAAAGCAGTATCTCTGAAAGGCAGACGATTCTCTGGGTCGTCGAAGCAATCCCTTATCCATTAAGGTTCCTCGATAATACCAAAGCAGTATCTTTGAAAGGCAAACGATTCTCTGGGTCGTCGAAGCAGTCCCTTATCCATTAAGGTTCTTCGATGATACCAAACCAGTATCTCTGAAAGGCAGACGATTCTCTGGGTTGTCGAAGCAGTCCCTTATCCATTAAGGTTCCTCGATGATACCAAAGCAGTATATCTGAAAGGCAGACGATTCTCTGGGACGTCGAAGCAGTCCCTTATCCATTAAGGTTCCTCGATGATACCAAAGCAGTATATCTGAAAGGCAGACGATTCTCTGGGACGTCGATGCAGTCCCTTATCCATTAAGGTTCCTCGACGATACCAAAGTAGTATCTCTGAAAGGCAGACGATTCTCTGGGTCGTCGAAGCAGTCCCTTGTCCATTAAGGTTCCTCGATGATACTAAAGCAGTGTCTCTGAAAGGCAGACAATTCTCTGGGTCGTCGAAGCAGTCCCTTATCCATTAAGGTTCCTCGATGATACCAAAGCAGTATCTCTGAAAGGCAGACGATTCTCTGGGTCGTCAAAGCAGTCCCTTATCCATTAAGGTTCCTCGATGATACCAAAGCAGTATCTCTGAAAGGTAGATGATTCTCTGGGTCGTCGAAGCAGTCCCTTATCCATTAAGGTTCCATGATGATACCAAAGCAGTATCTCTGAAAGGCAGACGATTCTCTGGGTCGTCGAAGCAATCCCTTATCCATTAAGGTTCCTCGATAATACCAAAGCAGTATCTTTGAAAGGCAAACGATTCTCTGGGTCGTCGAAGCAGTCCCTTATCCATTAAGGTTCTTCGATGATACCAAACCAGTATCTCTGAAAGGCAGACGATTCTCTGGGTTGTCGAAGCAGTCCCTTATCCATTAAGGTTCCTCGATGATACCAAAGCAGTATATCTGAAAGGCAGACGATTCTCTGGGACGTCGAAGCAGTCCCTTATCCATTAAGGTTCCTCGATGATACCAAAGCAGTATCTCTGAAAGGTAGACGATTCTCTGGGTCGTCGAAGCAGTCCCTTATCCATTAAGGTTCCTTGATGATACCAAAGCTGTATCTCTGAAAGGTAGATGATTCTCTGTGTCGTCGAAGCAGTCCCTTATCCATTAAGTTTCTTCGATGATACCAAAGCAGTATCTCTGAAAGTCAGACGAATCTCTGGGTCATCGAAGCAGTCCCTTATCCATTAAGATTCCTCGATGATACCAAAGCAGTATCTCTGAAAGGCATACGATTCTCTGGGTCGTCGAAGCAGTCCCTTATCTATTAAGGTTCTTCGATGATACCAAAGTAGTATCTCTGAAAGGAAGACGATTCTCTGGGTCGTCGAAGCAGTCCCTTATCCATTAAGGTTCCTCGATGATACCAAAGCAGTATTTCTGAAAGGAAGAGGATTCTCTGGGTCGTCGAAGCAGTCCCTTATCCATTAAGGTTCCTCGATGATACCAAAGCAGTATCTCTGAAAGGCAGACGATTCTCTGGGTCGTCGAAGCAGTCCCTTATCCATTAAGGTTCCTCGATGATACCAAAGCAGTATCTCTGAAAGGCAGACGATTCTCTGGGTCGTCAAAGCAGTCCCTTATCCATTAAGGTTCCTCGATGATACCAAAGCAGTATCTCTGAAAGGCAGACGATTCTCTGGGTCGTCGAAGCAGTCCCTTGTCCATTAAGGTTCCTCGATGATACCAAAGTAGTATCTCTGAAAGGCAGACGATTCTCTGGGTCGTCGAAGCAGTCCCTTATCCATTAAGGTTCCTTGATGATACCAAAGCTGTATCTCTGAAAGGTAGATGATTCTCTGTGTCGTCGAAGCAGTCCCTTATCCATTAAGTTTCTTCGATGATACCAAAGCAGTATCTGTGAAAGTCAGACGAATCTCTGGGTCATCGAAGCAGTCCCTTATCCATTAAGATTCCTCGATGATACCAAAGCAGTATCTCTGAAAGGCATACGATTCTCTGGGTCGTCGAAGCAGTCCCTTATCTATTAAGGTTCTTCGATGATACCAAAGCAGTATCTCTGAAAGGAAGACGATTCTCTGGGTCGTCGAAGCAGTCCCTTATCCATTAAGGTTCCTCGATGATACCAAAGCAGTATTTCTGAAAGGAAGAGGATTCTCTGGGTCGTCGAAGCAGTCCCTTATCCATTAAGGTTCCTCGATGATACCAAAGCAGTATCTCTGAAAGGCAGACGATTCTCTGGGTCGTCGAAGCAGTCCCTTATCCATTAAGGTTCCTCGATGATACCAAAGCAGTATCTCTGAAAGGCAGACGATTCTCTGGGTCGTCAAAGCAGTCCCTTATCCATTAAGGTTCCTCGATGATACCAAAGCAGTATCTCTGAAAGGCAGACAATTCTCTGGGTCGTCGAAGCAGTCCCTTGTCCATTAAGGTTCCTCGATGATACCAAAGTAGTATCTCTGAAAGGCAGACGATTCTCTGGGTCGTCGAAGCAGTCCCTTATCCATTAAGGTTCCTCGATGATACCAAAGCAGTATCTCTGAAAGGTAGACGATTCTCTGGGTCGTCGAAGTAGACCCTTATCCATTAAGGTTCCTCGATGATACCAAAGTAGTATCTCTGAAAGGCAGACGATTCTCTGGGTCGTCGAAGCAGTCCCTTATCCATTAAGGTTCCTCGATGATACCAAAGCAGTATCTCTGAAAGGCAGACGATTCTCTGGGTCGTCGAAGCAGTCCCTTATCCATTAAGGTTCCATGATGATACCAAAGCAGTATCTCTGAAAGGCAGAAGATTCTCTGGGTCATCGAAGCAGTCCCTTATCCATTAAGGTTCCTCGATGATACCAAAGCAGTATCTCTGAAAGGCAGACGATTCTCTGGGTCGTCGAAGCAGTCCCTTATCCATTAAGTTTCTTCGATGATACCAAAGCAGTATCTCTGAAAGGCAGACGAATCTCTGGGTCGTCGAAGCAGTCCCTTATCCATTAAGATTCCTCGATGATACCAAAGCAGTATCTCTGAAAGGCAGACGATTCTTTGGGACGTCGAAGCAGTCCCTTATCCATTAAGGTTCTTCGATGATACCAAAGCAGTATCTCTGAAAGGTAGACGATTCTCTGGGTCGTCGAAGCAGTCCCTTATCCATTAAGCTTCCTCGATGATACCAAAGCAGTATCTCTGAAAGGCAGACGATTCTCTGGGTCGTCGAAGCAGTCCCTTATCCATTAAGGTTCCTCGATGATACCAAAGCAGTATCACTGAAAGGCAGGCGATTCTCTGGGTCGTCGAAGAAGTCCATTATCGATAAAGGTTCCTCGATGAAACCAAAGCAGTATCTCTGAAAGGCAGACGATTCTCTGGGTCGTCGAAGCAGTCCCTTATCCATTAAGGTTCCTCGATGATACCAAAGCAGTATCTCTGAAAGGCAGACGATTCTCTGGGTCGTCGAAGAAGTCCCTTATCCATTAAGGTTCCTCGATGATACCAAAGCAGTATCTCTTAAAGGCAGACGATTCTCTGGGACGTCGAAGCAGTCCCTTATCCATTAAGGTTCTTCGATGATACCAAAGCAGTATCTCTGAAAGGCAGACGATTCTCTGGGTCATCGAAGCAGTCCCTTGTCCATTAAGGTTCCTCGATGATACCAAAGAATTATCTCTGAAAGGCAGACAATTCTCTGGGTCGTCGAAGCAGTCCCTTATCCATTAAGGTCCCTCGATGATACCAAAGCAGTATCTCTGAAAGGCAGACGATTCTCTGGGACGTCGAAGCAGTCCCTTATCCATTAAGGTTCCTCGATGATACCAAAGCAGTATCTCTGAAAGGTAGACGATTCTCTGGGTCGTCGAAGCAGTCCCTTATCCATTAAGGTTCCTTGATGATACCAAAGCTGTATCTCTGAAAGGTAGATGATTCTCTGTGTCGTCGAAGCAGTCCCTTATCCATTAAGTTTCTTCGATGATACCAAAGCAGTATCTCTGAAAGGTAGACGATTCTCTGGGTCGTCGTAGCAGTCCCTTATCCATTAAGGTTCCTCTATGATACCAAAGCAGTATCTCTGAAAGGCAAACGATTCTCCAGGTCGTCGAAGCAGTCCCTTATCCATTAAGGTTCCTTGATGATACCAAAGCAGTATCTCTGAAAGGTAGATGATTCTCTGTGTCGTCGAAGCAGTCCCTTATCCATTAAATTTCTTCGATGATACCAAAGCAGTATCTCTGAAAGTCAGACGAATCTCTGGGTCATCGAAGCAGTCCCTTATCCATTAAGATTCCTCGATGATACCAAAGCAGTATCTCTGAAAGGCAGACGATTCTCTGGGTCGTCGAAGCAGTCCCTTATCTATTAAGCTTCTTTGATGATACCAAAGCAGTATCTCTGAAAGAAAGACGATTCTCTGGGTCGTCGAAGCAGTCCCTTATCCATTAAGGTTCCTCGATGATACCAAAGCAGTATCTCTGAAAGGCAGACGATTCTCTGGGTCGTCGAAGCAGTCCCTTATCCATTAAATTTCTTCGATGATACCAAAGCAGTATCTCTGAAAGTCAGACGAATCTCTGGGTCGTCGAAGCAGTCCCTTATCCATTAAGATTCCTCGATGATACCAAAGCAGTATCTCTGAAAGGCAGACGATTCTCTGGGTCGTCGAAGCAGTACCTTATCTATTAAGGTTCTTCGATGATACCAAAGCAGTATCTCTGAAAGGAAGACGATTCTCTGGGTCGTCGAAGCAGTCCCTTGTCCATTAAGGTTCCTCGATGATACCAAAGCAGTATCTTTGAAAGGCAGACGATTCTCTGGGTCGTCGAAGCAGTCCCTTATCCATTAAGGTTCCTCAATGATACCAAAGTAGTATCTCTGAAAGGCAGACGATTCTCTGGGTCGTCGAAGCAGTCCCTTATCCATTAAGGTTCCTCGATGATACCAAAGCAGTATCTCTGAAAGGTAGACGATTCTCTGGGTCGTCGAAGCCGACCCTTATCCATTAAGGTTCCTCGATGATACCAAAGCAGTATCTCTGAAAGGCAGACGATTCTCTGGGTCGTCGAAGCAGTCCCTTATCCATTAAGGTTCCTCGATGATACCAAAGCTGTATCTCTGAAAGGCAGACGATTCTCTGGGTCGTCGAAGCAGTCCCTTATCCATTAAGGTTCCATGATGATACCAAAGCAGTATCTCTAAAAGGCAGAAGATTCTCTGGGTCATCGAAGCAGACCCTTATCCATTAAGGTTCCTCGATGATACCAAAGCAGTATCTCTGAAAGGCAGACGATTCTCTGGGTCGTCGAAGCAGTCCCTTATCCATTAAGTTTCTTCGATGATACCAGAGCAGTATCTCTGAAAGGCAGACGAATCTCTGGGTCGTCGAAGCAATCCCTTATCCATTAAGATTCCTCGATGATACCAAAGCAGTATCTCTGAAAGGCAGACGATTGTTTGGGACGTCGAAGCAGTCCCTTATCCATTAAGGTTCTTCGATGATACCAAAGCAGTATCTCTGAAAGGTAGACGATTCTCTGGGTCGTCGAAGCAGTCCCTTAGCCATTAAGGTTCCTCTATGATACCAAAGCAGTATCTCTGAAAGGCAGACGATTCTTTGGGTCGTCGAAGCAGTCCCTTATCCATTAAGGTTCCTTGATGATACCAAAGCAGTATCTCTGAAAGGTAGATGATTCTCTGTGTCGTCGAAGCAGTCCCTTATCCATTAAGTTTCTTCGATGATACCAAAGCAGTATCTCTAAAAGTCAGACGAATCTCTGGGTCATCGAAGCAGTCCCTTATCCATTAAGATTCCTCGATGATACCAAAGCAGTATCTCTGAAAGGCAGATGATTCTCTGGGTCGTCGATGCAGTCCCTTATCCATTAAGGTTCTTCGATGATACCAAAGCAGTATCTCTGAAAGGAAGACGATTCTCTGGGTCGTCGAAGCAGTCCCTTATCCATTAAGGTTCCTCGATGATACCAAAGCAGTATCTCTGAAAGGTAGACGATTCTCTGGGTCGTCGAAGCAGTCCCTTATCCATTAAGATTCCTCGATGATACCAAAGCAGTATCTCTGAAAGGCAGACGATTCTCTGGGTCGTCGAAGCAGTCCCTTATCTATTAAGCTTCTTTTATGATACCAAAGCAGTATCTCTGAAAGAAAGACGATTCTCTGGGTCGTCGAAGCAGTCCCTTATCCATTTAGGTTCCTCGATGATACCAAAGCAGTATCTCTGAAAGGCAGACGATTCTCTGGGTCGTCGAAGCAGTCCCTTATCCATTAAATTTCTTCGAAGATACCAAAGCAGTATCTCTGAAAGTCAGACGAATCTCTGGGTCGTCGAAGCAGTCCCTTATCCATTAAGATTCCTCGATGATACCAAAGCAGTATCTCTGAAAGGCAGACGATTCTCTGGGTCGTCGAAGCAGTACCTTATCTATTAAGGTTCTTCGATGATACCAAAGCAGTATCTCTGAAAGGAAGACGATTCTCTGGGTCGTCGAAGCAGTCCCTTGTCCATTAAGGTTCCTCGATGATACCAAAGCAGTATCTTTGAAAGGCAGACGATTCTCTGGGTCGTCGAAGCAGTCCCTTATCCATTAAGGTTCCTCAATGATACCAAAGTAGTATCTCTGAAAGGCAGACGATTCTCTGGGTCGTCGAAGCAGTCCCTTATCCATTAAGGTTCCTCGATGATACCAAAGCAGTATCTCTGAAAGGTAGACGATTCTCTGGGTCGTCGAAGCCGACCCTTATCCATTAAGGTTCCTCGATGATACCAAAGCAGTATCTCTGAAAGGCAGACGATTCTCTGGGTCGTCGAAGCAGTCCCTTATCCATTAAGGTTCCTCGATGATACCAAAGCAGTATCTCTGAAAGGCAGACGATTCTCTGGGTCATCGAAGCAGTCCCTTATCCATTAAGGTTCCTCGATGATACCAAAGCAGTATCTCTGAAAGGTAGACGATTCTCTGGGTCGTCGAAGCCGACCCTTATCCATTAAGGTTCCTCGATGATACCAAAGTAGTATCTCTGAAAGGCAGACGATTCTCTGGGTCGTCGAAGCAGTCCCTTATCCATTAAGTTTCTTCGATGATACCAGAGCAGTATCTCTGAAAGGCAGACGAATCTCTGGGTCGTCGAAGCAGTCCCTTATCCATTAAGATTCCTCGATGATACCAAAGCAGTATCTCTGAAAGGCAGACGATTGTTTGGGACGTCGAAGCAGTCCCTTATCCATTAAGGTTCTTCGATGATACCAAAGCAGTATCTCTGAAAGGTAGACGATTCTCTGGGTCGTCGAAGCAGTCCCTTATCCATTAAGGTTCCTCTATGATACCAAAGCAGTATCTCTGAAAGGCAGACGATTCTTTGGGTCGTCGAAGCAGTCCCTTATCCATTAAGGTTCCTTGATGATACCAAAGCAGTATCTCTGAAAGGTAGATGATTCTCTGTGTCGTCGAAGCAGTCCCTTATCCATTAAGTTTCTTCGATGATACCAAAGCAGTATCTCTAAAAGTCAGACGAATCTCTGGGTCATCGAAGCAGTCCCTTATCCATTAAGATTCCTCGATGATACCAAAGCAGTATCTCTGAAAGGCAGATGATTCTCTGGGTCGTCGATGCAGTCCCTTATCCATTAAGGTTCTTCGATGATACCAAAGCAGTATCTCTGAAAGGAAGACGATTCTCTGGGTCGTCGAAGCAGTCCCTTATCCATTAAGGTTCCTCGATGATACCAAAGCAGTATCTCTGAAAGGTAGACGATTCTCTGGGTCGTCGAAGCAGTCCCTTATCCATTAAGGTTCCTCTATGATACCAAAGCAGTATCTCTGAAAGGCAGACGATTCTTTGGGTCGTCGAAGCAGTCCCTTATCCATTAAGGTTCCTTGATGATACCAAAGCATTATCTCTGAAAGGTAGATGATTCTCTGTGTCGTCGAAGCAGTCCCTTATCCATTAAGTTTCTTCGATGATACCAAAGCAGTATCTCTGAAAGTCAGACGAATCTCTGGGTCATCGAAGCAGTCCCTTATCCATTAAGATTCCTCGATGATACCAAAGCAGTATCTCTGAAAGGCAGATGATTCTCTGGGTCGTTGATGCAGTCCCTTATCCATTAAGGTTCCTCTATGATACCAAAGCAGTATCTCTGAAAGGCAGACGATTCTCTGGGTCGTCGAAGCAGTCCCTTATCCATTAAGGTTCCTTGATGATACCAAAGCAGTATCTCTGAAAGGTAGATGATTCTCTGTGTCGTCGAAGCAGTCCCTTATCCATTAAGTTTCTTCGATGATACCAAAGCAGTATCTCTGAAAGTCAGACGAATCTCTGGGTCATCGAAGCAGTCCCTTATCCATTAAGATTCCTCGATGATACCAAAGCAGTATCTCTGAAAGGCAGACGATTCTCTGGGTCGTCGAAGCAGTCCCTTATCCATTAAGGTTCTTCAATGATACCCAAGCAGTATCTCTGAAAGGAAGACGATTCTCTGGGTCGTCGAAGCAGTCCCTTATCCATTAAGGTTCCTCGATGATACCAAAGCAGTATCTCTGAAAGGCAGACGATTCTCTGGGTCGTCGAAGCAATCCCTTATCCATTAAGGTTCCTCGGTGATACCAAAGTAATATCTCTGAAAGGCAGACGATTCTCTGGGTCGTCGAAGCAGTCCCTTGTCCATTAAGGTTCCTCGATGATACCAAAGAATTATCTCTGAAAGGCAGACAATTCTCTGGGTCGTCGAAGCAGTCCCTTATCCATTAAGGTTCCTCGATGATACCAAAGCAGTATCTCTGAAAGGCAGATGATTCTCTGGTTCGTCGAAGCAGTCCCTTATCCATTAAGGTTCCTCGATGATACCAAAGCAGTATCTCTGAAAGGCAAATGATTCTCTGGGTCGTCGAAGCAGTCCCTTATCCATTAAGGTTCCTCGATGATACCAAAGCAGTATCTCTGAAAGGCAGACGATTCTCTGGGTCGTCGAAGCAGTCCCTTATCCATTAAATTTCTTCGTTGATACCAAAGCAGTATCTCTGAAAGTCAGACGAATCTCTGGGTCGTCGAAGCAGTCCCTTATCCATTAAGATTCCTCGATGATACCAAAGCAGTATCTCTGAAAGGCAGACGATTCTCTGGGTCGTCGAAGCAGTACCTTATCTATTAAGGTTCTTCGATGATACCAAAGCAGTATCTCTGAAAGGAAGACGATTCTCTGGGTCGTCGAAGCAGTCCCTTGTCCATTAAGGTTCCTCGATGATACCAAAGCAGTATCTTTGAAAGGCAGACGATTCTCTGGGTCGTCGAAGCAGTCCCTTATCCATTAAGGTTCCTCAATGATACCAAAGTAGTATCTCTGAAAGGCAGACGATTCTCTGGGTCGTCGAAGCAGTCCCTTATCCATTAAGGTTCCTCGATGATACCAAAGCAGTATCTCTGAAAGGTAGACGATTCTCTGGGTCGTCGAAGCCGACCCTTATCCATTAAGGTTCCTCGATGATACCAAAGCAGTATCTCTGAAAGGCAGACGATTCTCTGGGTCGTCGAAGCAGTCCCTTATCCATTAAGGTTCCTCGATGATACCAAAGCAGTATCTCTGAAAGGCAGACGATTCTCTGGGTCGTCGAAGCAGTCCCTTATCCATTAAGGTTCCATGATGATACCAAAGCAGTATCTCTAAAAGGCAGAAGATTCTCTGGGTCATCGAAGCAGACCCTTATCCATTAAGGTTCCTCGATGATACCAAAGCAGTATCTCTGAAAGGCAGACGATTCTCTGGGTCGTCGAAGCAGTCCCTTATCCATTAAGTTTCTTCGATGATACCAGAGCAGTATCTCTGAAAGGCAGACGAATCTCTGGGTCGTCGAAGCAGTCCCTTATCCATTAAGATTCCTCGATGATACCAAAGCAGTATCTCTGAAAGGCAGACGATTGTTTGGGACGTCGAAGCAGTCCCTTATCCATTAAGGTTCTTCGATGATACCAAAGCAGTATCTCTGAAAGGTAGACGATTCTCTGGGTCGTCGAAGCAGTCCCTTATCCATTAAGGTTCCTCTATGATACCAAAGCAGTATCTCTGAAAGGCAGACGATTCTTTGGGTCGTCGAAGCAGTCCCTTATCCATTAAGGTTCCTTGATGATACCAAAGCAGTATCTCTGAAAGGTAGATGATTCTCTGTGTCGTCGAAGCAGTCCCTTATCCATTAAGTTTCTTCGATGATACCAAAGCAGTATCTCTAAAAGTCAGACGAATCTCTGGGTCATCGAAGCAGTCCCTTATCCATTAAGATTCCTCGATGATACCAAAGCAGTATCTCTGAAAGGCAGATAATTCTCTGTGTCGTCGATGCAGTCCCTTATCCATTAAGGTTCTTCGATGATACCAAAGCAGTATCTCTGAAAGGAAGACGATTCTCTGGGTCGTCGAAGCAGTCCCTTATCCATTAAGGTTCCTCGATGATACCAAAGCAGTATCTCTGAAAGGCAGACGATTCTCTGGGTCGTCGAAGCAATCCCTTATCCATTAAGGTTCCTCGGTGATACCAAAGTAATATCTCTGAAAGGCAGACGATTCTCTGGGTCGTCGAAGCAGTCCCTTGTCCATTAAGGTTCCTCGATGATACCAAAGAATTATCTCTGAAAGGCAGACAATTCTCTGGGTCGTCGAAGCAGTCCCTTATCCATTAAGGTTCCTCGATGATACCAAAGCAGTATCTCTGAAAGGCAGATGATTCTCTGGTTCGTCGAAGCAGTCCCTTATCCATTAAGGTTCCTCGATGATACCAAAGCAGTATCTCTGAAAGGCAGATGATTCTCTGGGTCGTCGAAGCAGTCCCTTATCCATTAAGGTTCCTCGATGATACCAAAGCAGTATCTCTGAAAGGCAGATGATTCTCTGGGTCGTCGAAGCAGTCCCTTATCCATTAAGGTTCCTCGATGATACCAAAGCAGTATCTCTGAAAGGCAGACGATTCTCTGGGTCGTCGAAGCAGTCCCTTATCCATTAAATTTCTTCGATGATACCAAAGCAGTATCTCTGAAAGTCAGACGAATCTCTGGGTCGTCGAAGCAGTCCCTTATCCATTAAGATTCCTCGATGATACCAAAGCAGTATCTCTGAAAGGCAGACGATTCTCTGGGTCGTCGAAGCAGTACCTTATCTATTAAGGTTCTTCGATGATACCAAAGCAGTATCTCTGAAAGGAAGACGATTCTCTGGGTCGTCGAAGCAGTCCCTTGTCCATTAAGGTTCCTCGATGATACCAAAGCAGTATCTTTGAAAGGCAGACGATTCTCTGGGTCGTCGAAGCAGTCCCTTATCCATTAAGGTTCCTCAATGATACCAAAGTAGTATCTCTGAAAGGCAGACGATTCTCTGGGTCGTCGAAGCAGTCCCTTATCCATTAAGGTTCCTCGATGATACCAAAGCAGTATCTCTGAAAGGTAGACGATTCTCTGGGTCGTCGAAGCCGACCCTTATCCATTAAGGTTCCTCGATGATACCAAAGCAGTATCTCTGAAAGGCAGACGATTCTCTGGGTCGTCGAAGCAGTCCCTTATCCATTAAGGTTCCTCGATGATACCAAAGCAGTATCTCTGAAAGGCAGACGATTCTCTGGGTCGTCGAAGCAGTCCCTTATCCATTAAGGTTCCATGATGATACCAAAGCAGTATCTCTAAAAGGCAGAAGATTCTCTGGGTCATCGAAGCAGACCCTTATCCATTAAGGTTCCTCGATGATACCAAAGCAGTATCTCTGAAAGGCAGACGATTCTCTGGGTCGTCGAAGCAGTCCCTTATCCATTAAGTTTCTTCGATGATACCAGAGCAGTATCTCTGAAAGGCAGACGAATCTCTGGGTCGTCGAAGCAGTCCCTTATCCATTAAGATTCCTCGATGATACCAAAGCAGTATCTCTGAAAGGCAGACGATTGTTTGGGACGTCGAAGCAGTCCCTTATCCATTAAGGTTCTTCGATGATACCAAAGCAGTATCTCTGAAAGGTAGACGATTCTCTGGGTCGTCGAAGCAGTCCCTTATCCATTAAGGTTCCTCTATGATACCAAAGCAGTATCTCTGAAAGGCAGACGATTCTTTGGGTCGTCGAAGCAGTCCCTTATCCATTAAGGTTCCTTGATGATACCAAAGCAGTATCTCTGAAAGGTAGATGATTCTCTGTGTCGTCGAAGCAGTCCCTTATCCATTAAGTTTCTTCGATGATACCAAAGCAGTATCTCTAAAAGTCAGACGAATCTCTGGGTCATCGAAGCAGTCCCTTATCCATTAAGATTCCTCGATGATACCAAAGCAGTATCTCTGAAAGGCAGATGATTCTCTGGGTCGTCGATGCAGTCCCTTATCCATTAAGGTTCTTCGATGATACCAAAGCAGTATCTCTGAAAGGAAGACGATTCTCTGGGTCGTCGAAGCAGTCCCTTATCCATTAAGGTTCCTCGATGATACCAAAGCAGTATCTCTGAAAGGCAGACGATTCTCTGGGTCGTCGAAGCAATCCCTTATCCATTAAGGTTCCTCGGTGATACCAAAGTAATATCTCTGAAAGGCAGACGATTCTCTGGGTCGTCGAAGCAGTCCCTTGTCCATTAAGGTTCCTCGATGATACCAAAGCAGTATCTCTGAAAGGTAGACGATTCTCTGGGTCGTCGAAGCCGACCCTTATCCATTAAGGTTCCTCGATGATACCAAAGCAGTATCTCTGAAAGGCAGACGATTCTCTGGGTCGTCGAAGCAGTCCCTTATCCATTAAGGTTCCTCGATGATACCAAAGCAGTATCTCTGAAAGGCAGACGATTCTCTGGGTCGTCGAAGCAGTCCCTTATCCATTAAGGTTCCATGATGATACCAAAGCAGTATCTCTAAAAGGCAGAAGATTCTCTGGGTCATCGAAGCAGACCCTTATCCATTAAGGTTCCTCGATGATACCAAAGCAGTATCTCTGAAAGGCAGACGATTCTCTGGGTCGTCGAAGCAGTCCCTTATCCATTAAGTTTCTTCGATGATACCAGAGCAGTATCTCTGAAAGGCAGACGAATCTCTGGGTCGTCGAAGCAGTCCCTTATCCATTAAGATTCCTCGATGATACCAAAGCAGTATCTCTGAAAGGCAGACGATTGTTTGGGACGTCGAAGCAGTCCCTTATCCATTAAGGTTCTTCGATGATACCAAAGCAGTATCTCTGAAAGGTAGACGATTCTCTGGGTCGTCGAAGCAGTCCCTTATCCATTAAGGTTCCTCTATGATACCAAAGCAGTATCTCTGAAAGGCAGACGATTCTTTGGGTCGTCGAAGCAGTCCCTTATCCATTAAGGTTCCTTGATGATACCAAAGCAGTATCTCTGAAAGGTAGATGATTCTCTGTGTCGTCGAAGCAGTCCCTTATCCATTAAGTTTCTTCGATGATACCAAAGCAGTATCTCTAAAAGTCAGACGAATCTCTGGGTCATCGAAGCAGTCCCTTATCCATTAAGATTCCTCGATGATACCAAAGCAGTATCTCTGAAAGGCAGATAATTCTCTGTGTCGTCGATGCAGTCCCTTATCCATTAAGGTTCTTCGATGATACCAAAGCAGTATCTCTGAAAGGAAGACGATTATCTGGGTCGTCGAAGCAGTCCCTTATCCATTAAGGTTCCTCGATGTTACCAAAGCAGTATCTCTGAAAGGCAGACGATTCTCTGGGTCGTCGAAGCAATCCCTTATCCATTAAGGTTCCTCGGTGATACCAAAGTAATATCTCTGAAAGGCAGACGATTCTCTGGGTCGTCGAAGCAGTCCCTTGTCCATTAAGGTTCCTCGATGATACCAAAGAATTATCTCTGAAAGGCAGACAATTCTCTGGGTCGTCGAAGCAGTCCCTTATCCATTAAGGTTCCTCGATGATACCAAAGCAGTATCTCTGAAAGGCAGATGATTCTCTGGTTCGTCGAAGCAGTCCCTTATCCATTAAGGTTCCTCGATGATACCAAAGCAGTATCTCTGAAAGGCAGATGATTCTCTGGGTCGTCGAAGCAGTCCCTTATCCATTAAGGTTCCTCGATGATACCAAAGCAGTATCTCTGAAAGGCAGATGATTCTCTGGGTCGTCGAAGCAGTCCCTTATCCATTAAGGTTCCTCGATGATACCAAAGCAGTATCTCTGAAAGGCAGACGATTCTCTGGGTCGTCGAAGCAGTCCCTTATCCATTAAATTTCTTCGATGATACCAAAGCAGTATCTCTGAAAGTCAGACGAATCTCTGGGTCGTCGAAGCAGTCCCTTATCCATTAAGATTCCTCGATGATACCAAAGCAGTATCTCTGAAAGGCAGACGATTCTCTGGGTCGTCGAAGCAGTACCTTATCTATTAAGGTTCTTCGATGATACCAAAGCAGTATCTCTGAAAGGAAGACGATTCTCTGGGTCGTCGAAGCAGTCCCTTATCCATTAAGGTTCCTCGATGATACCAAAGCAGTATCTTTGAAAGGCAGACGATTCTCTGGGTCGTCGAAGCAGTCCCTTATCCATTAAGGTTCCTCAATGATACCAAAGTAGTATCTCTGAAAGGCAGACGATTCTCTGGGTCGTCGAAGCAGTCCCTTATCCATTAAGGTTCCTCGATGATACCAAAGCAGTATCTCTGAAAGGTAGACGATTCTCTGGGTCGTCGAAGCCGACCCTTATCCATTAAGGTTCCTCGATGATACCAAAGCAGTATCTCTGAAAGGCAGACGATTCTCTGGGTCGTCGAAGCAGTCCCTTATCCATTAAGGTTCCTCGATGATACCAAAGCAGTATCTCTGAAAGGCAGACGATTCTCTGGGTCGTCGAAGCAGTCCCTTATCCATTAAGGTTCCATGATGATACCAAAGCAGTATCTCTAAAAGGCAGAAGATTCTCTGGGTCATCGAAGCAGACCCTTATCCATTAAGGTTCCTCGATGATACCAAAGCAGTATCTCTGAAAGGCAGACGATTCTCTGGGTCGTCGAAGCAGTCCCTTATCCATTAAGTTTCTTCGATGATACCAGAGCAGTATCTCTGAAAGGCAGACGAATCTCTGGGTCGTCGAAGCAGTCCCTTATCCATTAAGATTCCTCGATGATACCAAAGCAGTATCTCTGAAAGGCAGACGATTGTTTGGGACGTCGAAGCAGTCCCTTATCCATTAAGGTTCTTCGATGATACCAAAGCAGTATCTCTGAAAGGTAGACGATTCTCTGGGTCGTCGAAGCAGTCCCTTATCCATTAAGGTTCCTCTATGATACCAAAGCAGTATCTCTGAAAGGCAGACGATTCTTTGGGTCGTCGAAGCAGTCCCTTATCCATTAAGGTTCCTTGATGATACCAAAGCAGTATCTCTGAAAGGTAGATGATTCTCTGTGTCGTCGAAGCAGTCCCTTATCCATTAAGTTTCTTCGATGATACCAAAGCAGTATCTCTAAAAGTCAGACGAATCTCTGGGTCATCGAAGCAGTCCCTTATCCATTAAGATTCCTCGATGATACCAAAGCAGTATCTCTGAAAGGCAGATGATTCTCTGGGTCGTCGATGCAGTCCCTTATCCATTAAGGTTCTTCGATGATACCAAAGGAGTATCTCTGAAAGGAAGACGATTCTCTGGGTCGTCGAAGCAGTCCCTTATCCATTAAGGTTCCTCGATGATACCAAAGCAGCATCTCTGAAAGGCAGACGATTCTCTGGGTCGTCGAAGCAATCCCTTATCCATTAAGGTTCCTCGGTGATACCAAAGTAATATCTCTGAAAGGCAGACGATTCTCTGGGTCGTCGAAGCAGTCCCTTGTCCATTAAGGTTCCTCGATGATACCAAAGAATTATCTCTGAAAGGCAGACAATTCTCTGGGTCGTCGAAGCAGTCCCTTATCCATTAAGGTTCCTCGATGATACCAAAGTAGTATCTCTGAAAGGCAGATGATTCTCTGGTTCGTCGAAGCAGTCCCTTATCCATTAAGGTTCCTCGATGATACCAAAGCAGTATCTCTGAAAGGCAGATGATTCTCTGGGTCGTCGAAGCAGTCCCTTATCCATTAAGGTTCCTCGATGATACCAAAGCAGTATCTCTGAAAGGTAGACGATTCTCTGGGTCGTCGAAGCAGTCCCTTATCCATTAAGGTTCCTCGATGATACCAAAGCAGTATCTCTGAAAGGTAGACGATTCTCTGGGTCGTCGAAGCAGTCCCTTATCCATTAAGGTTCCTCTATGATACCAAAGCAGTATCTCTGAAAGGGAGACGATTCTTTGGGTCGTCGAAGCAGTCCCTTATCCATTAAGGTTCCTTGATGATACCAAAGCAGTATCTCTGAAAGGCAGACGATTCTCTGGGTCGTCGAAGCTGTCCCTTATCCATTAAGGTTCCTCGATGATACCAGAGCAGTATCTCTGAAAGGTAGACGATTCTCTGGGTCGTCGAAGCAGTCCCTTATCCATTATGGTTCCTCGATGATACCAAAGCAGTATCTCTGAAAGGTAGATGACTCTCTGGGTCGTCGTAGCAGTCCCTTATCCATTAAGGTTCCTCTATGATACCAAAGCAGTATCTCTGAAAGGCAAACGATTCTCCAGGTCATCGAAGCAGTCCCTTATCCATTAAGGTTCCTTGATGATACCAAAGCAGTATCTCTGAAAGGTAGATGATTCTCTGTGTCGTCGAAGCAGTCCCTTATCCATTAAATTTCTTCGATGATACCAAAGCAGTATCTCTGAAAGTCAGACGAATCTCTGGGTCATCGAAGCAGTCCCTTATCCATTAAGATTCCTCGATGATACCAAAGCAGTATCTCTGAAAGGTAGAAGATTCTCGGGGTCGTCGAAGCAGTCCCTTATCTATTAAGGTTCTTCGATGATACCAAAGCAGTATCTCTGAAAGAAAGACGATTCTCTGGGTCGTCGAAGCAGTCCCTTATCCATTAAGGTTCCTCGATGATACCAAAGCAGTATCTCTGAAAGGCAGACGATTCTCTGGGTCGTCGAAGCAGTCCCTTATCCATTAAATTTCTTCGATGATACCAAAGCAGTATCTCTGAAAGGCAGATGATTCTCTGGGTCGTCGAAGCAGTCCCTTATCCATTAAGGTTCCTCGATGATACCAAAGCAGTATCTCTGAAAGGTAGACGATTCTCTGGGTCGTCGAAGCAGTCCCTTATCCATTAAGGTTCCTCGATGATACCAAAGCAGTATCTCTGAAAGGTAGATGATTCTCTGGGTCGTCGTAGCAGTCCCTTATCCATTAAGGTTCCTCTATGATACCAAAGCAGTATCTCTGAAAGGCAAACGATTCTCCAGGTCATCGAAGCAGTCCCTTATCCATTAAGGTTCCTCGATTATACCAAAGCAGTATCTCTGAAAGGTAGACGATTCTCTGGGTCGTCGAAGCAGTCCCTTATCCATTAAGGTTCCTCGATGATACCAAAGCAGTATCTCTGAAAGGCAGACGATTCTCTGGGTCGTCGAAGCAATCCCTTATCCATTAAGGTTCCTCGATGATACCAAAGTAATATCTCTGAAAGGCAGACGATTCTCTGGGTCGTCGAAGCAGTCCCTTGTCCATTAAGGTTCCTCGATGATACCAAAGAATTATCTCTGAAAGGCAGACAATTCTCTGGGTCGTCGAAGCAGTCCCTTATCCATTAAGGTTCCTCGATGATACCAAAGCAATATCTCTGAAAGGCAGATGATTCTCTGGTTCGTCGAAGCAGTCCCTTATCCATTAAGGTTCCTCGATGATACCAAAGCAGTATCTCTGAAAGGCAGATGATTCTCTGGGTCGTCGAAGCAGTCCCTTATCCATTAAGGTTCCTCGATGATACCAAAGCAGTATCTCTGAAAGGTAGACGATTCTCTGGGTCGTCGAAGCAGTCCCTTATCCATTAAGGTTCCTCGATGATACCAAAGCAGTATCTCTGAAAGGTAGACGATTCTCTGGGTCGTCGAAGCAGTCCCTTATCCATTAAGGTTCCTCTATGATACCAAAGCAGTATCTCTGAAAGGGAGACGATTCTTTGGGTCGTCGAAGCAGTCCCTTATCCATTAAGGTTCCTTGATGATACCAAAGCAGTATCTCTGAAAGGTAGATGATTCTCTGTGTCGTCGAAGCAGTCCCTTATCCATTAAGTTTCTTCGATGATACCAAAGCAGTATCTCTGAAAGTCAGACGAATCTCTGGGTCATCGAAGCAGTCCCTTATCCATTAAGATTCCTCGATGATACCAAAGCAGTATCTCTGAAAGGCAGACGATTCTCTGGGTCGTCGAAGCAGTCCCTTATCCATTAAGGTTCTTCGATGATACCAAAGCAGTATCTCTGAAAGGAAGACGATTCTCTGGGTCGTCGAAGCAGTCCCTTATCCATTAAGGTTCCTCGATGATACCAAAGAAGTATCTCTGAAAGGCAGACGATTCTCTGGGTCGTCGAAGCAATCCCTTATCCATTAAGGTTCCTCGGTGATACCAAAGTAATATCTCTGAAAGGCAGACGATTCTCTGGGTCGTCGAAGCAGTCCCTTGTCCATTAAGGTTCCTCGATGATACCAAAGAATTATCTCTGAAAGGCAGACAATTCTCTGGGTCGTCGAAGCAGTCCCTTATCCATTAAGGTTCCTCGATGATACCAAAGCAGTATCTCTGAAAGGCAGATGATTCTCTGGGTCGTCGAAGCAGTCCCTTATCCATTAAGGTTCCTCGATGATACCAAAGCAGTATCTCTGAAAGGTAGACGATTCTCTGGGTCGTCGAAGCAGTCCCTTATCCATTAAGGTTCCTCGATGATACCAAAGCAGTATCTCTGAAAGGTAGACGATTCTCTGGGTCGTCGAAGCAGTCCCTTATCCATTAAGGTTCCTCTATGATACCAAAGCAGTATCTCTGAAAGGGAGACGATTCTTTGGGTCGTCGAAGCAGTCTCTTATCCATTAAGGTTCCTTGATGATACCAAAGCAGTATCTCTGAAAGGTAGATGATTCTCTGTGTCGTCGAAGCAGTCCCTTATCCATTAAGTTTCTTCGATGATACCAAAGCAGTATCTCTGAAAGTCAGACGAATCTCTGGGTCATCGAAGCAGTCCCTTATCCATTAAGATTCCTCGATGATACCAAAGCAGTATCTCTGAAAGGCAGATGATTCTCTGGGTCGTCGATGCAGTCCCTTATCCATTAAGGTTCCTCTATGATACCAAAGCAGTATCTCTGAAAGGCAGACGATTCTCTGGGTCGTCGAAGCAGGCCCTTATCCATTAAGGTTCCTTGATGATACCAAAGCAGTATCTCTGAAAGGTAGATGATTCTCTGTGTCGTCGAAGCAGTCCCTTATCCATTAAGTTTCTTCGATGATACCAAAGCAGTATCTCTGAAAGTCAGACGAATCTCTGGGTCATCGAAGCAGTCCCTTATCCATTAAGATTCCTCGATGATACCAAAGCAGTATCTCTGAAAGGCAGACGATTCTCTGGGTCGTCGAAGCAGTCCCTTATCCATTAAGGTTCTTCGATGATACCAAAGCAGTATCTCTAAAAGGAAGACGATTCTCTGGGTCGTCGAAGCAGTCCCTTATCCATTAAGGTTCCTCGATGATACCAAAGCAGTATCTCTGAAAGGCAGACGATTCTCTGGGTCGTCGAAGCAATCCCTTATCCATTAAGGTTCCTGGATGATACCAAAGTAATATCTCTAATAGGAAGACGATTCTCTGGGTCGTCGAAGCAGTCCCTTGTCCATTAAGGTTCCTCGATGATACCAAAGAATTATCTCTGAAAGGTAGACGATTCTCTGGGTCGTCGAAGCAGTCCCTTATCCATTAAGGTTCCTCGATGATACCAAAGCAGTATCTCTGAAAGGCAGACGATTCTCTGGGTCGTCGAAGCTGTCCCTTATCCATTAAGGTTCCTCGATGATACCAGAGCAGTATCTCTGAAAGGTAGACGATTCTCTGGGTCGTCGAAGCAGTCCCTTATCCATTATGGTTCCTCGATGATACCAAAGCAGTATCTCTGAAAGGTAGATGATTCTCTGGGTCGTCGTAGCAGTCCCTTATCCATTAAGGTTCCTCTATGATACCAAAGCAGTATCTCTGAAAGGCAAACGATTCTCCAGGTCATCGAAGCAGTCCCTTATCCATTAAGGTTCCTTGATGATACCAAAGCAGTATCTCTGAAAGGTAGATGATTCTCTGTGTCGTCGAAGCAGTCCCTTATCCATTAAATTTCTTCGATGATACCAAAGCAGTATCTCTGAAAGTCAGACGAATCTCTGGGTCATCGAAGCAGTCCCTTATCCATTAAGATTCCTCGATGATACCAAAGCAGTATCTCTGAAAGGCAGAAGATTCTCGGGGTCGTCGAAGCAGTCCCTTATCTATTAAGGTTCTTCGATGATACCAAACCAGTATCTCTGAAAGAAAGACGATTCTCTGGGTCGTCGAAGCAGTCCCTTATCCATTAAGGTTCCTCGATGATACCAAAGCAGTATCTCTGAAAGGCAGACGATTCTCTGGGTCGTCGAAGCAGTCCCTTATCCATTAAATTTCTTCGATGATACCAAAGCAGTATCTCTGAAAGGCAGATGATTCTCTGGGTCGTCGAAGCAGTCCCTTATCCATTAAGGTTCCTCGATGATACCAAAGCAGTATCTCTGAAAGGTAGACGATTCTCTGGGTCGTCGAAGCAGTCCCTTATCCATTAAGGTTCCTCGATGATACCAAAGCAGTATCTCTGAAAGGTAGATGATTCTCTGGGTCGTCGTAGCAGTCCCTTATCCATTAAGGTTCCTCTATGATACCAAAGCAGTATCTCTGAAAGGCAAACGATTCTCCAGGTCATCGAAGCAGTCCCTTATCCATTAAGGTTCCTCGATTATACCAAATCAGTATCTCTGAAAGGTAGACGATTCTCTGGGTCGTCGAAGCAATCCCTTATCCATTAAGGTTCCTCGATGATACCAAAGCAGTATCTCTGAAAGGCAGACGATTCTCTGGGTCGTCGAAGCAATCCCTTATCCATTAAGGTTCCTCGATGATACCAAAGTAATATCTCTGAAAGGCAGACGATTCTCTGGGTCGTCGAAGCAGTCCCTTGTCCATTAAGGTTCCTCGATGATACCAAAGAATTATCTCTGAAAGGCAGACAATTCTCTGGGTCGTCGAAGCAGTCCCTTATCCATTAAGGTTCCTCGATGATACCAAAGCAGTATCTCTGAAAGGCAGATGATTCTCTGGTTCGTCGAAGCAGTCCCTTATCCATTAAGGTTCCTCGATGATACCAAAGCAGTATCTCTGAAAGGCAGATGATTCTCTGGGTCGTCGAAGCAGTCCCTTATCCATTAAGGTTCCTCGATGATACCAAAGCAGTATCTCTGAAAGGTAGACGATTCTCTGGGTCGTCGAAGCAGTCCCTTATCCATTAAGGTTCCTCGATGATACCAAAGCAGTATCTCTGAAAGGTAGACGATTCTCTGGGTCGTCGAAGCAGTCCCTTATCCATTAAGGTTCCTCTATGATACCAAAGCAGTATCTCTGAAAGGGAGACGATTCTTTGGGTCGTCGAAGCAGTCCCTTATCCATTAAGGTTCCTTGATGATACCAAAGCAGTATCTCTAAAAGGTAGATGATTCTCTGTGTCATCGAAGCAGTCCCTTATCCATTAAGTTTCTTCGATGATACCAAAGCAGTATCTCTGAAAGTCAGACGAATCTCTGGGTCATCGAAGCAGTCCCTTATCCATTAAGATTCCTCGATGATACCAAAGCAGTATCTCTGAAAGGCAGATGATTCTCTGGGTCGTCGATGCAGTCCCTTATCCATTAAGGTTCCTCTATGATACCAAAGCAGTATCTCTGAAAGGCAGACGATTCTCTGGGTCGTCGAAGCAGTCCCTTATCCATTAAGGTTCCTTGATGATACCAAAGCAGTATCTCTGAAAGGTAGATGATTCTCTGTGTCGTCGAAGCAGTCCCTTATCCATTAAGTTTCTTCGATGATATCAAAGCAGTATCTCTGAAAGTCAGATGAATCTCTGGGTCATCGAAGCAGTCCCTTATCCATTAAGATTCCTCGATGATACCAAAGCAGTATCTCTGAAAGGCAGACGATTCTCTGGGTCGTCGAAGCAATCCCTTATCCATTAAGGTTCTTCGATGATACCAAAACAATATCTCTAAAAGGAAGACGATTCTCTGGGTCGTCGAAGCAGTCCCTTATTCATTAAGGTTCCTCGATGATACCAAAGCAGTATCTCTGAAAGGCAGACGATTCTCTGGGTCGTCGAAGCAATCCCTTATCCATTAAGGTTCCTGGATGATACCAAAGTAATTTCTCTGATAGGCAGACGATTCTTTGGGTCGTCGAAGCAGTCCCTTGTCCATTAAGGTTCCTCGATGATACCAAAGAATTATTTCTGAAAGGCAGACAATTCTCTGGGTCGTCGAAGCAGTCCCTTACCCATTAAGGTTCCTCGATGATACCAAAGCAGTTTCTCTGAAAGGCAGATGATTCTTTGGTTCGTCGAAGCAGTCCCTTATCCATTAAGGTTCCTCGATGATACCAAAGCAGTATCTCTGAAAGGTAGACGATTCTCTGGGTCGTCGAAGCAGTCCCTTATCCATTAAGGTTCCTCGATGATACCAAAGCAGTATCTCTGAAAGGTAGACGATTCTCTGGGTCGTCGAAGCAGTCCCTTATCCATTAAGGTTCCTCGATGATACCAAAGCAGTATCTCTGAAAGGCAGACGATTCTCTGGGTCGTCGAAGCTGTCCCTTATCCATTAAGGTTCCTCGATGATACCAAAGCAGTATCTCTGAAAGGTAGACGATTCTCTGGGTCGTCGAAGCAGTCCCTTATCCATTAAGGTTCCTCGATGATACCAAAGCAGTATCTCTGAAAGGTAGATGATTCTCTGGGTCGTCGTAGCAGTCCCTTATCCATTAAGGTTCCTCAATGATACCAAAGTAGTATCTCTGAAAGGCAAACGATTCTCCAGGTCATCGAAGCAGTCCCTTATCCATCAAGGTTCCTTGATGATACCAAAGCAGTATCTCTGAAAGGTAGATGATTCTCTGTGTCGTCGAAGCAGTCCCTTATCCATTAAGGTTCCTCGATGATACCAAAGCAGTATCTCTGAAAGGCAGACGATTCTCTGGGTCGTCGAAGCAGTCCCTTATCCATTAAATTTCTTCGATGATACCAAAGCAGTATCTCTGAAAGGCAGATGATTCTCTGGGTCGTCGAAGCAGTCCCTTATCCATTAAGGTTCCTCGATGATACCAAAGCAGTATCTCTGAAAGGTAGACGATTCTCTGGGTCGTCGAAGCAGTCCCTTATCCATTAAGGTTCCTCGATGATACCAAAGCAGTATCTCTGAAAGGTAGATGATTCTCTGGGTCGTCGTAGCAGTCCCTTATCCATTAAGGTTCCTCTATGATACCAAAGCAGTATCTCTGAAAGGCAAACGATTCTCCAGGTCATCGAAGCAGTCCCTTATCCATTAAGGTTCCTCGATTATACCAAAGCAGTATCTCTGAAAGGTAGACGATTCTCTGGGTCGTCGAAGCAATCCCTTATCCATTAAGGTTCCTCGATGATACCAAAGCAGTATCTCTGAAAGGCAGACGATTCTCTGGGTCGTCGAAGCAATCCCTTATCCATTAAGGTTCCTCGATGATACCAAAGTAATATCTCTGAAAGGCAGACGATTCTCTGGGTCGTCGAAGCAGTCCCTTGTCCATTAAGGTTCCTCGATGATACCAAAGAATTATCTCTGAAAGGCAGACAATTCTCTGGGTCGTCGAAGCAGTCCCTTATCCATTAAGGTTCCTCGATGATACCAAAGCAGTATCTCTGAAAGGCAGATGATTCTCTGGTTCGTCGAAGCAGTCCCTTATCCATTAAGGTTCCTCGATGATACCAAAGCAGTATCTCTGAAAGGCAGATGATTCTCTGGGTCGTCGAAGCAGTCCCTTATCCATTAAGGTTCCTCGATGATACCAAAGCAGTATCTCTGAAAGGTAGACGATTCTCTGGGTCGTCGAAGCAGTCCCTTATCCATTAAGGTTCCTCGATGATACCAAAGCAGTATCTCTGAAAGGTAGACGATTCTCTGGGTCGTCGAAGCAGTCCCTTATCCATTAAGGTTCCTCTATGATACCAAAGCAGTATCTCTGAAAGGGAGACGATTCTTTGGGTCGTCGAAGCAGTCCCTTATCCATTAAGGTTCCTTGATGATACCAAAGCAGTATCTCTAAAAGGTAGATGATTCTCTGTGTCATCGAAGCAGTCCCTTATCCATTAAGTTTCTTCGATGATACCAAAGCAGTATCTCTGAAAGTCAGACGAATCTCTGGGTCATCGAAGCAGTCCCTTATCCATTAAGATTCCTCGATGATACCAAAGCAGTATCTCTGAAAGGCAGATGATTCTCTGGGTCGTCGATGCAGTCCCTTATCCATTAAGGTTCCTCTATGATACCAAAGCAGTATCTCTGAAAGGCAGACGATTCTCTGGGTCGTCGAAGCAGTCCCTTATCCATTAAGGTTCCTTGATGATACCAAAGCAGTATCTCTGAAAGGTAGATGATTCTCTGTGTCGTCGAAGCAGTCCCTTATCCATTAAGTTTCTTCGATGATATCAAAGCAGTATCTCTGAAAGTCAGATGAATCTCTGGGTCATCGAAGCAGTCCCTTATCCATTAAGATTCCTCGATGATACCAAAGCAGTATCTCTGAAAGGCAGACGATTCTCTGGGTCGTCGAAGCAATCCCTTATCCATTAAGGTTCTTCGATGATACCAAAACAATATCTCTAAAAGGAAGACGATTCTCTGGGTCGTCGAAGCAGTCCCTTATTCATTAAGGTTCCTCGATGATACCAAAGCAGTATCTCTGAAAGGCAGACGATTCTCTGGGTCGTCGAAGCAATCCCTTATCCATTAAGGTTCCTGGATGATACCAAAGTAATTTCTCTGATAGGCAGACGATTCTTTGGGTCGTCGAAGCAGTCCCTTGTCCATTAAGGTTCCTCGATGATACCAAAGAATTATTTCTGAAAGGCAGACAATTCTCTGGGTCGTCGAAGCAGTCCCTTACCCATTAAGGTTCCTCGATGATACCAAAGCAGTTTCTCTGAAAGGCAGATGATTCTTTGGTTCGTCGAAGCAGTCCCTTATCCATTAAGGTTCCTCGATGATACCAAAGCAGTATCTCTGAAAGGTAGACGATTCTCTGGGTCGTCGAAGCAGTCCCTTATCCATTAAGGTTCCTCGATGATACCAAAGCAGTATCTCTGAAAGGTAGACGATTCTCTGGGTCGTCGAAGCAGTCCCTTATCCATTAAGGTTCCTCGATGATACCAAAGCAGTATCTCTGAAAGGCAGACGATTCTCTGGGTCGTCGAAGCTGTCCCTTATCCATTAAGGTTCCTCGATGATACCAAAGCAGTATCTCTGAAAGGTAGACGATTCTCTGGGTCGTCGAAGCAGTCCCTTATCCATTAAGGTTCCTCGATGATACCAAAGCAGTATCTCTGAAAGGTAGATGATTCTCTGGGTCGTCGTAGCAGTCCCTTATCCATTAAGGTTCCTCAATGATACCAAAGTAGTATCTCTGAAAGGCAAACGATTCTCCAGGTCATCGAAGCAGTCCCTTATCCATCAAGGTTCCTTGATGATACCAAAGCAGTATCTCTGAAAGGTAGATGATTCTCTGTGTCGTCGAAGCAGTCCCTTATCCATTAAATTTCTTCGATGATACCAAAGCAGTATCTCTGAAAGTCAGACGAATCTCTGGGTCATCGAAGTAGTCCCTTATCCATTAAGATTCCTCGATGATACCAAAGCAGTATCTCTGAAAGGCAGAAGATTCTCTGGGTCGTCGAAGCAGTCCCTTATCTATTAAGGTTCTTCGATGATACCAAAGCAGTATCTCTGAATGAAAGACGATTCTCTGGGTCGTCGAAGCAGTCCCTTATCCATTAAGGTTCCTCGATGATACCAAAGCAGTATCTCTGAAAGGCAGACGATTCTCTGGGTCGTCGAAGCAGTCCCTTATCCATTAAATTTCTTCGATGATACCAAAGCAGTATCTCTGAAAGTCAGACGAATCTCTGGGTCGTCGAAGCAGTCCCTTATCCATTAAGATTCCTCGATGATACCAAAGCAGTATCTCTGAAAGGCAGACGATTCTCTGGGTCGTCGAAGCAGTCCCTTATCTATTAAGGTTCTTCGATGATACCAAAGCAGTATCTCTGAAAGGAAGACGATTCTCTGGGTCGTCGAAGCAGTCCCTTGTCCATTAAGGTTCCTCGATGATACCAAAGCAGTATCTTTGAAAGGCACACGATTCTCTGGGTCGTCGAAGCAGTCCCTTATCCATTAAGGTTCCTCGATGATACCAAAGTAGTATCTCTGAAAGGCAGAAGATTCTTTGGGTCGTCGAAGCAGTCCCTTATCCATTAAGGTTCCTCGATGATACCAAAGCAGTATCTCTGAAAGGTAGACGATTCTCTGGGTCGTCGAAGCCGACCCTTATCCATTAAGGTTCCTCGATGATACCAAAGCAGTATCTCTGAAAGGCAGACGATTCTCTGGGTCGTCGAAGCAGTCCCTTATACATTAAGGTTCCTCGATGATACCAAAGCAGTATCTCTGAAAGGCAGACGATTCTCTGGGTCGTCGAAGCAGTCCCTTATCCATTAAGGTTCCTCGATGATACCAAAGCAGTATCTCTGAAAGGTAGACGATTCTCTGGGTCGTCGAAGCAGTCCCTTATCCATTAAGGTTCCTCGATGATACCAAAGCAGTATCTCTGAAAGGCAGACGATTCTCTGGGTCGTCGAAGCTGTCCCTTATCCATTAAGGTTCCTCGATGATACCAAAGCAGTATCTCTGAAAGGTAGACGATTCTCTGGGTCGTCGAAGCAGTCCCTTATCCATTAAGGTTCCTCGATGATACCAAAGCAGTATCTCTGAAAGGTAGATGATTCTCTGGGTCGTCGTAGCAGTCCCTTATCCATTAAGGTTCCTCAATGATACCAAAGTAGTATCTCTGAAAGGCAAACGATTCTCCAGGTCATCGAAGCAGTCCCTTATCCATCAAGGTTCCTTGATGATACCAAAGCAGTATCTCTGAAAGGTAGATGATTCTCTGTGTCGTCGAAGCAGTCCCTTATCCATTAAATTTCTTCGATGATACCAAAGCAGTATCTCTGAAAGTCAGACGAATCTCTGGGTCATCGAAGTAGTCCCTTATCCATTAAGATTCCTCGATGATACCAAAGCAGTATCTCTGAAAGGCAGAAGATTCTCTGGGTCGTCGAAGCAGTCCCTTATCTATTAAGGTTCTTCGATGATACCAAAGCAGTATCTCTGAATGAAAGACGATTCTCTGGGTCGTCGAAGCAGTCCCTTATCCATTAAGGTTCCTCGATGATACCAAAGCAGTATCTCTGAAAGGCAGACGATTCTCTGGGTCGTCGAAGCAGTCCCTTATCCATTAAATTTCTTCGATGATACCAAAGCAGTATCTCTGAAAGTCAGACGAATCTCTGGGTCGTCGAAGCAGTCCCTTATCCATTAAGATTCCTCGATGATACCAAAGCAGTATCTCTGAAAGGCAGACGATTCTCTGGGTCGTCGAAGCAGTCCCTTATCTATTAAGGTTCTTCGATGATACCAAAGCAGTATCTCTGAAAGGAAGACGATTCTCTGGGTCGTCGAAGCAGTCCCTTGTCCATTAAGGTTCCTCGATGATACCAAAGCAGTATCTTTGAAAGGCACACGATTCTCTGGGTCGTCGAAGCAGTCCCTTATCCATTAAGGTTCCTCGATGATACCAAAGTAGTATCTCTGAAAGGCAGAAGATTCTTTGGGTCGTCGAAGCAGTCCCTTATCCATTAAGGTTCCTCGATGATACCAAAGCAGTATCTCTGAAAGGTAGACGATTCTCTGGGTCGTCGAAGCCGACCCTTATCCATTAAGGTTCCTCGATGATACCAAAGCAGTATCTCTGAAAGGCAGACGATTCTCTGGGTCGTCGAAGCAGTCCCTTATCCATTAAGGTTCCTCGATGATACCAAAGCAGTATCTCTGAAAGGCAGACGATTCTCTGGGTCGTAGAAGCAGTCCCTTATCCATTAAGGTTCCATGATGATACCAAAGCAGTATCTCTGAAAGGCAGAAGATTCTCTGGGTCATCGAAGCAGACCCTTATCCATTAAGGTTCCTCGATGATACCAAAGCAGTATCTCTGAAAGGCAGACGATTCTCTGGGTCGTCGAAGCAGTCCCTTATCCATTAAGTTTCTTCGATGATACCAAAGCAGTATCTCTGAAAGGCAGATGAATCTCTGGGTCGTCGAAGCAGTCCCTTATCCATTAAGATTCCTCGATGATACCAAAGCAGTATCTCTGAAAGGCAGACGATTCTTTGGGACGTCGAAGCAGTCCCTTATCCATTAAGGTTCTTCGATGATACCAAAGCAGTATCTCTGAAAGGCAGACAATTCTCTGGGTCGTCGAAGCAGTCCCTTATCCATTAAGGTTCCTCGATGATACCAAAGCAGTATCTCTGAAAGGCAGACGATTCTCTGGGTCGTCGAAGCAGTCCCTTATCCATTAAGGTTCCTCGATGATACCAAAGCAGTATCTCTTAAAGGCAGGCGATTCTCTGGGTCGTCGAAGCAGTCCCTTATCCATTAAGGTTCCTCGATGAAACCAAAGCAGTATCTCTGAAAGGCAGACGATTCTCTGGGTCGTCGAAGCAGTCCATTATCCATTAAGGTTCCTCGATGATACCAAAGCAGTATCTCTGAAAGGCAGACGATTCTCTGGGTCGTCGAAGCAGTCCCTTATCCATTAAGGTTCCTCGATGATACCAAAGCAGTATCTCTGAAAGGCAGACGATTCTCTGGGTCGTCGAAGCAGTCCCTTGTCCATTAAGGTTCCTCGATGATACCAAAGAATTATCTCTGAAAGGCAGACAATTCTCTGGGTCGTCGAAGCAGTCCCTTATCCATTAAGGTTCCTCGATGATACCAAAGCAGTATCTCTGAAAGGCATACGATTCTCTGGTTCGTCGAAGCAGTCCCTTATCCATTAAGGTTCCTCGACGATACCAAAGCAGTATCTCTGAAAGGTAGACGATTCTCTGGGTCGTCGAAGCAGTCCCTTATCCATTAAGGTTCCTCGATGATACCAAAGCAGTATCTCTGAAAGGTAGACGATTCTCTGGGTCGTCGAAGCAGTCCCTTATCCATTAATGTTCCTCGATGATACCAAAGCAGTATCTCTGAAAGGCAGACGATTCTCTGGGTCGTCGAAGCAGTCCCTTATCCATTAAGGTTCCTCGATGATACCAAAGCAGTATCTCTGAAAGGTAGACGATTCTCTGGGTCGTCGAAGCAGTCCCTTATCCATTAAGGTTCCTCGATGATACCAAAGCAGTATCTCTGAAAGGTAGACGATTCTCTGGGTCGTCGAAGCAGTCCCTTATCCATTAAGGTTCCTCGATGATACCAAAGCAGTATCTCTGAAAGGCAGACGATTCTCTGGGTCGTCGAAGCAGTCCCTTATCCATTAAGGTTCCTCGATGATACCAAAGCAGTATCTCTTAAAGGCAGGCGATTCTCTGGGTCGTCGAAGCAGTCCCTTATCCATTAAGGTTCCTCGATGAAACCAAAGCAGTATCTCTGAAAGGCAGACGATTCTCTGGGTCGTCGAAGCAGTCCATTATCCATTAAGGTTCCTCGATGATACCAAAGCAGTATCTCTGAAAGGCAGACGATTCTCTGGGTCGTCGAAGCAGTCCCTTATCCATTAAGGTTCCTCGATGATACCAAAGCAGTATCTCTGAAAGGCAGACGATTCTCTGGGTCGTCGAAGCAGTCCCTTGTCCATTAAGGTTCCTCGATGATACCAAAGAATTATCTCTGAAAGGCAGACAATTCTCTGGGTCGTCGAAGCAGTCCCTTATCCATTAAGGTTCCTCGATGATACCAAAGCAGTATCTCTGAAAGGCATACGATTCTCTGGTTCGTCGAAGCAGTCCCTTATCCATTAAGGTTCCTCGATGATACCAAAGCAGTATCTCTGAAAGGTAGACGATTCTCTGGGTCGTCGAAGCAGTCCCTTATCCATTAAGGTTCCTCGATGATACCAAAGCAGTATCTCTGAAAGGTAGACGATTCTCTGGGTCGTCGAAGCAGTCCCTTATCCATTAATGTTCCTCGATGATACCAAAGCAGTATCTCTGAAAGGCAGACGATTCTCTGGGTCGTCGAAGCAGTCCCTTATCCATTAAGGTTCCTCGATGATACCAAAGCAGTATCTCTGAAAGGTAGACGATTCTCTGGGTCGTCGAAGCAGTCCCTTATCCATTAAGGTTCCTCGATGATACCAAAGCAGTATCTCTGAAAGGTAGACGATTCTCTGGGTCGTCGAAGCAGTCCCTTATCCATTAAGGTTCCTCTATGATACCAAAGCAGTATCTCTGAAAGGCAGACGATTCTTTGGGTCGTCGAAGCAGTCCCTTATCCATTAAGGTTCCTTGATGATACCAAAGTAGTA
Source organism: Lathyrus tuberosus (assembly GCA_022829125.1). Taxonomy (NCBI): domain Eukaryota; kingdom Viridiplantae; phylum Streptophyta; class Magnoliopsida; order Fabales; family Fabaceae; genus Lathyrus; species Lathyrus tuberosus. The sequence goes on along the minus strand of JALAZF010000101.1, from coordinate 1,725,398 downwards.
TCTCTGAAAGGTAGATGATTCTCTGTGTCGTCGAAGCAGTCCCTTATCCATTAAGTTTCTTCGATGATACCAAAGCAGTATCTCTGAAAGTCAGACGAATCTCTGGGTCATCGAAGCAGTCCCTTATCCATTAAGGTTCTTCGATGATACCAAAGCAGTATCTCTGCAAGGAAGACGATTCTCTGGGTCGTCGAAGCAGTCCATTATCCATTAAGGTTCCTCGATGATACCAAAGCAGTATCTCTGAAAGGCAGACGATTCTCTGGGTCGTCGAAGCAGTCCCTTATCCATTAAGGTTCCTCGATGATACCAAAGCAGTATCTCTGAAAGACAGACGATTCTCTGGGTCGTCGAAGCAGTCCCTTGTCCATTAAGGTTCCTCGATGATACCAAAGAATTATCTCTGAAAGGCAGACAATTCTCTGGGACGTCGAATCAGTCCCTTATCCATTAATGTTCCTCGATGATACCAAAGCAGTATCTCTGAAAGGCAGACGATTCTCTGGGTCGTCGAAGCAGTCCCTTATCCATTAAGGTTCCTCGATGATACCAAAGCAGTATCTCTGAAAGGTAGACGATTCTCTGGGTCGTCGAAGCAGTCCCTTATCCATTAAGGTTCCTCGATGATACCAAAGCAGTATCTCTGAAAGGTAGACGATTCTCTGGGTCGTCGAAGCAGTCCCTTATCCATTAAGGTTCCTCTATGATACCAAAGCAGTATCTCTGAAAGGCAGACGATTCTTTGGGTCGTCGAAGCAGTCCCTTATCCATTAAGGTTCCTTGATGATACCAAAGTAGTATCTCTGAAAGGTAGATGATTCTCTGTGTCGTCGAAGCAGTCCCTTATCCATTAAGTTTCTTCGATGATACCAAAGCAGTATCTCTGAAAGTCAGACGAATCTCTGGGTCATCGAAGCAGTCCCTTATCCATTAAGGTTCTTCGATGATACCAAAGCAGTATCTCTGCAAGGAAGACGATTCTCTGGGTCGTCGAAGCAGTCCATTATCCATTAAGGTTCCTCGATGATACCAAAGCAGTATCTCTGAAAGGCAGACGATTCTCTGGGTCGTCGAAGCAGTCCCTTATCCATTAAGGTTCCTCGATGATACCAAAGCAGTATCTCTGAAAGACAGACGATTCTCTGGGTCGTCGAAGCAGTCCCTTGTCCATTAAGGTTCCTCGATGATACCAAAGAATTATCTCTGAAAGGCAGACAATTCTCTGGGACGTCGAAGCAGTCCCTTATCCATTAAGGTTCTTCGATGATACCAAAGCAGTATCTCTGAAAGGCAGACGATTCTCTGGGTCGTCGAAGCAGTCCCTTATCCATTAAGGTTCCTCGATGATACCAAAGCAGTATCTCTGAAAGGTAGACGATTCTCTGGGTCGTCGAAGCAGTCCCTTATCCATTAAGGTTCCTCGATGATACCAAAGCAGTATCTCTGAAAGGTAGACGATTCTCTGGGTCGTCGAAGCAGTCCCTTATCCATTAAGGTTCCTCTATGATACCAAAGCAGTATCTCTGAAAGGCAGACGATTCTTTGGGTCGTCGAAGCAGTCCCTTATCCATTAAGGTTCCTTGATGATACCAAAGTAGTATCTCTGAAAGGTAGATGATTCTCTGTGTCGTCGAAGCAGTCCCTTATCCATTAAGTTTCTTCGATGATACCAAAGCAGTATCTCTGAAAGTCAGACGAATCTCTGGGTCATCGAAGCAGTCCCTTATCCATTAAGGTTCTTCGATGATACCAAAGCAGTATCTCTGAAAGGAAGACGATTCTCTGGGTCGTCGAAGCAGTCCCTTATCCATTAAGGTTCCTCGATGATACCAAAGCAGTATCTCTGAAACGCAGGCGATTCTCTGAGTCGTCGAAGCAGTCCCTTATCCATTAAGGTTCCTCGATGAAACCAAAGCAGTATCTCTGAAAGGCGGACGATTCTCTGGGTCGTCGAAGCAGTCCCTTATCCATTAAGGTTCCTCGATGATACCAAAGCAGTATCTCTGAAAGGCAGACGATTCTCTAGGTCGTCGAAGCAGTCCCTTGTCCATTAAGGTTCCTCGATGATACCAAAGAATTATCTCTGAAAGGCAGACAATTCTCTGGGTCGTCGAAGCAGTCCCTTATCCATTAAGATTCCTCGATGATACCAAAGCAGTATCTCTGAAAGGCAGACGATTCTTTGGGACGTCGAAGCAGTCCCTTATCCATTAAGGTTCTTCGATGATACCAAAGCAGTATCTCTAAAAGGAAGACGATTCTCTGGGCCGTCGAAGCAGTCCCTTATCCATTAAGGTTCCTCGATGATACCAAAGCAGTATCTCTGAAAGGCAGATGATTCTCTGGGTCGTCGAAGCAATCCCTTATCCATTAAGGTTCCTGGATGATACCAAAGTAATATCTCTGAAAGGCAGACGATTCTCTGGGTCGTCGAAGCAGTCCCTTGTCCATTAAGGTTCCTCGATGATACCAAAGAATTATCTCTGAAAGGCAGACAATTCTCTGGGTCGTCGAAGCAGTCCCTTATCCATTATGGTTCCTCGATGATACCAAAGTAGTATCTCTTAAAGGCAGATGATTCTCTGGTTCGTCGAAGCAGTCCCTTATCCATTAAGGTTCCTCGATGATACCAAAGCAGTATCTCTGAAAGGTAGACGATTCTCTGGGTCGTCGAAGCAGTCCCTTATCCATTAAGGTTCCTCGATGATACCAAAGCAGTATCTCTTAAAGGTAGACGATTCTCTGGGTCGTCGAAGCAGTCCCTTATCCATTAAGGTTCCTCGATGATACCAAAGCAGTATCTCTGAAAGGCAGACGATTCTCTGGGTCGTCGAAGTTGTCCCTTATCCATTAAGGTTCCTCGATGATACCAAAGCAATATCTCTGAAAGGTAGACGATTCTCTGGGTCGTCGAAGCAGTCCCTTATCCATTAAGGTTCCTCGATGATACCAAAGCAGTATCTCTGAAAGGTAGGCGATTCTCTGGGTCGTCGTAGCAGTCCCTTATCCATTAAGGTTCCTCTATGATACCAAAGCAGTATCTCTGAAAGGCAAACGATTCTCCAGGTCGTCGAAGCAGTCCCTTATCCATTAAGGTTCCTTGATGATACCAAAGCAGTATCTCTGAAAGGTAGATGATTCTCTGTGTCGTCGAAGCAGTCCCTTATCCATTAAATTTCTTCGATGATACCAAAGCAGTATCTCTGAAAGTCAGACGAATCTCTGGGTCATCGAAGCAGTCCCTTATCCATTAAGATTCCTCGATGATACCAAAGCAGTATCTCTGAAAGGCAGACCATTCTCTGGGTCGTCGAAGCAGTCCCTTATCTATTAAGGTTCTTCGATGATACCAAAGCAGTATCTCTGAAAGAAAGACGATTCTCTGGGTCGTCGAAGCAGTCCCTTATCCATTAAGGTTCCTCGATGATACCAAAGCAGTATCTCTGAAAGGCAGACGATTCTCTGGGTCGTCGAAGCAGTCCCTTATCCATTAAATTTCTTCGATGATACCAAAGCAGTATCTCTGAAAGTCAGACGAATCTCTGGGTCGTCGAAGCAGTCCCTTATCCATTAAGATTCCTCGATGATACCAAAGCAGTATCTCTGAAAGGCAGACGATTCTTTGGGTCGTCGAAGCAGTCCCTTATCTATTAAGGTTCTTCGATGATACCAAAGCAGTATCTCTGAAAGGAAGACGATTCTCTGGGTCGTCGAAGCAGTCCCTTGTCCATTAAGGTTCCTCGATGATACCAAAGCAGTATCTTTGAAAGGCAGACGATTCTCTGGGTCATCGAAGCAGTCCCTTATCCATTAAGGTTCCTCGATGATACCAAAGCAGTATCTCTGAAAGGCAGACGATTCTCTGGGTCGTCGAAGCAGTCCCTTATCCATTAAGGTTCCTCGATGATACCAAAGCAGTATCTCTGAAAGGCAGACAATTCTCTGGGACGTCGAAGCAGTCCCTTATCCATTAAGGTTCTTCGATGATACCAAAGCAGTATCTCTGAAAGGCAGACGATTCTCTAGGTCGTCGAAGCAGTCCCTTGTCCATTAAGGTTCCTCGATGATACCAAAGCAGTATCTCTGAAAGGTAGACGATTCTCTGGGTCGTCAAAGCAGTCCCTTATCCATTAAGGTTCCTCGATGATACCAAAGCAGTATCTCTGAAAGGCAGACGATTCTCTGGGTCGTCGAAGTTGTCCCTTATCCATTAAGGTTCCTCGATGATACCAAAGCAATATCTCTGAAAGGTAGACGATTCTCTGGGTCGTCGAAGCAGTCCCTTATCCATTAAGGTTCCTCGATGATACCAAAGCAGTATCTCTGAAAGGTAGGCGATTCTCTGGGTCGTCGTAGCAGTCCCTTATCCATTAAGGTTCCTCTATGATACCAAAGCAGTATCTCTGAAAGGCAAACGATTCTCCAGGTCGTCGAAGCAGTCCCTTATCCATTAAGGTTCCTTGATGATACCAAAGCAGTATCTCTGAAAGGTAGATGATTCTCTGTGTCGTCGAAGCAGTCCCTTATCCATTAAATTTCTTCGATGATACCAAAGCAGTATCTCTGAAAGTCAGACGAATCTCTGGGTCATCGAAGCAGTCCCTTATCCATTAAGATTCCTCGATGATACCAAAGCAGTATCTCTGAAAGGCAGACCATTCTCTGGGTCGTCGAAGCAGTCCCTTATCTATTAAGGTTCTTCGATGATACCAAAGCAGTATCTCTGAAAGAAAGACGATTCTCTGGGTCGTCGAAGCAGTCCCTTATCCATTAAGGTTCCTCGATGATACCAAAGCAGTATCTCTGAAAGGCAGACGATTCTCTGGGTCGTCGAAGCAGTCCCTTATCCATTAAATTTCTTCGATGATACCAAAGCAGTATCTCTGAAAGTCAGACGAATCTCTGGGTCGTCGAAGCAGTCCCTTATCCATTAAGATTCCTCGATGATACCAAAGCAGTATCTCTGAAAGGCAGACGATTCTTTGGGTCGTCGAAGCAGTCCCTTATCTATTAAGGTTCTTCGATGATACCAAAGCAGTATCTCTGAAAGGAAGACGATTCTCTGGGTCGTCGAAGCAGTCCCTTGTCCATTAAGGTTCCTCGATGATACCAAAGCAGTATCTTTGAAAGGCAGACGATTCTCTGGGTCATCGAAGCAGTCCCTTATCCATTAAGGTTCCTCGATGATACCAAAGCAGTATCTCTGAAAGGCAGACGATTCTCTGGGTCGTCGAAGCAGTCCCTTATCCATTAAGGTTCCTCGATGATACCAAAGCAGTATCTCTGAAAGGCAGACAATTCTCTGGGACGTCGAAGCAGTCCCTTATCCATTAAGGTTCTTCGATGATACCAAAGCAGTATCTCTGAAAGGCAGACGATTCTCTAGGTCGTCGAAGCAGTCCCTTGTCCATTAAGGTTCCTCGATGATACCAAAGCAGTATCTCTGAAAGGTAGACGATTCTCTGGGTCGTCAAAGCAGTCCCTTATCCATTAAGGTTCCTCGATGATACCAAAGCAGTATCTCTGAAAGGTAGACGATTCTCTGGGTCGTCGAAGCAGTCCCTTATCCATTAAGGTTCCTCTATGATACCAAAGCAGTATCTCTGAAAGGCAGACGATTCTTTGGGTCGTCGAAGCAGTCCCTTATCCATTAAGGTTCCTTGATGATACCAAAGTAGTATCTCTGAAAGGTAGATGATTCTCTGTGTCGTCGAAGCAGTCCCTTATCCATTAAGTTTCTTCGATGATACCAAAGCAGTATCTCTGAAAGTCAGACGAATCTCTGGGTCATCGAAGCAGTCCCTTATCCATTAAGGTTCTTCGATGATACCAAAGCAGTATCTCTGAAAGGAAGACGATTCTCTGGGTCGTCGAAGCAGTCCCTTATCCATTAAGGTTCCTCGATGATACCAAAGCAGTATCTCTGAAACGCAGGCGATTCTCTGAGTCGTCGAAGCAGTCCCTTATCCATTAAGGTTCCTCGATGAAACCAAAGCAGTATCTCTGAAAGGCAGACGATTCTCTGGGTCGTCGAAGCAGTCCCTTATCCATTAAGGTTCCTCGATGATACCAAAGCAGTATCTCTGAAAGGCAGACGATTCTCTAGGTCGTCGAAGCAGTCCCTTGTCCATTAAGGTTCCTCGATGATACCAAAGAATTATCTCTGAAAGGCAGACAATTCTCTGGGTCGTCGAAGCAGTCCCTTATCCATTAAGATTCCTCGATGATACCAAAGCAGTATCTCTGAAAGGCAGACGATTCTTTGGGACGTCGAAGCAGTCCCTTATCCATTAAGGTTCTTCGATGATACCAAAGCAGTATCTCTAAAAGGAAGACGATTCTCTGGGCCGTCGAAGCAGTCCCTTATCCATTAAGGTTCCTCGATGATACCAAAGCAGTATCTCTGAAAGGCAGATGATTCTCTGGGTCGTCGAAGCAATCCCTTATCCATTAAGGTTCCTGGATGATACCAAAGTAATATCTCTGAAAGGCAGACGATTCTCTGGGTCGTCGAAGCAGTCCCTTGTCCATTAAGGTTCCTCGATGATACCAAAGAATTATCTCTGAAAGGCAGACAATTCTCTGGGTCGTCGAAGCAGTCCCTTATCCATTATGGTTCCTCGATGATACCAAAGTAGTATCTCTTAAAGGCAGATGATTCTCTGGTTCGTCGAAGCAGTCCCTTATCCATTAAGGTTCCTCGATGATACCAAAGCAGTATCTCTGAAAGGTAGACGATTCTCTGGGTCGTCGAAGCAGTCCCTTATCCATTAAGGTTCCTCGATGATACCAAAGCAGTATCTCTTAAAGGTAGACGATTCTCTGGGTCGTCGAAGCAGTCCCTTATCCATTAAGGTTCCTCGATGATACCAAAGCAGTATCTCTGAAAGGCAGACGATTCTCTGGGTCGTCGAAGCTGTCCCTTATCCATTAAGGTTCCTCGATGATACCAAAGCAGTATCTCTGAAAGGTAGACGATTCTCTGGGTCGTCGAAGCAGTCCCTTATCCATTAAGGTTCCTCGATGATACCAAAGCAGTATCTCTGAAAGGTAGGCGATTCTCTGGGTCGTCGTAGCAGTCCCTTATCCATTAAGGTTCCTCTATGATACCAAAGCAGTATCTCTGAAAGGCAAACGATTCTCCAGGTCGTCGAAGCAGTCCCTTATCCATTAAGGTTCCTTGATGATACCAAAGCAGTATCTCTGAAAGGTAGATGATTCTCTGTGTCGTCGAAGCAGTCCCTTATCCATTAAATTTCTTCGATGATACCAAAGCAGTATCTCTGAAAGTCAGACGAATCTCTGGGTCATCGAAGCAGTCCCTTATCCATTAAGATTCCTCGATGATACCAAAGCAGTATCTCTGAAAGGCAGACCATTCTCTGGGTCGTCGAAGCAGTCCCTTATCTATTAAGGTTCTTCGATGATACCAAAGCAGTATCTCTGAAAGAAAGACGATTCTCTGGGTCGTCGAAGCAGTCCCTTATCCATTAAGGTTCCTCGATGATACCAAAGCAGTATCTCTGAAAGGCAGACGATTCTCTGGGTCGTCGAAGCAGTCCCTTATCCATTAAATTTCTTCGATGATACCAAAGCAGTATCTCTGAAAGTCAGACGAATCTCTGGGTCGTCGAAGCAGTCCCTTATCCATTAAGATTCCTCGATGATACCAAAGCAGTATCTCTGAAAGGCAGACGATTCTTTGGGTCGTCGAAGCAGTCCCTTATCTATTAAGGTTCTTCGATGATACCAAAGCAGTATCTCTGAAAGGAAGACGATTCTCTGGGTCGTCGAAGCAGTCCCTTGTCCATTAAGGTTCCTCGATGATACCAAAGCAGTATCTTTGAAAGGCAGACGATTCTCTGGGTCGTCGAAGCAGTCCCTTATCCATTAAGGTTCCTCGATGATACCAAAGCAGTATCTCTGAAAGGCAGACGATTCTCTGGGTCGTCGAAGCAGTCCCTTATCCATTAAGGTTCCTCGATGATACCAAAGCAGTATCTCTGAAAGGCAGACGATTCTCTGGGTCGTCAAAGCAGTCCCTTATCCATTAAGGTTCCTCGATGATACCAAAGCAGTATCTCGGAAAGGCAGACGATTCTCTAGGTCGTCGAAGCAGTCCCTTGTCCATTAAGGTTCCTCGATGATACCAAAGTAGTATCTCTGAAAGGCAGACGATTCTCTGGGTCGTCAAAGCAGTCCCTTATCCATTAAGGTTCCTCGATGATACCAAAGCAGTATCTCTGAAAGGTAGATGATTCTCTGGGTCGTCGATGCCGACCCTTATCCATTAAGGTTCCTCGATGATACCAAAGCAGTATCTCGGAAAGGCAGACGATTCTCTGGGTCGTCGAAGCAGTCCCTTATCCATTAAGGTTCCTCGATGATACCAAAGCAGTATCTCTGAAAGGCAGACGATTCTCTGGGACGTCGAAGCAGTCCCTTATCCATTAAGGTTCTTCGATGATACCAAAGCAGTATCTCTAAAAGGAAGACGATTCTCTGGGCCGTCGAAGCAGTCCCTTATCCATTAAGGTTCCTCGATGATACCAAAGCAGTATCTCTGAAAGGCAGATGATTCTCTGGGTCGTCGAAGCAATCCCTTATCCATTAAGGTTCCTGGATGATACCAAAGTAATATCTCTGAAAGGCAGACGATTCTCTGGGTCGTCGAAGCAGTCCCTTGTCCATTAAGGTTCCTCGATGATACCAAAGAATTATCTCTGAAAGGCAGACAATTCTCTGGGTCGTCGAAGCAGTCCCTTATCCATTATGGTTCCTCGATGATACCAAAGTAGTATCTCTTAAAGGCAGATGATTCTCTGGTTCGTCGAAGCAGTCCCTTATCCATTAAGGTTCCTCGATGATACCAAAGCAGTATCTCTGAAAGGTAGACGATTCTCTGGGTCGTCGAAGCAGTCCCTTATCCATTAAGGTTCCTCGATGATACCAAAGCAGTATCTCTTAAAGGTAGACGATTCTCTGGGTCGTCGAAGCAGTCCCTTATCCATTAAGGTTCCTCGATGATACCAAAGCAGTATCTCTGAAAGGCAGACGATTCTCTGGGTCGTCGAAGCTGTCCCTTATCCATTAAGGTTCCTCGATGATACCAAAGCAGTATCTCTGAAAGGTAGACGATTCTCTGGGTCGTCGAAGCAGTCCCTTATCCATTAAGGTTCCTCGATGATACCAAAGCAGTATCTCTGAAAGGTAGGCGATTCTCTGGGTCGTCGTAGCAGTCCCTTATCAATTAAGGATCCTCTATGATACCAAAGCAGTATCTCTGAAAGGCAAACGATTCTCCAGGTCGTCGAAGCAGTCCCTTATCCATTAAGGTTCCTTGATGATACCAAAGCAGTATCTCTGAAAGGTAGATGATTCTCTGTGTCGTCGAAGCAGTCCCTTATCCATTAAATTTCTTCGATGATACCAAAGCAGTATCTCTGAAAGTCAGACGAATCTCTGGGTCATCGAAGCAGTCCCTTATCCATTAAGATTCCTCGATGATACCAAAGCAGTATCTCTGAAAGGCAGACCATTCTCTGGGTCGTCGAAGCAGTCCCTTATCTATTAAGGTTCTTCGATGATACCAAAGCAGTATCTCTGAAAGAAAGACGATTCTCTGGGTCGTCGAAGCAGTCCCTTATCCATTAAGGTTCCTCGATGATACCAAAGCAGTATCTCTGAAAGGCAGACGATTCTCTGGGTCGTCGAAGCAGTCCCTTATCCATTAAATTTCTTCGATGATACCAAAGCAGTATCTCTGAAAGTCAGACGAATCTCTGGGTCGTCGAAGCAGTCCCTTATCCATTAAGATTCCTCGATGATACCAAAGCAGTATCTCTGAAAGGCAGACGATTCTTTGGGTCGTCGAAGCAGTCCCTTATCTATTAAGGTTCTTCGATGATACCAAAGCAGTATCTCTGAAAGGAAGACGATTCTCTGGGTCGTCGAAGCAGTCCCTTGTCCATTAAGGTTCCTCGATGATACCAAAGCAGTATCTTTGAAAGGCAGACGATTCTCTGGGTCGTCGAAGCAGTCCCTTATCCATTAAGGTTCCTCGATGATACCAAAGCAGTATCTCTGAAAGGCAGACGATTCTCTGGGTCGTCGAAGCAGTCCCTTATCCATTAAGGTTCCTCGATGATACCAAAGCAGTATCTCTGAAAGGCAGACGATTCTCTGGGTCGTCAAAGCAGTCCCTTATCCATTAAGGTTCCTCGATGATACCAAAGCAGTATCTCGGAAAGGCAGACGATTCTCTAGGTCGTCGAAGCAGTCCCTTGTCCATTAAGGTTCCTCGATGATACCAAAGTAGTATCTCTGAAAGGCAGACGATTCTCTGGGTCGTCAAAGCAGTCCCTTATCCATTAAGGTTCCTCGATGATACCAAAGCAGTATCTCTGAAAGGTAGATGATTCTCTGGGTCGTCGATGCCGACCCTTATCCATTAAGGTTCCTCGATGATACCAAAGCAGTATCTCGGAAAGGCAGACGATTCTCTGGGTCGTCGAAGCAGTCCCTTATCCATTAAGGTTCCTCGATGATACCAAAGCAGTATCTCTGAAAGGCAGACGATTCTCTGGGTCGTCGAAGCTGTCCCTTATCCATTAAGGTTCCATGATGATACCAAAGCAGTATCTCTGAAAGGCAGAAGATTCTCTGGGTCATCGAAGCAGACCCTTATCCATTAAGGTTCCTCGATGATACCAAAGCAGTATCTCTGAAAGGCAGACGATTCTCTGGGTCGTCGAAGCAGTCCCTTATCCATTAAGTTTCTTCGATGATACCAAAGCAGTATCTCTGAAAGGCAGACGAATCTCTGGGTCGTCGAAGCAGTCCCTTATCCATTAAGATTCCTCGATGATACCAAAGCAGTATCTCTGAAAGGCAGACGATTCTTTGGGACGTCGAAGCAGTCCCTTATCCATTAAGGTTCTACGATGATACCAAAGCAGTATCTCTGAAAGGCAGACAATTCTCTGGGTCGTCGAAGCAGTCCCTTATCCATTAAGGTTCCTCGATGATACCAAAGCAGTATCTCTGAAAGGTAGGCGATTCTCTGGGTCGTCGTAGCAGTCCCTTATCCATTAAGGTTCCTCTATGATACCAAAGCAGTATCTCTGAAAGGCAAACGATTCTCCAGGTCGTCGAAGCAGTCCCTTATCCATTAAGGTTCCTTGATGATACCAAAGCAGTATCTCTGAAAGGTAGATGATTCTCTGTGTCGTCGAAGCAGTCCCTTATCCATTAAATTTCTTCGATGATACCAAAGCAGTATCTCTGAAAGTCAGACGAATCTCTGGGTCATCGAAGCAGTCCCTTATCCATTAAGATTCCTCGATGATACCAAAGCAGTATCTCTGAAAGGCAGACCATTCTCTGGGTCGTCGAAGCAGTCCCTTATCTATTAAGGTTCTTCGATGATACCAAAGCAGTATCTCTGAAAGAAAGACGATTCTCTGGGTCGTCGAAGCAGTCCCTTATCCATTAAGGTTCCTCGATGATACCAAAGCAGTATCTCTGAAAGGCAGACGATTCTCTGGGTCGTCGAAGCAGTCCCTTATCCATTAAATTTCTTCGATGATACCAAAGCAGTATCTCTGAAAGTCAGACGAATCTCTGGGTCGTCGAAGCAGTCCCTTATCCATTAAGATTCCTCGATGATACCAAAGCAGTATCTCTGAAAGGCAGACGATTCTTTGGGTCGTCGAAGCAGTCCCTTATCTATTAAGGTTCTTCGATGATACCAAAGCAGTATCTCTGAAAGGAAGACGATTCTCTGGGTCGTCGAAGCAGTCCCTTGTCCATTAAGGTTCCTCGATGATACCAAAGCAGTATCTTTGAAAGGCAGACGATTCTCTGGGTCGTCGAAGCAGTCCCTTATCCATTAAGGTTCCTCGATGATACCAAAGCAGTATCTCTGAAAGGCAGACGATTCTCTGGGTCGTCGAAGCAGTCCCTTATCCATTAAGGTTCCTCGATGATACCAAAGCAGTATCTCTGAAAGGCAGACGATTCTCTGGGTCGTCAAAGCAGTCCCTTATCCATTAAGGTTCCTCGATGATACCAAAGCAGTATCTCGGAAAGGCAGACGATTCTCTAGGTCGTCGAAGCAGTCCCTTGTCCATTAAGGTTCCTCGATGATACCAAAGTAGTATCTCTGAAAGGCAGACGATTCTCTGGGTCGTCAAAGCAGTCCCTTATCCATTAAGGTTCCTCGATGATACCAAAGCAGTATCTCTGAAAGGTAGATGATTCTCTGGGTCGTCGATGCCGACCCTTATCCATTAAGGTTCCTCGATGATACCAAAGCAGTATCTCGGAAAGGCAGACGATTCTCTGGGTCGTCGAAGCAGTCCCTTATCCATTAAGGTTCCTCGATGATACCAAAGCAGTATCTCTGAAAGGCAGACGATTCTCTGGGTCGTCGAAGCTGTCCCTTATCCATTAAGGTTCCATGATGATACCAAAGCAGTATCTCTGAAAGGCAGAAGATTCTCTGGGTCATCGAAGCAGACCCTTATCCATTAAGGTTCCTCGATGATACCAAAGCAGTATCTCTGAAAGGCAGACGATTCTCTGGGTCGTCGAAGCAGTCCCTTATCCATTAAGTTTCTTCGATGATACCAAAGCAGTATCTCTGAAAGGCAGACGAATCTCTGGGTCGTCGAAGCAGTCCCTTATCCATTAAGATTCCTCGATGATACCAAAGCAGTATCTCTGAAAGGCAGACGATTCTTTGGGACGTCGAAGCAGTCCCTTATCCATTAAGGTTCTACGATGATACCAAAGCAGTATCTCTGAAAGGCAGACAATTCTCTGGGTCGTCGAAGCAGTCCCTTATCCATTAAGGTTCCTCGATGATAACAAAGCAGTATCTCTGAAAGGTAGGCGATTCTCTGGGTCGTCGTAGCAGTCCCTTATCCATTAAGGTTCCTCTATGATACCAAAGCAGTATCTCTGAAAGGCAAACGATTCTCCAGGTCGTCGAAGCAGTCCCTTATCCATTAAGGTTCCTTGATGATACCAAAGCAGTATCTCTGAAAGGTAGATGATTCTCTGTGTCGTCGAAGCAGTCCCTTATCCATTAAATTTCTTCGATGATACCAAAGCAGTATCTCTGAAAGTCAGACGAATCTCTGGGTCATCGAAGCAGTCCCTTATCCATTAAGATTCCTCGATGATACCAAAGCAGTATCTCTGAAAGGCAGACCATTCTCTGGGTCGCCGAAGCAGTCCCTTATCTATTAAGGTTCTTCGATGATACCAAAGCAGTATCTCTGAAAGAAAGACGATTCTCTGGGTCGTCGAAGCAGTCCCTTATCCATTAAGGTTCCTCGATGATACCAAAGCAGTATCTCTGAAAGGCAGACGATTCTCTGGGTCGTCAAAGCAGTCCCTTATCCATTAAATTTCTTCGATGATACCAAAGCAGTATCTCTGAAAGTCAGACGAATCTCTGGGTCGTCGAAGCAGTCCCTTATCCATTAAGATTCCTCGATGATACCAAAGCAGTATCTCTGAAAGGCAGACGATTCTTTGGGTCGTCGAAGCAGTCCCTTATCTATTAAGGTTCTTCGATGATACCAAAGCAGTATCTCTGAAAGGAAGACGATTCTCTGGGTCGTCGAAGCAGTCCCTTGTCCATTAAGGTTCCTCGATGATACCAAAGCAGTATCTTTGAAAGGCAGACGATTCTCTGGGTCGTCGAAGCAGTCCCTTATCCATTAAGGTTCCTCGATGATACCAAAGCAGTATCTCTGAAAGGCAGACGATTCTCTGGGTCGTCGAAGCAGTCCCTTATCCATTAAGGTTCCTCGATGATACCAAAGCAGTATCTCTGAAAGGCAGACAATTCTCTGGGACGTCGAAGCAGTCCCTTATCCATTAAGGTTCTTCGATGATACCAAAGCAGTATCTCTGAAAGGCAGACGATTCTCTAGGTCGTCGAAGCAGTCCCTTGTCCATTAAGGTTCCTCGATGATACCAAAGCAGTATCTCTGAAAGGTAGACGATTCTCTGGGTCGTCAAAGCAGTCCCTTATCCATTAAGGTTCCTCGATGATACCAAAGCAGTATCTCTGAAAGGTAGACGATTCTCTGGGTCGTCGAAGCAGTCCCTTATCCATTAAGGTTCCTCTATGATACCAAAGCAGTATCTCTGAAAGGCAGACGATTCTTTGGGTCGTCGAAGCAGTCCCTTATCCATTAAGGTTCCTTGATGATACCAAAGTAGTATCTCTGAAAGGTAGATGATTCTCTGTGTCGTCGAAGCAGTCCCTTATCCATTAAGTTTCTTCGATGATACCAAAGCAGTATCTCTGAAAGTCAGACGAATCTCTGGGTCATCGAAGCAGTCCCTTATCCATTAAGGTTCTTCGATGATACCAAAGCAGTATCTCTGAAAGGAAGACGATTCTCTGGGTCGTCGAAGCAGTCCCTTATCCATTAAGGTTCCTCGATGATACCAAAGCAGTATCTCTGAAACGCAGGCGATTCTTTGAGTCGTCGAAGCAGTCCCTTATCCATTAAGGTTCCTCGATGAAACCAAAGCAGTATCTCTGAAAGGCGGACGATTCTCTGGGTCGTCGAAGCAGTCCCTTATCCATTAAGGTTCCTCGATGATACCAAAGCAGTATCTCTGAAAGGCAGACGATTCTCTAGGTCGTCGAAGCAGTCCCTTGTCCATTAAGGTTCCTCGATGATACCAAAGAATTATCTCTGAAAGGCAGACAATTCTCTGGGTCGTCGAAGCAGTCCCTTATCCATTAAGATTCCTCGATGATACCAAAGCAGTATCTCTGAAAGGCAGACGATTCTTTGGGACGTCGAAGCAGTCCCTTATCCATTAAGGTTCTTCGATGATACCAAAGCAGTATCTCTAAAAGGAAGACGATTCTCTGGGCCGTCGAAGCAGTCCCTTATCCATTAAGGTTCCTCGATGATACCAAAGCAGTATCTCTGAAAGGCAGATGATTCTCTGGGTCGTCGAAGCAATCCCTTATCCATTAAGGTTCCTGGATGATACCAAAGTAATATCTCTGAAAGGCAGACGATTCTCTGGGTCGTCGAAGCAGTCCCTTGTCCATTAAGGTTCCTCGATGATACCAAAGAATTATCTCTGAAAGGCAGACAATTCTCTGGGTCGTCGAAGCAGTCCCTTATCCATTATGGTTCCTCGATGATACCAAAGTAGTATCTCTTAAAGGAAGATGATTCTCTGGTTCGTCGAAGCAGTCCCTTATCCATTAAGGTTCCTCGATGATACCAAAGCAGTATCTCTGAAAGGTAGACGATTCTCTGGGTCGTCGAAGCAGTCCCTTATCCATTAAGGTTCCTCGATGATACCAAAGCAGTATCTCTTAAAGGTAGACGATTCTCTGGGTCGTCGAAGCAGTCCCTTATCCATTAAGGATCCTCGATGATACCAAAGCAGTATCTCTGAAAGGCAGACGATTCTCTGGGTCGTCGAAGCTGTCCCTTATCCATTAAGGTTCCTCGATGATACCAAAGCAGTATCTCTGAAAGGTAGACGATTCTCTGGGTCGTCGAAGCAGTCCCTTATCCATTAAGGTTCCTCGATGATACCAAAGCAGTATCTCTGAAAGGTAGGCGATTCTCTGGGTCGTCGTAGCAGTCCCTTATCCATTAAGGTTCCTCTATGATACCAAAGCAGTATCTCTGAAAGGCAAACGATTCTCCAGGTCGTCGAAGCAGTCCCTTATCCATTAAGGTTCCTTGATGATACCAAAGCAGTATCTCTGAAAGGTAGATGATTCTCTGTGTCGTCGAAGCAGTCCCTTATCCATTAAATTTCTTCGATGATACCAAAGCAGTATCTCTGAAAGTCAGACGAATCTCTGGGTCATCGAAGCAGTCCCTTATCCATTAAGATTCCTCGATGATACCAAAGCAGTATCTCTGAAAGGCAGACCATTCTCTGGGTCGTCGAAGCAGTCCCTTATCTATTAAGGTTCTTCGATGATACCAAAGCAGTATCTCTGAAAGAAAGACGATTCTCTGGGTCGTCGAAGCAGTCCCTTATCCATTAAGGTTCCTCGATGATACCAAAGCAGTATCTCTGAAAGGCAGACGATTCTCTGGGTCGTCGAAGCAGTCCCTTATCCATTAAATTTCTTCGATGATACCAAAGCAGTATCTCTGAAAGTCAGACGAATCTCTGGGTCGTCGAAGCAGTCCCTTATCCATTAAGATTCCTCGATGATACCAAAGCAGTATCTCTGAAAGGCAGACGATTCTTTGGGTCGTCGAAGCAGTCCCTTATCTATTAAGGTTCTTCGATGATACCAAAGCAGTATCTCTGAAAGGAAGACGATTCTCTGGGTCGTCGAAGCAGTCCCTTGTCCATTAAGGTTCCTCGATGATACCAAAGCAGTATCTTTGAAAGGCAGACGATTCTCTGGGTCGTCGAAGCAGTCCCTTATCCATTAAGGTTCCTCGATGATACCAAAGCAGTATCTCTGAAAGGAAGATGATTCTCTGGGTCGTCGAAGCAGTCCCTTATCCATTAAGGTTCCTCGATGATACCAAAGCAGTATCTCTGAAAGGCAGACGATTCTCTGGGTCGTCAAAGCAGTCCCTTATCCATTAAGGTTCCTCGATGATACCAAAGCAGTATCTCGGAAAGGCAGACGATTCTCTAGGTCGTCGAAGCAGTCCCTTGTCCATTAAGGTTCCTCGATGATACCAAAGTAGTATCTCTGAAAGGCAGACGATTCTCTGGGTCGTCAAAGCAGTCCCTTATCCATTAAGGTTCCTCGATGATACCAAAGCAGTATCTCTGAAAGGTAGATGATTCTCTGGGTCGTCGATGCCGACCCTTATCCATTAAGGTTCCTCGATGATACCAAAGCAGTATCTCGAAAAGGCAGACGATTCTCTGGGTCGTCGAAGCAGTCCCTTATCCATTAAGGTTCCTCGATGATACCAAAGCAGTATCTCTGAAAGGCAGACGATTCTCTGGGTCGTCGAAGCTGTCCCTTATCCATTAAGGTTCCATGATGATACCAAAGCAGTATCTCTGAAAGGCAGAAGATTCTCTGGGTCATCGAAGCAGACCCTTATCCATTAAGGTTCCTCGATGATACCAAAGCAGTATCTCTGAAAGGCAGACGATTCTCTGGGTCGTCGAAGCAGTCCCTTATCCATTAAGTTTCTTCGATGATACCAAAGCAGTATCTCTGAAAGGCAGACGAATCTCTGGGTCGTCGAAGCAGTCCCTTATCCATTAAGATTCCTCGATGATACCAAAGCAGTATCTCTGAAAGGCAGACGATTCTTTGGGACGTCGAAGCAGTCCCTTATCCATTAAGGTTCTACGATGATACCAAAGCAGTATCTGTGAAAGGCAGATGTCGCTCCCGGGATTTTCATCCTAGTACAAACGCGAAAGTGGCACCAAAACAGAGTCGCCAGCAATGTGTATTTATCCCAAGAGAGGGAAAGGAAACACCGCGTAAACCTGAGGGAAAGGAAAAGCATGGTCTTACGACCAAGAGAAGTGGGTAAGGGAGTCGGTTACGCGAGAGGAAGGTATTAGCACCCCCTCACGTCCATCGTACCCGATGGGATCCACGCTTGCTTGTCTCGATCAAAGGGTGTAAAGAAAAGAATACTGAGAAAGAACTGAAAAAGGAAAGGAGAAAGAGAAACAAATGTAGGGAAAATAAAAGAAGTGCTCGAATGGGCCCTACCCCACTGCCTACGTATCTCATCGGGAACATGAGAATCAGAGCGACGTAGTTCCCCTCACTAGGGATGAATTGTTTGTGTTTTTTAAAGAACGGCTGACGTTCTAGCTCAGGTGTTGCAGGCTCGCTGGTCCGAGTGCGTTACCATCTTGCAAGAGAACGAGTAGAAGCGCGTTCGTACGTTAAGAGTGAATGAGGTGAGAAAAGAATTCCCGAAGGAAAGACGTTATTGTTTGTTTTTGTCTTTTAAGAGTTTTTTCATTTGTTTGCATATGATAGTGTATCTGAATCTTAGTCATTGGAATGTGTACATCCTCACATTCCAAGATGGAATGGGTAAGAAAGCACACTAAGAGTGAAGAAGACCCCCACACTTAGTTCCAATTGTCAAGGTTCAAACACACTAGCATACTTGTGTTTATTAAGTGTTTTGTTGATTAAGAAATGAAGAAGTGTTTTTTATTATTTGCACCTTCAACAAGTATTGCATTTAAGTCCCTCATACAAGATCAAATGTTTAACACATTGACCCAAGATGGGCTATATGCTATACATTCTAAGATTATAAGAGAAGACCCCTTATAACCTTTTCTTTATATGAAAGGCCTAAATGCAATAAATGCCTACCTTTATTATATGTTTTGAATTTTCTTTGAGATGAGAAAAGAGACTCAAGGGAGGATAAAGGTAAAAATTTATATGGACTAAGACTCAATCCTAATTGATTAGTTAAGGGAGTGATCCTAAGGTTTGTGAGGTTTCAACCTAAAGTCTAAAGAAAGAATGAATTAAACAATTCACTTCTAAAGTAGAAGATGAATTGTAATTCACAAAGGGAAAGTGATGAGTTATTAAAAGAAAGCACATAAGTGCTTAACAAAACACAAAGTGGAATTGTAAAAGAGAAGGGATAGAAGTTGAATGTGGATTCCTTATCCACACTCAATTGAAACTTACCAAAGCCCCTACATGGTTAGCACAATCACTTACAAGTAAAGTAAGAAAATATAATGAACAAATCAAATTCAAACAAGTTGACAAACAAAGTAAAATGAGATTAAATGCTATACATGCTTCCAAGTCAGAATGTAACTCATATTTACACAACCTAATGTTATCCTAAATGAGCATACCAAATCATGCAAATCTCAATCCAACAAGAAGCAAAGAAGAAAAGGTGAAGTGATGTGAATGTGGTTCACACTTGTGAAACAAGTGACTTAAGGTGCAAGATAAACATCAAACATGCAAAGATGAAACCCAAATGTCACAATCAGAAGTCAATTAACATGCTATACATCCTCAAACAAAACCACAACTCATGGCACAAGTGCCTTCATGATCAAGCAAACCAAACATGAGGCATGCATTCACAAAATGAACAAGTTAAACTTCATGCTTCAAACAAATAGCAAACATGCTTCAAAAATTATGACTTTCACCAATCAAACACCTTAAACACATGCCATTAACATATCAAGTCCACAAGCAATGAATCAGAACCAAAGTCACTCAACAATTAGGTCAAAGTCTCATGGAAGTTTCATGTATTCATGCTCAAAGCAACACATCAAAAGTCATCCAAAAAAGACTTAAAAATCATCTCATAAATCTCAAACATACCTCAACATATTGTGACCACAATGCAAAAAGAAAGGCATCAAAAATCATTTTTATGATCAAGAACAAAAATGCACAAAATCACATGTCACATTAAGTATGCATGCAAATGGAAATTCAAAAGAAATAATGGAACAGGGGCAAAATGGTCATAAAATCAGAAAATAAAATCATGAAAAATTTCCTAAATGTTTTAAGAATACACATGAATTTTTGTAGAATTTTCCAATATCATTTGATATTTTTAAAAATCAATTATGAAACGTGTAGCAAAAATGAAAATAAAATATGAAATGCAATATGAATGGGGGTGCAACCATAGCAAATCCATAGTTCAATTTAATTGGGCTTGAAAACATGGGAGGTGTGGATATCAATCTGACTAAGTCCATTACACGCGCAATCCACAATAACTACCATGCTCTTCAGTCAACAATAGTCAAAACCACACAAGCCATTGGATCAAGTCACAGTCAACATCCAGTCAAAGTAAACAACATCAACGCGCACATGTGAATGTCCACACTCCCTATCGTGTACCATGCCACACGCTGTTTAAGTGGATTCAGAAAATACACATGTGACAAGCACATGCCTTTTAATGTGCTGTCACCATTCAAGCCACACGATCGCGCAAAATGAACGGACCCGATTAAAACGTGAGAAAACCCTAGCATTCAAAGGTACCGGCCGGAGATGACTTCCGGTCACCTTCTCCGGCCAACAGCCACCGCCTGCAATTTTCGCCTCTCACCAAAACACACAATCCGCATACCAAAATGAAGAGGAAATTATGGAGATCAAGGATTCAGCCTTATTTTTCACATACCACACATACGCAGAGAGAACAGAGAAGATTAAAGTAAGCCCTAGGTTTTGCAACTAAGCCTTTAGGAGGCCTATCAACTAGCCGGTTTGAGCAGAGCTTCTAGCAAGCTTAAAACACAAAAAAAACAAGTAAAAATAGGCAGAGATCGTGCAAGGTAATTTCAAGAGTTCAAACCTGAATGATGATGAAACTTGGAATGCACAAGAATACCAGAAGGAGATGCTTCTTCCTTGAGCTTCACTTGGCCAAATAAAGGCTTGAGAGCTTGAATTCGTGCAAAGAATCAACCAGAATTTCAACTCTCTTGATCCTGAACTTCTTTAACTGAACCTATGCACTCTTGTTCTTAATCTCCAAAGTAGAATAAAGATGAAGATGGAGATGAAATGTAGGAGATGATGATGAAATTCGTGTACAGAGAGGGAGAAAAAATCAGAGAATGTGGAAAGAATTTGAAGTGTTTTTGAGAGAATGTGGCTGGGAATGAAATTTGAGTGTGAGTTTTCTATTTATAGTATGAACTAACCATGGTTTAATGAGTGGAGTTAACTGAGTTGGATGAGTTAAAGTGAGTGCACCCTAACTAACTGAGTCAAGTTAGTTAGGGGCGAGTTATTGAGGCTGAGTTATGGTGAGGTCAAGCTCATGACAGTTATGGTGGAAGGGAGAAAAGGAGAGTGAAGCTGCCAATCTGTGCATCAGAAACTTGCTAAGCAAGTTTGTTCCTTCTATTCTCATGTATGGCACGTGACAGTGTGCATTATGTAAGTAACTTGTGCTTGGTTGAAAGAGGAAACAAAAGTGAGGAGGTGTTTGTGGTGTGACTGAACCAAATCATGCAGCATGTCATCAATGTATCAGTGTCAACATATGGTGGTTTATGGAGGTTTTTCTCTCTACTCAATGACTGCCTTAGGGAGTTTATGGGTTCATTTGAAAGAGGGTACATTGGGGAACAATATTGGTTTGAAAATTGAAGTGAAATGAGGTCTCAAACATGTCTAAAAATAGCTATGAACACAATGGTTCACAACTGGTTGGTGGGCGTGGCAAAAGGTTGGCTGGCAAGGCAATTGGGCACACAAAATTTCAGCACAAACAACATGACTTTGAACCCTCCAAACTATCTCATAACTTGGTTAAATCAAAATTTTCACAACATCAACATTGAAGAGGACACTACAAGGAACAACTTTGATGTTGAAAAGTTTTTCATTTGAGGCCTTTAACCATGAGAAAAATGAGTGGACATTTGGCCCACCAACTGTTTGTTAAAATGATTGCGCGCGTGACCTGAAAATCTTGGTCATGACCTAGTTTTGAACCTACTTTCCTCCAACTTTGATCAATCATATCTCTCTCAATTTTTATCCAATGGAGATGTTCTACACATGGATTTGAAGCTTAAAACAAGATCTTTCATTGAGGCAGAGTGGATTTTTCATTTGGTGCTCCAAATTTAAATGGCCTTGGTTCAAATTCTGATGCAAAATGGCCAAAACTTGCTATTTTTAGTAACCCTTCTTCATCCAAAAATGGCAACTTTCCACATCTTGATTTTTTCATGATTCCTTTGGAGTTTCTTGATCAAATTTTGTACATTGGACATATGTAACATGAATTTCATGAATTTGGCCTCAAAAAGTCAAGAGTTGACTTTTTCCTCTGATTATTTGACTTTGCCCCAATTTCTCTGATTCTTGATCTTTCTTCCAATTGAACCACTTCTAAAACCAATTGAGATGCAATCTTCCACACATATACACTTAAGAACATGTAGAATACCATGACAACAAGCTTTGTCCAAAAAATCAAAGATTCCCTGATTTAATGGGAAACCCTAGTTTTGACCCCCTTTGGTTAGGAGGAAATTGCACATCTTCCAAATCCAAATTCCTCAGAGTATGTTGTGTATCCTCTTAAAGGATGATGAGAAATGCCACTTGAGAATGATTCTGAATCAATGAGCTATCTCTTTTGAGGGTTTTCCTTCAATTTTTGAATCTCTTGCATAGTGAAAGATGTAGTGCTTCAATCTTCCATTGAATCTCACTTCCTTGAGGTTTTGGAAGATCAATTGAGATAGTATGAGACATGAGAGACCTCTTGGCTTGCCTAGAGCCAACTTGATTGACCTTTTGTGCTTTGAATGATCCCTTGATTGTCCACCTTCCACCTGATCACATGCCCTGCTGGTAAGAAGGATGCCATGCTTCATTTTTCTATGTTAAATGCAATGCAATGCTAATGAGATGGATATGATATGATAAATGATAATGCCATGCTATGATGCCAAAAGGGAAGAGCAAATTTTGGGGTATTACAGCTGCCCCTATTCAAGCGCTGTAGACCTGAATGCCTGAAAGCAATTGCTTTCGGACTTTCAAGGTATATAGTGATTGAATACCAAATATAACCAAAAATTTGCTCTGGATGGTGAAGAAGAAAAGGGATATAAACCCAACGAGACCGCTGGATTGAATCTCCGACGAAACGTCGGAGAAATCTGTCTTTTGAACGATGCCAGACGACTACTGGCTTGCCACACTACTGGTGGACTTTAATAATGTCTTTTATGCAATTCCAGACGACTACTGGCCTGCCACACTACTGGTGGACTTTGGAAATGTCTTTTTGAACGACGCCAGACGACTACTGGCTTGCCACACTACTGGTGGACTTTAATAATGTCTTTTATGCAATTCCAGACGACTACTGGCCTGCCACACTACTGGTGGACTTTGCAGCTTCGTGCCACCCGAAGATGGACTTTTGCCAATCCACTGTTGGATTTTTGCCACCCGAAGACGGACTTTTGCCAATCCACTGTTGGACTTTAAGAATTTGCCACCCTTAGATGGACCTTTCGCCGATCCACTGTTGGACTTTTGCCACCCGAAGACGGACTTTTGCCAATCCACTGTTGGACTTTTGCCACCCGAAGACGGACTTTTGCCAATCCACTGTTGGACTTTGAGAATATGCCACCCTTAGATGGACCTTTCGCCAATCCACTGTTGGACTTTTAGCTGCTTTGCCACCCGAAGATGGACTTTTGCCAATCCACTGTTGGACTTTTGCCACCCGAAGACGGACTTTTGCCAATCCACTGTTGGACTTTGAGAATATGCCACCCTTAGATGGACCTTTCGCCAATCCACTGTTGGACTTTTAGCTGCTTTGCCACCCGAAGATGGACTTTTGCCAATCCACTGTTGGACTTTTGCCACCCGAAGACGGACTTTTGCCAATCCACTGTTGGACTTTTGCCACCCGAAGACGGACTTTTGCCAATCCACTGTTGGACTTTTGCCTGCTTTGCCACCCGAAGATGGACTTTTGCCAATCCACTGTTGGACTTTTAGAATTTCAAAATTGAATTACTCTCTGCCTCTGCGCCAGACATCTCTGCTGACTCTGCTGAGGAATAATGATCAATGACTTGACTTTTAGAGGTTCCTGAGAGGATAATATCTCTGCTGGCGAATGGATGAACAATCCGTCTGCTTCGAATTGTCAAGCTTGCCAAAAATAAATTGGACTTTAAGATATGAGGGAATGACGACTCTGCCAGGAATTATTCCATCTGTTTGGGGGAATGAATTCTGGTCACAGCGATTCCGCTGGGGATGAGAATTTTTAAATGACGTCCTGCTGGGGAAATGAGCCATTAAAACTCTGCTTGGGGATTTATTCAACCCAAGATCCTTTATAGGGATTATCAACCTTCTGACCCGGCTAGGGAAAGGCTGTACCATCCTTGTTGAGGAATAGATTCTGTCGATCTGATAAACCTCTGCGGAGAGAACAACAACTCAGCTGGAAGTTGCTGACAAGATTCGATGCTGACCTCTGTGGGGATACCATGACCAGAGATACGATCTTGCTGGGTATCAGGGCTACTCTGCCAGGGATATGCAAATCCTGGTTAGAACATTCCACTGCAACTTGCTAGAAAGAGTCCTTAGAGATCTGTTGGGAAAACCCAAAGCAAATCCACAGTAGTCTGCTGAAGAATATGACTGTCAAGCTTAGGATGAGTACCACAATGCCCCATGTTAGGCGAGCTTCCCTTTAGACAATTCCGTTAGGGATGACGGGTTTATAACAAACTCTGCTGGAGAAAACTGCTTTAAAGCGTCTCGTGTTGGGGAATGCCTTTTGAGAGGATTTTACAGAAGACCAACTGTCCTCAAACTCTACTGGGGGTGACCAACACTTCATGCTGGGGAAACAATCATGCCCCATGCTTGGACAACACAACAATTCGTCCCCGCAGAGGATGTCATAAGAGGATTTTACAGAAGATCTAGCCTCTTCAAACTCTTGTGACTTCGCTGGGGATAATGACCATCAGTTTCGGTGTCGACGAGACCACTCTTTTGGGGAACCTGTGACCGTTATCGACATAGAAAAGCTTGTAGCTGTTGGAAATACTATATGAGAGAATCGACTTAATAAGATGCAACGGTACCCAGCTGAACTTAATTCACTGATATCGACCCGTTATACACAATCGTCGACCGAACGATGAACGCCGATCTCCTTACCCATAATTGCCCCAGTCTTTTGCGTGGGGTGATTTATTGCTGGTCTTGTGCTTAAAATCATCTGCACCTGCTACCTGCAACAAAAGAATATGCCCACATGCCCCGAATATTGCGTGGCTAGAATCCACCATCCGGGAGTATTCAACATTCGAAGTAATTTCAAATATTTTTTCTGCGCATGTTATTGCAAGGCTGCCATGTTTTCAAATGCAATGTTTTATCAAAAATTAGGACGTTTTTGCAAACAAAGCAATAAAACAAAAATAGAAAGCTTTTTACTGAAATTTAATTTATTGACTGAGAGCCCAGAATAGGCAATTACACCTGGAAGCAATCCCTGGAAAGAGGTGATTGCTGAAAAATTGAGAAAAGAAACTATCCTAATGGCAATGTGAAAACGGAATTCCACTGAGTTTCCATTCTGTTATGACCAGTATGTCTTCAAAACTCCCCGACCTTGCCTTCTGAGGAATGATCAGACCGATTCCTATCCTTCAGAACGTCAGTTGTTCAAATGGTGACAGGGTACAGATAACTCCAACCGTAGTCATTCGCTTAAATCCCTCTTTTGTGTGGACCGCCCTTTCAGGTTTTCGATCCACCAGGATACCCTTTTTTGCCTAAGTTGCCCTTTCGGGTTTTCAACTCACCGGGTGTACAAATCTCTTTTCAATTATATCCCTAATTTTTGCCCGAACCTTATTCTGTTTTTGGTTCGCCGGGATGCCCTTTTTTGCCTGGATTTTTTATTCTTATTATCCAGCGGGTCTATTCATGCGAAGTATTTTTTGACTACGTCCGAGTTGACAGGGGATGAAAAGTCTTCGCCATCCATGGTTGTAAGCAATAAAGCTCCGCCCGAAAAGACCTTTTTAACCACGAATGGACCTTCATAATTAGGAGTCCATTTGCCCCTGTGATCTGTATTGGGAGGAAGGATCCTTTTGAGTACCACATCTCCGACTTTGTAAACCCGAGGACGCACCTTTTGGTCAAATGCCTGTTTCATTCTGCGCTGATATAGTTGCCCATGACATACAGCCGCCAATCGCTTTTCCTCAATAAGGCTCAACTGATCAAATCTGGCCCGTACCCATTCAGCTTCATCTAGCTTAACATCCATCATGACTCTGAGGGACGGAATTTCTACTTCAACCGGTAGCACTGCCTCCATACCATATACAAGTGAGAATGGGGTTGCCCCAGTGGACGTGCGTACCGACGTTCGATACCCATGCAAAGCAAATGGTAACATCTCATGCCAATCTTTGTACGTGACCACCATCTTCTGCACAATCTTCTTGATATTTTTGTTGGCCGCTTCGACCGCGCCATTCATCTTTGGGCGGTACGGAGAAGAATTGTGGTGTTCGATTTTGAAGTCCCGGCATAACTCAGCCATCATCTTATTATTCAAATTAGAACCATTATCAGTAATGATTCTTTCGGGAACTCCATATCGGCAAATGATATCCCGTTTTAAGAAACGAGCGACCACTTGCTTTGTGACATTGGCATAGGATGCGGCTTCAACCCATTTGGTGAAGTAATCAATTGCCACCAATATGAACCGATGACCATTGGAAGCTGTAGGCTCAATCTTTCCGATCATATCAATGCCCCACATGGCAAACGGCCAAGGCGACGACATGATACTCAACGGATTTGGAGGCACATGCACCTTGTCTGCATAGATCTGGCATTTATGGCATTTGCGGGCATATTTGCAACAATCTGACTCCATAGTCAACCAATAATATCCCGACCTTAACAACTTTTTAGCCATTGCCTGCCCTCCGGCATGAGTACCGAAAGAGCCTTCGTGCACTTCAATCATCAACAAGTCTGCTTCATGTCTATCCACACATCTAAGCAGGACCGTGTCAAAATTTCTTTTATACAGCACGCCATCTTTGTTCAAGAAGAAACTACCAGCTAACCTTCTCAACGTCTTCCTATCTTTGGACGATGCCCCGGGCGGGTACTCTTGACTCTTTAAGAAACACTTAATGTCATAGAACCATGGCTTGTCATCAGACGCTGCATCGACCGCAAACACAAATGCTGGTCTGTCAAGGCGGGATACCTCAATCTTAGGTACATGGTTCCATCCTTGCACTTTGATCATGGAAGACAAAGTGGCCAAGGCATCAGCGAACCTATTCTCATCTCGAGGAATGTGGTACAGTTTCACTGTTGTGAAAAATGTCAGCAATCTCCTCGTATAATCTCTATACGGCACTAGATTTGCTTGGTGCGTGTACCAACTCCCTTTCACTTGATTGATTACCAAGGCTGAATCACCAAATATATCAAGGGTCTTAATCCGTAGATTAATCGCCTCCTCGATCCCCATTATACAAGCTTCGTACTCTGCTTCATTGTTGGTGCATCCGAAAGTTATTCGGGCAGTGAACGGCATATGAACACCTTCCGGCGTGATAAGAACTGCTCCAACTCCGCACCCATTCATATTGACAGCCCCATCAAACATCAGACTCCATTTGGATTCAGGGTCTGGCCCCTCCTCCGGAAGTGGTTCCTCGCAGTCTTTAGCTTTGAGAAACATGATGTCTTCATCAGGGAAGTCAAACTTCATGGGTTGGTAATCATCAATCGGCTGTTGCGCAAGATAGTCGGACAAGATACTTCCTTTGATGGCCTTTTGTGAAGTGTACTGAATGTCATACTCTGTCAAGACCATTTGCCACCGTGCAACTCTGCCTGTCAATGCTGGTTTCTCAAAAATATACTTGATAGGATCCATTTTTGAAATCAACAAGGTCGTGTGCCTAACCATATATTGCCTCAATCGCTTAGCGGCCCATGCAAGTGCACAGCATGTCTTTTCAAGCATTGAGTATCGGGACTCACAATCATTGAACTTTTTGCTCAGGTAGTAAATAGCATGCTCCTTCCTACCTGTCTCGTCATGTTGACCGAGAACACAACCCATGGAACCTTCAAGCACTGTCAGATACATTATCAGCGGTCTCCCTTCAACCGGAGGCATTAGAATCGGAGGTTCCTGCAAGTATTCTTTTATCTTATCAAATGCCAATTGGCAATCGTCATTCCACCTGACCGTTTGATCTTTCCTTAACAATTTAAATATTGGTTCACACGTGGCTGTTAGGTGAGATATGAACCTTGCAATGTAGTTCAATCTACCCAAGAAACCACGAACCTCTTTTTCTGTTCTCGGTTCAGGCATTTCTTGTATTGCTTTCACCTTAGCAGGATCAACCTCAATTCCTCTTTCGCTCACAATGAAACCCAGCAACTTTCCAGAACGCACCCCAAACGTGCACTTGTTTGGATTTAATCTCAGACGGAACTTTCTCAACCTTTCAAACAGCTTTTTCAGATTAACCAGATGTTCCTCTTCTGTTCTCGACTTGGCAATCATATCATCTACATAACACTCGATCTCCTTATGAATCAAGTCGTGAAACAATGTCACCATCGCCCGCTGGTACGTTGCCCCTGCGTTTTTCAACCCAAAAGGCATTACTTTATAACAATATGTACCCCACGGAGTAATGAACGTGGTCTTCTCCATATCTTCAGGTGCCATCTTGATCTGGTTGTACCCGGAGAAACCGTCCATAAATGAGAACACTGAAAACTGAGCTGTATTATCGACCAGCACATCAATATGAGGTAGTGGAAAATCATCTTTCGGGCTAGCTTTATTGAGATCTCGATAATCCACACACATTCTCACTTTTCCATCTTTCTTCGGTACTGGCACGATGTTGGCTACCCATGGAGGATACTTTGTCACAGCAAGAAAACCAGCATCCCACTGCTTCTGGACTTCCTCCTTAATCTTTAAGGCCATGTCGGGGTGAGTCCGACGAAGTTTCTGCTTGACTGGCGGATATTCTTCTCTCAATGGTAGCCTGTGCACGACAATATCCGTATCCAACCCCGGCATGTCTTTATACGACCAGGCGAAGACGTCAACATACTCGCGCAACATTTCCGTCAAAGTTTGCTTCACATCTGCTTGCAAGCTGGCACCAATCCTGATCTCTTTCTTGGCGTCCTTGG
The DNA here is from genome assembly GCA_022829125.1 of Lathyrus tuberosus. NCBI lineage: Eukaryota > Viridiplantae > Streptophyta > Magnoliopsida > Fabales > Fabaceae > Lathyrus > Lathyrus tuberosus. Next base: position 1,696,630 of record JALAZF010000101.1, on the reverse strand, counting down.
TACCAATATTGATGATTTCTACAGTCTCCTGATGAGGCTGGATGACCCTTTCCTCCTGTTTCAACAATCTGGCCAGTTCTTCAGGGAGTTCACAATCTTTCTCATCCCCTTCTTCGGCTTGATAAATCGGATTGTCAAAGTCATACATGGCCATATCAAAATCGTTATCAGTGGTATCCGGAGGATCAAGTCTGCATGAACGGGTTCATGCCTTATTTTAGAATTTATTTTTAAGCAAAACAAAAGAAAATGAAACATTGCCATTTTATATTTTTTTTGTGCAAAAAATAAAAACTGAAAGACAGAGAACAAAATTTGATTGCAAAACGTCCTTTATTAATGATTAAACATTGCAAATGCAACCATGGTGGCCCTACAAATGAATCTATACGCCTTGGGCAGAGCGCAAGATTTTGACATGCATTATGGTTAGAAAAAACAAAGAAAAATTACTCTATCTGAAGAGTAACCCGGATGACTTCTTCAACGAACCAGTTTTGCACTTGTTGTCCCGGAACATGAGGGCGTACCCAATTGTCCAGGTCACAATCACTGTCAACACTATCCTCTGTGGCTGCACAAGACTGGTCCATGTAGATAATTCCCCCACCATTGAAAGTAATGGGTCCCCTGCTCCCCGCATCTGAAGTTGTAGAGGGATGATAACCAATACCAAATTTGTCTTCCTTCATTGGGGTCTCTATCAACCTGCCCCAACCTTGGGCGTTGCCTGCCCTGACGACCTCGACAGCTTGTTTGTAAGATGAAATGGAGGTACCAGCCCCAACTGGTACAGAAGAAGACTCAGGTGCATCGTCAATATTGACTGTTTCGAATGATTGGCACAGCATCTCATGAATTTCCCCATCCATTTCAATGTACTTGAACGTGGACAAGTGACTCACAAAGATGTCTTCTTCCCCACACACTGTCACAACCTGCCCTTCAAACTCATACTTCAGCTTTTGATGTAGAGTAGAAGTAACAGCCCCGGCTCCGTGAATCCAAGGGCGTCCCAATAGGCAGCTATATGCAGGTTGTATGTCCATTACATGGAACGTGGATTTGAATACCTGTGGTCCAATTTGTACGGGCAATTCCACCTCACCAAACACAGATCGTCGGGTCCCATCGAATGCTCTGACCACCAATTCACTAGGCCTTAAGATCAAACCATCAACTTCCAGCTTCATCAATGCCTTCTTGGGCAAGACATTGAGTGACGAACCAGTGTCTACCAGTACATGAGATAACACTGCGCCCTTACACTCCATCGTGATATGCAAAGCCTTATTATGGTTTCTTCCTTCAACAGTCAAATCTCTACTTGTAAAGCCCAAGCCATGGCTAACATTAACATTGGAGATTACGCCCTCGAGCTGATTAACAGTGATTTCTTGTGGCACATATGCACTCTTCAACACTTTCAACAACGCCTGCCGGTGCGCATCAGAGCACATCAATAGTGACAGGATTGAAATCTTTGAAGGGGTCTGATTCAGTTGGTCCACAATCTTATAATCGCTTTTCTTGATTATCTTCATAAATTCTTCCATTTCCTTATCAAAAGCAATCTTTGTCTCGGCTTCAGGTGTAGGCGCACTTTCAACCCCCTGTTTACCTTTAGCCTTTGCTGCAGCTTCTGCCTCTTTATCACTTCTCAAGGTTTGGGGAGCGAACAACCTTCCACTCCTTGTAAAGCCCCCTACACCCCCTACATTATCAATATTTGGGCTGACTGACGACTCAACTTCCTGTTTTTTACCTTCGTAATATACATCTGCCCCATAGTGCCATGGGATAGCCTTCGTAGACGTGAACGGAATTGGTCCTGGCACCGTGATAGTGACAGGACTGGGCCTTTCTGGCGCAACACTCGCCACGGGAACTGCATTGACCGGCATTTGAATCTCAGCGGGAGTGTAATAGATGGTCACGGTTGATATCTCATCAGTGTCTTTCACGACTCTGTCGAACTGTAGACATCCTTCATCGATCAGATTCTGTAAACCCATCTTCAACTTATCACAGCCGTTCTCCTGATTCATGCACTCAGAGCAATCTTGATTACAGCCCGGGAACACCTGTCCCTTCAATAAACGATCTTTTACAACCAACAAAGAAGTTTTCACTTGATGAACGTCTAACACCAAATTCACTCTCCTCCCATCTTCAATAGCGTACACATTTGCTGCACTATGATCAGGCATGGGATGCTGAGTAATATTCGGAGCGGGAGAGAAATTGATGGCTTTAGCATCAATCAAATCTTGTACTTTATGATGGAAAGCCCAGCATTTTTCAATGGAGTGCCCCTGAGCACCTGAGTGGAACTCACAACGAGCATTAGCATCGAAGTTAGGTGGCAGGTTTCCGGCAACCGGAGCTTTCATAGTACGGAGTTCTACCAACTTTAACTCGAGTAGCCGGGGCAACAGCGCGGCATAAGTCATAGGGAGAGGATCCATCTTACGATCCCTCTGTCTAGACCTTTGCTGGAAAAAAGGTTGTTGCTGTTGAACTTGTTGTTGGGGTTGTTGTTTCTGAACAGACGGTGTGGGGATTGTCACAGCATCTACCTGATAATAAGCTCGAGAACGCCCTCTGCCTCGTCCTCTAAACACAGCATTCGTATCACCTTCTCTTCTTTTCTGGTTACTAGCAAACGGTTTCTTCGTCCCCGAAGAGCCAGCCCCACTCACATCCTGGATCTTTCCGAGCTTTAACAGACTTTCTATTCTTTCTCCCGCAATCACAATATCAGCAAATCCAGTTGACGGACAAGCAGCTAATCTATCCAGATAGGCCCCTTGCAATGTGCCCATGAACATATCTGCCATTTCTCTGTCTGACAAGGGAGGTTGAACCTGGGCAGCCATTTCCCTCCACCTCTGTGCATATTCTTTGAAACTCTCCTTGGCATTTTGTGACAACCCCTGCAATTGAGTGCGGTTGGGCGCCATGTCAATATTATACTGGTATTGCTTCAGGAACGCTTCTGCCAAATCTTTCCAATTCTTCACAGCAGCTCTATTCAACTTCATGTACCAGGTCAAGGATGCCCCAGCCAGACTGTCCTGAAAATAGTGCATCCATAGCTTCTCGTCATCCGTATGGGCTGAAATCTTCCCAAAGTAGGCTTGAAGATGCGTTTGGGGACACGCATTGCCGTGATACTTATCAAAAGTAGGAGGTTTGAATTTAGGGGGAATTCTGACTCCTGAGACCAGCCCCAAGCTAGTAACATCAATACCCATAGAGTTCTTGCATTCTATGGCCCTGATCTTTTCTGCTAACTCCTCATACCTTCGATCACCTTGATTACCCACATCAGCGTCTAGTAGAGTAAATTGGTCTTCCAGAGTATCTTCAAGAGTAACACCAGCATGCCTACCATTTCCATTACCCCGATTGTTACCACCAGGAGGAGGGTTGCCACCGGGAGGAGGGATGCCGTGTCCCTGTGAATTGTCATGATGCTCACCTTCGGGCCCATTGTCGGGACGCTCTACCAGAAGCCTCAGTCTCTCCTGATTTTGCGCCATGCCAGTCATGAGGGTCATGAACTGGTCCATACGCGCCCTCATTTCCGCCAAATCACTTTGCACTTGATCCATGATTCTTACTTGATTCCTTCGCGTCGAATATCGGTGAATATGACTCTCCGCTATACTGCCTGAAACCAAATAAAGGTTAGAGACCCCGCAACGAGTACCTGAAAAGCAAGTAACAAAATGCAAAATGATATGCAATGCCATGCAATGCTATGTTTGTCATTTCCTAGGTGCTTTATACCCTGATTCCAATCCCACCACAGAAATCTGAAGACCAGAAATTGTGATATAAAGAGACGTGTCGTGGTCATGTGCTTGTGCGCAGCTATCTGATAAGAAATAATCCCGAATAAAACTGCTCATACTCATTCAACGAAGTATTCAAGTACATTTAAGAAAGGTTCAACCGCAAATGCAATACAAGGAAAAATGGATCCATCAACAAGCCTGATGGTAACCATTAATAACAAAATATAAGGAAAAGAACATCAGTCTGACAATTCCACACCCTTCAGCTTATCACTTGAATACTTGATTTCCTCAAAAAGTATACGGGTACGCTGGTGATTCGGCTTTTCAATCATTTCTTTGATCAAGACATCCCTTTTCTCAAGAGCTTCAGTTAAAGAACCCACATGCAGCATCAGAGCTTCGTCATCACACACTCCTTTGTGTCTCTTTATGCCGGCTTGCGTCTTGAGTATCTCCCTTTCTATCATGACTTCTTCAAGCTCTTTCTTGGTATTCTTCAACTGGCTTCTAACTTCTTCTAACTGTTCTTGACTCTTACCGAGGCTTTCCCGATACTTTCTCCTCTGCTCATGTGCCTTTTTAAGCTCCTCGTCTTTAGCCTTCGACTGATCCTTTAACTCGGCATTTTTAATTCTGACTTCATCCCAAGCTTGACGAAGTTGAGCTAATGAATCCTTGCTTCGGGCCAAAGCCTGTTTTGTAATCTTGTGAGCCTGACTAGTGTCATCTGCTCCCAAAGTAAGTTTCCGAAAGTACCGAGCTCGGTCATCAAAATCTTCCTCTTTGTCAGCCAAGGTTTTTTTCCGCTTTCAAGGCTCTCTTTTCCAACTCTTTGTTGTCAGCTAGAGCTTTCTGAAGGCATCTGCTCATTCCAGAATTCTCTATCTGCAACTCTCTGACCATTTTCTTCCACTTCTCACATTCTTCAATAGCCACCATAGTGGGTTGTTCTGGCTGTGCTGAACATAAAAGAGGTCCCCTTGAAAAGGGTAAAAGCAATTCCTTTACTTTCGTCTCAATCCACCTGTCATATTCAGGATAAGATCTACAATCTCCTTTTCCAAAAACTGCTTTTCCAATTTTGTGCTTATCTTTCCAAGCATTCACTACTTCTACCACCTTCGCATCTTTAGTTCCTGTAAAGAATAAAGATTCTTCCACATCTTGCTCTGTAGGAGAATCCCTGGAAGCATACCCAAACTGTCGGATGGCCAAAACTGGATTATAATTGATCCCTCCTTTTCTGCCAATCAAGGGCACATTTGGAAAATTTCCGCATCTTGTGACAAGCTCTATTCTCAATAACCGGTGGTCAAACCATACAATGTTATCAGCAGTTAAACTCATCAATCGTTTAGACCATTTCGCCACATCTTTGGTTTCCACAAAGACACCTGTCTGAGGCAAATGTTTGAAAAACCAATGACTCAGCAGTGGAGTACAACAACTGACAGATCCTCCCCTCCTTTTCTCATTCTTGTAATGCACGGAATGATAAAAATCTCCTAACAAAGTAGGGATTGGATTTTTAAGGACAAAAACTCTCGTTGCTTGCATATCCACAAAGTCTTGCTGATTGGGAAAGAAAACTAGGCCATATATGCAGAGAGCCAGAATGGAATTGTAAACCGTCCAATTTTTAGCACTTGCAGCCTCTTGGGCCTGTCCCGCCAGAAATTCTAAATGAAATCCGCTAACTCCATTTTTACTGCTCACACCGCTCTTTATCAATGCCTGATCCATTTGTAAAGCAGCAGCAATTTCTTTTACGCTGGGAGAACTACCAGAGAAGAATGGTATTGCCGACGTGATCGGAATTCCCAAAATAAATGAAAATTCTTCCAGCGTTGGCATCAAAATGTAATCTGGAAAAAGAAAACATCTCAACGAAGGCTCGTAGAACTGCAGCAGAGTGTGTAAAGCATCATGTTCATACTTGGTGATTGTACGGACCATCCCAACCAAATTCCCGTAGCTCTTCTGAAACCTATCAAGAATACCCGGACCAGCCATATCTATAACTTTGAGCAATGAGTCCAAGACGGGATCTGGAAACTTGTAAGACACATTGTTCTTTCTCTCGGCGACGATCTCTGTTGAACCCATGGATTGGAATCAGAAATGTATTATGCACCTGAAAATGACAAACATAACTGTTATGATATGATAATGCAATGCAAAAGGGCATGTGATCAGGTAATCAAGTGTCGGTGTCTGTATTGAACTGTGTGCACTGTGTCTCTGTACTGAGTCTGGCAATATCTGAGATGAACACTTAAATCACTGTCATAGGATACAATGTCTGAAATCATCATAGAATCACAAGTAAGGTAGGTAGGAGGCTGGGTTTCCTGCAAACCTGTAAACATCCCGCCCATGCTCACATGTGGTTCTTAGAAAATAAGGCTTGTCAGCTTCGGAGGTTTGAGAAGCAATAGCACATTCAGCCCGTAGGATACAATGCTATGCCAATCAAAGAGGTCGTCCACTGACTCCCCTTAGAAAATAAAGGTCATCCTATGCAAGTTCCAAAGTGGGCCCTCGGGTGCGAATGGGTTTGCCACAGAATGTGGTCTGCCATTGTCACCACTAAAGAGGGATATTTCCACTAAGGTCCTCATGATCGGTCACTAGAGTCGACAGCTCTCTAGATCTACATCCTGGAATACGCAAGATGCGTATGCCACGACGTGTCCCAAGATAGCCTCGTCTAGCTGTGAATTTCGTGAACACCCAACGCACTCCAAACGGCACGTAGGTCCCACTACTCTCCACTCTAATTTTAAGTGTATACTCAAGCCTGTGTAATGGGCTTATCTCTCAGAAATCCCATCCCGCCAAACAGAAAATAGCACAGTCCAGTATAGCATAATATATCATATGAAATGAAAATGCTAAAATACGGTAAATACAGTAATGTACAGTAAAGCAGTAAATAACCATACAATAAAACAGTAAATACAACACAACAGTAAACACCCAATGAAAGAAAAACAGACAAGCGCTAGGATTGACTCGCTTAGGGATGGACCAGCAATAGGTCAACCGCAAAAGTCCCCAGCAGTGTCGCCAGCTGTCGCTCCCGGGATTTTCATCCTAGTACAAACGCGAAAGTGGCACCAAAACAGAGTCGCCAGCAATGTGTATTTATCCCAAGAGAGGGAAAGGAAACACCGCGTAAACCTGAGGGAAAGGAAAAGCATGGTCTTACGACCAAGAGAAGTGGGTAAGGGAGTCGGTTACGCGAGAGGAAGGTATTAGCACCCCCTCACGTCCATCGTACCCGATGGGATCCACGCTTGCTTGTCTCGATCAAAGGGTGTAAAGAAAAGAATACTGAGAAAGAACTGAAAAAGGAAAGGAGAAAGAGAAACAAATGTAGGGAAAATAAAAGAAGTGCTCGAATGGGCCCTACCCCACTGCCTACGTATCTCATCGGGAACATGAGAATCAGAGCGACGTAGTTCCCCTCACTAGGGATGAATTGTTTGTGTTTTTTAAAGAACGGCTGACGTTCTAGCTCAGGTGTTGCAGGCTCGCTGGTCCGAGTGCGTTACCATCTTGCAAGAGAACGAGTAGAAGCGCGTTCGTACGTTAAGAGTGAATGAGGTGAGAAAAGAATTCCCGAAGGAAAGACGTTATTGTTTGTTTTTGTCTTTTAAGAGTTTTTTCATTTGTTTGCATATGATAGTGTATCTGAATCTTAGTCATTGGAATGTGTACATCCTCACATTCCAAGATGGAATGGGTAAGAAAGCACACTAAGAGTGAAGAAGACCCCCACACTTAGTTCCAATTGTCAAGGTTCAAACACACTAGCATACTTGTGTTTATTAAGTGTTTTGTTGATTAAGAAATGAAGAAGTGTTTTTTATTATTTGCACCTTCAACAAGTATTGCATTTAAGTCCCTCATACAAGATCAAATGTTTAACACATTGACCCAAGATGGGCTATATGCTATACATTCTAAGATTATAAGAGAAGACCCCTTATAACCTTTTCTTTATATGAAAGGCCTAAATGCAATAAATGCCTACCTTTATTATATGTTTTGAATTTTCTTTGAGATGAGAAAAGAGACTCAAGGGAGGATAAAGGTAAAAATTTATATGGACTAAGACTCAATCCTAATTGATTAGTTAAGGGAGTGATCCTAAGGTTTGTGAGGTTTCAACCTAAAGTCTAAAGAAAGAATGAATTAAACAATTCACTTCTAAAGTAGAAGATGAATTGTAATTCACAAAGGGAAAGTGATGAGTTATTAAAAGAAAGCACATAAGTGCTTAACAAAACACAAAGTGGAATTGTAAAAGAGAAGGGATAGAAGTTGAATGTGGATTCCTTATCCACACTCAATTGAAACTTACCAAAGCCCCTACATGGTTAGCACAATCACTTACAAGTAAAGTAAGAAAATATAATGAACAAATCAAATTCAAACAAGTTGACAAACAAAGTAAAATGAGATTAAATGCTATACATGCTTCCAAGTCAGAATGTAACTCATATTTACACAACCTAATGTTATCCTAAATGAGCATACCAAATCATGCAAATCTCAATCCAACAAGAAGCAAAGAAGAAAAGGTGAAGTGATGTGAATGTGGTTCACACTTGTGAAACAAGTGACTTAAGGTGCAAGATAAACATCAAACATGCAAAGATGAAACCCAAATGTCACAATCAGAAGTCAATTAACATGCTATACATCCTCAAACAAAACCACAACTCATGGCACAAGTGCCTTCATGATCAAGCAAACCAAACATGAGGCATGCATTCACAAAATGAACAAGTTAAACTTCATGCTTCAAACAAATAGCAAACATGCTTCAAAAATTATGACTTTCACCAATCAAACACCTTAAACACATGCCATTAACATATCAAGTCCACAAGCAATGAATCAGAACCAAAGTCACTCAACAATTAGGTCAAAGTCTCATGGAAGTTTCATGTATTCATGCTCAAAGCAACACATCAAAAGTCATCCAAAAAAGACTTAAAAATCATCTCATAAATCTCAAACATACCTCAACATATTGTGACCACAATGCAAAAAGAAAGGCATCAAAAATCATTTTTATGATCAAGAACAAAAATGCACAAAATCACATGTCACATTAAGTATGCATGCAAATGGAAATTCAAAAGAAATAATGGAACAGGGGCAAAATGGTCATAAAATCAGAAAATAAAATCATGAAAAATTTCCTAAATGTTTTAAGAATACACATGAATTTTTGTAGAATTTTCCAATATCATTTGATATTTTTAAAAATCAATTATGAAACGTGTAGCAAAAATGAAAATAAAATATGAAATGCAATATGAATGGGGGTGCAACCATAGCAAATCCATAGTTCAATTTAATTGGGCTTGAAAACATGGGAGGTGTGGATATCAATCTGACTAAGTCCATTACACGCGCAATCCACAATAACTACCATGCTCTTCAGTCAACAATAGTCAAAACCACACAAGCCATTGGATCAAGTCACAGTCAACATCCAGTCAAAGTAAACAACATCAACGCGCACATGTGAATGTCCACACTCCCTATCGTGTACCATGCCACACGCTGTTTAAGTGGATTCAGAAAATACACATGTGACAAGCACATGCCTTTTAATGTGCTGTCACCATTCAAGCCACACGATCGCGCAAAATGAACGGACCCGATTAAAACGTGAGAAAACCCTAGCATTCAAAGGTACCGGCCGGAGATGACTTCCGGTCACCTTCTCCGGCCAACAGCCACCGCCTGCAATTTTCGCCTCTCACCAAAACACACAATCCGCATACCAAAATGAAGAGGAAATTATGGAGATCAAGGATTCAGCCTTATTTTTCACATACCACACATACGCAGAGAGAACAGAGAAGATTAAAGTAAGCCCTAGGTTTTGCAACTAAGCCTTTAGGAGGCCTATCAACTAGCCGGTTTGAGCAGAGCTTCTAGCAAGCTTAAAACACAAAAAAAACAAGTAAAAATAGGCAGAGATCGTGCAAGGTAATTTCAAGAGTTCAAACCTGAATGATGATGAAACTTGGAATGCACAAGAATACCAGAAGGAGATGCTTCTTCCTTGAGCTTCACTTGGCCAAATAAAGGCTTGAGAGCTTGAATTCGTGCAAAGAATCAACCAGAATTTCAACTCTCTTGATCCTGAACTTCTTTAACTGAACCTATGCACTCTTGTTCTTAATCTCCAAAGTAGAATAAAGATGAAGATGGAGATGAAATGTAGGAGATGATGATGAAATTCGTGTACAGAGAGGGAGAAAAAATCAGAGAATGTGGAAAGAATTTGAAGTGTTTTTGAGAGAATGTGGCTGGGAATGAAATTTGAGTGTGAGTTTTCTATTTATAGTATGAACTAACCATGGTTTAATGAGTGGAGTTAACTGAGTTGGATGAGTTAAAGTGAGTGCACCCTAACTAACTGAGTCAAGTTAGTTAGGGGCGAGTTATTGAGGCTGAGTTATGGTGAGGTCAAGCTCATGACAGTTATGGTGGAAGGGAGAAAAGGAGAGTGAAGCTGCCAATCTGTGCATCAGAAACTTGCTAAGCAAGTTTGTTCCTTCTATTCTCATGTATGGCACGTGACAGTGTGCATTATGTAAGTAACTTGTGCTTGGTTGAAAGAGGAAACAAAAGTGAGGAGGTGTTTGTGGTGTGACTGAACCAAATCATGCAGCATGTCATCAATGTATCAGTGTCAACATATGGTGGTTTATGGAGGTTTTTCTCTCTACTCAATGACTGCCTTAGGGAGTTTATGGGTTCATTTGAAAGAGGGTACATTGGGGAACAATATTGGTTTGAAAATTGAAGTGAAATGAGGTCTCAAACATGTCTAAAAATAGCTATGAACACAATGGTTCACAACTGGTTGGTGGGCGTGGCAAAAGGTTGGCTGGCAAGGCAATTGGGCACACAAAATTTCAGCACAAACAACATGACTTTGAACCCTCCAAACTATCTCATAACTTGGTTAAATCAAAATTTTCACAACATCAACATTGAAGAGGACACTACAAGGAACAACTTTGATGTTGAAAAGTTTTTCATTTGAGGCCTTTAACCATGAGAAAAATGAGTGGACATTTGGCCCACCAACTGTTTGTTAAAATGATTGCGCGCGTGACCTGAAAATCTTGGTCATGACCTAGTTTTGAACCTACTTTCCTCCAACTTTGATCAATCATATCTCTCTCAATTTTTATCCAATGGAGATGTTCTACACATGGATTTGAAGCTTAAAACAAGATCTTTCATTGAGGCAGAGTGGATTTTTCATTTGGTGCTCCAAATTTAAATGGCCTTGGTTCAAATTCTGATGCAAAATGGCCAAAACTTGCTATTTTTAGTAACCCTTCTTCATCCAAAAATGGCAACTTTCCACATCTTGATTTTTTCATGATTCCTTTGGAGTTTCTTGATCAAATTTTGTACATTGGACATATGTAACATGAATTTCATGAATTTGGCCTCAAAAAGTCAAGAGTTGACTTTTTCCTCTGATTATTTGACTTTGCCCCAATTTCTCTGATTCTTGATCTTTCTTCCAATTGAACCACTTCTAAAACCAATTGAGATGCAATCTTCCACACATATACACTTAAGAACATGTAGAATACCATGACAACAAGCTTTGTCCAAAAAATCAAAGATTCCCTGATTTAATGGGAAACCCTAGTTTTGACCCCCTTTGGTTAGGAGGAAATTGCACATCTTCCAAATCCAAATTCCTCAGAGTATGTTGTGTATCCTCTTAAAGGATGATGAGAAATGCCACTTGAGAATGATTCTGAATCAATGAGCTATCTCTTTTGAGGGTTTTCCTTCAATTTTTGAATCTCTTGCATAGTGAAAGATGTAGTGCTTCAATCTTCCATTGAATCTCACTTCCTTGAGGTTTTGGAAGATCAATTGAGATAGTATGAGACATGAGAGACCTCTTGGCTTGCCTAGAGCCAACTTGATTGACCTTTTGTTCTTTGAATGATCCCTTGATTGTCCACCTTCCACCTGATCACATGCCCTGCTGGTAAGAAGGATGCCATGCTTCATTTTTCTATGTTAAATGCAATGCAATGCTAATGAGATGGATATGATATGATAAATGATAATGCCATGCTATGATGCCAAAAGGGAAGAGCAAATTTTGGGGTATTACAGCAGACAATTCTCTGGGTCGTCGAAGCAGTCCCTTATCCATTAAGGTTCCTCGATGATACCAAAGCAGTATCTCTGAAAGGCAGACGATTCTCTGGGTCGTCGAAGCAGTCCCTTATCCATTAAGGTTCCTCGATGATACCAAAGCAGTATCTCTTAAAGGCAGGCGATTCTCTGGGTCGTCGAAGCAGTCCCTTATCCATTAAGGTTCCTCGATGAAACCAAAGCAGTATCTCTGAAAGGCATACGATTCTCTGGGTCGTCGAAGCAGTCCCTTATCCATTAAGGTTCCTCGATGATACCAAAGCAGTATCTCTGAAAGGCAGACGATTCTCTGGGTCGTCGAAGCAGTCCCTTATCCATTAAGGTTCCTCGATGATACCAAAGCAGTATCTCTGAAAGGCAGACGATTCTCTGGGTCGTCGAAGCAGTCCCTTGTCCATTAAGGTTCCTCGATGATACCAAAGAATTATCTCTGAAAGGCAGAAAATTCTCTGGGTCGTCGACGCAGTCCCTTATCCATTAAGGTTCCTCAATGATACCAAAGCAGTATCTCTGAAAGGCATACGATTCTCTGGTTCGTCGAAGCAGTCCCTTATCCATTAAGGTTCCTCGATGATACCAAAGCAGTATCTCTGAAAGGTAGACGATTCTCTGGGTCGTCGAAGCAGTCCCTTATCCATTAAGGTTCCTCGATGATACCAAAGCATTATCTCTGAAAGGTAGACGATTCTCTGGGTCGTCGAAGCAGTCCCTTATCTATTAAGGTTCCTCGATGATACCAAAGCAGTATCTCTGAAAGGCAGACGATTCTCTGGGTCGTCGAAGCAGTCCCTTATCCATTAAGGTTCCTCGATGATACCAAAGCAGTATCTCTGAAAGGTAGACGATTCTCTGGGTCGTCGAAGCAGTCCCTTATCCATTAAGGTTCCTCGATGATACCAAAGCAGTATCTCTGAAAGGTAGACGATTCTCTGGGTCGTCGAAGCAATCCCTTATCCATTAGGGTTCCTCTATGATACCAAAGCAGTATCTCTGAAAGGCAGACGATTCTTTGGGTCGTCGAAGCAGTCCCTTATCCATTAAGGTTCCCTGATGATACCAAAGCAGTATCTCTGAAAGGTAGATGATTCTCTGTGTCGTCGAAGCAGTCCCTTATCCATTAAGTTTCTTCGATGATACCAAAGCAGTATCTCTGAAAGTCAGACGAATCTCTGGGTCATCGAAGCAGTCCCTTATCCATTAAGGTTCTTCGATGATACCAAAGCAGTATCTCTGAAAGGAAGACGATTCTCTGGGTCGTCGAAGCAGTCCCTTATCCATTAAGGTTCCTCGATGATACCAAAGCAGTATCTCTGAAACGCAGGCGATTCTCTGAGTCGTCGAAGCAGTCCCTTATCCATTAAGGTTCCTCGATGAAACCAAAGCAGTATCTCTGAAAGGTAGACGATTCCCTGGGTCGTCGAAGCAGTCCCTTATCCATTAAGGTTCCTCGATGATACCAAAGCAGTATCTCTGAAAGGTAGACGATTCTCTGGGTCGTCGAAGCAGTCCCTTATCCATTAAGGTTCCTCGATGATACCAAAGTAGTATCTCTGAAAGGCAGACGATTCTCTGGGTCGTCGAAGCAGTCCCTTATCCATTAAGGTTCCTCGATGATACCAAAGCAGTATCTCTGAAAGGTAGATGATTCTCTGGGTCGTCGAAGCCGACCCTTATCCATTAAGGTTCCTCGATGATACCAAAGCAGTATCTCTGAAAGGCAGATGATTCTCGGGGTCGTCGAAGCAGTCCCTTATCCATTAAGGTTCCTCGATGATACCAAAGCAGTATCTCTGAAAGGCAGACGATTCTCTGGGTCGACGAAGCAGTACCTTATCCATTAAGGTTCCATGATGATACCAAAGCAGTATCTCTGAAAGGCAGAAGATTCTCTGGGTCATCGAAGCAGACCCTTATCCATTAAGGTTCCTCGATGATACCAAAGCAGTATCTCTGAAAGGCAGACGATTCTCTGGGTCGTCGAAGCAGTCCCTTATCCATTAAGTTTCTTCAATGATACCAAAGCAGTATCTCTGAAAGGCAGACGTATCTCTGGGTCGTCGAAGCAGTCCCTTATCCATTAAGATTCCTCGATGATACCAAAGCAGTATCTCTGAAAGGCAGACGATTCTTTGGGACGTCGAAGCAGTCCCTTATCCATTAAGGTTCTTCGATGATACCAAAGCAGTATCTCTGAAAGGCAGACAATTCTCTGGGTCGTCGAAGCAGTCCCTTATCCATTAAGGTTCCTCGATGATACCAAAGCAGTATCTCTGAAAGGCAGACGATTCTCTGGGTCGTCGAAGCAGTCCCTTATCCATTAAGGTTCCTCGATGATACCAAAGCTCTATCTCTTAAAGGCAGGCGATTCTCTGGGTCGTCGAAGCAGTCCCTTATCCATTAAGGTTCCTCGATGAAACCAAAGCAGTATCTCTGAAAGGCAGACGATTCTCTGGGTCGTCGAAGCAGTCCCTTATCCATTAAGGTTCCTCGATGATACCAAAGCAGTATCTCGGAAAGGCAGACGATTCTCTGGGTCGTCGAAGCAGTCCCTTATCCATTAAGGTTCCTCGATGATACCAATGCAGTATCTCTGAAAGGCAGACGATTCTCTGGGTCATCGAAGCAGTCCCTTGTCCATTAAGGTTCCTCGATGATACCAAAGAATTATCTCTGAAAGGCAGACAATTCTCTGGGTCGTCGAAGCAGTCCCTTATCCATTAAGGTTCCTCGATGATACCAAAGCAGTATCTCTGAAAGGCATACGATTCTCTGGTTCGTCGAAGCAGTCCCTTATCCATTAAGGTTCCTCGATGATACCAAAGCAGTATCTCTGAAAGGTAGACGATTCTCTGGGTCGTCGAAGCAGTCCCTTATCCATTAAGGTTCCTCGATTATACCAAAGCAGTATCTCTGAAAGGTAGACGATTCTCTGGGTCGTCGAAGCAGTCCCTTATCCATTAAGGTTCCTCGGTGATACCAAAGCAGTATCTCTGAAAGGCAGACGATTCTCTGGGTCGTCGAAGCAGTCCCTTATCCATTAAGGTTCCTCGATGATACCAAAGCAGTATCTCTGAAAAGTAGACGATTCTCTGGGTCGTCGAAGCAGTCCCTTATCCATTAAGGTTCCTCGATGATACCAAAGCAGTATCTCTGAAAGGTAGACGATTCTCTGGGTCGTCGAAGCAGTCCCTTATCCATTAAGGTTCCTCTATGATACCAAAGCAGTATCTCTGAAAGGCAGGCGATTCTTTGGGTCGTCGAAGCAGTCCCTTATCCATTAAGGTTCCTTGATGATACCAAAGCAGTATCTCTGAAAGGTAGATGATTCTCTGTGTCGTCGAAGCAGTCCCTTATCCATTAAGTTTCTTCGATGATACCAGAGCAGTATCTCTGAAAGTCAGACGAATCTCTGGGTCATCGAAGCAGTCCCTTATCCATTAAGGTTCTTCGATGATACCAAAGCAGTATCTCTGAAAGGAAGACGATTCTCTGGGTCATCGAAGCAGTCCCTTATCCATTAAGGTTCCTCGATGATACTAAAGCAGTATCTCTGAAACGCAGGCGATTCTCTGAGTCGTCGAAGCAGTCCCTTATCCATTAAGGTTCCTCGATGAAACCAAAGCAGTATCTCTGAAAGGCAGACGATTCTCTGGGTTGTCGAAGCAGTCCCTTATCCATTAAGGTTCCTCGATGATACCAAAGCAGTATCTCGGAAAGGCAGACGATTCTCTGGGTCGTCGAAGCAGCCCCTTGTCCATTAAGGTTCCTCGATGATACCAAAGAATTATCTCTGAAAGGCAGACAATTCTCTGGGTCGTCGAAGCAGTCCCTTATCCATTAAGGTTCCTCGATGATACCAAAGCAGTATCTCTGAAAGGCAGACGATTCTCTGGGTCGACGAAGCAGTCCCTTATCCATTAAGGTTCCTCGATGATACCAAAGCAGTATCTCTGAAAGGCAGACGATTCTCTGGGTCGAAGAAGCAGTCCCTTATCCATTAAGGTTCCATGATGATACCAAAGCAGTATCTCTGAAAGGCAGAAGATTCTCTGGGTCATCGAAGCAGACCCTTATCCATTAAGGTTCCTCGATGATACCAAAGCAGTATCTCTGAAAGGCAGACGATTCTCTGGGTCGTCGAAGCAGTCCCTTATCCATTAAGTTTCTTCAATGATACCAAAGCAGTATCTCTGAAAGGCAGACGTATCTCTGGGTCGTCGAAGCAGTCCCTTATCCATTAAGATTCCTCGATGATACCAAAGCAGTATCTCTGAAAGGCAGACGATTCTTTGGGACGTCGAAGCAGTCCCTTATCCATTAAGGTTCTTCGATGATACCAAAGCAGTATCTCTGAAAGGCAGACAATTCTCTGGGTCGTCGAAGCAGTCCCTTATCCATTAAGGTTCCTCGATGATACCAAAGCAGTATCTCTGAAAGGCAGACGATTCTCTGGGTCGTCGAAGCAGTCCCTTATCCATTAAGGTTCCTCGATGATACCAAAGCTCTATCTCTTAAAGGCAGGCGATTCTCTGGGTCGTCGAAGCAGTCCCTTATCCATTAAGGTTCCTCGATGAAACCAAAGCAGTATCTCTGAAAGGCAGACGATTCTCTGGGTCGTCGAAGCAGTCCCTTATCCATTAAGGTTCCTCGATGATACCAAAGCAGTATCTCGGAAAGGCAGACGATTCTCTGGGTCGTCGAAGCAGTCCCTTATCCATTAAGGTTCCTCGATGATACCAATGCAGTATCTCTGAAAGGCAGACGATTCTCTGGGTCATCGAAGCAGTCCCTTGTCCATTAAGGTTCCTCGATGATACCAAAGAATTATCTCTGAAAGGCAGACAATTCTCTGGGTCGTCGAAGCAGTCCCTTATCCATTAAGGTTCCTCGATGATACCAAAGCAGTATCTCTGAAAGGCATACGATTCTCTGGTTCGTCGAAGCAGTCCCTTATCCATTAAGGTTCCTCGATGATACCAAAGCAGTATCTCTGAAAGGTAGACGATTCTCTGGGTCGTCGAAGCAGTCCCTTATCCATTAAGGTTCCTCGATTATACCAAAGCAGTATCTCTGAAAGGTAGACGATTCTCTGGGTCGTCGAAGCAGTCCCTTATCCATTAAGGTTCCTCGGTGATACCAAAGCAGTATCTCTGAAAGGCAGACGATTCTCTGGGTCGTCGAAGCAGTCCCTTATCCATTAAGGTTCCTCGATGATACCAAAGCAGTATCTCTGAAAAGTAGACGATTCTCTGGGTCGTCGAAGCAGTCCCTTATCCATTAAGGTTCCTCGATGATACCAAAGCAGTATCTCTGAAAGGTAGACGATTCTCTGGGTCGTCGAAGCAGTCCCTTATCCATTAAGGTTCCTCTATGATACCAAAGCAGTATCTCTGAAAGGCAGGCGATTCTTTGGGTCGTCGAAGCAGTCCCTTATCCATTAAGGTTCCTTGATGATACCAAAGCAGTATCTCTGAAAGGTAGATGATTCTCTGTGTCGTCGAAGCAGTCCCTTATCCATTAAGTTTCTTCGATGATACCAGAGCAGTATCTCTGAAAGTCAGACGAATCTCTGGGTCATCGAAGCAGTCCCTTATCCATTAAGGTTCTTCGATGATACCAAAGCAGTATCTCTGAAAGGAAGACGATTCTCTGGGTCATCGAAGCAGTCCCTTATCCATTAAGGTTCCTCGATGATACTAAAGCAGTATCTCTGAAACGCAGGCGATTCTCTGAGTCGTCGAAGCAGTCCCTTATCCATTAAGGTTCCTCGATGAAACCAAAGCAGTATCTCTGAAAGGCAGACGATTCTCTGGGTTGTCGAAGCAGTCCCTTATCCATTAAGGTTCCTCGATGATACCAAAGCAGTATCTCGGAAAGGCAGACGATTCTCTGGGTCGTCGAAGCAGTCCCTTATCCATTAAGGTTCCTCTATGATACCAAAGCAGTATCTCTGAAAGGCAGGCGATTCTTTGGGTCGTCGAAGCAGTCCCTTATCCATTAAGGTTCCTTGATGATACCAAAGCAGTATCTCTGAAAGGTAGATGATTCTCTGTGTCGTCGAAGCAGTCCCTTATCCATTAAGTTTCTTCGATGATACCAGAGCAGTATCTCTGAAAGTCAGACGAATCTCTGGGTCATCGAAGCAGTCCCTTATCCATTAAGGTTCTTCGATGATACCAAAGCAGTATCTCTGAAAGGAAGACGATTCTCTGGGTCATCGAAGCAGTCCCTTATCCATTAAGGTTCCTCGATGATACTAAAGCAGTATCTCTGAAACGCAGGCGATTCTCTGAGTCGTCGAAGCAGTCCCTTATCCATTAAGGTTCCTCGATGAAACCAAAGCAGTATCTCTGAAAGGCAGACGATTCTCTGGGTTGTCGAAGCAGTCCCTTATCCATTAAGGTTCCTCGATGATACCAAAGCAGTATCTCGGAAAGGCAGACGATTCTCTGGGTCGTCGAAGCAGCCCCTTGTCCATTAAGGTTCCTCGATGATACCAAAGAATTATCTCTGAAAGGCAGACAATTCTCTGGGTCGTCGAAGCAGTCCCTTATCCATTAAGGTTCCTCGATGATACCAAAGCAGTATCTCTGAAAGGCAGACGATTCTCTGGGTCGACGAAGCAGTCCCTTATCCATTAAGGTTCCTCGATGATACCAAAGCAGTATCTCTGAAAGGCAGACGATTCTCTGGGTCGAAGAAGCAGTCCCTTATCCATTAAGGTTCCATGATGATACCAAAGCAGTATCTCTGAAAGGCAGAAGATTCTCTGGGTCATCGAAGCAGACCCTTATCCATTAAGGTTCCTCGATGATACCAAAGCAGTATCTCTGAAAGGCAGACGATTCTCTGGGTCGTCGAAGCAGTCCCTTATCCATTAAGTTTCTTCAATGATACCAAAGCAGTATCTCTGAAAGGCAGACGTATCTCTGGGTCGTCGAAGCAGTCCCTTATCCATTAAGATTCCTCGATGATACCAAAGCAGTATCTCTGAAAGGCAGACGATTCTTTGGGACGTCGAAGCAGTCCCTTATCCATTAAGGTTCTTCGATGATACCAAAGCAGTATCTCTGAAAGGCAGACAATTCTCTGGGTCGTCGAAGCAGTCCCTTATCCATTAAGGTTCCTCGATGATACCAAAGCAGTATCTCTGAAAGGCAGACGATTCTCTGGGTCGTCGAAGCAGTCCCTTATCCATTAAGGTTCCTCGATGATACCAAAGCTCTATCTCTTAAAGGCAGGCGATTCTCTGGGTCGTCGAAGCAGTCCCTTATCCATTAAGGTTCCTCGATGAAACCAAAGCAGTATCTCTGAAAGGCAGACGATTCTCTGGGTCGTCGAAGCAGTCCCTTATCCATTAAGGTTCCTCGATGATACCAAAGCAGTATCTCGGAAAGGCAGACGATTCTCTGGGTCGTCGAAGCAGTCCCTTATCCATTAAGGTTCCTCGATGATACCAATGCAGTATCTCTGAAAGGCAGACGATTCTCTGGGTCATCGAAGCAGTCCCTTGTCCATTAAGGTTCCTCGATGATACCAAAGAATTATCTCTGAAAGGCAGACAATTCTCTGGGTCGTCGAAGCAGTCCCTTATCCATTAAGGTTCCTCGATGATACCAAAGCAGTATCTCTGAAAGGCATACGATTCTCTGGTTCGTCGAAGCAGTCCCTTATCCATTAAGGTTCCTCGATGATACCAAAGCAGTATCTCTGAAAGGTAGACGATTCTCTGGGTCGTCGAAGCAGTCCCTTATCCATTAAGGTTCCTCGATTATACCAAAGCAGTATCTCTGAAAGGTAGACGATTCTCTGGGTCGTCGAAGCAGTCCCTTATCCATTAAGGTTCCTCGGTGATACCAAAGCAGTATCTCTGAAAGGCAGACGATTCTCTGGGTCGTCGAAGCAGTCCCTTATCCATTAAGGTTCCTCGATGATACCAAAGCAGTATCTCTGAAAAGTAGACGATTCTCTGGGTCGTCGAAGCAGTCCCTTATCCATTAAGGTTCCTCGATGATACCAAAGCAGTATCTCTGAAAGGTAGACGATTCTCTGGGTCGTCGAAGCAGTCCCTTATCCATTAAGGTTCCTCTATGATACCAAAGCAGTATCTCTGAAAGGCAGGCGATTCTTTGGGTCGTCGAAGCAGTCCCTTATCCATTAAGGTTCCTTGATGATACCAAAGCAGTATCTCTGAAAGGTAGATGATTCTCTGTGTCGTCGAAGCAGTCCCTTATCCATTAAGTTTCTTCGATGATACCAGAGCAGTATCTCTGAAAGTCAGACGAATCTCTGGGTCATCGAAGCAGTCCCTTATCCATTAAGGTTCTTCGATGATACCAAAGCAGTATCTCTGAAAGGAAGACGATTCTCTGGGTCATCGAAGCAGTCCCTTATCCATTAAGGTTCCTCGATGATACTAAAGCAGTATCTCTGAAACGCAGGCGATTCTCTGAGTCGTCGAAGCAGTCCCTTATCCATTAAGGTTCCTCGATGAAACCAAAGCAGTATCTCTGAAAGGCAGACGATTCTCTGGGTTGTCGAAGCAGTCCCTTATCCATTAAGGTTCCTCGATGATACCAAAGCAGTATCTCTGAAAGGCAGACGATTCTCTGGGTCGTCGAAGCAGTCCCTTGTCCATTAAGGTTCCTCGATGATACCAAAGAATTATCTCTGAAAGGCAGACAATT
Source organism: Lathyrus tuberosus (assembly GCA_022829125.1). Taxonomy (NCBI): domain Eukaryota; kingdom Viridiplantae; phylum Streptophyta; class Magnoliopsida; order Fabales; family Fabaceae; genus Lathyrus; species Lathyrus tuberosus. Next base: position 1,675,908 of record JALAZF010000101.1, on the reverse strand, counting down.
CTCTGGGTCGTCGAAGCAGTCCCTTATCCATTAAGGTTCCTCGATGATACCAAAGCAGTATCTCTGAAAGGCAGACGATTCTCTGGGTCGACGAAGCAGTCCCTTATCCATTAAGGTTCCATGATGATACCAAAGCAGTATCTCTGAAAGGCAGAAGATTCTCTGGGTCATCGAAGCAGACCCTTATCCATTAAGGTTCCTCGATGATACCAAAGCAGTATCTCTGAAAGGCAGACGATTCTCTGGGTCGTCGAAGCAGTCCCTTATCCATTAAGTTTCTTCAATGATACCAAAGCAGTATCTCTGAAAGGCAGACGAATCTCTGGGTCGTCGAAGCAGTCCCTTATCCATTAAGATTCCTCGATGATACCAAAGCAGTATCTCTGAAAGGCAGACGATTCTTTGGGACGTCGAAGCAGTCCCTTATCCATTAAGGTTCTTCGATGATACCAAAGCAGTATCTCTGAAAGGCAGACAATTCTCTGGGTCGTCGAAGCAGTCCCTTATCCATTAAGGTTCCTCGATGATACCAAAGCAGTATCTCTGAAAGGCAGACGATTCTCTGGGTCGTCGAAGCAGTCCCTTATCCATTAAGGTTCCTCGATGATACCAAAGCAGTATCTCTTAAAGGCAGGCGATTCTTTGGGTCGTCGAAGCAGTCCCTTATCCATTAAGGTTCCTCGATGAAACCAAAGCAGTATCTCTGAAAGGCAGACGATTCTCTGGGTCGTCGAAGCAGTCCCTTATCCATTAAGGTTCCTCGATGATACCAAAGCAGTATCTCGGAAAGGCAGACGATTCTCTGGGTCGTCGAAGCAGTCCCTTATCCATTAAGGTTCCTCGATGATACCAAAGCAGTATCTCTGAAAGGCAGACGATTCTCTGGGTCGTCGAAGCAGTCCCTTGTCCATTAAGGTTCCTCGATGATACCAAAGAATTATCTCTGAAAGGCAGACAATTCTCTGGGTCGTCGAAGCAGTCCCTTATCCATTAAGGTTCCTCGATGATACCAAAGCAGTATCTCTGAAAGGCATACGATTCTCTGGTTCGTCGAAGCAGTCCCTTATCCATTAAGGTTCCTCGATGATACCAAAGCAGTATCTCTGAAAGGTAGACGATTCTCTGGGTCGTCGAAGCAGTCCCTTATCCATTAAGGTTCCTCGATTATACCAAAGCAGTATCTCTGAAAGGTAGACGATTCTCTGGGTCGTCGAAGCAGTCCCTTATCCATTAAGGTTCCTCGGTGATACCAAAGCAGTATCTCTGAAAGGCAGACGATTCTCTGGGTCGTCGAAGCAGTCCCTTATCCATTAAGGTTCCTCGATGATACCAAAGCAGTATCTCTGAAAAGTAGACGATTCTCTGGGTCGTCGAAGCAGTCCCTTATCCATTAAGGTTCCTCGATGATACCAAAGCAGTATCTCTGAAAGGTAGACGATTCTCTGGGTCGTCGAAGCAGTCCCTTATCCATTAAGGTTCCTCTATGATACCAAAGCAGTATCTCTGAAAGGCAGACGATTCTTTGGGTCGTCGAAGCAGTCCCTTATCCATTAAGGTTCCTTGATGATACCAAAGCAGTATCTCTGAAAGGTAGATGATTCTCTGTGTCGTCGAAGCAGTCCCTTATCCATTAAGTTTCTTCGATGATACCAGAGCAGTATCTCTGAAAGTCAGACGAATCTCTGGGTCATCGAAGCAGTCCCTTATCCATTAAGGTTCTTCGATGATACCAAAGCAGTATCTCTGAAAGGAAGACGATTCTCTGGGTCATCGAAGCAGTCCCTTATCCATTAAGGTTCCTCGATGATACTAAAGCAGTATCTCTGAAACGCAGGCGATTCTCTGAGTCGTCGAAGCAGTCCCTTATCCATTAAGGTTCCTCGATGAAACCAAAGCAGTATCTCTGAAAGGCAGACGATTCTCTAGGTTGTCGAAGCAGTCCCTTATCCATTAAGGTTCCTCGATGATACCAAAGCAGTATCTCTGAAAGGCAGACGATTCTCTGGGTCGTCAAAGCAGTCCCTTGTCCATTAAGGTTCCTCGATGATACCAAAGAATTATCTCTGAAAGGCAGACAATTCTCTGGGTCGTCGAAGCAGTCCCTTATCCATTAAGGTTCCTCGATGATACCAAAGCAGTATCTCTGAAAGGCAGATGATTCTCTGGTTCGTCGAAGCAGTCCCTTATCCATTAAGGTTCCTCGATGATACCAAAGCAGTATCTCTGAAAGGCAGACGATTCTCTGGGTCGTCGAAGCAGTCCCTTATCCATTAAGGTTCTTCGATGATACCAAAGCAGTATCTCTGAAAGGCAGACGATTCTCTGGGTCGTCGAAGCAGTCCCTTATCTATTAAGGTTCCTCGATGATACCAAAGCAGTATCTCTTAAAGGCACACGATTCTCTGGGACGTCGAAGCAGTCCCTTATCCATTAAGGTTCTTCGATGATACCAAAGCAGTATCTCTGAAAGGCAGACGATTCTCTGGGTCGTCGATGCAGTCCCTTATCCATTAAGGTTCCTCGACGATACCAAAGTAGTATCTCTGAAAGGCAGACGATTCTTTGGGTCGTCGAAGCAGTCCCTTGTCCATTAAGGTTCCCCGATGATACTAAAGCAGTGTCTCTGAAAGGCAGACAATTCTCTGGGTCGTCGAAGCAGTCCCTTATCCATTAAGGTTCCTCGATGATACCAAAGCAGTATCTCTGAAAGGCAGACGATTCTCTGGGTCGTCGAAGCAGTCCCTTATCCATTAAGGTTCCTCGATGATACCAAAGCAGTATCTCTGAAAGGTAGATGATTCTCTGGGTCGTCGAAGCAGTCCCTTATCCATTAAGGTTCCATGATGATACCAAAGCAGTATCTCTGAAAGGCAGACGATTCTCTGGGTCGTCGAAGCAATCCCTTATCCATTAAGGTTCCTCGATAATACCAAAGCAGTATCTCTGAAAGGCAAACGAGTCTCTGGGTCGTCGAAGCAGTCCCTTATCCATTAAGGTTCTTCGATGATACCAAACCAGTATCTCTGAAAGGCAGACGATTCTCTGGGTTGTCGAAGCAGTCCCTTATCCATTAAGGTTCCTCGATGATACCAAAGCAGTATATCTGAAAGGCAGACGATTCTCTGGGACGTCGAAGCAGTCCCTTATCCATTAAGGTTCCTCGATGATACCAAAGCAGTATCTCTGAAAGGGTGACGATTCTCTGGGTCGTCGAAGCAGTCCCTTATCCATTAAGGTTCCTTGATGATACCAAAGCTGTATCTCTGAAAGGTAGATGATTCTCTGTGTCGTCGAAGCAGTCCCTTATCCATTAAGTTTCTTCGATGATACCAAAGCAGTATCTCTGAAAGTCAGACGAATCTCTGGGTCATCGAAGCAGTCCCTTATCCATTAAGATTCCTCGATGATACCAAAGCAGTATCTCTGAAAGGCATACGATTCTCTGGGTCGTCGAAGCAGTCCCTTATCTATTAAGGTTCTTCGATGATACCATAGCAGTATCTCTGAAAGGCAGACGATTCTCTGGGTCGTCGAAGCAGTCCCTTATCTATTAAGGTTCCTCGATGATACCAAAGCAGTATCTCTTAAAGGCACACGTTTCTCTGGGACGTCGAAGCAGTCCCTTATCCATTAAGGTTCTTCGATGATACCAAAGCAGTATCTCTGAAAGGCAGACGATTCTCTGGGTCGTCAAAGCAGTCCCTTATCCATTAAGGTTCCTCGATGATACCAAAGCAGTATCTCTGAAAGGTAGATGATTCTCTGGGTCGTCGAAGCAGTCCCTTATCCATTAAGGTTCCATGATGATACCAAAGCAGTATCTCTGAAAGGCAGACGATTCTCTGGGTCGTCGAAGCAAACCCTTATCCATTAAGGTTCCTCGATAATACCAAAGCAGTATCTTTGAAAGGCAAACGATTCTCTGGGTCGTCGAAGCAGTCCCTTATCCATTAAGGTTCTTCGATGATACCAAACCAGTATCTCTGAAAGGCAGACGATTCTCTGGGTTGTCGAAGCAGTCCCTTATCCATTAAGGTTCCTCGATGATACCAAAGCAGTATATCTGAAAGGCAGACGATTCTCTGGGACGTCGAAGCAGTCCCTTATCCATTAAGGTTCCTCGATGATACCAAAGCAGTATATCTGAAAGGCAGACGATTCTCTGGGACGTCGATGCAGTCCCTTATCCATTAAGGTTCCTCGACGATACCAAAGTAGTATCTCTGAAAGGCAGACGATTCTCTGGGTCGTCGAAGCAGTCCCTTGTCCATTAAGGTTCCTCGATGATACTAAAGCAGTGTCTCTGAAAGGCAGACAATTCTCTGGGTCGTCGAAGCAGTCCCTTATCCATTAAGGTTCCTCGATGATACCAAAGCAGTATCTCTGAAAGGCAGACGATTCTCTGGGTCGTCAAAGCAGTCCCTTATCCATTAAGGTTCCTCGATGATACCAAAGCAGTATCTCTGAAAGGTAGATGATTCTCTGGGTCGTCGAAGCAGTCCCTTATCCATTAAGGTTCCATGATGATACCAAAGCAGTATCTCTGAAAGGCAGACGATTCTCTGGGTCGTCGAAGCAATCCCTTATCCATTAAGGTTCCTCGATAATACCAAAGCAGTATCTTTGAAAGGCAAACGATTCTCTGGGTCGTCGAAGCAGTCCCTTATCCATTAAGGTTCTTCGATGATACCAAACCAGTATCTCTGAAAGGCAGACGATTCTCTGGGTTGTCGAAGCAGTCCCTTATCCATTAAGGTTCCTCGATGATACCAAAGCAGTATATCTGAAAGGCAGACGATTCTCTGGGACGTCGAAGCAGTCCCTTATCCATTAAGGTTCCTCGATGATACCAAAGCAGTATCTCTGAAAGGTAGACGATTCTCTGGGTCGTCGAAGCAGTCCCTTATCCATTAAGGTTCCTTGATGATACCAAAGCTGTATCTCTGAAAGGTAGATGATTCTCTGTGTCGTCGAAGCAGTCCCTTATCCATTAAGTTTCTTCGATGATACCAAAGCAGTATCTCTGAAAGTCAGACGAATCTCTGGGTCATCGAAGCAGTCCCTTATCCATTAAGATTCCTCGATGATACCAAAGCAGTATCTCTGAAAGGCATACGATTCTCTGGGTCGTCGAAGCAGTCCCTTATCTATTAAGGTTCTTCGATGATACCAAAGCAGTATCTCTGAAAGGAAGACGATTCTCTGGGTCGTCGAAGCAGTCCCTTATCCATTAAGGTTCCTCGATGATACCAAAGCAGTATTTCTGAAAGGAAGAGGATTCTCTGGGTCGTCGAAGCAGTCCCTTATCCATTAAGGTTCCTCGATGATACCAAAGCAGTATCTCTGAAAGGCAGACGATTCTCTGGGTCGTCGAAGCAGTCCCTTATCCATTAAGGTTCCTCGATGATACCAAAGCAGTATCTCTGAAAGGCAGACGATTCTCTGGGTCGTCAAAGCAGTCCCTTATCCATTAAGGTTCCTCGATGATACCAAAGCAGTATCTCTGAAAGGCAGACGATTCTCTGGGTCGTCGAAGCAGTCCCTTGTCCATTAAGGTTCCTCGATGATACCAAAGTAGTATCTCTGAAAGGCAGACGATTCTCTGGGTCGTCGAAGCAGTCCCTTATCCATTAAGGTTCCTTGATGATACCAAAGCTGTATCTCTGAAAGGTAGATGATTCTCTGTGTCGTCGAAGCAGTCCCTTATCCATTAAGTTTCTTCGATGATACCAAAGCAGTATCTGTGAAAGTCAGACGAATCTCTGGGTCATCGAAGCAGTCCCTTATCCATTAAGATTCCTCGATGATACCAAAGCAGTATCTCTGAAAGGCATACGATTCTCTGGGTCGTCGAAGCAGTCCCTTATCTATTAAGGTTCTTCGATGATACCAAAGCAGTATCTCTGAAAGGAAGACGATTCTCTGGGTCGTCGAAGCAGTCCCTTATCCATTAAGGTTCCTCGATGATACCAAAGCAGTATTTCTGAAAGGAAGAGGATTCTCTGGGTCGTCGAAGCAGTCCCTTATCCATTAAGGTTCCTCGATGATACCAAAGCAGTATCTCTGAAAGGCAGACGATTCTCTGGGTCGTCGATGCAGTCCCTTATCCATTAAGGTTCCTCGACGATACCAAAGTAGTATCTCTGAAAGGCAGACGATTCTTTGGGTCGTCGAAGCAGTCCCTTGTCCATTAAGGTTCCCCGATGATACTAAAGCAGTGTCTCTGAAAGGCAGACAATTCTCTGGGTCGTCGAAGCAGTCCCTTATCCATTAAGGTTCCTCGATGATACCAAAGCAGTATCTCTGAAAGGCAGACGATTCTCTGGGTCGTCGAAGCAGTCCCTTATCCATTAAGGTTCCTCGATGATACCAAAGCAGTATCTCTGAAAGGTAGATGATTCTCTGGGTCGTCGAAGCAGTCCCTTATCCATTAAGGTTCCATGATGATACCAAAGCAGTATCTCTGAAAGGCAGACGATTCTCTGGGTCGTCGAAGCAATCCCTTATCCATTAAGGTTCCTCGATAATACCAAAGCAGTATCTCTGAAAGGCAAACGAGTCTCTGGGTCGTCGAAGCAGTCCCTTATCCATTAAGGTTCTTCGATGATACCAAACCAGTATCTCTGAAAGGCAGACGATTCTCTGGGTTGTCGAAGCAGTCCCTTATCCATTAAGGTTCCTCGATGATACCAAAGCAGTATATCTGAAAGGCAGACGATTCTCTGGGACGTCGAAGCAGTCCCTTATCCATTAAGGTTCCTCGATGATACCAAAGCAGTATCTCTGAAAGGGTGACGATTCTCTGGGTCGTCGAAGCAGTCCCTTATCCATTAAGGTTCCTTGATGATACCAAAGCTGTATCTCTGAAAGGTAGATGATTCTCTGTGTCGTCGAAGCAGTCCCTTATCCATTAAGTTTCTTCGATGATACCAAAGCAGTATCTCTGAAAGTCAGACGAATCTCTGGGTCATCGAAGCAGTCCCTTATCCATTAAGATTCCTCGATGATACCAAAGCAGTATCTCTGAAAGGCATACGATTCTCTGGGTCGTCGAAGCAGTCCCTTATCTATTAAGGTTCTTCGATGATACCATAGCAGTATCTCTGAAAGGCAGACGATTCTCTGGGTCGTCGAAGCAGTCCCTTATCTATTAAGGTTCCTCGATGATACCAAAGCAGTATCTCTTAAAGGCACACGTTTCTCTGGGACGTCGAAGCAGTCCCTTATCCATTAAGGTTCTTCGATGATACCAAAGCAGTATCTCTGAAAGGCAGACGATTCTCTGGGTCGTCAAAGCAGTCCCTTATCCATTAAGGTTCCTCGATGATACCAAAGCAGTATCTCTGAAAGGTAGATGATTCTCTGGGTCGTCGAAGCAGTCCCTTATCCATTAAGGTTCCATGATGATACCAAAGCAGTATCTCTGAAAGGCAGACGATTCTCTGGGTCGTCGAAGCAATCCCTTATCCATTAAGGTTCCTCGATAATACCAAAGCAGTATCTTTGAAAGGCAAACGATTCTCTGGGTCGTCGAAGCAGTCCCTTATCCATTAAGGTTCTTCGATGATACCAAACCAGTATCTCTGAAAGGCAGACGATTCTCTGGGTTGTCGAAGCAGTCCCTTATCCATTAAGGTTCCTCGATGATACCAAAGCAGTATATCTGAAAGGCAGACGATTCTCTGGGACGTCGAAGCAGTCCCTTATCCATTAAGGTTCCTCGATGATACCAAAGCAGTATATCTGAAAGGCAGACGATTCTCTGGGACGTCGATGCAGTCCCTTATCCATTAAGGTTCCTCGACGATACCAAAGTAGTATCTCTGAAAGGCAGACGATTCTCTGGGTCGTCGAAGCAGTCCCTTGTCCATTAAGGTTCCTCGATGATACTAAAGCAGTGTCTCTGAAAGGCAGACAATTCTCTGGGTCGTCGAAGCAGTCCCTTATCCATTAAGGTTCCTCGATGATACCAAAGCAGTATCTCTGAAAGGCAGACGATTCTCTGGGTCGTCAAAGCAGTCCCTTATCCATTAAGGTTCCTCGATGATACCAAAGCAGTATCTCTGAAAGGTAGATGATTCTCTGGGTCGTCGAAGCAGTCCCTTATCCATTAAGGTTCCATGATGATACCAAAGCAGTATCTCTGAAAGGCAGACGATTCTCTGGGTCGTCGAAGCAATCCCTTATCCATTAAGGTTCCTCGATAATACCAAAGCAGTATCTTTGAAAGGCAAACGATTCTATGGGTCGTCGAAGCAGTCCCTTATCCATTAAGGTTCTTCGATGATACCAAACCAGTATCTCTGAAAGGCAGACGATTCTCTGGGTTGTCGAAGCAGTCCCTTATCCATTAAGGTTCCTCGATGATACCAAAGCAGTATATCTGAAAGGCAGACGATTCTCTGGGACGTCGAAGCAGTCCCTTATCCATTAAGGTTCCTCGATGATACCAAAGCAGTATCTCTGAAAGGTAGACGATTCTCTGGGTCGTCGAAGCAGTCCCTTATCCATTAAGGTTCCTTGATGATACCAAAGCTGTATCTCTGAAAGGTAGATGATTCTCTGTGTCGTCGAAGCAGTCCCTTATCCATTAAGTTTCTTCGATGATACCAAAGCAGTATCTCTGAAAGTCAGACGAATCTCTGGGTCATCGAAGCAGTCCCTTATCCATTAAGATTCCTCGATGATACCAAAGCAGTATCTCTGAAAGGCATACGATTCTCTGGGTCGTCGAAGCAGTCCCTTATCTATTAAGGTTCTTCGATGATACCAAAGCAGTATCTCTGAAAGGAAGACGATTCTCTGGGTCGTCGAAGCAGTCCCTTATCCATTAAGGTTCCTCGATGATACCAAAGCAGTATTTCTGAAAGGAAGAGGATTCTCTGGGTCGTCGAAGCAGTCCCTTATCCATTAAGGTTCCTCGATGATACCAAAGCAGTATCTCTGAAAGGCAGACGATTCTCTGGGTCGTCGAAGCAGTCCCTTATCCATTAAGGTTCCTCGATGATACCAAAGCAGTATCTCTGAAAGGCAGACGATTCTCTGGGTCGTCAAAGCAGTCCCTTATCCATTAAGGTTCCTCGATGATACCAAAGCAGTATCTCTGAAAGGCAGACGATTCTCTGGGTCGTCGAAGCAGTCCCTTGTCCATTAAGGTTCCTCGATGATACCAAAGTAGTATCTCTGAAAGGCAGACGATTCTCTGGGTCGTCGAAGCAGTCCCTTATCCATTAAGGTTCCTTGATGATACCAAAGCTGTATCTCTGAAAGGTAGATGATTCTCTGTGTCGTCGAAGCAGTCCCTTATCCATTAAGTTTCTTCGATGATACCAAAGCAGTATCTGTGAAAGTCAGACGAATCTCTGGGTCATCGAAGCAGTCCCTTATCCATTAAGATTCCTCGATGATACCAAAGCAGTATCTCTGAAAGGCATACGATTCTCTGGGTCGTCGAAGCAGTCCCTTATCTATTAAGGTTCTTCGATGATACCAAAGCAGTATCTCTGAAAGGAAGACGATTCTCTGGGTCGTCGAAGCAGTCCCTTATCCATTAAGGTTCCTCGATGATACCAAAGCAGTATTTCTGAAAGGAAGAGGATTCTCTGGGTCGTCGAAGCAGTCCCTTATCCATTAAGGTTCCTCGATGATACCAAAGCAGTATCTCTGAAAGGCAGACGATTCTCTGGGTCGTCGAAGCAGTCCCTTATCCATTAAGGTTCCTCGATGATACCAAAGCAGTATCTCTGAAAGGCAGACGATTCTCTGGGTCGTCAAAGCAGTCCCTTATCCATTAAGGTTCCTCGATGATACCAAAGCAGTATCTCTGAAAGGCAGACGATTCTCTGGGTCGTCGAAGCAGTCCCTTGTCCATTAAGGTTCCTCGATGATACCAAAGTAGTATCTCTGAAAGGCAGACGATTCTCTGGGTCGTCGAAGCAGTCCCTTATCCATTAAGGTTCCTCGATGATACCAAAGCAGTATCTCTGAAAGGTAGACGATTCTCTGGGTCGTCGAAGTAGACCCTTATCCATTAAGGTTCCTCGATGATACCAAAGTAGTATCTCTGAAAGGCAGACGATTCTCTGGGTCGTCGAAGCAGTCCCTTATCCATTAAGGTTCCTCGATGATACCAAAGCAGTATCTCTGAAAGGCAGACGATTCTCTGGGTCGTCGAAGCAGTCCCTTATCCATTAAGGTTCCATGATGATACCAAAGCAGTATCTCTGAAAGGCAGAAGATTCTCTGGGTCATCGAAGCAGTCCCTTATCCATTAAGGTTCCTCGATGATACCAAAGCAGTATCTCTGAAAGGCAGACGATTCTCTGGGTCGTCGAAGCAGTCCCTTATCCATTAAGTTTCTTCGATGATACCAAAGCAGTATCTCTGAAAGGCAGACGAATCTCTGGGTCGTCGAAGCAGTCCCTTATCCATTAAGATTCCTCGATGATACCAAAGCAGTATCTCTGAAAGGCAGACGATTCTTTGGGACGTCGAAGCAGTCCCTTATCCATTAAGGTTCTTCGATGATACCAAAGCAGTATCTCTGAAAGGTAGACGATTCTCTGGGTCGTCGAAGCAGTCCCTTATCCATTAAGCTTCCTCGATGATACCAAAGCAGTATCTCTGAAAGGCAGACGATTCTCTGGGTCGTCGAAGCAGTCCCTTATCCATTAAGGTTCCTCGATGATACCAAAGCAGTATCTCTGAAAGGCAGGCGATTCTCTGGGTCGTCGAAGAAGTCCATTATCGATAAAGGTTCCTCGATGAAACCAAAGCAGTATCTCTGAAAGGCAGACGATTCTCTGGGTCGTCGAAGCAGTCCCTTATCCATTAAGGTTCCTCGATGATACCAAAGCAGTATCTCTGAAAGGCAGACGATTCTCTGGGTCGTCGAAGAAGTCCCTTATCCATTAAGGTTCCTCGATGATACCAAAGCAGTATCTCTTAAAGGCAGACGATTCTCTGGGACGTCGAAGCAGTCCCTTATCCATTAAGGTTCTTCGATGATACCAAAGCAGTATCTCTGAAAGGCAGACGATTCTCTGGGTCATCGAAGCAGTCCCTTGTCCATTAAGGTTCCTCGATGATACCAAAGAATTATCTCTGAAAGGCAGACAATTCTCTGGGTCGTCGAAGCAGTCCCTTATCCATTAAGGTCCCTCGATGATACCAAAGCAGTATCTCTGAAAGGCAGACGATTCTCTGGGACGTCGAAGCAGTCCCTTATCCATTAAGGTTCCTCGATGATACCAAAGCAGTATCTCTGAAAGGTAGACGATTCTCTGGGTCGTCGAAGCAGTCCCTTATCCATTAAGGTTCCTTGATGATACCAAAGCTGTATCTCTGAAAGGTAGATGATTCTCTGTGTCGTCGAAGCAGTCCCTTATCCATTAAGTTTCTTCGATGATACCAAAGCAGTATCTCTGAAAGTCAGACGAATCTCTGGGTCATCGAAGCAGTCCCTTATCCATTAAGATTCCTCGATGATACCAAAGCAGTATCTCTGAAAGGCATACGATTCTCTGGGTCGTCGAAGCAGTCCCTTATCTATTAAGGTTCTTCGATGATACCAAAGCAGTATCTCTGAAAGGCAGACGATTCTCTGGGTCGTCGAAGCAGTCCCTTATCTATTAAGGTTCCTCGATGATACCAAAGCAGTATCTCTTAAAGGCACACGATTCTCTGGGACGTCGAAGCAGTCCCTTATCCATTAAGGTTCTTCGATGATACCAAAGCAGTATCTCTGAAAGGCAGACGATTCTCTGGGTCGTCGATGCAGTCCCTTATCCATTAAGGTTCCTCGACGATACCAAAGTAGTATCTCTGAAAGGCAGACGATTCTCTGGGTCGTCGAAGCAGTCCCTTGTCCATTAAGGTTCCTCGATGATACTAAAGCAGTGTCTCTGAAAGGCAGACAATTCTCTGGGTCGTCGAAGCAGTCCCTTATCCATTAAGGTTCCTCGATGATACCAAAGCAGTATCTCTGAAAGGCAGACGATTCTCTGGGTCGTCGAAGCAGTCCCTTATCCATTAAGGTTCCTCGATGATACCAAAGCAGTATCTCTGAAAGGTAGATGATTCTCTGGGTCGTCGAAGCAGTCCCTTATCCATTAAGGTTCCATGATGATACCAAAGCAGTATCTCTGAAAGGCAGACGATTCTCTGGGTCGTCGAAGCAATCCCTTATCCATTAAGGTTCCTCGATAATACCAAAGCAGTATCTCTGAAAGGCAAACGATTCTCTGGGTCGTCGAAGCAGTCCCTTATCCATTAAGGTTCTTCGATGATACCAAACCAGTATCTCTGAAAGGCAGACGATTCTCTGGGTTGTCGAAGCAGTCCCTTATCCATTAAGGTTCCTCGATGATACCAAAGCAGTATATCTGAAAGGCAGACGATTCTCTGGGACGTCGAAGCAGTCCCTTATCCATTAAGGTTCCTCGATGATACCAAAGCAGTATCTCTGAAAGGTAGACGATTCTCTGGGTCGTCGAAGCAGTCCCTTATCCATTAAGGTTCCTTGATGATACCAAAGCTGTATCTCTGAAAGGTAGATGATTCTCTGTGTCGTCGAAGCAGTCCCTTATCCATTAAGTTTCTTCGATGATACCAAAGCAGTATCTCTGAAAGTCAGACGAATCTCTGGGTCATCGAAGCAGTCCCTTATCCATTAAGATTCCTCGATGATACCAAAGCAGTATCTCTGAAAGGCATACGATTCTCTGGGTCGTCGAAGCAGTCCCTTATCTATTAAGGTTCTTCGATGATACCAAAGCAGTATCTCTGAAAGGAAGACGATTCTCTGGGTCGTCGAAGCAGTCCCTTATCCATTAAGGTTCCTCGATGATACCAAAGCAGTATTTCTGAAAGGAAGAGGATTCTCTGGGTCGTCGAAGCAGTCCCTTATCCATTAAGGTTCCTCGATGATACCAAAGCAGTATCTCTGAAAGGCAGACGATTCTCTGGGTCGTCGAAGCAGTCCCTTATCCATTAAGGTTCCTCGATGATACCAAAGCAGTATCTCTTAAAGGCAGACGATTCTCTGGGACGTCGAAGCAGTCCCTTATCCATTAAGGTTCTTCGATGATACCAAAGCAGTATCTCTGAAAGGCAGACGATTCTCTGGGTCATCGAAGCAGTCCCTTGTCCATTAAGGTTCCTCGATGATACCAAAGAATTATCTCTGAAAGGCAGACAATTCTCTGGGTCGTCGAAGCAGTCCCTTATCCATTAAGGTCCCTCGATGATACCAAAGCAGTATCTCTGAAAGGCAGACGATTCTCTGGGACGTCGAAGCAGTCCCTTATCCATTAAGGTTCCTCGGTGATACCAAAGCAGTATCTCTGAAAGGTAGACGATTCTCTGGGTCGTCGAAGCAGTCCCTTATCCATTAAGGTTCCTTGATGATACCAAAGCTGTATCTCTGAAAGGTAGATGATTCTCTGTGTCGTCGAAGCAGTCCCTTATCCATTAAGTTTCTTCGATGATACCAAAGCAGTATCTCTGAAAGTCAGACGAATCTCTGGGTCATCGAAGCAGTCCCTTATCCATTAAGATTCCTCGATGATACCAAAGCAGTATCTCTGAAAGGCATACGATTCTCTGGGTCGTCGAAGCAGTCCCTTATCTATTAAGGTTCTTCGATGATACCAAAGCAGTATCTCTGAAAGGCAGACGATTCTCTGGGTCGTCGAAGCAGTCCCTTATCTATTAAGGTTCCTCGATGATACCAAAGCAGTATCTCTTAAAGGCACACGATTCTCTGGGACGTCGAAGCAGTCCCTTATCCATTAAGGTTCTTCGATGATACCAAAGCAGTATCTCTGAAAGGCAGACGATTCTCTGGGTCGTCGATGCAGTCCCTTATCCATTAAGGTTCCTCGACGATACCAAAGTAGTATCTCTGAAAGGCAGACGATTCTCTGGGTCGTCGAAGCAGTCCCTTGTCCATTAAGGTTCCTCGATGATACTAAAGCAGTGTCTCTGAAAGGCAGACAATTCTCTGGGTCGTCGAAGCAGTCCCTTATCCATTAAGGTTCCTCGATGATACCAAAGCAGTATCTCTGAAAGGCAGACGATTCTCTGGGTCGTCGAAGCAGTCCCTTATCCATTAAGGTTCCTCGAGGATACCAAAGCAGTATCTCTGAAAGGTAGATGATTCTCTGGGTCGTCGAAGCAGTCCCTTATCCATTAAGGTTCCATGATGATACCAAAGCAGTATCTCTGAAAGGCAGACGATTCTCTGGGTCGTCGAAGCAATCCCTTATCCATTAAGGTTCCTCGATAATACCAAAGCAGTATCTCTGAAAGGCAAACGATTCTCTGGGTCGTCGAAGCAGTCCCTTATCCATTAAGGTTCTTCGATGATACCAAACCAGTATCTCTGAAAGGCAGACGATTCTCTGGGTTGTCGAAGCAGTCCCTTATCCATTAAGGTTCCTCGATGATACCAAAGCAGTATATCTGAAAGGCAGACGATTCTCTGGGACGTCGAAGCAGTCCCTTATCCATTAAGGTTCCTCGATGATACCAAAGCAGTATCTCTGAAAGGTAGACGATTCTCTGGGTCGTCGAAGCAGTCCCTTATCCATTAAGGTTCCTTGATGATACCAAAGCTGTATCTCTGAAAGGTAGATGATTCTCTGTGTCGTCGAAGCAGTCCCTTATCCATTAAGTTTCTTCGATGATACCAAAGCAGTATCTCTGAAAGTCAGACGAATCTCTGGGTCATCGAAGCAGTCCCTTATCCATTAAGATTCCTCGATGATACCAAAGCAGTATCTCTGAAAGGCATACGATTCTCTGGGTCGTCGAAGCAGTCCCTTATCTATTAAGGTTCTTCGATGATACCAAAGCAGTATCTCTGAAAGGAAGACGATTCTCTGGGTCATCGAAGCAGTCCCTTATCCATTAAGGTTCCTCGATGATACCAAAGCAGTATTTCTGAAAGGAAGAGGATTCTCTGGGTCGTCGAAGCAGTCCCTTATCCATTAAGGTTCCTCGATGATACCAAAGCAGTATCTCTGAAAGGCAGACGATTCTCTGGGTCGTCGAAGCAGTCCCTTATCCATTAAGGTTCCTCGATGATACCAAAGCAGTATCTCTGAAAGGCAGACGATTCTCTGGGTCGTCAAAGCAGTCCCTTATCCATTAAGGTTCCTCGATGATACCAAAGCAGTATCTCTGAAAGGCAGACGATTCTCTGGGTCGTCGAAGCAGTCCCTTCTCCATTAAGGTTCCTCGATGATACCAAAGTAGTATCTCTGAAAGGCAGACGATTCTCTGGGTCGTCGAAGCAGTCCCTTATCCATTAAGGTTCCTCGATGATACCAAAGCAGTATCTCTGAAAGGTAGACGATTCTCTGGGTCGTCGAAGTAGACCCTTATCCATTAAGGTTCCTCGATGATACCAAAGCAGTATCTCTGAAAGGCAGACGATTCTCTGGGTCGTCGAAGCAGTCCCTTATCCATTAAGGTTCCTCGATGATACCAAAGCAGCATCTCTGAAAGGCAGACGATTCTCTGGGTCGTCGAAGCAGTCCCTTATCCATTAAGGTTCCATGATGATACCAAAGCAGTATCTCTGAAAGGCAGAAGATTCTCTGGGTCATCGAAGCAGTCCCTTATCCATTAAGGTTCCTCGATGATACCAAAGCAGTATCTCTGAAAGGCAGACGATTCTCTGGGTCGTCGAAGCAGTCCCTTATCCATTAAGTTTCTTCGATGATACCAAAGCAGTATCTCTGAAAGGCAGACGAATCTCTG
Source organism: Lathyrus tuberosus (assembly GCA_022829125.1). Taxonomy (NCBI): domain Eukaryota; kingdom Viridiplantae; phylum Streptophyta; class Magnoliopsida; order Fabales; family Fabaceae; genus Lathyrus; species Lathyrus tuberosus. The sequence continues at coordinate 1,660,143 of JALAZF010000101.1, read as the reverse complement.
GGTCGTCGAAGCAGTCCCTTATCCATTAAGATTCCTCGATGATACCAAAGCAGTATCTCTGAAAGGCAGACGATTCTTTGGGACGTCGAAGCAGTCCCTTATCCATTAAGGTTCTTCGATGATACCAAAGCAGTATCTCTGAAAGGTAGACGATTCTCTGGGTCGTCGAAGCAGTCCCTTATCCATTAAGCTTCCTCTATGATACCAAAGCAGTATCTCTGAAAGGCAGACGATTCTCTGGGTCGTCGAAGCAGTCCCTTATCCATTAAGGTTCCTCGTTGATACCAAAGCAGTATCTCTGAAAGGCAGGCGATTCTCTGGGTCGTCGAAGAAGTCCATTATCGATAAAGGTTCCTCGATGAAACCAAAGCAGTATCTCTGAAAGGCAGACGATTCTCTGGGTCGTCGAAGCAGTCCCTTATCCATTAAGGTTCCTCGATGATACCAAAGCAGTATCTCTGAAAGGCAGACGATTCTCTGGGTCGTCGAAGAAGTCCCTTATCCATTAAGGTTCCTCGATGATACCAAAGCAGTATCTCTTAAAGGCAGACGATTCTCTGGGACGTCGAAGCAGTCCCTTATCCATTAAGGTTCTTCGATGATACCAAAGCAGTATCTCTGAAAGGCAGACGATTCTCTGGGTCATCGAAGCAGTCCCTTGTCCATTAAGGTTCCTCGATGATACCAAAGAATTATCTCTGAAAGGCAGACAATTCTCTGGGTCGTCGAAGCAGTCCCTTATCCATTAAGGTCCCTCGATGATACCAAAGCAGTATCTCTGAAAGGCATACGATTCTCTGGTTCGTCGAAGCAGTCCCTTATCCATTAAGGTTCCTCGATGATACCAAAGCAGTATCTCTGAAAGGTAGACCATTCTCTGGGTCGTCGAAGCAGTCCCTTATCCATTAAGGTTCCTCAATGATACCAAAGCAGTATCTCTGAAAGGTAGATGATTCTCTGGGTCGTCGAAGCAGTCCCTTATCCATTAAGGTTCCTCGATGATACCAAAGCAGTATCTCTGAAATGCAGACGATTCTCTGGGTCGTCGAAGCAGTCCCTTATCCATTAAGGTTCCTCGATGATACCAAAGCAGTATCTCTGAAAGGTAGACGATTCTCTGGGTCGTCGAAGCAGTCCCTTATCCATTAAGGTTCCTCGATGATACCAAAGCAGTATCTCTGAAAGGTAGACGATTCTCTGGGTCGTCGAAGCAGTCCCTTATCCATTAAGGTTCCTCTATGATACCAAAGCAGTATCTCTGAAAGGCAGACGATTCTCTGGGTCGTCGAAGCAGTCCCTTATCCATTAAGGTTCCTTGATGATACCAAAGTAGTATCTATGAAAGGTAGATGATTCTCTGTGTCGTCGAAGCAGTCCCTTATACATTAAGTTTCTTCGATGATACCAAAGCAGTATCTCTGAAAGTCAGACGAATCTCTGGGTCATCGAAGCAGTCCCTTATCCATTAAGATTCCTCGATGATACCAAAGCAGTATCTCTGAAAGGCAAACGATTCTCTGGGTCGTCGAAGCAGTCCCTTATCCAATAAGGTTCTTCGATGATACCAAAGCAGTATCTCTGAAAGGAAGACGATTCTCTGGGTCGTCGAAGCAGTCCCTTATCCATTAAGGTTCCTCGATGATACCAAAGCAGTATCTCTGAAACGCAGGCGATTCTCTGGGTCGTTGAAGCAGTCCCTTATCCATTAAGGTTCCTCGATGAAACCAATGCAGTATCTCTGAAAGGCAGACGATTCTCTGGGTCATCGAAGCAGTCCCTTATCCATTAAGGTTCCTCGATGATACCAAAGCAGTATCTCTAAAAGGCAGACGATTCTCTGGGTCGTCGAAGCAGTCCCTTGTCCATTAAGGTTCCTCGATGATACCAAAGAATTATCTCTGAAAGGAAGACAATTCTCTGGTTCGTCGAAGCAGTCCCTTATCCATTAAGGTTCCTCGATGATACCAAAGCAGTATCTCTGAAAGGCAGACGATTCTCTGGTTCGTCGAAGCAGTCCCTTATCCATTAAGGTTCCTCGATGATACCAAAGCAGTATCTCTGAAAGGCAGACGATTCTCTGGGTCGTCGAAGCAGTCCCTTATCCATTAAGGTTCTTCGATGATACCAAAGCAGTATCTCTGAAAGGCAGAAGATTCTCTGGGTCGTCGAAGCAGTCCCTTATCCATTAAGGTTCCTCAATGATACCAAAGCAGTATCTCTTAAAGGCACACGATTCTCTGGGACGTCGAAGCAGTCCCTTATCCATTAAGGTTCTTCGATGATACCAAAGCAGTATCTCTGAAAGGCAGACGATTCTCTGGGTCGTCGAAGCAGTCCCTTATCCATTAAGGTTCCTCGACGATACCAAAGTAGTATCTCTGAAAGGCAGACGATTCTCCGGGTCGTCGAAGCAGTCCCTTGTCCATTAAGGTTCCTCGATGATACTAAAGCAGTATCTCTGAAAGGCAGACGATTCTCTGGGTCGTCGAAGCAGTCCCTTATCCATTAAGGTTCCTCGATGATACCAAAGCAGTATCTCTGAAAGGCAGACGATTCTCTGGGCCGTCGAAGCAGTCCCTTATCCATTAAGGTTCCTCGATGATACCAAAGCAGTATCTCTGAAAGGTAGATGATTCTCTGGGTCGTCGAAGCAGTCCCTTATCCATTAAGGTTCCATGATGATACCAAAGCAGTATCTCTGAAAGGCAGACGATTCTCTGGGTCGTCGAAGCAGTCCCTTATCCATTAAGGTTCCTCGATAATACCAAAGCAGTATCTCTGAAAGGCAACCGATTCTCTGGGACGTTGAAGCAGTCCCTTATCCATTAAGGTTCTTCGATGATACCAAACCAATATCTCTGAAAGGCAGACGATTCTCTGGGTTGTCGAAGCAGTCCCTTATCCATTAAGGTTCCTCGATGATACCAAAGCAGTATATCTAAAAGGCAGACGATTCTCTAGGACGTCGAAGCAGTCCCTTATCCATTAAGGTTCCTCGATGATACCAAAGCTGTATCTCTGAAAGGTGGATGATTCTCTGGGTCGTCGAAGCAGTCCCTTATCCATTAAGGTTCCTTGATGATACCAAAGCAGTATCTCTGAAAGGCAGATGATTCTCTGGGTCGTCGAAGCAGACCCTTATCCATTAAGGTTCCTCGATGATACCAAAGCAGTATCTCTGAAAGGCAGATGATTCTCTGGGTCGTCGAAGCAGTCCCTTATCCATTAAGGTTCTTCGATGATACCAAAGCAGTATCTCTGAAAGGCAGACGATTCGCTGGGTCGTCGAATTAGTCCCTTATCCATTAAGGTTCCATGATGATACCAAATCAGTATCTCTGAAAGGCAGAAGATTCTCTGGGTCGTCGAAGCAGTCCCTTATCCATTAAGGTTCCTCGATGATACCAAAGCAGTATCTCTGAAAGGCAGACGATTCTCTGGGTCGTCGAAGCAGTCCCTTATCCATTAAGGTTCTTCGATGATACCAAAGCAGTATCTCTGAAAGGGAGACGATTCTCTGGGTCGTCGAAGCAGTCCCTTATCCATTAGGGTTCCTCGATGATACCAAAGCAGTATCTATGAAAGGCAGGCGATTCTCTGGGACGTCGAAGCAGTCCTTTATCCATTAAGGTTCTTCGATGATACCAAAGCAGTATCTCTGAAAGGAAGAAGATTCTCTGGGTCGTTGAAGCAGTCCCTTATCCATTAAGGTTCCTCGATGATACCAAAGCAGTATCTCTGAAAGGCAGACGATTCTCTGGGTCGTCGAAGCAGTCCCTTACCCATTAAGGTACCTCGATGATACCAAAGCAGTATCTCTGAAAGGCAGACAATTCTCTGGGTCGTCGAAGCAGTCCCTTATCCATTAAGGTTCCCCGATGAAACCAAAGCAGTATCTCTGAAAGGCAGACGATTCTCTGGGTCGTCGAAGCAGTGCCTTATCCATTAAGGTTCCTCGATAATACCAAAGTAGTATCTCTGAAAGGTAGACGATTCTCTGGGTCGTCGAAGCAGTCCCTTGTCCATTAAGGTTCCTCGATGATACCAAAGAATTATCTCTGAAAGGCAGACAATTCTCTGGGTCGTCGAAGCAGTCCCTTATCCATTAAGGTTCCTCGATGATACCAAAGCAGTATCTATGAAAGGCAGACGATTCTCTGGGTCGTCGAAGCAGTCCCTTATCCATTAAGGTTCCTCGATGATACCATAGCAGTATCTCTGAAAGGCAGACGATTCTCTGGGTCGTCGAAGCAGTCCCTTATTCATTAAGGTGCTTCAATGATACCAAAGCAGTATCTCTGAAAGGCAGACGATTCTCTGGGTCGTCGAAGCAGTCCCTTATCCATTAAGGTTCCTCGATGATACCAAAGCAGTATCTCTTAAAGGCAGACGATTCTCTGGGACGTCGAAGCAGTCCCTTATCCATTAAGGTTCTTCGATGATACCAAAGCAGTATCTCTGAAAGGCAGACGATTCTCTGGGTCGTCAAAGCAGTCCCTTATCCATTAAGGTTCCTCGACGATACCAAAGTAGTATCTCTGAAAGGCAGACGATTCTCTGGGTCGTCGAAGCAGTCCCTTATTCATTAAGGTTCTTCAATGATACCAAAGCAGTATCTCTGAAAGGCAGACGATTCTCTGGGTCGTCGAAGCAGTCCCTTATCCATTAAGGTTCCTCGATGATACCAAAGCAGTATCTCTTAAAGGCAGACGATTCTCTGGGACGTCGAAGCAGTCCCTTATTCATTAAGGTTCTTCGATGATACCAAAGCAGTATCTCTGAAAGGCAGACGATTCTCTGGGTCGTCAAAGCAGTCCCTTATCCATTAAGGTTCCTTGATGATACCAAAGCAGTATCTCTGAAAGGTATATGATTCTCTGGGTCGTCGAAGCAGTCCCTTGACCATTAAGGTTCCTCGATGATACTAAAGCAGTATCTCTGAAAGGCAGACGATTCTCTGGGTCGTCGAAGCAGTCCCTTATCCATTAAGGTTCCTCTATGATACCAAAGCAGTATCTCTGAAAGGCAGACGATTCTCTGGGTCGTCGAAGCAGTCCCTTATCCATTAAGGTTCCTCGATGATACCAAAGCAGTATCTCTGAAAGGCAGACGATTCTCTGGGTCGTCGAAGCAGTCCCTTATCCATTAAGGTTCCTCGATGATACCAAAGCAGTATCTCTGAAAGGTAGATGATTCTCTGGGTCGTCGAAGCAGTCCCTTATCCATTAAGGTTCCATGATGATACCAAAGCAGTATCTCTGAAAGGCAGACGATTCTCTGGGTCGTCGAAGCAGTCCCTTATCCATTAAGGTTCCTCGATAATACCAAAGCAGTATCTCTGAAAGGCAACCGATTCTCTGGGACGTTGAAGCAGTCCCTTATCCATTAAGGTTCTTCGATGATACCAAACCAATATCTCTGAAAGGCAGACGATTCTATGGGTTGTCGAAGCAGTCCCTTATCCATTAAGGTTCCTCGATGATACCAAAGCAGTATATCTAAAAGGCAGACGATTCTCTAGGACGTCGAAGCAGTCCCTTATCCATTAAGGTTCCTCGATGATACCAAAGCTGTATCTCTGAAAGGTGGACGATTCTCTGGGTCGTCGAAGCAGTCCCTTATCCATTAAGGTTCCTTGATGATACCAAAGCAGTATCTCTGAAAGGCAGATGATTCTCTGGGTCGTCGAAGCAGACCCTTATCCATTAAGGTTCCTCGATGATACCAAAGCAGTATCTCTGAAAGGCAGATGATTCTCTGGGTCGTCGAAGCAGTCCCTTATCCATTAAGGTTCTTCGATGATACCAAAGCAGTATCTCTGAAAGGCAGACGATTCTCTGGGTCGTCGAATTAGTCCCTTATCCATTAAGGTTCCATGATGATACCAAAGCAGTATCTCTGAAAGTCAGACGAATCTCTGGGTCATCGAAGCAGTCCCTTATCCATTAAGATTCCTCGATGATACCAAAGCAGTATCTCTGAAAGGCAAACGATTCTCTGGGTTGTCGAAGCAGTCCCTTATCCAATAAGGTTCTTCGATGATACCAAAGCAGTATCTCTGAAAGGAAGACGATTCTCTGGGTCGTCGAAGCAGTCCCTTATCCATTAAGGTTCCTCGATGATACCAAAGCAGTATCTCTGAAACGCAGGCGATTCTCTGGGTCGTTGAAGCAGTCCCTTATCCATTAAGGTTCCTCGATGAAACCAAAGCAGTATCTCTGAAAGGCAGACGATTCTCTGGGTCATCGAAGCAGTCCCTTATCCATTAAGGTTCCTCGATGATACCAAAGCAGTATCTCTAAAAGGCAGACGATTCTCTGGGTCGTCGAAGCAGTCCCTTGTCCATTAAGGTTCCTCGATGATACCAAAGAATTATCTCTGAAAGGAAGACAATTCTCTGGGTCGTCGAAGCAGTCCCTTATCCATTAAGGTTCCTCGATGATACCAAAGCAGTATCTCTGAAAGGCAGACGATTCTCTGGTTCGTCGAAGCAGTCCCTTATCCATTAAGGTTCCTCGATGATACCAAAGCAGTATCTCTGAAAGGCAGACGATTCTCTGGGTCGTCGAGGCAGTCCCTTATCCATTAAGGTTCTTCGATGATACCAAAGCAGTATCTCTGAAAGGCAGACGATTCTCTGGGTCGTCGAAGCAGTCCCTTATCCATTAAGGTTCCTCAATGATACCAAAGCAGTATCTCTTAAAGGCACACGATTCTCTGGGACGTCGAAGCAGTCCCTTATCCATTAAGGTTCTTCGATGATACCAAAGCAGTATCTCTGAAAGGCAGACGATTCTCTGGGTCGTCGAAGCAGTCCCTTATCCATTAAGGTTCCTCGACGATACCAAAGTAGTATCTCTGAAAGGCAGACGATTCTCTGGGTCGTCGAAGCAGTCCCTTGTCCATTAAGGTTCCTCGATGATACTAAAGCAGTATCTCTGAAAGGCAGACGATTCTCTGGGTCGTCGAAGCAGTCCCTTATCCATTAAGGTTCCTCGATGATACCAAAGCAGTATCTCTGAAAGGCAGACGATTCTCTGGGTCGTCGAAGCAGTCCCTTATCCATTAAGGTTCCTCGATGATACCAAAGCAGTATCTCTGAAAGGTAGATGATTCTCTGGGTCGTCGAAGCAGTCCCTTATCCATTAAGGTTCCATGATGATACCAAAGCAGTATCTCTGAAAGGCAGACGATTCTCTGGGTCGTCGAAGCAGTCCCTTATCCATTAAGGTTCCTCGATAATACCAAAGCAGTATCTCTGAAAGGCAACCGATTCTCTGGGACGTTGAAGCAGTCCCTTATCCATTAAGGTTCTTCGATGATACCAAACCAATATCTCTGAAAGGCAGACGATTCTCTGGGTTGTCGAAGCAGTCCCTTATCCATTAAGGTTCCTCAATGATACCAAAGCAGTATCTCTTAAAGGCACACGATTCTCTGGGACGTCGAAGCAGTCCCTTATCCATTAAGGTTCTTCGATGATACCAAAGCAGTATCTCTGAAAGGCAGACGATTCTCTGGGTCGTCGAAGCAGTCCCTTATCCATTAAGGTTCCTCGATGATACCAAAGCAGTATCTCTGAAAGGCAGACGATTCTCTGGGACGTCGAAGCAGTCCCTTATCCATTAAGGTTCCTCGATGATACCAAAGCTGTATCTCTGAAAGGTGGACGATTCTCTGGGTCGTCGAAGCAGTCCCTTATCCATTAAGGTTCCTTGATGATACCAAAGCAGTATCTCTGAAAGGCAGATGATTCTCTGGGTCGTCGAAGCAGACCCTTATCCATTAAGGTTCCTCGATGATACCAAAGCAGTATCTCTGAAAGGCAGATGATTCTCTGGGTCGTCGAAGCAGTCCCTTATCCATTAAGGTTCTTCGATGATACCAAAGCAGTATCTCTGAAAGGCAGACGATTCTCTGGGTCGTCGAATTAGTCCCTTATCCATTAAGGTTCCATGATGATACCAAAGCAGTATCTCTGAAAGGCAGAAGATTCTCTGGGTCGTCGAAGCAGTCCCTTATCCATTAAGGTTCCTCGATGATACCAAAGCAGTATCTCTGAAAGGCAGATGATTCTCTGGGTCGTCGAAGCAGTCCCTTATCCATTAAGGTTCTTCGATGATACCAAAGCAGTATCTCTGAAAGGGAGACGATTCTCTGGGTCGTCGAAGCTGTCCCTTATCCATTAGGGTTCCTCGATGATACCAAAGCAGTATCTATGAAAGGCAGGCGATTCTCTGGGACGTCGAAGCAGTCCTTTATCCATTAAGGTTCTTCGATGATACCAAAGCAGTATCTATGAAAGGAAGAAGATTCTCTGGGTCGTTGAAGCAGTCCCTTATCCATTAAGGTTCCTCGATGATACCAAAGCAGTATCTCTGAAAGGCAGACGATTCTCTGGGTCGTCGAAGCAGTCCCTTACCCATTGAGGTACCTCGATGATACCAAAGCAGTATCTCTGAAAGGCAGACAATTCTCTGGGTCGTCGAAGCAGTCCCTTATCCATTAAGGTTCCCCGATGAAACCAAAGCAGTATCTCTGAAAGGCAGACGATTCTCTGGGTCGTCGAAGCAGTGCCTTATCCATTAAGGTTCCTCGATAATACCAAAGCAGTATCTCTGAAAGGTAGACGATTCTCTGGGTCGTCGAAGCAGTCCCTTGTCCATTAAGGTTCCTCGATGATACCAAAGAATTATCTCTGAAAGGCAGACAATTCTCTGGGTCGTCGAAGCAGTCCCTTATCCATTAAGGTTCCTCGATGATACCAAAGCAGTATCTATGAAAGGCAGACGATTCTCTGGGTCGTCGAAGCAGTCCCTTATCCATTAAGGTTCCTCGATGATACCATAGCAGTATCTCTGAAAGGCAGACGATTCTCTGGGTCGTCGAAGCAGTCCCTTATTCATTAAGGTGCTTCAATGATACCAAAGCAGTATCTCTGAAAGGCAGACGATTCTCTGGGTCGTCGAAGCAGTCCCTTATCCATTAAGGTTCCTCGATGATACCAAAGCAGTATCTCTTAAAGGCAGACGATTCTCTGGGACGTCGAAGCAGTCCCTTATCCATTAAGGTTCTTCGATGATACCAAAGCAGTATCTCTGAAAGGCAGACGATTCTCTGGGTCGTCAAAGCAGTCCCTTATCCATTAAGGTTCCTCGACGATACCAAAGTAGTATCTTTGAAAGGCAGACGATTCTCTGGGTCGTCGAAGCAGTCCCTTGTCCATTAAGGTTCCACGATGATACTAAAGCAGTATCTCTGAAAGGCAGACGATTCTCTGGGTCGTCGAAGCAGTCCCTTATCCATTAAGGTTCCTCTATGATACCAAAGCAGTATCTCTGAAAGGCAGACGATTCTCTGGGTCGTCGAAGCAGTCCCTTATCCATTAAGGTTCCTTGATGATACCAAAGCAGTATCTCTGAAAGGTATATGATTCTCTGGGTCGTCGAAGCAGTCCCTTGACCATTAAGGTTCCTCGATGATACTAAAGCAGTATCTCTGAAAGGCAGACGATTCTCTGGGTCGTCGAAGCAGTCCCTTATCCATTAAGGTTCCTCTATGATACCAAAGCAGTATCTCTGAAAGGCAGACGATTCTCTGGGTCGTCGAAGCAGTCCCTTATCCATTAAGGTTCCTTGATGATACCAAAGCAGTATCTCTGAAAGGTAGATGATTCTCTGGGTCGTCCAAGCAGTCCCTTATCCATTAAGGTTCCTCGATGATACCAAAGCAGTATCTCTGAAAGGCAGACGATTCTCTGGGTCATCGAAGCAGACCCTTATCCATTAAGGTTCCTCGATGATACCAAAGCAGTATCTCTTAAAGGCACACGATTCTCTGGGACGTCGAAGCAGTCCCTTATCCATTAAGGTTCTTCGATGATACCAAAGCAGTATCTCTGAAAGGCAGACGATTCTCTGGGTCGTCGAAGCAGTCCCTTATCCATTAAGGTTCCTCGACGATACCAAAGTAGTATCTCTGAAAGGCAGACGATTCTCTGGGTCTTCGAAGCAGTCCCTTGTCCATTAAGGTTCCTCGATGATACTAAAGCAGTATCTCTGAAAGGCAGACGATTCTCTGGGTCGTCGAAGCAGTCCCTTATCCATTAAGGTTCCTTGATGATACCAAAGCAGTATCTCTGAAAGGCAGACGATTCTCTGGGTCGTCGAAGCAGTCCCTTATCCATTAAGGTTCCTCGATGATACCAAAGCAGTATCTCTGAAAGGTAGATGATTCTCTGGGACGTCGAAGCAGTCCCTTATCCATTAAGGTTCCATGATGATACCAAAGCAGTATCTCTGAAAGGCAGACGATTCTCTGGGTCGTCGAAGCAGTCCCTTATCCATTAAGGTTCCCCGATAATACCAAAGCAGTATCTCTGAAAGGCAAACGATTCTCTGGGTCGTCGAAGCAGTCCCTTATCCATTAAGGTTCTTCGATGATACCAAACCAGTATCTCTGAAAGGCAGACGATTCTCTGGGTCGTCGAAGCAGTCCCTTATCCATTAAGGTTCCTCGATGATACCAAAGCAGTATCTATGAAAGGCAGATGATTCTCTGGGTCGTCGAAGCAGTCCCTTATCCATTAAGGTTCCTCTATGATACCAAAGCAGTATCTCTGAAAGGCAGACGATTCTCTGGGTCGTCGAAGCAGTCCCTTATCCATTAAGGTTCCTTGATGATACCAAAGCAGTATCTCTGAAAGGTAGATGATTCTCTGGGTCGTCCAAGCAGTCCCTTATCCATTAAGGTTCCTCGATGATACCAAAGCAGTATCACTGAAAGGCAGACGAATCTCTGGGTCGTCGAAGCAGACCCTTATCCATTAAGGTTCCTCGATGATACCAAAGCAGTATCTCTGAAAGGCAGACGATTCTCTGGGTCGTCGAAGCAGTCCGTTATCCATTAAGGTTCTTCGATGATACCAAAGCAGTATCTCTGAAAGGCAGACGATTCTCTGGGTCGTCGAAGCCGTCCCTTATCCATTAAGGTTCCTCTATGATACCAAAGCAGTATCTCTGAAAGGCAGACGATTCTCTGGGTCGTCGAAGTAGTCCCTTATCCATTAAGGTTCCTCTATGATACCAAAGCAGTATCTCTGAAAGGCAGACGATTCTCTGGGTCGTCGAAGCAGTCCCTTATCCATTAAGGTTCCTTGATGATACCAAAGCAGTATCTCTGAAAGGTAGATGATTCTCTGGGTCGTCGAAGCAGTCCCTTGACCATTAAGGTTCCTCGATGATACTAAAGCAGTATCTCTGAAAGGCAGACGATTCTCTGGGTCGTCGAAGCAGTCCCTTATCCATTAAGGTTCCTCTATGATACCAAAGCAGTATCTCTGAAAGGCAGACGATTCTCTGGGTCGTCGAAGCAGTCCCTTATCCATTAAGGTTCCTTGATGATACCAAAGCAGTATCTCTGAAAGGTAGATGATTCTCTGGGTCGTCCAAGCAGTCCCTTATCCATTAAGGTTCCTCGATGATACCAAAGCAGTATCTCTGAAAGGCAGACGATTCTCTGGGTCATCGAAGCAGACCCTTATCCATTAAGGTTCCTCGATGATACCAAAGCAGTATCTCTGAAAGGCAGACGATTCTCTGGGTCGTCGAAGCAGTCCCTTATCCATTAAGGTTCCTCGATGATACCAAAGCAGTATCTCTGAAAGGTAGATGATTCTCTGGGACGTCGAAGCAGTCCCTTATCCATTAAGGTTCCATGATGATACCAAAGCAGTATCTCTGAAAGGCAGACGATTCTCTGGGTCGTCGAAGCAGTCCCTTATCCATTAAGGTTCCCCGATAATACCAAAGCAGTATCTCTGAAAGGCAAACGATTCTCTGGGTCGTCGAAGCAGTCCCTTATCCATTAAGGTTCTTCGATGATACCAAACCAGTATCTCTGAAAGGCAGACGATTCTCTGGGTCGTCGAAGCAGTCCCTTATCCATTAAGGTTCCTCGATGATACCAAAGCAGTATCTATGAAAGGCAGACGATTCTCTGGGTCGTCGAAGCAGTCCCTTATCCATTAAGGTTCCTCTATGATACCAAAGCAGTATCTCTGAAAGGCAGACGATTCTCTGGGTCGTCGAAGCAGTCCCTTATCCATTAAGGTTCCTTGATGATACCAAAGCAGTATCTCTGAAAGGTAGATGATTCTCTGGGTCGTCCAAGCAGTCCCTTATCCATTAAGGTTCCTCGATGATACCAAAGCAGTATCACTGAAAGGCAGACGATTCTCTGGGTCGTCGAAGCAGACCCTTATCCATTAAGGTTCCTCGATGATACCAAAGCAGTATCTCTGAAAGGCAGACGATTCTCTGGGTCGTCGAAGCAGTCTGTTATCCATTAAGGTTCTTCGATGATACCAAAGCAGTATCTCTAAAAGGCAGACGATTCTCTGGGTCGTCGAAGCAGTCCCTTATCCATTAAGGTTCCTCTATGATACCAAAGCAGTATCTCTGAAAGGCAGACGATTCTCTGGGTCGTCGAAGTAGTCCCTTATCCATTAAGGTTCCTCTATGATACCAAAGCAGTATCTCTGAAAGGCAGACGATTCTCTGGGTCGTCGAAGCAGTCCCTTATCCATTAAGGTTCCTTGATGATACCAAAGCAGTATCTCTGAAAGGTAGATGATTCTCTGGGTCGTCGAAGCAGTCCCTTGACCATTAAGGTTCCTCGATGATACTAAAGCAGTATCTCTGAAAGGCAGACGATTCTCTGGGTCGTCGAAGCAGTCCCTTATCCATTAAGGTTCCTCTATGATACCAAAGCAGTATCTCTGAAAGGCAGACGATTCTCTGGGTCGTCGAAGCAGTCCCTTATCCATTAAGGTTCCTTGATGATACCAAAGCAGTATCTCTGAAAGGTAGATGATTCTCTGGGTCGTCCAAGCAGTCCCTTATCCATTAAGGTTCCTCGATGATACCAAAGCAGTATCTCTGAAAGGCAGACGATTCTCTGGGTCATCGAAGCAGACCCTTATCCATTAAGATTCCTCGATGATACCAAAGCAGTATCTCTTAAAGGCACACGATTCTCTGGGACGTCGAAGCAGTCCCTTATCCATTAAGGTTCTTCGATGATACCAAAGCAGTATCTCTGAAAGGCAGACGATTCTCTGGGTCGTCGAAGCAGTCCCTTATCCATTAAGGTTCCTCGACGATACCAAAGTAGTATCTCTGAAAGGCAGACGATTCTCTGGGTCGTCGAAGCAGTCCCTTGTCCATTAAGGTTCCTCGATGATACTAAAGCAGTATCTCTGAAAGGCAGACGATTCTCTGGGTCGTCGAAGCAGTCCCTTATCCATTAAGGTTCCTCGATGATACCAAAGCAGTATCTCTGAAAGGCAGACGATTCTCTGGGTCGTCGAAGCAGTCCCTTATCCATTAAGGTTCCTCGATGATACCGAAGCAGTATCTCTGAAAGGTAGATGATTCTCTGGGCCGTCGAAGCAGTCCCTTATCCATTAAGGTTCCATGATGATACCAAAGCAGTATCTCTGAAAGGCAGACGATTCTCTGGGTCGTCGAAGCAGTCCCTTATCCATTAAGGTTCCCCGATAATACCAAAGCAGTATCTCTGAAAGGCAAACGATTCTCTGGGTCATCGAAGCAGTCCCTTATCCATTAAGGTTCTTCGATGATACCAAACCAGTATCTCTGAAAGGCAGACGATTCTCTGGGTTGTCGAAGCAGTCCCATATCCATTAAGGTTCCTCGATGATACCAAAGCTGTATATCTGAAAGGCAGACGATTCTCTGGGACGTCGAAGCAGTCCCTTATCCAATAAGGTTCCTCGATGATACCAAAGCAGTATCTCTGAAAGGTAGACGATTCTCTGGGTCGTCGAAGCAGTCCCTTATCCATTAAGGTTCCTCGATGATACCAAAGCAGTATCTATGAAAGTCAAACGATTCTCTGGGTCGTCGAAGCAGACCCTTATCCATTAAGGTTCCTCGATGATACCAAAGCAGTATCTCTGAAAGGCAGACGATTCTCTGGGTCGTCGAAGCAGTCCCTTATCCATTAAGGTTCTTCGATGATACCAAAGCAGTATCTCTGAAAGGCAGAAGATTCTCTGGGTCGTCGAAGCAGTCCCTTATCCATTAAGGTTCCTCGACGATACCAAAGTAGTATCTCTAAAAGGAAGACGATTCTCTGGGTCGTCGAAGCAGTCCCTTGTCCATTAAGGTTCCTCGATGATACCAAAGCAGTATCTCTGAAAGGGAGACGATTCTCTGGGTCGTCGAAGCAGTCCCTTATCCATTAGGGTTCCTCGATGATACCAAAGCAGTATCTCTGAAAGGCAGGCGATTCTCTGGGACGTCGAAGTAGTCCCTTATCCATTAAGGTTCTTCGATGATACCAAAGCAGTATCTCTGAAAGGAAGAAGATTCTCTGGGTCGTCGAAGCAGTCCCTTATCCATTAAGGTTCCTCGATGATACCAAAGCAGTATCTCTGAAAGGCAGACGATTCTCTGGGTCGTCGAAGCAGTCCCTTACCCATTAAGGTTCCTCGATGATACCAAAGCAGTATCTCTGAAAGGCAGACGATTCTCTGGGTCGTCGAAGCAGTCCCTTATCCATTAAGGTTCCTCGATGAAACAAAAGCAGTATCTCTGAAAGGCAGACGATTCTCTGGGTCGTCGAAGCAGTGCCTTATCCATTAAGGTTCCACGATGATGCCAAAGCAGTATCTCTGAAAGGTAGATGATTCTCTGGGTCGTCGAAGCAGTCCCTTGTCCATTAAGGTTCCTCGATGATACCAAAGAATTATCTCTGAAAGGCAGACAATTCTCTGGGTAGTCGAAGCAGTCCCTTATCCATTAAGGTTCCTCGATGATACCAAAGCAGTATCTATGAAAGGCAGACGATTCTCTGGGTCGTCGAAGCAGTCCCTTATCCATTAAGGTTCCTCGATGATACCAAAGCAGTATCTCTGAAAGGCAGACGATTCTCTGGGTCGTCGAAGCAGTCCCTTATCCATTAAGGTTCTTCGATGATACCAAAGCAGTATCTCTGAAAGGCAGACGACTCTCTGGGTCGTCGAAGCAGTCCCTTATCCATTAAGGTTCCTCGATGATACCAAAGCAGTATCTCTTAAAGGCAGACGATTCTCTGGGACGTCGAAGCAGTCCCTTATCCATTAAGGTTCTTCGATGATACCAAAGCAGTATCTCTGAAAGGCAGACGATTCTCTGGGTCGTCGAAGAAGTCCCTTATCCATTAAGGTTCCTCGACGATACCAAAGTAGTATCTCTGAAAGGCAGACGATTCTCTGGGTCGTCGAAGCAGTCCCTTGTCCATTAAGGTTCCTCGATGATACCAAAGCAGTATCTCTGAAAGGCAGACGATTCTCTGGGTCGTCGAAGCAGTCCCTTATCCAATAAGGATCCTCTATGATACCAAAGCAGTATCTCTGAAAGGCAGACGATTCTCTGGGTCGTCGAAGCAGTCCCTTATCCATTAAGGTTCCTTGATGATACCAAAGCAGTATCTCTGAAAGGTAGATGATTCTCTGGGTCGTCCAAGCAGTCCCTTATCCATTAAGGTTCCTCTATGATACCAAAGCAGTATCTCTGAAAGGCAGACAATTCTCTGGGTCGTCGAAGCAGTCCCTTATCCATTAAGGTTCCTTGATGATACCAAAGCAGTATCTCTGAAAGGTAGATGATTCTCTGGGTCGTCGAAGCAGTCCCTTGTCCATTAAGGTTCCTCGATGATACTAAAGCAGTATCTCTGAAAGGCAGACGATTCTCTGGGTCGTCGAAGCAGTCCCTTATCCATTAAGGTTCCTCTAAGTTACCAAAGCAGTATCTCTGAAAGGCAGACGATTCTCTGGGTCGTCGAAGCAGTCCCTTATCCATTAAGGTTCCTTGATGATACCAAAGCAGTATCTCTAAAAGGTAGATGATTCTCTGGGTCGTCCAAGCAGTCCCTTATCCATTAAGGTTCCTCGATGATACCAAAGCAGTATCTCTGAAAGGCAGACGATTCTCTGGGTCATCGAAGCAGACCCTTATCCATTAAGGTTCCTCGATGATACCAAAGTAGTATCTCTTAAAGGCACACGATTCTCTGGGACGTCGAAGCAGTCCCTTATCCATTAAGGTTCTTCGATGATACCAAAGCAGTATCTCTGAAAGGCAGACGATTCTCTGGGTCGTCGAAGAAGTCCCTTATCCATTAAGGTTCCTCGACGATACCAAAGTAGTATCTCTGAAAGGCAGACGATTCTCTGGGTCGTCGAAGCAGTCCCTTGTCCATTAAGGTTCCTCGATGATACCAAAGCAGTATCTCTGAAAGGCAGACGATTCTCTGGGTCGTCGAAGCAGTCCCTTATCCAATAAGGATCCTCTATGATACCAAAGCAGTATCTCTGAAAGGCAGACGATTCTCTGGGTCGTCGAAGCAGTCCCTTATCCATTAAGGTTCCTTGATGATACCAAAGCAGTATCTCTGAAAGGTAGATGATTCTCTGGGTCGTCCAAGCAGTCCCTTATCCATTAAGGTTCCTCTATGATACCAAAGCAGTATCTCTGAAAGGCAGACGATTCTCTGGGTCGTCGAAGCAGTCCCTTATCCATTAAGGTTCCTTGATGATACCAAAGCAGTATCTCTGAAAGGTAGATGATTCTCTGGGTCGTCGAAGCAGTCCCTTGTCCATTAAGGTTCCTCGATGATACTAAAGCAGTATCTCTGAAAGGCAGACGATTCTCTGGGTCGTCGAAGCAGTCCCTTATCCATTAAGGTTCCTCTAAGTTACCAAAGCAGTATCTCTGAAAGGCAGACGATTCTCTGGGTCGTCGAAGCAGTCCCTTATCCATTAAGGTTCCTTGATGATACCAAAGCAGTATCTCTAAAAGGTAGATGATTCTCTGGGTCGTCCAAGCAGTCCCTTATCCATTAAGGTTCCTCGATGATACCAAAGCAGTATCTCTGAAAGGCAGACGATTCTCTGGGTCATCGAAGCAGACCCTTATCCATTAAGGTTCCTCGATGATACCAAAGCAGTATCTCTTAAAGACACACGATTCTCTGGGACGTCGAAGCAGTCCCTTATCCATTAAGGTTCTTCGATGATACCAAAGCAGTATCTCTGAAAGGCAGACGATTCTCTGGGTCGTCGAAGCAGTCCCTTATCCATTAAGGTTCCTCGACGATACCAAAGTAGTATCTCTAAAAGGCAGACGATTCTCTGGGTCGTCGAAGCAGTCCCTTGTCCATTAAGGTTCCTCGATGATACCAAAGCAGTATCTCTGAAAGGCAGACGATTCTCTGGGTCGTCGAAGCAGTCCCTTATCCATTAAGGTTCCTCGATGATACCAAAGCAGTATCTCTGAAAGGCAGACGATTCTCTGGGTCGTCGAAGCAGTCCCTTATCCATTAAGGTTCCTCGATGATACCAAAGCAGTATCTCTGAAAGGTAGATGATTCTCTGGGTCATCGAAGTAGTCTCTTATCCATTAAGGTTCCATGATGATACCAAAGCAGTATCTCTGAAAGGCAGACGATTCTCTGGGTCGTCGAAGCAGTCCCTTATCCATTAAGGTTCCTCGATAATACCAAAGCAGTATCTCTGAAAGGAAAACGATTCTCTGGGTCGTCGAAGCAGTCCCTTATCCATTAAGGTTCTTCGATGATACCAAACCAGTGTCTCTGAAAGGCAGACGATTCTCTGGGTTGTCGAAGCAGTCCCTTATCCATTAAGGTTCCTCGATGATACCAAAGCAGTATATCTGAAAGGCAGACGATTCTTTGGGACGTCGAAGCAGTCCCTTATCCATTAAGGTTCCTCGATGATACCAAAGCAGTATCTCTGAAAGGTAGACGATTCTCTGGGTCGTCGAAGCAGTCCCTTATCCATTAAGGTTCCTCGATAATACCAAAGCAGTATCTCTGAAAGGCAAACGATTCTCTGGGTCGTCGAAGCAGTCCTTTATCCATTAAGGTTCTTCGATGATACCAAACCAGTGTCTCTGAAAGGCAGACGATTCTCTGGGTTGTCGAAGCAGTCCCTTATCCATTAAGGTTCCTCGATGATACCAAAGCAGTATATCTGAAAGGCAGACGATTCTCTGGGACGTAGAAGCAGTCCCTTATCCATTAAGGTTCCTCGATGATACCAAAGCAGTATCTCTGAAAGGTAGACGATTATCTGGGTCGTCGAAGCAGTCCCTTATCCATTAAGGTTCCTCGATGATACCAAAGCAGTATCTCTGAAAGGCAAACGATTCTCTGGGTCGTCGAAGCAGTCCCTTATCCATTAAGGTTCTTCGATGATACCAAACCAGTATCTCTGAAAGGCAGACGATTCTCTGGGTTGTCGAAGCAGTCCCTTATCCATTAAGGTTCCTCGATGATACCAAAGCAGTATATCTGAAAGGCAGACGATTCTCTGGGATGTCGAAGCAGTCCCTTATCCATTAAGGTTCCTCGATGATACCAAAGCAGTATCTCTGAAAGGTAGACGATTCTCTGGGTCGTCGAAGCAGTCCCTTATCCATTAAGGTTCCTCGATGATACCAAAGCAGTGTCTCTGAAAGGCAGACGATTCTCTGGGTCTTCGAAGCAGTCCCTTATCCATTAAGGTTCCTCGATGATACCAAAGCAGTATCTCTGAAAGGCAGACGATTCTCTGGGTCGTCGAAGCAGTCCCTTATCCATTAAGGTTCCTCTATGATACCAAAGCAGTATCTCTGAAAGGCAGACGATTCTCTGGGTCGTCGAAGCAGTCCCTTATCTATTAAGGTTCCTCTATGGTACCAAAGCAGTATCTCTGAAAGGCAGACGATTCTCTGGGTCGTCGAAGCAGACCCTTATCCATTAAGGTTCCTTGATGATACCAAAGCAGTATCTCTGAAAGGTAGATGATTCTCTGGGTCGTCGAAGCAGTCCCTTGTCCATTAAGGTTCCTCGATGATACTAAAGCAGTATCTCTGAAAGGCAGACGATTCTCTGGGTCGTCGAAGCAGTCCCTTATCCATTAAGGTTCCTCTATGATACCAAAGCAGTATCTCTGAAAGGCAGACGATTCTCTGGGTCGTCGAAGCAGTCCCATATCCATTAAGGTTCCTTGATGATACCAAAGCAGTATCTCTGAAAGGTAGATGATTCTCTGGGTCGTCCAAGCAGTCCCTTAACCATTAAGGTTCCTCGATGATACCAAAGCAGTATCTCTGAAAGGCAGACGATTCTCTGGGTCGTCGAAGCAGTCCCTTATCCATTAAGGTTCCTCGATGATACCAAAGCAGTATCTCTGAAAGGCAGACGATTCTCTGGTTCGTCGAAGCAGTCCCTTATCCATTAAGGTTCCTCGACGATACCAAAGTAGTATCTCTGAAAGGCAGACGATTCTCTGGGTCGTCGAAGCAGTCCCTTGTCCATTAAGGTTCCTCGATGATACTAAAGCAGTATCTCTGAAAGGCAGACGATTCTCTGGGTCGTCGAAGCAGTCCGTTATCCATTAAGGTTCCTCGATGATACCAAAGCAGTATCTCTGAAAGGCAGACGATTCTCTGGGTCGTCGAAGCAGTCCCTTATCCATTAAGGTTCCTCGATGATACCAAAGCAGTATCTCTGAAAGGTAGATGATTCTCTGGGTCGTCGAAGCAGTCCCTTATCCATTAAGGTTCCATGATGATACCAAAGCAGTATCTCTGAAAGGCAGACGATTCTCTGGGTCGTCGAAGCAGTCCCTTATCCATTAAGGTTCCTCGATAATACCAAAGCAGTATCTCTGAAAGGCAAACGATTCTCTGGGTCGTCGAAGCAGTCCCTTATCCATTAAGGTTCTTCGATGATACCAAATCAGTATCTCTGAAAGGCAGACGATTCTCTGGGTTGTCGAAGCAGTCCCTTATCCATTAAGGTTCCTCGATGATACCAAAGCAGTATATCTGAAAGGCAGACGATTCTCTGGGACGTCGAAGCAGTCCCTTATCCATTAAGGTTCCTCGATGATACCAAAGCAGTATCTCTGAAAGGTAGACGATTCTCTGGGTCTTCGAAGCAGTCCATTATCCATTAAGGTTCTTCGATGATACCAAACCAGTGTCTCTGAAAGGCAGACGATTCTCTGGGTTGCCGAAGCAGTCCCTTATCCATTAAGGTTCCTCGATGATACCAAAGCAGTATATCTGAAAAGCAGACGATTCACTGGGACGTCGAAGCAGTCCCTTATCCATTAAGCTTCCTCGATGATACCAAAGCAGTATCTCTGAAAGGTAGACGATTATCTGGGTCGTCGAAGCAGTCCCTTATCCATTAAGGTTCCTCGATGATACCAAAGCAGTATCTCTGAAAGGCAAACGATTCTCTGGGTCGTCGAAGCAGTCCCTTATCCATTAAGGTTCTTCGATGATACCAAACCAGTATCTCTGAAAGGCAGACGATTCTCTGGGTTGTCGAAGCAGTCCCTTATCCATTAAGGTTCCTCGATGATACCAAAGCAGTATATCTGAAAGGCAGACGATTCTCTGGGATGTCGAAGCAGTCCCTTATCCATTAAGGTTCCTCGATGATACCAAAGCAGTATATCTGAAAGGCAGACGATTCTCTGGGATGTCGAAGCAGTCCCTTATCCATTAAGGTTCCTCGATGATACCAAAGCAGTATCTCTGAAAGGTAGACGATTCTCTGGGTCGTCGAAGCAGTCCCTTATCCATTAAGGTTCCTCGATGATACCAAAGCAGTGTCTCTGAAAGGCAGACGATTCTCTGGGTCGTTGAAGCAGTCCCTTATCCATTAAGGTTCCTCGATGATACCAAAGCATTATCTCTTAAAGGCACACGATTCTCTGGGACGTCGAAGCAGTCCCTTATCCATTAAGGTTCTTCGATGATACCAAAGCAGTATCTCTGAAAGGCAGACGATTCTCTGGGTCGTCGAAACAGTCCCTTATCCATTAAGGTTCCTCGACGATACCAAAGTAGTATCTCTGAAAGGCAGACGATTCTCTGGGTCGTCGAAGTAGTCCCTTGTCCATTAAGCTTCCTCGATGATACTAAAGCAGTATCTCTGAAAGGCAGACGATTCTCTGGGTCGTCGAAGCAGTCCCTTATCCATTAAGGTTCCTCGATGATACCAAAGCAGTATCTCTGAAAGGCAGACGATTCTCTGGGTCGTCGAAGCAGTCCCTTATCCATTAAGGTTCCTCGATGATACCAAAGCAGTATCTCTGAAAGGTAGATGATTCTCTGGGTCGTCGAAGCAGTCCCTTATCCATTAAGGTTCCATGATGATACCAAAGCAGTATCTCTGAAAGGCAGACGATTCTCTGGGTCGTCGAAGCAGTCCCTTATCCATTAAGGTTCCTCGATAATACCAAAGCAGTATCTCTGAAAGGCAAACGATTCTCTGGGTCGTCGAAGCAGTCCCTTATCCATTAAGGTTCTTCGATGATACCAAATCAGTATCTCTGAAAGGCAGACGATTCTCTGGGTTGTCGAAGCAGTCCCTTATCCATTAAGGTTCCTCGATGATACCAAAGCAGTGTCTCTGAAAGGCAGACGATTCTCTGGGTCGTCGAAGCAGTCCCTTATCCATTAAGGTTCCTCGATGATACCAAAGCAGTATCTCTGAAAGGCAGACGATTCTCTGGGTCGTCGAAGCAGTCCCTTATCCATTAAGGTTCCTCGATGATACCAAAGCAGTATCTCTGAAAGGTAGACGATTATCTGGGTCGTCGAAGCAGTCCCTTATCCATTAAGGTTCCTCGATGATACCAAAGCAGTATCTCTGAAAGGCAGACGATTCTCTGGGTCGTCGAAGCAGTCCCTTATCCATTAAGGTTCCTCGATAATACCAAAGCAGTATCTCTGAAAGGCAAACGATTCTCTGGGTCGTCGAAGCAGTCCCTTATCCATTAAGGTTCTTCGATGATACCAAACCAGTGTCTCTGAAAGGCAGACGATTCTCTGGGTCGTCGAAGCAGTCCCTTATCCATTAAGGTTCCTCGATGATACCAAAGCAGTATCTCTGAAAGGTAGACGATTATCTGGGTCGTCGAAGCAGTCCCTTATCCATTAAGGTTCCTCGATAATACCAAA
The DNA here is from genome assembly GCA_022829125.1 of Lathyrus tuberosus. NCBI lineage: Eukaryota > Viridiplantae > Streptophyta > Magnoliopsida > Fabales > Fabaceae > Lathyrus > Lathyrus tuberosus. The sequence goes on along the minus strand of JALAZF010000101.1, from coordinate 1,638,094 downwards.
GCAGTATCTCTGAAAGGCAAACGATTCTCTGGGTCGTCGAAGCAGTCCCTTATCCATTAAGGTTCCTCGATAATACCAAAGCAGTATCTCTGAAAGGCAAACGATTCTCTGGGTCGTCGAAGCAGTCCCTTATCCATTAAGGTTCTTCGATGATACCAAACCAGTGTCTCTGAAAGGCAGACGATTCTCTGGGTTGTCGAAGCAGTCCCTTATCCATTAAGGTTCCTCGATGATACCAAAGCAGTATATCTGAAAGGCAGACGATTCTCTGGGACGTCGAAGCAGTCCCTTATCCATTAAGCTTCCTCGATGATACCAAAGCAGTCTCTCTGAAAGGTAGACGATTATCTGGGTCGTCGAAGCAGTCCCTTATCCATTAAGGTTCCTCGATGATACCAAAGCAGTATCTCTGAAAGGCAAACGATTCTCTGGGTCGTCGAAGCAGTCCCTTATCCATTAAGGTTCTTCGATGATACCAAACCAGTATCTCTGAAAGGCAGACGATTCTCTGGGTTGTTGAAGCAGTCCCTTATCCATTAAGGTTCCTCGATGATACCAAAGCAGTATATCTGAAAGGCAGACGATTCTCTGGGATGTCGAAGCAGTCCCTTATCCATTAAGGTTCCTCGATGATACCAAAGCAGTATCTCTGAAAGGTAGACGATTCTCTGGGTCGTCGAAGCAGTCCCTTATCCATTAAGGTTCCTCGATGATACCAAAGCAGTGTCTCTGAAAGGCAGACGATTCTCTGGGTCGTCGAAGCAGTCCCTTATCCATTAAGGTTCCTCGATGATACCAAAGCAGTATCTCTGAAAGGCAGACGATTCTCTGGGTCGTCGAAGCAGTCCCTTATCCATTAAGGTTCCTCTATGATACCAAAGCAGTATCTCTGAAAGGCAGACGATTCTCTGGGTCGTCGAAGCAGTCCCTTATCTATTAAGGTTCCTCTATGATACCAAAGCAGTATCTCTGAAAGGCAGACGATTCTCTTGGTCGTCGAAGCAGTCCCTTATCCATTAAGGTTCCTTGATGATACCAAAGCAGTATCTCTGAAAGGTAGATGATTCTCTGGGTCGTCGAAGCAGTCCCTTGTCCATTAAGGTTCCTCGATGATACTAAAGCAGTATCTCTGAAAGGCAGACGATTCTCTGGGTCGTCGAAGCAGTCCCTTATCCATTAAGGTTCCTCTATGATACCAAAGCAGTATCTCTGAAAGGCAGACGATTCTCTGGGTCGTCGAAGCAGTCCCTTATCCATTAAGGTTCCTTGATGATACCAAAGCAGTATCTCTGAAAGGTAGATGATTCTCTGGGTCGTCCAAGCAGTCCCTTATCCATTAAGGTTCCTCGATGATACCAAAGCAGTATCTCTGAAAGGCAGACGATTCTCTGGGTCATCGAAGCAGACCCTTATCCATTAAGGTTCCTCGATGATACCAAAGCATTATCTCTTAAAGGCACACGATTCTCTGGGACGTCGAAGCAGTCCCTTATCCATTAAGGTTCTTCGATGATACCAAAGCAGTATCTCTGAAAGGCAGACGATTCTCTGGGTCGTCGAAACAGTCCCTTATCCATTAAGGTTCCTCGACGATACCAAAGTAGTATCTCTGAAAGGCAGACGATTCTCTGGGTCGTCGAAGTAGTCCCTTGTCCATTAAGGTTCCTCGATGATACTAAAGCAGTATCTCTGAAAGGCAGACGATTCTCTGGGTCGTCGAAGCAGTCCCTTATCCATTAAGGTTCCTCGATGATACCAAAGCAGTATCTCTGAAAGGCAGACGATTCTCTGGGTCGTCGAAGCAGTCCCTTATCCATTAAGGTTCCTCGATGATACCAAAGCAGTATCTCTGAAAGGTAGATGATTCTCTGGGTCGTCGAAGCAGTCCCTTATCCATTAAGGTTCCATGATGATACCAAAGCAGTATCTCTGAAAGGCAGACGATTCTCTGGGTCGTCGAAGCAGTCCCTTATCCATTAAGGTTCCTCGATAATACCAAAGCAGTATCTCTGAAAGGCAAACGATTCTCTGGGTCGTCGAAGCAGTCCCTTATCCATTAAGGTTCTTCGATGATACCAAATCAGTATCTCTGAAAGGCAGACGATTCTCTGGGTTGTCGAAGCAGTCCCTTATCCATTAAGGTTCCTCGATGATACCAAAGCAGTATATCTGAAAGGCAGACGATTCTCTGGGACGTCGAAGCAGTCCCTTATCCATTAAGGTTCCTCGATGATACCAAAGCAGTATCTCTGAAAGGTAGACGATTCTCTGGGTCGTCGAAGCAGTCCCTTATCCATTAAGGTTCTTCGATGATACCAAACCAGTGTCTCTGAAAGGCAGACGATTCTCTGGGTTGTCGAAGCAGTCCCTTATCCATTAAGGTTCCTCGATGATACCAAAGCAGTATATCTGAAAGGTAGACCATTCTCTGGGACGTCGAAGCAGTCCCTTATCCATTAAGGTTCCTCGATGATACCAAAGCAGTATCTCTGAAAGGTAGACGATTATCTGGGTCGTCGAAGCAGTCCCTTATCCATTAAGGTTCCTCGATGATACCAAAGCAGTATCTCTGAAAGGCAAACGATTCTCTGGGTCGTCGAAGCAGTCCCTTATCCATTAAGGTTCTTCGATGATACCAAACCAGTATCTCTGAAAGGCAGACGATTCTCTGGGTTGTCGAAGCAGTCCCTTATCCATTAAGGTTCCTCGATGATACCAAAGCAGTATATCTGAAAGGCAGACGATTCTCTGGGATGTCGAAGCAGTCCCTTATCCATTAAGGTTCCTCGATGATACCAAAGCAGTATCTCTGAAAGGTATACGATTCTCTGGGTCGTCGAAGCAGTCCCTTATCCATTAAGGTTCCTCGATGATACCAAAGCAGTGTCTCTGAAAGGCAGACGATTCTCTGGGTCGTCGAAGCAGTCCCTTATCCATTAAGGTTCCTCGATGATACCAAAGCAGTATCTCTGAAAGGCAGACGATTCTCTGGGTCGTCGAAGCAGTCCCTTATCCATTAAGGTTCCTCGATGATACCAAAGCAGTATCTCTGAAAGGCAGACGATTCTCTGGGTCGTCGAAGCAGTCCCTTATCTATTAAGGTTCCTCTATGATACCAAAGCAGTATCTCTGAAAGGCAGACGATTCTCTGGGTCGTCGAAGCAGTCCCTTATCCATTAAGGTTCCTTGATGATACCAAAGCAGTATCTCTGAAAGGTAGATGATTCTCTGGGTCGTCGAAGCAGTCCCTTGTCCATTAAGGTTCCTCGATGATACTAAAGCAGTATCTCTGAAAGGCAGACGATTCTCTGGGTCGTCGAAGCAGTCCCTTATCCATTAAGGTTCCTCTATGATACCAAAGCAGTATCTCTGAAAGGCAGACGATTCTCTGGGTCGTCGAAGCAGTCCCTTATCCGTTAAGGTTCCTTGATGATACCAAAGCAGTATCTCTGAAAGGTAGATGATTCTCTGGGTCATCGAAGCAGACCCTTATCCATTAAGGTTCCTCGATGATACCAAAGCAGTATCTCTTAAAGGCACACGATTCTCTGGGACGTCGAAGCAGTCCCTTATCCATTAAGGTTCTTCGATGATACCAAAGCAGTATCTCTGAAAGGCAGACGATTCTCTGGGTCGTCGAAACAGTCCCTTATCCATTAAGGTTCCTCGACGATACCAAAGTAGTATCTCTGAAAGGCAGACGATTCTCTGGGTCGTCGAAGTAGTCCCTTGTCCATTAAGGTTCCTCGATGATACTAAAGCAGTATCTCTGAAAGGCAGACGATTCTCTGGGTCGTCGAAGCAGTCCCTTATCCATTAAGGTTCCTCGATGATACCAAAGCAGTATCTCTGAAAGGCAGACGATTCTCTGGGTCGTCGAAGCTGTCCCTTATCCATTAAGGTTCCTCGATGATACCAAAGCAGTACCTCTGAAAGGTAGATGATTCTCTGGGTCGTCGAAGCAGTCCCTTATCCATTAAGGTTCCATGATGATACCAAAGCAGTATCTCTGAAAGGCAGACGATTCTCTGGGTCGTCGAAGCAGTCCCTTATCCATTCAGGTTCCTCGATAATACCAAAGCAGTATCACTGAAAGGCAAACGATTCTCTGGGTCGTCGAAGCAGTCCCTTATCCATTAAGGTTCTTCGATGATACCAAATCAGTATCTCTGAAAGGCAGACAATTCTCTGGGTTGTCGAAGCAGTCCCTTATCCATTAAGGTTCCTCGATGATACCAAAGCAGTATATCTGAAAGGCAGACGATTCTCTGGGACGTCGAAGCAGTCCCTTATCCATTAAGGTTCCTCGATGATACCAAAGCAGTATCTCTGAAAGGTAGACGATTCTCTGGGTCGTCGAAGCAGTCCCTTATCCATTAAGGTTCTTCGATGATACCAAACCAGTGTCTCTGAAAGGCAGACGATTCTCTGGGTTGTCGAAGCAGTCCCTTATCCATTAAGGTTCCTCGATGATACCAAAGCAGTATATCTGAAAGGTAGACGATTCTCTGGGACGTCGAAGCAGTCCCTTATCCATTAAGGTTCCTCGATGATACCAAAGCAGTATCTCTGAAAGGTAGACGATTATCTGGGTCGTCGAAGCAGTCCCTTATCCATTAAGGTTCCTCGATGATACCAAAGCAGTATCTCTGAAAGGCAAACGATTCTCTGGGTCGTCGAAGCAGTCCCTTATCCATTAAGGTTCTTCGATGATACCAAACCAGTATCTCTGAAAGGCAGACAATTCTCTGGATTGTCGAAGCAGTCCCTTATCCATTAAGGTTCCTCGATGATACCAAAGCAGTATATCTGAAAGGCAGACGATTCTCTGGGATGTCGAAGCAGTCCCTTATCCATTAAGGTTCCTCGATGATACCAAAGGAGTATCTCTGAAAGGTAGACGATTATCTGGGTCGTCGAAGCAGTCCCTTATCCATTAAGGTTCCTCGATGATACCAAAGCAGTATCTCTGAAAGGCAAACGATTCTCTGGGTCGTCGAAGCAGTCCCTTATCCATTAAGGTTCTTCGATGATACCAAACCAGTATCTCTGAAAGGCAGACGATTCTCTGGGTTGTCGAAGCAGTCCCTTATCCATTAAGGTTCCTCGATGATACCAAAGCAGTATATCTGAAAGGCAGACGATTCTCTGGGATGTCGAAGCAGTCCCTTATCCATTAAGGTTCCTCGATGATACCAAAGCAGTATCTCTGAAAGGTAGACGATTCTCTGGGTCGTCGAAGCAGTCCCTTATCCATTAAGGTTCCTCGATGATACCAAAGCAGTGTCTCTGAAAGGCAGACGATTCTCTGGGTCGTCGAAGCAGTCCCTTATCCATTAAGGTTCCTCGATGATACCAAAGCAGTATCTCTGAAAGGCAGACGATTCTCTGGGTCGTCGAAGCAGTCCCTTATCCATTAAGGTTCCTCGATGATACCAAAGCAGTATCTCTGAAAGGCAGACGATTCTCTGGGTCGTCGAAGCAGTCCCTTATCTATTAAGGTTCCTCTATGATACCAAAGCAGTATCTCTGAAAGGCAGACGATTCTCTGGGTCGTCGAAGCAGTCCCTTATCCATTAAGGTTCCTTGATGATACCAAAGCAGTATCTCTGAAAGGTAGATGATTCTCTGGGTCGTCGAAGCAGTCCCTTGTCCATTAAGGTTCCTCCATGATACTAAAGCAGTATCTCTGAAAGTCAGACGATTCTCTGGGTCGTCGAAGCAGTCCCTTATCCATTAAGGTTCCTCTATGATACCAAAGCAGTATCTCTGAAAGGCAGACGATTCTCTGGGTCGTCGAAGCAGTCCCTTATCCATTAAGGTTCCTTGATGATACCAAAGCAGTATCTCTGAAAGGTAGATGATTCTCTGGGTCATCGAAGCAGACCCTTATCCATTAAGGTTCCTCGATGATACCAAAGCAGTATCTCTTAAAGGCACACGATTCTCTGGGACGTCGAAGCAGTCCCTTATCCATTAAGGTTCTTCGATGATACCAAAGCAGTATCTCTGAAAGGCAGACGATTCTCTGGGTCGTCGAAACAGTCCCTTATCCATTAAGGTTCCTCGACGATACCAAAGTAGTATCTCTGAAAGGCAGACGATTCTCTGGGTCGTCGAAGTAGTCCCTTGTCCATTAAGGTTCCTCGATGATACTAAAGCAGTATCTCTGAAAGGCAGACGATTCTCTGGGTCGTCGAAGCAGTCCCTTATCCATTAAAGTTCCTCGATGATACCAAAGCAGTATCTCTGAAAGGCAGACGATTCTCTGGGTCGTCGAAGCTGTCCCTTATCCATTAAGGTTCCTCGATGATACCAAAGCAGTACCTCTGAAAGGTAGATGATTCTCTGGGTCGTCGAAGCAGTCCCTTATCCATTAAGGTTCCATGATGATACCAAAGCAGTATCTCTGAAAGGCAGACGATTCTCTGGGTCGTCGAAGCAGTCCCTTATCCATTCAGGTTCCTCGATAATACCAAAGCAGTATCACTGAAAGGCAAACGATTCTCTGGGTCGTCGAAGCAGTCCCTTATCCATTAAGGTTCTTCGATGATACCAAATCAGTATCTCTGAAAGGCAGACAATTCTCTGGGTTGTCGAAGCAGTCCCTTATCCATTAAGGTTCCTCGATGATACCAAAGCAGTATATCTGAAAGGCAGACGATTCTCTGGGACGTCGAAGCAGTCCCTTATCCATTAAGGTTCCTCGATGATACCAAAGCAGTATCTCTGAAAGGTAGACGATTCTCTGGGTCGTCGAAGCAGTCCCTTATCCATTAAGGTTCTTCGATGATACCAAACCAGTGTCTCTGAAAGGCAGACGATTCTCTAGGTTGTCGAAGCAGTCCCTTATCCATTAAGGTTCCTCGATGATACCAAAGCAGTATATCTGAAAGGTAGACGATTCTCTGGGACGTCGAAGCAGTCCCTTATCCATTAAGGTTCCTCGATGATACCAAAGCAGTATCTCTGAAAGGTAGACGATTATCTGGGTCGTCGAAGCAGTCCCTTATCCATTAAGGTTCCTCGATGATACCAAAGCAGTATCTCTGAAAGGCAAACGATTCTCTGGGTCGTCGAAGCAGTCCCTTATCCATTAAGGTTCTTCGATGATACCAAACCAGTATCTCTGAAAGGCAGACGATTCTCTGGATTGTCGAAGCAGTCCCTTATCCATTAAGGTTCCTCGATGATACCAAAGCAGTATATCTGAAAGGCAGACGATTCTCTGGGATGTCGAAGCAGTCCCTTATCCATTAAGGTTCCTCGATGATACCAAAGGAGTATCTCTGAAAGGTAGACGATTATCTGGGTCGTCGAAGCAGTCCCTTATCCATTAAGGTTCCTCGATGATACCAAAGCAGTATCTCTGAAAGGCAAACGATTCTCTGGGTCGTCGAAGCAGTCCCTTATCCATTAAGGTTCTTCGATGATACCAAACCAGTATCTCTGAAAGGCAGACGATTCTCTGGGTTGTCGAAGCAGTCCCTTATCCATTAAGGTTCCTCGATGATACCAAAGCAGTATATCTGAAAGGCAGACGATTCTCTGGGATGTCGAAGCAGTCCCTTATCCATTAAGGTTCCTCGATGATACCAAAGCAGTATCTCTGAAAGGTAGACGATTCTCTGGGTCGTCGAAGCAGTCCCTTATCCATTAAGGTTCCTCGATGATACCAAAGCAGTGTCTCTGAAAGGCAGACGATTCTCTGGGTCGTCGAAGCAGTCCCTTATCCATTAAGGTTCCTCGATGATACCAAAGCAGTATCTCTGAAAGGCAGACGATTCTCTGGGTCGTCGAAGCAGTCCCTTATCCATTAAGGTTCCTCTATGATACCAAAGCAGTATCTCTGAAAGGCAGACGATTCTCTGGGTCGTCGAAGCAGTCCCTTATCTATTAAGGTTCCTCTATGATACCAAAGCAGTATCTCTGAAAGGCAGACGATTCTCTGGGTCGTCGAAGCAGTCCCTTATCCATTAAGGTTCCTTGATGATACCAAAGCAGTATCTCTGAAAGGTAGATGATTCTCTGGGTCGTCGAAGCCGTCCCTTGTCCATTAAGGTTCCTCGATGATACTAAAGCAGTATCTCTGAAAGGCAGACGATTCTCTGGGTCGTCGAAGCAGTCCCTTATCCATTAAGGTTCCTCTATGATACCAAAGCAGTATCTCTGAAAGGCAGACGATTCTCTGGGTCGTCGAAGCAGTCCCTTATCCATTAAGGTTCCTTGATGATACCAAAGCAGTATCTCTGAAAGGTAGATGATTCTCTGGGTCGTCCAAGCAGTCCCTTATCCATTAAGGTTCCTCGATGATACCAAAGCAGTATCTCTGAAAGGCAGACGATTCTCTGGGTCATCGAAGCAGACCCTTATCCATTAAGGTTCCTCGATGATACCAAAGCAGTATCTCTTAAAGGCACACGATTCTCTGGGACGTCGAAGCAGTCCCTTATCCATTAAGGTTCTTTGATGATACCAAAGCAGTATCTCTGAAAGGCAGACGATTCTCTGGGTCGTCGAAACAGTCCCTTATCCATTAAGGTTCCTCGACGATACCAAAGTAGTATCTCTGAAAGGCAGACGATTCTCTGGGTCGTCGAAGCAGTCCCTTGTCCATTAAGGTTCCTCGATGATACTAAAGCAGTATCTCTGAAAGGCAGACGATTCTCTGGGTCGTCGAAACAGTCCCTTATCCATTAAGGTTCCTCGATGATACCAAAGCAGTATCTCTGAAAGGCAGACGATTCTCTGGGTCGTCGAAGCAGTCCCTTATCCATTAAGGTTCCTCGATGATACCAAAGCAGTATCTCTGAAAGGTAGATGATTCTCTGGGTCGTCGAAGCAGTCCCTTATCCATTAAGGTTCCATGATGATACCAAAGCAGTATCTCTGAAAGGCAGACGATTCTCTGGGTCGTCGAAGCAGTCCCTTATCCATTAAGGTTCCTCGATAATACCAAAGCAGTATCTCTGAAAGGCAAACGATTATCTGGGTCGTCGAAGCAGTCCCTTATCCATTAAGGTTCTTCGATGATACCAAATCAGTATCTCTGAAAGGCAGACGATTCTCTGGGTTGTCGAAGCAGTCCCTTATCCATTAAGGTTCCTCGATGATACCAAAGCAGTATATCTGAAAGGCAGACGATTCTCTGGGACGTCGAAGCAGTCCCTTATCCATTAAGGTTCCTCGATGATACCAAAGCAGTATCTCTGAAAGGTAGACGATTCTCTGGGTCTTCGAAGCAGTCCCTTATCCATTAAGGTTCCTCGATGATACCAAAGCAGTATCTCTGAAAGGCAGACGATTCTCTGGGTCGTCGAAGCAGACCCTTATGCATTAAGGTTCCTCGATGATACCAAAGCAGTATCTCTGAAAGGCAGACGATTCTCTGGGTCGTCGAAGCAGTCCCTTATCCATTAAGGTTCTTCGATGATACCAAAGCAGTATCTCTGAAAGGCAGACGATTCTCTGGGTCGTCGAATTAGTCCCTTATCCATTAAGGTTCCATGATGATACCAAAGCAGTATCTCTGAAAGGCAGAAGTTCTCTGGGTCATCGAAGCAGTCCATTATCCATTAAGGTTCCTCGATGATACCAAAGCAGTATCTCTGAAAGGCAGACGATTCTCTGGGGCGTCGAAGCAGTCCCTTATCCATTAAGGTTCTTCGATGATACCAATGCAGTATCTCTGAAAGGGAGATGACTCTCTGGGTCGTCGAAGCAGTCCCTTATCCATTAAGGTTCCTCGATGATACCAAAGCAGTATCTCTAAAAGGCAGGCGATTCTCTGGGACGTCGAAGCAGTCCCTTATCCATTAAGGTTCTTCGATGATACCAAAGCAGTATCTCTGAAAGGAAGAAGATTCTCTGGGTCGTCGAAGCAATCCCTTATCCATTAAGGTTCCTCGATGATACCAAAGCAGTATCTCTGAAAGGCAGACGATTCTCTGTGTCGTCGAAGCAGTCCCTTATCCATTAAGGTTCCTCGATGATACCAAAGCAGTATCTCTGAAAGGCAGATGATTCTCTGGGTCGTCGAAGCAGTCCCTTATCCATTAAGGTTCCTCGATGAAACCAAAGCAGTATCTCTGAAAGGCAGACGATTCTCTGGGTCGTCGAAGCCGTGCGTTATCCATTAAGGTTCCTCGATGATACCAAAGTAGTATCTCTGAAAGGTAGACGATTCTCTGGGTCGTCGAAGCAGTCCCTTGTCACTTAAGGTTCCTCGATGATACCAAAGAATTATCTCTGAAAGGCAGACAATTCTCTGGGTCGTCGAAGCAGTCCCTTATCCATTAAGGTTCCTCGATGATACCAAAGCAGTATCTATGAAAGGCAGACGATTCTCTGGGTCGTCGAAGCAGTCCCTTATCCATTAAGGTTCCTCGATGATACCAAAGCAGTATCTCTGAAAGGCAGACGATTCTCTGGGTCGTCGAAGCAGACCCTTATGCATTAAGGTTCCTCGATGATACCAAAGCAGTATCTCTGAAAGGCAGACGATTCTCTGGGTCGTCGAAGCAGTCCCTTATCCATTAAGGTTCTTCGATGATACCAAAGCAGTATCTCTGAAAGGCAGACGATTCTCTGGGTCGTCGAATTAGTCCCTTATCCATTAAGGTTCCATGATGATACCAAAGCAGTATCTCTGAAAGGCAGAAGTTCTCTGGGTCGTCGAAGCAGTCCCTTATCCATTAAGGTTCCTCGATGATACCAAAGCAGTATCTCTGAAAGGCAGACGATTCTCTGGGGCGTCGAAGCAGTCCCTTATCCATTAAGGTTCTTCGATGATACCAATGCAGTATCTCTGAAAGGGAGATGACTCTCTGGGTCGTCGAAGCAGTCCCTTATCCATTAAGGTTCCTCGATGATACCAAAGCAGTATCTCTAAAAGGCAGGTGATTCTCTGGGACGTCGAAGCAGTCCCTTATCCATTAAGGTTCTTCGATGATACCAAAGCAGTATCTCTGAAAGGAAGAAGATTCTCTGGGTCGTCGAAGCAGTCCCTTATCCATTAAGGTTCCTCGATGATACCAAAGCAGTATCTCTGAAAGGCAGACGATTCTCTGTGTCGTCGAAGCAGTCCCTTATCCATTAAGGTTCCTCGATGATACCAAAGCAGTATCTCTGAAAGGCAGATGATTCTCTGGGTCGTCGAAGCAGTCCCTTATCCATTAAGGTTCCTCGATGAAACCAAAGCAGTATCTCTGAAAGGCAGACGATTCTCTGGGTCGTCGAAGCCGTGCCTTATCCATTAAGGTTCCTCGATGATACCAAAGCAGTATCTCTGAAAGGTAGACGATTCTCTGGGTCGTCGAAGCAGTCCCTTGTCACTTAAGGTTCCTCGATGATACCAAAGAATTATCTCTGAAAGGCAGACAATTCTCTGGGTCGTCGAAGCAGTCCCTTATCCATTAAGGTTCCTCGATGATACCAAAGCAGTATCTATGAAAGGCAGACGATTCTCTGGGTCGTCGAAGCAGTCCCTTATCCATTAAGGTTCCTCGATGATACCAAAGCAGTATCTCTGAAAGGCAGACGATTCTCTGGGTCGTCGAAGCAGTCCCTTATCCATTAAGGTTCTTCGATGATACCAAAGCAGTATCTCTGAAAGGCAGACGATTCTCTGGGTCGTCGAAGCAGTCCCTTATCCATTAAGGTTCCTCGATGATACCAAAGCAGTATCTCTTAAAGGCAGACGATTCTCTGGGACGTCGAAGCAGTCCCTTATCCATTAAGGTTCTTCGATGATACCAAAGCAGTATCTCTGAAAGGCAGATGATTCTCTGGGTCGTCGAAGAAGTCCCTTATCCATTAAGGTTCCTCGACGATACCAAAGTAGTATCTCTGAAAGGCAGACGATTCTCTGGGTCGTCGAAGCAGTCCCTTGTCCATTAAGGTTCCTCGATGATACCAAAGCAGTATCTCTGAAAGGCAGACGATTCTCTGGGTCGTCGAAGCAGTCCCTTATCCATTAAGGATCCTCTATGATACCAAAGCAGTATCTCTGAAAGGCAGACGATTCTCTGGGTCGTCGAAGCAGTCCCTTATCCATTAAGGTTCCTTGATGATACCAAAGCAGTATCCCTGAAAGGTAGATGATTCTCTGGGTCGTCCAAGCAGTCCCTTATCCATTAAGGTTCCTCTATGATACCAAAGCAGTATCTCTGAAAGGCAGACGATTCTCTGGGTCGTCGAAGCAGTCCCTTATCCATTAAGGTTCCTTGATGATACCAAAGCAGTATCTCTGAAAGGTAGATGATTCTCTGGGTCGTCGAAGCAGTCCCTTGTCCATTAAGGTTCCTCGATGATACTAAAGCAGTATCTCTGAAAGGCAGACGATTCTCTGGGTCGTCGAAGCAGTCCCTTATCCATTAAGGTTCCTCGAAGATACCAAAGCAGTATCTCTGAAAAGGCAGACGATTCTCTGGGTCGTCGAAGCAGTCCCTTATCCATTAAGGTTCCTTGATGATACCAAAGCAGTATCTCTGAAAGGTAGATGATTCTCTGGGTCGTCCAAGCAGTCCCTTATCCATTAAGGTTCCTCGATGATACCAAAGCAGTATCTCTGAAAGGCAGACGATTCTCTGGGTCATCGAAGCAGACCCTTATCCATTAAGGTTCCTCGATGATACCAAAGCAATATCTCTTAAAGGCACACGATTCTCTGGGACGTCGAAGCAGTCCCTTATCCATTAAGGTTCTTCGATGATACCAAAGCAGTATCTCTGAAAGGCAGACGATTCTCTGGGTCGTCGAAGCAGTCCCTTATCCATTAAGGTTCCTCGACGATACCAAAGTAGTATCTCTAAAAGGCAGACGATTCTCTGGGTCGTCGAAGCAGTCCCTTGTCCATTAAGGTTCCTCGATGATACTAAAGCAGTATCTCTGAAAGGCAGACGATTCTCTGGGTCGTCGAAGCAGTCCCTTATCCATTAAGGTTCCTCGATGATACCAAAGCAGTATCTCTGAAAGTCAGACGATTCTCTGGGTCGTCGAAGCAGTCCCTTGTCCATTATGGTTCCTCGATGATACCAAAGCAGTATATCTGAAAGGTAGATGATTCTCTGGGTCATCGAAGTAGTCCCTTATCCATTAAGGTTCCATGATGATACCAAAGCAGTATCTCTGAAAGGCAGACGATTCTCTGGGTCGTCGAAGCAGTCCCTTATCCATTAAGGTTCCTCGATAATACCAAAGCAGTATCTCTGAAAGGCAAACGATTCTCTGGGTCGTCGAAGCAGTCCCTTATCCATTAAGGTTCTTCGATGATACCAAACCAGTGTCTCTGAAAGGCAGACGATTCTCTGGGTTGTCGAAGCAGTCCCTTATCCATTAAGGTTCCTCGATGATACCAAAGCAGTATATCTGAAAGGCAGATGATTCTCTGGGACGTCGAAGCAGTCCCTTATCCATTAAGGTTCCTCGATGATACCAAAGCAGTATCTCTGAAAGGTAGACGATTCTCTGGGTGGTCGAAGCAGTCCCTTATCCATTAAGGTTCCTCGATAATACCAAAGCAGTATCTCTGAAAGGCAAACGATTCTCTGGGTCGTCGAAGCAGTCCCTTATCCATTAAGGTTCTTCGATGATACCAAACCAGTGTCTCTGAAAGGCAGATGATTCTCTGGGTTGTCGAAGCAGTCCCTTATCCATTAAGGTTCCTCGATGATACCAAAGCAGTATATCTGAAAGGCAGACGATTCTCTGGGACGTCGAAATAGTCCCTTATCCATTAAGGTTCCTCGATGATACCAAAGCAGTATCTCTGAAAGGTAGACGATTCTCTGGGTCGTCGAAGCAGTCCCTTATCCATTAAGGTTCCTCGATGATACCAAAGCAGTATCTCTGAAAGGCAAACTATTCTCTGGCTCGTCGAAGCAGTCCCTTATCCATTAAGGTTCTTCGATGATACCAAACCAGTATCTCTGAAAGGCAGACGATTCTCTGGGTTGTCGAAGCAGTCCCTTATCCATTAAGGTTCCTCGATGATACCAAAGCAGTATATCTGAAAGGCAGACGATTCTCTGGGTCGTCCAAGCAGTCCCTTATCCATTAAGCTTCCTCGATGATACCAAAGCAGTATCTCTGAAAGGCAGACGATTCTCTGGGTCATCGAAGCAGACCCTTATCCATTAAGGTTCCTCGATGATACCAAAGCAGTATCTCTTAAAGGCACACGATTCTCTGGGACGTCGAAGCAGTCCCTTATCCATTAAGGTTCTTCGATGATACCAAAGCAGTATCTCTGAAAGGCAGACGATTCTCTGGGTCGTCGAAGCAGTCCCTTATCCATTAAGGTTCCTCGACGATACCAAAGTAGTATCTCTAAAAGGCAGACGATTCTCTGGGTCGTCGAAGCAGTCCCTTGTCCATTAAGGTTCCTCGATGATACTAAAGCAGTATCTCTGAAAGGCAGACGATTCTCTGGGTCGTCGAAGCAGTCCCTTATCCATTAAGGTTCCTCGATGATACCAAAGCAGTATCTCTGAAAGGCAGACGATTCTCTGGGTCGTCGAAGCAGTCCCTTATCCATTATGGTTCCTCGATGATACCAAAGCAGTATCTCTGAAAGGTAGATGATTCTCTGGGTCATCGAAGTAGTCCCTTATCCATTAAGGTTCCATGATGATACCAAAGCAGTATCTCTGAAAGACAGACGATTCTCTGGGTCGTCGAAGCAGTCCCTTATCCATTAAGGTTCCTCTATAATACCAAAGCAGTATCTCTGAAAGGCAAACGATTCTCTGGGTCGTCGAAGCAGTCCCTTATCCATTAAGGTTCTTCGATGATACCAAACCAGTGTCTCTGAAAGGCAGACGATTCTCTGGGTTGTCGAAGCAGTCCCTTATCCATTAAGGTTCCTCGATGATACCAAAGCAGTATATCTGAAAGGCAGACGATTCTCTGGGACGTCGAAGCAGTCCCTTATCTATTAAGGTTCCTCGATGATACCAAAGCAGTATCTCTGAAAGGTAGACGATTCTCTGGGTCGTCGAAGCAGTCCCTTATCCATTAAGGTTCCTCGATAATACCAAAGCAGTATCTCTGAAAGGCAAACGATTCTCTGGGTCGTCGAAGCAGTCCCTTATCCATTAAGGTTCTTCGATGATACCAAACCAGTGTCTCTGAAAGGCAGACGATTCTCTGGGTTGTCGAAGCAGTCCCTTATCCATTAAGGTTCCTCGATGATACCAAAGCAGTATATCTGTAAGGCAGACGATTCTCTGGGACGTCGAAGCAGTCCCTTATCCATTAAGGTTCCTCGATGATACCAAAGCAGTATCTCTGAAAGGTAGACGATTCTCTGGGTCGTCGAAGCAGTCCCTTATCCATTAAGGTTCCTCGATGATACCAAAGCAGTATCTCTGAAAGGCAAACGATTCTCTGGGTCGGCGAAGCAGTCCCTTATCCATTAAGGTTCTTCGATGCTACCAAACCAGTATCTCTGAAAGGCAGACGATTCTCTGGGTTGTCGAAGCAGTCCCTTATCCATTAAGGTTCCTCGATGATACCAAAGCAGTATATCTGAAAGGCAGACGATTCTCTGGGACGTCGAAGCAGTCCCTTATCCATTAAGGTTCCTCGATGATACCAAAGCAGTATCTCTGAAAGGTAGACGATTCTCTGGGTCGTCGAAGCAGTCCCTTATCCATTAAGGTTCCTCGATGATACCAAAGCAGTATCTCTGAAAGGCAGACGATTCTCTGGGTCGTCGAAGCAGTCCCTTATCCATTAAGGTTCCTCTATGATACCAAAGCAGTATCTCTGAAAGGCAGACGATTCTCTGGGTCGTCGAAGCAGTCCCTTATCTATTAAGGTTCCTCTATGATACCAAAGCAGTATCTCTGAAAGGCAGACGATTCTCTGGGTCGTCGAAGCAGTCCCTTATCCATTAAGGTTCCTTGATGATACCAAAGCAGTATCTCTGAAAGGTAGATGATTCTCTGGGTCGTCGAAGCAGTCCCTTGTCCATTAAGGTTCCTCGATGATACTAAAGCAGTATCTCTGAAAGGCAGACGATTCTCTGGGTCATCGAAGCAGTCCCTTATCCATTAAGGTTCCTCTATGATACCAAAGCAGTATCTCTGAAAGGCAGACGATTCTCTGGGTCGTCGAAGCAGTCCCTTATCCATTAAGGTTCCTTGATGATACCAAAGCAGTATCTCTGAAAGGTAGATGATTCTCTGGGTCGTCCAAGCAGTCCCTTATCCATTAAGGTTCCTCGATGATACCAAAGCAGTATCTCTGAAAGGCAGACGATTCTCTGGGTCATCGAAGCAGACCCTTATCCATTAAGGTTCCTCGATGATACCAAAGCAGTATCTCTTAAAGGCACACGATTCTCTGGGACGTCGAAGCAGTCCCTTATCCATTAAGGTTCTTCGATGATACCAAAGCAGTATCTCTGAAAGGCAGACGATTCTCTGGGTCGTCGAAGCAGTCCCTTATCCATTAAGGTTCCTCGACGATACCAAAGTAGTATCTCTGAAAGGCAGACGATTCTCTGGGTTGTCGAAGCAGTCCCTTGTCCATTAAGGTTCCTCGATGATACTAAAGCAGTATCTCTGAAAGGCAGACGATTCTCTGGGTCGTCGAAGCAGTCCCTTATCCATTAAGGTTCCTCGATGATACCAAAGCAGTATCTCTGAAAGGCAGACGATTCTCTAGGTCGTCGAAGCAGTCCCTTATCCATTAAGGTTCCTCGATGATACCAAAGCAGTATCTCTGAAAGGTAGATGATTCTCTGGGTCGTCGAAGCAGTCCCTTATCCATTAAGGTTCCATGATGATACCAAAGCAGTATCTCTGAAAGGCAGACGATTCTCTGGGTCGTCGAAGCAGTCCCTTATCCATTAAGGTTCCTCGATAATACCAAAGCAGTATCTCTGAAAGTTAAACGATTCTCTGGGTCGTCGAAGCAATCCCTTATCCATTAAGGTTCTTCGATGATACCAAACCAGTATCTCTGAAAGGCAGACGATTCTCTGGGTTGTCGAAGCAGTCCCTTATCCATTAAGGTTCCTCGATGATACCAAAGCAGTATATCTGAAAGGCAGACGATTCTCTGGGACATCGAAGCAGTCCCTTATCCATTAAGGTTCCTCGATGATACCAAAGCAGTATCTCTGAAAGGTAGACGATTCTCTGGGTCTTCGAAGCAGTCCCTTATCCATTAAGGTTCCTCGATGATACCAAAGCAGTATCTCTGAAAGGCAGACGATTCTCTGGGCCGTCGAAGCAGACCCTTATGCATTAAGGTTCCTCGATGATACCAAAGCAGTATCTCTGAAAGGCAGACGATTCTCTGGGTCGTCGAAGCAGTCCCTTATCCATTAAGGTTCTTCGATGATACCAAAGCAGTATCTCTGAAAGGCAGACGATTCTCTGGGTCGTCGAATTAGTCCCTTATCCATTAAGGTTCCATGATGATACCAAAGCAGTATCTCTGAAAGGCAGAAGTTCTCTGGGTCGTCGAAGCAGTCCCTTATCCATTAAGGTTCCTCGATGATACCAAAGCAGTATCTCTGAAAGGCAGACGATTCTCTGGGTCGTCGAAGCAGTCCCTTATCCATTAAGGTTCTTCGATGATACCAAAGCAGTATCTCTGAAAGGGAGACGACTCTCTGGGTCGTCGAAGCAGTCCCTTATCCATTAAGGTTCCTCGATGATACCAAAGCAGTATCTCTAAAAGGTAGGCGATTCTCTGGGACGTCGAAGCAGTCCCTTATCCATTAAGGTTCTTCGATGATACCAAAGCAGTATCTCTAAAAGGAAGAAGATTCTCTGGGTCGTCGAAGCAGTCCCTTATCCATTAAGGTTCCTCGATGATACCAAAGCAGTATCTCTGAAAGGCAGACGATTCTCTGTGTCGTCGAAGCAGTCCCTTATCCATTAAGGTTCCTCGATGATACCAAAGCAGTATCTCTGAAAGGCAGACGATTCTCTGGGTCGTCGAAGCAGTCCCTTATCCATTAAGGTTCCTCGATGAAACCAAAGCAGTATCTCTGAAAAGCAGACGATTCTCTGGGTCGTCGAAGCAGTGCCTTATCCATTAAGGTTCCTCGATGATACCAAAGCAGTATCTCTGAAAGGTAGACAATTCTCTGGGTCGTCGAAGCAGTCCCTTGTCACTTAAGGTTCCTCGATGATACCAAAGAATTATCTCTGAAAGGCAGACAATTCTCTGGGTCGTCGAAGCAGTCCCTTATCCATTAAGGTTCCTCGATGATACCAAAGCAGTATCTATGAAAGGCAGACGATTCTCTGGGTCGTCGAAGCCGTCCCTTATCCATTAAGGTTCCTCGATGATACCAAAGCAGTATCTCTGAAAGGCAGACGATTCTCTGGGTCGTCGAAGCAGTCCCTTATCCATTAAGGTTCTTCGATGATACCAAAGCAGTATCTCTGAGAGGCAGACGATTCTCTGGGTCGTCGAAGCAGTCCCTTATCCATTAAGGTTCCTCGATGATACCAAAGCAGTATCTCTTAAAGGCAGACGATTCTCTGGGACGTCGAAGTAGTCCCTTATCCATTAAGGTTCTTCGATGATACCAAAGCAGTATCTCTGAAAGGCAGACGATTCTCTGGGTCGTCGAAGCATTCCCTTATCCATTAAGGTTCCTCGACGATACCAAAGTAGTATCTCTGAAAGGCAGACGATTCTCTGGGTCGTCGAAGCAGTCCCTTGTCCATTAAGGTTCCTCGATGATACTAAAGCAGTATCTCTGAAAGGCAGACGATTCTCTGGGTCGTCGAAGCAGTCCCTTATCCATTAAGGTTCCTCTATGATACCAAAGCAGTATCTCTGAAAGGCAGACGATTCTCTGGGTCGTCGAAGCAGTCCCTTATCCATTAAGGTTCCTTGATGATACCAAAGCAGTATCTCTGAAAGGTAGATGATTCTCTGGGTCATCCAAGCAGTCCCTTATCCATTAAGGTTCCTCGATGATACCAAAGCAGTATCTCTGAAAGGCAGACGATTCTCTGGGTCGTCGAAGCAGACCCTTATCCATTAAGGTTCCTCGATGATACCAAAGCAGTATCTCTGAAAGGCAGACGATTCTCTGGGTCGTCGAAGCAGTCGGTTATCCATTAAGGTTCTTCGATGATACCAAAGCAGTATCTCTGAAAGGCAGACGATTCTCTGGGTCGTCGAAGCGGTCCCTTATCCATTAAGGTTCCATGATGATACCAAAGCAGTATCTCTGAAAGGCAGGCGATTCTCTGGGTCGTCAAAGCAGTCCCTTATCCAGTAAGGTTCCTCGATGATACCAAAGCAGTATCTCTGAAAGGCAGACGATTCTCTGGGTCATCGAAGCAGTCCCTTATCCATTAAGGTTCTTTGATGATACCAAACCAGTATCTCTGAAAGGCAGACGATTCTCTGGGTCGTCGAAGCAGTCCTTTATCCATTAAGGTTCCTCGATAGTACTAAAGCAGTATCTCTGAATGGCAGACGATTCTCTGGGACGTCGAAGCAGTCCCTTATCCATTAAGGTTCTTCGATGATACCAAAGCAGTATCTCTGAAAGGAAGAAGATTCTCTGGGTCGTCGAAGCAGTCCCTTATTTATTAAGGTTCCTCGATGATACCAAAGCAGTATCTCTGAAAGGCAGGCGATTCTCTGGGTCGTCGAAGCAGTCCCTTATCCATTAAGGTTCCTCGATGATACCAAAGTAGTATCTCTGAAAGGCAGACGATTCTCTGGGTCGTCGAAGCAGTCCCTTATCCATTAAGGTTCTTCGATGATACCAAAGCAGTATCTCTGAAAGGAAGAAGATTCTCTGGGTCGTCGAAGCAGTCCCTTATTTATTAAGGTTCCTCGATGATACCAAAGCAGTATCTCAAAAAGGCAGGCGATTCTCTGGGTCGTCGAAGCAGTCCCTTATCCATTAAGGTTCCTCGATGATACCAAAGTAGTATCTCTGAAAGGCAGACGATTCTCTGGGTCGTCGAAGCAGTCCCTTATCCATTAAGGTTCCTCGATGATACCAAAGCAGTATCTTTGAAAGGCTGACGATTCTCTGGGTCGTCGAAGCAGTCCCTTATCCATTAAGGTTCCTCGATGATACCAAAGCAGTATCTCTGAAAGGCAGACGATTCTCTGGGTCGTCGAAGCAATCCCTTGTCCATTAAGGTTCCTCGATGATACCAAAGAATTATCTCTGAAAGGAAGACAATTCTCTGGGTCGTCGAAGCAGTCCCTTAACCATTAAGGTTCCTCGATGATACCAAAGCAGTATCTATGAAAGGCAGACGATTCTCTGGGTCGTCGAAGCCGTCCCTTATCCATTAAGGTTCCTCGATGATACCAAAGCAGTATCTCTGAAAGGCAGACGATTCTCTGGGTCGTCGAAGCAGTCCCTTATCCATTAAGGTTCTTCGATGATACCAAAGCAGTATCTCTGAGAGGCAGACGATTCTCAGGGTCGTCGAAGCAGTCCCTTATCCATTAAGGTTCCTCGATGATACCAAAGCAGTATCTCTTAAAGGCAGACGATTCTCTGGGACGTCGAAGTAGTCCCTTATCCATTAAGGTTCTTCGATGATACCAAAGCAGTATCTCTGAAAGGCAGACGATTCTCTGGGTCGTCGAAGCAGTCCCTTATCCATTAAGGTTCCTCGACGATACCAAAGTAGTATCTCTGAAAGGCAGACGATTCTCTGGGTCGTCGAAGCAGTCCCTTATCCATTAAGGTTCCTCGATGATACCAAAGCAGTATCTCTTAAAGGCAGACGATTCTCTGGGACGTCGAAGTAGTCCCTTATCCATTAAGGTTCTTCGATGATACCAAAGCAGTATCTCTGAAAGGCAGACGATTCTCTGGGTCGTCGAAGCATTCCCTTATCCATTAAGGTTCCTCGACGATACCAAAGTAGTATCTCTGAAAGGCAGACGATTCTCTGGGTCGTCGAAGCAGTCCCTTGTCCATTAAGGTTCCTCGATGATACTAAAGCAGTATCTCTGAAAGGCAGACGATTCTCTGGGTCGTCGAAGCAGTCCCTTATCCATTAAGGTTCCTCTATGATACCAAAGCAGTATCTCTGAAAGGCAGACGATTCTCTGGGTCGTCGAAGCAGTCCCTTATCCATTAAGGTTCCTTGATGATACCAAAGCAGTATCTCTGAAAGGTAGATGATTCTCTGGGTCATCCAAGCAGTCCCTTATCCATTAAGGTTCCTCGATGATACCAAAGCAGTATCTCTGAAAGGCAGACGATTCTCTGGGTCGTCGAAGCAGACCCTTATCCATTAAGGTTCCTCGATGATACCAAAGCAGTATCTCTGAAAGGCAGACGATTCTCTGGGTCGTCGAAGCAGTCGGTTATCCATTAAGGTTCTTCGATGATACCAAAGCAGTATCTCTGAAAGGCAGACGATTCTCTGGGTCGTCGAAGCGGTCCCTTATCCATTAAGGTTCCATGATGATACCAAAGCAGTATCTCTGAAAGGCAGGCGATTCTCTGGGTCGTCAAAGCAGTCCCTTATCCAGTAAGGTTCCTCGATGATACCAAAGCAGTATCTCTGAAAGGCAGACGATTCTCTGGGTCATCGAAGCAGTCCCTTATCCATTAAGGTTCTTCGATGATACCAAACCAGTATCTCTGAAAGGCAGACGATTCTCTGGGTCGTCGAAGCAGTCCTTTATCCATTAAGGTTCCTCGATAGTACTAAAGCAGTATCTCTGAATGGCAGACGATTCTCTGGGACGTCGAAGCAGTCCCTTATACATTAAGGTTCTTCGATGATACCAAAGCAGTATCTCTGAAAGGAAGAAGATTCTCTGGGTCGTCGAAGCAGTCCCTTATTTATTAAGGTTCCTCGATGATACCAAAGCAGTATCTCTGAAAGGCAGGCGATTCTCTGGGTCGTCGAAGCAGTCCCTTATCCATTAAGGTTCCTCGATGATACCAAAGTAGTATCTCTGAAAGGCAGACGATTCTCTGGGTCGTCGAAGCAGTCCCTTATCCATTAAGGTTCTTCGATGATACCAAAGCAGTATCTCTGAAAGGAAGAAGATTCTCTGGGTCGTCGAAGCAGTCCCTTATTTATTAAGGTTCCTCGATGATACCAAAGCAGTATCTCTGAAAGGCAGGCGATTCTCTGGGTCGTCGAAGCAGTCCCTTATCCATTAAGGTTCCTCGATGATACCAAAGTAGTATCTCTGAAAGGCAGACGATTCTCTGGGTCGTCGAAGCAGTCCCTTATCCATTAAGGTTCCTCGATGATACCAAAGCAGTATCTTTGAAAGGCAGACGATTCTCTGGGTCGTCGAAGCAGTCCCTTATCCATTAAGGTTCCTCGATGATACCAAAGCAGTATCTCTGAAAGGCAGACGATTCTCTGGGTCGTCGAAGCAGTCCCTTGTCCATTAAGGTTCCTCGATGATACCAAAGAATTATCTCTGAAAGGAAGACAATTCTCTGGGTCGTCGAAGCAGTCCCTTAACCATTAAGGTTCCTCGATGATACCAAAGCAGTATCTATGAAAGGCAGACGATTCTCTGGGTCGTCGAAGCCGTCCCTTATCCATTAAGGTTCCTCGATGATACCAAAGCAGTATCTCTGAAAGGCAGACGATTCTCTGGGTCGTCGAAGCAGTCCCTTATCCATTAAGGTTCTTCGATGATACCAAAGCAGTATCTCTGAGAGGCAGACGATTCTCAGGGTCGTCGAAGCAGTCCCTTATCCATTAAGGTTCCTCGATGATACCAAAGCAGTATCTCTTAAAGGCAGACGATTCTCTGGGACGTCGAAGTAGTCCCTTATCCATTAAGGTTCTTCGATGATACCAAAGCAGTATCTCTGAAAGGCAGACGATTCTCTGGGTCGTCGAAGCAGTCCCTTATCCATTAAGGTTCCTCGACGATACCAAAGTAGTATCTCTGAAAGGCAGACGATTCTCTGGGTCGTCGAAGCAGTCCCTTGTCCATTAAGGTTCCTCGATGATACTAAAGCAGTATCTCTGAAAGGCAGACGATTCTCTGGGTCGTCGAAGCAGTCCCTTATCCATTAAGGTTCCTCTATGATACCAAAGCAGTATCTCTGAAAGGCAGACGATTCTCTGGGTCGTCGAAGCAGTCCCTTATCCATTAAGGTTCCTTGATGATACCAAAGCAGTATCTCTGAAAGGTAGATGATTCTCTGGGTCATCCAAGCAGTCCCTTATCCATTAAGGTTCCTCGATGATACCAAAGCAGTATCTCTGAAAGGCAGACGATTCTCTGGGTCGTCGAAGCAGACCCTTATCCATTAAGGTTCCTCGATGATACCAAAGCAGTATCTCTGAAAGGCAGACGATTCTCTGGGTCGTCGAAGCAGTCGGTTATCCATTAAGGTTCTTCGATGATACCAAAGCAGTATCTCTGAAAGGCAGACGATTCTCTGGGTCGTCGAAGCGGTCCCTTATCCATTAAGGTTCCATGATGATACCAAAGCAGTATCTCTGAAAGGCAGGCGATTCTCTGGGTCGTCAAAGCAGTCCCTTATCCAGTAAGGTTCCTCGATGATACCAAAGCAGTATCTCTGAAAGGCAGACGATTCTCTGGGTCATCGAAGCGGTCCCTTATCCATTAAGGTTCTTCGATGATACCAAACCAGTATCTCTGAAAGGCAGACGATTCTCTGGGTCGTCGAAGCAGTCCTTTATCCATTAAGGTTCCTCGATGGTACTAAAGCAGTATCTCTGAATGGCAGACGATTCTCTGGGACGTCGAAGCAGTCCCTTATCCATTAAGGTTCTTCGATGATACCAAAGCAGTATCTCTAAAAGGAAGAAGATTCTCTGGGTCGTCGAAGCAGTCCCTTATTTATTAAGGTTCCTCGATGATACCAAAGCAGTATCTCTGAAAGGCAGGCGATTCTCTGGGTCGTCGAAGCAGTCCCTTATCCATTAAGGTTCCTCGATGATACCAAAGTAGTATCTCTGAAAGGCAGACGATTCTCTGGGTCGTCGAAGCAGTCCCTTATCCATTAAGGTTCCTCGATGATACCAAAGCAGTATCTTTGAAAGGCAGACGATTCTCTGGGTCGTCGAAGCAGTCCCTTATCCATTAAGGTTCCTCGATGATACCAAAGCAGTATCTCTGAAAGGCAGACGATTCTCTGGGTCGTCGAAGCAGTCCCTTGTCCATTAAGGTTCCTCGATGATACCAAAGAATTATCTCTGAAAGGAAGACAATTCTCTGGGTCGTCGAAGCAGTCCCTTAACCATTAAGGTTCCTCGATGATACCAAAGCAGTACCTCTGAAAGGCAGACGATTCTCTGGGTCGTCGAAGCAGTCCCTTATCCATTAAGGTTCCTCGATGATACCAAAGCAGTATCTCTGAAAGGTAGATGATTCTCTGGGTTGTCGATGCAGTTCCTTATCCATTAAGGTTCCTCGATGATACCAAAGCAGTATCTCTGAAAGGCAGACGATTCTCTGGGTCGTCGAAGCAGTCCCTTATCCATTAAGGTTCCTCGATGATACCAAAGCAGTATCTCTGAAAGGAAGAAGATTCTCTGGGTCGTCGAAGCAGTCCCTTATTTATTAAGGTTCCTCGATGATACCAAAGCAGTATCTCTGAAAGGCAGGCGATTCTCTGGGTCGTCGAAGCAGTCCCTTATCCATTAAGGTTCCTCGATGATACCAAAGTAGTATCTCTGAAAGGCAGACGATTCTCTGGGTCGTCGAAGCAGTCCCTTATCCATTAAGGTTCCTCGATGATACCAAAGCAGTATCTTTGAAAGGCAGACGATTCTCTGGGTCGTCGAAGCAGTCCCTTATCCATTAAGGTTCCTCGATGATACCAAAGCAGTATCTCTGAAAGGCAGACGATTCTCTGGGTCGTCGAAGCAGTCCCTTGTCCATTAAGGTTCCTCGATGATACCAAAGAATTATCTCTGAAAGGAAGACAATTCTCTGGGTCGTCGAAGCAGTCCCTTAACCATTAAGGTTCCTCGATGATACCAAAGCAGTATCTATGAAAGGCAGACGATTCTCTGGGTCGTCGAAGCCGTCCCTTATCCATTAAGGTTCCTCGATGATACCAAAGCAGTATCTCTGAAAGGCAGACGATTCTCTGGGTCGTCGAAGCAGTCCCTTATCCATTAAGGTTCTTCGATGATACCAAAGCAGTATCTCTGAGAGGCAGACGATTCTCAGGGTCGTCGAAGCAGTCCCTTATCCATTAAGGTTCCTCGATGATACCAAAGCAGTATCTCTTAAAGGCAGACGATTCTCTGGGACGTCGAAGTAGTCCCTTATCCATTAAGGTTCTTCGATGATACCAAAGCAGTATCTCTGAAAGGCAGACGATTCTCTGGGTCGTCGAAGCAGTCCCTTATCCATTAAGGTTCCTCGATGATACCAAAGCAGTATCTCTGAAAGGTAGACGATTCTCTGGGTTGTCGATGCAGTTCCTTATCCATTAAGGTTCCTCGATGATACCAAAGCAGTATCTCTGAAAGGCAGACGATTCTCTGGGTCGTCGAAGCAGTCCCTTATCCATTAAGGTTCCTCGATGATACCAAAGCAGTATCTCTGAAAGGAAGAAGATTCTCTGGGTCGTCGAAGCAGTCCCTTAATTATTAAGGTTCCTCGATGATACCAAAGCAGTATCTCTGAAAGGCAGGCGATTCTCTGGGTCGTCGAAGCAGTCCCTTATCCATTAAGGTTCCTCGATGATACCAAAGTAGTATCTCTGAAAGGCAGACGATTCTCTGGGTCGTCGAAGCAGTCCCTTATCCATTAAGGTTCCTCGATGATACCAAAGCAGTATCTTTGAAAGGCAGACGATTCTCTGGGTCGTCGAAGCAGTCCCTTATCCATTAAGGTTCCTCGATGATACCAAAGCAGTATCTCTGAAAGGCAGACGATTCTCTGGGTCGTCGAAGCAGTCCCTTGTCCATTAAGGTTCCTCGATGATACCAAAGAATTATCTCTGAAAGGAAGACAATTCTCTGGGTCGTCGAAGCAGTCCCTTAACCATTAAGGTTCCTCGATGATACCAAAGCAGTATCTATGAAAGGCAGACGATTCTCTGGGTCGTCGAAGCCGTCCCTTATCCATTAAGGTTCCTCGATGATACCAAAGCAGTATCTCTGAAAGGCAGACGATTCTCTGGGTCGTCGAAGCAGTCCCTTATCCATTAAGGTTCTTCGATGATACCAAAGCAGTATCTCTGAGAGGCAGACGATTCTCAGGGTCGTCGAAGCAGTCCCTTATCCATTAAGGTTCCTCGATGATACCAAAGCAGTATCTCTTAAAGGCAGACGATTCTCTGGGACGTCGAAGTAGTCCCTTATCCATTAAGGTTCTTCGATGATACCAAAGCAGTATCTCTGAAAGGCAGACGATTCTCTGGGTCGTCGAAGCAGTCCCTTATCCATTAAGGTTCCTCGACGATACCAAAGTAGTATCTCTGAAAGGCAGACGATTCTCTGGGTCGTCGAAGCAGTCCCTTGTCCATTAAGGTTCCTCGATGATACTAAAGCAGTATCTCTGAAAGGCAGACGATTCTCTGGGTCGTCGAAGCAGTCCCTTATCCATTAAGGTTCCTCTATGATACCAAAGCAGTATCTCTGAAAGGCAGACGATTCTCTGGGTCGTCGAAGCAGTCCCTTATCCATTAAGGTTCCTCGATGATACCAAAGCAGTATCTCTGAAAGGTAGACGATTCTCTGGGTCTTCGAAGCAGTCCCTTATCCATTAAGGTTCCTCGATGATACCAAAGCAGTATCTCTGAAAGGCAGACGATTCTCTGGGTCGTCGAAGCAGACCCTTATGCATTAAGGTTCCTCGATGATACCAAAGCAGTATCTCTGAAAGGCAGACGATTCTCTGGGTCGTCGAAGCAGTCCCTTATCCATTAAGGTTCTACGATGATACCAAAGCAGTATCTCTGAAAGGCAGACGATTCTCTGGGTCGTCGAATTAGTCCCTTATCCATTAAGGTTCCATGATGATACCAAAGCAGTATCTCTGAAAGGCAGAAGTTCTCTGGGTCGTCGAAGCAGTCCCTTATCCATTAAGGTTCCTCGATGATACCAAAGCAGTATCTCTGAAAGGCAGACGATTCTCTGGGTCGTCGAAGCAGTCCCTTATCCATTAAGGTTCTTCGATGATACCAAAGCAGTATCTCTGAAAGGGAGACGACTCTCTGGGTCGTCGAAGCAGTCCCTTATCCATTAAGGTTCCTCGATGATACCAAAGCAGTATCTCTAAAAGGTAGGCGATTCTCTGGGACGTCGAAGCAGTCCCTTATCCATTAAGGTTCTTCGATGATACCAAAGCAGTATCTCTAAAAGGAAGAAGATTCTCTGGGTCGTCGAAGCAGTCCCTTATCCATTAAGGTTCCTCGATGATACCAAAGCAGTATCTCTGAAAGGCAGACGATTCTCTGTGTCGTCGAAGCAGTCCCTTATCCATTAAGGTTCCTCGATGATACCAAAGCAGTATCTCTGAAAGGCAGACGATTCTCTGGGTCGTCGAAGCAGTCCCTTATCCATTAAGGTTCCTCGATGAAACCAAAGCAGTATCTCTGAAAAGCAGACGATTCTCT
Organism: Lathyrus tuberosus; assembly: GCA_022829125.1. Taxonomy (NCBI): domain Eukaryota; kingdom Viridiplantae; phylum Streptophyta; class Magnoliopsida; order Fabales; family Fabaceae; genus Lathyrus; species Lathyrus tuberosus. Next base: position 1,610,547 of record JALAZF010000101.1, on the reverse strand, counting down.
GGGTCGTCGAAGCAGTGCCTTATCCATTAAGGTTCCTCGATGATACCAAAGCAGTATCTCTGAAAGGTAGACAATTCTCTGGGTCGTCGAAGCAGTCCCTTGTCACTTAAGGTTCCTCGATGATACCAAAGAATTATCTCTTAAAGGCAGACAATTCTCTGGGTCGTCGAAGCAGTCCCTTATCCATTAAGGTTCCTCGATGATACCAAAGCAGTATCTATGAAAGGCAGACGATTCTCTGGGTCGTCGAAGCCGTCCCTTATCCATTAAGGTTCCTCGATGATACCAAAGCAGTATCTCTGAAAGGCAGACGATTCTCTGGGTCGTCGAAGCAGTCCCTTATCCATTAAGGTTCATCGATGATACCAAAGCAGTATCTCTGAGAGGCAGACGATTCTCTGGGTCGTCGAAGCAGTCCCTTATCCATTAAGGTTCCTCGATGATACCAAAGCAGTATCTCTTAAAGGCAGACGATTCTCTGGGACGTCGAAGTAGTCCCTTATCCATTAAGGTTCTTCGATGATACCAAAGCAGTATCTCTGAAAGGCAGACGATTCTCTGGGTCGTCGAAGCAGTCCCTTATCCATTAAGGTTCCTCGACGATACCAAAGTAGTATCTCTGAAAGGCAGACGATTCTCTGGGTCGTCGAAGCAGTCCCTTGTCCATTAAGGTTCCTCGATGATACTAAAGCAGTATCTCTGAAAGGCAGACGATTCTCTGGGTCGTCGAAGCAGTCCCTTATCCATTAAGGTTCCTCTATGATACCAAAGCAGTATCTCTGAAAGGCAGACGATTCTCTGGGTCGTCGAAGCAGTCCCTTATCCATTAAGGTTCCTTGATGATACCAAAGCAGTATCTCTGAAAGGTAGATGATTCTCTGGGTCATCCAAGCAGTCCCTTATCCATTAAGGTTCCTCGATGATACCAAAGCAGTATCTCTGAAAGGCAGACGATTCTCTGGGTCGTCGAAGCAGACCCTTATCCATTAAGGTTCCTCGATGATACCAAAGCAGTATCTCTGAAAGGCAGACGATTCTCTGGGTCGTCGAAGCAGTCGGTTATCCATTAAGGTTCTTCGATGATACCAAAGCAGTATCTCTGAAAGGCGGACGATTCTCTGGGTCGTCGAAGCGGTCCCTTATCCATTAAGGTTCCATGATGATACCAAAGCAGTATCTCTGAAAGGCAGGCGATTCTCTGGGTCGTCAAAGCAGTCCCTTATCCAGTAAGGTTCCTCGATGATACCAAAGCAGTATCTCTGAAAGGCAGATGATTCTCTGGGTCATCGAAGCAGTCCCTTATCCATTAAGGTTCTTCGATGATACCAAACCAGTATCTCTGAAAGGCAGACGATTCTCTGGGTCGTCGAAGCAGTCCTTTATCCATTAAGGTTCCTCGATGGTACTAAAGCAGTATCTCTGAATGGCAGACGATTCTCTGGGATGTCGAAGCAGTCCCTTATCCATGAAGGTTCTTCGATGATACCAAAGCAGTATCTCTGAAAGGAAGAAGATTCTCTGGGTCGTCGAAGCAGTCCCTTATTTATTAAGGTTCCTCGATGATACCAAAGCAGTATCTCTGAAAGGCAGGCGATTCTCTGGGTCGTCGAAGCAGTCCCTTATCCATTAAGGTTCCTCGATGATACCAAAGTAGTATCTCTGAAAGGCAGACGATTCTCTGGGTCGTCGAAGCAGTCCCTTATCCATTAAGGTTCCTCGATGATACCAAAGCAGTATCTTTGAAAGGCAGACGATTCTCTGGGTCGTCGAAGCAGTCCCTTATCCATTAAGGTTCCTCGATGATACCAAAGCAGTATCTCTGAAAGGCAGACGATTCTCTGGGTCGTCGAAGCAGTCCCTTGTCCATTAAGGTTCCTCGATGATACCAAAGAATTATCTCTGAAAGGAAGACAATTCTCTGGGTCGTCGAAGCAGTCCCTTAACCATTAAGGTTCCTCGATGATACCAAAGCAGTATCTATGAAAGGCAGACGATTCTCTGGGTCGTCGAAGCCGTCCCTTATCCATTAAGGTTCCTCGATGATACCAAAGCAGTATCTCTGAAAGGCAGACGATTCTCTGGGTCGTCGAAGCAGTCCCTTATCCATTAAGGTTCTTCGATGATACCAAAGCAGTATCTCTGAGAGGCAGACGATTCTCAGGGTCGTCGAAGCAGTCCCTTATCCATTAAGGTTCCTCGATGATACCAAAGCAGTATCTCTTAAAGGCAGACGATTCTCTGGGACGTCGAACTAGTCCCTTATCCATTAAGGTTCTTCGATGATACCAAAGCAGTATCTCTGAAAGGCAGACGATTCTCTGGGTCGTCGAAGCAGTCCCTTATCCATTAAGGTTCCTCGACGATACCAAAGTAGTATCTCTGAAAGGCAGACGATTCTCTGGGTCGTCGAAGCAGTCCCTTGTCCATTAAGGTTCCTCGATGATACTAAAGCAGTATCTCTGAAAGGCAGACAATTCTCTGGGTCGTCGAAGCAGTCCCTTATCCATTAAGGTTCCTCTATGATACCAAAGCAGTATCTCTGAAAGGCAGACGATTCTCTGGGTCGTCGAAGCAGTCCCTTATCCATTAAGGTTCCTTGATGATACCAAAGCAGTATCTCTGAAAGGTAGATGATTCTCTGGGTCATCCAAGCAGTCCCTTATCCATTAAGGTTCCTCGATGATACCAAAGCAGTATCTCTGAAAGGCAGACGATTCTCTGGGTCGTCGAAGCAGACCCTTATCCATTAAGGTTCCTCGATGATACCAAAGCAGTATCTCTGAAAGGCAGACGATTCTCTGGGTCGTCGAAGCAGTCGGTTATCCATTAAGGTTCTTCGATGATACCAAAGCAGTATCTCTGAAAGGCAGACGATTCTCTGGGTCGTCGAAGCGGTCCCTTATCCATTAAGGTTCCATGATGATACCAAAGCAGTATCTCTGAAAGGCAGGCGATTCTCTGGGTCGTCAAAGCAGTCCCTTATCCAGTAAGGTTCCTCGATGATACCAAAGCAGTATCTCTGAAAGGCAGACGATTCTCTGGGTCATCGAAGCAGTCCCTTATCCATTAAGGTTCTTCGATGATACCAAACCAGTATCTCTGAAAGGCAGACGATTCTCTGGGTCGTCGAAGCAGTCCTTTATCCATTAAGGTTCCTCGATGGTACTAAAGCAGTATCTCTGAATGGCAGATGATTCTCTGGGACGTCGAAGCAGTCCCTTATCCATTAAGGTTCTTCGATGATACCAAAGCAGTATCTCTGAAAGGAAGAAGATTCTCTGGGTCGTCGAAGCAGTCCCTTATTTATTAAGGTTCCTCGATGATACCAAAGCAGTATCTCTGAAAGGCAGGCGATTCTCTGGGTCGTCGAAGCAGTCCCTTATCCATTAAGGTTCCTCGATGATACCAAAGTAGTATCTCTGAAAGGCAGACGATTCTCTGGGTCGTCGAAGCAGTCCCTTATCCATTAAGGTTCCTCGATGATACCAAAGCAGTATCTTTGAAAGGCAGACGATTCTCTGGGTCGTCGAAGCAGTCCCTTATCCATTAAGGTTCCTCGATGATACCAAAGCAGTATCTCTGAAAGGCAGACGATTCTCTGGGTCGTCGAAGCAGTCCCTTAACCATTAAGGTTCCTCGATGATACCAAAGCAGTATCTCTGAAAGGCAGACGATTCTCTGGGTCGTCGAAGCAGTCCCTTATCCATTAAGGTTCCTCGATGATACCAAAGCAGTATCTCTGAAAGGTAGACGATTCTCTGGGTTGTCGATGCAGTTCCTTATCCATTAAGGTTCCTCGATGATACCAAAGCAGTATCTCTGAAAGGCAGACGATTCTCTGGGTCGTCGAAGCAGTCCCTTATCCATTAAGGTTCCTCGATGATACCAAAGCAGTATCTCTGAAAGGAAGAAGATTCTCTGGGTCGTCAAAGCAGTCCCTTATTTATTAAGGTTCCTCGATGATACCAAAGCAGTATCTCTGAAAGGCAGGCTATTCTCTGGGTCGTCGAAGCAGTCCCTTATCCATTAAGGTTCCTCGATGATACCAAAGTAGTATCTCTGAAAGGCAGACGATTCTCTGGGTCGTCGAAGCAGTCCCTTATCCATTAAGGTTCCTCGATGATACCAAAGCAGTATCTTTGAAAGGCAGACGATTCTCTGGGTCGTCGAAGCAGTCCCTTATCCATTAAGGTTCCTCGATGATACCAAAGCAGTATCTCTGAAAGGCAGACGATTCTCTGGGTCGTCGAAGCAGTCCCTTGTCCATTAAGGTTCCTCGATGATACCAAAGAATTATCTCTGAAAGGAAGACAATTCTCTGGGTCGTCGAAGCAGTCCCTTAACCATTAAGGTTCCTCGGTGATACCAAAGCAGTATCTCTGAAAGGCAGACGATTCTCTGGGTCGTCGAAGCAGTCCCTTGTCCATTAAGGTTCCTCGATGATACCAAAGAATTATCTCTGAAAGGAAGACAATTCTCTGGGTCGTCGAAGCAGTCCCTTAACCATTAAGGTTCCTCGATGATACCAAAGCAGTATCTCTGAAAGGCAGACGATTCTCTGGGTCGTCGAAGCAGTCCCTTATCCATTAAGGTTCCTCGATGATACCAAAGCAGTATCTCTGAAAGGTAGACGATTCTCTGGGTTGTCGATGCAGTTCCTTATCCATTAAGGTTCCTCGATGATACCAAAGCAGTATCTCTGAAAGGCAGACGATTCTCTGGGTCGTCGAAGCAGTCCCTTATCCATTAAGGTTCCTCGATGATACCAAAGCAGTATCTCTGAAAGGAAGAAGATTCTCTGGGTCGTCAAAGCAGTCCCTTATTTATTAAGGTTCCTCGATGATACCAAAGCAGTATCTCTGAAAGGCAGGCTATTCTCTGGGTCGTCGAAGCAGTCCCTTATCCATTAAGGTTCCTCGATGATACCAAAGTAGTATCTCTGAAAGGCAGACGATTCTCTGGGTCGTCGAAGCAGTCCCTTATCCATTAAGGTTCCTCGATGATACCAAAGTAGTATCTCTGAAAGGCAGACGATTCTCTGGGTCGTCGAAGCAGTCCCTTATCCATTAAGGTTCCTCGATGATACCAAAGCAGTATCTCTGAAAGGCAGACGATTCTCTGGGTCGTCGAAGCAGTCCCTTATCCATTAAGGTTCTTCGATGATACCAAACCAGTATCTCTGAAAGGCAGACGATTCTCTGGGTCGTCGAAGCAGTCCTTTATCCATTAAGGTTCCTCGATGGTACTAAAGCAGTATCTCTGAATGGCAGACGATTCTCTGGGACGTCGAAGCAGTCCCTTATCCATTAAGGTTCTTCGATGATACCAAAGCAGTATCTCTGAAAGGAAGAAGATTCTCTGGGTCGTCGAAGCAGTCCCTTATTTATTAAGGTTCCTCGATGATACCAAAGCAGTATCTCTGAAAGGCAGGCGATTCTCTGGGTCGTCGAAGCAGTCCCTTATCCATTAAGGTTCCTCGATGATACCAAAGTAGTATCTCTGAAAGGCAGACGATTCTCTGGGTCGTCGAAGCAGTCCCTTATCCATTAAGGTTCCTCGATGATACCAAAGCAGTATCTCTTAAAGGCAGACGATTCTCTGGGACGTCGAAGTAGTCCCTTATCCATTAAGGTTCTTCGATGATACCAAAGCAGTATCTCTGAAAGGCAGACGATTCTCTGGGTCGTCGAAGCAGTCCCTTATCCATTAAGGTTCCTCGACGATACCAAAGTAGTATCTCTGAAAGGCAGACGATTCTCTGGGTCGTCGAAGCAGTCCCTTGTCCATTAAGGTTCCTCGATGATACTAAAGCAGTATCTCTGAAAGGCAGACGATTCTCTGGGTCGTCGAAGCAGTCCCTTATCCATTAAGGTTCCTCTATGATACCAAAGCAGTATCTCTGAAAGGCAGACGATTCTCTGGGTCGTCGAAGCAGTCCCTTATCCATTAAGGTTCCTTGATGATACCAAAGCAGTATCTCTGAAAGGTAGACGATTCTCTGGGTCATCCAAGCAGTCCCTTATCCATTAAGGTTCCTCGATGATACCAAAGCAGTATCTCTGAAAGGCAGACGATTCTCTGGGTCGTCGAAGCAGACCCTTATCCATTAAGGTTCCTCGATGATACCAAAGCAGTATCTCTGAAAGGCAGACGATTCTCTGGGTCGTCGAAGCAGTCGGTTATCCATTAAGGTTCTTCGATGATACCAAAGCAGTATCTCTGAAAGGCAGACGATTCTCTGGGTCGTCGAAGCGGTCCCTTATCCATTAAGGTTCCATGATGATACCAAAGCAGTATCTCTGAAAGGCAGGCGATTATCTGGGTCGTCAAAGCAGTCCCTTATCCAGTAAGGTTCCTCGATGATACCAAAGCAGTATCTCTGAAAGGCAGACGATTCTCTAGGTCATCGAAGCAGTCCCTTATCCATTAAGGTTCTTCGATGATACCAAACCAGTATCTCTGAAAGGCAGACGATTCTCTGGGTCGTCGAAGCAGTCCTTTATCCATTAAGGTTCCTCGATGGTACTAAAGCAGTATCTCTGAATGGCAGACGATTCTCTGGGACGTCGAAGCAGTCCCTTATCCATTAAGGTTCTTCGATGATACCAAAGCAGTATCTCTGAAAGGAAGAAGATTCTCTGGGTCGTCGAAGCAGTCCCTTATTTATTAAGGTTCCTCGATGATACCAAAGCAGTATCTCTGAAAGGCAGGCGATTCTCTGGGTCGTCGAAGCAGTCCCTTATCCATTAAGGTTCCTCGATGATACCAAAGTAGTATCTCTGAAAGGCAGACGATTCTCTGGGTCGTCGAAGCAGTCCCTTATCCATTAAGGTTCCTCGATGATACCAAAGCAGTATCTTTGAAAGGCAGACGATTCTCTGGGTCGTCGAAGCAGTCCCTTATCCATTAAGGTTCCTCGATGATACCAAAGCAGTATCTCTGAAAGGCAGACGATTCTCTGGGTCGTCGAAGCAGTCCCTTGTCCATTAAGGTTCCTCGATGATACCAAAGAATTATCTCTGAAAGGAAGACAATTCTCTGGGTCGTCGAAGCAGTCCCTTAACCATTAAGGTTACTCGATGATACCAAAGCAGTATCTCTGAAAGGCAGACGATTCTCTGGGTCGTCGAAGCAGTCCCTTATCCATTAAGGTTCCTCGATGATACCAAAGCAGTATCTCTGAAAGGTAGACGATTCTCTGGGTTGTCGATGCAGTTCCTTATCCATTAAGGTTCCTCGATGATACCAAAGCAGTATCTCTGAAAGGCAGACGATTCTCTGGGTCGTCGAAGCAGTCCCTTATCCATTAAGGTTCCTCGATGATACCAAAGCAGTATCTCTGAAAGGTAGATGATTCTCTGGGACGTCTAAGCAGTCCCTTATCCATTAAGGTTCCTCGATGATACCAAAGCAGTATCTCTGAAAGGCAGACGATTCTCTGGGTCGTCGAAGCAGATCCTTATCCATTAAGGTTCCTCAATGATACCAAAGCAGTATCTCTGAAAGGCAGACGATTCTCTGGGTCGTCGAAGCAGTCCCTTATCCATTAAGGTTCTTCGATGATACCAAAGCAGTATCTCTGAAAGGCAGACGATTCTCTGGGTCGTCGAAGCAGTCCCTTATCCATTAAGGTTCCACGATGATACCAAAGCAGTATCTCTGAAAGGCATACGATTCTCTGGGTCGTCGAAGCAGTCGGTTATCCATTAAGGTTCTTCGATGATACCAAAGCAGTATCTCTGAAAGGCAGACGATTCTCTGGGTCGTCGAAGCGGTCCCTTATCCATTAAGGTTCCATGATGATACCAAAGCAGTATCTCTGAAAGGCAGGCGATTATCTGGGTCGTCAAAGCAGTCCCTTATCCAGTAAGGTTCCTCGATGATACCAAAGCAGTATCTCTGAAAGGCAGACGATTCTATGGGTCATCGAAGCAGTCCCTTATCCATTAAGGTTCTTCGATGATACCAAACCAGTATCTCTGAAAGGCAGACGATTCTCTGGGTCGTCGAAGCAGTCCTTTATCCATTAAGGTTCCTCGATGGTACTAAAGCAGTATCTCTGAATGGCAGACGATTCTCTGGGACGTCGAAGCAGTCCCTTATCCATTAAGGTTCTTCGATGATACCAAAGCAGTATCTCTGAAAGGAAGAAGATTCTCTGGGTCGTCGAAGCAGTCCCTTATTTATTAAGGTTCCTCGATGATACCAAAGCAGTATCTCTGAAAGGCAGGCGATTCTCTGGGTCGTCGAAGCAGTCCCTTATCCATTAAGGTTCCTCGATGATACCAAAGTAGTATCTCTGAAAGGCAGACGATTCTCTGGGTCGTCGAAGCAGTCCCTTATCCATTAAGGTTCCTCGATGATACCAAAGCAGTATCTTTGAAAGGCAGACGATTCTCTGGGTCGTCGAAGCAGTCCCTTATCCATTAAGGTTCCTCGATGATACCAAAGCAGTATCTCTGAAAGGCAGACGATTCTCTGGGTCGTCGAAGCAGTCCCTTGTCCATTAAGGTTCCTCGATGATACCAAAGAATTATCTCTGAAAGGAAGACAATTCTCTGGGTCGTCGAAGCAGTCCCTTAACCATTAAGGTTACTCGATGATACCAAAGCAGTATCTCTGAAAGGCAGACGATTCTCTGGGTCGTCGAAGCAGTCCCTTATCCATTAAGGTTCCTCGATGATACCAAAGCAGTATCTCTGAAAGGTAGACGATTCTCTGGGTTGTCGATGCAGTTCCTTATCCATTAAGGTTCCTCGATGATACCAAAGCAGTATCTCTGAAAGGCAGACGATTCTCTGGGTCGTCGAAGCAGTCCCTTATCCATTAAGGTTCCTCGATGATACCAAAGCAGTATCTCTGAAAGGTAGATGATTCTCTGGGACGTCTAAGCAGTCCCTTATCCATTAAGGTTCCTCGATGATACCAAAGCAGTATCTCTGAAAGGCAGACGATTCTCTGGGTCGTCGAAGCAGATCCTTATCCATTAAGGTTCCTCAATGATACCAAAGCAGTATCTCTGAAAGGCAGACGATTCTCTGGGTCGTCGAAGCAGTCCCTTATCCATTAAGGTTCTTCGATGATACCAAAGCAGTATCTCTGAAAGGCAGACGATTCTCTGGGTCGTCGAAGCAGTCCCTTATCCATTAACGTTCCACGATGATACCAAAGCAGTATCTCTGAAAGGCAGACGATTCTCTGGGTCGTCGAAGCAGTCCCTTATCCATTAAGGTTCTTCGATGATACCAAACCAGTATCTCTGAAAGGCAGACGATTCTCTGGGTCGTCGAAGCAGTCCTTTATCCATTAAGGTTCCTCGATGATACTAAAGCAGTATCTCTGAATGGCAGACGATTCTCTGGGACGTCAAAGCAGTCCCTTATCCATTAAGGTTCTTCGATGATACCAAAGCAGTATCTCTGAAAGGAAGAAGATTCTCTGGGTCGTCGAAGCAGTCCCTTATTTATTAAGGTTCCTCGATGATACCAAAGCAATATCTCTGAAAGGCAGGCGATTCTCTGGGTCGTCGAAGCAGTCGCTTATCCATTAAGGTTCCTCGATGATACCAAAGTAGTATCTCTGAAAGGCAGACGATTCTCTGGGTCGTCGAAGCAGTCCCTTATCCATTAAGTTTCCTCGATGATACCAAAGCAGTATCTTTGAAAGGCAGACGATTCTCTGGGTCGTCGAAGCAGTCCCTTATCCCTTAAGGTTCCTCGATGATACCAAAGCAGTATCTCTGAAAGGCAGACGATTCTCTGGGTCGTCGAAGCAGTCCCTTGTCCATTAACATTCCTCGATGATACCAAAGAATTATCTCTGAAAGGAAGACAATTCTCTGGGTCGTCGAAGCAGTCCCTTAACCATTAAGGTTCCTCGATGATACCAAAGCAGTATCTCTGAAAGGCAGACGATTCTCTGGGTCGTCGAAGCAGTCCCTTATCCATTAAGGTTCCTCGATGATACCAAAGCAGTATCTCTGAAAGGTAGACGATTCTCTGGGTTGTCGATGCAGTTCCTTATCCATTAAGGTTCCTCGATGATACCAAAGCAGTATCTCTGAAAGGCAGACGATTCTCTGGGTCGTCGAAGCAGTCCCTTATCCATTAAGGTTCCTCGATGATACCAAAGCAGTATCTCTGAAAGGTAGATGATTCTCTGGGTCGTCTAAGCAGTCCCTTATCCATTAAGGTTCCTCGATGATACCAAAGCAGTATCTCTGAAAGGCAGACGATTCTCTGGGTCGTCGAAGCAGATCCTTATCCATTAAGGTTCCTCAATGATACCAAAGCAGTATCTCTGAAAGGCAGACGATTCTCTGGGTCGTCGAAGCAGTCCCTTATCCATTAAGGTTCTTCGATGATACCAAAGCAGTATCTCTGAAAGGCAGACGATTCTCTGGGTCGTCGAAGCAGTCCCTTATCCATTAAGGTTCCACGATGATACCAAAGCAGTATCTCTGAAAGGCAGACGATTCTCTGGGTCGTCGAAGCAGTCCCTTATCCATTAAGGTTCTTCGATGATACCAAACCAGTATCTCTGAAAGGCAGACGATTCTCTGGGTCGTCGAAGCAGTCCTTTATCCATTAAGGTTCCTCGATGATACTAAAGCAGTATCTCTGAATGGCAGACGATTCTCTGGGACGTCGAAGCAGTCCCTTATCCATTAAGGTTCTTCGATGATACCAAAGCAGTATCTCTGAAAGGAAGAAGATTCTCTGGGTCGTCGAAGAAGTCCCTTATTTATTAAGGTTCCTCGATGATACCAAAGTAGTATCTCTGAAAGGCAGGCGATTCTCTGGGTCGTCGAAGCAGTCCCTTATCCATTAAGGTTCCTCGATGATACCAAAGTAGTATCTCTGAAAGGCAGACGATTCTCTGGGTCGTCGAAGCAGTCCCTTATCCATTAAAGTTCCTCGATGATACCAAAGCAGTATCTTTGAAAGGCAGACGATTCTCTGGGTCGTCGAAGCAGTCCCTTATCCATTAAGGTTCCTCGATGATACCAAAGCAGTATCTCTGAAAGGCAGACGATTCTCTGGGTCGTCGAAGCAGTCCCTTGTCCATTAAGGTTCCTCGATGATACCAAAGAATTATCTCTGAAAGGAAGACAATTCTCTGGGTCGTCGAAGTAGTCCCTTAACCATTAAGGTTCCTCGATGATACCAAAGCAGTATCTCTGAAAGGCAGACGATTCTCTGGGTCGTCGAAGCAGTCCCTTATCCATTAAGGTTCCTCGATGATACCAAAGCAGTATCTCTGAAAGGTAGACGATTCTCTGGGTTGTCGATGCAGTTCCTTATCCATTAAGGTTCCTCGATGATACCAAAGCAGTATCTCTGAAAGGCAGACGATTCTCTGGGTCGTCGAAGCAGTCCCTTATCCATTAAGGTTCCTCGATGATACCAAAGCAGTATCTCTGAAAGGTAGATGATTCTCTGGGTCGTCTAAGCAGTCCCTTATCCATTAAGGTTCCTCGATGATACCAAAGCAGTATCTCTGAAAGGCAGACGATTCTCTGGGTCGTCGAAGCAGATCCTTATCCATTAAGGTTCCTCAATGATACCAAAGCAGTATCTCTGAAAGGCAGACGATTCTCTGGGTCGTCGAAGCAGTCCCTTATCCATTAAGGTTCTTCGATGATACCAAAGCTGTATCTCTGAAAGGCAGACGATTCTCTGGGTCGTCGAAGCAGTCCCTTATCCATTAAGGTTCCATGATGATACCAAAGCAGTATCTCTGAAAGGCAGGCAATTCTCTGGGTCGTCGAAGCAGTCCCTTATCCATTAAGGTTCTTCGATGATACCAAAGCAGTATCTCTGAAAGGCAGACGATTCTCTGGGTCGTCGAAGCAGTCCCTTATCCATTAAGGTTCCACGATGATACCAAAGCAGTATCTCTGAAAGGCAGACGATTCTCTGGGTCGTCGAAGCAGTCCCTTATCCATTAAGGTTCTTCGATGATACCAAACCAGTATCTCTGAAAGGCAGACGATTCTCTGGGTCGTCGAAGCAGTCCTTTATCCATTAAGGTTCCTCGATGATACTAAAGCAGTATCTCTGAATGGCAGACGATTCTCTGGGACGTCGAAGCAGTCCCTTATCCATTAAGGTTCTTCTATGATACCAAAGCAGTATCTCTGAAAGGAAGAAGATTCTCTGGGTCGTCGAAGCAGTCCCTTATTTATTAAGGTTCCTCGATGATACCAAAGCAGTATCTCTGAAAGGCAGGCGATTCTCTGGGTCGTCGAAGCAGTCGCTTATCCATTAAGGTTCCTCGATGATACCAAAGTAGTATCTCTGAAAGGCAGACGATTCTCTGGGTCGTCGAAGCAGTCCCTTATCCATTAAGGTTCCTCGATGATACCAAAGCAGTATCTTTGAAAGGCAGACGATTCTCTGGGTCGTCGAAGCAGTCCCTTATCCATTAAGGTTCCTCGATGATACCAAAGCAGTATCTCTGAAAGGCAGACGATTCTCTGGGTCGTCGAAGCAGTCCCTTGTCCATTAACGTTCCTCGATGATACCAAAGAATTATCTCTGAAAGGAAGACAATTCTCTGGGTCGTCGAAGCAGTCCCTTAACCATTAAGGTTCCTCGATGATACCAAAGCAGTATCTCTGAAAGGCAGACGATTCTCTGGGTCGTCGAAGTAGTCCCTTATCCATTAAGGTTCCTCGATGATACCAAAGCAGTATCTCTGAAAGGTAGACGATTCTCTGGGTTGTCGATGCAGTTCCTTATCCATTAAGGTTCCTCGATGATACCAAAGCAGTATCTCTGAAAGGCAGACGATTCTCTGGGTCGTCGAAGCAGTCCCTTATCCATTAAGGTTCCTCGATGATACCAAAGCAGTATCTCTGAAAGGTAGATGATTCTCTGGGTCGTCTAAGCAGTCCCTTATCCATTAAGGTTCCTCGATGATACCAAAGCAGTATCTCTGAAAGGCAGACGATTCTCTGGGTCGTCGAAGCAGATCCTTATCCATTAAGGTTCCTCAATGATACCAAAGCAGTATCTCTGAAAGGCAGATGATTCTCTGGGTCGTCGAAGCAGTCCCTTATCCATTAAGGTTCTTCGATGATACCAAAGCAGTATCTCTGAAAGGCAGACGATTCTCTGGGTCGTCGAAGCAGTCCCTTATCCATTAAGGTTCCATGATGATACCAAAGCAGTATCTCTGAAAGGCAGGCAATTCTCTGGGTCGTCGAAGCAGTCCCTTATCCATTAAGGTTCTTCGATGATACCAAAGCAGTATCTCTGAAAGGCAGGCGATTCTCTGGGTCGTCGAAGCAGTCCCTTATCCATTAAGGTTCCACGATGATACCAAAGCAGTATCTCTGAAAGGCAGACGATTCTCTGGGTCGTCGAAGCAGTCCCTTATCCATTAAGGTTCTTCGATGATACCAAACCAGTATCTCTGAAAGGCAGACGATTCTCTGGGTCGTCGAAGCAGTCCTTTATCCATTAAGGTTCCTCGATGATACTAAAGCAGTATCTCTGAATGGCAGACGATTCTCTGGGACGTCGAAGCAGTCCCTTATCCATTAAGGTTCTTCGATGATACCAAAGCAGTATCTCTGAAAGGAAGAAGATTCTCTGGGTCGTCGAAGCAGTCCCTTATTTATTAAGGTTCCTCGATGATACCAAAGCAGTATCTCTGAAAGGCAGGCGATTCTCTGGGTCGTCGAAGCAGTCGCTTATCCATTAAGGTTCCTCGATGATACCAAAGTAGTATCTCTGAAAGGCAGACGATTCTCTGGGTCGTCAAAGCAGTCCCTTATCCATTAAGGTTCCTCGATGATACCAAAGCAGTATCTTTGAAAGGCAGACGATTCTCTGGGTCGTCGAAGCAGTCCCTTATCCATTAAGGTTCCTCGATGATACCAAAGCAGTATCTCTGAAAGGCAGACGATTCTCTGGGTCGTCGAAGCAGTCCCTTGTCCATTAACGTTCCTCGATGATACCAAAGAATTATCTCTGAAAGGAAGACAATTCTCTGGGTCGTCGAAGCAGTCCCTTAACCATTAAGGTTCCTCGATGATACCAAAGCAGTATCTCTGAAAGGCAGACGATTCTCTGGGTCGTCGAAGCAGTCCCTTATCCATTAAGGTTCCTCGATGATACCAAAGCAGTATCTCTGAAAGGTAGACGATTCTCTGGGTTGTCGATGCAGTTCCTTATCCATTAAGGTTCCTCGATGATACCAAAGCAGTATCTCTGAAAGGCAGACGATTCTCTGGGTCGTCGAAGCAGTCCCTTATCCATTAAGGTTCCTCGATGATACCAAAGCAGTATCTCTGAAAGGTAGATGATTCTCTGGGTCGTCTAAGCAGTCCCTTATCCATTAAGGTTCCTCGATGATACCAAAGCAGTATCTCTGAAAGGCAGACGATTCTCTGGGTCGTCGAAGCAGATCCTTATCCATTAAGGTTCCTCAATGATACCAAAGCAGTATCTCTGAAAGGCAGACGATTCTCTGGGTCGTCGAAGCAGTCCCTTATCCATTAAGGTTCTTCGATGATACCAAAGCAGTATCTCTGAAAGGCAGACGATTCTCTGGGTCGTCGAAGCAGTCCCTTATCCATTAAGGTTCCACGATGATACCAAAGCAGTATCTCTGAAAGGCAGACGATTCTCTGGGTTGTCGAAGCAGTCCCTTATCCATTAAGGTTCTTCGATGATACCAAACCAGTATCTCTGAAAGGCAGACGATTCTCTGGGTCGTCGAAGCAGTCCTTTATCCATTAAGGTTCCTCGATGATACTAAAGCAGTATCTCTGAATGGCAGACGATTCTCTGGGACGTCGAAGCAGTCCCTTATCCATTAAGGTTCTTCGATGATACCAAAGCAGTATCTCTGAAAGGAAGAAGATTCTCTGGGTCGTCGAAGAAGTCCCTTATTTATTAAGGTTCCTCGATGATACCAAAGCAGTATCTCTGAAAGGCAGGCGATTCTCTGGGTCGTCGAAGCAGTCCCTTATCCATTAAGGTTCCTCGATGATACCAAAGTAGTATCTCTGAAAGGCAGATGATTCTCTGGGTCGTCGAAGCAGTCCCTTATCCATTAAGGTTCCTCGATGATACCAAAGCAGTATCTTTGAAAGGCAGACGATTCTCTGGGTCGTCGAAGCAGTCCCTTATCCATTAAGGTTCCTCGATGATACCAAAGCAGTATCTCTGAAAGGCAAACGATTCTCTGGGTCGTCGAAGCAGTCCCTTGTCCATTAAGGTTCCTCGATGATACCAAAGAATTATCTCTGAAAGGAAGACAATTCTCTGGGTCGTCGAAGCAGTCCCTTAACCATTAAGGTTCCTCGATGATACCAAAGCAGTATCTCTGAAAGGCAGACGATTCTCTGGGTCGTCGAAGCAGTCCCTTATCCATTAAGGTTCCTCGATGATACCAAAGCAGTATCTCTGAAAGGTAGACGATTCTCTGGGTTGTCGATGCAGTTCCTTATCCATTAAGGTTCCTCGATGATACCAAAGCAGTATCTCTGAAAGGAAGACGATTCTCTGGGTCGTCGAAGCAGTCCCTTATCCATTAAGGTTCCTCGATGATACCAAAGCAGTATCTCTGAAAGGTAGATGATTCTCTGGGTCGTCTAAGCAGTCCCTTATCCATTAAGGTTCCTCGATGATACCAAAGCAGTATCTCTGAAAGGCAGACGATTCTCTGGGTCGTCGAAGCAGATCCTTATCCATTAAGGTTCCTCAATGATACCAAAGCAGTATCTCTGAAAGGCAGACGATTCTCTGGGTCGTCGAAGCAGTCCCTTATCCATTAAGGTTCTTCGATGATACCAAAGCAGTATCTCTGAAAGGCAGACGATTCTCTGGGTCGTCGAAGCAGTCCCTTATCCATTAAGGTTCCATGATGATACCAAAGCAGTATCTCTGAAAGGCAGGCAATTCTCTGGGTCGTCGAAGCAGTCCCTTATCCATTAAGGTTCCTCGATGATACCAAAGCAGTATCTCTGAAAGGCAGACGTTTCTCTGGGTCGTCGAAGCAGTTCCTTATCCATTAAGGTTCTTCGATGATACCAAACCAGTATCTCTGAAAGGCAGACGATTCTCTGGGTCGTCGAAGCAGTCCTTTATCCATTAAGGTTCCTCGATGATACCAAAGCAGTATCTCTGAAAGGCAGACGATTCTCTGGGACGTCGAAGCAGTCCCTTATCCATTAAGGTTCCTCGATGATACCAAAGCAGTATCTCTGAAAGGCAGACGATTCTCTGGGTCGTCGAAGCAGTCCCTTATCTATTAAGGTTCCTCTATGATACCAAAGCAGTATCTCTGAAAGGCAGACGTTTCTCTGGGTCGTCGAAGCAGTTCCTTATCCATTAAGGTTCTTCGATGATACCAAACCAGTATCTCTGAAAGGCAGACGATTCTCTGGGTCGTCGAAGCAGTCCTTTATCCATTAAGGTTCCTCGATGATACCAAAGCAGTATCTCTGAAAGGCAGACGATTCTCTGGGACGTCGAAGCAGTCCCTTATCCATTAAGGTTCTTCGATGATACCAAACCAGTATCTCTGAAAGGAAGAAGATTCTCTGGGTCGTCGAAGCAGTCCCTTATCCATTAAGGTTCCTCGATGATACCAAAGCAGTATCTCTGAAAGGCAGACGATTCTCTGGGTCGTCGAAACAGTCCCTTGTCCATTAAGGTTCCTCGATGATACCAAAGAATTATCTCTGAAAGGAAGACAATTCTCTGGGTCGTCGAAGCAGTCCCTTATCCATTAAGGTTCCTCGATGATACCAAAGCAGTATCTCTAAAAGGCAGACGATTCTCTCGGTCGTCGAAGCAGTCCCTTATCCATTAAGGTTCCTCGATGATACCAAAGCAGTATCTCTGAAAGGTAGACGATTCTCTGGGTCGTCAAAGTAGTCCCTTATCCATTAAGGTTCCTCGATGATACCAAAGCAGTATCTCTGAAAGGCAAACGATTCTCTGGGTCGTCGAAGCAGTCCCTTATCCATTAAGGTTCCTCGATGATACCAAAGCAGTATCTCTGAAAGGTAGACGATTCTCTGGGTCGTCGAAGCAGTCCCTTGTCACTTAAGGTTCCTCGATGATACCAAAGAATTATCTCTGAAAGGCAGACAATTCTCTGGGTCGTCGAAGCAGTCCCTTATCCGTTAAGGTTCCTCGATGATACCAAAGCAGTATCTCTGAAAGGCAGACGATTCTCTGGGTCGTCGAAGCAGTCCCTTATCCATTAAGGTTCCTCAATGATACCAAAGCAGTATCTCTGAAAGGCAGACGATTCTCTGGGTCGTCGAAGCAGTCCCTTATCCTTTAAGGTTCTTCGATGATACCAAAGCAGTATCTCTGAAAGGCAGACGATTCTCTGGGTCGTCGAAGCAGTCCCTTATCCATTAAGGTTCCTCGATGATACCAAAGCAGTATCTCTTAAAGGCAGACGATTCTCTGGGACGTAGAAGCAGTCCCTTATCCATTAAGGTTCTTCGATGATACCAAAGCAGTATCTCTGAAAGGCAAACGATTCTCTGGGTCGTCGAAGAAGTCCCTTATCCATTAAGGTTCCTCGACGATACCAAAGTAGTATCTCTGAAAGGCAGACGATTCTCTGGGTCGTCGAAGCAGTCCCTTGTCCATTAAGATTCCTCGATGATACCAAAGCAGTATCTCTGAAAGGCAGACGATTCTCTGGGTCGTCGAAGCAGTCCCTTATCCATTAAGGATCCTCTATGATACCAAAGCAGTATCTCTGAAAGGCAGACGATTCTCTGGGTCGTCGAAGCAGTCCCTTATCCATTAAGGTTCCTCGATGATACCAAAGCAGTATCTCTGAAAGGCAGACGATTCTCTGGGTCGTCGAAGCAGTCCCTTATCCATTAAGGTTCTTCGATGATACCAAAGCAGTATCTCTGAAAGCTAGACGATTCTCTGGGTCATCGAAGCAGTCCCTTATCCATTAAGGTTCCATGATGATACCAAAGCAGTATCTCTGAAAGGCAGACGATTCTCTGGGTCGTCGAAGCAGTCCCTTATCCATTAAGGTTCCTCGATGATACCAAAGTAGTATCTCTGAAAGGCAGACGATTCTCTGGGTCGTCGAAGCAGTCCCTTATCCATTAAGGTTCTTCGATGATACCAAAGCAGTATCTCTGAAAGGTACACGATTCTCTGGGTCGTCGAAGCAGTCCCTTATCCATTAAGGTTCCTCGATGATACCAAAGCAGTATCTCTGAAAGACAGACGATTCTCTGGGTCGTCGAAGCAGTCCCTTATCCATTAAGGTTCCTCGATGATACCAAAGCAGTATCTCTGAAAGGCAGACGATTCTCTGGATCGTCGAAGCAGTCCCTTATCCATTAAGGTTCCTCGATGATACCAAAGCAGTATCTCTGAAAGGCAGATGATTCTCTGGGTCGTCGAAGTAGTCCCTTATCCATTAAGGTTCCTTGATGATACGAAAGCAGTATCTCTGAAAGGCAGACAATTCTCCGGGTCGTCGAAGCAGTCCCTTATCCATTAACATTCCTCGATGATACCAAAGCAGTATCTCTGAAGGCAGACGATTCTCTGGGTCGTTGAAGTAGTCCCTTATCCATTAAGGTTCCTCGATGATACCAAAGCAGTATCTCTGAAAGGAAGATGATTCTCTGGGTCGTCGAAGCAGTCCCTTATCCATTAAGGTTCCTCGATGATACCAAAGCAGTATCTCTGAAAGGCAGACGATTCTCTGGGTCGTCGAAGCAGTCCCTTATCCATTAAGGTTCCTTTATGATACCAAAGCAGTATCTCTGTAGGCAGACGATTCTCTGGGTCGTCGAAGCAGTCCCTTATCCATTAAGGTTCCTCGATGATACCAAAGCAGTATCTCTGAAAGGCAGACGATTCTCTGGGTCGTCGAAGCAGTCCTTTATCCATTAAGGTTCCTCGATGATACCAAAGCAGTATCTTTGCAGTAAACTTGTTGAAGGATGGTTGAGCAAGATCCTTATCAGCGGAAATATGTTGGCTTTGCAAGGGAAGACTCACAAGAAACTTTCTAGGATATCCTCTGTTTGGGGAGTAAGAATAACAATAGCTGCTGGAGATTGTCATTATTAATTGCCTGGTTGAAGAATGACTTGCTGGGGAATAGAATTCCTTGAGTACGGGTGGAGTAAAAACTTTTTATTCAGAATAGTGTCGACTTTGATGGAGGACTGGCCAAGATGCTTATGAACTGATCCTGGATCCTGTTATGCTATGTTGTCGGGGATGGATATGCCATGCACTACATGATGCACTGAAACATATACTAAAATGTAACTGCTAGGGAATCTAATGCACGTACGAATGCACAAGACTAATATGCTAATGCCAGATATGATTATGATTCTAGCATGCCATGCATATGACAATGCAAATGATCGGGTGCGCTGGGGATAAGTTTCCTTGTAGAGGGTATCACCGGGGATTGAATTTGGTAATTGCCAAATGAAATTGGACTTTTGTATTTGGTGTTTTGCCAATAAATTAAACTTTCAGGTGTTATGAGGATGCCAATGATGGTGTACTTTTAATGGTTGCCAATGAAAAATGGGCTTTAAAGGGTAGATTTGGAGATGCCAACAAGTCTGGACTTTTGAGTAGTTGCCAATAAAGGATTGGACTTTGGGTTTTATGGGGTTTGATTTCCCAACATTTGGATTTTGACTATTTGATTGTCACCAAATAGATGTGGATGAGCTTGGTGCCCCAAGTTTGATACTTTTTTGACAAGATGTGTATTCATTCTTGAGAGGGCCTCAATCGTGGTGGCTTTCTATAAGCGTAGCGACGTGATCAATGCATGTTGACCGTATGAGCGTAGCAACTTAACCAATGCATGTTGATTGTGCTTTTGCTCTGCCCCAAGGCTTTTAACACTTGTCGACTCAACCATTGCTATCATTATGCACAGTCTGCTTGATGTACTTGAAAGCATGAAGGGAAACTTCCCATCTGCCACTCGTTTGCCCCAGTCCATAGGGTCTTTGTAGTGATCATATCAGGATACGATTGGAGACGATTTGCCCCATTATTTGAATCTTACAGTGATTTGTCCTTCATCAAGCTTTAGAGGGATTTGCCCCAGATGAACTGGACGTACTGAGTACAGGGGTTTGCCCCAGACGGGCTGAACACTGAAGTGGTCTTTCCTCCTTGATCTAATGATACTTGGAGATTTGTTTCATCCTGACCAGTTCCATCATAGTCATCGGACGTCGTGCCCCTGTCCCATAGGGTTATGAAGTGAACTGAATTTGGGTCAACATTGTTGAATGATCAAGTTCCTCTGACTATTGTTTGGAATTTCCTTGATGCCAAGTACTGACTTGCAGTCAAAATTGTTCGTTCTCAAATGGTAATTTTAATGCGATGCTCATGCAAGTTTTGAAAATCAGTCATTATTAGAATGATGTGATAGTGTGTGACGGATGAACCATTAGTCCAAACGTGGTGCTGATTTAGCTGGTGTGAAAGATATAGCCAGAATATGACACCAATTCAGAAGATTAGCAAATCTCTAGGAGTCAGTTTACGCAACCTTGCTGTAGTATGCTTTCAGAATGAACCCCGCCTCAATTAGGTCTTTTGAGGGTTATAATGTGGTCTGGTTCATAGTTATATAAACAAAGGATATAAAGCTCAAAGTGTGTTTTGTACCCACCCTTTCTTCGTGATGCTCTCCAGTCCTACGTTCAGTTAAATCGACACACGTACTTAGGTTTTGACGGTGAAGATGAAGGTTCAAGATTTGCTTGAAATGGCAGTCATCTTATTTTGCTTTTGTCTTGATGTCGGTGACCCTTTGGTTTTGATTTGGTGGTCACTATATCTTATTTTTATTGCTTGAGGATTTGAGGACCTCTTTTGCTTCTTTTTATTTTTGATCCCTGATTTTGCATGGACTGATTTTATTCTATGAGTCCATCGAGATTGCCTTGATTTTTGCCTAAGTCTCCTTTTGAGGTGTTCGACTTAGCAGGCTTTTCTTCTTCTTTTTTTTCTTTTGAGTACAGCTTGTGACTGCCAAGTCATGGGTCTGTGATGAACAACCATCGTGCTTTTGGATTTTGCTTTTTGTGAACTGAGTGCGTAATTAGGTTAACTGAACACTACCCTGCCCCAGGTTGAGTGTAAGGGTTTGAATATCCTAAGGAAACTGCTACTTCTAGGCTCGAAGTGGTTAACTGGGGATTAGCTCCTTATCTCTCCAGTATTTGGGGATTTGAAACAATGCCTGTACATCCTTGGCAGGATTCTATCCGAAAGCATACCATCAACAATTATGGGTATCTCGTTTTCGTCATCCTCCCTCCAATATTTACTAAACAACAACTTGGTAAAGAAAGTGGGCAAGAGGTATATGGATGTATATTTTTTGTTTTTTGATATAAGTGAAAAAATGAGCGAATGCGACGTTATTAATTCAGAAAATACATGATCATTTCATTAATATTACCATTCAAAACAACGATGTCTAAAACAAGTAGCATTTAACACAAAGAAAATTACAAATGCAAGATTATATGATTTAAAAGTTGCCAGCATTGGGAACTGAGCTTTTCTTCCTTGACCCACTGTTGGTCTAGCATTCTTGTTCATCCAGACCAGTATGATAGCCTTCTTCACACCTACTCTCAACAACTTCTTCCATAACATGGGCGGATGGACCCACCTGATCAAATGAAGGACTGACATGGATTTGAAATCCAGTGTGGTACTCATATTCTACCCCTGAGTTGTCTTCCTCAAAGACTAGACGTTTCTTGTTAATAAGTTCTTGAACTTTGTTCTTGAATGACCAACAACCTTCAATAAAGTGCCCTGGCGCCCCTTTATGGTATTCACACTGTGCATTAGGATCATATCCAGGTGGAGGAACGGTACGAACCGGCCCGAGGGTTGTGGGTACCACTAAAGAATTCTGAATCAGGTATGATAGCAGTTGTCCACATGGTATAGGAATAGGGTCGAGAATAGGGCACGGCTTAGGCTTCTTATGGCTTTTCTGGTTTAGATTCTCATGCCCTTGGGACAGAATGGGTGCTGACCACTGATTCAGAGGCTGTGCACGGATTGGTCGGGGACAAGACCCAGGAGGGACAACACCTAATGGGTTATTAAGTGCAACTTGTGGAGTAGAAGGAACTGTGGGAGCAACACTCCTAGTTGTGGAGCCTTCTTGAATCTTTTCTTTTCTTCTCCCCATAGCTGTTGTCTGCTTCATCTTGCCTTTCACGCTGTTCTCGTCTTTTCTTAACTCAACTTGATTCTGCCTTAAGTGTTCCATGGTTCTCCCAGAGCAATCTTAAGTCCAATACACGTGTCGGGAAATCAACTGCGGGTTACAGACAAAGGATGGATAAGTTTGTGTTTTTTTTTTGTTTTGAAAGATGATATGCAATGCCAATGGATGCAGATGCAATTGTATGCAAATGAATGCAATATAGATAGCCAGGATCCAGGATAACGCAAGTAACTTCCCAACCCTCCTAATAGGTAGGCCTTATAGGGACAGTTCTAGATTCTTTACCCATAAACCCACTCACGGGTAAGCTCTTATGTTGATGGATAGGGTTCCCAGGGTCTCAGACACTAATTGCATCAACATCACACAACAGGCTAGCTGCCTTACGATGGGGATACAAAAAGGTCTATCCTGAGTGTAGTCTTCATGCTAGGCCCACGAGAAGCGAGTCCTCGGAGACTAACACTAACAACCACCAAGATGGAAACTGGTGCTAAGAGTGGTTCCCAGAGTCACGGACCCTTCATGAATCAAGTCGCGCAACAGGCTAGCTGCGTTACAACAAGATCTACGAAAAGGTCTACTCTAGGGGAAGCTTTCATGCTAGGCACACAAGGAGCGGGTCCTTGGGGACTAACACTAATTACTTCCAAAATCTAAACTAGGTGTTCTCTCTTCTTTTTCCAAGACTTGGGTATAGAGCCTTACTTGTGATGTTAACCCAAAATCCAACAGGCAAATATGATAAACATATAATAAAGAGAAAGAAATAAAAGCAAATAGATAAGAAATAATTAAGGAGAAGACAACCAAGCGAAGTTAACACTCTCGAATCGAGTCAAGTTAGGCTTGAATCTCTCTAGCATAGGGCAATGCTTATCCCCAGCAGAGTCGCCATCTGTCGTACCTCGAAAAATATGATCCTCGCGATGAACGCGGAAAAAACTGTTCGAAACAGAGTCGCCACCGAATTTTATTCATTCCAAGGAAGGAATAGGAAAATATCGATAAAACCTTTAAAGGGATAAGAAAATGGTTATCGCAACCAAATTCGAGTTCGGGAGTCGATTACGCAGAGGGAAGGTATTAGCACCCTCTACGTCCGTTGTACTCAACGGGAACCTCTTGATTCGATTCGGGAGATAAGTTAGCTTGGAGCAGAACACTTTTTTTATGAATTTGTCTTGGATTTAACTTTGTTTGGATCTTGGAATTTTGGTAAAATTTGGACAATGATAATTATTCTAGACTGTAATAATCTTATCATGTATCATGATTTGGATCGTGAATTGAATCATGGCAAGTTATTATTGCCATCCTAGTTGTATGCTGCGGCCTTTAACTTTATATCTTTGTCTTGTGAAAGCATGATTCCATGCAAATAGCATTTATTCAGTCTTCTAGCCCATAGCTTTCATTCAACTGGCCATGAATTATCTCTTAGGATCCATCACAATTTGAAATAAATTTTAATACAATTTGAAGGGTGTACTACAACCATGGCTTAGAAAAACTTGAACGTGATGTGAAGCAACCACTCCTCAAAATTGCGTTATACCAATATCCTTGCTTAAATTACTCAAACTCATGATTCCAAAAGTAATTCACACACGGCTAAAAAAATAAGATCAATGTCCATGACGAACCATCCATGTCTAGAACATAACTTGTATTGTGGCTTTTGAACTTATGAGCATGAAATAAACTTAATCATATTTAATCAAGACATTGGAGATAACATGAAAATTGAATCATCACTACCATTTCTTGATATAATCTTTGGATAAGACCTTGGCTTGAATCGTGCATTTGGATCGCATAGTGAATATGCTATTTAATATGCTAATGTTTGACCAAATCATCCACCAATTTGAATTAATCCAAGCTAGGAAGAATGGCCACTCCTTATCTTATTTTAACCATACAGCCTCAGTGTCACACTTGGGATACGGTTAAAAATCATCTTGATCATAGCTTAAAAACTTCAAGCGATCTTAGGCCAGGTCTTTAGGAAATGTATTCTAACCATTGTATTTAATCAGCTAGAATCATCTTGGACCATATCCTTAAATAAGCTTGAAACCGTAGCTTGACTAATTGGTCCTGAGAATGAGGATACATCTTTCCTTTATCTTCACCACACTTGCAAGAGCATATAATTACAAAGAGTAAAAACCAAATCTCCATAGCCTAAACCATATAATGATCTTGGGAGAAGTACATGAAGCAACAACATGCTTAGTATAAGAAAAATGAGCGGGTAGGACAAATTTAGGGTATGATACATACTTATAAATACTTGATACATGCATCTTTTTCTAGAAAGGTTCTAGAGTAAAACCTACATGAAACCAGAATTTTAAAGCATACTTATCATCTTCAACCTCTCTTCTATGCATACACACAATCAAACTACACATGCTCATTTTTTGATTGAGTGACCGTCTAGATTAGGGTTAATAACCTTTAATCAAGTTGTTGTTCCGAGAATATTGGGTTGAGTTCTTTGAGTGTTTCAAATAATAAAACCAAGTTGGTGTTTTCCTTCAATATCGTTGAAGATTTGAAGGATTTTGACAAGATTATGCAATTCGAATCCGATCGAGTGAAAGTCTTGGGACAAGGGGTGCCTTGCAAAGGATTAGCGTGAGACGGTGGATCATGTTGGTAAATCTTGGGTTTCAACAAGTGTGCGCTTGGGATTAATTTGATCGTGTGAAAGCCTTGGGACAAGGAGGTGCCTTGCAAGGAAGTGGCAAGAATTGGTGAATTGAACCGGCTTTGTTGGTGACTTGATCAAGGGTTTTTGAGGTGGTAGAATCAACAACAAACCATAGGGTTTGTAGGGTTAGAGTTTTTCATCTCTTACATATATATATATATATATATATATATATATATATATATATATACACACACACACTTTTTGCAAAGTAAAATAAATTGCAAGTATCTTAATTTGAATTCGAATTGAGGGCAGATGTACCCATAGTGAGGCTGATTGGAGAACTACTTAAAAAAAAATCCATGTGTCTCTCTTTATCTATCTATCTATCTCTTTTAATGTTTGTGTTTGCAAATTATTGGACTCATTGTTTGTTTGATCAATTTGTTTGAGAATTATTTTTTATTACATTTTTGAATTAGGTTTTGTTGATAGAATCATAATCCGGTTGATTGTGATTGGTTTTTGAATCAACAAAATAAATCAAATTTCCAAACGATATTGATTGCACACAAAGTGTTCGATAAATTGTTCATTTGTGTTTTTGTGTGTTTTAATCCTTGGAAATAAGCTCTACGTATAGCTTAACATTTAATTGTTTATAATTAATTGTTGTTGAACAATTTGTGTTCATTATCATTCAATTGTGTGCCTCAACCATATCTGAGCTTTTCGATAGAGGTTCGGTTAGACGATTCGACTTGGGTTGTTTCCGTTGTGCCATAAAACTTTTGAAAACCATTTTTGCCAAAAGTATGATTTTGAATTTATGATATATTCACCTCCCCCCCCCCCCCCCCCCCCCCCCCCCCCCTCCTCTTCTATATAGAAGTCTATCGTCTAACAGATAGAGCTCCGGAGGTGCGTCATTTTTTAGGTGTCATTGGCGACGATGATAATGAAGAGATGAGAAGGGAAATTTTCCCTAAAAGACTCAAATATGCACACAATAGAGAAGATATAATGAGATGAAAATAAATAAGATAATATACATATTTATATCCATTATCTAATCGATTAGAATAGTTTTATAATCGATTAGGTTATTGAATGCATGCAGTTGGTTGTTAGGAACTAGATGTCACGCTATTATCCAATGTCTTAATCAATTATTTCTTCAATCTAATCAATTGTAAGGTGCACCAAATTTAATTTTTGAAACCATATAATCGGTTAGGCCTTTAGTATAATTGATTATTTAGTGCAATTTCGCGCTCTTTATTCTTTTTGGGCCTTGGGTTGAAAGTTGGCTTTGGCATACTGCTTTTTACACCCCTTTCCATTCAAATTGAACCCTTTCTCCAAAAATGATAAAAGCTCAAACATTTTATTAGTAATAATAATTTTTAATGGATGAGAAAATAATAAACCACTTATTTAGAAGATTAATCATAGTTTTTGGATTATTCAACTTTTAAGAAGTGTACTACCGTAAATATCAAGTAACCTTGATAAAACCTCTCCTTTTCGAGGGAGCAACAAAATAATGTTGTAAATCCCTCTTTGTGAATTGTTGGATACGAGATTTGTTTAATAACACGAGATAAATAGATTTTTTACATACTTATCTTCTCAACCTACTAAGAGTTAAATGATTATCATAGATCATATGTGTTGAGACCATCCTCAACGAAAATTGCTTTGATCTTGCCCGTTGAAATACACCATCAACGAACATACTTGGATAAGAAGTTTCCATATAATCAACCGCCATCAGTAACACCGTGTATACTCAACGATATACATTTTTCTTTGCACAACTTCATTGAATATGCATTAAGGCTTCATTAAAGTTGCAAAGTTCCCCTTACACAACACATTAGGTTTTCACCTTTGGTACCCAAATCTTCTTGGGTCCTAGTGCGTTAGTATTTCTAAGAGGTCTAGGGTTACTAACTTTATACCTTCTCAATTTATCTTAACAAAAATCCTCTATATGGCCAAATTTATCACATTAAGATAATTTATAAACAAGGTGATTTAATTCCTTCTTATTAAAGCCTTTAATATGTAATCTACCTGGTTTAAACCCTAATTCAATTTTATTCAAGGAAGGCCTTTGATTTGATAGAATCAAATCTAGGTTTTCTTTTTCCTTAGTAAATTTACTTAGGGTTTCATGCATATATTTCACTTCCTTTTTCATCAAGACACAAGTATCACATTTACTAGCTTGGTCTCTAAGCTTTGCCTTTTCATTTCTTAGTGTTTCATTTCTATTTTTTATGAACTCAATATAATGTTTAAGATCTATGTTACACTTTTCAATCTTATCATATCCCTCGATTAACTTAGCATTTAATTTAAACAATTCCTGTTATGATAACTTTGTTACCTCGCAGTTATCTTCTTCGTAAGATTCTTCGAAGATTCTAAAGAGGTTGATTCTTTGAGATTTCTTATTGATATTAAGCCTCTGAGGATGTGGATTTTTAAGACTTATTTATCATTTCTTCTTTCAAAGATTCCATTGGATGAAATTTTCTTTTCTTAATATTCTCTTCTTGATGAAGTTTCTCCATTAGACGTTGAAGATTCTGAGGATAGTTCAACGAACGAGATTATTTTTTCGAATAAGATTACTGGAGTTGATTTTTTGTCATTTTTTTCAAACGAATTCTTTGATGAAGTTGTTAGATATTATTATAGGTTTGAGATCATGCATTCATCTTTTAATTGTTGAATCAACTCATTTAATTTTTTGATGATTTCTTCCTTCTTGGATTTTTCCTTAAAATTGTAAATGTCCCATCTCTTGATTTAAGGATTGGATGAGGTTTCTTATTCCAAATATTAATTCTTAGATATTTGTTAGCGGTTAATATTCTAACATTGTTTCAAAATTTTATAAAGGTTGAAAAACATTTGTGAAAGAAGCATTCATATACATCTTCTTCGCCTCGTGTGTTCATTCCCTCTTGTTCAACACTTGGAGAAACTTCATATATCATTTCAAGGGTGTCCCACATTTCCTTGGAGAAATTACAATTTAGAAGAAATTATTTTCATTTAAAGACATAACTAAAAAAAATATTTTTGAAATCAATTTTAAACTTTCTCTTTTCGGTCCAAAGAAAATTGAGGTTATCTAATACTTCACTGTTAATGTAGTGAGTAAGGATAAACAGAACATTGATTATTGTTTGCCACAATTCAAGATGAAAACGTTGAATGAATATTTTAAAATTCTATTTTCACAATTCAAACCTATCACCATTAAACGATAGAGATGTGTTTAGGAAAGTCCTTTTATTAAAAATAGTATTGAAAGTCATCTTCCTCTTGAGACGATTAGTCTTTAAATAGGAGTTAGGCTCTGATGCCACTCGTTAGACATGTGACTTCATACACAAGATAAGGGTGAATTGTGGAGGTTTGAAAATTTATTATTTAAAATAAAATCATTTAAGAAATAAGAGTTAAAATCATTTTACGAAAATAGTTGAAAATGCAGGACAAATTCAAATTATATAACTAGAAAATAAAGAGATAAGGGAAGAGAAATAACACCGAAAAGTTATATAGGTCCAGCCAAGAATACCTAATCATGTCCCCAAGAATTGATCTTGAGAATATCTATTATGTTTGAGAGCATTTAGAAGGTTATGCACACGAACCCACTTATACAAGGAAGTGAAGTTTCAGGCTAACTTCTAACCAAACAGCAAACACAGCTTAAAGCGGTTAGTCTTCACACCAAACAGAGATTTTGCATAGGGTGGTCTTGAATAAAGATGGAGTTTTAAGTTGTCTATCCTCCAAACCTAACCGGTGTTTTATACTGGCTGAACATGAATCGAACTGAGATTTTTACTAGGCATGATCTCAAACCTACTGAGTTTTTATATCGGGTTGAACTCAGAAATCAAGTGAGATTTTAACCCAGGATAATATTAAACCAATAGAGCTTTTAATCAGACTGAGCTTAATAACCTTTGTGGATATTTTTATTGGATGATCTTCATGAACCAAAATAGAGTTTTTTCAATGGTGAATATCACAAACCAAACAGAGACTTAGACAAATCCCCCAAAAACAAACAAGATATTTTTCAATGGTTTATCTCCCAACCAAAATACCAACTTCCTAAGGTATAATTATTTACTCAAGATAAAACAACAAATCTTAGTAAATTTACAATTATGCCCTCATCTAGAATAATATTCCCCACTAAACTCAAGAACACTCTCAAAGCACTATGGCTAAAATATGTGAGAAAAATAAGAATGATTTATAGAGGTGATGAGAGAAATGAAAATTGAGGTTTTTCACATTTTCTAGATATTGAAAAGTGATAGAGAAGCTCTCTATTTATAAGTCAAAACATGGTGTAAATTTGGAAATAATCCACAGACCAAATGAATTCTCTAATCGATTAGGTTATTCAAATAATCGATTGTTGTGGCCCAAAAAGGAAGGTTTTGATATTGAGATATTATCAATCATTAAGAGACTTTCATAATTTATTAAAGACTCGATTAGGCATCATCTAATCAAATAGGCAAATGATATAATAATTAGACAATTTTGAATTTTTTTCTAATCAAGCAGACAGTCCCCTAATCAACTTGCTTGGCCTCAAAAACATTTTTGGTGATTTAATTAAAAAAGAGGTTTCTCAAAGGTGTTTTTGTGTCCGTGTGTGTGATTTAGCCATAATGTTTCTAGAATATCCCTTGTGTCTTTACAAGACATTGATCGCTCAAGTAGAAATGATCAGGCGAGCTTTCACACACCCTCTATTTCACACTCTAAATATTTAAATCTTAGCATCAATACCTTTGATTTTATCATCACATAAGAGCCTTCAGTCTTATTGATAAGGCCTGATATATCTCCATGTTGATTACCATCATCTGAGAGTTTGAAAGGTTAAACCATCAATTGTCCTTGAAACCTAAGTCTTCACTTCAGAGTCATTGGACTACAGTGTTGACTTTAAACAAATGTTTACCTTGATTTTAGAGGATAGATTGATCAGCCATCTTTTGCATCTTTGACTTCTTGATCTATCTTTAGCAGTGTTTGACTTTAAATGTTGTTATCATCAAAACTAAGCTACTACTAGTTGACTTGCATCCTGGCTATCCATAAGCTTTACCATCTTGGATCACTTGATTTGTGCTTGCAAGCACATACATCCATAATCATCAAGATTGATAGCCCTTAATCCTTTTTTAGAATGTCTAACAGAAAAAAAATTCAATGGGATGCTCAATAATAGATGTAGGTGGTAGTATATTGTTGTGAAACTATTAGTATGTGCAATTATACTAAGTCAAAGAGTATAAAGTGATGTAAAAGTAGGAATATCTATCCTATAAAGATTGCAATAACTTAAATTGATTCTCACAATAAAATCTTGTGAATAGCCATGAGCACAAAGGTAACAATAATAATGGGTTATAACAGGTACAGGTTGAATAACAATGAATAATAGTAGAGAAGTTAAATCAATTGTGAGAGTCATGTTGGGCAATTATCCATTTAAATAAGTTCATATCTTGTAGGTGTGTGATGATATCTATCATGATAGATGAAGCACAAAGTGATCTAGTTGTGTATGTTCACAACATCAAAGCAAGTGCATTAAGTTAATGGAATAACTCTCGAGGTCTCATAACAATATTAAAGCATGTATAGTTTAACTTCTGATTTCCCCTATGGTTGTAGTTATTTATCTCTATAGGGGCTAATCTAGTGAATATGTATATCTTACTATTTTCAACTACATTTACTTATGATTTCCATTAGTCGATAAATATTTCAATCATCAACCAACTTTTACCAATTTCTAAGGTAATCAAGCAAAGAAACGGATATATATCATTATTTCACATAGTAAAATGCATCACTTTAAATTACAACATTTAACACAAAACATTACTTTTCATTAAACTTCATATTGCTTCATATAAAGAGGATTGACTCATGGTGAAAAGAATAAATACAACAACATATATTTTTATAACTAACATTTCTAAACACAGATTAAAAGGAAGTGTAAACCTAAGTATGATACTCTACACCTTGTAACCTTTCAATCAACAGAAGGCAAGTTTTGTCATACCAGGACGCTCAACACCTCTTCAATGGAGGGAGAATAAAAGGAACTATTCACTACTGATTCTGACTTCTCCTTATTAAATAAGGTGTTTTTCTAAGTGATTTGTCAAGTATCTCAACTTCTGAACCTCTTTCATTTCTTCCAAGAGGTTCCTTTTATTTCCTCTAACTTTTAGGGTTTTTTTCTTGTCGTTAGATCATGGACCTTGTGAATATTCATTGCTTTTTGCCCAAGTAAATTGGCATATTCCTTATCGCTCCCTTGAATCAGCATCAGGTAGTACAATTCCAGTGTGTTGGGGACAACACGTCTTGTGGCAAGTCTGCTACGTAGACAGACAACCTGCGCACGAAATTCAGTGTTCACTGGGTTTTTGTCTTGTAGTGTTTAATCTTATCCATCAAGTTTCCCAACTAGCTTATACTCTATTTTTCCCATTGTTGTCATGTTTTCCCTAATGTTAGGACCTTCGATCCTTTAAGCATCTAAGGCCTGTTGGGAAGTAAGGTTTAATTGATGCATGTTTTCCCTAATGTTAGGACCTTCGATCCTTTAAGCATCTAAGGCTTGTTGGGAAGTAGGGTTTAATTGATGCTCTAGTTCTGGCGTGCCATACCTTATCATTTGAGCAGGCCTACACAAGTGACAAACACATTAAACTCACAAAAGAGAGCACCTATTGTGCTATGCACAAATTGAAATAAAATAACAAAATCTACTTGAGTTAACCTAATAAAGCTTTCTAACTAAAAATAAAGTCAATTAATAAGGGCTTGAATATCTCACAAATAGTGATTTATCACAGATCATCTAGGATAGCTGGTTGTGGTTCTTCGGGTGTTTGCTCAAGTAAAGAAATCTAAATCCTCCCTCATATAATAGGTATGGGTACTAGAACTTTGTCTCCTCTAGAGCTTGATTCTCCATTTTCATGACCAATTGAAACACTAACATCATTCACAAGAAACTATGCATTAATAGCTTATATTATCTTCGATACTAAAGTAGGACAATAAAATCTAAACCCCTTAGCATAATTTGGATAACTAATAAAATAACACCTAGTTGTCTTAGACTTAACTTTGACGTTGTCAGGTCATAATTCTTAACTTCAGCTACACAACCCCCATATATGAAGATGGTTTAGATTAGGTTTCAAACCTTTCAACAAATCAAAAGGTGTCTTGGGTACAACCTTAGAAGTTACCCTATTAATATGTACATAGTCACCTTAATATCTTCTTCACAAAGGAAATATGGTAACTTAGATTAACTCGTAATGGATTGTCCTTTAATAAGGGTCTCTTATATCCAATAGTTAGAACATATAAACTATTATTGTTGGTTAAGGGACTCCAAACACACGAGGGAGGTGAATTATGTGGGTTTAAAAAACTATTTTCAAATAAAATCTTTTACAAAATCATAGTTTAAAATATGTTTGTGAATCAAACAAGATAAAAGAAGGAGAAAATAGAAAATCAGATAAATGGAAATGAAGCGGAAATAAATAACTGAAAATAAAAGAGTTAAGAGAAGAGATAAAAGAACCAAAGATTTATAGAAGTTTAGTCTAATAATGTGACCTACCTCTCTTCCCCGATAACTCCTTCTTGAGAGTTTCGACTATTATTTGAGCTTTTGACCAGATTTGCCCAACAAACCTTCTAATGCAAGGATTGGATTTTTACAATGGCTAACTTCCCAAACAAACGTGGAATTTTAACTACATAGACCTCCCGAACAATAATTTTTTACCACCAAAACAATCTCGAATCAACTGAGAGCTTATATTAGAGGTTGGGCTCACGAACTGACTGGGAATTTTAATGACAGGGACCTCCCAACCAAACAGAGGTTTTAAGTGGTTTACCTATACAAACAAAATAAAATATCTCCCAAAGAGAGTTTACAATATTGTCCTTACAACATACCCAAACATCTCACAGATATAAAACCTCACACTCAAAAGCGCTAAGGCAAAAGTAAGAAAATAAAGATAAAAATAGAAGAGTGGTAGAAATGTATTTCCGATACATTTTTTGGTGTGAAATGAAGTAAAGTGGAACCCTTTTATTTATAGGACAAAGAATAGCTCAAAAACTAAAAGATCCATGGGCTTTTTTAATGTTCATAATATCTTAAACACGTGTCATAATCAGTTATCAAGTGCAAAAAAGGAAGGTTTTAAAAAGATTCATAAATAGTATATTATTATCCTTAATAATTTATTTTGAAGCATTACAAAAAGGAATAATCGACTAGGCCTAAGGGCTAATCAATTATGCACTGCAAACTTCTCTCAAAAAGAAATTTTTGAGCTTTCATCCAACTATCTAGGTACAGAAACATTTCCTATTACTTTTAATAAAAATAGAGAGAGACTTTCTAATCATTTGAAAGTCTATGTATGATTTTCCTTGGTAAATTTGAGAGTTAGTCTTATACCCTTACAAACACAAATCACTCAACACAGACTCGTCAAGCTTTCACACTTCCTCATTTTCACAACTCTAAAGCATTTGGTTGCTTGCTACATTATATTTGACTTTAACACTTTATTGTAAACTTTAATCTTCTTCAGACAAGGCTTGAGACAACTCTTCAAGATAGATAGTATCATCAGAAATACTACTTGATCAAAGATTATCGGTGACTTCACCAAACGTCGCTTGACATAAGGTGATGTCTTTTAGAGAAAGGCTTTGACATATTCATCTTCAAGTACCACAACATGACCAGCACATCAGGTGATGACTTCATCAAATAATGTTGTCATCATCAACACCATATGGACTTGATGAGCACCTCTGATGAAGGCTACACTTAAGAGCTTTGTCAACATCAAAAGCAAATAGATTTCTACAAATATCATACCTTACAGTTCCCCATTTTAATGATGATAACATGTCTCTCAAGGAGATGGAAAAACAAAGAAATAAAGATGGTAACTTGGAGTGGTTAAACTTTCCTGACAAATATAGAGAGTATGCCCTACTCCCTCTAAGACTATACTCCTCCCTCTTTGGCATTATCAAAAAGGCAGTAAAACAAATGAACAAATATAATAGGAAATCAAGCACACATATCACAAAATGTAGATGTAGTAGCTTTATTCTTGCCTTTAGCCATACTTTTAGACTTGGAAGCCATGAAAATGTTGAAATAAGATGTGCACGCCAAGTGTATCTCAAAATGATTGAATGAGGAATGTGAGAGAATGAGAGAACTATGAGTATTCACACACTCAAACACTAGGAGCAAGCACATCACAAAACAAAAAAACAACAACAAACAGCAAACAAAGAGAGAAATTTGGATTTTTGGTAAGATCTGATGAATTGGGGGTTTGAAAAGAAAAATGGGAGAAAATGATGAATATAAGAAGGATATGGTGGAAAGATTTGAGTACAAGTGATGTGATATTGATGAAAAAAAGGAGATGAAATGAAAAATTTATGTATTTCAAGTGTGATAGTGAATTGGAGAAGTTTGGGATTTTTGTGCACGCAAGAGAGAAGAGAGAATGAAAGAAAATGTCTTAATTTTGCACTTATGAGTCGACCTCAGCACACATGTGTCGAACTGTACAAGTCACAAGTCGACACATACTAAAGCAAAACAGCAAGAATTTCAAAAATTAAATCTTGTGTCGACCTGAATTAATATGTGTCAACCTATACTACAGCTTTTCTGAACAAATATCAAAATTGATTATTATAGGTCTACCTATACAACACTATGTCGACCTGAAGACCTCAAAAATGCAAAGATCTTACTCAATTAAACTCTTAGTGACATTTAGAGACTCAAATTGACTATAACTTGGTGAGAAACAAATGCATATGATAGATTTTTATGGTTTGTTTGCTAGACTCGTGCAATCATTAAAATTCAAGCATGAATTGGTTCAAGATATAGATCAAGACATGAAGACATTTGAATATTGTTACTATGAGCATATAGAATGCAACACACAATACCCACATTTGAATTTTTTTTGGAAGTAAACACATATCACAAATATCATACACATAACTCATCACATACCTTTGATAAATAAACAGGTAAAAGAAATACTTACTTACGAAACAAGAAAAAGGATTGAAACAGTATTCTCTCACCGTACACAAGACGGAGGATGCACATGCATTCCACGAAAAACTTTTGAACAAAAGTTGAAATAAACGCAAAACCTACCACAAAACACAATCGAAACCAAAACGCTCTTACCATTTTTCTTCTTGTACAAGTATTTGAAGTGTGACTAATAATGTATCCAATAGGTGATTGACTTGATGATAATCCTTGATGTTGGACTCTCAATCTTGTTCAATCATGATAATTATCTTGCTCCTCATCATGTATCATCTTTTTAGGTTGATCACTCCTGGTTTGATGCACTTGAGTATGTCTTGTTGAAGATAAATCTACATCATTAAACATAGAACCTTTCCAACACTTCTTGAATAGAACCATTAGTAATCATCACATACTTTTACCAAATATAAAAATGCACTAAATGATAACCTATTTGGCAAAAAAGTCCGCCTTGCTTGTCACATAGATCAAAACTATAAGGACATGTCACCTTATTATGTCTTGATTTTCCACAAATGAGATCCGATACTCTTTTTTATAGAGTTAAGCACTACTATAAAACGCGTAAACAACAACGCCATGGTCATCACGCTTATTCCCTACACCATTGTGACATCTCTAAACTAAGGCGCTATCATAATATTATTGTTTTTTGATTAAAAATTATTTGTATATAACAACGGTTAAGGTGCCAACCGTTGTGATAACTTCAAGCTTTCATGGGTTCGAACCTCAAGGCCCTCATATATGTTATTCCTTTAATGTTAAGTGGTACCTTTTCTTTTTTAATTATTTTTAAATAAAAAACTTAAAATTTTATGATGACGGTTGAAGAGTTCCACCGTTGTTAAGTTGCGCCTTTTCATTTTTAATTATTTTTAAATAAAAAACTTAAAAGTTTATGATGACGGTTGAAAAGTCCACCGTTGTTAAGTCGCGCCTTTTCATTTTTAATTATTTTTAAATAAAAAACTTTAAAGTTTTTTACGACAGTTGATGTTTACAACCGTTGTGATATATTATGTTTTTTATTTAAAATTTTTAATCGTAAATACTCTGCCGTTTTTTATGAAATTTCACCATGAAAGTAAAATATCACTACGGTTGCATGTATTGGCCGTTGTGGTAGCTTGATAATATTATACACTCCTAGTTAGCTTGTCTCTTCAGTATCCTTTTTTCCATTGCAAATAGAAACTAGACGAAACAATACACAATTTCAACCCAAGCCCTAACGTTCAATACTGTGAAACATTACACGATTTCATCCAAAACACCATTGTTCACACTTCACTGTGTATTTGCCATTGTCGTCATCATCGTCAACCAAGTTGACAAGACCGTCACGATCAACCAAGTTGTTACCATCTAGAAGGAAAACAACAACAACACCGTCGTCACCACAAGGAAGGAAGACAACACCATCACCATCACCAACATCATTTATTTAGTCATCACGTTTAGGGTACGTAAAATATTTTTACCCAGGCATCTACAATAAACTTTATTTTCCATTGTTGTGGTTGTTATTGTTTTATTTTGTGGTTGATGTTTATGTTCTTGTTGTTCATGTTGTTGTTGTTGTTTTTGAACTTAGATGTCGACCTTGTTGAGTTCTTCATCAGAAACCAGCGAAGAAACTCAAACAAATGAGAGGTTAGCCAATGAAACTCAAATAACTGAAAGTCAAACGAAAAGATCACAAAGAGGTGTCACAATGATGCCCCAATTCACATCAGTCTGGAACTCATCAGGTGAAAAAATTCCTATCCAGTTTGATTCGTTGTACAGAGTAGTGGATTGTCAACACTACTCTACTTTTAAGAGTTATGTATCGTTCCTTGCACATAGCAAGGTCAGTATATTACTTGATGATTGGAAACAAGTTGATGATAACGTCAAAAAAAGCATATGGACTGACGTTAAGGTATTACATACTATAATTTTTATATATCATCGATATTAATATCTATAATTTCTAATACTTACTTATATATTGATTTAAATGTAGTTGAATTTTGAGTTTACCGATGACTCTAATTTGAAGGTTAGTACTATTCTCATGAAGGCAATGGAAAAAGTTTGCAAAGATACGTCGTTCTGAGGAATTCAAGGTTAGTACTATTCTCATGACACCAATAATGTTATGCTAATGAGTTATAGATACTAATCATATATTTTTTTCACTAAGTTCATAATAGGTTAAAAGCGAAGTCGGAATACTCAATAAGGCCAAGAACATGTACCCCCATAGATTGTCTCGTGGGGGTTATAGGAAACTTGAGAAAAAAGCATGCTTGAAAGACAATCAGAAATAAGAGATGGTCGCATCCCATCTCCACCTTCAAGACATGAGAAATGGAAGAGGGCTCGATTAAGACCAGATGGAGAGTACACCTCTGAGGTGTCAAGAGTAGTTGCCGAAAAATGCAAGTATGACTTGTTTTGCTTACGTTATTTTTTATTTAAATGCGTTGGTAACAATATATGTAAGTTTCTAATGTTGTGTAGGATAAGTTGGTTAAGGCAGCCCGTGAAGGCACATTTGTTCCACAAGCAGGACATGACATATTAGTAGAAGCTATCGGAACAGATAAGTATGGTGGGCGTATCCGTACTGTTGGAGAAGGTGTCGGCTTGAGGTCATTCTTTGGGTCTCAAAGAAAAAGTACCGAAAGCCCAGAAATTATTGCACAAAGACAAAAGATTGAAAATTTTAAGAAGCAATTAGAAGAACAACGGAGAATGTTAGAAGAGGAGAAAGAAAAAAGGGAGAAAGATATGGAAAGGTTTCAAGAGTTATATTCGGTATGTACTTTACTTGAGATGTTAGTGTTTTATTGGAAATGTATGATATATATTGTGCTTATTTTTGTTTTATGTTTTAATTGAATATTATGATGTAGAGATTAAGTGAAAACCTTGAACAACGGACAAATGAAGATCACCGTAATATTGATGATGATGATGATCGAACTCCTAATAGAAGTGTTGTATGTCATGCTTCTACAAAAGGAAGTAATTGTTCAGCCCACCCCCCTGCGGATAACCGCAATGATATAATGGACCCTAATCCAAATGAAATTACAATGTTATACTTGAAAATTGTGGTGATAAATGAAACGCAACATCTCCCACTAGAATATTGTCTACGTTTGGATTTATTCTATTATAGTCCTAAAGATGTAAGGGATTTTCTTGGTGGGTATAAGTGGATGGACATCGGGATATTGCAAGTTTGGTGCACGTAAGTATATATAGTTGAATATACATGTCATTATAGAACATTATCATTTATAAAACATCGCCCCTAATTTATTCATTTTCTGTAACCATTTAGGTACATTCACCGTCTTTGTATAGAGTTTCATAAATCGAGTACTTACGGAATCTTGGATTAACTTTTTATTCGTTGGGATTTTAATGAACCAAAAGATATCCGAGAGTACTTGAAAACACAGTTAAATGAGGGAGGAAAAGAATGTTACTTAGCATAATTCCTCTGTTCGTAAGTATTTTTGGAATTGATGTTAATGTATTCTATATTTAGTTTTGTTTTAGCTAATACCATTAACCTATATATGCTCTTGTTTATTCAGTGATCATTGGCAATTGATCACCATATCATTTAGGACGAATACGATAACTTTTCTGTGTTCCTTGCATGATCCACTGGAAAACAAAATGAAAGATATGATTAATTCGTAAGTGTATGCTTAATTAATTTTCTTTGACATTGTAATTAGTTTATCATGTAATATGTTTAATTCAAATTCAATGTACAGTGTTGTGGAGCAAGTGAATATGATGAACAATGTTAGAAGAAAGCCCAGATGGATCTATCCTAAAGTAAGTGGCACGATTATGTTTCTTTCATTTACATTCATGTGTGGTTGTATTCATGTGATTTTTACTTAAATTTATAGACAAGGAAACAACCCGGGAATTACGAGTGTGGTTATTATGTCATGAAACACATGTTAAACATCGTCCTTGCCGACATTGTTGATTCATGGGATAAGGTATACATGTCATAAAATGTTTACATATATTAATATATAAGTTGACTATTTAATTATTATCGTACATGTTATTGCCTCTTTCTTATGTAGATGTTTAACGACAAAACCCCATTCCCCGTTGAGGACTTCGTAGATCTTCGTAAACGTTGGCCATATATCCACAATGTTCTTAAGGGTCCTGCTGATTGATGATGTGAATAACACTTTTCTGTAGAGATGATGTGAATAACACGTTTCTGTATTGATGACATGAATATAGTGTTTGGTGTAAATATGGTTATAATAGTTACAATACTTATAGAATGTATACCTTATCTGTTAGCTGTATTTTATGGGTATAATAGCTGTGTAAATATGGTTATAATAGTTACAATACTTACAAATGAACAATGTTAGCTGTATTTTATGCTCTTTATGCATGTATACCTTATTTGTTATGGTTAAAATGGTTACAAGTTAAAAAATGGGATGAATTTGAATTGCTGAGAAGTGCATATTTAAAACATAAGAAGTATTTTATGCTCTTTATGCATGTATACTTTATCTGTTATGGTTAAAATGGTTACAGGTTCAAAAATAGGATGATTTTGAATTGTTGAGAAATGCATATTTAAAACATAGGAAGTTTTGACAGCGGTTATAAAACCTAGTTGTGGTTGTATATTTGTGTCTGTAGAATATATAACGACGGTTATATAATATAACCGTCATAATATCTCGCGCACTGCACAGAAAAACATAAATATCAAAACGGCGCTGCTGGGAATCGAACCTAGGACCATTATATTTATCACAATAGTTCGTTTGAATAACCGTTGTGATAGGGCACACTGTTTCCAGGTTATTACAACGGTTAATGGGTCGTGATTATAAATATCAATTTACAACGACACTCTACATAACAACGTCTGCGCCAGCGTCATTATATACATTTCCCAACCGTTGTTAATTGGTATTTACGTAGAAGTGAAGACATTTTCCTGC
Organism: Lathyrus tuberosus; assembly: GCA_022829125.1. Taxonomy (NCBI): domain Eukaryota; kingdom Viridiplantae; phylum Streptophyta; class Magnoliopsida; order Fabales; family Fabaceae; genus Lathyrus; species Lathyrus tuberosus. The sequence goes on along the minus strand of JALAZF010000101.1, from coordinate 1,570,388 downwards.
ATGATTAATAGTTAGTGCTAGGTACCCAATTTTCATTGGGTCCTTGGGGGGTAGTGAAACTTTGTTTGTATTTAGGCAACCATTGATATGCACCTTTAGAAACAAAGAGTTTCCTAAACTTGCACTCAGCAATGGTGTATCCCTTCTTGTAACAATAGTGACAATATAAATTATGAGAAGAAATCCTTTTCCTATCTTGTTCCTTGGCAATGTAACTATACCTTCTATAAGGATTATGAGAAGGAAAGTCATATTAGGAAGTGTCTATAGCAAAATTTACCTTTGGTTGCAAAGCTTTATCTAATTTGGCCTTAAGACTTCTTGACTCCTTTTCCCAAATGTGACAAGTTTCACAACCAAACCAAGATGGCTTGGCAACCTCATTTTGATCTTTTGGAATATCTCATATGGACTTCCTTAGAGCTTCTAAATTCTTCTCATTTTCTAAAATCTTAGCCTCCAAATAAGAGATAATCCTCTTGTTTGAAGCTAATCTTTTGAAAGCATATATGGCTTGTCGTTGTAGACTCTCAAAAGATTTTTGAAGTTGAGAAAAAGCCAAATCATGAACGTGGTTTTCTCCATGTCCGAAGGAGCCATTTTAATTTGATTGTAGCCAGAGAAGCCATCCATGAAGAAAAATACTGAGAATTAAGCGGTGTTATCTACCACAACGTCAATGTGGGGTAGAGGGGAGTCGTCTTTAGGACTTGCTCGATTCAGATATCGATAATCCATACACAATATCACTTTACCGTCCTTCTTTAGGACTTGCACGATGTTGGCAACTGTAACACCCCACTTTCCCATTTATGAAAATACATAAAATCCTATTAAAATAATCAGAGTTTTTACACCAAAATAAAGCAGGATGACACATTTATAAAAACCAACATCAAACTCCTTTTATTAATTGAAATAAAATAGCGGAAAAATAATTTATTATTCAATTTAGGGCCATCTGCCAATAACACCAAAACTCCACATAAAATCGTGGTTCACCATAATGTTCATCAAAAATAAAGATACGTAACAAAAAGAATAACAAATAACAAAATGAATGAAATCCCCAAAATACCGTGTTACGTGTCAGAGCACTCCTAAGACTCGAACAAGCAACACGCATATCCACGCATCCTAAGTACCTGGATTATATGTACTTCCGAAGAAGCACAGACACAACAACAACAGAGGGGTGAGAACTACATTCAATATAAAAAGGTGAATAATACATATAAGAAGTAGCATCTCACATAAATCAACAACATACAATCATGACCTACTGTCATAGTCAATCACCATCAATCAACAAATAACAAATGCAATGCGACACGACACGGACACAATGCATGTGGTACCAATAACACGGTTCATTCAATCGAACCCGGATAGATCACATACACCCCTACTTGGCAATGATCTATCCCCACCATTCTCCATATCGGAGTACGGATGAATCACATACACTCTTCCTGAGCAATGATTCATCCCACCAACACCATGAAATGCATGACGCAATTATGCATATAAAACACATGTACAATAACATATAGATACATGTCACGATCCTCCTGATCACACCTGAATTACACACCAATATTCACACCATACGTTTTCTTCACACAACATAAGTCAATTGCTAATTAATTCCCTAAAATTATTAGATTAATTAATTTTCATCACCAATCTCACATTCTCAGGGTCTGACATCTATTCCCAACCTCTCAAACCAAAAGAAACCGATTCAGACGCGAAAGCGGGAGAGAAATCACGAAACGGCAAAATTATGCACTCACGCTGGCCATACGCGTATTGCCATGTGCCATACGCGTATTTCCAGCTCGCTCGCCCAACCCATACGCGTAATGCCTCTCTTCATATGCATATTGCCTCACCTCACCCAAGTCCTTACGCGTAATGCCTTAAGCCGTACGCGTACGGACAGAGACGTTTTCCCACTGAAATTCCCAAATTCCAACCCATTACGGGTACGGCCCTCCTATTACACGTAATACCTATCCTCTCATACGCGTATTGCTGCGTATTAGCCATCCCATACGCGTATCGCCTTACCTGATACGCGTATGGCCAGATCTATTACGAAAAATCCAATTCTTCACACCAGTCTGAGTTCTGCTACGAAATCTACACTTCTTCACTCCCAAAACAGTCCTAAAAGTGTTTCTACATCAATTTTAGGACTTATACTTTCCTCTTACATTTTCACCTATTATTACTACATGAATTATCGGTCTTAGATTCCAAATCGTTCTCCCAATTTGGGTCAAAAACAAATCTGCAACAGAGATGTTCATACAACAGCAACAACAACAGAAAAATCATATTACACATATCGATTTATGCACAATCTCAGCATCATATCAGACATATACAACAAATCATCAACACAACATTTTGCATACAAATCCCTAAGGGGTTAAGGACTCCTCACTACCCTTATACGATCAATTCACCAAATATTAAACAATTCTCCCCCCTTACCTCGAATCCTTGATTAATTTCTGCGAAAATTGATGAAGATCTTTGCCCTAGCACACCCTTGTTCTTCCCTTGTTCTCCTTAGTCTTTCTCCTTCTCTCTCTAAGAAAATTCTGATTATGCTAACCCCTACCAATCTTTCACTAATTAATCTCCAATTACCAAACTGCCCTCACTAATTCTATTTTCCCCTTATCTAATTAATTATATCATATTTTATTTTACTAAATAATAATAATAGTAATGATAATAATAACCATAATAATAATAATATGAAATATACTATTAATAAAATAATAATAATAATAATAATAATAATAATTCCATATTACTAACATTACCCCCCCCCCCTACGCACTCAGACACGCACCCTAAACAAGGCCAACAATTAAAATAAAACCAGACGATTAAATAATAAAAAATGGGGTGTTACAACTCTCCCCCACTTAAATTATTTTCGTCCTCGAAAATGTACCTGATGGAAACAATTCTGGATACGACTCCCGCGTCCTGCTCTCCAATTCCTAGGTCACGCTTCCGCCAGCAGCTCCTCCCCAAGCTACTCTCACCAGAGGTATCTCCTTTCCTCTGAGTTGCTTCATCTTCCGATCCTCGATCCTTAAAGGCATCGTCTCCACTGTAAGGTTCTCCCTGATTTGTACTTCATCCCTATGAATAACATGAGACGGATCTGAAACATACTTCCGAAGTTGCGACACGTGAAACACATCATGCAAGTTCGAAAGTTCCGGTGGCAACGCCACTCTGTAGGCAACTGCACCAATCCTCTGCAAGATCTGATACGGTCCAATAAACTTAGGATCCAACTTCTTAGATTTCATAGCACGACCCACACCGGTCACTGGGTTAACCCTCAGGAACACATGATCACCTTCACTGAATTCCAAATCTTTCTTTTGATTATCGTGATAACTTTTCTGCCTACTCTGAGACGCCTTCATCTTTTAACGGATCATTTGAATTGTCTTAGTAGTCTATTGCACAATTTCTGGTCCAAGCACCACATTCTCACCTGCTTCATACCAACACAATGGTGTCCTACACCTCCTACCATACAAAGCTTCGAAAGGCGCCATTCCAATGCTAGAATGGTGACTGTTATTGTACGTGAACTCAATCAATGGCAAATGAGTATCCCACGCACCACCTTTCTCCAACACACAGGCTCTCAGCAAATCCTCCAACGACTGAATAGTCCTCTCCGACTGACCATCGGTCTGTGAATGATAAGTCGAGCTCAACTTCAACTTAGAACCCAAAGCTTCCTACAGACTCCTCCAAAATTCTGAAGTAAACCTCGGATCTCTATCCGACACTATGCTCGACGGAACACCATGTAACTTCACAATTATTCTGATATAAATCTCCGCCAACTTTGACAACGGAAAACTGATGTTAATTGGTATAAAATGTGCGGACTTCGTAAGTCGATCCACCACTACCCAAATAGCATCAAAGCCCCTCGCCGTATTCGGCAAACCAGTCACAAAATCCATAGCAATACTGTCCCATTTCCATTCAGGAATCTCTAACTGTTGCATCAATCCCGAAGGCTTCTGGTGCTCTACTTTTGACTTCTGACATGTCAAACAAGCGTAGACAAACTGAGCTATGTCCTTCTTTATACCGGACCACCAAAACAACTTCTTCAAATCATGGTACATCTTTGTAGCTCCCGGATGAATACTCAAGCTACTCCAATGACCTTCCTCCAAGATTGCCTTTTTCAATTCCTCATTATCCGGTACACAAATCTTGCCCCGGAATCTCAACACACCAACATTATCCACTTTAAAGTCACTATCAGGATCATCTCCTCCTGCAGGCATCAAGTCCACTAATTTCACATCCAGTTTCTGACTTTCCTTAATTACATCCAAAAAGTCATTATTCACTTTTAGCATACCCAATCTAATACTTTTCGGTGTAGCTTCACAAACCATACTCAAATCTCTGAACTGTTCAATCAATTCCATTTCCTTCACCATTAACGCAGACATATGGATTGTCTTCCGACTCAGAGCATCTGCCACAACATTAGCTTTTCCCGGATGGTAACTCAAATTGAAATCGTAATCCTTTAAGAACTCTAACCACCTTCTCTGCCTCATATTCAATTCTTTCTGATCGAATAGATACTTCAGACTCTTGTGATCACTGAATACTTCAAATCTTGATCCATACAAATAATGTCTCCAGATTTTTAACACGAACACCACTGCAACTAATTCCAGATCATGAGTAGGATAGTTTCTCTCATGCACCCGCAATTGTCTTGAAGGATAAACCACTACCTTGCCACCTTGAATCAACACACCGCCTAATCCCATCTTAGACGCATCACAATACACTACAAAAGAATCATTTAGACTTGGTAAAATTAACATTGGTGCTGTAGTTAGTTTCTTCTTCAGTTCCTCAAAACTTTCCTCATAGGCAACATCCCAGATAAAAGCTTGATTCTTCCTGGTCAACTGAGTCAATGGCAGCGCCAATTTAGAAAACCCTTCAATGAATCTTCTATAGTAACCTGGCCAACCCAAAAAGCTTCTAATCTCCGTTGTGGTCTTCGGAGTTTCCCACTGAAGTACTGCACTTACTTTAGAGGGATCCACCGCTATACCATCACTAGAAATCACATGACCCAAGAAACTCACAGTCTTCAACCAAAATTCACACTTCGAGAACTTTGCAAACAGTTTATTATCTTTCAACGCCTGCAATGCAATTCTCAAGTGACCTGCATGCTCTTCGTCAGACTTAGAATAAATCAGTATATCATCAATAAATACCATAATAAACTGATCCAGATAAGAATGGAAAATACGATTCATATATTCCATAAATACACCCGGTGCATTAGACACTCTGAAAGGCATCACTGCATATTCGTAATGTCCGTAGCGAGTTCTGAAAGCAGTCTTCTGAATATCACCTTCCTTTACTCTAATCTGATGGTAACCCGACCTCAGATCAATTTTGCTGAAAACACGAGCTCCTACCAGCTGATCCATCAAGTCATCAATCCTTGGAAGTGGATACTTATTCATAATGGTTACTTTATTCAACTGACGGTAATCAATGCACAGACGCATACTGACATCCTTCTTTTTCACCAACAACACTGGAGCTCCCCACAGCGACACACTTGGTCTGATAAACTTCTTATCGAGCAATTCCCCGACCTGAGATTTTAACTCTGCCAATTATGATGCAGACATCCTGTACGGTGCCATAGAGATAGGTCTGGTACCCAGTACAAGATCAATAGCGAATTCAACTTCCCTTGTCCGAGGCAATTCTGTGATGTCATCTGGAAACACTTCAGGAAATTCATTCACTACTGATAATTCATTAAATGAAGTCTTGCTTTCAATAGATAACGAAGCAAACAGCTTCGCTTCGTCCTCCAACAACGCCCTCAACTCCTTGCTAGATAGCGAATCTGCTAATGCTTCCTCTTCAGGAGTAAGAAACAGTAACGTCTTCCTGAAGCAATCAATATGCACCCGGTTGAACTCCAACCAGTTCATTCCCAAAATAACATCAAGATTACCGAGTGGCAAACAAATCAAGTCCACTCTAAAATCTCTACCAAACATGGTCAGCGGACACTTCAAACACACCAAAGAAGTAACCAAGGAACCAATAGATGGAGTTTCAATCGTCATCCTCTGCTCTAGAGTAGATGGCACAATCCCTAATCTCTTCACACAGTCAACAGAAATAAACGAGTGTGTTGCACCCATGTCAATGATAGCAATCAAAGGAACATCATTAATAAAGCAAGTACCTTTGACGGAACGCTCCTCCTTAGTGGATTGGGCTCCCACCAAGGCAAACACTTTCCCACCAGTTTGAGACGCCTAAGACTTCTTCGGCTTCTCACGGTGAGTGCTGATGTGACCCTTCTCTCCACAATTATAACAAGTAGGCATAGTGGCTCTGCAATCAGCTATAACATGACCTGTTTTGCCACACTTGAAACAATTCTTCACCTCATTCTGACAGTTGTTAGCACGGTGACCTGCGCCACCACATCTGAAGCACTTGAGAGTATCAACACCTATTCCCTTCTCTTTTGGTTTCTTTCCCACATCAGTTTTCTGTTTCCCCTTATCAGCTGGAGCACTGTAAGGAGTACCTCTAAATCTCTGCTTACCCTTCTTCGCATTCACAGCCTTGTAATGAGCAATTCTGGCCCTGTTATCATTATCATAAATTCTGCTTCTGCTCACCAGCTCTGGATAGTTTCTTATCTTCTGACAAGCAATACCCAATTTATTCTCGGGACGCAGCCCGTTCTCAAACTTCAAACACTTCAAAGTCATCGCTTCTTCAGTATTGTAATGAGCACAATACTGAACCAGCTCCTCAAACTTAGCGGCATACTCTGCAACTGTCTTATCCCCCTGTCTCAGCTCTAAAAATTCAACCTTTTTTGCACTACGAATGTCTTCCAGAAAATACTTTTCCAGAAACTCAGCTTGAAACACAGCCCAAGTAATCTCCGTACCTGCAGCTTCCAATCTCTGACGACTATTGTCCCACCAAGCCTCAGGCTCTCCTTCCAGCATATGCGTACCAAACCGTACCTTCTGAGCATCACTGCATTCCATGGTCCTGAAGATCTTCTCCATAGCCTTCAGCCATTTCTGTGCAGCTTCTGGATCTAAGATACCTCCCTCATAAGTAGGCGGCTTGTTGCTCTGGAACTGTGCTAAGTCGCGAAACTGAGCACCTCCAGCCTGATTGGCGTTCTCTATAGCCTGTGCCATGGCTTGCATAGCAGCAGCAAGAGCAGCATCATTCCTTCCTGCCATACTGTTCAACAATCAACATAAGGTCAGAACACCAGATCAACTCCTATTCTAAGGACAGACTCAACTATAACACCTGGTCGGATGGACCGACCTGCTCTGATACCAATTGTAACACCCCACATTCCCATTTATGAAAATACATAAAATCCTATTAAAATAATCAGAGTTTTTACACCAAAATAAAGCAGGATGCCACATTTATAAAAACCAACATCAAACTCCTTTTATTAATTGAAATAAAATAGCGAAAAAATAATTTATTATTCGATTTACGGCCATCTGCCAATAACACCAAAACTCCACATAAAATCGTGGTTCACCATAATGTTCACCAAAAATAAAGATACGTAACAAAAAGAATAACAAATAACAAAATGAATGAAATCCCCAAAATCCCGTGTTACGTATCAAAGCACTCCTAAGACTCGAACAAGCAACACGCATATCCACGCATCCTAAGTACCTGGATTATCTATACTTCCAAAGAAGCACAGACACAACAACAACAGAGGGGTGAGAACTACATTCAATATAAAAAGGTGAATAATACATATAAGAAGTAGCATCTCACATAAATCAACAACATGCAATCACGACCTACTGTCATAGTCAATCACCATCAATCAACAAATAACAAATGCAATGCGACACGACACGGACACAATGCATGTGGTACCAATAACACGGTTCATTCAATCGAACCCGGATAGATCACATACACCCCTACTTGGCAATGATTTATCCCCACCATTCTCCATATCGGAGTACGGATGAATCACATACACTCCTCCTGAGCAATGATTCATCCCACTAACACCATGAAATGCATGACGCAATTATGCATATAAAACACATGTACAATAACATATAGATACATGTCACGGTTCTCCTGATCACACCTGAATTACACACCAATATTCACACCATACGTTTTCTTCACACAACATAAGTCAATTGCTAATTAATTAATTAATTCCCTAAAATTATTAGATTAATTAATTTTCATCACCAATCTCACATTCTCAGGGTCTGACATCTCTTCCCAACCTCTCAAATCAAAAGAAACTAATTCAGACAATAAAGCGGGAGAGAAATCGCGAAACGGAAAAATTCTGCACTCACGCTGGCCATACGCGTATTGCCCTGTGCCATACGTGTATTGCCAGCTCGCTCGCCCAACCCATACGCGTAATGCCTCTCTTCATACACGTATTGCCTCACCTCGCCCAAGTCCTTACGAGTAATGCCTTAAGCCGTACGCGTACGGACAGAGACGTTTTCCCACTGAAATTCCTAAATTCCAACCCATTACGCGTACATCCCTCCTATTACGCGTAATACCTAGCCTCTCATACGCGTATTGCTGCGTATTAGCCATCCCATACGCGTATCGCCTTACCTGATACGCGTATGGTCAGATCTATTACAAAAAATCCAATTCTTCACACCAGTCTGAGTTCTGCTACGAAATCTACACTTCTTCACTCCCAAAACAGTCCTAAAAGTGTTTCTACATCAATTTTAGGACTTATACTTTCCTCTTACATCTTCACCTATTATTACTACATGAATTATAGGTCTTAGATTCCAAATCGTTCTCCCAATTTGGGTCAAAAACAAATCTGCAACAGAGATGTTCATACAACAACAACAACAACATAAAAATCATATTACACAGATCGATTTATGCACAATCTCAGCATCATATCAGACATATACAACAAATCATCAACACAAAATTTTGCATACAAATCCCTACGGGGTTAAGGACTCCCCACTACCCTTATACGATCAATTCACGAAATATTAAACAATTCTCCCCCTTACCTCGAATCCTTGATTAATTTCTGCGAAAATTGATGAAGATCTTTGCCCTAGCACACCCTTGTTCTTCCCTTGTTCTCCTTAGTCTTTCTCCTTCTCTCTCTAAGAAAATTCTAATTATGCTAACCCCTACCAATCTTTCACTAATTAATCTCCAATTACCAAACTGCCCTCACTAATTCTATTTTCCCCTTATCTAATTAATTATATCAGATTTTATTTTACTAAATAATAATAATAGTAATGATAATAATAACCATAATAATAATAATAATAATATGAAATATACTATTAATAAAATAATAATAATAATAATAATAATAATAATTCCATATTACTAACATTACTCCCCCCCCCCCTACGCACTCAGACACGCACCCTAAACAAAGCCAACAATTAAAATAAAACCAGACGATTAAATAATTAAAAATGGGGTGTTACCGCAACCCATTATGGATACTTTGCAATGGCTAAGAAACCTGTGTCAAACTGCTTTCGGACATGTTCTTTGATTTTAAGAGACATGTCGGGTCTGGTTCTTCTCAGTTTCTGTTTTACTGGCGGACACTCTGCCTTAAGTGGCAATTTATGCATGACGATGTCTGTGTCTAACCCTGACATATCTTGGTATGACTAAGAAAATACGTCCATGTACTCATGTAGTAGTTTGACCAACCTTTTTTGTACATCCATATTCAAATAACCGTCAGCTTTAATCTTTTCCTTATCTTCTTCAGTTCCCAAATTGATCACATCGACTAGTTCCTGATGAGGTTGGATTTCTTTGTCCTCTTATTTCAACAGTCTGCCTAACTCTTCAGGAAGCTCACAATCGTCCTCTCATATAATAAACACTCAAACCATATATGATATAATAAACTCATCTTTTATGAATTGTTGAATGAACATAATGAAAGTTGCAACATACAAGCTATATCATTAAAAATAACAAAAACATCAACAATAACACAAACGTTTAGAAAATATCTTAACAAAAACATTAATAATACACCGTTCATAATAACTTACCTTCAATAACAACATACCTTAACAACAACATACAACTTTTATCAACAAAACCAAAAGCATCAACAACATACAATTTTTATCAACAACAACATACCTTAACAACAAGGTACAACTTTTATCAACAACAACATACCTTAACTACAACATACAACTTTTATCAACCAAAACAAAATCAATAATGTTCTGGACTGGACCAATGGCTAGACATGGCCCAATCCGCTTCTGCTCCAGAGCGGCCCAAATTGCCTAAGTCCAATCCACAAAGGGGTAAAAGTTACCTTTCTGCCCTTCCAACCGGGCAAGGAATGCAACATTTCTCCCCGGAATTACTGCCCATTACGCACGACTTCATTACTCCTCGAACAGCTGTGGGCAGGTGCCCTGAACCATGCCTATGCCCGACATAACGGCTAGTTTTGGGCACCCTGCCCGACATAACGGCTAGTTACCTATTCTTTGGGGAAAACGGTTATTTCGCCCCGAAAATAGGACAGTTGGCCAGCGCTGGGGGCTCTATATAAACCCTCTCGCTTGAGAGGGTCAGGTATCCAATATTCACCCTAAGAACTCATACTTTGTACTTGCCCCTTTTTTCTGACCCTTTCTTACTTGAGCGTCGGAGTACCTTGCAGGTACACCCCCTCCTCTCCATACGACCAGCATCCCTGACGCACTTGGTGGCCCAATTCTACAGGATCTGATCCAGCCTTCACGATTAGTGGCGCCATCTGTGGGAATCATTTCTCCCCATCTTTCTTTCCTTAGAAACCGAAGATCAAAACAATTCTCAAACATCATCACGATCATGGCCTCCCAAGATCGCACCAAGGATGCTCTCCAAACCACCATCCTCCCTGTCAACAAATATGATGTTGACGGCCACTCATCTCTCCTCAGAGATACCCGTTTCCTCAGGGACGGAGCCACTGGTTCTCCTTCCCCTACCCCTGCTGATCGCAACAACGATCAGCCTTCACTTGACGTCAAGCCCGTTCTTGTTCCGCCCAACGCCGACCCGGCCGTGGCAGCCCTCTTGGAGGCGATCAACAAAACCAACACCTTGATCCTACAGTAAAATGAGAGGATCGGGGTGTTAGAAGAGTCCAACCATCCAAGATCCCCTCCTTCGCAGAGGAACCAGCGACGATCAAGGAGCCCGCAGCCCCGGAGAGACATCGACCGAAGACTGCACCCAGAGCCTGATCCTCGCGCAGCCTGGAAGTGCGACCAGATCTCCCCGCGTGACCAGTACGCTCACGACCACAAGAGGACTCGAAGGAACGAGCAATCTCTGCCGGTCAAGTCTAAAGGACGAGACCGCTCACCTTCTCCACGAAGGAACCGCTCCCCTTCTCCTTGGAGGAACCGCCGCCGCGAGCATCCCGTTTGGTCCCCATCATACACCAGTTCTAGCAGCAACGATGAGCCTCGCGGCCCGTTGTCCCAGGATATCTTGGCTACCCATCTCCCAAAAGGCTTGGAGAAACCCCCATCTTTGGGCACGTACGACGGAACCACAGACCCCGACGAGCACATCGAGAACATCGATGCGCTGTTAGACTATCGCGGCGTACGAGGCGCCGTCAAATGCCGACTGTTCCCGACCACGCTCCGCAAGGGAGCGATGACATGGTACAAGCAACTGCCCGAGGAGTCCATTACCTCGTGGAGACAACTGGGCAGGATGTTCTCACGGCACTTCACAGCATCTCGCCGCCACCCCCAAAACTGAGGCCTCCCTTGGGGCCATAATCCAAGGAAAAGACAAACCTCTCCACGCATATATCGAGAGGTTCAACAAGGAAGCTGTACAAGTCCCTACAACGGACGAAATGAAGAAGTTTCTGCTCGAGCAAGGGCTCCGCCCAGGCTCTGAGTTTTCTAAAGCCATTGGCCTCGCACCACCGAGGAACTTAGACGCCCTCCTCCTTAAAGCCCAATCACACATTCAGTACGAAGAGAAGGTTGCGGCCAGCAACGTCCGAGCATCACGACATCAGGAGAATGCTCGAGCATCCATAGGAAAGGAAGCTTCGACATCTCGTCGGGGCGAACGGAGGCACTAGGACCGTCCTCGTGACTCCAGTGACCACAAGGGACCCTCCGGGCGGTTCCATGACTACACCCCCCTGACCGTCTCCAGGGAAAAGATATTGTCCAAATGTGCCAATTTGGAGTTCAAGCAGGCAGGGGTCCGGTTCCCCAAGCAACTGCCGAACATGCCAAACGTGGACAAATCAAAATACTGTCGTTTCCACAAGAGTCACGGCCACACTACAGAGGATTGCATCCATCTGAAGGATGCCATTGAGATACTGATCAAGGACGACCACCTGAAACAGTTTGCGAAGAAGAAGGACACTCCTCGGCAGGATACCCAGGAGTCCAAGAAGATAGAAGAGGAGGTACCCTCCTCGGAAGACGCCAATATACAGGTCGCTATGTCCATATCGCGACCAGAGGACTTCTACGTCCCGGACGGGCTCAGCGCCCCTGCTTATTTCGCGGCACACAGCCTGTGGGAGACATTTCCCTCCGCCATGGTCATCTCTGGCGGGGGTTTCAACAAAGTCATTGTGGGCTCCGTGAAACGAAAGTTCGAGCACCTGATCAACACAAGCTCCAACAAGGTGACCACGCTTGATCAGGCCCAGAAGGGCTCCATCCCCATCTCCTTCTACCGGGATGAGCTCCTCGGGGGTTCCCTGAACTCAAGCATACCTTTGCTCGTCAGAGCCCGGATGGCGAACTTCGACGTTCACAGAATACTCGTCGACCAGGGCAGCTCGGTCGACATCATGTACTCCCAGCTATTTTCAACACTTCAGCTGGACGAATCACACCTTACCCCCTATGTAGGGTCTGATTTACAGGGGTTCAATGGGTCAGTGACCAAGCCGTGGGGATACGTCGAACTGATCGTGACCTTCGGATCAGCTGAGACGGCCAGATCCATCAAGGTGCAATTTCTGGTAATCGAATGCCCGTCGCTTTACCAGTGCATTTTTGGAAGGCCAACTCTGGTCGAGTTGGTAGCGGTGCCCTCAACAGTCCACCTGAAGATGAAGTATTACACTTCAAAGGGAATGGTCGCCACCCTCCACGGCAACATCGAAGCTGCACGACGGTGTTTCGAGGCAGCTACAAAGGGGCTCAACACTGTTGCATCCAAGCCGAAAGCGTCGGGCAAGCCAGCATTGCCAAGCAGCTCCGAGGAAGCCAAGCCTCTGCCCCAGGTCGACTCCATCGACCTCGACAGTCGCTTCCCCGAAGAAGACCAACCAGAGGAACGAGCAGCCTCTGCCAACCCATCTACATCGTCCAGCAGCAGCTCCCATCCGATGCGCCCTATCTCGGATGGCAACTTCGAGATCGTTCTGTTCGGCGAAGAGCCCCAATGGGGAGTGAGTATTGGAGCGGACCTGCCCAAAATTGCGAGGAAGCAGCTCAAAGCATGCCTCCGGGAGAATTCCGACCTCTTCCCATGGAGCGCTATCGAAATGCCCGGCTTGGATCCGTCCGTCGCCTGTCACCTGCTGACAATCGACCCGGCTGTCAAGGCCGTAGCACAACGTAGGAGAAAGCAATCTCTGGAGAAAACGGAGGCTGCTGAAAAAGCCGTAAAGGACCTCCTCGAGGCCAAATTTATTTCGGAGGCCAAGTACACCACTTGGCTGTCCAACGTTGTACTAGTTAAAAAATCTAATGGAAAATGGCGAATGTGCATTGATTACACCGATCTCAATAAGGCATGCCCGAAGGATGCCTATCCCCTCCCCAATATTGATAAACTCGTTGATAATTCTGCTGGTTTTAAACTTTTATCGTTCATGGACGCCTACTCGGGCTATAATCAAATTCCGATGGCAGTGTCCGACAAAAAATATACGGCCTTCATGACCAAATTGGGCAACTATTACTACAACGTAATTCCCTTCGGCCTGAAGAACGTCGGGGCAACGTACCAACGAATGATGAACAAGGTATTCCGGGGAGAAATAGGCGACATGCTCGAAGTCTACATGGACGACATGATCGTAAAATCCCACAAAGAAACCGATCATACTGCCCATTTGAGAAAGGTCTTCGAACAGGCCAGGAAATACAAAATGCGTTTTAATCCGGAGAAGTGCACGTTCGGTGTCTGGGCAGGCAAATTCCTCGGCTTCTACTTAACAGAACGAGGGATCGAAGCCAATCCCGACAGATGCCAGGCATTCTCCGAGTTTCCTACGCCCAAGTCCAAAAAATCCATCCAGTCCCTCAACGGGATGCTCGCGTCACTATCTCGTTTCGTGGCCAAGTCCGCCCAGCACGCCCTACCATTCTTCGAACTCCTCCGCAAAGAGGCATCATTTGAATGGACCGAGGAGTGTGACAAGGCCCTTCTACATCTAAAACAAGCGCTCTCAGAGCCACCGGTCCTCTCTCGCTCGGACAATGGCGAAACGTTGTACCTGTACCTCGCCATATCAACCGAAGCAGTGAGCGCCGCTCTCATCTGCGAGACACTTGATGAGCAGAAGCCCATATATTTCATGAGCAAAGCACTGCAAGGACCAGAGTTAAGATACTAATAGATAGAGAAAGTCGCACTGGCCCTCATCAACGCAGCCAGAAGATTACGACACTACTTCCTAGCTCACACGATTGTGATTCAAATAGATCAACCCATAAAGAAGCTGCTCGGACGACCAGATATGGTCGGCCGAATGCTCAAGTGGTCGTTAGAGCTGTCCGAATTTGACATCTGATACGAAAGCATAAAGTCCCTCAAGGCCCAAGCTCTAGCTGACTTCGTCGCAGAAATGACGTTCGCAGACTCCCCCGCGAGCGGAGCGCGCAAATGGACCATTTTCGTCGACGGTGCCTCAAGCTCGGCGGGGAGCGGCGTGGGCATCATACTGGAAAGCGATGAAGGAATCATCGTCGAAGTATCGCTCACCCTGTCCTTCCCAACCTCCAACAACCAGGCTGAATACGAGGCCTTCCTCGCTGGGCTACGCCTGGCCAAAGACCTGGGCGCAGAAGAAGTCGTCATTTGCACGGATTCACAACTCGTGGCCCTCCAGGTCCGGGGAGAATATCAGGCTAAAAATGACAACCTGGCCGAATACTTGGCCCTGGTCAAGAAGGAGATGGCAAAGTTCTCAACAGTGGAAGTAAAACACGTTCCCTGCAAACATAATGTGCGAGCAGACGTGCTATCCAAACTAGCCAGCACAAAGAAGAAAGGCGGAAACAAATCCGTCATACAGGAAGTACTCCCTCGACCCAGCATCGAGAAAGCCTCCCCGACACTCGACGTGCAGGTGATCGGCGACAACAACTGCTGGATGACCCCTGTCTATAACTATCTCGCCAAAAACAAACTTCTGCCCGACCCAAAGGAGGCCAGCACAGTCAGGCGAAGAGCCTACTCTTACGTCTTGGTCGAAGATAAACTCTACAGGCGGGGATTCTCCATTCCACTGCTCAAATGCGTCGAGGAAGAAATGGTCACGCACATCCTGCGCGAAATCCACGAAGGAATCAACATCTAACATCTCGGAGGAAGGTCACTTGCCCGGAAGGCCCTCCGAGCAGGATACTATTGGCCGACCATGCAGCACGACGTGAAAGAACACGTGAAGAAATACGATAAATGCCAACGACACGGGGACATGCACCTAGCTCCGCCTAATGAGCTCAAGGCTATGTCCTCCCCGTGGCCATTGACCTGGTGGGGCCTAGACATCCTAGGACCCTTCGTGGTAGGATCGAGTCAGAACAAATACCTAATAGTGGGCGTAGACTATTTCACAAACTAGATAGAAGCGGAAGCTCTAGCCAAAATAACTGCCCTCAACATCCTGCGCTTCTACAAACGAAACATCCTTGCATGTTTCGGTATCCCCCAAGCAATAGTAACGGACAACAGGACGCAATTCACGGACAGGAAGTTCCAAGACTTCGTCGCCCAACTGGGCACGAAACAACACTTCACATCCGTAGAGCACCCTCAAACAAACGGGCAGGCTGAAGCAGCCAACTGAGTCATCCTTCGAGGCCTCAAACGAAGGCTAGACGAAACAAAGAAGGCATGGGTCGAGGAACTGCGCAGCGTACTATGGGCATACCGCACAACTCCACACTCAACGACCGGGGAAACACTTTTCCGTCTAGCATACGGGACCGAGGTTGTAATCCCCGTTGAAGTTCACGTACCCTCCAGGCGGACAGAGTCGCCCCTAGACGAGGAGATGAACTCCGAATCATTAAGAGAAGAACTCGACCTCATCGAGGAAATCCGAACCGGGGCAGCCCTCCGCGAAGCCTCACTAAAACAAAAAATTACCATCAGGCATAACGCCAAGGTGATACGATGATAGTTCGACGTGGGAAGCCTTGTTCTAAGAAGAAACCACAAAGACTCTCGCGAAGGAAAACTAGCAGCCAACTGGGAAGGACCCTACCGCGTCCGAGCAAAAACGGAAAATGGGGCCTACTACCTAGAACATCTCACCGGGGAAGAACTTGGACGACCATGGAACGCTGAAAAGCTAAAACAATACTACAGCTAAATTCTCGGTTCGACCCGTCATAACGACGAACGTCAGCTACCGACCACTATGCAAGTCTAGGTACAAGCGTGACATACGAATAAAGCAGAACCTCGCTCAGTAACGAGTCGGGTAACTGATCGACAGCAGTCCTCGATCAAGCATCACTGTCGTCAAAGTACCATGACTGGCAGAACCCCAGCTCATGATGGGACGTTCACGCCGCGAACTCAAGCCTCAAACGTGACCTGAGCTCCGCACGCCCGCCAGGATATTCCCCGGCCGTTCGACCAGTTCCCCTCACTGCCGAACACATTTACAATGAGCAATCCCCCTAATATATTTGTGCAAGTCAAATACTCCCAATCACGGGCAGATATACATTCACAACGAGCATGAGTAGAACACTTAGCAAAAAATAAAAGCAAGTGAATTCATGCATATAAAAGAATCGAACATATAATAACTTAACATAATAAGTGGCCACAAGGACCACGATTGTACTGAGTTACATAAAATGGAGGCCACGTGTAGCGAGCGATTTTGGACGCGGTTCTTAAGCGCTGGTCGCTCTCACTGCGGTTGAGTTTACTACAGGTTGATTCATTTTTTATCCTATTAAAGCTGACGAAGGAAGGGAAATAGATGTCTCCAATTAACCCTGCTTGCATACTGAGTTTAAACAGTGGTCTGTTAGGTTACGGATGCGATCAATGTGGTGGGGCCTTTGTATCGGTTATTTATATTTTCGCCAATACTGATTTCTCTCTGGGATTTTGTTAGGATACTGCTTCAGATTATGATATAGGGGATTTAGGGTTTTTGTTTAGTGTGCTCGCTAAGATCTTTTCTTTCAATCTTATGCCTACGTATTCCCGTTTACCGAAACAGAGAAATCAGAGCGTTCGTAGTTCCTCCTATTCTATGGGAGGAAATGGTATTTGGTGTCTTGTTCAAAGCCCAAGACGTGAAGCGAAATGTGGTTTGTATCTTGTTCAAAGCCCAAGATGTGAAGCTAAAGGTGTTGACTTTAGAGAGAATTTGTCATTTCTAAAGGGGTCTGTTTGTCACAACTGTTGGGTGACTGACTGTAAAGGAGGATTACTTTAACCGGGATTTGTGAATCCGGCAATGCCATAATTTCCTTTATAGGGGATTCCCAACCTTAAGGGGAAGACTTTAACTCAGTGTAGATCAATGTTATCTTTCCTTAGGAATTTCTCATGCTAAAAGAGGGACATTGGCATGGATGTAGATGATCCAGAGGCTTGCCGCTTACAGCGATTAGATGGAGGGGAAGGAGTTATTGATGTTTGTGTACTGTGAACGAGACACAACTTTGATGCTAAAAGGTTGATTGGACCAACCAGTGGTTTTCTTATACAAAGCCTAAGAGGAGGCTAATATGTGTCTCGTACAAAGCCCGAGAGAGAGGCTAAAAGGTTTAGACCCGACGATGGAGTCTTTTGGTATCTCGTATAAAGCCCGAGATGAAGGCTATTTGACTTAACAAGAGAGTCTTTGTATCTCGTACAAAGCCCGAGATTTAGGCTAAAATTTGTTTGGCTCAATAAGAACCTTTTTGTATCTCGTATAAAGCCCGAGATGGCGGCGAAAGAGGGATTGACTCAACAAGGGAGTCTCTTTATGTGTCTCATACAAAGCCCGAGAAAGAGGCTAAACGTTGTTTGACTCCGCTGGGGAGGATCATTATACAAAGCCTAAGAGGAGGCTATGGTTACTGTTTCAGTTGAGTGACAGGTCCAGTATACTGATTTAAAGAGAAAATCAGTTCTTATATGAGCAATACTGTACTCGAGGATTTGATTTGAGGATCCAGGTTATTCCTGTTTTTTAAGGAAGTGGGAAATCCGAAGGGTATTGAGACTGTCCGAGTCTACGGGGTTTTCTTCCTATTCTTGAACGGTGCTTGAGAATGTCTTTGAGACTCAAGGGAATTAGACTGTCCAAGTCTAGAGTTTCATCTTTTGTACTATACTTTGAGAAACAGTAGTAGACTCTTTGAAAGGACTGTTCTATGCAGATGACTAATTTCTATTCCTATACCTCTAGGAGGTCGTCGGGACAATTTGTACGAAGCCCAAGAGGAGGCTGGAAACTTTTAAGAAGTTGATCGGTCCTTATACGAAGCCCAAGAGGAGGCTATCATTCCCGGAGGAAGAATCATTATATGAAGCCTAAGAGAAGGCTGTAAAAACTTCTAAGAAGCCGACGGGTCCTTGTACTAAGCCCAAGAGGAGGCGGGGATGCTTTTAGGAAGCCTGTGGGTCCTTGAACAATGCCCAAGAGGAGGCCGATGCTTTTAAGAAGCCCGTGGGTCCCCAAACCCCGAGAAATTCAAGGCAAGCTATTCACAAGGAATAGATCAAGTCAGGAAAGTTCGAGAATTTGGAAGAAACTCAAAGATGCCATTCACGGAGAATACATTCATCTCTGGGAGTAGAGTTTCTTGACAATTCCTAATGAGGACAGCCGAAGAGAAGACTGTATCTGGTGATCCTACTGGGGATCTAGTTGTCTATTTCTATGAATAAACGAAATGGCGTCACCTAGTTCTAGACGTAGTTGCCGGGGAAACTCGAAATATCTATACTATTATTACACAGTTGATATGAGTTTATGAAAGAAGACTTACAGTGAAACAGCCCCACAATACAGTTATATGTATATGAAAGCGGTAAATGAAAGCAATAACCACTTACTCGGTTGTAGAGCTTCCATGATGTTTGGTTAGTTGTTCAATAAAGAAAGATTGAAAATAATAGTATATTCAAAATCAAAGGAGAAAGTGCTTTGAAAAAGAAAGATTTGGGGCTTACAGCTCAAGGAGAGGCCCAGGGTTTTATCAGTGAGCGCACTGTTTGAATTGGTACAGAGGGACTTTTACAAGTGACTGAGGCCCAAAAATTGTTTTCTGTACAAGGGGGTTGGGTCTTACACTCTCTCAAGAGGCCCAAAAAGTTTTAAAGAAAAAGAGTGGGGCTTATAACACGAGGGTAGGCCCAATTGTTTTTTTTCGTTTGAAATGGCGATCGCGCCGAGATTTTCTTTTAACGCGAAGGGACTTATACAATAAGTGAGGCCCAAAGTTTTGGTTAAAAGGGGGTTGGGTCTTACACTCTATTAGAGGCCCAAAAGTTTTGAATGGGTCATGTAGCTCAAGGAGAGGCCCAGTTGATTTTTTTCAAAAGGCGACGATCGCACCGTTTGTTTTTTACGGTATCGGGACTTATACAATACACTGAGGCCCAAAAATGATTTGGTCAAAAAAAGATTGGGTCTTACACTCTATTAGAGGCCCAAGTGTAATTGTTTGATGAGGGTGAAAATCAAAGAAACCCTAATTTTAATCTTTAAATAATAAATATTTAACGAAAATCAATGAAAAATACCAAATAGATTTGAATAAATCACTTGTGATTTTGGTTTAAGGTTTGAAAAATGAGGTATAAATCACAAGAGATATTAAAACTCATTTGGTCTTGATTTTTCAAGATGGATGTTCATTTTAAAATGTTTAAAAACAAATAAAAATGAATTTATTCACAAAAATACTAATTATATTAAATACATAATATAAATCTAATTTTTTGTGGAATAAAATATTTCAACATTTTTATGATTTTTTGCAAAAAGAATCAGTCAAAAATAATTAAAATTGAGTGAGTTATTAATTTTTCAAATCATTAACAAAATAATATGAAAAATAGGAAAATGGGAAAAAGTGATAAAAAAAAGGTCTGGGACGAGGGGGATTCGAACCCCAGACCTTTCATTTGCCAATACATACAAACCAGCTGATCAACCACTGGGGCGCAATGTCAATTCATTAATAACATGGCAAGTGAAAAATATATATCAAACTAGTTGGATTTTCTGAAAATGGCGCGATGGCCATCTTCTTCCTCTAGCTCGTGCATGAAGCCCTCCATCTCTCTCGTTTCTCAACCATTTGACATGATTCAAACACCAAACTCATGCTTTTTTTCACAAGGAAGAAGATGGCAATACCCAATTTCATTCATTTTCAGTGTATAGCAAATTATATCATTGTGGCCGTATGAACCCTAATTTTGCAAAAGCAATCGAGTAGGCATGATTATGAGTGCTATGATCAAATTTTTTGAGGGAAAATAATCAACATATGATGGCAAGCAATTGGGAAAAATATCATGCGAGGAAATATGCATGGATCGTGGAGTTGGAGTTTTGAGGCTTACCTTGATGCAAGCTGAAATGGAACTCTGCACAAACCTTGTTCCAGTTATGAAATAATGATCCCTACAGCTTCAATGGATGTTATGGAGTGTGTTGCAAGCTTTGGAACACTTTGAAACTCTTTGGATCAAGCTGGAGACCTCCACCTGCATAATTGAGGCATAATGGCTTGGTTGAAGGGTGATTTTGAGCCTGAGGTGTTACAGTCAGTGTTTAAGTGTTTGGACACCTCAAATACATCATATGTGATGTGTTTGAGCAGTTGGAATTGATTGCTTAAGGCTGCAACTCAAAACCCGATAGTGGTTACTCAAAAACCAAGAAACTTGAGGTTTAAGGAAGAATGAGAGAAAGTAGTGTTGTAACTGGCTTTGGTGTGAGTTGAATGATCCATTGGAACCTTTATTTATAGGTGATCAACTTTTGTCTTGGAGGAATAGTGAATGGCTGCTGGATCAGATCACATTTGCATGGATTGGCTTGGAGGATTTCTTCTCAAGCAAGGCAAACTAGCCATTCCCAAGAGCAGGGCTATGCCTTGACCAAAATCACATTCTTCAGATGTTTTTATTGTTGTTTAATCAGAGAACTTGACTGAGTAGAGTGGCTTTGTTGAAAATTCACTATTACACATTAATGCCCCTTTGAATTCAAGGCAAAATGTGCCAAAGTGGATGAATTTCAAGTTGGAAGATTCCTTGGCTTTTTGACTCAGCCTTATCAGTTGGATCAGATGCATTGTGATTGGTTTGAGTAAATGTGACATGCTGATCCTCAGTTTTTGGTTCAAAATCGTGTGTGGCAAGCAAACATGCAAACTGATTTTTCCAAAACAGCTTGCAGCAGCATGGCTTTGGGCATGGATTTCTCTTGGCTCGAGTTGAATCAATTCATGCTGTTAAGCTCTTTGAATTCTTGGCAACATTTGCAACAACATTGATGTTTATATTTGGACTTGATTCAACTTGCAACTATGTGAAAAGATCTCACAAGTTTTGGTGTTTCAATACAAAATTTGCCTTGCCCAGAATTTTTCTAAGTGTTGAAAAAGTTTTACTTTCATGTTTTTAGTGACTTTGATCACTCCATAACTCAAAATCCCCAATGAATTGGAATTAGGTCTAGTTGAAGTTTTTGTAGAGGGCAATGAGATCTACAAATCAAGCCTTGGATGGTAGAAAATGGCTTTGTGGTTTAGGAGTTATGACCCTCCAAAGTTGGTACCCTAGCCACTTTATTTTTAACTTGGAAAATTTTCTAAGTTTTTATGGTTACCCCTTTTACAAGTTATCCAACTTTTCTTGATTTTTCTTGATGAATGATGATTCAAATCATACAATAACATCATTTTAGGGTTAAAAATCTATTTTTGTGAAAAATCTCAAAAAGTCAAAGTTGACTTTTGTGCACAGTTGACTTTTTATCAAATGAATTCCAAACTGTGCAATTCTTCAGGAAATCATGTCCTTAACCTAAATCAAACTTGATGTACATGTTCCATGGGTGGTATAGAGTATATTTATGCATGTCATAGGGCTTGGGAGCATGTCCTGGTCAAAAGTCAAAGTTACAGTTGACTTTTTCCTTAAAACCCTAACTGTGGTGCAGATGAAATTGAAACTTGTTGCTCAAGCTTCTTGGATCAATCCATTGTTGCAAATGGATCAATGTAGTGTATTAGAGACCCTCAAATCCTCCTTTGAGGTATTGGCTCATGATTTGCCCTAAAAGTCAACTTAGGGGTGAATTAGGTCAAGAAACCCTAATTCCTGATTTTTTATGAATGCATCCCCGGAGGCAAAATTGACTGGATGATTGGGTCCATGAGGTTCCATGAAGTATATTAGGTTATTTTTTGGATCATTGGCTTGTGCCCAGAGGAAAATTTCCATCTGGAGGCCCTGGTCGACCAAAACCCTAATTTGGTGACACTGTCGATCTTGAGACTTGATCCACCTAGAAGGGAGCGACCTTGTGCTTAATCCTTGAAGTGGGAGTCCTCTTGATCCATTGTGGATATTTGAGAGGTTAGACAAGTTGAAGATCATGTCATTCCTTGATTGACCCTTTGTCTAAGCACTCAGAGAGGGCTTGAAACCCTAATTTTGATTGTAGTGGATGCTCACCCATCTTTGGGGAGACTAATGAGGTATGATGGTCCATCCATATTGTGATGATGATTTCCACAATGATGGGAACCTTAGTGGTCAAAATTTGGGGTATGACAGATGCCCCTATTTAATCTTCTTGGACACGAAGGTGTGAATGACGAAGGTATTCGGGCATTCGGGGTGCAAGAGGATTAAATATCGGAATACCTGAAATTTTGACGCTATGAATGGCATCTTGCGCATTCATCTTCTTTTGCTAAACAATGATTCTTAGAAAAGGTAAACTTCCCCTCGATCCTGGTTTTCAGCCAAGGAATTGGTCTTAGTTTCTTTTGTCAATAAACTTTATTGACAAGGGACGCTATTCGTGGCGGCTTTCCTCAAACTTCTCACTGAATTTTCCTGGGAAGATGCCATTTGACGGAAAAAGTTTATGTCATACTTACTGGGGAACCCAGTCGTCTGAGTTGTAGAGTTGCATAAACTTCTCTGTTGGAGACGCCATTTGTTTCTACTGGGGAAAGCGAGTCTCTTGAGAGGCTGCTTCTGCGTGGGATCTTACATCATACTTTTCTCGAGATCTTTCCGGAGAAATGCCATATGATGGGGTCCAATTTTGAGGTGTCGATGACCTTTTCATCAGCGGTCCTTTCGGAGCGAAACTGGCATGCTGCCAAATCTCTGATTACGAGGCTTTCTCTATGGATTTTCCCTAATCCGGGAAAGCAAGGATATCATCTTCAATGGCGAAGAGTGATGCTGACTGAAAGTTCCTCTGGTTTTTTGGAGGTTCAAGATATCAAAGTGGTCAAGGGCCAACTTCCTTCCAGAAATAAACTGGAGGCTAGGCTGTTCAGACACAGCGTTTCATGACGAGCCAAGAACTGACGACTCGATTGAGAGAACTTCTATCACTAGGGGACAAGACCGACTAGAGTGATAGTGATGCAATATGAAATGTGAATGAAAATCAATAATACATGATGTGTGTATGTATATGCTGACAAAACTGACGCGACACACAACTGAAAGATGAACACGACTGGATACTCGGCCATCGCGGGGCGTGTAGAAATATCGCGGGTTCAAGATAGCAATTCCACCTTGCTTAGGAGAGATAGTCCCTGTTGGGAGCTATGTTGATTGGGCTTAGGAGATGAGAACTCGGCCGAAGCGTGTCAGATGAAACAAGGTCTCTGACACAGTTGATCCCTTCATTCAGGCGTACTGGGTTAGAAGGAGTACTTTAATTCTGCACTTTGAAGTTCGCTTACTTCTGGAGAAGCGGTTGATGCTCTTTTGATGTTCAACAGTCAGAAGAAATTACCGTCTTTATTTTAAAGCAGAAAAAAAAAAGTTTGACAAGTAAATTCATTTTTGTTTTATTTCAAGAATCGTTAATCATGTTAACAACGTCGTTCTGTAAAGCTAAAACAAATAAGAATTATAAACAAAAGCACAAGGGCTCAAATTTTATTGATAAAATGGAGATCAGCCAAACGCGTGATTCCATTGAGTATTTACAAAGTTAGAAAATGGTAATTTACAGGGAAAAGGGCTACGTTGAAACATAACGACCACTATCCTTCTACAACCTTTGAATTCGGGGCATCCTGAGCTTCTGTCGAAGATGACCTTGACTGGAGTTTTCCTCCGATGGATGGTGTAACTGCTGCTGAGGGACATGCCTCTGTTGAACATAGTTACTTGCCATTATCCCTAACTTTTGCCTGGATTATACTGTGATGTTTCCAATCCACCGGGATGATTTTTTTTATTTTGTCTCTAACTTTTGCCTGGACCGCCCTTTCGGGTTTTCAATCCACCGAGACGTTTTTTTTTAGTTTAGGCGAAGTATTTCTTGACTACATCAACATTCATGGGGTAGGCAAATTCCTCTCCGTCCATGTTTGCAAGTCTCAAGGCGCCGCCTAAGAAAGCTTTCGTGACCACATAGGGGCCATCATAATTTGGGGTCCATTTGCCCCGAGAGTCAGTGAGAAAAGATTGTATCTTCTTGAGCACAAGGTCTCCTTTCCTGAAGATGCGAGGTCGGACCTTTTTGTCGAACGCCTTCTTCATTCTCTGCTGATACAACTGACCGTGGCATAGTGCCATAATTCCTTTCTCTTCAATCAGGTTTAATTCGTCGTGTCGGCTTTGACACCATTCAGCTTCGGTGAGCTTAGCTTTCATCAATACCTGGATTGACGGGATCTCTACTTCTATGGGGAGCACTGCTTCCATGCCATACACTAGAGAGAAAGGGGTTGCCCCTGTAGAAGTGCGAACAGATGTTCGATAACCATGAAGAGCAAAGGATAGCATTTCGTGCCAATCTTTGTAGGTTACAACCATCTTCTGAACAATCCTCTTGATGTTCTTGTTAGCCGCTTCTACCGCTCCATTCATCTTGGGTCGGTAGGGAGATGAGTTATAGTGTTTAATCTTGAACTTTGTGCACAACTCTTTCATCATTCTGTTGTTTAAGTTAGATCCATTATCAGTAATGATCTCGCTTGGAACACCATAACGGCAGATGATATTGTTTTTGATAAATCGGACCACCACTTGTCGGGTTACATTGGCGAATGACGCTGCTTCGACCCACTTGGTGAAATAGTCAATGGCTACCAGGATGAACCGATGTCCGTTTGAAGCCTTGGGCTCAATCATGCCAATCATGTCGATTCCCCATATCGAGAATGACCATGGGGAAGAGAGAACTTTGAGATGTGACGGCGGTACATGAATTTTGTCGGAGTATATCTGACACTTGTGACACCTCCTCATGTACTTGTAGCAGTCGGATTCCATTGTCAACCAATAGTACCCTGCTCTTAGGATTTTTCTCGCCATTGTGTGTCCATTGCATGAGTGCCAAAGGATCCTTCATGAATTTCTTTCATAAGCATGTCTGCTTCTGGTCTGTCCACGCATCGGAGCAAGACCAAGTCAAAATTTCTCTTATAGAGTGTATCACCGCTCAGGAAGAAGTTTCCAGCCAATCTTCTGAGGGTTTTCCTGTCTTTTCTGAGTGCCCCAGGTGGGTACTCTTGTTTCTGAAGGAAGCATTTGATATCATGATACCAAGGTTTGTCGTCTATGACTGCTTCAATCGTGAAGATGTAAGCGGGCCTTTCAAGGTGCATTATGTCGATCTTAGGTAAGTCGTTCCATTGACCTACACTAATCATGGAAGAGAGGGTGGCTAATGCATCAGCCATGTGATTCTCCTCACGAGGGATATGATGAAACTCAATTCTGTTAAAGAAGGGTAACAACCTTCTTGCATAGTCTTTGTAAGGTATCAATCCTGATTGGTATGTGTTCCAATCTCCTTTTATCTGATTGATAACCAAGGCTGAGTCGCCGTATACGTCCAAGTTTTTTATCCTTAAATCAATGGCTTCTTTGAGACCCATAATACAAGCTTCGTATTCGGCCTCGTTGTTCGTACATTTGAACGTAAGTCTGGCAGTGAAAGGAATGTGGGTACCCTGAGGGGTAACAATGATTGCCCCAATTCCTTTTCCATAATGATTAACTGCTCCGTCAAAGATAAGTCCCCATTGGGAACCTGGTTCTGGCCCTTCACTGGGTAACGGTTCATCGTAATCTTTCATTTTTAGATACATGACATCTTCGTCTGGGAAGTCAAACCCGATTGATTCTTGATTGTCAATCGGTTGATGAGCCAAATGATCGGCTAAAATACTTCCCTTAACGGCTTTCTGAGCGTGGTACTCTATGTCATATTCTGATAACAGCATCTGCCAACGGGCGATTCTTCCCGTGAGAGCAGGCTTTTCGAAGACATACTTGATTGGATCCATTTCGGAGATTAACCAAGTAGTATGACGAATCATGTATTGGCGAAGACGTTTGGCTGCCCAAGCCAAAGCGCAGCAAGTTTTCTCAAGCATCGTGTACCGAGTTTCGCAGTCGGTGAATTTCTTGCTCAAATAGTAAATGGCAGACTCTTTCCGTTTGGTTTCGTCCTGTTGGCCAAGTACACATCCCATTGAGTCCTCTAAGACTGTGAGGTAAATGATCAGTGGTCTTCCTTCCACTGGAGGTGATAGAATCGGCGGATTCAACAGGTATTCCTTGATACTGTCGAAGGCGGTTTGGCAATCTTCTGTCCAAACACAATCCTGGTTCTTTTTGAGTAATTTGAAAATCGGCGCACACGTCGCGGTCATGAGGAATATGAATCTGGAGATGTAGTTCAAACGTCCCAGGAATCCTCTGACTTGTTTTTCAATTTTTGGAGAAGGCATTTCTTGAATGGCCTTGACCTTGTCAGGATCAACCTCAATTCCTTTCTGGCTGACGATGAACCCTAGTAATTTCCCTGAACGGACACCGAAGGTGCACTTGTTGGGATTCAAGCGGAGCTTGAATTTTCTTAGACGTTCGAACAATTTTGACAGATGTTCAACGTGCTCACTCTCTATTTTAGATTTTGCAATTATATCATCGACATATACCTCGATTTCTTTGTGTATCATGTCATGAAAAAGAGTTGTCATGGCCCTTTGATAGGTTGCCCCGGCGTTCTTCAAACCGAACGGCATTACCTTGTAACAAAAGGTACCCCATGGGGTAATGAACGAAGTTTTCTCCATGTCTTTCGGCGCCATTTTGATCTGGTTATAGCCCGAGAATCCATCCATGAAGGAGAAAATTTTGAACTTTGATGTGCTGTCTACCAGCATGTCAATGTGTGGTAAAGGAAAGTCGTCCTTTGGACTAGCCTTATTCAGGTCCCTGTAGTCGACACACATTCTGAATTTTCCGTCCTTTTTGGGAACGGGTACAATATTGGCTAACCATTGAGGATATTCTGATGTGGCGAGGAAACCTGCGTCAATCTGTTTTTGTACTTCCTCTTTTATTTTGATGGCTATGTCCGGGTGAGTGCGTCTCAACCTTTACTTTACTGGCGGACATTCCAATCTTAATGGTAAGTGATATTCCACGATGCTGGTATCCAACCCTGGCATATCCTAATAGGACCAAGCGAATACATCGGGGAATCCTTTGAGAAGCATTATCAAACTCTCTCTGGCAGTTGGACTGAGCAGTGCCCCAATCCTGATTTCTTTTCTCTCTTTTTCTGAACCCAAGTTTACCATTTCCAACGGTTCTTTGTGAGGTTCAATGGACCTTTCCTCTTGTCTGAGTAATCGGGAGATCTCTTCTGGAATTTCGTTGTCAACTTCTTCTTCAGTCCCAAATATCAGGAACTCAAAGTTGGGAGAAGGCATCGGATCGTATGTTTCAACGGGGTTTAAAACAAGCAATCTGCATGACATGATGATTCGTATTTAGAAGAGATAAAGAAGAATGCAAGTGTGTGCAGTGTATTTATTTTACTGCTTGTTTTTATTTTTAATTGTTTTTTAGGATTACCATTTTCTGAAAAAGCAAAAAGAGAAAACAACAATTAATGCGGAAATTACATAACGACGTTATTTTATTAATGAACAAGTCGAATCTTGAAACTACAGCCCTATAAAACAAAACTTTGTCGCTTTGGGAGAAGCGAAGAGGGATAATTTACAGAAAGTGAGCCCTATCAAAACATCTGTTTCACCTGGGCAGGGTGAAAGGTTAAAAGATGGCAATTACTTTGACTGACGAACGACCTTCGAAACCTCAACGGCAACCCATTGGCAGCGAACTCCTCGGTGAATCACAAAGTCTGGCACCTTCCTTGATTTGTCTTCAGAAATGACGCTGATTTCTGGTGGAGCAGGATCATTGGAATCTGTCTCCCATGCAGAATTGTCGTAGGAGGATTCCTCAGTTGCATTTTGCATAGTATTTGTGCTCTCAGCTGTATCTCCCCATCCAGTAGGCTGGATATCTTCGAGCCTGATACGAGAGCTTTCGGGGGCGGTGTACCTGACCATATAGTCGTATTTTCCACTCAGTTGTCCCAAGGTGTCCCAAACTTCTTTGGAACTAGAGGAGTCATCTCTCTCGATGACGTTGACCTCGGGAAAAGCATAGTTGATGAATTCAAGTCCTGCAAACGTTGCAAATTCATCGTCATGTTGAGTAGTTTCCGAATGACCTGAGTGTTGATCCCATGACATGGTGGGAACACAGGTATTCTGTTCAATGATGGTCAGCTGATTTTCATTGTTCGGCTGACTCTCTTGCCCCAAGATTCCTGGATAAGGTTGCCACATTGGCAGACCATCCATTGGGCCATAGTAGTTGTGGTCAAAGTCGTCTTTCATCAGAGTGTCCTCCTCTAATGAATTTGGAGGAGCACGGCATCCTTCTGGATCACAATCTCCGTATATCATTTCGACGTCTGACCTTGGTATAAATCTCAGACTCTGTGCGGGATAGCAAAATGGCGTAGGCACCTCTTCCTGAGACATATAACCGTCCTCGTTAAGGTAGGACTTCCATTCTTCATCTGTATCAGAGGGATTTTCCTCATTGATAGCATGTACTGCTTGAGACACTGGGTGAAGGAAACCTCCACTGTGGAAGAAGTTTTGAAGGGGATGAAGACTTTCATCGCTGGCAACTGTCTG
The DNA here is from genome assembly GCA_022829125.1 of Lathyrus tuberosus. Taxonomy (NCBI): domain Eukaryota; kingdom Viridiplantae; phylum Streptophyta; class Magnoliopsida; order Fabales; family Fabaceae; genus Lathyrus; species Lathyrus tuberosus. Next base: position 1,540,740 of record JALAZF010000101.1, on the reverse strand, counting down.
GGTACATGTTGCAGAAAAACCAAGACCCTTCTTTGTTTTATTGTCACTAGGAATGACAAGCTATCCCCATCCGGTTGTATCGGTACTCTCGACCGCTTTAATAGCATCGTTGTATGAGGAAATCGAGGTTCCTCCTCTGAACTGATTGTTCTTGCTTACCGATAGTGCTTGGAACTTAGTTCCAATAACCTCCTCGGGTTCTATACCAGTAGACGATGACAAGTTGCTTACAAGCAAGGCTTGTTCCCCACAAACTATGACAAGTTGATTGTTCTGGACGAACTTTACCTTTTGGTGGAGGGTTGAAGTAACCGCTCCAGCCTGATGTATCCAAGGTCTTCCAAATAAACAACTGTACGTTGCCCGGATGTCCATGACCTGGAAAGTGACTTGGAAAGTGTGAGGACCGATAGTTATAGGAAGATCAACTTCGACGATAACTGTTTTTCTGGATCCGTCGAACGCTTTGACGACGACCTCGCGGATTCTCATCGGAGGGCCTTTGAATGATAATTGCATCAAAGTGGACTTCGGCATAACATTCAGGGCTGACCCTGTGTCTACCAGTACACTGGCTAAAGCATCGTCCTGGCAGTTAACTGTGATATTGAGCGCCATGTTATGACGGGGACCCTCTTCGGGTAACTCCTCATCACTAAATCCCAAATTGTTGCAGGAAGTGATGTTAGAGACAATGCTATCGAACTGTCTGATTGTTACATCCTGTTCCACAAAGGCTTGCTCCAAGACTTTCTGTAGAGCCTCCCTATGTGCTTCTGAACTGAGTAAAAGTGATAATACCGAGATCTTTGAAGGAGTTTGTAACAGTTGATCGACAATGTTGTATTCACTCCTTTGGATGAGCTTCAGCATCTCATCATTATTTTTCGAAAGCTCGGGATTACTGGATTGACCGACTGGTAGATCAGGAGCTTCCGTCTGAAGTTCCTTTTCTTTGTTAGCTTCCCCAACCCCTCTGTTAAAGATTCTACCACTCTGTGTTACTCGACTGATGTCTGCAATATTCACGACGGAGGGTAATGGAATTTCCTTTCCATTTTCAACTGTCGTTGCACCATATTTGTAAGGGATAGCCTTAGTTGATTCATACGGTGTTGGTCCCGGCAGATAGATGACTATGGGAACCTTATGATTTTTCTGGCCATCATAAGTAATCTCGATCCATTCCCGGTTGGGAACTTTAGATTCGTCAAGTAGAGGGATAATGGCAAAAACATCCCTGGTTCTGTAATGACCAGAGATCGTGACAACATCCTCAACTTGATCGGCAAGGTAGTTCGGCGTCCAGTTGATGGGTCCGGAACCTGGATATGGACGAATTTCTCCATGATCCACCTGACCCTGAAGAGCTGCTCTCACAAGGTAACACCCTTGGTTACTTTTCGAACAGACGCTACAACGGTCATAATTGTGTGGTGGCACCTGGCCACGCCCACTTTAAATACAATGTAACCTCACTAGGTTAGCTTCCATTGATCGGACATCCTGACTCTGACGCCGAGTAGGATTCCTGTTACTGATACTAATTTGTTGAGTATCTTCATCCATATAAATTGGCATCCACCAGTGATTTAACAAGTGCTGAAGTGCCTCCTGGACAAGGGTACAACCTCGATTGTTTTTGCAACCCGCTTTACAGCTTTGATAGTCATGTGATATTAAGAATCTGAGTCGGACCTGCTCAGCATGTAACTCTACCAGGTTGGTATTCATCACGCGAATATCGAAGATCTGAACCATATTGATCTGATAGGGAATCCTATCATGGTAATCTTGGATCCATCCAAGATCCATCTGACGCTGGAGGGCCTCCGGTATGAAAGAGCGTCCCTGTTTGTTTACCGAGCAAGTCAGACAGGAACTGTAATCGTGCCGCGGCAGATTATGATATTGGCTTTGCCTTGAGTGCATCGCCACCAGGTTGACATTCATCGCACTGATATCGTGGTTCTGAATGACGTTGGAATTCGTATAGACCATGTTAACTCCACGAACTCGGTGGTCTTGGATCTATCCGAGATCCATCTGTTCCTGTAGAGCTGCTTGCACCACAGAACATCCTTGGTTGTCTTTAGAGCAGATATCACACTGATGATAGTTATGTGGTGGCACATGGCCATATCCACTCTGTCTACAATGCATCTTAACCAAATTGGTTTTCAACAAGAGTACATCGTGAATTTGATAGACATCGTTAGTCTCTCCTTCTATCAAATTGACTGCAGCCTTCTCATGTTGAGGCAGCAGGTTTGTGAGAACATTAGGATTTGTATCCTTGAAGGATAAGACCCCGCTCCTAACAAGTTTTTGCAAGTCGGACTTGAAATTGAGACAAGTCTCGATGTTATGCCCTGGACCTCCTTGATGATAAGGGCAAGTTTGATCCACCTTAAACCAGAAAGGAGGATTTTCCGATACTGTAAGAGGAGATTTAGTCTGAATGTGCCCCTTAGCCAGTAGTAATGGAAACAGCTCTGCGTACGACATGGGTATAGGATCAAATCTTGGTGGTCGTGTTGTACGGTTGTTGTTGTATGGAGGACGAGCCTTTCTTACTTGAGCGTCGGAGTACCTTGCAGGTACACCCCCTCCTCTCCATACGACCAGCATCCCTGACGCACTTGATGGCCCAATTCTACAGAATCTGATCCAGCCTTCACGATCAAACAACATACAATTTTTATCAACAACAACATACCTTAACAACAACTAGTGGCGGAGCCACGTGGGTACAGGGGAAGTGTTATATATATATATATTAGAAAATACTAAAATAACCTTCATTTTTTATCATAATTCCTCTTCTATGACTCATTTTTTCAGCATCGTGTTTTATTTTAGGTTTTTTGGGTTCAATGTTCTACATCTCTTCTTCAATCTCATCTGAAACAATCTCCTTCTCCTCTCAAAGCTATTGAAAATTGCTCAAAATCGCCACTGCCACCATTCTATTTCGATTTAGGTTTATGCATTATCTTCCTCACTCTCAAAATCCAACGGAATTGTTGACAGATCTTGAAATCTTCTCTGTTTGTAAAGGTATTCTTTTTCCTTTGTGTATTTTATGTTTTGAAAATTGCTCATTATGTTTTGATTTTGACAAACAAATCTAGAAGTTAACACTTTGGTTTTATGAAAGTTGTTTTTATAGAAAAATATGGTTCAAATTGGAATTGTTGTTGCATTGATAAGATAAGAATACTTTTCATGTGAAATTTAATAGTTTGGTTTTATAAGAATTTGTTTTATGAGAAGTGTTTTATGAGAAGTATTATAGTTTGGAATTATTGTTGTTACTGTTATAAGAATTGTTTTATGAGAAGTTTAACAGTTTAGTTTTATGAGAAATGTTTGGAGTTACTTCAAACTAGAAGTGTTGTTGTTGTTATAAGAATACTTTTCATATTAGATATTTGATTGGTTTATTTGATTGTTGTTATGAGAAATTTTTGATTGATTTATTGGTTTATTTGATTGTTGTTATGAGAAATTTTTGATTGATTTATTGGTTTATTTGATTGTTGTTATATGATTGGATTATTTAATTTTATTGTCATATGAATAATTTTCTTATTTGATTGGTTTATTTGATTGTTGTTATGAGAAATCTCATTATTGGTTTATTGTTGTTGTTGCATCAAATACATCAATAATCTATTAGGACATTTGTTTTTATGAGAATTGTTTTATAGAAAAGTATGGATTGGATGAAGATATATCATTTAGTGGTTCTTTTTTTTTTAGAAAAGTATCAATTAGATGAAATTCACTACGCAAAAAAAAAAAATTAATAGCGCTTTTTTTTTTCCTTCAATAGCCCTTTTAGGCGCTACTAAAGATCTCGCTATTATAGATTGTCTATTTATGATAACGCTTTTTACGTGCTATTGAAAGCACAATCTTTAATAGGACTTCTCTTAAAGCGCTATTGTAACATGATATTACACTGATATACATGTTTATGGAGCATGATTTAATAGAAATTTTGCAAAAAGCGCTGTTATAGACATAATTTTTAATATAATTTTCATGAAAAGCGCTATTATAAGGTTTTTTTTATAAATTTTAAAAAAATTATAAAAGAATTATTTTAATTATAAAATTATACACACACACACACATCATTCTGCTTATTTATTAGCCAACAACCAAATACAACTCAAATATCAATAACAAGTATAAAAACTACATCATTAAAAAAAATTCATTATGTATTGTTCATTGCAACCTACCAAGATACAAGATAATTGTAAATATAAAACCTATAAATAAAACTTAATAAATTTCTAGTCAAAGAAAGATGGACGTATTTCAAACCATATTCAGACAAATAAATACAAATATAAATTGCCACACAGAGAAAAATCAAGGTACTAACAAAGTTTAAAGCTTGAAAGGTCAAACAACACCTTTGAATCAATAAAAATAAAATTGTTAGCTTACTACAGAATAATGAATACATAAGTGTGTTAAGAACCACAAATTTGGGGGGCCATTTTATATTTATAAATGAAAGTACTTGAATTCAAGAAGGAGAAGTTAAATACCATTGTGAAATCATAAGAGGGTGAATTGGAACTATTTCAGCATGATCAACTACTCTTCACATTATAGTAGTGGTGTATCAAAGTTAATTGTGGGTAAAACATAAAGTATGCATATTGATTAAGTATAGTTTATGCACCCAAAAGACACTCTACAATCATTTCATACCATTTGAAACATTCTGGATTTAAAAATTTCTCCACACATTATGATCCACTAGAGTAGGTTAATGTTATAACTGTATTTAGGTAAAATTGTATTATGAGTCAATGTTGTTGGTTTTCTTATTTTATCAATATAAAAGTAACAATTTTTTGTAATAGTAAATAAAGAAAATAGCTAAAAATTTACCAAAAGGCTGATAATAATCACAACTCTACGCAACCAAATGACATTATGATTAAAACATCATAGACAATAATACATGTAAACCATTAAACCGAGGTCATAGTATTTTACAAAAACATATTATGTAGATGTACAAAATCTCAAAATGGTTATTAGTTATGTCTTATGATGAGACACTATTGTGCAAATGGTCATAAGATTTATGAAGTTTTTCATACGAAAAAAGATTTTCATCACATATTATTATTATTATTATTATTATTATTATTATTATTATTATTATTATTATTATTTTCAACAAAACATATATTGATTTGAAATTTTTCTAAGTAACTTTTTGAAAAAACACTTTTGAGGAAACTTCACATTTTTTATTTTTTATTACTTAATTGCATAAACAACTTGTTAACAACATCAAAACAAAGCCGTGAAATTGCTTCAACTTTTGAATTTGGATGTTTCACACATAATAACATATCTTTAACATCCCCATCATCATTGTCATCATTGTGAGAAATTGAAGCTTTTAAAATTCCTAGTGGAACAATGATAATGACATGATTTGCATACATAACATATCCATCACATAAATGTAGCTTAACAAGCCTAAAGAGATTATTCCTCTCATAATCATGTCCTGCACATAATTTATGTGGATGTCATTCAATTTTTCAGACATTTGAATGTTCTATCTGTTGTGAAAAACGATGACTTTAATCAAAGTATAGAAATGGTTTCTTGAATGATCAAGAACCAAAACAAGGGTTTAACGGAAAAGAAAACAAGAAGAAGAAGAAGAGAACAACAATGATTGGGCAAATATAATTTTGTTTACTATTCACTTTCTCATTAAAGTTTACAAATGATTACAAGTGAATATAACAATTTGCCACACTCAACAAACTGAGTGTACTAGCCTATTTATAGACTAACTAGGTAACTTGCAGCCCAAGAAACCTAAACAATTGGATCCTTAACACAAGGCCCAATTCGACAGGATAACATTTCGACACTACAAACTAGAACAGAATTCGACTACAGTTTGTAACCATATGGCATCAGCATGTGAACAAGCTTCGACAACATGCTTGCCTCCTGTCGAAAACATGAAAGCTTCTCCTTCGACACAGCATGAGTTCGACCCAAATCTCACAAATCTCCACCTTGGATCTAACTCAGCAACAAGGGAATCAACTAGCTTTCATCATGCAGCTTTATCAACTGCATACAGTGGAAGAACTTGCAACTTGGCAACGTATTGGTGATCATATCAGCAGCATTGTCTTCAGTCGAAACCTTCAGCACCTGGACTTCACCACGCTCGATTATCTCTCTGACGAAATGCAGCCTCACATCAATGTGCTTAGTTCGCTCATGATAGGCTGAATTCTTCGACAGGTGTATAGCACTTTGACTATCACATTTAACAGTCATACTTCGACCTTGAAGTTTCAGCTCCTTTGCAAAACCTTCAAGCCACAATGCTTCCTTCACAGCTTCAGTGAGGGCAATATATTCAGCTTCAGTGGTTGATAAGGCAACAACCTTCTGAAGCGTCACTTTCCAATTGATTGATGTGCCAAACATTGTGAAAACATATCCAGAAATAGACTTTTTGGAATCCATACAACCTGCATAATTAGAGTCAACAAATCCTTCGATTTCGACTATGTTATCACCATCACAGGCTCCACCATAAATCAAGACTCTTTTCAGAGACCCATTTATGTACCTGAGAATCCACTTTACAAATTGCCAGTGCGCCTTTCCAGGATTGGCCATATACCTACTCACAAGGCTCACTCCATATGCTATGTCTGGCCTCGTACAGACCATATCATACATCAAAGAACCCACTACACTAGCATATGGAATGCTATTCATATAGATTCTTTCAGCTTCAGTACTCGGACTTTGAGTAGTACTAAGCTTAAACTGAGGATTAGTAGGTGTCACAACAGGCTTTGAATTCGACATACCAAACTTGTTGAGAAGCTTCCGTAGGTATGTCCCTTGAGATAAGCACAAATTCGACTGCTTTCTATCTCTCCGGATGTCAATCCCAAGAATCCTGGCTGCAGCTCCCAGATCCTTCATTTTGAACTCCTTACTGAGTTCAGCCTTCACCTTCGTTACATCCTCAACACTGTTGCTAGCTATAAGGATATCATCCACATACAACAGCAACATAACAAGTGAGTTTCCAGGTCGAAATTTGAAGCAAACACAGTGATCGAACTGACTTCTAGTGAAACCAATGTGTGCCATGAACTTGTCGAATCTCCTATTCCACTGTCGAGGAGATTGTTTCAGGCCATACAAAGACCTATTCAGCTTGCACACATAATCTTCTTTACCCTTTTCTCCATACCCTTCAGGTTGACGCATCAGGATCGTTTCATCTAGATCACCATACAGAAATGTTGTCTTCATATCCATTTGCTCAAGTTCCGAATTGAACTTTGCCACCATGGCCAACAGCATTCGAATGGATCTATGCTTTATAACAGGTGAGAATACATCATTGAAGTTGACTCCTTCTTTCTGAGTGAACCCCCTAGCAACCAGCCTCGCCTTAAAGCGCTTCGACATCACTCCTTCAATTCCTTCCTTGACCTTGAAAATCCACTTACAGCTGACTAACCTTGCTCCTGCAGGTTTCTCAATCAGCTCCCAAGTGTTATTATCATGAAGAGATTTCATCTCGTCATCCATGGCTTTTCGCCATTCAGTCTTGTTTCGACTCCTTATAGCTTCCTTGTAATCTCTAGGTTATTCGTCAAGTACCTCACTTACAGAGATTAAGGCAAAAGCTATAAGATCTGCATAACCAAGTCTCTGAGGTGGCTTGATGACTCTTCTCGACCTATCTCTTGCCAGTAGGTAGTCATCGACAGTTTCTTCAACCTCATCAGCATCTTGCTCTTCGACTTCATCAGGGCTATGCACTTCAGCATCACTATGCTCCACCTCAACAGGCATCTCTACCTGTTCCAGCTCCTCTTCAGAGATTTCTGCACTTCGACCAGCATCACCAGTTTTCTTGAAAGCCATTTCGACCTCATTGAAAACTACATCACGACTTGTGATACATCTTTTGTGACCTGGTTCTAGGCACCACAGCCTATAACCCTTGACTCCTTCAGGATATCCAAGGAACATGCATCTCAGAGCTCTAGGTTCGACCTTGTCTTGCCTAATGTGAGCATAGGCTAAACAGCCAAATACTCTCAGTTTGTCGAGATCTGGTGGATGATTCGACCAAACTTATTTAGGTGTCTTCATTCCTAGCGCAGTCGAGGGACATCTATTTATCAGATAAGCTGCTGTCGAAATAGCCTCTGCCCAAAACACCTTCTTCAATCCAGCACTAACCAACATGCATCTAACCCTTTCAAGGATTGTTCGATTGAATCTCTCAGCTAAGCCATTTTGTTGAAGAGTACCTGCTACAGTCTTATGCCTTGCAATCCCAGACTCAACACAGTAACTGTCGAACGCTTCGTTGCAGAATTCAAGGCCATTGTCGGTTCTCAACCTCTTAACCTTTCTACCAGTTTGAGTTTCGACCAGAATCTTCCAACTTTTGAAATTCTCAAAAGTTTCATCCTTCGTCTTCTGAATGAATACCCATAGCTTTCTGGAATAGTCATCAACGATGGATAGAAAATACCTTGCACCTGAGTGTGAAGTATTCCTTGTAGGCCCCCAAAGATCAGCATGAATGTAATCAAGGGATCCATGTGTTCTTTGCTTGCCTTTGTTAAACTTCGCCCTACAGGATTTACCAAATACACAAGATTCACAAAACTCCAGCTTTTCGACTTTGTCACCTCCTAGCAGGTTCTGCTTCCCCAATTCGACCAGGCCTCTTTCGCTGACATGGCCCAATCTCATGTGCCATAGTTCTGTCTTCGACACAAGTTTCGTAGATACAACATTTGTCGAACCACTTACAATCTCAGCCTCAAGGGTATACAAGCCTTGTTTCTTCACGCCTCTCAAGACTTCCTTCGACCCCTTCATCACTTTCAGGATACCTTGCTCTCCTTGGAAAACATATCCCTTTCTGTCGAATTCACCAAGAGAAATTAAATTCCTCTTAAGATCAGGTACATACCTAACCCCAGTCAATAGCTTTATTAACTCATCATGGAGCTTGAATCTAACAGATCCAATACCTGCAATCTTGCAAGCTTTATTGTTCCCCAGCAGCACTGATCCTCCATCTTGTTCACATAATTCTTCAAACACATTCTTGTTTGGAGTCATATGCCAAGTACATCCAGAATCCATAATCCACTCTTCGCAAGAGTTGCTGCTCGACACCACAAGGACATCAGATGATTCATAACCATTTTGCACTATAGCTGCATTCCCATTGTCCTTACCTCCATGATTATTCAGGCGCTCAGGGCACACCTTTCTTGTGTGACCCTCCTTCTTACAGTGATAACATTTGATACCAAACATATCACCACCATAAGACTTCTGCTGAACCTTTCCTTTCTTCTTGTCAAACCTACTATCTTTCTTCGACGATCTTCCTTTCACGGACAACCCTTCTCCAACAGATGAAGGTTTCTACTCCTTTCTTTCGTTCAAATCCTTCGAATACAAGGCTGCTTGAACTTCTTCAAAGGTCAGGGACTCTCTTCCATACAAGAGAGTTTCTTTGAAGTGAGCATGCGATCTGGGCAAAGCACACAACAGCAACAATGCTTGATCTTCATCATCAATCTTCACATCAATGTTTTCAAGATCAAGAATTAGCTTGTTAAAAGAATCCAACTACTCAGCCAAAGCTTTGTCTTCATTCATCTTGAACGAATACAAGGCTTGCTTCAGGTAAAGACGATTCACCAACGAATTGGTCATGTACAAGCTTTCAAGCTTCACCCATAATCCCGACGCCGTCGTCTCCTTTGACACCTGCCGGAGAACCTTATCACCAAGGTTCAATAGAATTGCGCTGTGTGCTTTCTCGATCATTGTCGTCTTTTCCCTTTCCGTCAGCGCAGCATCCATGGCTGCCATTCCCTTCAACGCTTCCAAACATCCCTGCTGCACTAGTAATGCTTTCATCTTCAAGCGCCACAGACCGAAATCGTTCACTCCTGTGAACTTTTCAATCTCATATTTTGTTGAAGCCATCTTTTCCACGCTCACCGCACCAATTTGTTGTGAAAAACTATGACTTTAATCAAAGTATAAAAATGGTTTCTTGAATGATCAAGAACCAAAATAAGGGTTTAACGGAAAAGAAAACAAGAAGAAGAAGAAGAGAACAACAATGATTGGGCAAATATAATTCTGTTTACTATTCACTTTCTCATTAAAGTTTACAAATGATTACAAGTAAATATCACAATTTGCCACACTCAACAAACTGAGTGTACTAGCCTATTTATAGACTAACTAGGTAACTTGCAGCCCAAGAAACCTAAACAATTGGATCCTTAACACAAGGCCCAATTCGACAGGATAACATTTCGACACTACAAACTAGAACAGACTTCAACTACAGTTTGTAACCATAAGGCATCAGCATGTGAACAAGCTTCGACAGCATGCTTGCCTCCTAGCGAAAACATGAAAGCTTCTCCTTCGACACAGCATGAGTTCGACCCAAATCTCACACTATCTAATTAAACTAAACCAAGTGATAAAAACAAAAGTTATATAATGAATTATACTCAAATATATAATATACACATAAATGTAATGATCAGTAATGTTTCTTTTTCATTTTTATGCAATGATCCAAAGATCAAACAATGAGATGCTAACTTCTTAATTTGTTCATACCTATACCAAATTCTTCAAATAACGGTGTAACCATCTGGATTGTTGATGTTCTTAAAGAATGGATATTAATAGTCATTTCAACTGTTATATTTCCAGATTCTAGAATAACTGGATTGAATATAATTGGATATGGTATTGGTACGTTTTATTTATAATGACTAATGCAATGTTTTTATCTCCCGCCCTCCCCAGTTACTTATATATTTTGTGAATCCAATTGGAATTTACTTTCTGAAGATATTTTATACATGCAACTCAATGTGTTAATTTTCAATATCTCCAGTTGTCAGATGAACAATTGCAAAAATATGCACTTTTAGAAATTGACAACATTCTTCAGAAGGCACAGAAATCATTGAAGGATTATGAAGACATGGCTATCCCCAACAACTTGTTAATGACGCAAATGAACAATAGTCTTATTAGTGAAGAATTAAACTATGATAAGAACAATATGCATGAAGAATACTCAAAACTACTGTATGGTCTAAACTCCGATCAACAAAAAGTTTATGATGTTGTTCTTCACTCAATCAACGACAATTTGGGGAAACTATTCTTTATTTATGGTTCAGGTGTAACGGGAAAAACATATATATGGAGAACCTTACTAGCAAAGATAAGATCATAAGGCAAGATTGTTATTGATGCAGCTATTTCAGGTATTGCAGCTTTATTACTACCAGATGGATTATTATTGAAAATTGAAAAATGCATATGAATAATAAATATATTATTATATTTGTAAACATAAAAAAATTAATACATGTACTATTTTATTCCAAATATTAATTGCACATAATAAAATATTACACAAATAAAATATTTTCTTTTTATAAATAATTTAATAAACACATATATTATTATTATTATTATAAAAATTTATATCTTTTAAAAATAAACAAAACTCATAAAATAATGACAATAACTATAATAAACTATTTAGATCATGAAAAAAAACTCATGAATGGATGGACATGAAGTTCATATTTTGGTGAATATAATAATAAAATTTTATACTAATTTAAGGTTTAATATAACTCACAACTCATACAGTTTAAAATTGATTGATATGAATGTTTACTTACATGTTAAATAATTTACTAATTCAATTTTATCATAATTAAGAATAAATTGGATTCTAATTACATTATAATTTAGAAATAATATTCATTTATTATTATTTATTATTATGACAATCATATTTCACACATTTAATAATTAAGTCTATCACAATTAACAATTAACAATTAATTGGATTCCAATTGCATTATAATTTATAATTATGGGAAATGCTAACTTGTGCCCTAAGAGCACATGTTAAAAAATCTATAAATAGAAAATTTGTATTGGAAAAAATAGTAAATGAATTATTATGAGCTTTTGATAAAATCAATACACAATTTCCAAAAAAATTATTTCTACATTTAGTTCTTAAGTTATGCCCCAAAAAGCACAAGTTAAGAACTAAATGAATTAAAAATGATTTTTACTGGATAACGTGGATTACTAATTGTAACTTATATAATTTAAAGTATTATTATATCTATTACTAATATAAGAAAGTAAAGCACTACCAAAAGTACTTTATTAACCTAATTAAATCAAATTAAGGGCTTAATTTCATGCCCCTAAACGTCATTTCGTAACCCTAATCATTATAGACCTAAATAAACCAATTCATACGCTATACATTCACTACTAGCAGTTTCCACCAGTTTTCAATGTTTAACATTTTATCTCTTCAAAAAATTTGCATCGGAACAATGAACAATCTTTTCCACTTCCATCATTCAAAATTTCTTCTTCATATTCTCTTATTAAAAACCCTCATGATTAAATATGAGAAATCCTTTACCATTCATCAACACTCTCTTTTGCGAGCCCTAAAGGTTTCATTTTCCTCTCCCCCTCAAAAATACTCTATATTTCCATTATTTTCAAATTCGATCACAGTTTAAGTTGTTGTTTATGTTATTCATGTATTTTTTAACGTTTTATTGTTCGAATGCAAGATAAATCATGAGTCGTAGGACTGACTGCATCAAGGACATTAACGACAATAAGGAAACATGAAGATTGGTGGTTCGGATCGTTGATTCTTGGAGCGTTATTAACAGTAAGGGAATTGAGCATACGGAGATGGTTTTAATGGATGCATCGGTAATGTTTTCATTCGTATAAATTTTCAAGTTTATTTAAATCAGAATCTTACAAAATAATATAAACATTTCCAAATGTCTTTTAGGGTGACAGAATACAAGTTTTGATTCGTGCTGACCATACACCTAAATGGAAAGAGCGAATTTAGGAGAACATGACTTGCATAATCAACAATGGCTCTGTTTATGATAATGATTTCCAGTGGAAGCTATGTGATCATGCAAAGAAATTTGTCTTCCTTGGTGGTACCACTTTGAAAGCTGTTGATGTTCAAAACATTCCTCCAAAAAGGTTTTACTTCAAAGATTTTGGTGATGTCCTTGGAGGCAAATGTCAGCTTAACAGACTTGAAGGTATCGTTTCTTCAAATGGATAGTTTAATTTTAAGATTTTTTTATAAAGTAATCATTTGAAGTTATAATATATGTTGTAGTATTAATTTTTTTTTTGTTACTATATGTTAGATATTATTGGTGTTGTTCATGAGATCAACAATTTCCAGTGTAATACACCAGGGAAAAAGACTTTTGTGTCGCTAAGTCTGAAAGACCTGAGATAAAAAATGCCCTCATTACATATTTTACATTTGTTTCAGTTAAATGATGTTGTTATATGTTATGCGAAATACTTATTTTCACTATACATATCAGTGGTAAATTTATCAATTGCACTTTATGGGAAAGCTTTGGAACTAAGTTCTTGGAATACTACAATGATGCCAAAAACAGTGGTGCTATTGTCATTATTCTCACTCATGCAATGATTAAGGATTCACAAGGTTTGTGATCATACATTTTTTTACATGTCTATATAAATTGGAAAACTTCAATGTTGATTGAATTTAGTTGTTTGTCATTTTTAGTTTCAAATGGATGGAGTGGTTCTAAGTTGCTAATCAATGAGGAAATTCCAGAGATTACAAAATATTTGTCTAAGTAATATAGTTATTCTTTCTGACATTTGAATTTTACTTTTTTCATTTGTAGCTTATTAAAACTAACAGATGAATATGGTTGTAGGTTATCTGCTAATGAGCAGACTGAAAAGCCCACTCAATCATCAAAGTCTATGTCTCTTTGGTCTGGAACATCGCAGTTCACAACATTGAAAAATTTGTCAGTAAGCCCAAGTTTATATCTTTAAGTGAGCTATGAAAACTCAAAAAGGTATACTCCAAACTGTAATTCATAAACCAAATCATTTAAGTTAAAATAATCTGACATGTCTGATATATTAAAACAATTATCTTTAGGAGATACTATGTGTCACTGTAGCGACAACCCTGAAATTTTCTGTATCAAAGAATGGTTGGTTCTATTATGGATGTGCAAAATGTTCTTTAAAGGTATCTGATATTAACGATCCATATCAGTGTTCATGTGGAGAAAAAGTTCAAAAAGCAATACCAAGGTTTATTCCCATATCCTGGTTGTTTATTTTTAAGACATCTAAATTTGTGCCAAGAGTTGTTTCTAATATTTTGATTCTTGATTTTTACTTATTGTTTTGCATTTCATTGACATAAAAAAGGTACAAAGTTGATATATATGTCATTGATGGTGATTCCAAGTTTTGCTTTGTCTTTTGGGATACTGATTGTGCTGAGATGATTGGAAAATCTACTGAAGATATGTATATGTCTATGATGCAGGTATTAACTTTTACTTTACCAATTTCAATCATACTTAATTGATGTTTGATTAATTGTTTTGTATTCTAATATGTCATGTTCAGGAAGGTGAAGATGACCCTATGGTGTATCCTGATAACCTTGATTTGCTATTGGGTAAAAAAATGGCTTTCAGAGTAAAAGTTCAGCCATCATTTGGACAAGGTTCTGTGTGGAAACTATGTTATGACGAAGAACTTGTCAAGCAGATTGAAAAAGATTTCATTCCCGATGAGGTATAAATATGTTGTGTCATCTCATGAAACTTTATGTATTATTTGCTTAAATTAGTTTATTAATGTAAAGTTGCAATATGCAGGCTGCAAGTGTACCTGTAACGGATAATAAAGTTCAAAATCTTGTCGAAGCCTCTGTGGTTTGTTGATTCATATTTACATAGTCAATAAATTGTTTGTGATTTCTCTGACACGTTCGAACTATAATTTCCTATATTTGAAGCAATCAACAACTGTACTTCGGAGAAAATGATCCTGATAAGCTCTGTACAAATACCCCATCAAAGGATGACTCTGTCGATCGTAATGTTGAAGTTGTTGACTGTGAAGCTTATGTGGATACGCAATTTTCAGGAACCAAGCCGTTGACGAAAATGGAATTGGAACCAAAAGCTTGATTTGGTTATCAAAGGATTAGCAATTTAATTTATATTTTGGTTTTCGTTGTTTGTTTTTTAGTTTCATTTTTAGTTTGGAAACTTCGTATTGCTTTTTTAATTGTTAACAAAAATTATTGCAGTGTAAGCACTTAAGTATTCACCAGTTGGTTATTATTCTGGACTGGACCAATGGCTAGACATGGCCCAATCCGCTTCTGCTCCAGAGCGGCCCAAATTGCCTAAGTCCAATCCATGAAGGGGAGAAAGTTACCTTTCTGCCCTCCAACCGGGCAAGGAACACATCGCTCCTCCCCGGAGTTACTGCCCATCACGCACGGCTTCACTGCTCCCCGAACAGTTAAGGGCAGGTGCCCGAAACCACGCATTTGCCCGACATAACGGCTAGTTAGGGCAGTTACCTATTCTTCAGGAAAACGGTTATTTCGTCCCGAAAATAGGACCGTTGGCCACGCGCTGGGGGCTCTATATAAACCCTCTCGCTTGAGAGGGTCAGGTATCCAATATTCACCCTAAGAACTCATACTTTGTATTTGCCTTTTTTCTCTGACCCTTTCTTACTTGAGCGTCGGAGTACCTTGCAGGTACACCCCCCTCCTCTCCATACGACCAGCATCCCTGACGCATTTGGTGGCCCACTTCTACAGGATCTGATCCAACCTTCACGATCAGTGGTGCCATCTGTGGGAACCATTGTTCTCCTCATCTTTCTTTCCTCGAAAACCGAAGATCAAGACAATTCTCAAAGATCATCATGATCATGGCCTCCCAAGATCGCACCAAGGATGCTCTCCAAACCACCATCCTCCCCGTCGACAAATCTGACGTTGACGACCATTCATCTCTTCTCCGAGATACCCGTTTCCTCAGGGACGGAGCCACTGCTTCTCCTTCCCCTACCCCTGCTGATCACAACAACGATCAGCCTTCACTTAACGTCCAGCCCATTCCTGTTCCATCCAACGCCGACCCGGCCGTGGCGGCCCTCCTGGAGGCGATCAACAAAACCAACACCCTGATCCTGCAGCAAAACGAGAAGATCGGGGCGTTAGAAGAGTCCAGCCGTCCAAGATCCCTTTCTCCGCGGAGGAACTAGCGACGATCAAGGAGCCCGCAGCCTCGAAGAGACATCGACCGAAGACTGCGCCAAGAGCCTGATTCTCGCGTAGCCCAAAAGTGCGACCAAATTTCCCCGCGTGACCAGCACGCTCACGACCACAAGAGGACTCGAAGGAACGACCAATCTCCCCCGGTCAAGTCTAAAGGTAGGGTCCTCTCACATTCTCCTCGAAGGAACCGCTCACCTTCTCCGCGAAGGAACCGCTCCCCTTCTCCCCGGAGGAACCGCCGCCGCGAGCATCCCCTTCGGTCCCCATCATACACAAGTTCTAGCAGCGACGACAAGCCTCGCGGCCCGTTGTCCCAGGAGATCTTGGCTACCCGTCTCCAAAAAGGCTTGGAGAAACCCCCGTCACTGGGCACGTACGACGGAACCACTGACCCCGACGAGCACATCGAGAACATCGATGCGCTGTTAGACTACCGCGACGTACGAGGCGCCATCAAATGCCGACTGTTCCTGACCTTGCTCTGAAAGGGAGGGATGACATGGTACAAGCAATTGCCCGAGGAGTCCATTACCTCGTGGAGTGATAAGTGCAAAATGTACCTATTATTGTATATAAGTTTTGTTGCACTTATCGATACTTTTTGTCTATATCGTTCAAATAAACCCCCACTTTGTTTATAAATACGTTTACTTTACATTTTAATGCATATATTGCGTATTGTGTAAATATTACGTAGTTTAATTGATTTTTTATCTCAATTTTGTAGGTAGTTGATAAAGGCTATCTTGCCATATTCTTGAAGAGCATTGAATAAGCTTTCCAGCGCTTCAAACCGTGTGTAAATCGGAGTTTCGGTGAAGAAGTTGTGGCAGAAACCAAGGATTGGTTTTCTGTCATGTTCGCACTGCGAACTGGCAGCGAGTGTTCGCATTGCGAAGACCAGCGATGTCCTCAGCGAAGGAGGCCAGAAAGAGGCAGAGGAGAAACAAGCCAAAGTTCGCACTGCGAACCAGTCAGTGAGTATTCGCACTGCGAATGGTTCGTTCGCTCTACGAACCAACGAAGGAAAGCAAAGGCGGTTTAGCAATCAGAGGCACTTAAAGTGCCATTTTTTGAGTCATTCGCACTGCGAATGATCGTTCGCACTGCGAACTGTGCAGAATTTGCAATGTATATAGTTTATTTCAGGCATTATTTTTAGGTATGTCTTGAGGTATTTGTTCCCAATTCATCAAACCTTCATCCTTTGTAGTTTAGAGCTTAGAAAAGCAACAATGGTGGTTAAAACTCGACGATTGGCGGCAGATGACTCTTGGATCGTGATTGACACCGTGAGAGATTTTGATTCCTCTTCTCTCTTCCCTTTGTAGTTTCCATTGGTGTGAGTTTGTATGTAAGTTTACCTTGATAGTATGTATATTTATTGCTCATGGCTTTGTATGCGAGCTCTTTTACAAATCTCTATTGGTGTTATCCTTGTTTTAATCGCTTTATCCATGGATTTGATTTGCGGTAGACATATCCTCCTTGAATCCAGAACTAGGATGAACATTTATTATGTTCTTGACTCTAGGTATAGAATGAGGCTTAATATTCACTTGAGTATCGATTCTTAACGCTTCCGTGTGGTCGAGTTGCGTGAGACATCACCTCTGTGGCTACACGATTGTTCTCTCAACTTTGCGTTAGACATAACCTTGGTTGTGGGCGATACGTGATAATGTGGACGAGTGATTTAGATTGCGTGCAAATGGGTAGTAAGTTTGAGTATTTGATAGGGTAGATGAAATGTAAACTCGAGAGCTCTCTACTCTCCAAAGAATGAATTCTTTTTCTGTTCAATAGTTTTATTTCTCGCATTTACTTTTAAGTACATTTGAAACCCAAAATCATTAACATGGAAACTGTCGAACGGCAGTTCAATAGAACCGATCTCTGTGGACACGATAAATTCCCAGAAAAATACTTTCAAATCTTTTTGCTTTCTTGTCCTATACCGCAACAAACAAAATGGCGCCGTTGTCGGGGATTGGTTTTGATATTGAATCGCATTGCGATAGTTTCTTTGTTTTTGAGTTTTGTATATATCGTATATTTTGTATATTTTCACTTGTCTATATTGATACTTGTTCATTTTTGTTTCTTTTAACGTTTGTTCAAGTGTTTGGTTAGGACGCTTGCTTTTGGTTGCGCGGTGAGATATCACCATGGCATGAATGAAGGAAGTTTCTAATTAAGCATTGTAAAGGCGTCGAGCTTATGACGTAAAACAAGCATGTTTTATAGTTTTTCTTTTCGAATGTTTTTGGTTGCTGTTTGCTCACATATTTTGATTGACTTATTTGGGGATGCTTTTGTGATTTTCCAAGTTGGTTCGTTTCAACTTGCGAATGCATGGTAATGATATTGTTAAGTTTTGTACACGTCCGAGGTATGTATTTGTCGCTTTCTATACTTTAGTATATTCATGATACTTAGGAATTTTACAAACTTCCTGCCATTCATTCTTTTGTATACTTGTTCTTATTGTGAATCACTTTAGTTCCCAACCTTTTTGTGAGGAAGCCTTCCATTTATCATATATGCACGGAGTACCAACATTCTTGTTCTAACTAGATTTTATTATTCTTAATCTTTTGTTTGTGTTGATTATGTGAAAGCATGAAAAGGATCAAGGCATTTTGTTTCATTTTGAGCACAACTACCTTAGCCAAATAGTCATTCACCTTGTGAGCGTGTGATCATTCGTAACCCCTTTGAGCCTTTGGTCATTATCCATGTTGTTTGAGTTTGATGCTTGTCTATGAGTGTCAAATTTACTTTTTGTATGGATTTTGATTGATTATTTTTTCTTGAACCCTCAATTTTTTGTTGTTGTATGGATTTTTTCCTTGCCTTAGAAAGTAGGGAGTATTCACATGATGATGTGGTTGAATTCAAGTTGGGGAGAGAATGGTTGTTTACTCATTGGTTGAATTCTATGAGGATTGAAAAAGAAAAGAAAAAAGAGAAAAATATGACAAAGAAAATAAAAGAAAAAAGTGAAAAAGGAAGAAAAAGAAAAATTCTTGAAAAAGGAAACAAAAAGAGTTTCAATAATTGTGCTAAATAAGTATTGTGTGTTGTGTAGCACTTGGGATTTTGGAAGAAGTTGGTTGAAATTTTGTGTGTGAATCTTTGTGAGTTTTCACTCCCTTAGGTTTAGGCAAGTTTTTGTTTCAATTACCTTTAGAAATTGCCCCTTGTTTGTTTACCCGGCCACTCTACAACCTTGAAAGTCCTTGTGATTCTTGCCTTTGTATGTTCAATGTGAATTTTTGGATGGTTGCATAATTTAGTCTATTGTTTGCATGATTTTTGTGTGAGTGAAAAGAACCTCATTTTGTGTTTTTCATCTACCGATGATTGTTTTTGCTAGGTGTGATTCACATTTGAACTTGTGTTGTTTTAGAATTTTCGGCATGAATTTTTGTATTTTGCATTTGTTTCGTGACTATGTTGTCGTCGTAGTTTAGTGGTAAGTATTTACTTTTTGTGTGTACCGTTTTTATTTGAACCATTCATTCGTTTCCTTTTTTCAAAACCTGTTGATTCGTCATTCTTTGGATAGTGCTTGTGCATTGGCAAGTTTGTTTGATTCTTGTTTGTGGACAAACAATTAGGTAAGTTGGAGAGAGTTTGATAAGTGCAAAATGTACCTATTATTGTATATAAGTTTTGTTGCACTTATCGATACTTTTTGTCTATATCATTCAAATAAACCCCCACTTTGTTTATAAATACGTTTACTTTACGTTTTAATGTATATATTGCGTATTGTGTAAATATTACGTATTTTAATTGATTTTTTATCTCAATTTTGTAGGTAGTTAATAAAGGCTATCTTGCCATATTCTTGAAGAGCATTGAATAAGCTTTCCAGCGCTTTAAACCGTGCGTAAATCGGAGTTTCGGTGAAGAAGTTGTGGCAGAAACCAAGGACTGGTTTTCTGTCATGTTCGCACTGCGAACTGGCAGCGAGTGTTCGCATTGCGAAGCCCAGCGATGTCCTCAGCGAAGGAGGCCAGAAAGAGGCAGAGGAGAAACAAGCCAAAGTTCGCACTGCGAACCAGTCAGCGAGTATTCGCACTGCGAATGGTTCGTTCGCACTGCGAACCAACGAAGGAAAGCAAAGGCGGTTTAGCAATCAGAGGCACTTAAAGTGCCATTTTTTGAGTCATTCGCACTGCGAATGATCGTTCGCACTGCGAACTGTGCAGAATTTGCAATGTATATAGTTTATTTCAGGCATTATTTTTAGGTATGTCTTGGGGTATTTGTTCCCAATTCATCAAACCTTCATCCTTTGTAGTTTAGAGCTTAGAAAAGCATCAATGGTGGTTGCAACTCGACGATTGGCGGCGGATGATTCTTGGATTGTGATTGACACCGCGAGAGATTTTGATTCCTCTTCTCTCTTCCCTTTGTAGTTTCCATTGGTGTGAGTTTGTATGTAAGTTTACCTTGATAGTATGTATATTTATTGCTCATGGCTTTGTATGCGAGCTCTTTTACAAATCTCTATTGGTGTTATCCTTGTTTTAATCGCTTTATGCATGGATTTGATTTGCAGTAGACATATCCTCCTTGAATCCGGAGCTAGGATGAACATTTATTATGTTCTTGACTCTAGATATAGAATGAGGCTTAATATTCACTTGAGTATAGATTCTTAACGCTTCCGTGTGGTCGAGTTGCGTGAGACATCACCTCTGTGGCTACACGGTTGTTCTCTCAACTTTGCGTTAGACATAACCTTGGTTGTGGGCGATACGTGATAATGTGGACGAGTGATTTAGATTGCGTGCAAATGGGTAGTAAGTTTGAGTATTTGATAGGGTAGATGAAATGTAAACTCGAGAGTTCTCTACTCTCCACAGAATGAATTCTTTTTCTGTTCAATAGTTTTATTTCTCGCATTTACTTTTCAGCACATTTGAAACCCAAACTCATTAACATGGAAACTGTCGAACGGTAGTTCAATAGAACCGATCTCTGTGGACACGATAAATTCCCGGAAAAATACTTTCAAATCTTTTTGCTTGCTTGCCCTATACCGCAACAAACATGGATACAACTGGGCAGGATGTTCTCACGGCACTTCACAGCATCTTGCCGCCACCCCCAAAACTGAGGCCTCCCTTGGGGCCATAATCCAAGGAAAATATAAACCTCTCTGTGCATATATCGAGAGGTTCAACAAGGAAGCTGTACAGGTCCCTAAAACGGACGAAATGAAGAAGTTTCTGCTCGAGCAAGGTCTCCGCCCAGGCTCCGAGTTTTCTAAACCCATTGGCCTCGCACCACCAAGGAACTTAGATGCCCTCCTCCTCAAAGCCCAATCACACATTCAGTACGAAGAGAAGGTTGCGGCCAGCAACGTCTGAGCATCACGCCATCAAAAGAATGCTCGAGCATCCAGAGGAGAGGAAGCTTCGACATCTCGTCGGGGCGAATGGAGGCGCGAGGACCGTCCTCGTGACTCCCGTGACAACAAGGGACCCTCCGTGCGGTTCCATGACTACACCCCACTGACAGTCTCCAGGGAAAAGATATTGTCCGAATGTGCCAATTCGGAGTTCAAGTAGACAGGGGTCCGGTTTCCCAAGCAACTTCCAAACAGACCAAACGTGGAAAAATCAAAATACTGCCGTTTCCACAAGAGTCACAACCACACTATAGAGGACTGCATCCATCTGAAGGATGCCATTGAGATACTGATCAGGGACGGCCACCTGAAACAGTTCGCGAAGAAGAAGGACACTCCTCGGCAGGACGCCCAGGAGTCCAAGAAGGTAGAGGAGGAGGTACCCTCCTCGAAAGATGCCAATATACAGGTCACTGTGTCCATATCGCGACTAGAGGACTTCTACGTCCTGGACGGGCTCAGCGCCCCTGCTTATTTTGCGGCCCACAACCCGTGGGAGACTTTTCCCTCCGCCATGATCATCTCTGGCGGGGGTTTCAACAAAGTCACTGTGGGCTCCGTGAAACGAAAGTTTGAGCACCTGATCAACACAAGCTCCAACAAGGTGACCACGCTCGATCAGGCCCAAAAGGGCTTTGTCCCCATCTCCTTCTACCGGGAAGAGCTCCTCGGGGGTTCCCCAAACTCAAGCATACCTTTGCTCGTCAGAGCCCGAATGGCGAACTTTGACGTTCGCAGAATACTCGTCGACCAGGGCAGCTCGGTCGACATCATGTACTCCCAGCTATTTTCAACACTTCAACTGGACGAATCGAACCTTACCCCCTATGTAGGGTCCGATTTACAGGGATTCAACGGGCCAGTGACCAAGCCGTGGGGATACGTCGAACTGATCGTGTCCTTCGGATCACCTGAGACGGCCAGATCCATCAAGGTGTAATTTCTGGTAATCGACTGCCCGTCTCTTTACCAGTGCATTTTCGGAAGGCCAACTCTGGTCGAGTTGGTAGCGGTGCCCTCAATAGTCCACCTGAAGATGAAGTATTACACTTCAAAGGGAATGGTCGCCACCCTCCACGGCGACATCGAAGTTGCACGACGGTGTTTTGAGGTAGCTACAAAGGGGCTCAACGCCATTGCGTCCAAGCCAAAAGCGTCGGGCAAGCCAGCATTGCCAAGCAGCTCCGAGGAAGCCAAGCCTCTGCCCTAGGTCGACTTCATCGACCTCGACAGTCGCTTCCCCGAAGAAGACCAACCGGAGGAATGAGCAGCTTCTGCCAACCCGTCTACATCGTCCAGCAGCAGCTCCCATCCGATGCGCCATATCCCAGATGGCAACTTCGAGATCGTTCTGTTCAGCGAAGACCCCCAACGGGGAGTGAAGATTGGAGCAGGCATGCCCGACATTGCGAGGAAGCAGCTCAAACCATGCCTCCGGGAGAATGTCGACCTCTTCGCATGGAGCGCCGCCGAAATGTCTGGCTTGGATGCGTCCGTCGCCTGTCACCAGCTGACAATCGACCCGGCTGTCAAGGCCGTAGCACAACGTAGGAGAAAGCAGTCTCCGGAGAAAACGGAGGCTACTGAAAAGGCTGTAAAGGACCTCCTCGAGGCCAAATTTATTTCGGAGGCCAAGTACACCACTTGGCTGTCCAACGTTGTACTAGTTAAAAAATCTAATGGAAAATAGCGCATGTGCATTGATTACACCGAACTCAATAAGGCATGCCCGAATGATGCCTACCCCTCCCCAATATTGATAAACTCGTTGATAATTCTGCTGGTTTTAAACTTTTATCGTTCATGGATGCCTACTCGGGCTATAATCAAATTCCGATGGCAATGTCCGACAAAAAATATACGGCCTTCATGACCGAATCGGGCAACTATTACTACAACGTAATGCCCTTCGGCCTGAAGAACGCCGGAGCAACGTACCAACGAATGATGAACAAAGTATTCCGGGGAGAAATAGGCGACATGCTCGAAGTCTACATGGACGACATGATCGTAAAATCCCACAAGGAAACCGATCATACTGCCCATTTGAGGAAGGTCTTCGAACAGGCCAGGAAATACAAAATGCGTTTTAATCCGGAGAAGTGAACGTTCGGTGTCCGAGTAGGCAAATTCATCGGCTTCTACTTGACGGAATGAGGAATCGAAGCCAATCCCGACAAATGCTGGGCATTCTCCGAGTTTCCTACGCCCAGGTCCAAAAAATCCATCCAGTCCCTCAACGGGATGCTCGCATCACTATCTCGTTTCGTGGCTAAGTCCGCCCAGCACGCCCTACCATTCTTCAAACTCCTCCGCAAAGAGGCAGCATTCGAATGGACCGAGGAGTGTGACAAGGCCCTTCTCCATCTGAAACGAGCGTTCTCAGAGCCATCAGTCCTCTCTCGCCCGGACAATGGCGAAACGTTGTACCTGTACCTGGCCGTAGCAACCGAAGCAGTGAGCGCCGCCCTCATCCGCGAGACACCTGACGGGCAGAAACCCGTATATTTCATGAGCAAAGCACTACAAGGACCAGAGTTAACATACCAACAGATAGAGAAGGTGGAACTGACCCTCTTCAATGCAGCCAGAAGATTAAGACACTACTTTCTGGCTCACACGATCGTGATTCGAACAGATCAACCTATAAAGCAGCTGCTCGGACGACCAGATATGGCCGGCCGAATGCTCAAATGGTCGTTAGAACTGTCCGAATTTGACATCCAATACGAAAGCAGAAAAGCCCTCAAGGCCCAAGCTCTGGCCGACTTCATCGTGGAAATGACATTCGTAGACTCCCCCGCAAGCGAAGCGCGCAAATGGACCATTTTCGTTGACGGTGCCTCAAGCTCGGCAGGGAGCGGCGCGAGCATCATACTGGAAAGCGATGAAGGAATCATCATTGAAGTATCACTCACCATGTCCTTCCCATCCTCCAACAACCAGGCTAAGTACGAGGCCATCCTCGCTGGGCTACGCCTTGCCGAGGACCTGGGCGCAGAAGAAGTCGTCATTTGCACGGATTCACAACTCGTGGCCCTCCAGGTCCGGGGAGAATATCAAGCCAAAAACGACAACCTGACCGAATACTTAGCCCTAGTCAAGAAGGAGATGGCGAAGTTCACAACAGTGGAAGTGAAACACGTTCCCCGCGAACATAACGTGCGAGCAGACGTGCTATCCAAATTAGCTAGCACAAAGAAGAAAGGCGGAAACAAATCCGTCATATAGGAAGTACTTCCCCGACCCTCGACGTGCAGGTAATCGGCGACAACAACTGCTGGATGACCCCAGTCTACAACTATCTCGCCAAAGACGCACTTCTGTCTGACCCAAAGGAGGCCAGCATAGTCAGACAAAGAGCCTGCTCTTATGTCTTGGTCGAAGATAAACTCTACAGGCGGGGATTCTCCATTCCGCTACTCAAATGCGTCGAGGAGGAAATGGTTGCACACATCCTGCGTGAAATCCACGAGGGAATCAACGCCCAACATCTCGGCGAAAGGTCCCTTGCTCGAAAGGCCCTCCGAGCAGGATACTACTGGCCGACCATGCAACACGACGTGAAAGAACACGTGAAGAGATGCGATAAATGCCAACGGCACGGGGAGATGCACCTGGTTCCGCCTAACGAGCTCAAGGCTATGTCCTCCCCGTGGCCATTCGCCTGGTGGGCCTAGACATCCTAGGACCCTTCGTGGTAGAATCAAGTCAGAACAAATACCTAATAGTGGGCGTAGACTATTTCACAAAATGGATAGAAGCGGAAGCTCTAGCCAAAATAACTGCCCTCAACATCCTGCGTTTCTACAAACGAAACATCCTTGCACGCTTCGGTATCCCCCAAGCGATAGTAACGGACAATGGGACGCAATTCACGGACAGGAAGTTCCAAGACTTCGTCGCCCAACTAGGCACGAAGCAGCACTTCGCATCCGTAGAGCACCCTCAAACAAACAGGAAGGCTGAAGCAGCCAACCGAGTCATCCTTCGAGGCCTCAAGCGAAGGCTGGACGAAACAAAGAAGGCATGGGTCGAAGAACTGCACAGCGTACTATGGGCATACCGCACAACTCCACACTCAACGACCGAGGTGTCATACCCCAAATTTTGACCACTAAGATTTCCCATCATTGTGCAAATCATCATCACAATATGGATGAACCATCATGCCTCATCAAATGCCTCAAGGAGTATTGAGCATTCACTACAATCAAAATTAGGGTTTTAAGCCCTCTCAGAGCCTTAGACAAAGGATCAATCAAGGAATGACATGATCTTCAACTTGTCTAACCTCTCAAACATCCACAATGGATCAAAAGGGACTCCCACTTCAAGGATTAAGCACAAGGTTGCTCCCTTCTAGGTGGATCAAGTCTCAAGATCGCCAGTATCACCAAATTAGGGTTTTGGTCGACCAGGGCCTCTAGATGGAAAGTTTCATTTGGGCATAAGCCAAAGATCCAAAACACAACCTAATGTACTCCATGTAACCTCATGGACCCAAGCATCAAGTCAATTTGACTCAGGGGATGCATACATCAAAAATCAGGAATTAGGGTTTCTTGACCTAATTCACCCCTAAGTTGACTTTTGGGACAAATCAAGAGCCAAGACCTCAAGGCATGATTTAAGGGTCTCTAATAAGCTATATTGATCCATTTGTAACAATGGATTAATCCAAGAAGCTTGAGCAACAAGTCTCAATTTCATTTGCACCAGAATTAGGGTTTCGCGAGGAAAGTCAACTGTAACTTTGACTTTTGACCAGGACATGCCCCAATATACCCTATGAAACCCATGGAACATGTCCATCAAGTTTGATTTAGGTCAAGGACATGATTTCCTAAAGAATTGCACAGTTTGGAATTCATCTGATAAAAAGTCAACTGTGCACAAAAGTCAACTTTGACTTTTTGAGATTTTTCACCAAAATGGATTTTTAACCCTAAAATGATGTTAATGTATGATGTGAATCATCATTCATCAAGAAAAATCAAAGAATGTTGGATAACTTGTAAATGGGGTAACCATAAAACTTAGAAATTTTCTAAGTTATGGAAAAAGTACCACTAATGCACCAACTTTGGAGGACCATAACTCCTAAACCACAAGGCCAATTTTTTTCATCCAAAGATGGATTTGTAGCCCTCATTACCCTCTACAAAAACTTCAACTAGACCTAAGTCCAATTCATTAAGGAT
This sequence comes from Lathyrus tuberosus, assembly GCA_022829125.1. NCBI lineage: Eukaryota > Viridiplantae > Streptophyta > Magnoliopsida > Fabales > Fabaceae > Lathyrus > Lathyrus tuberosus. The sequence goes on along the minus strand of JALAZF010000101.1, from coordinate 1,513,811 downwards.
TTTGAGTTATGAATTGATCAAAATCAAGAAATCACACTTTGTTCCAACACTTAGTGAAAATTTCACTAAGTCAGATTTTGCTTCACTTTTTGCCAAATGTAGAGGGATTTTTCACTTGGAATCAAAAGAGATCAAAACCAAACTTGTTCAAACAGTTGTTGTATCATGTAAAGGCTTTCCAAAATGGCCAAGAACATTACCAAATTCAACTTACACCATGAGATATGACATTGTCAAGTTGCCTTGCTGAAATCTGTCAAAGGCAAGGCAGATTTTGCATTTTGGCTCGATTTGCCAAAATCAGCCAAATTCAAATGCTCCTATCCACTTGGACACATCTGAGGATTGAATCTAAAGGGGACAATCACTGAGCCAAGCCTCCAAAGTCCATGGAACAAGAAATAGCATGTTGAACCTAGAATGGCCAAAATAGGGACAAGACTCCAAATTTGGATTGAAGCATTCAATGGAAGCATCAAGGTGGCATGGACTGAGCCATTCTCATCTGAAATCAGTCAAGACTTATCCAAGACCAAGGGAACCAAAGCTCTGCGCCCTAACCTCTAGTCAATGGCTAGAGGAGACTTGGATTTTCATTTGCCAACATTGGCCAAACCTACTTACCAGCTGCCATTCACTATCCCTTGCAAAACAAACTTGCTCTACTATAAATAGAGCTCAATTGTGATCAGTTTGAGTACACCAAAGCCATCAAACAGATGCTTTCCTCAAAATCTCTTCTTTCACTCCAATTTTGCCTTCTAAGGCAAGTCACTATCGGGTTTTGAGTTTGAGAGCAATTCCAATCAAACCAATCACTCACACACCTCACATACATCACATATGAGCTGATCAAACACTTAGATCACTTTTGAAACACCAATTTCACAAAATCACCAGCTGGTTGCTCAAATTTTCAATCAAGTTGCAGCTGAGGTACCACAAATTGATCCAGCCAATTTCAATCAAGTCCAACCATTCAAACACACTCCATAGGGTGTAGGGAAGCTGTTCAGATCATCACCACTCATCTGTAACACCTCCAAATCAAAAATCACATTGCACTTGCTGTCACGGCTTAGAGGTAAGCATATACTTGGTCATCTCTCAAGCTATGCATATTTCCTCGCACAATAATTTGGCCATATATTCATAATCATGCATGGAATGTTTTCCCTCAATTAATTGCATTGTTTGAATCGTGTATCAAAAATCCTAGCCTTCATGCAGAAATTAGGGTTCTTGAGGTTTCTTCGTGATTTCATGTTTTATGTTTAATTTAAATGAAATTAAGTGTTATAGACATGATCGTGAGGTTGAGACGAGCATAATGATATGTGGATTGCATGATATGATTACGTATTCAGTGAGATTGGATGGAAAACGCAAATCAGCCAAACCCAGAAAAACGCGCGTGTTCTTGATTGTGTTCTTGGCGCCTTTTTCACAAATTTGAATATTTGAATTTTGTGATTTTTGTTTAATTGATTCAAAAATTAATTTCTCTCTGAGTTTTAATAATTTTGAGTTGATTCTTTTTTTAATAATTCACAAAAATGTTAAAATATTTTATTTTATCAAAAAATCCCAAAAAATATTATTTATTTCATATAATTGATATTTTTGCAAAGAATTAATATTTTAATTATTTTTGACATTTTAAATATTTTTTCTACATTGATTTTGCAACTTTTAATGCTTTCTAATTATTTTGTAGGTCAATACTTAATTTTTGAAGCATTAATCCAAAATCACAATTTGTTTTTCACATGTTAAACAATTTTGATAATTTTAATTGAATTTTTATTCAATTAAATACATTTTTGAAAACAAATTAGGGTTTTTGGATTAATTCAACCCTCATAAATCATTTTCAAAACTTTTTGGGCCTCTAATAGAGTGTAAGACCCAATCCTTTCTTGACCAAAACATTTTGGGCCTCAGTGTATTGTATAAGTCCCGATACCGTCAAAAACAAACGGCGCGATCATCGCTCTTTTTGAAAAATAACCTTGGGCCTCTCCTTGAGCTATAAGACCCATTCAAAACTTTTGGGCCTCTATTAGAGTGTAAGACCCAATCCCCTTTTAACCAAAATCTTTTTGGGCCTCACTTATTGTATAAGTCCCTCTGCGTTAAAAGAAAACCTCGGCGCGATCGCCACTTTTTAAACGAAAAATCAACTGGGCCTACCCTCGTGTTATAAGACCCACTCTTTTTCTTTAAACTTTTTGGGCCTCTTGAGAGAGTGTAAGACCCATCCCTTTGTACAAAAAACATTTTGGGCCTCAGTCACTTGTATAAGTCCCTCTGTACAAATTCAACAGTGCGCTCACTGATAAAACCCTGGGTCTCTCCTTGAGCTGTAAGCCCCAAAACTTTCTTTTTCAAAGCACTTTCTCCTTTGATTTTGAATATACTGTTGTTTTCAATCTTTCTTTGTTGAGCAACTAACCAAACAGCATGGAAGCTCTACAACCGAGTAAGTGTTTATACGCTTTCATTTACTGCTTTCATATACATATAACTGTATTGTGGGGCTGTTTCACTGTAAGTCTTCTTTCATAAACTCATATCAACTGTGTAATAATAGTATAGATATTTCGAGTTTCCCCGGCAACTACGTCTAGAACTAGGTGACGTCGTTTCGTTTATTCATAGAAATAGACAACTAGATCCCTAATAGGATCACCAGATACAGTCTTCTCTTCGGCTGTCCTCATTAGGAATTGTCAAGAAACTCTACTCCCAGAGATGAATGTATTCTTCGTGAATGGCATCTTTGAGTTTCTTCCAAATTCTCGAATTTTCCTGACTTTGATCTATTCTCGGTGAATAGCATTGCCTTGAATTTCTTGGGGTTTGGGGACCCACGGGCTTCTTAAAAGCATTGGCCTCCTCTTGGGCATCGTACAAGGACCCACAGGCTTCCTAAAAGCAACCCAGCCTCCTCTTGGGCTTAGTACAAGGACCCTATGGCTTCTTAGAAGTTTTCACAGCCTCCTCTTAGGCTTCGTATAATGATCTCTTCCTCCGGGAATGATAGCCTTCTCTTGGGCTTTGTACAAGGATCGATCGGCTTCTTAAAAGTTTCCAGCCTCCTCTTGGGCTTCGTACAAATTATCCCGACGACCTCCTAAAGGTATAGGAACAGAACCTAGTCATCTTCATAGAACAGTCCTTTCATAGAGTCTACTACTGTTTCTCAAAGCATAGTACAAAAGATGAAACTCTATACTTGGACAGTCTAACTTCCTTGAGTCTCAAAGACATTCTCAAGTGACCCCTTCGTTAAATAGGAAGGAAACCCGCAGACTCGGACAGTCTCAATACCCTTTGGATTTCCCACTTCCTCAAAGAACAGGAATAACCCGGATCCTTGAATCAAATCCTTGAGTACAGTGTTGCTCATATAAGAACTGATTTTCTCTTTTAAAATCAGTATACTGGACCTATCGCTTGACTGAAACAGTTACCATAGCCTCCTCTTAGGCTTTGTATAATGATCCTTCCCCAGTGAAGTTAGCCTCCTCTTGGGCTTTGTACAATGATTCTCCTCAGCAGAGTCAAACAATGTTCAGCCTCTCTCTCGGGCTTTGTACGAGACACATAAGAGACTCCCTCGTTGAGTCAATCACCCCTTTCGCCTCCATCTCGGGCTTTATACGAGATACAAAAAGGTTCTTATTGAGCCAAACAAGCAATAGCCTCCATCTCGGGCTTTATACGAGATACCAAAAGATTCCATCGTTGAGTCAAAACCTTTTAGCCTCTCTCTCGGGCTTTGTACGAGACAAATAACAGCCTCCTCTTAGGCTTAGTATAAAAAAATCACTGGTTAATCCAATTAACCTTTTAGCATCAAAACTGTGCCTCGTTCACAGTAAACAAACATCAAACAACTCCCTTCATCTAATCGTTGTAAGCGGCAAGCCTCTGGATCATCTACATCCATGCCAATGTCCCTCTTTTAGCATGAGACATTCCTAAGGAAAGATAGCATTGCTCTACACTGAGTTAAAGTCTTCTCCTTCAGGTTAAAAACCCCCTCTAAAGGAAATTATGGCATTGCCGGATTCACAAATCCCGGTTAAAGTAATTCTCCTTTATAAACAGTTGTGACACACAACCTCTTCTTTAGAGATGACAGATTCTCTCTAAAGTCAACACCTTTTAGCTTCACATCTTGGGCTTTGAACAAGATACAAATAGACCCTTCAGCTTCACATCTTGGGCTTTGAACAAGATACAAACTACCTTTCGCTTCACGTCTTGGGCTTTAAACAAGACACCAAAAACAATCATTTCCTCCCATAGAATAGGAGGAACTACGAACGCTCTGATTTCCCTGTTTTGGATAAACGGGAATACGTAGGCATAAGATTGAAAGAAAAATCTTAGCGAGCACACTAAACAAAAACCCAAAATCCCATATCAAAAGCAGTAATTCAAAAGCACCAGTCCTGACATCCTAATCCTTGTTCCCCGCCAGAAACCTTCTGCCCAGATAAAAAGAAAGAAAACAGTATTGGCGAAAATACAAATAACCAGTACAAAGGCCCCCCCACATTGATAGCATCCGTAACCTAACAGACCGTTGTTTAAACTCAGTATGCAAAGCAGGGTTAATTGGAGACATCTATTTCCCTTCCTTCATCAGCTTCAATAGGATAAAAAATGAATCGACCTGTAGTTTTAAGCTCAACCGCAGAGAGCGACCAGCGCTTAAGAACCGCGTCCAAAATCGCTCGCTACAGAAAAATGGCGCCCACCGTGGGGCCTTTCAAAGTTAGATCTAGGCACAGTCTTCCTTTTCTTCACTTGTGTGAATACCACAGATTGGGGCTTCCGCCGGGGAACCCATTTTCTGTCAGGAACTTAGGATTCATAGCTTTAAAGGTCTATGATGTTTAGGACAAATATATATACTGCTTTTCCTAATTGCTATACATGTTTATTTTTCTGCTAATGGGAATGCGGGTGATGCCGTATGTGGAAAGATCGAGTATACACTTAAGATAAGTGATGGCGACGGGGTCGACCATTAACCTCAGTGGAGGCTGACCAACGCAACCCATTATCTCACCCAGACAATGGGCCGGTTGTTAAGTCTGAGAAGCTGAGGAGCCAAACCCTTTCGTAGTGCAGAAACTATCGGAAATAGTTATTACGCGATACTACCCTCATTTGAGGCTGGTGATCTATTCTCGGTGAATGGCACTTACTCTAAGATTGCTTTACAACTCGCTGGCGATCCGCTTGTTGTTTTGCTTTCCTGGGAGGAGCTGATGATAATGAGTACAGGTACAAAAATCACCCTAGTATAAACCTTTGGGGATGGGTAGAGCCTTGACTTCATGACAACGACCCTTTGACCCCATGTTTTTTCTATATTTTTGTGTGCTGCATTCATGCATTCATTTAAAAAACATTAAAACATTCAAAAAATTCTCTTCTAGTCTCTCTGTTTTTTCAAAATAAACTAAGACTGTGATTGCAAATATCAGAGAAAAGGATTGCACTAATGGATTTCGGTAGAAGAAGAACTCACCAGTATACTTTCAAGGTTCCAAAACTAGAGGATTTGAGAAGGTTAGCGAGGATGATCACTAACCCAGAGGCTTTCAGAGCCAAACACGGAGGTTTGCTACCACTATTAAGAGTCCATGTGATTGAGGGAATCATGGATGCGCTCATTCAGTTTTATGATCCGGTTTATCACTGTTTCACATTCCCGGATTACCAGCTTGCACCAACGCTGGAGGAGTATTCTCACCTGATCGATCTACACATTACGGATCGAGCTCCATTTTCTGGACTGGAAGAAATTCCAAAGAATCAGACCATTGCAAGAGTAATTCATTTGGACGAGTCTGAGGTCAGGACTCACCTAACCACTAAGGGTGGCATCCAAGGTTTTCCAGCCCAGTTCTTGACAAAGAAAGCCCTGTACTTCGCCAGTATAGGAAACGTGACTGCTTTTGAAAGCATCTTTGTCTTGCTCACCTACGGGTTATTTTTGTTTCCTAACATCAATAACTTCATCGATATTAACTCCATTAAGGTTTTTCTCATTGGAAATCCTGTGCCGACTTTGCTCGCAGATGCGTATCATTCTGTATACTTGGGAAATTTGTACAGCGGAGGGGAGATCACATGCTGTGTACCTTTGCTTTACAAATGGTTTATCTCTCACTTGCCCAAGGCTGCTGCTTTTTGGGATTGCAAGAGTGCCTTACGTTTGTCGCAGAAGATCATGTCTCTTACCAACTCTGATATAGATTGGTGTAATAGGATTTATGAGGGAATCAGGATCATTGACCGTTGTGGAAACTTCCCCAACGTACCCCTTATAGGAACTAAAGGAGGAATCAACTACCATCCGGTATTGGTTCGCCATCAATTTGGATACCCGATGAGACACATCCCACTGAATGTTCATCTGGAAAGTCTTTTCTTCAAGGAAGGAGAAAATGACAGAGCACTAAAGATGGAAATAGTGCACGCTTGGAAGCATGTTCATAAGAAAGGACGAGAGTCTCTGGGAAAACCGGACTGTATCTTGGTGGAGCCTTATCTCCATTGGGTACAAACTAGAGCTCTCAAGATAATGATGCCTTATCCTCGTTACGAAATTCTTCCGCCGAGGGAATCTGTCATGTACTTCATGACGGAAGCTGAAAAGCTTCAGGTTACTCTCAACAAAATTCAAAAGGAGAGAAGGTCTTGGAAGAACAAGTACCGCACCCTCGACATAGAGTGCATCAAAATACAACAATTACTGAAAGAAAAAAATGCTCTGATTGAAATTTTGGAGCAACATGCTGTAGATAATCAAGATGACCAAAGGAATTTGCTCGCTCCTTTCACTTGGCAAAGGAACGACAACCCGACAACGGCCCAAGAGCCCCGGTCAAAGAAAAGGAAGATACCAGAATCAGCACCTGATTTCTCTTCAGAGAGGACTCGGGACCCATTAGCCTAGGTTTCTGTTTCTGCACTTTGTAATCTACTGTGTTTCCATTTCTGTAATCTTTTGAATTTCAATAAAAAGGGGTTTCCCCACCATTTGATATTTGCAATCTAATTGTCGAAGTTTATTTTGATTAAATCATTAAACAATTAATATAATCATTGCATTTATCATGCTCACATTGCGTATTCTTCTTCCCTACGAATCTCACGTTTGTGTCTCGATTCTAGAGTCAAACTGTCTCATTCGTATAATACTCGGGCCAATCGTCAGAAAAGGATGGATGATCTTGAGGAAGAAAACAGATAGTTGAAAGAAGAGATCGACGCTCTGAGAAAGGATATGAGAAAGCTTCGTAACGACATGCAAGCCATGTCAGAAGCTCAGCTACAAAGAACTGTGATCTCAGAGATCACCTCAATGCCCATAGTGGAGAGGTATGATCCTAGGTATCAGATACCGAAAGATCGTCCTTGGGGCATGCCTGTTAACTATATCCCGGAAGGATATGTTCCGCCGATCACTGAAGATCAGGGAATCACAACAGAAGTCGCTGGGCCTGAAGGTTACAAACTTCAGGAAAGCGAAGATGCCAGGGGCATGTTGAAGACTCCTGAAGGTTACAAACTTTGGGAAACGCCAAGACTCACTGCCATAGTCACGGTACCACCCCCTGTGGTGCACACTGTCCCGGAAGAATAGATTCCACCAACACCTTCTGGTAAGAAGGAAACTATGTTTGACAGAATGGATGAATTCCAGGAACAGTTCTTGGAAATGCAGAAGGAACTGCAAGCCATTCGCGGTCAGGATCTATTTGGAAAGGACGCCGCAGATCTCTGCTTGGTCCCAAATGTGAAAGTCCCGCACAAATTTCAAGTGCCCGACTTTGAAAAGTACAAGGGTAACTCTTGCCCTCAAAGCCATCTGGTGATGTACGCTCGGCGGATGTCAGCCCAGACGGAGAATCAGGACCTACTGATTCACTACTTTCAGGATAGTTTAACCGGTGCCGCACTCAAATGGTACATGGGTTTAAACCGTGCTACGATCAGTACATTCAGAGATCTTGGTACTGCCTTCGTCCAACAATACAAATACAATTTGGACATGGCACCCGACAGAGATCAACTCAGATCGATGTCGCAAAAGGACAAGGAAACCTTTAAGGAGTATGCTCAAAGGTGGCGTGAAATTGCCGCTCAAATTTGTCCACCTCTTGAGGAAAAAGAGATGACAAATATCTTCTTAAAGACCTTAAGCTCATTTTACTATGACCGAATGGTTGCCAGTGCACCTAGTGATTTCACCGAGATGGTGGGCATGGGTGTACGTCTTGAGGAAGCCGTCCGAGAAGGACGTTTGGTAAAAGACACTGGATTGACGAGCGGTACTAAAAAATACGGTAGTGCTCTCCCTAAGAAAAAAGAGCAAGATATTGGGAATATCTCTCTCGGAAAGCAAAGGCGACGTTATCAGTCGGTAGCAGCTGTGACTCCTGCTATCAGCCCTGCGTCTATTCCTACGTATCAACCTCAGGTTGCGCAGAGCCAACCTGACCAGCAAAGGACACAACAGCCTCTTCAGCAGACTCGTCCTCCATATAACAACAACCTTACAACACGGCCGCCAGGATTTGATCCTATACCCGTGACGTACGCAGAACTGTTTCCATTACTACTGGCTAAGGGGCACATTCAGACTAAATTTCCTCTTACAGTATCGGAAAATCTGCCTTTTTGGTTTAAGGTGGATCAAACATGCCCTTATCATCAAGGAGGTTCAGGGCATAACATAGAGACTTGTCTCAATTTCAAGTCCGACGTACAAAAGCTTGTTAGGACCGGGGTCTTATCCTTCAAGGATACGAATCCTAATGTTCTCACGAATCCGATACCTCAACACGAGAAGGCTGCAGTCAATTTGATAGAAGGAGAGAGTAACAATGTCTATCAAATTTACGATGTACTCTTGTTGAAAACCAATCTGGTTAAGATGCATTGTAGACAGAGTGGATATGGCCATGTGCCACCTCATAATTATCATCAGTGTGATATCTGCTCTAAAGACAATCAAGGATGTTCGGTAGTGCAAGCAGCTCTACAGGAACAAATGGATCTCGGATGGATCCAGGAGCACCGAATTCGTGGAGTTAACATGGTCTACACGAATTCTAACGTCATTCAGAACCACGACATCCGTACAATGAATGTCAACTTGGTGGCGATGCACTCAAGGCAAAGCCAGTATCATAATCTGCCGCGGCATGATTATAGTTCTTGTCTGATTTGCTCGGTAAACAAACAGGGATGCTCTTTCATACAAGAAACCCTCTAGCGTCAGATGGATCTTTGATGGATCCAAGACTACCATGATAGGAACTCCTATCAAATCAACATGGTTCAGATCTTCGATATTCGCGTGATGAATACCAACCTGGTAGAGTTACATGTTGAGCAGGTCCAACTCGGATTCTTAATATCACATGACTATCAAAGCTGTAAAGCGGGTTGCGAAAACGATCGAGGTTGTACCCTTGTCCAGGAGGCACTTCAGCACTTGTTAAATCACTGGTGGATGCCAATCTATATGGATGAAGATACTCAGCAGATTAGTATCAGTAATAGAAACCCTACTCGGCGTTAGAGTCAGGATGTCCGATCAGTGGAAGCTAACCTAGTGAGGTTACATTGTATTCAAAGTGGGCGTGGCCAGGTGCCACCACACAACTATGACAGTTGTAGCGTCTGTTCGGAAAGTAACCAAGGGTGTTACCTTGTGAGAGCAACTCTTCAGGGTCAGGTCGATCGTGGAGAAATTCGTCCCTATTCGGGTTCTGGACCCATCAACTGGTCTCCGAACTACCTTGCTGAGCAAGTTGAGGATGTTGTCACGATCTCTGGTCATCACAGGACCAGGGATGTTTTCGCCATTATTCCTCTACTTGACGAATCTAAAGTTCCCAACTGGGAACGGATCGAGATTACTTATGATGGTCAGAAAAATCAGAAGGCTCCTGTAGTCATCTATCTACCAAGACCATTACCGTATGAATCAACTAAGGTTATCCCTTACAAATACGGTGCAACAATAATTGAAAATGGAAAGGAAATTCCATTACCCTCTGTTGTGAACATTGCAGACATCAGTCGAGTAACACGGAGTGGTAGAATCTTCAACCGAGGGGTTGGGGAACTTAACAAGGAAAAGGAACTTCAGACAGAAGCTCCTGATCCCCCAGTCGGTCAATCCAGTAATCCCGACCTTCTAAAAAATAAAGATGAGATGCTGAAACTCATCCAAAGGAGTGAATATAACATTGTTGATCAGCTATTACAAACTCCTTCAAAGATCTCGGTGTTATCACTGTTACTCAGTTCAGAAGCCCACAGGGAGGCTCTACAGAAAGTCTTAGAGCAAGCCTTTGTGGAACAGGATGTAACAATCAGACAGTTCGATAGCATTGTCTCTAACATCACTTCCTGCAACAATTTGGGATTTAGTGATGAAGAATTACCTGAAGAGGGTCGTCGTCATAACATGGCGCTCAATATCACAGTTAACTGCCAGGACGATGCTTTAGCCAGCGTACTGGTAGACACAGGGTCAGCCCTGAATGTTATGTCGAAGTCCACTTTGATGCAATTATCATTCAAAGGACCTCCGATGAGGGTTAGCGAAGTTGTCTTCAAAGCATTCGACGGATCCAGAAAAACAGTTATCGGCGAAGTTGATCTTCCCATAACTATTGGTCCTCACACTTTCCAAGTCATTTTCCAGGTCATGGACATCCGGGCAACATACAGTTGTTTATTAGGAAGACCTTGGATACACCAGGCTGGAGCGGTCACTTCGACCCTCCACCAAAAGCTAAAATTCGTCAAGAATGATCAACTTGTCACGGTTTGTGGGGAACAAGCCTTGCTTGTGAGTAACTTGTCATCATCTACTGGAATAGAACCCGAGGAGGTTATTGGAACTCAGTTCCAAGCACTGTCGGTAAGTGAGAATAATCAGTTCAGAGGAGGAACCTCGATTTTCTCATACAAAGATGCTATTAAAGTGGTCGAGAGTACCGATACGACAGGATGGGGACAGCTTGTCATTCCCATTGACAATAAAATAAAGAAGGGTCTTGGTTTTTTTGCAACTTGTACCCAGACAGCTGCCAACGATGAAAGTCTTTATCCCCTTCAAAACTTATTCCACAGTGGAGGTTTTCTTCACCCAGTGTCTCAGATAGTTCATGTTATCAATGAGGAAGATCCCTCTGACACAGATGAAGAGTGGAAGTCCTATCTTAACAAGGACGGTTATATGTCTCAGGAAGAGGTGCCTATGCCTTTTTGCTTTCCTACAGAAAGTCCGAGATTTATACCAAGATCAGATGTCAAAATGATCTACGGGGATTGTGATCCGGAAGGATGCCGCGCTCCGCCAAATTCATTAGAGGAAGACACTCCGATGGAAGATCATTTTGACTACACCTACTATGGCCCAATGGATGGTCTGCCAATATGGCAACCTTACCCAGGAAACTTGGGACAAGAAAGTCAGCCGAACAATGAAAATCAGCTGACCGTCATTGAACGGAATACCTGTGTCCCCACCATGTCATGGGATCGACACTCAGGTCATTCAGAAACTACTCAACATGAAGATGAATTCGCAACGTTTGTAGGACTTGAGTTCATCAACTATGCTTTTCCCAAGGTCAACGTCATTGAGAGAGATGACTCCTCCAGTTCCAAAGAAGTTTGGGACACTCTGGGAGAACCAAGTGGAAAATTCGACTATATGGTCAAGTACACCGCTCCCAAAAGCTCTCGTATCAGGCTCGAGGATATCCAGGCAACTGGATGGGGAGATGTACTTGAGGGCACAAATGCTATGCAAAATGCAACAGAGGAATTCTCCTACGACAATTCTGCCTGGGAGACAGATTCCAATGATCCCGCTCCACTAGAAATCAGCGTCATTTCTGAAGACAAATTAAGGAAGGTGCCAGACTTTGTGATTCACCGAGGAGTTCGCCGCCAATGGGTTGTCGTCGAGGTTTCGAAGATCGTTCATCAGTCAAAGTAATTGCCATCTTTAACCTTTCACCCTGCCCAGGTGAAACGGATGTTTTGATAGGGCTCGCTTTCTGTAAAATTTCCCTCTTTGCTTCGCCCAAAGCGACAGAGTTTTGTTTTATAGGGCTGTAGTTTAAAGATTCGACTTGATCATTAATAAAATAACGTCGTTCTGTAATTTCCGCACTTATTGTTGTTTTCTCTTTTTGCTTTTTCAGAAAATGGTAATCCTAAAAAACAAAACTATAAAAAAAACAAGCAGTAAAATAAAACACTGCACACACTTGCATTTTTCTCTACCTCTTCTAAACACGAATCATCACGTCATGCAGATTGCTTGTTTTAAACCCAGTTGAAACATACGATCCGATGCCTTCTCCCAACTTTGAGTTCCCGGTATTCGAGGCTGAAGAAGAAAATGACGACAAAATTCCAGAAGAGATCTCTCGACTACTCAGACAAGAGGAAAGGTCCATTGAACCTCACAAAGAACCGTTGGAAACGGTAAACTTGGGTTCAGAAAGAGAGAGAAAAGAAATCAGGATCGGGGCACTGCTCAGTCCAACTGCCAGAGAGAGTTTGATAAAGCTTCTCAGAGAATTTCCTGATGTATTTGCTTGGTCTTATCAGGATATGCCAGGGTTGGATACCAGCATCGTGGAACATCACTTACCGTTAAGATCGGAATGTCCGCCAGTAAAGCAAAGGTTGAGACGCACTCACCCGGACATGGCCATCAAAATCAAAGAGGAAGTACAGAAACAGATTGACGCAGGCTTCCTCGCTACAACTGAATATCCTCAATGGTTAGCCAACATCGTACCCGTTCCCAAAAAGGACAGAAAGGTCAGAATGTGTGTTGATTATAGGGATCTAAACAAGGCAAGTCCAAAGGACGACATTCCTTTACTACACATTGACATGCTGGTAGACAGTACAGCAAAGTTCAAAGTATTCTCCTTCATGGATGGATTCTCGGGCTATAACCAGATCAAAATGGCGCCGAAAGACATGGAGAGAACTTCGTTCATTACCCCATAGGGCACCTTTTGTTACAAGGTAATGCCGTTCGGTTTGAAGAACGCCGGGGCAACCTATCAAAGGGCCATGACTACTCTGTTTCATAACATGATACACAAAGAAATCGAAGTGTATGTCGATGATATGATTGCAAAATCAAAAACAGAGAGTGAGCACGTTGAACATCTGTCAAAATTGTTCGAACGTCTAAGAAAATTCAAGCTCCGCTTGAATCCCAACAAGTGCACCTTCGGTGTCCGTTCAGGGAAACTACTAGGGTTCATCGTCAGCCAGAAAGGAATTGAGGTTGATCCTGACAAGGTCAAGGCCATTCAAGAAATGCCTTCTCTGAAAACTGAAAAACAAGTCAGAGGATTCTTGGGACGTTTAAACTACATCTCCAGATTCATATTCCTTATGACCGCCACATGTGCGCCGATTTTCAAATTACTGAAAAAGAACCAGGATTGCGTTTGGTCAGAAGATTGCCAAACTGCCTTCGACAGTATTAAGGAATATCTGTTGAATCCTCCGATTCTATCACCTCCAGTGGAAGGAAGACCACTGATCATTTATCTCACAGTCCTAGAGGGCTCAATGGGATGTGTACTTGGCCAACAAGACGAAACTAAAAGAAAAGAGTCTGCCATCTACTATTTGAGCAAGAAATTCACCGACTGCGAGACTCGGTACACGATGCTTGAGAAAACTTGTTGCGCTTTGGCTTGGGCAGCCAAACGTCTTCGCCAATACATGATTTGTCATACTACTTGGTTGATCTCAGAAATGGATCCAATCAAGTATGTCTTCGAAAAACCTGCTCTTACGGGAAGAATTGCTCGTTGGCAGATGCTGTTATCAGAATATGACATAGAGTACCACGCTCAAAAAGCCGTTAAGGGAAGTATTTTAGCCGATCATTTGGCTCATCAACCGATTGACTATCAAGAGTCAATCGGGTTTGACTTCCCAGACGAAGATGTCATGTATTTAAAAATGAAAGACTGCGATGAACCACTACCCAGTGAAGGGCCATAACCAGGTTCCCAATGGGGACTTATCTTTGATGGAGCAGTTAATCATTATGGAAACGGAATTGGGGCAATCATTGTTACCCCTCAGGGTACCCACATTCCTTTCACTGCCAGACTTACGTTCAAATGTACGAACAACGAGGCCGAATACGAAGCTTGTATCATGGGTCTCGAAGAAGCGATTGATTTAAGGATCAAAAACTTGGACGTATACGGCAACTCAGCCTTGGTTATCAATCAGATAAAAGGAGATTGGAACACATACCAATCAGGATTTATTCCTTACAAAGATTATGCAAGAAGGTTGTTACCCTTCTTCAACAGAGTTGAGTTTCATCACATCCCTCGTGATGAGAATCACATGGCTGACGCTTTAGCCACTATCTCTTCCATGATTAGTGTAGGTCAATGGAATGACATACTTAAGATCGACATAATGCGCCTTGAACGGCCTGCTTACATCTTCACGATTGAAGCAGTCATAGATGACAGACCTTGGTATCACGATATCAAATGCTTCCTTCAGAAACAAGAGTATCCACCTGGGGCATCCAGGAAAGATAGAAAAACCCTCAGAAGATTGGCTGGAAACTTCTTCCTGAGCGGTGACACTCTCTATAAGAGAAATTTTGACATGGTCTTGCTCCGATGCGTAGACAGACCAGAAGCAGACATGCTTATGAAAGAAATTCATGAAGGATCCTTTGGCACTCATGCCAACGGACACACAATGGCGAGAAAAATTCTAAGAGCAGGGTATTACTGGTTGACCATGGAATCCGACTGCTACAAGTACATGAGAAGGTGTCACAAGTGTCAGATATACTCCGAAAAAATTCATGTACCGCCATCACATCTCAAGGTTCTTTCTTCCCCGTGGCCTTTTTCCATATGGGGAATCGACATGATTGGCTTGATCGAACCTAAGGCTTCAAATGGACATCGGTTCATCCTTGTAGCCATTGACTACTTCACCAAGTGGGTCGAAGCAGCGTCATTCGCTAATGTAACCCGACAAGTGGTGGTCCGATTTATCAAAAACAATATCATCTGCCGTTATGGTGTTCCAAGCGAGATCATTACTGACAATGGATCTAACTTGAACAATAAGATGATGAAAGAGTTGTGCGCTGAGTTCAAGATCGAACACCATAACTCATCTGCCTACCGACCCAAGATGAACGGGGCGGTAGAAGCGGCTAACAAGAACATCAAGAGGATCGTTCAAAAGATGGTTGTAACCTACAAAGATTGGCATGAGATGCTACCCTTTGCCCTTTATGGTTATCGCACATCTGTCCGTACTTCCACAGGGGCAACCCCTTTCTCTATAATATATGGCATGGAGGCAGTTCTCCCCATAGAAGTAGAGATCCCGTCAATCAGGGTATTGATGGAAGCTAAGCTCACCGAAGCTGAATGGTGTCAAAGTCGACATGACGAACTGAATCTGATCGAAGAAAAGAGAATAACGACACTATACCACGGTCAGTTGTATCAACAGAGAATGAAGAGGGCGTTCGACAAAAAGGTCCGACCTCGTGTCTTCAGAAAAGGAGACCTCGTGCTCAAGAAGATACAATCTTTTCTCACTGATTCCCGGGGCAAATGGACTCCAAATTATGACGGCCCCTATGTGGTTACGAAAGCTTTCTCAGGCAGCGCCTTGAGACTTGCAACCATGGACGAAGAGGAATTTGCCTACCCCACAAACGTTGATGTAGTCAAGAAAAACTTCGCCTAAACTAAACTAAAAAAAAAAAAACGTCTCGGTGGATTGAAAACCCGAAAGGGCGGTCCAGGCAAAAGTTAGAGACATGGAAAAAATCATCCCGATGGGTTGGAAACATCAAAGTACAATCCAGGCAAAAATTAGGGATAATGGCAAGTAACTATGTTCAACAGAGGCAAGTCCCTCAGCAGCAGCAGTTACATCATCAGAAGAAAACTCCAGTTAAGGTCATCATCGACAGAAGTTCAGGATGCCCCCGGATTCAAAGTTGGTAGAAGGATTGTGGTCGTTATGTTTCAACGTAGTCCTTTTCCCTGTAAATTACCATTTTTAAACTTTGTAAATACTCAATGGAATCACGCGTTTGGCTGATCTCCATCTTATCAATAAAATTTGAGCCTTATGCTTTTGTTTGTAATTCTTGCTTGTTTTAGCTTTACAAAACGACGTTGTTAACATGATTAACGATTCTTGAAATAAAACAAAAAATGAATTTACTTGTTAAAACTTTTTCTGCTTTTAAAATAAGAGATGGCAATTTCTTTTGACTGTTAAACATCGAAAGAACATCAATCGCGTCTCCAAAGGTGTTCGAACCTCAAAGTGCAGAATCAAAGTACTCATTCTAGACCAGTACGCCTGAATAAAGGGATCAACTGTGTCAGAGACCTTGTTTCGTCTGACATCCACGACAGAGTTCTTACCTCCTAAGCCCGATCAACGGTATTTCCTGCAGGGATTATCTCTCCTAAGCAAGGTGGAATTGCTATATCTCTATACGCCCCGCGATGGCCGAGTATCCAGTCATGTTCATCTTTTAGTTTGTGTGTCGCGTCAGTTTTGTCAGCATATACATACATACATTATGCATTATTAATTTGCATTTACATTTCATATTGCATCGCTATCACTCTAGCCGGTATTATCCCCTAGTGATAGAAGTCTTCTCAGTCGAGTTGTCAGACCTTTCCTCGTTAGGAAGTGAGTCATCTAAGCAATCTCTCTCCCGTTTATCTCTAGATCAGAGTCGGTACTAGACCACTTTGATAACTTGAACCTCTGAAAAGCCAGAGAACCTTCAACAGATGTCACTCTTCGCCATAGAAGATGATATCCTTGCTTTCCCGGATTAAAGAAAATCCCCAGAGAAAGCCTCTTAAGCAAGGGTTCGGCAGTACATCAGTATTTCTCCGAAAATCCGCTGATGAAAAGGTCATCGGCACCTCAAAATTGGACCTCATCATATGGCATTTCTCTGGGAAGATCCCGAGAAAAGTATGATGCAAGATCCCCAAACAAAAACAGTCTCTCAAGAGACTTGCTTTCCCCCAGTAGAGTCAACAAATGGCATCTCCAATAGAGAAGTTTGTACACCTCTACAACTCAGACGACTGGGTTCCCCAGCAAGTCTGACATCGAAACTTTTTCATCTCAAATGGCATCTCCCCAGGAAAATTCGGCGAGAAGTTTGAAGGAAAGCCGCTACGAATAGTGTCCCTTGTCAGTAAAGTTTATTGACAAAAGAAACTAAGACCAGTTCCTTGGTAGGAAACCAGGATCGAGGGGAAGTTTAAATCAGAAACTAAGACTAGTTCCTTGGTAGGAAACCAAGATCGAGGGGAAGTTTAAATCAGAAACTAAGACCAGTTCCTTGGTAGGAAACCAGGATCGAGCGGAAGTTTACCTTTTCTAAGCATCATTGCTTAGCAAAAGAAGATGAATGTGTAAGCTACCATTCATAACCACCATCAAAATTTCGGGTATTCTGATATTTAATCCTCTTGCACCCCGAATGCCCGAATACCTTCGTCGTTCACACCTTCGGGTCCAAGAAGATTAAATAGGGGCATCTGTCATACCCCAAATTTTGACCACTAAGATTTCCCATCATTTTTCAAATCATCATCATAATGTGGATGAACCATCATGCCTCATCAAATGCCTCAAGGAGTATTGAGCATTCACTACAATCAAAATTAGGGTTTTAAGCCCTCTCAGAGCCTTAGACAAAGGATCAATCAAGGAATGACATGATCTTTAACTTGTCTAACCTCTCAAACATCCACAATGGATCAAAAGGGACTCCCACTTCAAGGATTAAGCACAAGGTTGCTCCCTTCTAGGTGGATCAAGTCTCAAGATCGCCAGTATCACCAAATTAGGGTTTTGGTCGACCAGGGCCTCTAGATGGAATGTTTCATCTGGGCATAAGCCAAAGATCCAAAACACAACCTAATGTACTCCATGGAACCTCATGGACCCAAGCATCAAGTCAATTTGACCTCAGGGGATGCATACATCAAAAATCAGGAATTAGGGTTTCTTGACCTAATTCACCCCTAAGTTGACTTTTGGGACAAATCAAGAGCCAAGACCTCAAGACATGATTTGAGGGTCTCTAATAAGCTATATTGATCCATTTGTAACAATGGATTAATCCAAGAAGCTTGAGTAACAAGTCTCAATTTCATCTGCACCACAATTAGGGTTTCGCGAGGAAAGTCAACTGTAACTTTGACTTTTGACCAGGACATGCTCCCAAACTCTAGGACATGCCCCAATATACCCTATGACACCCATGGAACATGTCCATCAAGTTTGATTTAGGTCAAGGACATGATTTCCTAAAGAATTGCACAGTTTGGAATTCATCTGATAAAAAGTCAACTATGCACAAAAGTCAACTTTGACTTTTTGAGATTTTTCACCAAAATGGATTTTTAACCCTAAAATGATGTTAATGTATGATTTGAATCATCATTCATCAAGAAAAATCAAAGAATGTTGGATAACTTGTAAAAGGGGTAACCATAAAACTTAGAAATTTTTCTAAGTTATGGAAAAAGTACCACTAATGCACCAACTTTGGAGGACCATAACTCCTAAACCACAAGGCCAATTTTTTTCATCCAAAGATGGATTTGTAGCCTCCATTACCCTCTACAAAAACTTGAACTAGACCTAAGTCCAATTCATTAAGGATTTTGAGTTATGAAGTGATCAAAATCAAGAAATCACACTTTGTTCCAACACTTAGTGAAAATTTCACTAAGTCAGATTTTGCTTCACTTTTTGCCAAATATAGAGGGATTTTTCACTTGGAATCAAAAGTGATCAAAACCAAACTTGTTCAAACAGTTGTTGTATCATGTAAGGGCTTTCCAAAATGGCCAAGAACATTACCAAATTCAACTTACACCATGAGATATGACATTGTCAAGTTGCCTTGCTGAAATCTGTCAAAGGCAAGGCAGATTTTGCATTTTGGCTCGATTTGCCAAAATCAGCCAAATTCAAATGCTCATATCCACTTGGACACATCTGAGGATTGAATCTAAAGGGGACAATCACAGAGTCAAGCCTCCAAAGTCCATGGAACAAGAAATAGCATGTTGAACCTAGAATGGCCAAAATAGGGACAAGACTCCAAATTTGGATTGAAGCATTCAATGGAAGCATCAAGGTGGCATGGACTGAGCCATTCTCATCTGAAATCAGTCAAGACTTATCCAAGACCAAGGGAACCAAAGCTCTGTGCCCTAACCTCTAGTCAATGGGTAGAGGAGACTTGGATTTTCATTTGCCAACATTGGCCAAACCTACTTACCAGCTGCCATTCACTATTCCTTGCAAAACAAACTTGCTCTACTATAAATAGAGCTCAATTGTGATCAGTTTGAGTACACTAAAGCCATCAAACAGATGCTTTCCTCAAAATCTCTTTTTTCACTTCAATTTTGCCTTCTAAGGCAAGTCACTATCGGGTTTTGAGTTTGAGAGCAATTCCAATCAAACCAATCACTCACACACCTCACATACATCACATATGAGCTGATCAAACACTTAGATCACTTCTGAAACACCAATTTCACAAAATCACCAGCTGGTTGCTCATATTTTCAATCAAGTTGCAGCTGAGGTACCACAAATTGATCCAGCCAATTTCAATCAAGTCCAACCATTCAAACACGCTCCATAGGGTGTAGGGAAGCTGTTCAAATCATCACCACACATCTGTAACACCTCCAAATCAAAAATCACATTGCACTTGCTGTCACGGCTTAGAGGTAAGCATATACTTGGTCATCTCTCAATCTATGCATATTTCCTCGCACAATAATTTGGCCATATGTTCATAATCATGCATGGAATGTTTTCCCTCAATTAATTGCATTGTTTGAATCGTGTATCAAAAATCCTAGCCTTCATGCAGAAATTAGGGTTCTTGAGGTTTCTTCGTGATTTCATGTTTTATGTTAAATTTAAATGAAATTAAGTGTTATAGACATGATCGTGAGGTTGAGACGAGCATAATGATATGTGGATTGCATGATATGATTACGTATTCAGTGAAATTGGATGGAAAACGCAAATCAGCCAAACCCAGAAAAACGCGCGTGTTCTTGCTTGTGTTCTTGGCGCCTTTTTCACAAATTTGAATATTTGAATTTTGTGATTTTTGTTTAATTGATTCAAAAATTAATTTCTCTCTGAGTTTTAATGATTTTGAGTTGATTCTTTTTTAATAATTCACAAAAATGTTAAAATATTTTATTTTATCAAAAAATCCCAAAAAATATTATTTATTTCATATAATTGATATTTTTGCAAAGAATTAATATTTTAATTGTTTTTGACATTTTAAATATTTTTTCTACATTGATTTTGCAACTTTTAATGCTTTCTAATTATTTTGTAGGTCAATACTTAATTTTTGAAGCATTAATCCAAAATCACAATTTGTTTTTCACATGTTAAACAATTTTGATAATTTTAATTGAATTTTTATTCAATTAAATACATTTTTGAAAACAAATTAGGGTTTTTGGATTAATTCAACCCTCATAAATCATTTTCAAAACTTTTTGGGCCTCTAATAGAGTGTAAGACCCAATCCTTTCTTGACCAAAACATTTTGGGCCTCAGTGTATTGTATAAGTCCCGATACCGTCAAAAACAAACGGCGCGATCATCGCCCTTTTTGAAAAATAACCTTGGGCCTCTTCTTGAGCTATAAGACTCATTCAAAACTTTTGGGCCTCTATTAGAGTGTAAGACCCAATCCCCTTTTAACCAAAATCTTTTTGGGCCTCACTTATTGTATAAGTCCCTCTGCGTTAAAAGAAAACCTCGGCGCGATCGCCACTTTTTAAACGAAAAATCAACTGGGCCTACCCTCGTGTTATAAGACCCACTCTTTTTCTTTAAACTTTTTTGGCCTCTTGAGAGAGTGTAAGACCCATCCCTTTGTACAAAAAACATTTTGGGCCTCAGTCACTTGTATAAGTCCCTCTGTACAAATTCAACAGTGTGCTCACTGATAAAACCCTGGGCCTCTCCTTGAGCTGTAAGCCCCAAAACTTTCTTTTTCAAAGCACTTTCTCCTTTGATTTTGAATATACTGTTGTTTTCAATCTTTCTTTGTTGAGCAACTAACCAAACAGCATGGAAGCTCTACAACCGAGTAAGTGTTTATACGCTTTCATTTACCGCTTTCATATACATATAACTGTATTGTGGGGCTGTTTCACTGTAAGTCTTCTTTCATAAACTCATATCAACTATGTAATAATAGTATAGATATTTCGAGTTTCCCCGGCAACTACGTCTAGAACTAGGTGACGTCGTTTCGTTTATTCATAGAAATAGACAACTAGATCCCCAATAGGATCACCAGATACAGTCTTCTCTTCGGTTGTCCTCATTAGGAATTATCAAGAAACTCTACTCCCAGAGATGAATGTATTCTCCATGAATGGCATCTTTGAGTTTCTTCCAAATTCTCGAATTTTCCTGACTTTGATCTATTCTCGGTGAATAGCATTGCCTTGAATTTCTTGGGGTTTGGGGACCCACGGGCTTTTTAAAAGCATCGGACTCCTCTTGGGCATCGTACAAGGACCCACAGGCTTCCTAAAAGCAACCCAACCTCCTCTTGGGCTTAGTACAAGGACCCTATGGCTTCTTAGAAGTTTTCACAGCCTCCTCTTAGGCTTCGTATAATGATCTCTTCCTCCGGGAATGATAGCCTTCTCTTGGGCTTTGTACAAGGACCGATCGACTTCTTAAAAGTTTCCAGCCTCCTCTTGGGCTTCGTACAAATTGTTCCGACGACCTCCTAAAGGTATAGGAACAGAATCTAGTCATCTTCATAGAACAGTCCTTTCATAGAGTCTATTACTGTTTCTCAAAGCATAGTACAAAAGATGAAACTCTAGACTTGGACAGTCTAACTTCCTTGAGTCTCAAAGACATTCTCAAGTGACCCCTTCGTTAAATAGGAAGGAAACCCGCAGACTCGGACAGTCTCAATACCCTTTGGATTTCCCACTTCCTCAAAGAACAGGAATAACCCGGATCCTTGAATCAAATCCTTGAGTACAGTGTTGCTCATATAAGAACTGATTTTCTCTTTTAAAATCAGTATACTGGACCTATCGCTTGACTGAAACAGTTACCATAGCCTCCTCTTAGGCTTTGTATAATGATCCTTCCCCAGTGAAGTTAGCCTCCTCTTAGGCTTTCTACAATGATTCTCCTCAGCAGAGTCAAACAATGTTCAGCCTCTCTCTCGGGCTTTGTACGAGACACATAAGAGACTCCCTCGTTGAGTCAATCACCCCTTTCGCCTCCATCTCGGGCTTTATACGAGATACAAAAAGGTTCTTATTGAGCCAAACAAGCAATAGCCTCCATCTCAGGCTTTATACGAGATACCAAAAGATTCCATCGTTGAGTCAAAACCTTTTAGCCTCTCTCTCGGGCTTTGTACGAGACAAATAACAGCCTCCTCTTAGGCTTAGTATAAGAAAATCACTGGTTAATCCAATTAACCTTTTAGCATCAAAACTGTGCCTCGTTCACAGTAAACAAACATCAAACAACTCCCTTCATCTAATCGCTGTAAGCGGCAAGCCTCTGGATCATCTACATCCATGCCACTGTCCCTCTTTTAGCATGAGACATTCCTAAGGAAAGATAGCATTGCTCTACACTGAGTTAAAGTCTTCTCCTTCAGGTTAAAAACCCCCTCTAAAGGAAATTATGGCATTGCCGGATTCACAATTCCCGGTTAAAGTAATTCTCCTTTATAAACAGTTGTGACACACAACCCCTTCTTTAGAGATGACAGATTCTCTCTAAAGTCAACACCTTTTAGCTTCACATCTTGGGCTTTGAACAAGATACAAATAGACCCTTCAGCTTCACATCTTGGGCTTTGAACAAGATACAAACTACCTTTCGCTTCACATCTTGGGCTTTGAACAAGACGCCAAAAACAATCATTTCCTCCCATAGAATAGGAGGAACTACGAACGCTCTGATTTCCCTGTTTTGGATAGAAGGGAATACATAGGCATAAGATTGAAAGAAAAATCTTAGCGAGCACACTAAACAAAAACCCAAAATCCCATATCAAAAGCAGTAATTCAAAAGCACCAGTCCTGACATCCTAATCCTTGTTCCCCGCCAGAAACCTTCTGCCCAGATAAAAAGAAAGAAAACAGTATTGGCGAAAATACAAATAACCAGTACAAAGGCCCCCCCACATTGATAGCATCCGTAACCTAACAGACCGCTGTTTAAACTCAGTATGCAAAGCAGGGTTAATTGGAGACATCTATTTCCCTTCCTTCATCAGTTTCAATAGGATAAAAAATGAATCGACCTGTAGTTTTAAGCTCAACCGCAGAGAGCGACCAGCGCTTAAGAACCGCGTCCAAAATCGCTCGCTACACGGGGAAACACCTTTCCGCCTAGCATACAGGACCGAGGCTGTAATTCCCATCGAAGTTCACGTGCCCTCTAGGCGGACAGAGTCGCCCCTAGACGAGGAGATGAACGACGAGTCATTGAGAGAAGAACTCGACCTCGTCGAGGAAATCCGAACTGGGGCAGCCCTCCGCGAAGCCTCACTGAAACAAAAAATTACCATCAGGCACAACGCCAAGGTGATATGACGAGAGTTCGACGTGGGAAGCCTTGTTCTAAGAAGAAACCACAAAGACTCTCGTGAAGGCAAACTAGCAGCCAACTGGGAAGGACCCTACCGCGTCCGAACAAAAACGGAAAATGGTGCCTACTACCTAGAACATCTCACCGGGGAAGAACTTGTTCGACTATGGAACGCCGAAAAGCTAAAATAATACTATAGCTAAGGCCCGGATTCTCAGTTCGACCGTCACAATGACAGACATCTACTACCGACCACTATGCACGCCTAGGTACAAGCGTCGCATACGAATAAAGCAGAACCCCGCTCAGTAACGAGTCGGGTAACCGCTCGACAGCAGTCCTCGATCGAGCACCGCCGTCATCAAAGTACCATGACAGGCAGAACCCTAGCTCACGATGGGACGTTCACGCCGCGAACTCAGGCCTCAAACGCGACCTGAGCTCCGCACCCCCGCCAGGATATTCCCCAGCCGTTCGACCAGTTCCCCTCACTGCCGAACACATCTCATCGAGCAATCCCCCTAAATTATTCACACAAGTCAAATACTCCCAATCACGGGCAGTCACACATTCACAACGAGCATGAGTACAACACTTAGCAAAAAATAAAAGCAAGTAAAGTCATGCGGATAACAGAATCAAACATGTAATAATTCAACATAATATGTGGCCGCAAGGGCCACGATTGTACTGAGTTACATAAAACGGGGGCCACGCCCCCCAAAAATAATAAATTACAAGCAATTACTCGGCACGCAGGCCGGACAGATTAAAACAACATAAAAAACACAAACTCCTCACTCATCCACGTGCTCGGCAGGCTCGGACTAAGGCCCCTGGTCCTCCGCAGGCTGATCCTCGTTATTCCCTTCAAAGAGAGCATCGAGCATGACGATCCGGCCATCCTCAACGTGCGCCAGATAGTGGGTACCCTCGATAAAAAAGTCAAGTTCAGGGTTCACCGCTCGCAGTTGAGCCACTGCATTTCTGAAAGACTCCTCTGCGACGGCAATACCATCATCCTCGGTCGTCAGCAAATGGGCAACCAGCTCGGATCTCGTTTTCAATTCCTTCATATCTTCCGGCTCATCGTCACCCGGGGCATTGGCCGCCCTCAGCCGCTGGACCAGCTCCTCAGCAACTTTCTTCTCCACCGCCAGCGTGGAGTTCTCCTTCTTTAACCGAGCTACCTCCTCCTCGGCCTTCTTCCGAGCGTCATCGGCACCCTTGACTTTTTCTTTGAGGGACGCCATGGTAGTACGGGCAGCATTAAGTTCGGCCTTAGTTGCGGAGTCCCCTTCAGCGTAAACAGCCGCCATCTCCAGCATCCTAACCAAAGCTGAAGCATCTTGAGCCACCAATGCTCTCTTGCTAGGGCGGTCCATGCTTTCCAAGCGAAGAGACTCCGCCTGAGGCACGATCAGAGAGTTCCCCTCGAAGAATTTCCTGTCAAGGATACAAGGAGGAAGCTCGAACTTCCCTTTCTCAGGTACCCGAGTGAGATCCATAGCGTCAGTAATTCTTGGCCGCTTGGATCGACCGGTCAAAGGAAGAGGAGACCCCCGGGGAGCAGGAGTAGGAGAGGAAGAGGTCCCGGCAGCAGACTGCGCCGGAGGAGGAGTACGAGCACCAGCAAACCAAGACTTCGGAGGAACTATTCCAGCCTTGTTCCTCGCGAGAGCATTCCTCACAACCCGGTCATGAGCCTGAGGCATCTCACCTGCACAAACAAAATACGAGCACGTTAGATATGAGGAAAAGAAATAACACAAACAAATCTAAATAACTAAGACTACCAAGCAGCTTCTCGGCATACTCGGGAGTCTTGCACTCTAGCAGTGCCTTAATGTTGATAAATCGACGCTCAACCCTCTGACTCCCGTCCTCCTCGAAGATCGGATTACCCTTGCTCGTCCAGCACTCAGCAAGCCGGAAGGAGTTGACCCACTTCACCAGCACCTCGTACGCCACGGCGTCCTGCCCGCGTAGCTCACTCGGTTGGAGAACATAGTCACTGGGCTTCTTGGCAAAATGATCGGGCGCCCAATGGACGGGGAACTTATAGATCCTCCGCCCAATATACTTTCCATCCTCGTCGCGCAGGTCATTCCCATCCTCGTCAACTTCGATCTCCCAGACGTATGTACTATCCTGGGCAGCTTTGGACAAGGGCTCGATGACATAATACCGCTCTTTGAACGTCCGTATCGACTCCGAGAATGGCTTAAACAACTTGCGGGGCTGCTTCAAAGACACCCAACCGTACTTCCTCCCCGATAGCTGCCTTTGAAGATGGAAGACAGTGAAGAACAGAGGGAGAGTAGCCCCTATGGAGAGATGCTCGCATACCAGCTCGAACGCCCGGATGTAGGCCAACGAGTTAGGATGCAGTTGTGTGGGGGCCAATTTCAAATGCACGAACACTGACTACTGAAAATCAGTGAACGGCAACCTCAGGCCCAACTCCTTAAAGGCATATTCATACATCGTGAAATGGTCCCCGAAGTTCGTGCAGACCCGCTCATCCACAGAAGGAAGGTACACCTTCCACTCTTCCTCCGGTCCAACCTCAGTAAAAGCGTCCCCCGAATACCTCGCAAAAGAAGACACATGCTCAGCGGGTTCGGCCACCTCCCACTCCTCGGCGAAGCCCACGGCGACGTCCTCGTCCATGTCGTCCATCTCCTCTTCCATCCCTAACATCACTGGGGGAACTCGAAGCCGTCGAACTCGTGGTCGTCGAGCTACTATTATCCTCGGAGCCTGTTTGTTCCTTGGACGTATCTATGATAACCTCTCTATCTGGCCCCGTCGCCATAACAATCAACTGAAAAGTAGAGAAGAAAGTGAATTCGACAACAAATCAAATCCACCATTCCACCGCTAAGTCAAGTGAAAGGGCGCGCAAAGGGCTAAGGACAACGTCCCCGGCCTAAGCCCTAACATCAAAAGGAAAACTGAAACCTCCCCGGGAGGAGACGCTAAAATAAGTCATCCCCAAGCGAGGAGCTTCCTCGCACTCGTACCCAGTTTTCGTTGAAGCTTCCCTGGAAATCGCAAAGCTCCACCGAAATCTGGGAATGTTCTACCGAAAAACTCATCACCCACTCAGAAGATGAACGAACATGGCGGTCACACATGCATAGTTGTCACGGCGACGCCGTGAACCGCTCTCCTCGCCAAAACATACTAACACGTTCGGCGACATGTCAGAAGTGGAAAAATGGCACAACCACCGTCCACCACCAACAATCACCGGAAAGCCACCTATTTCGTCCTCTAAACCTAGCCCTAACCACATGCAATCTACCATTGACAACCAAAAGGAGTAGAACAAGCACAGGATCAGAAAACTTACTTGATTTAAGAAGATGAAAGTGGCTGCTCGAAGCTTGGAGCGGTGGTCGGAGTAAGCAGACGATGGCAACGGGCAGGAATGCTGAAGGAAACGAAGAGAAATCAGAGCAAAAAGTTCCAAATGGAACGAATTTCCCCTTTTATACAAAAGGGCACGTGCGAACACGCGCTCGTAGGCCATGATGGCTATCAACTAGCCATCATTACCTAGTAACTACTACACGGAGCTCTAGGCACACGTGGCGACCCAACGTTTCCAATTCTGTCTGACCATAAATCTCCCCGGGCACCGGGCAACAAGGTCACGACCACGAATTTCACGGACACCGGGGGCCACGAGCACATCGAGACAATCATCCTCGTCTCCAAACGACGACTCCATGCTAGCTCCCTGGAGCAACGAGCTGTCCTTAAGTCATCACTTCCATGTTCGGGAGCAACGACTTGGGGGGCTCCTGTTCTGGACTGGACCAATGGCTAGACATGACCCAATCCGCTTCTGCTCCAGAGCGGCCTAAATTTCCTAAGTCCAATCCACGAAGGGGAGAAAGTTACCTTTCTGCCCTCTAACCGGGCAAGGAACACATCGCTCCTCCCCGGAGTTACTGCCCGTCACGCACGGCTTCACTGCTCCCCGAACAGTTAAAGGCAGGTGCCCGAAACCACGCTTATGCCCGACATAACGGCTAGTTTCGGGCACCCCTGCCCGACATAACGGCTAGTTGGGGCAGTTACCTATTCTTCGGGAAAACGGTTATTTCGCCCCGAAAATAGGACCGTTGGCCACGCGCTGGGGGCTCTATATAAACCCTCTCGCTTGAGAAGGCCAGGTATCCAATATTCACCCTAAGAATTCATACTTTGTACTTGCCCCTTTTCTCTGACCCTTTCTTACTTGAGCGTCGGAGTACCTTGCAGGTACACCCCCTCCTCTCCATACGACCAGCATCCCTGACGCACTTGGTGGCCCACTTCTACAGGATCTGATCCAGCCTTCACGATCAGTTATGAATGAATTATTTTGTTTGCAATGTTTAAATGAATTTTCATTTATCGATTACTGTTTTACAACTTTTAAAATCTATTCATTAAATGGGTATCCATATTTTAATAAGTTATGTTAACTACATTATTTCATAATATGTCAACCAAACATTATATACCAGCGTATTCTAGAAAGTTATGTTAAATACCTTATTTCAAAACTACATTATTTCATGACTACCTTTTTTTCATAATACTCAACCAAACATTATATACCAGCAAAGGATGTAGAAGTTGTGTTAACTACCTTATTTAAAAACTACATTATTTCATAACTACCTTATTTAATAATACTCAACAAAACTTATTACCTTATTTCATAACACATCTACTATTAGTAATAGATTATTCGTTAAAACCAAAACCAATTATACACCAGCATGTGAAAATAACACAAGTTAATATATCATTTTGTTAAAAACAATATAATTGCAGCTTGTTAACATCATTTATCGCAGTTTCCAAAGACTTTATATTTATTAAATAGATCTCATAGCAATGAACTATTGATATATATGTGCTTTATAAACACATTTATTATATCACGATTTACCACATAAGCTTAATTACTATTTATCTCTTTGAATTCTCCACCTATCCATAAGAGTAGCTTTGCATGCATTTTATAGCTTTTCATACTCTTTGATAACTGCACCTATTCAATCATTAATAAACATGTTGTAAAGAATATGTAAGGCTCATTTTTAATGGTATATATAATGTTTCCTTCAAATATTACTTATATTAACAAGTAACCATATGAATTTGTGAGAGGCAATAGATAAACAAAAGGAATCTGAAAATGATTTTTTTAATATACTGCTAAGAAAGAAAAGATCAGCAAATGCTAGAAATCATAGGAAGGTTGTATTTGATCAGAAAAGAGCTAAGAGATTGAGGTATATGAATAAAGAGAATATTGAACAAACTCATGTAACAACTCAGGATTATGTTTCACGTATCAGATGTCCACTATCCACAATTTCTCCAAATATCCCAGCTTCCATATTAACTACAGGTAATTCAAGTCAGAAAACTCTTCCTACCTCAGTGTTGACTAGCTTGCCAAAAACCAGAAATGTTCTCAGGTCAAAAGGGGTGTCTTGCGCCAACATTAGTAAGTTAGGAGTGAATTTGGCAAGGAGATTTGATAGTGTTTTTAGTCAAGGAGCTTCTACATCTTCAAACCCTCTACCGCACCAAGATACACAAATCAATAAACTTTTTCAAGATGATAGTGGCGACGATATTACGAATTCAGAATGTGAAGGTATGTTACTTTGTTCAATGGTATTTATAAAACGCTTATGAACGTCAAGTTCCTAATATATTAAGTTATAATATTTGTCTTCGCAGGTTATAGTTCAGATACCCTATCTGATATGGGTGTGGATGAGGATATTTCTGACTGTGAAGATGTTCATATGGATGTACTTACTTCAGGTACATTTTCTAACCAATTGACACAAATGAAAAAAATAGTATCATATGTATTTTTATCTTAACTTTTCTGTTTGCATTTAGGAGAGTATTATGATATATGAGATCCAGTAATTGAGTGTCAATACTGTGGTGCATGCATGTGGTATTATGAGAGGAAGTCCAAATATCGAAATTCATCTAATCCTAAATTTTCGATGTGCTGTGGAGAAGGAAAGGTTCAAATTCCTTTGTTAAAGGCACCGCCACCGGTATTACAAATATTCCTGTTTGATCAGAACTCAAGTGAATCAAAGCATTTTCAACAACAAATACGTCTTTACAACATGATGTTCGTATTTACATCTCCAGGAGGTAAAATAGACAATCGATTTAACAACAGCAGAGGACCTCCAAATTATCGAATTCAAGGTCAATCATGTCATCGTATAGGTAGCATGTTACCGTTGCCAGGGCAAAACCCCCGTTTTGCACAGCTATATATATTTGATACCGAACATGAGATTCAGAACAGAGTGGATGAAATCAGGTCTGAAACTTTTTTTTGAATCTAATAATAGTTCTTTGATATGTAGCATATTATAAATAATTATGCATCAATTTTCTTTACACTGTAGGACAAAAAACGGAGTTGACGTTAATACAGTAAGAAAACTATCTGAGATGTTATACGAACATAGTGTTCATGCTCAGACTTTTAGAATGGCAAGGGATAGACTTTCCGAAGGAAATGTTTCTGACCTGAAACTCCGTTTAATTTCTGAGAGAACTACGGATGGAAGGATATATAACCAGCCAACTATTTTTGAAGTAGCCGCTCTTATTGTTGGAGATGTTGATACTGCAGAGAAGAGAGATATTATAATGTATAAACAATGTGGAGAGCTTCAAAGAATAGATGAGTATCATACATCATATTTGGGATATCAATATCCACTTCTTTTCCCTTATAGTGAGGATGGTTACAGACCTAATGTCAAGCATAGGAATAAAAGTTCTAACAAGGATACTAATTTGGAACAAACACATTCAGATGTGGTAGCTGAAGATATACCATGGGAGCAAGCTACAAAAAGGAATAGACTAACCATTAGAGAGTGGTTCGCCTTCAGGATACAAGAAAGAAAAAACGAAGCACAGACAATTCTCAGATCACGTAGGCTTTTCCAACAATTTTAGTTGATGGTTTCACCATGATGGAGTCAGAGAGACTTCGGTGGCTCCGAAAGAATCAGTCAAAACTCAGAGTTGGAAAATATCATTATCTCACCGATGCTAGAACAAATAGCCAGACTCAAGGTTCAAATACAGGAAAAAGGGTTGTCTTACCTTCCTCATATATTGGTAGTCGTAGATACATGGATCAGTTGTACTTTGACAGAATGGCGATTTGTAGTTATGTTGGTTTTCCTGACCTGTTCATCACGTTCACATGCAACCCAAACTGGCCTGAACTACAACGTTTACTTGGTTCTTTGAATCTAAAAGCAGCTGATCGTCCAGACCTAATTTCAAGAATTTTTAAACTGAAATGTAATGAATTAATATCTGATTTGACGAAAAAAAATTGATGGGGAAAGTTCTTGCATGTAAGCAATTTATCATAACATTGTACCAAATATAATATTATACATTCTGTGTTATTAGTTATTCTCGGTTTGTACTTAACTAATTGTTATATGTAACATGCAAATTGTGTAGATATGTATACCATTGAGTTTCAGAAGAGAGGCCTACCCCATGCTCACATATTAATTTTCCTTCATCCATCCAATAAATATCCAACTCCAAATGACATTGATCAGATAATATCAGCTGAAATACTAAACAAGGACACTAATGAAGACTTATATAACTTGGTCAAAACTCACATGATTCATGGTCCTTGCGGAAGATTAAATCGGTTTTCACCGTGTATGAAGGAGGGTAAGTGTTCTAAATAATTCCCCAAAAACTTTTAGAGTGAAACAATTGTTGACCAAGATGGATATCCAGTTTATAGAAGAAGGGATCACGGTCACACAATCATTAAGAATGGAATGGAGATTGATAATAGATTTGTTGTTCCATACAACTCAAAGTTGTTGCTGAAGTATAAAGCTCATATTAACATGGAATGGTGTAATCAAAGTTCATCAATTAAATATTTGTTTAAGTACATCAACAAAGGATATGATAGAATAACTATTGCCATTGTAAATTCTCAAGATGGAGCATCAGTTGAACATCAAAATATTGATGAGATCAAGCAGTACATTGACTGTAGGTATGTTTCTCCGAGTGAGGAATCTTGGAGAATTTATGCTTTCCCAATCAATGGAAGGAAACCGGCAGTAGAAAGACTTCATTTTCACTGTGAAGGTGAAAATTCAGTTTATGTTGATCCACTTGAAGCCATATTTCAAAGCGCGTATCCAAAGTTTGCTACTAATTACAACAATGAAACATTCTTGCAATCAAGGGCAATCTTGGCTGAAACCATTAAGACTGTTGATCTAATAAACCAGTATGTATTAGACTTTGTTCCAGGTAATTGCAGTTCAGAAAGTATAAACTTTGTTAGTCATTTACATTATTTTTTATGCAACTTATAATGAAACACTTCACAAGTTTCAGGTGAACAAAAAGAATATTTATCATTTGATTCCGTTGATACACTTGAGGGTGACGGCAACGAATCCTTTGATGTTTTAACTCCTAAATTTTTTAATACACTTAGAACTTCTGGTCTTCCCAATCACAAGATTACATTAAAGATTGGAACTCCAATAATGCTTCTTAGAAATATTGATCAATCAGAAGGTTTGTGCAATGGAACACGGCTCATTGTTACAAGATTGACAGATCACGTAATCGAAGCAAAAATTATTTCTGGGAAAAATATTGGAGGTGTTGTCTATATCACAAGAATGGATATTACTCCTACTCAATCCCCATGGCCCTTCAAAATGACTAGAAGACAATTTCCTATAACAGTATGTTATGCTATGACGATTAACAAGTCTCAAGGCCAGTCATTGGATTATGTCAGTATCTATTTGCCCAGGAGCGTCTTTAGCCATGGTCAATTTTATGTTGCAGTATCAAGGGTAAAAAGCAAAAAAGGTCTCAAGATATTAATCCATGACAAAGATAACAAACCATTGTCGAGTACAACAAATGTTGTTTTTAAAGAGGTTTTTGAAAACCTATAGAATGCGAGTTTTATTCATTTTAAGGTTTCATACATTTTGAACATGATCATTCTCGGTTACAACCTTTATACACATTCAGTTACAAATTTGATTTGTTCATTTTGTTGTTTTTTTGTTAACTTCAGTTAGACTCAGATGCATAGGTTACGTCTGGCGCTAGATTTCAAAGGTTTTAAACATGCATTGATATGTAATTTTTGGTCTGCATTTTATGATATGTATGCTTCTTAGAAACACGCTCAGAATTTCGAAGGTTTGTACTTTTACATTGGAAGATTTGTATTTTTACATTAGTGACAAGAATTCTGAAATTTTCAACAAACTGATATGTTCAACATATCAGTTACTATTCAGTTCCGCCTTAAACATACAACATCATGATAGACTGTCATGATACAACTGCATTTTAGTTTCATTATTTGTTTACCATCATTTTGGTCTTTTCCTTTAAGGAACTTATCAATTTGTTTTTTATGGTGCTGCATGTTAAATTGATATAAAATGCAGACTTATATGCTGTTGTATTAGACAAAATAGGTTATTATACAATCACCTCATATATGTAAACAAGATAAATTCAACATAACAATACATATGCGTTCATTGTATGCAAAAGTACACATGCATAAAGCAAGTACAAAATTACAAAGCGCTTAAACAAATTACAGAATCGTAATTCGACAAATACAACATCAATACAAACTTCAATACAAACAACAACTTGATTGCATGCTAATATCCCTCTTATCAGCTGCAACATCAACGGTTTAGTAGATTAACATAAATGAGATCTGAAAAAGGAATCATGGAAAACAGCAGCGCATCTCCTTCTTGAAGTTTTTTGTCTTTCACAAATTTCTTCCATCCTTGCACAACAAGTATCTCATAGTCATCATCCTTGCGAACTCTTTTAATCGCACAGTAATATCCTTTTGCATCAGTAACAACTACCATCCTTATTGCAGCCTGCTCTTTATCAAAACACGTCTTGGATATCTCAATCGGAATACACTGCAATTTGTTATACATCTCATTACTTCATTATTTTTGAAACATAAAGATCTATAAAATGATAACTGAGTTTTCAAGTGTTTTATATAGATACCAAGTCATTTTGCTCAAACTTCTTTGCGTTGGTTACATTCAATTTCCACGACACCTCATCGTCACATGCAATTGTTCTGTCAGCTTGAGTAAGAAACCCATCTCTTATGAGAGTTTCATAGATATGTTGTTGCTCTTCCTCAAATTCGGCTGTGGTCTTTCTCGCAAATTTAAGCATGTCTCTCTCAGGATCGCTGAAACAGCAGTAACAAAATAATCATTGTGGTTAAAAACTAATTAGAAATTATAAGCATCTCTTTCCCAGATCTGTTAAATCTTTTTATTCACTTGCATGCATGTACAATAATATATCTTATATAGAGTTGATAAAATTTTTAATCCAAATCTGAAGTTTATTAGCATCTCTCTCTCACATTTGTTTTTTATTATGAAGTTTAAAAAAATCAATTGCATACATGAACAATATCATAACAGATAAGTTTTTTTATAAAGTTTTAAAAAACCACTTGCTTACATGAATGGCATACCTGCTAGAAGGAGAAGGAACAAAGGGTACCCCAAACTTTACCATCTTCTTAGTTTAATTGAAAGTGTGTATTGCTATGTAATATGAAAAGGAGATAATAAGCATATATATAAGTAGTAAAGCATATGGATATTGGGTAGGCCCATTTAGTTTTGGGCCTCTAACTCATTTGATGCAATAATAGCAGAATATAAATAATTAAATTATTTACAAATTACTTTTGTTATATATACAAATATTTAGTAAAACATATTTTATATCAATTTAAACAACAAAAAGAATACACATCTTCCCTAAAACAGCATCCATAAAACCTGCATACAAACCACCACTACATGCCATATTATCTTAGATCCTCACCACAGGTCAATAAAACATCATCCCTGAAATCTGCATACAAACCACCCACCATCTCAGCACCTGAACCATGTTACAACAAGTCGGAAAACAATACAAATCTTGCGAACAAAACATGAAGCATCGTGATGCAGACAACGAAATCGGCGTACACAAACATATGCAGACGCAGCAAAATAGGTGCACTATACACAAGGGTCAAACAATTTGGACTTAATATTAGAAAATTATAATAGAATGAATATAGAAGTATTAATTTATCATGAACACTCCCATGTTAGATGCAGTAACCATAAACCTTATATTAGATAACTAATTAACCTTATAACAAAGTTTACATAGGAGAAGGTATTTTGTCATTGTCAATAGACATAACCCTTAAACAAACAATAACATCACAAAATTATATTGTAAACAAGTTCTAAACAAAATACATTAAAACTAATTCCACAAAGCTTATAAACTTCAGCCCATTTCCAACACTTCATGTTTTCGATCACTTCTTCTGCAATGCAACGTACATGCGGCGAGTAAAACGACCCATTTGACAGAGCAATGTGTCTTTATTTCTAAGATCTTTGGTTTTAATGAAGTCATATCATCCTTCAGTCATGTACTTCTCATATATACTTGGAATGTTATTTCGTGTTGCAGTATTAATCTTGCACTTGAAAGGTTTATGCTGGTCAACATCAACAATTGTTATTTCCTTTTGATTCCTTCTTAAGCATTTTTTTGATATTTCAGGTGGAAAATGCTGCAACAATACAAACATGCATTAGCTAATGGATTAGTTTTGTAAAACAACATTCTATAATATAATAAAACTACTTATATTGACTTACCTGAACATTTGTTGCCTTTGTTTTGACATTCTCCACTATGATATCCCAACGATATGTTTTCTTCCCCTTAATCATTTCTGATCTAACATTGTATGGATTCTTTCTCTGCTTCCTAGTTTTTAATGGTGCCTTCTTATTTTCATTTTTAGGAACATGTTTGGATTTTCCAACATTATTCTTCTCAACACAAGCTTCCTTAACAACCTTACGGTTCTTCCTCAAGTTTTGTTTCTGTTTTGAAGTACCCTTAATGTTGTCATCAGTGGCGACAACATTTTCTTCCTTCACAATATCCAAAAGAATTGATCCACTTTCCAAAGTAAGATCTATTACCTCAACATTTCTTCGATCTTCAGCTACGTCAACAGGCTTCTTAACCACCGTATTATAACGACGATGCCACTTACATTTTTTCTTAGAGGATAAACTCTCTCCAATCTCATCCAACATCCCTTGTATGATTTTCAAAGCTGTTTCATGGCTGGAAACAAAAATAAAGAACAATAAATCATCATTACAACCTATATAAATCTATATAACATAGTATAACAAAGGCTTGAATGACTCAATACAACTATTAAATCAAAAAGTATATATCTATGTCATTAATGATTTGTATGAGCATATATCATGCATAGAATGAAAAGTTGCTAATAATCTATGGAATCGTTTGCGCATATTTTATCTATGGAATCATTTATAGGCTATATCATTAAAAATAATATCCTTCAAACAAAATCAATTTGCAGTTCTCACATATATTTGTCACATGCAAAATGATTTGAACTTAGGGTTACCTATTATGATGAATATTGCCCAAACGATTCACAAAACGAAAGGAGTTTAGTGTTCCTTACCTCATGCTATCCGAATCGAATTCCGATTCGTGTCCTCTGGCACCGAATTTCTTCGCATTTGTTAGTTCTTGGATTGGCTAGAATTTTGGTAAAACAAAGTTGTTCAATGTTGATGTCACATGGGTGATGTCTTAACATTGAGTCTTAACATTAGATAATGTTAAGTGTTTAAGTTGTTGAAGTTTTGAAGTCTGATGTCACGTGCGATGTCATGACATCAGATATGCAGATCAGTAAAACATCAGGTTTGAGATGTTTTTAGGGTTAAGTGTTTTAGCTGGATTTTGGAAGAGCTGACAGAGTAATTGGATGCGAATATCTTGGAGGAGATATTTTCTGTTACAAACAGATTTGATGCAGATTTGTAGGAGTGTTTAAAGGCTGAAGATTTAAGAAGATTTTGAGAGAGATAATCTGTCAAAGATTTAGTTTTAAATAACAAATCAGGTCAGATATTGTAGCAGGTCCAAGACCAGATCAGATAGTTATATAAAGCGTATCAATCCTTGAAGAAAGTAACAAAGAAAGAGAGCTAAAGACTGAGAGTCGTTTGAGTCTTCGTGTTTGTATTGTAAACCATTAGTGTGAATTGGTGTTGTTGTTTTGAGTTGTTCTTGATCAAAGCTGTGAAGCAGAATCAAGTTGTGTTTTTCAAAGTGTGTGATCTTTGAATTATATCACATAAGTGATTTAGGGATTGAGTAATGTTCTCATACCTAAGTGGTCTCTTAGGTAGAAGGTTCATTAAGTAGAGATTAAGTTTAGGAGATGTCAACTGGGTTGTTGAGTCTGTAAATTAATTCTACTGATAGTGAAATTCATCCCTGGCTTGGTAGCCCCCAGACGTAGGTAGTTAAACCGAACTGGGTGAACAATTCTTTGTGTTCTTTTCTGTTGTTTTACATTGTCCATTGCAGAGTGTATTGTTGTGACATCACACGTAACATCACATATCTGGTACCAGAATTTCAGCATTCGTCATGGTGAGTACCCTGATTCAGACGCAGACGAGTGAAGGAGCTGCTTAGTATTTCCTTGAAGAACTGCAAACCGAGCTATTAAACAGGTGTAGGTTAAAAAATACCTATGTTTTGGGGAAACGTTTATTAGGTTTAATGGGAAAACGTATATTATTAATCTTATTTGTTATAACTTATTTCTACTATTAATGGGAAAACAATTATTTGTTATTACTTATTTGTTTTTTTTCAATTTTGTATATTATAATAGTTTGAGCATACTTTATAAAATAAATTTTGGCTTAATACCCTTTTTGGTCCTCTAACTATACCCTCGGGTTTAATTTGGTCCTCTTTCTTTTAAAAGTTCCAAATAGGTCTCTTACGTTGTCTAACTGAAGTATAAAGGTCCTTTCCGTCAAATAAATGCAAACGATGTTGGTTTTGCTTACGTGGAGTATGAGTTGGCATGATGGATGACTTAGTCAGCACCTTTGAATTTCCACGTGGATTTTTGTATTATTTTTAATTATTTTTTATTTTCCATATACATTTTTTTTTATATTTCATTTATTTAGTTATTTCATTTATCTATTTATTTCATTTATTTAAATCATCTAATATAAAATAAAGTAACTATCAAAATCAGATTTAGGCTTCATTCCTCATCTTCATTAGATTTAGGGTTCTTCATTCCTCTCTGTATCTCTAGATGCTCTCTCCCATCTGCTTCTTCCTCTGTTCTTATAAAACTTTTCTTTCTCCATGAAGATTCAATGGCCCCAATCTCCACAAGAGGAAAACACAAACACATCTCCCTCACATTTCTTTTCAGATCCCTAATCACATCATGACAAAAAACCCATAAACGACCTCGAATCGGAGAGGTGGTGATGTCCGTCGGTGGTTGCAAACGGTGCCACGAGGACGAGGACTTCGCTGGTGAGATGGGTGTTCCGATTTCACGGCGGCTGGAGGTCGTTGCCGTCGTTTTTGGTTGCGTTTCCGGCGAGAACGACGTTGACGGATCGTGCAATTACGTGGTTTCGTCGATCTGCAGATGGCGGCGTGATTGGGATGTTCGCGGTGGTTTCCTGTTTGCAGATCCGGTGATGGTTTCGCGGTTGATTTCGTCTGGGTTTTGAGATGGAGAGTCGCGACACAACACTGAGATTTTCTATAAATTATTAATTTTTGAACAATTATGACAAGCAAGATCCTGTTATTAATTATTGTGTAGTGTGAATTTCGATTTGCAGGTTTAAAGGTTTGGGTGTGTTGTGAGTTTGTGTTTTGAATGAAGGAGTTGTTGATGGGTATTAACGGCGGTGACGGTAGCTGCAGCGAGGTTATGTGTTATTGAGTAATTTGTGAATATGATGGAGAGAGATTTGGGTTGCTTTGTGTTTTTGAAACCGTGAATGATGGAAGGATGTGGATCGTGAGTTTTAGAGGTTGAAGAGGTGGTATGAAGTTGTTGTGAGAGATTTTTTGGTTTATTGTTGTGAGAGATTTTTTGGTTTGTTGTTGTGATTGTACTTCTTTCTTCTTCTTCTTTTTTCTGGTGAAGTCATGCCTGTTATGTTGTGTTTGGAGGTGGAGTTGGTGATACGGTGAAAAGAGGAAGAAGAGAACTTGTTTTTATGGTGGTGTGAATGAAGTGTAGATTTATGGATGGTTGAAGGAGATGGTTCTGCAGCATGGTGATAGATACTGAAGGGTTTATGGTGTTCTCCAGTTGTGAAAAGGTGAAGATGGTGAGTTTTGGATTTGAGGATGAAGATCATGAAGGAAAGAATGAAGATGGATTGTATTGTTTGTGTTGAAACAAATGGTTTGAGAATAGTGAATGATCTTGTTGTTGTTAATTGGATTCATAATTAGTGATACTTTTTCATGAATACGCACTACTGTTGCTATTTTGTGGTGGAATGCTCTTTTTATCATTTTATTTACATTATTTAATTGTTAAATAAATGAAATATAAAAAAATATAAAAAATATTAAAAAATAAATATATAAAAAAATGTACATGGAAAATAAAAAATAATTAAAAATAATACAAAAATCCACGTGGAAATTAAAAGGTGCTGACTAAGTCATCCATCATGCCAACTCATACTCCACGTAAGCAAAACTAACACCGTTTGCATTTATTTGACGGAAAAGACCTTTATGCTTCAGTATGCAACGTAAGGGACCTATTTGAAACTTTTAAAAGAAAGAGGACCAAATTGAACCCGAGGGTATAGTTAGAGGACCAAAAAGGGTATTAAGCCTAAATTTTTATATTTATTAGTTACTAATATATTATAATTATATATAATACAAATGCATTACATCACCTAATTGAACTTTAATTAAGCATGTACTGTATTAGTTATATTGATATATGTAATTTATGTATATATAATGTTCTACTTTTCATAGTATAGTTACAACGTTGCCTGACTCCCGTGCGAACGCACGGGTCCTTTACTAGTTATTGTATAATGAATAATGCTAACTTGTGTTCTAAGGGCACAAGTTAAAAACTAAATATAGAAAAATTGTCTTGAAAATTGTGCATTGATTTTAATAAAAGTATACAATGAATTGTTTAATTATTATTTTTAATACAAAATTACTATAAATAGGTTTTTTAACTTGTGTCTCTGGCACAAGTTAGCATTACCCTTGTATAATATTTGCAATTAAAATGTGTAATAGATCAAAATATTAACAATGTGTATCACTTATCATTTAATTAAAATAAAATCATTTCGACGTGGATTAATAATTGAGACGCACACAGGAAAAATGTGACATTGACTTAAATAAAATTAAAAAGTATTTCTAATAAATTGATTAAAAATAATTTTACAAGTTAAAAATGATTTTTACTGTATCACTAATTAAAATAATAATTAAAAAACATTTGCAAATGATGCATATAAAAATTTGAGTCATATATTATATATTTGATAAATATAGAAATAAAAAAATCACTAGACAAATATTTTCAACTAATAAATAATAATAACAATGCCACAAACATTTGTTTTCTATATAAAAAAATTAAAAAGTTACTGTATTATTGATAAATTTAAATAATATGGAATTGGTGGTTTAAATAGAAATTTTTTCCTTTTGCGGAAATTAAATGAAATGAAAAAAAATGAAATTATTAATTTAAATATTATAAACTAAAAAATTATCAATTTTTTTTAAAGTATATGAATACCGTACAAGAAACCGGTACTCGTAGACAAGATTTTTTTTATAAATATTTTCGTAAACAAGAAAAGTGTTATTTTGATACGAATATTTTTTTAAACAACAAATTTTTATATACGATGAAAAGTTTATTGTTAGCCATAATTTTTATAAACGGTATCAAAACAAAAATAATTTTTATAAACATAAAAAATATATTATTGATCTAAATATTTTAACAAACATGTTATTTTTATAAATGTAAAAAATTTATAATCGACCAAAATATTTTTTATAAACATAACAAAAATAAGGTTTATATACAAAAAATATGTAATTTATATCATATTTTTTAATACAACTTCAATAAAACAACAACTTTTTATATTTAAGAAAAAATGCGGGTACCATTGATGTTTTTTTTACTAGTTTTAGAGATAATAACATTATTTTAGAGAGTACTAGTAGGCGTTTATTGGGGGTATCAGGTATGAAATGATTTTTTTTTGTTTGTATTTGTTACTTATGGATCGGCCCATTACTCCTTACCCAGTCACCCAACCCAATTCAAAAACATAAAATCAGAAAACCTAATATCTTCTCCTTCGTGCGCCGCTCCATCTCTTTTCACTCTTACTCGCTTTGCTGGTAACCTTCGTTCTTCTCTCCTTCTACTCATTCCTCTTTGTTTTTTAATCATTGTTTCAATCTTATCGCAGTAACACAATTTTCTACAATTAATTTTGTTAACAGGTATAAGATTTATCGTTGCCAAGCCTCTGGTATCGAAGATGAGGTATCACTTTCTCTCCACTTTACTCTTTATGAAACAATTTGTTATTTTTTTATTGATAGATGATGTTTAGGTTTTCATTTTTTATGATTTAATTATGTTGGTGAAATTATTCAATTAGAACAAAAATGGGTTGAATATTTTGGTGTTGGTTCTGTAGTAAGCTTTCGAGTGATGCTGTAAGAGAAGCTATTACCGGAATCATGGCTGATTCCAAGGAGAAAAACCGGAAATTTGTGGAGACTATTGAACTCCAGATTGGGCTTAAGAACTACGATCCTCAAAAGGATAAGCGTTTCAGTGGTTCTGTTAAATTGCCTCACATCCCTAGACCCAAGATGAGGATTTGCATGCTTGGTGATGCCCAGCATGTTGAGGAGGTAACAATTTGATATTTTACTCAAATTTGATATTTTACTCAAATTATTACGTTCCGTTGGGTCGATGCTTAGGTTAAATATAGCTTGAAATAGCACTATGTTTTTGCCTTTTGTGATTTAGGGTATGTTTGTATTGGTGGAATGTGTATTTAATTAGATTCTATTAGTTGGATTTGCAAATGATGGATGGAGTAGAATGGAAGATGGTGTAATTCATTCCATCCTATTCCATCCAATTCTTCAATTTTCATTCCCTCCTATTTGGGGTGTATGCAAGGTGATGAACTAATTTGTTCTGTTCAGTTCTGTAAAATTATAAAAAGTACACAAACAATGGAATGTATTCAGCTCTTCTGTATTCCATAATGTTCAATTTGGCTGTGTGCTGCTCTAGACTATCAATCCCAACATTTTAGTTATCACAAATCAACAATGTAATGACATTCATTTAGTTTTGGTAGTTGTGATTTTGCATCAATATGTGCTTGGAGTGTTTTTTTTAATTATTTGTTATTAGTTTGTTGCTAAGTTTCTTGCTTTAACGTTTAATACTATAATCTACACATTGAAGGCTGAGAAAATTGGACTGGACTCGATGGATGTCGAAGCATTGAAGAAGTTGAACAAAAATAAGAAACTGGTGAAGAAATTGGCAAAGAAGCACCATGCTTTTTTAGCTTCTGAAGCTGTTATCAAGCAGATTCCTCGTTTGTTGGGCCCTGGTCTCAACAAGGCAGGCATGTCTTTTATAATTCTTGTGTTATGGATTGTTAGCATTGTACATTGAAAGAAAATTGTGATTTGATGCCTTTTTATTATTATCCGTTTTGCATTGCTGTCATTTTATTTATATTGGCCACTTATTTTGTTTATCTTTCATATGCTGAGTACCATGTGTATAGATTTTTTTTAATTGCTTACTGTGTTCTGTTCATACCCTACACCCTACGTCTTTTTCTTTCAGTTAATAAGTTTATTTCAAAAAACTGCCATGATACGTTCCTTTTGAATTTCAATTGTTATTTCAATTGTTGCATTGGCTGATTTTGATATATGGCTTTACAGGAAAGTTTCCCACACTTGTTTCCCACCAAGAATCTCTAGAAGCCAAGGTTAACGAGACTAAAGCCATGGTCAAGTTCCAGCTTAAGAAAGTGCTTTGCATGGGAGTTGCTGTTGGTAATGTCAGTATGGATGAAAAACAGATCTTCCAAAATGTACAACTCAGTGTTAACTTCCTCGTCTCCTTGTTGAAGAAGAACTGGCAAAATGTAAGTATTCCACTCATAATATTGCGTTTAGTCATTTTGATTTGTTACCTTCTATTTAACGCTGGTTATCTTGATTTTGTTGCATCATTTGACGATGGCCAGTAATAGGGCACATCCATTTGATTGCGTAACTATACTAATTAAGTAATATTCTTTTGACATGATGATAAACAATAGGCTCTCAATATCCATCAGCATATTGTTTTAAAATATTTAGTCTGGTTGAACCGTCCATCCATCCATCTAATGTATTGTTGGTTTCAGGTTAGGTGCTTGTATCTGAAGAGCTCCATGGGCAAATCTTACAGAGTCTTCTAAAGGGCGACGTCGTTGAAAAGGT
This sequence comes from Lathyrus tuberosus, assembly GCA_022829125.1. NCBI lineage: Eukaryota > Viridiplantae > Streptophyta > Magnoliopsida > Fabales > Fabaceae > Lathyrus > Lathyrus tuberosus. The sequence continues at coordinate 1,470,398 of JALAZF010000101.1, read as the reverse complement.
TCTTAAATTTGGAGTATTTGAAGTTGGACTTGATTGATATTTTGGTTACTGTAATAGCTGAGACAGGAGTTTTCCTTTTTCTAAAATTTTGTTTGATAAGATTTTGAGTATTTCTATCTTGTATTGTTATTGAATGATATTTAATTGCTTAGCCATGTTGAACTTCATTCAGCTTTTTTGTTCTCTTCTCACTTCATGCCCATTCTTAGCAACAGTTCTATTGCTACGAAATCCATCGGTCTTCTTTTCTAGCATAAATCACTCCTAAGCCTAAGTTTTTTAGTGGTTTGGGGTGTCGTTGCCTGAAAGCCCAAAGTCTTGCAATAAAATTAAATAAATAAATAATTTCATATTTCATATAACCTCACTCTATTTTGAGTATTTCTATCTTGTAACATATTAATTCATTTAATATAAAATATGATTATTAATTCATTTAATATAAAATATGAAATTAAAAATAGAGTGAGGTTCGTGTAGTTGCACTTAAGGCTAAAAACATTCTCCATCTTCTACCCAAATACGACGTTGTACGTTGTAGATATTTTGAGTTCACCGTAATGGCTAGAAGCCCGATTTTCAGCCCGATATTTTGAGTTCATTCAGATCTAACGCAAATCTGGGGAGTTAGTTAATTGTGTTCATGAAATATCTTCATCTCTTCCATTCTTCTTTCTTTGATATATTTATCTTTTTTAACAATTAATAATATATTGTATTGCAAGAATGATGATTGTCAGTTCTTTCACTAGGATGATGAATTATTTTCTGACAAACAACATCAACATTAGGCCACATATCAATTCCAGTAATAGGACTGACATTAGAGGAGTAACGCAGTTTATATATTTCTTTACTATAACACTTATCCATAAAAGTTTTTGGATCCAATTTCTCATAACTCATGGCAGCTATGTCATGTCTACATGAAATTTCCATGTTTCTTTACTATAACACTTATCCATAAAAGTTTTTGGATCCAATTTCTCATTACTCATGGTAGCTATGTCATGTCTACATGAAATTTCCACAAGTTCCAAAAAACAATATTGTACAAGTTTGTTCCAAAAAACAATATTGTACAAGTTTTTTTCGCTACCTTGTTAAATACTTCCATTTATACAACCATTGACCACTCATTACCACTCCTTTTCTATTCGTTTCCTAGGCATTCGCATGATATTATGTTTTCAATTGTCTAGTTTGGTTAAGTTTACAACTACTCTATTCATTAACTCTTTCTTCATCACTGCTGTCATCACTATCTTCACAAACATCTAACTTTTTCTTTATTACTCCATCCGTCCTAAATTATAAGACGTTTTGGATTTTTCACACAAATTAAGAAACTTAATTATTATTTTATGGAAAAAGACAAATTATGTATAACTTTATAGTAATGCCCCTCATAATTATATAGGAGAGAGAAATTAAAAGAGTTGAAAGAATAAATAATAATAAATATTTGAGGATATATTGGGGAAGATGTCATTTATATTGCATTGGGAATGTAAGATGACTTATAATTTGAGACAAATTTTTTTGGCAAAATGACTTATAATTTAGGACAGAGGTAGTACTATCTTCAAATGTTATCTCTCTAACTTCATCATCATTGCTGTCATCATTATCTTCACAAACATCTACAAAATTAAGAATGAGCACCCCATTTGAATTGTCCCTAATATTGTGCTCTACCCATATATGTCAACATTGTTAGAAAAAGAATGTGTACATTGTTAGAAATAGAATGTGTAGCAATTTCTATAGCATAAGCACCATTAGTTACGTGGAAGAAACCTTCATCAACTCCTTTAATCTTTCTCCACACTCTTGCACCACTACCATCGTAATCCAATTCCTTTACTAAGCCAAGATCCTCAAAATATGACCATTTGTCACCACTAATGATTGTTTCAACTCCTCTGTAAAAGACGTAGCTATCACGAACAAACTCTCCATAATGAAATATTAAGTCGAACATACTTGTAAGCGATGACAAAACCTGCACAGACTATCAATGAAAGTTGGAAGTCTTTAGAGAAGACAATGAAGAACAACGTTTAAATAATTTAGTAACTCAATTATTTAATTGTTTTAGGAATTAGAAAAATAAAATATTGATTTTAAATAATATAAATTAAAATTAAAACAAAATAATGTCATATGAAATTAAAATTAAATAAAAAATGAAAAAAAAAACCATCTTGTAGGTAACACCTCAACCTCAGTATTGACCAAATATAATGAAGGGGTAAAAAAATAAAATTTATAAAATATAAGGATAAAATCTGTTTTTTATGTGGTTATTTTTCAGATTTGTCCCATATGACAGATAAAAATGAATATTAATCCAAAACTCTTTTGATGCCACTAGTATTAAGAAATATAAGGTTTGATGATTTTAAGAATACGGGAACGTTATGCTTATGATGTATTAATGGCTATATTTACTAGGGAAGCACCCCAAGATTTTTCAACTTCAACTATTCATTTGGGCTTCAAAAGTATTTAGTTTCATTTCAATGAATTTATTGAATTTTTGGATATGTACGTTCGATAAGGGCATCATGATTGTCCAATAACAGTTAAATTTTTTTCTCCTATAATATTCTACTACACGTCAATGAAATTATTTAGTTGAATATTTGGATGTTCAGATTCTATATTTAATTGTAAAGTATATTTCAATACTATTAAGTTCATGTGTACATAATATAAATAGAGTTTAATGGAGACATCCAATGCAATGCAAAATAGTTAAGAATAAAATAGTTTTACGCGGTTTCCATAAGATAGAAAATATATAGTTTTATGCTATTCCCATAAACCATAAGACAAATTTTTAGCTGAAAGTTATTTCACACAATATTATATAGGTTTCAGTTAAAAATTTTTTTTCCTTTGTATTTTTAAAAATAAATTTTATAAATTCATTTTAAAAAATATTATAAGTTTTGTTATATTAATTTTTTAAAATTGAAATATTAATTTTAAATTTTATAACATAAACATACATTATTGAATATTAAAACATGGTCCACATCACAATTTTTTAAAAATATTGTATCTCAAAATTTTTTTTATCAAAAAACTATTTGAAGTAATTTCAAAATTAAGTGATTGTTTTTTTTTTGAAAATTTGATATCCAAAAAAAATTTCAATAAGATGATGAAATATTTAAAATAACATTTTAAAAATAATATTCAAATTAAATTTTTATTTGAAATTTTTATGAAAAATTTATTTATAATTTTTTTTATACAAAATTATGTTACAATATAAAAACCATTAAAAAAACAAAACAAACGTGCCCATAAATCAAAGACAGAAAATATATAGTTTTACGCTGTGTCTCGATAATAAAAAAAAGGGTTAATATATATTTTAGACTCTGCCATTTGGGACGAATTCAAAAAAGGATCCTGTAAAAAAAGAACTTAGATTTCGTCCCTGCCATTTGAAGATTCTTTTATTTTGACATCTCAGTGCACACAATTAGCAGAATCTGTGACGTGACACTGCTTTGTTGGTTTTTTTAAAATTATTTATTCTTTTTAATGTGGCGTGACGCTTAGTTAGACACAAGTATTGAACACACACCACTTTGCTTACATTTGACCCTCTCTTCCACTAGGCTATTTATTTCTTCTGTTTACTTTTGTTTAATTTTTAACATATTTATAAATACTTATTTTAATGTATACATCAAATATATATAATTAAAATATTAATATTATTAAAAATATTTATTTAAAATACTTATATTAATTAAAATATTAATGTTATATAAAATATTTATTTAAATTAATTATATTAATTAAAATGTTAATGTTATTTAAAATATTTATTTAAAATACTTATATTAATTAAAATATTAATGTTATTTAAAATACTTATATTAATTAAATATTAATGTTATTTAAAATATTTATTTTAACATACTTATATTAAAAGATTTATAATACATATAATTAATGTTAATTATAATATTTATTTTAACATAATTATATTATTACTTTCAATTTACTACTAATTTTAATTTTTTAATAATAATTAAAATATTAATGGACTATAAATATTAACTAAATAAGTATGTTAAACACTAAATATGTTAAACTAAATAAGTATGTTAAACACTAAATATGTTACACTAAATAAGTATGTTAAACTGTTATTAACTATAAATATTAACTAAATTAAGTATGTTAAACTATAAATATTAACTAAATAAGTATGTTAAACTGTTATTAACTATACATATTAATGAAGTATGTTAAACTATAAATATTAACTAAATTATTATTAATAAAAAACTAAAATAAATAAACTAATGAAATAAACAAAACAAAACAAAACTAATATTATAATTTAATATAATTAATAATAAACTAAAATATTAAAATGAAATAATTAATAATAAATTGAAAATAAATATATTTTAATTTAATATAATTTATTAATGTTTGTATTTTTTAATAATATTTTAATTTAATATAATTTAATATAATTAATAATAAACTGAAATAATTTATTATATTTTTAAAACTAAATTATTAAAAATAAATATAGTAAATATATATATTAACGTTTGTATAAAAAATAAACTAAATTATTTAAACTAAATATTTATATTAACATTTAATATTTAAAAACTAAACTAATTTAATATTTATACTAATTTATTTTATTAAAAATAAATATAATAAATTATTAATTGTTTAAATATTTATAATAAATATTTAAATATAATTTATATTAATGTTTGTACAATAAATATTTATATTAGTGTTTAATATTTACTAAACATTATATTTACTAAACATTATTAAAGAACCAAAATGTTGTAACATATACATTTAAAGCAAACAATTAAACAACTAAAACATTATAGCCTAGTGGTGAAGGAAGCTCACTCTCATCCATGAGGACATGGGTTCAATATTCTTCAAATGGTAGGGACGGAATCTAAGTTTTTTTTACAGAGTCCTTTTTCGAATTCGTCTCAAATGACAGAGGCTAAAATATTTATTAACCCTAAAAAAATTAGTTAAAAGTTATTTCACACATATTATATAAATGAAAGATAGAAAATATATGAGAAAATACGATATGTTTATCATATAAATTAATTATATTGTAAACCAATTGTATTTCGCTAAATCAGAGTGTAATCTTTAAGTTAGTGTTATGATACGAGTGAATTCGCTAAATCAGAGTGTAATTTTTAAGTTTGAGTTATGATATGTGTGAGTGGCGAATTTTTATTAGACGTCAATGTAAAATTATTTTATATTGTCACTTCATAACTATTAAACTCAAAATTATATTTATCATATATTATTGTAATGTAAAGCGGAAAATATTGGTTTGAAGCAAGTAGTATGGATTAAATGGAATATTTTAAATAATAATAATTAATATTGCATAAAAAATAAAAAAATAAATCAATTATTTTAGAACATTTTTTTAAATGTAGGTCATAACCCTAAATCCGTGTGAGGACATGTATTAATTTTGAGTGTTGAAAAGTCCTTTTTCTAGGACATTTAGAAGATTTATCTCCATCGAATCACGTTGAGATGACGTTGATCTCTATAGGTTGAAGAGTTAACCTCCTACCTTGTATGTCATCTTTGTTGCACCTTGTTTCATGGCTCATTGATATTCTCTGAGGTGCTAGTGACATTGAAATCTTTCTATAAGGTTGAGAATTTTCTATGTCTTTAGATCACTATTTTTATATGCATATTTTTGTAAGTGATCTTCGTAGATTTGTTTCTTGTTCTATAACCTCAACCTTTAGTAATCATCATCAATAAGTGAGCATGAATCCTATGATTCACACTACAACCTCCTGTATGCATCATGCTTTGATTCCCTTTACCGATTGACATGACAATGGGATTGGGGATGGTTTTTACCTTTTCGTTCTTGAACCCGACTCCTTGATAAATCTTTGTTTCCAACCCTGATCCACAACGAGGATGAACATTTGAACCCCGACGCAGTTCCAAATGGATTTGGGTATCTCCGCCTATTCCCTATTTCTGTAGTAAATTTAATTTTTTAAATATCAATAGTCTATTTCTCCAAACACATAACCTGCTCTGAACTAATATCTGCCTCGAACCCAAAGCTTGTAGTGAACCATAACAAACATTCACATATGATAAATAATAAAGTAAAACAATTCTAAAAATTTAAAACATATATTTCAAAAAGTAAAGTACAAACCAAAATATATGTGCACTAAACATACAACTAATATTCTCAATTATTAAAATAAAAGTGGGACGTGGGAGAATCCAAAATATGATTTGGAAGTTTCTAATTAAATATGATTATTTATGTAATATCGATATAATTGGGATGAGTTTAAGGATGAGTTAGGGTGGATACTAATTTTCTCATTACCCGTTCTATCCCGATATTTTAAAATCGAGAGAAAATCTAAATCCAAACCTAGTTAAAGATGATTTTCTCCATCAAACTTAGGGGTGAGTTTAGGTGGATATCCACATGTACAAGTTCTGTTTTCATGACCATTTTATGAGATAGGTTAATCATGTTTGGATCATAATCATCTCGGGAGATCCTTCTAGGTGTGTTTGTCAGCGGAATATAGTTAGAAAAAAACACTATTTCTTTATATCATTTCCTCGATAGTTCTATCCTCTACTTCTGTCTCGGTCATTGTGGAGAGATCTCATGTAGTTCCCTCGTTTTACTACATTTTTATCCTTCATACTATGTATTACCCTTTTTATTTTCTAAGCTCATTCACGCTTTTAGATTGTCTAAACACAAATGAGTAAAAAAATTAATCTAATTTTAGACCTGACATCAATACATACATTACCACTATTGAATTTAGGTTCTTCATATGGCATGTCTTGTCATTGAAATGATTCATAAATGAGATGAGTGACGCTTCCTACCTTTTGCTTAATGCGATGAGGCACTTCATAACTTTCGACGAGACATTTCATTCTCATTGAAGTTTCATCCCGTCATTGAAAGAGGTCAAATGCTCTTTTGGGTCCTTCTATCCATCATACTCCTCCATGTTAGGAATTAGGAACCTCCTTGGTATTGACATTTTATTAACCTCATTCATGAACACAGGAGTCAAGTTACATTCCTTTTCCCCCTCTCTAGCCTCTATGCATCTATGGAGATATCTTGCTTCCTAAATTTTAGATGGTGAAGATGTCATGCTCATTGTTGTCTAGAAGTGAATTGTTTTTGCGCTTTCGATTTATCTTGAAAATTTTTACCTTCTTTTTTTATTAGCATGATCTAGGCTTTCATCACATATTTATAAGGGGCGAACTCCCTTACTTATAAAGTGATTAGACTCACATGCTCTCGATGTAGTTTCTATTTTCACTGAAGTGATATGTGTGAACATTAATAGATAAACTTGGCTTTGTTACCATAACAAACTTCAAAATAGATAGTGGCACCTATACGATTTGAGTTTACTTCATATAACTCGAAACAATATGAAAATGTCGGTGCTTCTATATGTATGAAGCACATTAGTTTTTAGGGATTGCATGTGAGGTAGATTACATCGTTATGTCATCCAGTTTTATCCTTTAATAGATGTATTTTTTTGGTGGACGGTTCATGAATTATATATTTATATTAGTCTGATTAGGGTTAAACTATTACAAATTTAAAATGATTTATGTTTAGATACATTTATATTTATATTGAAGTAAGTTGAACAATAGATTTTATCATAAAAATCACATTTAAAACTGAAAATTTACAAATCTTAATTTCAAATTATAATCAATTCTTAAAGCAAAATTAAACATAGATCACTCAAATATGTAAAAATTAATTTTACATTTCAAAAATAATTTTTTTGTTTCAAATATGAAACTAAACATAGACTTAATGTATGCTGATTTCACTTTTAAATTAGTCAAAATTTATTTTAGAACTATAAAATTGATTTTTTTCACTTTTACATTAGTCAAAATTTATTTTAGAACTATAAAATTGATTTTTTTTCTATTGCTCTCGAATATAGTACTTTTACTTTCAAAATGAATCTAACTTAAAATTAGAATTACAAATTTATTTATTTATTTATTTTATAAATGATTTTTAGATTCAAATATATTGTTCAATTATATTTTATATGAATGTATTCAAATATAAATTATTTTATTTTCAATTACTACCTCCGTTCCTTTTTATAAGAGACAGTTCATTTTTTAGGTTCATTGAATAATTAATATATTTGGTCAGTTTATAGACTAGATACATTGATTATTCAATGAACCTAAAAAGTGAATTGTCTCTTATAAAAAGGAACGGATGCAGTAAAATATTTTTCTATAAATTGTTTGTTCTTCTAAAATAAACTTTATTTTAGTTGTAAAAATATCTATCTCACTCAGCTTTTCCTTGAATCAAGAGGAGAAGTTAAAATCAAGTTGGGCTGGTCAAACACACATTAATACAAGCAAAATTCAATCTATATAATTGACATCTATGTCAAAAACATAGGTTTATCCTAAACACAAAGTGGACTAAAACGCAAAGATAGTAAAAATCACACCTCATTCAATGTCTGCGTATTTAAATAATGAACCCAAAAATGGGGTTCACATAGCCAAATCCTATCTCTACACGGAGACTACTAAATTAAGAGAGAATATTTTTCACACCCTAAATATCATCATCTCCCGTTTCAAAATTTTTAGAGATTCTGTATACGAAGTTACAATATATTTGTGAAATTTCTTTAATAGACTATTTTAATTATAAATCTTGAAATATATGTATGGAGATCTTTTTTCTATAGCATAAATTTGAAAAATTATAAATTTTTATATTATAGATCGTTTTGTAACCTTTGTTTAATAGCTCTGCCTATGGTACACATTAAAAAAAAAGTTTAATCAAAATTGGTGTATCACCAACACAAGTTGGGTCAAACACACATTATTAAACAGCAAAATTCAATTCATATATGATATCTATGCCAAAAATGGGTTCACATAGGGCAATCCTAATCTATATCACAATATAGAGAGACTAGTATAACCCCAAGAAAGAAAAATGAAACATGATTAGGTAACGTAATAGGTTTAAGTACACAAGTTGAGATTTGCTACAAACAACAACATGCAGCGAAATTACGTCGCAGAATTGAAATTGACAATTGGTCAAATTTCATATAGCAGGCGGTGGCGTACATTATAATGCTTAGTGTTTTCATACATAACATAGGTAATGCCTTTGAGCTAAATAAGTTGTTATTTGTTTGGTGAAAAGGACAGATAGAGTTTAATCGATTCTAACTCATACATCAGCTCTTTCAATTGTTTTTCTCAAATACATTTTACCAAACAATGTCTTATCTTTTACTAGTTTATCACGTTCATTAAGAGTAAGCTGAAGTTGATTTTTGCGAGTTGTTATCAAACTTTTCGTAAGCATGCACGCCTAGCTGACTTTCAAAGCAGTCTGTCGTTGCAAGTGTCCCTACTACTTGAAAATTGTTTATGTTGTCCAATTTAAAAGTTAGTTAAGGGTATTGGTTATAAACTTTTGTCTTTAAGTTATAAATGTTAGATTTTGTGTTGGAGTTTGCTGCAAAACGTAAATAAGATGAGGATGAAGATGTTGTGATAAAAGTTGCACAAAATAAATTTTAAAGCATGTGTTTACACTAAGTTTTATGTTCGATTCACCCCATCAATTTAGACAAATTAAATGCAAATGGATAATCTGGCAAATCCCCTTTAAGATACTTGGAAACCTTAATATGAATTACTCAAATCTAACTATGCGTGTATAATATTATAAAGCTACCACAACGGCTAATACCAGTAACCATTATGATATATTACTTTCTTAGTGAAATTTCTTAAAGAAGCGCCAGTGTTTAATTTACAATTAAAAATTTTAAATAAAAAACAAAATATATCATAACTAAGGGTGGAAGTAGGCTAGGCCGCTCCACTTTTAAAAAAAAAAATCTCAAAATAACTCACTTTTCAGATTATTTCCTAAAGTACCCCAGTTTGAGAAAAAATTAAGTGTTGTCTCCATACCAATTGACGACAGTGTTGTAGGCTTAAGAGGTGTTGCCAATTGGATTGGAGACACTACATGGTGTCTCCAATCCAATTGGAGACAATGTGTTAAATTTGAATGTTGTCGTCAATTCATTTGGAGACAAGGTGTAATCATAAAATTTTAAGCAAAAATAATTAACATTAATAATTAATTAAAAATAATATTACATAAATTAATGATGACGATCGGGTTGATCATACCGCCCACTGGTTCCACATCCCATAGGTACCCTCACTCGCTGTTCTCATTGTTGATTCATTCCAAGTGTTTGAGGATTTGAGGTCTCAGGAACATCAGCAGGATCCCTAAGAAGTTCTTGTATTTCTAAGAAGTCTTGTGTATGAAGCGACGACACATTGCCGTAACTGAGTTCGCGGCCCATGCCAGAGTAGTTGGGATGTGATGAAGGGGACTTTGGTGTGCGGTCTGGACGATTGAAGGGGGGACATTGATGTGAAAGATTCGTTGGTGAAAGGTTGAAATGGTAGTGGTGTTTGAAAGCTATAGGTTATTGTGATGTTTGTCGGCTATGATGTGATGTTTGTGTGTGTCGGTTATGTTGTGATGTTTAAGCGTTTTGCTTGTTGTACGATGTTTGGGTATTTTGACTAATGCTTGAGCGTTTTGCCTATATCTTGATGTTGTGTTTGGGGCATATGCATTTTGGGTGTCTTGATAATAGTCATTTTGTTGGAGATGGTATGGGGGACACTCTTGGTATTGTGGTTGGGTGTCTGGCATATTTGGATTGTGGGTTTGTGTGTTTGTGGGTCGGTAACTCGCACCCTTGTCATTCTTGTCATTCTTAACTCGCATCCACCTACGCAATGCATCAAGTCTCTCAATACTTTGAATTTTTTCGCCTTCAGGTATGTCTCTGTCTAACCAACGATTCAACTCCCTCTATAGTTGCTTGAAACTTTGGATGTTCTAGAAGAGCATCTCCATCAGAGGCTTCTCTCTCGAATAAATCACTTTCCTGTAGCCGCGACGATACGTGTTATCACTAATACAAGAATATGAGAAGAGAAGTGAAAATAATTGATCACGTCACCTTCATTTATAGTAAAATTACACATTGCACCATATCTCCAAATAAATTGGAGACAACATTCAAATTTAACACACTGTCTCCAATTGGATTGAAGACACCATGTGGTATCTCCAATCTAATTTGCGACACCTCTTTATCCTACAAAGCAGTCGTCAATTCATATGGAGACAACACTCTATGACTCCCCAAAAGTGGGGTACTTTAAGAAATAAATTGAAAAGTGGGTTATTTTGAGATTTTTTTTTAAAAGGGGGGTATTTGAGTAAAAAATTCTAGATATAAAATTTGACTCTGAAATATATTATTTTCGTATATTTTTTATGCCTAACAAGTATCTCTATTTATAGAAAAATTTGTACCAATTGGTGAGGAGAAAAAATGTTTCAATGGTTTAAACATGACCATTCACGAACCATTATATATCAATAATAGAAAATCATTTCATGAAAAGTTGTGTTGGCTTGGTGGTGGCACCTTATAACCACGCACCCTATCACAATAAGGTATCTGACTTGATTCTAGACAGTTGCAACTTTTGGCCATTTATTTTGTTAATTTAACCATTATTATTTATCAATTTAATATTTTGGAAATTTCTCCAACAATCCCCCACCATTTTCAAAATATATCTAAATCCATTATTCAGGAAATTTCATGGTTTCAGATAAAGGTATTTTACGATTTGAACCAATACTTAGTAAGTTAAGTTTTCACTCATCCCCGAATAGATTGGTAGACAAATTTTGAACCAATTACTCATTAGAACAAGCGTGTATAACTCACACATAAAATCTCGGTACTAATGATCGAATTATTAATATGACACATTTAATAAGGTCTTGTGTCTCATATCCTTTTCATGAGAATTTAAGAGTCAAACCCTTGAACTCTATGAAACAGCACCACTTCATTCTCATATAGGTGAACTATATAAAAAATTCACCCTTAATTATGCATTTCAGCAAATATATGCTATATGTCTATTAAGTGAAAAACCTCATCCTACCACACTTATTCTTATGATCCAAGTACTTTTACCCATTAGGATGTATCTATCATTAAGTACTTCAATTACTCTAATAATGTACTTTTATCATTGAACTCTAGACTCTTGATAGTATTTGCCATCTATTATCGAATCATAACACTTTTGTCATATTAGTACAATTTCCATATACAACATATGTTCTATATTCTTGATAGTTTCAATAAACTATCATCATGACACTTTTGTCATTCATTTCGTCATATACACAAATTTTATTTCATTATTTATTTGCTAACCATTTTAATTTGAAGTTTGACTTCTACTTAAATACAACTGAAATATATTTAATGCATTAAACATTTATAGCAATCGACAACTACGATCAAACAAATTTGTCATGACTAACTTTTATTTTATGAAGTGAATTCAAACATGTAATTCATAAACTCCATATAAATACAACACCATAGAATTCATTTCTATTCTTTTAAAATAAACAATTTTTTTGAATAACTAATATGCATAACAAATTCTATTTGATAAATTTATGTTTCATATTTATCAATGTTCTATGATATATCCAAATAAAAATCACAATACAAAGTAAACAATGAATTCACATCATTAATATTTTCTATAATTTTTCTCCATAAATATTTGTCAAATTATAATAATCTAAAATATACCCATATTACTATTAATATCAAGATGAATAAATAATACTTTCATATTATGATACATATATAATATGATATAAATTATTTTAAATTTAATAAATTCTTGCAAAAATTAAAATACAATTTAAACATGTCTTTGATATTTTTAACATTTTATTTACATCGTTTTATGTTACCATTAAGTCAAATTCATGATTTTTTTATACAAAAATCATTTCATCCATAAATAATGTATTAAAATAAATTAGTTATACTAAAGAATAATATTTACCATGTATTTTATATTCAAGTACACACCATAAATCAAATATATTTTTAATTATTTAAATTTACATACTTGAATAATTTATAAATCAAGCATATATAAATTTATTCCCCATGTTAACTTAACATAAATAAATATTATTTTCAATATTTTTACAAAGATTTAGAACATCATATAACATATATTTATTTAAAATAAGGCTAAATTACAGTTTTGGTCCCTCTATTTTGTCTGATTCACGATATTAGTCCCTCTATTTTAAATTTAAACAGTTTTGATCTTTCTATTTTAAATTTTAACAGTTTTAGTCTCCCTCTTAAATTTTTTTCATTGAAAATCGATGAATTTTGTTTTATCTACAAAGTTCAATAATAGGTTTATATACGATGATTTGTTATGTTTTACATGCAAATTGTCATTTAAAAAAAAATGAAAAACATCGTTAATTTTAAGTTCAAAAATATGAGAGGGGGACCAAAACTGTTTAAATTTTAAATAGAGAGATCAAAACTGTTTAAATTTAAAATAGGGGGACCAATTTCGTGAGTCAAGTAAAATAGGGGACCAAACCGTAATTAAGCCATAAAGTAATTATGTATTTTTCACCATGGGTATGAATAAACAAAGATATATGTTTATCTCTCCATCAAAGTTCCAACCACAAATTAATCACAAAAATCACAAATTAAAATTCCACAAATTTAAAATTATATGAATTAATTGTGTATCTTTCACCATAATTGAAAGTTGTTATCATTATCTTTAAATTTGCATACTTTAATATTAATTATAAATAAATTATTGATCAAAATTGAAAATCGAACATAAAGAATGTTAGATCTTATGTTGGGGGTCTGCTGCAAAACTTGAATAAGATGAAGATGAAGATGTTATGATGAAAATTGCATAAAATAAATTTCAAAGTGTGTGTTTACATTAAGCTTTATGTTCAATTCGTCTCCACCAATTTAGATAAATTGGATGGAAATGGGTAATCCGGTGAATCCCCTTCAGGATACTTTGGAAACCTTAACATGAATTGCACATTCACATTAAGCATATCGATTAACGATATTTTACAGAATAAAGTTCCTTCACTTATTCTCGTGCACAAGAAAATTAAAGAAATGACTTAAATATAAATTTTGACTCTGAAATATATTATTTTTGTATATTTTTTATGCCTAACAAGTATCTCTATTTATAGAAAAACTTGTACCAATTGGTGAGGAGAAACAATGTTTCAATGGTTTAAACATGATCGTTCGCGAACCATTATATATCAATAATAGCAAACTATTTCATGAGAAGTTGTGTTGGTCTGGTGGTGGCACCTTATGACCACGCACCCTATCAAAATAAGATATCTGGTTCCATTCTAGACAGTTGCAACTTTTGGCCATTTATTTTGTTAATTTAACCATTATTATTTATCAATTTAATATTTTGGAGATTTCCCCAACAATAAATTCGTTAACTACTTCCATACTGCAAAAGGTTAGATTTTGAATTTTTTTATTATTATATATTTTTTTACAACTGAGAAATTTCATTAAGTCACTATGGCACCAAAAACAGAAAAAGAGATATAACTGGGAATACTCCTAAACCAAGTTTTGGACCCTTTAGTTTTGGCAACAGTGGCCATAAAATGGGCATCCTCATTAAACAACATGTTAAAAAAAGAAACTGATGCAGTAGAAAAATTAAACAACAAATCCCTGCAACCTAACACTATATGATCAAAACTAGCAAGACTCAAAATAGAGTTAATATATCAACTGCAGTGGATGAATCAGAGAGAATGTGAATCTTGTCAAATCCCAAAGGTTTCCCCAAATTTATGCTCCACCTGATAGCCAACAATTCGGCCAGACAAGGATCCGCCATGACAAATTTTTTCGCATAGGCTGCCACAATAACATCCTTATTTTGATCCGTAACAACGCACCCAAATGTGATTGCATCTCCATCAATGAGGCCAGCATCCACCTGCACATTACAAACACCCTTAGGAATAGGGCAATCCATCGGATTCTTGACCAAGATCTTAGGAGGTTTTCTCAGAGTGGCTTCTTGACAAAATTCCATCACACCCTACCAAGCTCTCTCCACCACATCATCATCATCCATCTTCCTAAAATTTAACTGAAGATCATTCCTTGCACCCCAAATATTCCACGAGGTGAAACTGAGCAGTTGCTTGCTGCGTAAATCTTTGGACATCATAATTGATAATAGCCAATCAAGCAAATTAGTCTCAATAGGGCATCGATATCCCAAAGGAGAGGAGAAGAAGACGACCTTGGAAAACTCAAAATGCATAAACAGATGGTTACAAGTTTCTGGGGTAGAATTACAGAAAGAGCAAGTGGGGTCAAGAATAATACCTTTGCCACTCAAATTATACTTGTGGGGGAGAATGTCTTTGGACAAAAGCCAGAGGAAATTCCTAACTTTTGGAGGCACAGGAAGATTCCAAAGCAGCTTTCACACTTTCTTGGGATGAAAGGAAGAAGGGCCATGAACCAAAGATGATTTGGCATTACGCAGGAGGTGATAGGCAAACTTTACTGAATAAATGCCATCTTTTTCATAGTTCCATATCATCTTATCTGGAGACAGTCTCCTTGAGAGAGGAATACTTATGATGTACTGGGCATCTTTAGGATGAAAGTGAGTGTTAAAAGTGTCAGCTTTACAAGCGCATAGGTCCTCATTAATAAGGCCCTTGACTAATTCAATAGCAGAAGAAACAGACATATGGTTCCAAAGCTTGAACCCCGCCTTGTTAGGAAGCTACTTGTCACCCTATATTTTGACACTTCCACCATCACCAACTCTCCATCATGTTCCAAGTTTCACAATGTCCCTAGCACCCAGGATGCTCCTCCAAATAAAGCTAGGGTTATATCCCACAAAGGCCTCAGAAATGGAGCAACGAGGGAAATACCTTCCTTTAAGAACTCTGCTCAATAGAGAAATGCCATCATTAAGAATCCTTCAATAATGCTTTCCAAGAAGACAGACGTTAAAATCACCAATTCCTTTAAATCCCAAACCACCATCCCCTTTGGCATAAGCAAGTTTTTCCCAACTAAACTAGTGGATCTTTCTCCTCCCATCCTTCACACCCCACAAAAATCTAGCTATCATTGCTTCAATCTCATGGCAAACACTAGTAGGAAGCTTGTAACAACTCATAACATAACTAGGTATGGATTGAGCGGCAACCTTGATAAGGATCTTCTTGCCATATCTTGACATAAACTTTTCCTTCCACCCTATGATTTTTTCCAGAACACCTCCTTTTTTGACCTGCCAAACACCATAGGCAGCCCCAAGTACTTAGAATGGCTAGACACTTGATTAACACCCATGACAGCTCTTATTGTCCTCTTGACAAAATCTCTAAGATCCCTGTTGAAAGAAACCTCAGATTTCTCCCAATTCACCATCTGGCCCGACACAACTTGACACCTATTAAGAAAAGAAACAATACACTCTGCTTCCTTCGTATTTGCCCTAGCAAAGAGTAAACTGTCATCAGTAAACAAAAGGTGTGAAATGGTAGGCCCCTTCCTTGTAATTTTGATTCCATGGAGCTTTCCACAAGAGACTTCTTTCTTTATCAAACCTGAAAAAACATTAACACAGAGAATAAAGAGGTATGGATAGACAGGGTCTCCCTGGCGAAGACCCCTCTCAGCAAGAAAACTCTTCGTAGGCTGACCATGCAGAAGGATCTGGTATGACACTATGGAAATGCACCTGAAGATAAGGTTTACAAAGGGTTTTGGGAAACCCATGGACAACATAGTCGAGACAATAAACTCCCATTCGAGCCTATCATAGGCCTTTGACAAATCCAACTTTAAAGCCATGGCACCATTTTTACCTTTGTTCTTCTTCTTAAGCTAATGAAAACATTGAATGTTTTTATTTTTAGTATATAGACAAAGTGATAATAACTTCTAGAGATTCACGTAGATATCTGTGAGAGTTAGAATTTGAACTCTTATGTCAGGTGTCATTTTTCGTTTCTATATTTCACACATATTTCTTTGGAATGTGCCTTCTTATCAATAACTATCATTGACTGAATCTAACACATATATGATCTTTATGGATCAAAGTATATTTACAAATGTTCGACTAATTCAATTTAGTTGTCTTTATACTCCCTTAATCTTGTTTCGACTGAGGGGAGCTAAGTTGACCTTAACATTGGCTTCTTTTCAATTTTATCTAACATGTTATTTATTTTTAGGTATAAGAAAATGTCATATGTATTGTTTATGGGCTAACATTCACATGTGAGTTGATGCAATGCAAATAGTAATTATTGCACCAGAAAAGAAAAGTGTGGTCGTTGTAAATCATGTATCACTTATGAATGAGTAAAACTCATTGATTCCTTCTAGTTTGATTACTTCAACAATAATTTTGATTTTATCAACTAATTAAACAATAACAATACCTAAACATTGAATCTTATTATATAAATAGTTTTAGTCAAATATTGGAATCTTCACTCTTGCTATATGTTTTTCTTTTTTTTGTTTCTTCTTGCCTTCACCTAAATATTTTTCTTAAATTTATCTCAAATCTTGGCTTTTCTAAATGTCTTACTCAGAATTTCAAAATCATAGCCATCATTATGGTGGTGTTGAAAGCTCTTGCTTGGAATCCTCTATTTAAAATCCCATGTTTTTGCCAAAACATATTTGCTACTCGTTTTGGGCCTATGCTCCCATTTCATAATCATTTTTCTCATTGCCCTTCATTTTTTGTTTTAGGATTTGGGCCATGTTTTTAGGACTCTACCTGTGCCTCGGTTGATATTATACCCCTTCAAATGGTTGAAGATTGGCTCTTCACTGAAGATCGATCAAGTGACCTCAAGGCTTTTCCTCATCCAACAATCGGATTATTAAAGTGACTCACTTAGATGTAGAATGCCAAAGGTCAAACAAGGAATAATGGGGAAGTTTTTATATGATTATGCTTTCTAGAGTTGAAATTAAGTTTGACGCAAAGTTCTTCTTTGTATAGCTCAACTATTGGCTTGTGAGCGCAAACGCCTTTGCTTTATCTTAGGGAACAATGACTCACACTCTTGATGTGTCTGTCATTCTTGATTTGATGATTAGTGGACCGAGGCTCCAATAACTTATGACGCTCATTTCCCAAATTTTTGGTTTTTTTTATCAAAGATCTATAGAATTTACTCAAAGTAATCTACAATCTATCAATATTGTCACAAGTGCAGAGCGAAAACTGCTCTTGTTGTGTTGGTTAAACAAGTTATTTGGTTATACAGGATCTATGGTTGTGGTCTAAGAGTTGTAATTGTTGAAATTATAGTCGATATCATTTTATTTTGATGTTCTGTTTAAATTTGATCAGTGTGTAACTTAATTTATCGCTTATTTGTAATTCGTTTGTAATTTTTTGTTTCGATTATTTAATCTTGAGATACCCTTACATTCAATAAAGTATTTTTGGACCCACGACAATGTTTTTTAGCCTAAGTAATTTGATCTAAGTCAATATATTGAGTGTAGGTCGAATCACAAGTTAGAATACTTAAATCAATGTTTTAATGAAGCCCAATTCGAATTAGACATTGAGTGATTCGAATCAGACATCAACATGCTGTTTGGATTTTGGCTCTATCAACCTGATTCGAATCAAGGATGTGTGAGATTCGAATCACAATACTCCTTGACTCAAATCATAAGACCTTTGATTCAAATAATATGATCAAAATTACTTTTCAAAACAATAATGATTTCAATCATGCTTTAGCGTGACTTGAATCATATACTCTGATAACTCACTATTTATGAGATATTTAGGCCCTTGTTACTTGATTTTACCTTCTTTTGATAAAAATAACTTGTGCACTCTTGCAAGTATAGGTTTTGAATCCAATATTTTAAAATCGAAATACTTTAAAATTAAATACTTTTTAGTACCTTCCTCCTCAGCACGAAACTAGAACTCGAGTGCCTTCCAAATTTCCCTTGCTGATTAGTTTTATGTGCAGATATTGTAGAGACGATCGTATATTTTGTTTAAAATGTGTCCACAACTTAACAGTTCACCGTCCTTTTGTTTCTTGTGTTTTGCCTTTAGTTCCTCAAAATCATTGTCTTGCGGTTCTGGAGTTAGATCTAATTCAGGATCCAAGGCATATAAGATCTTCAAGGCAGTCAAGAGAAAATCATCTTATCTTGCCAGTGAGTGAAGTTTGTCCCATTAAAATGGTCCAACTTCACAAGTTCTTGGTTCATCATTTTGATGCTTAAAATGAAAGTCTCACTTGTCATTATTTGAGATGCTATTTGACTATTAGAAATTTATTCTAAATTAAATGGATAAAGGCTAGAATTGTGCTTCAGAGCACTTTCCTAATAGTATTTCAAGCATTATTTAAATTGTCTAGAGTCTACACGCATCAATACTTAGGATAACTCAACATGTTTCGAGTTTGCACAAGATATATGAAAAATTGAATATAAGAAATAAAGAAATATATAAATAAGCAATGAAGAGGAGAGTTTAAATTACATTTATTTTTCTGAATCTGAAATAGTTTATTTATAGACTAAATGGTGTAGTTTCACAAAGTTGTGATCCCAGATAAAACACACATTTTCACTAAGTATTGCAACTTTTCCCACTAAGTGTTACAAGTCTTTACTAAATATTAAAAATATTCGAAATCAAAAATAAAAAATCCGCCACTATGGCATCTACGCCCACAGGATCGAAGCCGCTGGTGTTACCAAGAATGTGAAGGAGACAAGTGACATAAAGACTTGGGACCACCACACTCATCCATGTGATACTCTATCCTCTTTAACTTCTTAATGAGTTAATAAGTGCAACTATATATATGGAACATGAAAGTGAGCTAAAATTTTAATGTGGAATTCTTTCGTACACATTAAATGCTAGCTTACTTAATTGCAATGTGTCATGTTATTGTTGGAACACAACAATGATTATGTATTTAATTAATAATTACAACATTATATATGTATTCTTCTGTAAAATATTTCTCATGCATAGATTTGAATGTTAACTATGTAATTCTTTGTGTTAAGCATGTTTGTAAGATGCAGGATTCAATAGAGTCGAAGTCGAACGTAGTCGTTAGAATAATAGTCGAATATAGTTTATAATAGTTGAATCTACATGTATTTGACAGAAGGCAGAATACAACTTATAGTATACGAAAGTGCATGTATTCGATAGAGAGTCGAATACAGCTAGTCATAGTTGAAGCAAAATGTATTCGACAGAGTTAAATGATAACTTGTTGAAGTTAGTTAGTGAGTTTGAGATTGTGTGACGTGCAAGCAGCCTCATTATAAATAGGGAGGTACCCTGCATTTTTAATAAGTACAATATAGACAGAGAGAAACTCAATATTGATAGAAAGATCAATACAAATTTCCTTCTTTCACTTCGATAACTCATACTCTCTCTCAATTCTATCTTTTCCCTCATTACATCAAAATTATTTTTCTCCTCAAATCAATGTGCGAGAGAATTGTCTTGCAAATAAAGCGTGGTTGAATCATTGGGGGTGAAGAGTGAATAATGAGAATTTTGGATCAATCAATAAAGTGGCTGAATATTATTCTATCAAGATTGATTCCAACATCTGGTATCTAGAGCACTGGTTGCGAGTTTTGGGAAGCATAAAGTAATGACTTCTCATACAAACGAGCATTTTCCATAAAATTTTCCCATCTTGAATGGCAAGAATTATGCTAATTGGTGTAATTAGATAAAGTTTGTCTTCTCCTATCAAGACGCTTGTGATCTTGTAGAGAATGGAGTAACACCAATTTGAAACACTTCCATTGATGAACAAAAGTTTGCACATAAATATTTGAAGAAGAAATATTATAAAGCTCTATTTATAATCCATCAATGCATTGAACCAGACAACTTTGGGAAAGTTGGTGATGTAGACTCATCGAAGGAAACATGGGACATCCTGGAGAAATAATTTTGAGGTGTTGAGAAGGTGAAAGAAATGAAGTTACAAACTCACAAAAGAATGTATGAGTTACTTCAGATGGAAGAAAGTGAAAGTGTGGTTAATTTCTTCACTAGGGTAACAAGACTGGTGAATCAAATCAAGATGCGTGGAGAACTGTTGACACCAAGGTCTATAATTCCAAAGATCTTGAGGTCACTGCTTCCAAAATCCAATCATGTGGTTGTATCCATAAAAGAATTGAAGGATATGTCAAGCATGAAAAAAGAAGAGCTTTAAGGGACGCTTGAATCTCATGAACAAAGAATTGCTAAAATATTTGCAAGTAAGACAAAAGGTGATGTAGCTCTATAGGCAGAATCATTAAAAAGAAAATAAAGGCAAAGGAATATGGAACGAAAATAAAGGTAGAGGAGGTTACAATAATTCAAATGGTAAGAGTCACCAAGAAGAAGGAAATCCGTCGAACAGAGACATCCCACAAACCAAAGCAATCACAAAGGTGGTGGTGGTGCAGGTAGAGGAATTTGCGGTGGAAGGAAACCTGATAAGAGTCATATTCAGTGCTTCAATTATCAAAAGCATGGTCACTATGCTAGTGATTGTCCTGAAAACAAAAGAAATATTCGAGAAAGTGATGCGAGACTTACAAAACACGAAGAAATAGAAGAAGTGTTGCTATTGGTCACAACAAAAGAAGGAGGAAGATTCAAAGATCAATGGTAATTGGACTTAGGTTGTTCATCAAACACGACTTGAAGGAGAGATTGGTTCGTCAACATCAGTCCCTCGATGAAGAACAAGGTGAAATTTACAAATGACAATACTCTAACTGCTGAAGGTATTGGTGATGTTTCGATCATGAGGAAAGATGGCAAAAGGTAAGTGATTTCCATTGTATTGTACATACCAGGCATGGAAAGTAATTTTCTCAGTCTAGGGCAATTAATTGAGAAGAATTATAAAATATTGATAGAAGATAAGATGATGAGAGTACTCAACTCAAGTGGCAAGTTAATATTCAAGGCACTTATGTCTCAAAACATAACCTTTAAGACTAAACTTGATGTGATGGAACACAAGTGTTTGGAAACTACAACTAGCAAGGATGATTAGCTATGGCATTATAGACTTGGGGATCTCAAATTCAAAGACATTAGCAATCTGAAGAGAATCAGGTCTACAAAAAATCGAGATTCCAAGTGAAGTGTGTGAAGAATGTGTCCAGGAAAAGCAACACAAGAACAACTTCAACAAAGATGAAACAAGTAATTTGAAATCTAGTCTTGAGGTCATATACTCAGATGTGTGTGATCCTCTTCAGGTAGATTCAATTGAAGGTAACAAGTACTTTGTTACATTTGTACACGATTTAACTAGAAAATTATGGACATGCCTAATCAAGAATAAAAATGATGTGGTTGAGGTATTCATGATGACACTCTATCATTGCATATTTTTGGTCGAAGAAACAGATAAAAACAAGTTAAAGAGTAGAAAAAATGAAGAATAAAGGTCAAAGAAAGACGCAAAAATGACTAAGAATAAAGAAATAAGGACTTAGTGAAAATCAGGTGGAACAAGGAGCAAAAGCGGGCAACTACTAGAATAATCACACGCAACATCGCGCGCATGATAGAAAAGCAAAGTCAGCATCACGCATGTGATATAAAAGCCAAGTCAACATCGCGCGCGGGATGAGATTTATAACGCACGAGATGGTACCTTTTTGGGCCTTTTTCTGACGTGTTTCTGATCCGCTCTAACTGCTTTAAAAGGGGAAGTTTGGTACTTTTTAAGGGTTCTGCGATTTTACACTGCAAGTGACGATTTACAATACTGAAAGACATATTTGGAGCATATTTGAAGCCATTGAAGGCCAATTCTTCAAGGGATCTCTTATGCAAACCTCTTATTTTTATTTGTTATTGTGATTTGCAATATGAGTAGCTATATCTCTCTAGGTTAAGTTTGTGTGATGAACTATTTTAATATTGTTGGAACATATGTTTGATTTTCTATTGCAAGAATAATTTGAGTTATAATTCTATCAATTGCACCTTGTTCTTAATGCTTTTATGTGAGATACTCTTTTAATTTGAATTTGGGCACATAGGGGATACTGACCATTAGTCTATGTGTTAGACCTAGGGCTAGTGTTATTCTTACGACAATTGAATAGGGATAGGAGACCTCAAGTAGTGGCTTAGGAATTAACATTCTATTGCATTGCCTAATCTTGCTTACGCTGGTAGACTAGGGATAGAAAACTCCGAGTATAGATTAGTGAGCTATACACCAAGGGATTGGGTATAACAGTTCTGTTAATTTGCCATTGAATTATAATGACGATATCTTTCATGTAATACATCAAACATCAACAGTAGAGAAATAAGGGATTCAATACAAAACCTGACCGCTTTTGTATTATTGACAGAACACTTTATTTTCTTTTTGGGATCAAAACTCGAAACCCCCTAATTAGTATTTTCTCAACATTGTACACTATTGTCTTGTTAAATAGCAGTCCCTGTGGACTTCATCTTTTTATTACTGTGACCTTATCGATACACTTGCTGAGAAGTCATCAATTCACCAAGTTCAAATATATGGTGGAGAGACAAAATGGCCACAAAATCAAGACTTTGAGGACTGATGGTGGTGGAGAATATGTGTCGAGAAACTTTAATGTATTATGTGAAAGAGAAGGGATTGTGCATGATGTGGTGCCACCATACTCTCCTCAATAAAGTGGTACTGCTGAAAGGAAGAAAATGACCATCATGAACATGGTAAGAAGTATTTTAAAGGGCTAGCATCTACCAAATGAGTTATGGGGTGAAGCTGTGTCGACTACAACATACATCTTGAACAGATGTCCAACAAAGAAGCTAGAAGGAATTATACCAGAAGAATGTTGGTATGGTGTCAAGCCTAGCTTAAGTCATCTGAAGGTGTTTAGATCCAAAGCACATAGACATGTGCCTGATCAATTGAGAAGGAAACTTGATGACAAGTAAAGCTAGAAGATCTTGATAAGATATCACTCAATAGTTGGATACAAATTGTTCGATCCCTTGAACAAGCATGTTGTGATCAATATAGATGTGATCATAGATGAGCTGAATGAATGGGATTGGAATGAAAATTTCAAGAAGGATTCAGTGAGAATCTTATGGGATGAACTGGCTAATGAAGCTGATAGTGGAAATCGACCAGAAGGAGGCAGAATTCAAGCAGGCACAAGCAAACCTCAAAGGACAAGAAACATGCCTACAATGTTACACGAATGTGTGATCACATCAGATGACGTGGTAAATGTTGAAGGTGAGTTGATACGCTATAATTTCTATGCAGATATCAAGCCAATCAATGTAGCAAAGGCCTTGAAAGACTCAAAGTGGATGCAAGCCATGATGGAGGAATTGAAATCCATAAAGGTCAACAAAACTTAGCCAGTAGTCGATTTTCCATAAGGTAAGAAGGCAATTGATGTAAAGTGAATGTATAAAGTAAATCTGAATCTAAAAGATAAAGTAATCAGATACAAAGCAAGACTTGTAGCCAAAGGATTTCCTCAGAGAGAAAGAATCGGCTTTGATGAAGTTTTTGCACCAGTTGCTAGGATCGAAAAAATCAGGTTGGTTGTTGGCCTAAAAAACATGAGCAACTGGTATATATGTCATTTGGATGTGAAATATGCATTTCTTAATGACCCCTTAAATGAAGAACTTTATGTAGCACAACCAGTCGATTTTATGAAGCAAGGCCAAGAAAACAAAGTATACAAGTTGTATAAAGCCCGTTATGGACTCAAACAAGCTCTAAAAGCTTGCAATAAGAAGATAGATGACTTTATAAGGGAGAAGGAGTTTTTAAAGTGTACAAATGAGCATGGTGTATATGTTAGAAGAAGCAAGAGTGAACTGCTCATACTTTGTCTATATGTAGATGACCTGTTGATATCATGAGGAGTTGCAAGAAGGAGATCGAATACTTCAAATGTGACCTGAGCAAGGAATTTGAAATGTCTGACATGGGTAATATCTTATATTTCCTTGGTATCGAATTCTAAAAGAGTGGTAGAGACTTGATGCTACACCAAAGAAGATGTGCAAGAGAGATATTCAAAATATTTGAGATGGAAGATTGCAATGCATCTTCAACACCAACTGAGTCAAGATTGCAACTGACAAAGGATCCAAATGAAGATGAAGTCGATCCAACTCAGTATAGAAGGTTCATTGGATCACTAAGATACCTTTGTCACACAAGGCCCGATCTAACATAAATTATAGACATGGTGAGTAGGTTCATGCAAAAGCCAAAGGTGTCTCATCTTGTAGCCACCAAGAGGATAGTAAAGTATCTCAAAGGAACACTAGACTATGGCATTTTGTTTCCTGTAGTAGATGAAGGAAAGAAATGCAAACTAGTGGAATATACTTACTCAAGTTGGTGTGGTGATGTTGATGATAGAAAATCCACAACTAGTTATGTGTTTATGCTTGGTGGTGCACCAGTTGCTTGAAGCTCAAGAAAAGAGCCAATTTTAGTGTTGTTATCATGTGAGGCGGAATACATAGTTGTCTCTCTTTGTGCATGTCAAGCAACGTGGATGGTAAACTGATCAAAAGATCGCAGGTAAAAATCATGGAGCAATAATCTTGAAGATGGATAACATGTATGGTATCAATTTGGCCAAGAACCCGATAACACATGGAAAAAGTAAACACATTGAGATGAAATTCAATTATCTTAAAGAACGAGTATCAAATGAGAAAATGAACTTGGAACACTGTAGAACTGAGAATCAGATTGCAGACATCATTATAAAGAATTAGGCGGTGTGTTAAATATGTACTAATTCTTTGTGTTAAGCATGTTTGTAAGATGTAGGATTCGACAGAGTCAAAGTCGAACATAGTCGTTAGAATAGTAGACAAATATAGTTTGTAATAGTTGAATCTACATCTATTCGACAGAAGGTCGAATACAACTAATAGTATACAAAAGTGCATGTATTTGATAGAGAGTCGAATACAACTAATCGTAGTCAAAGCAACATTTGAGATTGCATGACACGCAAGTAGTTTCATTATAAATAAGATGTACCATGTGTCGCATCTGCGAAAATTAACCGGCGGAAAAGACAGAAGATTCGCCACCGAACGTTATTTATCCCGACGCAGGGGAAAAGAAATGATCGAAGAAAACCTAAAGAAGGGAAAGACATGCTCATAGCAACCATAGTCTGGGTTCGGGAGTCGGTTACGCGAGAGGAAGGTATTAGAACCCCCTCGCATCCATCGTACTCGATGGGATCCACGCTTATTGTTTTGATCAAAGGGTGTGGGTATCTGAAGCTCAACTGCTAAACGGAAAGGAAAAAATGGGGAAAGAAAAGAAAAGGTGACTCGATAGGACATTGCCGTCCTAGGCCTACGTATTCCCTCGGGAGTGGGAAAATCAGAGTCAACGTAGTTCAGAGGTCTACGGGAAATTAATGGGGAAGGTTGCTTGCCAAGACATCACCGTCTTGTGCCTACGTATCCTCAATCATACAAGAGAGAGGAAGTCAGAGCAGTCGTAGTTTGACCTTCGGGTCGGTTTTGTTTGGTGAAAGAGTCTCGATCGCACTAGGGCGAGAGAAAAGGTTCGATTATGTGGTTGGTTAACGTCTCAATCGCACGGGTGCGAGAGAAAAGGGAAGTTAGTTGTTAGTGTGCTCACCAGGATATCACATCTCGTGCCTACGTATCCTCAATCAGACGGGAGAAAGGAAGTCAGATCACTCGTAGTTCACGCTACTACGGGAAAACAGGAACTGTCTTGATCGCATGGGTGCGAGAGAAAAGATGAGACTCACGAAAGATCTAAGGAAAACTGAATCCTATAAGTTATCATGCATGGTGGCCCTAAGGCCAGGATTAAGAGGGAAGCCTACCTAATGTTGTCATGCTTGGATTGAAAGCCTAATGTCTCTCCTACCTCCAAATTAATTAGAAATTAAGTGGAGCTAAAAATACTAAGGGATCATGTGAACAAACACAAGTAAACACAGGACAAATCAATCACAAAGTGAACGATGTCGTGATCTCAGCCAAGAAATAAAACTGAGTGACTCCTCGTCCTCAACTAAAGGAAAATGCAACAGAAATGGACGATGTCGTGATCTCAACTATGGGAAGTTGAGTGAATCTTCGTCAACCACAAGATGAAAACGATGTCGTGATCTCAACTATGAGGAAGTTGAGTGACTCTTCGTCCATCACAAAGTAAGACAAACATGACGACAACCAAGATCAAAGTAACAATAAATTGGCATCCAAGCCAAGTACACAACTAAGAGTGAAAACTCCTCAATCAACAATAAATTGTAAGCACAAATGTTAAACCTAGGCATGCTTCCTACAAGTGTGCAAGTGGTACCTAACGGAGAAGGTCTGTTGCCTCTTCAAAGTGCGCAACAAGCTCTAGACTAGGTTCCAAGGTGGAAGAGATCCAAGCTATCAAGTGCTTCAAGCAAATAAGCAAGTCCAGTAGTCAAGCATCTAACATCAAGTTCAGACAATGTCAGAATTTAACAAGCATCAAGTGTAAGCAACTATCATCAACGGTAAATAACCAAGAGAACCAGAATTAATATCCAGAAATGGTCCAAACGGTATCAGGGACTAAGCATAATCTGCATCAAGAAATCTCATTAGTCCAAACAGGTTATGAAAAATATTCCACACGAAATCTCCACAAGATTAATCAAGTCTTCAATTAGGAATTCAGTTAAAATCGGTTAGGAAGTTAATTACAAGAAATCTAACAAAGTTGTTAATAAGAAATTCAAGTTAAAACTAATTCCTAAACAACATAGAAAGGATGAAAAATCGAATTGTCTAAACAAGTATCCACAATCAAAACAATCCTAATATCAAGAGTTAATCCTAATTAAAATTCAATTAAGACTAACATCGAGCTAAAACCAAAATTAATCCCCGATTAAGATCAAAATCACAAATCTAAACCAAAATTAAATTCCAATTCTAAAATTAAAATCTAACTAAAACAAAATTACAAATCCACAATTATCAAAAGCTTTTAGTTAACCAGCTAATAGCAATTTAATCAAAAGAGGATTTGATTAAAATCAAAATCAAGGAAAAAAGGTGCTATACTGATTCCAGGAGGTGTAGAAGTCAGAATAGGTGTACAAATACAATTCTGGCGTAGGGCCCAGACTCAGGGCCCATTAGCCTTGTCCAATGTCATAAGGGGAGGGTACAACAAGAAAAACAAGGGTGCAGTAGCATATTATCTGGGCTTAGATCCCGGTCCATTTCAAGAGGGGGACTTGGCTCAGTGAAAACAAAACAACAAACTCAGTACACAACACAAGACGTCTTCATTTCTCTCTCTCTTCTCAACCTCTTCTTCTTCCTTCCATTCTGCGTCGTCTCAATATTCTTTCCCATAAACCTAGTTTGCCTCCAACCGCGGTCTCCTCCTTCTTCAGACTCACATCGTAACCCACATAACTCACCCTCGTTTCCATCTCCTAAACCACAACGGCCGCGATCTCCGCTGCACCGTGTCCTCACGCCGGCGGCGGCGGAGTACCTGCATCAACCACCAGGCGAACGAAACCCTCTCAATCTCTCTCTCACAAAACCTCACACAGTTTGCTCAGAATCTCATTCCGATTCAAGAATCGCAGCCGAAACGAGAAAAATAAACCACGGCGGAGCAATCAGGAATTAACGAACCACAACAAATACATTACAACCGTGAGATTCAAATGGAGATTCACGTACCTGCAAAACGACGACGTTGACGTCGAATTACCGGTGAGTTTCGAATACGCGACCTCTCTTGCGTGACTCTCGTAATCTTCTTTTTCTTCTTCTTCACGATTCTGAGTGTGTTACGAAAGTGTGAATTCTGCGATGCTGTTGTGAATTACACCATCTTCTGAACCGTTGTTGTTGATGTCGAATTTCGATGCCGAATCCTGATGAAGATGTGAAGAGTTGTCGAAGAAATGATGCAGAACGGTTGAAGTAACTTGCAGGTTAGGTCTCTTTGCTCCTCTTCTGCTCCTCAAGTCCTTTTCTTCCTCAACTTCTTTCTGCTTTGGATGCGTGAGTTGTTGGGTTATTCTTGATGTTGTGAATTTGTTGTAGATGAGGAATTGGAATTCAGAGGTTTGAAAGTTGTTGAATTGCGTTGATGTTTAACGTTGCAGAGTCGTTCTAGTTGAATCTTGTTGATGAATTTGCAGAGTTGTTGATGCGATTGCTGTGATTTGCAGGTTTTGATTTGATGAAGATTGAAGAAGATTTGGAGTTTAAGATATCAAACTGATGAAGATTTGGTGAGAACAGAAACAAGGTTTGAAGATGGATTCAAGGAAAAGTTAAAAGCTGTGAGGGAATTGAAGATGGTGTGAAACGAAGAAATTAAAGGAGCTAATGGAGATGGGAGCCAAGAATCGAATCGTGAGAAGGTGAAAACTGTAGAAAAAATCTAGGAGAAGAGTTTGTTAGGAGTTTCTGTTAGAGATTTTTGGGTTTGTAACTGAATGATCTTCTGGTGTAATTTCATGTTATGATTTTTGTCGTACCTCGAAAAATGAGAACGACCTCGCGAAGCGCAATTGCACGCCCGCGGGATGGACTTAACAGAGTCGCCACTGATCTTTATTTATTCCATAGAGGGAAAGGGAAAATATCGAATAAAACCCTTAAAAAGAAAGGATAAGAATATGGTCATCGCAACCAATGTCTGAGTTCGGGAGTCGGTTGTGCAAGGGGAAGGTATTAGCACCCCTCACGTCCGTTGTACTCAACGGGAACCATTTAGTTAGGGTTAAATGTATGTTATCTTATGGATTGTTTCTAATCTTCTACTTGGGGAAAGGGAGAGAGAGAAATGTTTTTATATTTTTTATTAAAGAGAAAAGACCTAAAGATTTTATTACTAGGGGGCTCGACAAGACTTCGCAATCTCGTGCCTACGTATCCTCATAGTGCAATGAGGAACTCAGAGCCTTCGTAGTTCGGTGCTACGATGAAAAATGGAAAGCTGGAATCCAAGAAGGCATTGGATGTAAAGGAAAAAGGAAAAGGTAAAAAAAAGAAAAGGTGGAATCCAAGAAGGCATTGGATGTAAAGGAAAAAGGAAAAGGTAAAAAAGGGAAAGTTGGCTCGCCAAGGATTAGGGCCCTTGTGCCTACGTATTCTCATTGTAAAATAAGAAATCAGAGTGTCCGTAGTTCTGGCTACTACGGTAAAAAGCTTGAAAGCAAAGCTTGTGAGGATTGATTGTTTAGGAGAAGAGATTAATGGTTATCTCTTGTGAAGGTTAAAGGAAGGGTTAAAAATCACAAGAGATTAATGGCTATCTCTTGGAAAAGCTAGTGGTTTAAAAGTGGCTTGAATGTGTTTTAAGAATGCCAAAGGGTTATGCCAGAGTGCTAGACTCTAACAGTCATTTTCATTCAAGATTTATTGTAAAATTGTTTGCTGGACAATGAACATTTATAGTAATCAATGATTCAAGACTTGCGCCAAGATGCTAGATCTCGACGGCTCTTATTCATCCAAGTTGAAATGAAAAGTATTTGATGGACAATGAACGTTTGACAAAAATTAATTGTTCAAAGAGTTGTGCCAAGATGCTAGATCCTGACGACTCTTATTCGTCCGAGTTATGATTAAGACTGTTATGAGGACAACAAGCTTTTGATGATAAAAAAAGCTCAAAAGGGTTATGTCAAGATGCTAGATCTTAACGGTCCTTATTTGTCCAAGTTGATATGAAAGTTGTTTAATGGACAATGAACGCTTGACGAGAATCAATTATTCGAAGAGTTGTGCCAAGATGCTAGATCTTGACGACTCTTATTTGTCCAAGTTAATTAAAGGTATTTTGAGGAGCGAAAGAATGAATGAATGGCTACCCCAAAGTGCAAGACTTGAGACCAATCGTTCGAGGTTTCTGCTAGAATGCTAGATTCTAACGGTCCTTTTCTTTCGCATTTATTTAGAAACAGATTTTAACATTTGATTTAAAAAGTCACTCGATGCTTGATCTAGGTTTGATTCGTAAGTTGAAAATAATTTGTGAAATAGTTTGAAATTGAAAATTGTTTAATGAAATGGAAATCGAAATGAAATCGAAATGGTCTCGTCTCAATCATGATTTAATCGAGGAATCGATAATCTATGATGTTTGACTTTCATTGACCGATAAAATAAAAATGAAATATGGCCTCATATTTATCAATATTTTTAGTGATTTGAATAAAATCAATAAATCAAGATTTTTTATATATCATTGCCCAAAATTGAGATGATAATCGAGGAGAGAAATTAAAGAATTATGAGGATCATACAAAGTAATAAAAAAAATCACAACATCTTGAAAACTTCTCAAATATAAAAAAAAAACAAATATAAAATAATCTATATAAAAACTTAAAGAAAAGAAAAAGTAATAAGAAGGAGGGGGTGTGAAGAAATTAGAAGAGTGTAAAAAAACAACTATGAGCTTTATTAAACCCAGTAACAACAAAACAGATCTCGACCCACAACAAGTCAAAGGTATGTTCTCAAAGAAACAAAACCAAGTG
This sequence comes from Lathyrus tuberosus, assembly GCA_022829125.1. NCBI lineage: Eukaryota > Viridiplantae > Streptophyta > Magnoliopsida > Fabales > Fabaceae > Lathyrus > Lathyrus tuberosus. Next base: position 1,438,659 of record JALAZF010000101.1, on the reverse strand, counting down.
ATATAATGCCAATGTTATCAGATCCATCACTTTTCACTTTTTAAACCGAATAAAATCAACTTGCAACCCAAATGACACTTCATATTATTAAAACTAAGTTATAAAAGGGAAAAACAGGGTCAACGTTTCAACGCAGTGAAAGGGCACGGTGCATTCACGACCGTCACAAGCGAAGCGAAAAAAAAAATTAAAGATCAGATCGCAACATCCCACCTTCTCCTTGCAGCTTTCGATTTCAACTCCCTCCTCCGTCTCGGTCTACTTCAACTCCCTCTCTTCCTTACTCTCTTTTTCGCTACTTCCGAGCTCATGTGGGTGAACGGATGTTGGATTCGGTGGAGGTTGTTGTTTTACGCAGAGAATGGTTAGTATGAGGGTTTAGATGGTTTTGTGTACGATTTAAAAGGGTTTTATTGGAATTGGAAAGTGGGTTGAACGAAGAGATTTCGAACTGAGACGGTTGAAGAGGGTTTCAGGATTGGAGATTCGTGGTTGTTTGATTCTCACTCTTTCATCTCGAATTCTTTCTGGTTTGGATTTTTTCTGGGATTTGGTTTTGAGAAGATTGGGTTGAGTGAAGAAAGAAAGAGGTTTATGTGCAGTGTAACAAGGTGGTGATGTTTTTGTTTAACAGTAGCAGAACCATGGAGAGGAGAGGAAGGATTGTATGGTTGGTTCAGCAAAAGAAGATCAAGGTGAAGCGATAGGGTCCCCTCAAATGGAGAGTGAAGTGATGTTTTTAATAGCAGGGTTCCAAACAAAATTTTGTTTTTGTTTTTTTTTTCAATTCCCCTCTCTTATGTGAATCTCCTTTTTATTTTTTTGAATTCCTCTGCAGCCACCGTGTTGTTGTTGTTACGACAGGCTTCTGGTGCTTAATGATGCAGGTTTGGATGAAAGTGGCATGACTTGCATGTTTTGTGAAATTGCAGAATTCTGTTTTGATGAAAGTGTTATTGGTGTAGGTCAAAGTTTTGTTTATGGCAAGCATGACGCAGTGTAGCAGGAGGTACACAGGGTCCAATTTAGTGAATACTTGGTGGAGTGTTGGCAGTGTAGTGCTATTACTGGGAGCGCATGACTCTTGGAGTGTTCCTCTTTATTTTTTGTATTTTTGTAAAATAAAAGTGTACAATGGACTTTAGTATGATAATGGAACTTTGTAAAGAATGATAAAAGTGTACACTAAAAATAAAAATTAAATAAACTTAAATTAAATAAAAAATTAATACCTAATTAAAATATAAACTGCACTAAAATCGAAATTAAACTAGATTAATTCTAAATAATTCTAAATAATTATTTAACCAAAATATAAAAACATAAATAAATAATATCAAGGATGACATGGAATAAAAATGTATGGTTAATGATTAATGAGACGTTTAACAAAAAATGCAAAATGACTGACTTAGAATGATGCGAAATGGTCAGAATCCGAGGGTAAAATTTGGGGTACAATAGTTGCCCCTATTTAAATATCTCCACCGGATGATATGAGTGATGATAGTCTTCATGAAATCATGGTGGAAGGGATTTAAATATAGATAACCGGAAATTTTGCCCTCAGATGCACTGACATGCGATGCTATGGACAACAAACAGACATGCAAATGCAGACAAAAACAAATGCAGATGGGGACAAAGCCCACACAAAGAGCAAATGACTCACTTAGGATGACAAGACCACTGGGGAAGCTGAAACAACTGGGGAAAATCTAAAGTGATGAGACAACTGATTCAAGCGTGATCGGCTGACACTTTAGAAAGAAAAGATAACACAAGATCTTCAAATGGAAGTAAAATCGAAAACACGATCTCCATTGGGGAATCAAAAGTCACCATCCATGAATGGAAATGGATGGAAAAGAGTCACGACATTCAGAAGATCATTGAATTAGGCGAGGAGAAAAACTGGGAAATACATGAGACAAGCAAACATCAGAGGTATTCAAAAAAGCATTGAATAAACTTTGGGAAACAAATTGATAATAGAGACATTCAGAAGAGCATTGAATGAACTCCGGGAAGCATATCAAAGATATTCGGCAAAGCATCAAATAAACTCCGGCACACATCCAGAAAAGCATTGGATGGAGAATGGAAACAGACTTGAAAACATTCACCAGTCGTTAACCAAAGTCAGAAACAAATTGACGACATCTAGAAGAGCATTAGATGAAGACAAACATTCTGAAGATACATCTGAAACATTTAGAAGAGCATTAAATGTACGGGAAAAGGGTTTTGAAGACATATTCGGAAGAGCATCAGATAAGCAACATTATATCTGGAAGAACATCAGAAAGAGAAAGGCATATCCGGAAAAGCATCAGATGATGAAAGCAATGTCATTCAGGAAAAGCATCAGAATAAACAAAGTGATTATCTGGAAAAACATCAGATAAGTTCTGGAAGAAAATCAGAACAAAAGACTCAATCTGAAAAAACATCAGAAAGAGAGACACATCCGGAAGAGCATCAGATGGAAAAAAGCAATGTCGTTCCGGAAAAGCATCAGAATAACAAAGCAAAATATCTGGAAAAACATCAGATAAGTTCTGGAAGAACATCAGAACAAAAGACTTAATCTAAAAAAGCATCAGAAAGATAAACACATCCGAAAGAGCATCAGATGATAAAAGAAATGAAATTCTGGAAAAGCATCAGAATCACAAAGGGCTATCTGGGAAAACATCAGATAGGTTTTGGAAAAACATCAGAACAAAAGACTCGATCTAGTAAAACATCAGAGGAGACAAATATATATGACATCCAAGAATGACATTGGACACAAAAGAGGAACAAACATATCCGAAAGAACAATCGGATAAGAAAGGTCATATCTGGAAAAACGTCAGATAGACACGACAATATCTGTTTGGTAGGTGCCAAGTAATTGGACTTTAACCACAAGGTAAGATGTGGATAACGACACGACCTCGGGAGAAATGCAAATGAGGATGAAACTCTCATGCTATGCATATGTATATGAGTTATGCAGATGATATGATCAAATGCAAATGCAGATGCAGATGCTGACGACACAACACGATTCTTTTGGTAAGAAGACAAAACTGGAAGGCTGATTCCTCAACACGGAGATCACTGTCATTCTGCTTGGGAACTAGAGATGCTATTGCTGAACACATCTCTGCCACACTGGTAAACTGTATCCAAATTGATAATCCTTGTAGGAAGGATAAAGCGTTGCTTGGGGATTCTTCAGGTAAACTGCCCCAGACTAGCTGATTATTGTAGACGAGCTGATCATTGCTTCAGTTTGATTGATTCTGGAAATGACCGTTTCATGGTGCTCTTAGAAAGCTTGCCCCAGTCTGAGTCTTGAAAGATGATTGTTTTACTGTACACCGGGAAAGCTTGCCCCAGCCTGAGTCTTGTAAAATCTTCTGTATAAACCAATTCTAAGAAGTCGCCATTAGACCAAAAATCTTGAACTAATTCTTAACAGGATATGGAAGGAACTTGCCCCTGATTGCATCACCGACCAAGTTTCTTAATTGTTTGAAAATTCCTTGAGAAGAAAGCCAGTTTGGAAACAAAAGTATTTATACACACATGGTAAATGCAAAGTTCATGCAACTTTTGAAATCAAAATCATTTTTTGAAAAAAAAGTGAAGCATATGAGTCATTAGTCAGAACACGGTGATTCAAGACATTTAAAAGTGAAAGGTAAGGCACAAGGCGTGATGCCAAAACAGATGATCCGCAAAGATCTTTTGGAGTCAGTTTACGCAACCTTGCTGTAGTATGCTTTCAAAATAACCTTGCTTCAATTAGGTCTTTTGAGGGTTATAACGTGGCCTGGTTCACGGTTTAAGAAACAAAGGATAAAAGCTCAAAGTTTATTTGTGCCCACCCAATCTACGTGATGTTCTCCAGTCCTATGCTCAGTTAACTCATCTTATGCAGTCAGGCTCCCATAGGTTAGGAATTGCATTGATGGTAGTAATGATGATGGTTCAAAATTCAATGGACTTGAGATGGCAGTCAATGCTTTCTTACTAAACTGTTTGCCATTGAGGACTTTCAGGATAAAGGATTTAAAGATTTCCTCCTTTAGTTGTCATACAAACTTTTCTTTCTTATTTTTTTAGTGACTGTCTGGCTTAAGGATTACAGTGAATTGGCTTTTGACTTGAAAGACCTCTTCGACACTTGCTTATTGTGTGCGAAGGAACATTTGTGAACTTTGTTGAAAGGCGTCTTGAATGCTACTCCTGTATTTGAATGCACAATCAAGTTAACTGAGAACTACCCTGCCCCAGGTTAAGATTGCGATTTTTTATTTGTAAAGAAAAGAAACTCCTACTTCTAGGCTCGAAGGGGTTAAAGAGGGGTTAGCTTCCTTATTTCTCCAGTGTTTGGGGGGTTGAAACAATGCCTTACATCGTCAGCAAAGTTTTGATTTGAAAGAATACCACAACAATTATGAGTATAATGTTTTCATCATCCTCCCTCCAATCTTTGCATAATCAAAAGAAAATGGACAAGAGAATTTTTTTTATTTTTCTTGAAAGAGAAAGCATTAAGAAGTGAATAGCAAACACAAATGAATTGAATCAAAAAGTTGCAAATGCTCATTTCATTAATTTTGAAAGTACAAATATCATTTGAAATCAAACAGCTAATACAAGATAAGAAAAATGCAAACAATAAGAAACATGGCCTAGTGACTAGTCAACAACGTGGATGGGCTGGCTTGTCTTCGGAAAGTAGCTGAGCTAAAGTCGACTGAAGCTTCACTTGCCCTGATAGAGGATTGTTCTTGACATTCTGCATCTGATGTTAACTCTAGTCCTGTGTCGGTGTCGAGGAATCAACTTGACGACTGATAGAAAACACTGGAGGATAGAGACAACTGGAGATGAGTAACTGGACAAACAGACACATGCAATGAATCATGCAAAGATGCAAATGATATGCAATGTCATGCAGCACGGGATGCAGAAAGAAAATGCAATATGGTGATTAGGATCTGAGATAACACGAATAAATCAGAACATCCTATTAGGTAGGTCTCCCTATAACGGATAGTTCTAGATTATCTACCCATAAACCCACTCACAGGATATTTTCTAGGTTTTTGATAAGGTTTCAGAGTCACGGACCTTAGTCGTATCAACGTTATGCAACAGGCTGGCCATTTTACAACGAGAGTGACGAAAAGGTCTATTCTGATCGGGGTTTTCATATTGGTTGGAGCAAGGAGATGTCCTTGAAGTCCAATATTATGCAACCACCAAAATAGCACTGGTTCTAAGTGGGAGACCTAGAGTCACGGAACCTTCATGAATCAGCGTCATGCAACAGGCAAGCTGTTTTATAACGAGATCTACAAACAGGTCTACTCTAGAGGAGCCTTCATGTTAGTTGCTACAAGGAGCTTGCCCTCGTAGTCTAACACTACTAACTACCAAATCTAACCTTATGTTTTCTCTCTGCTTTTTCCAAAACTCGGGTGTAGAGCTTTAATTATGATATCAGATCCCTAAAACCCGCACATGGATATACAGAGATATATATGAAAAGGCAATATAGCAAGAGCAATAAAACATATAATCAAAGAAAAAAGAGAAACAAACAAAAGCTAAACACACATATGAAAACCTAACTAAACTAGGCTTGACTCACTTAAGGATGATTCCCCAGCAGAGTCGCCATCTGTCGTACCTCAAAAAATGAGAACGACCTCGCGAAGCGCAATCGCACGCCCGCGGGATGGACTTAACAGAGCCGCCACCGATATTTATTTATTCCATAGAGGGAAAGGGAAAATATCAAATAAAACCCTTAAAAAGAAAGGATAAGAATATGGTCATCACAACCAATGTCTGAGTTCGGGAGTCGGTTACGCAAGGGGAAGGTATTAGCACCCCTCACGTCTGTTGTACTCAACGGGAACCATTTAGTTAGGGTTAAATGTATGTTAGCTTATGGATTATTTCTAATCTTCTACTTGGGGAAAGGGAGAGAGAGAAATGTTTTTATATTTTTTATTAAAGAGAAAGGACCTAAAGGTTTTATTACTAGGGGGCTCGACAAGACTTTGCAATCTCGTGCCTACGTATCCTCATAGTGCAATGAGGAACTCAGAGCCTTCGTAGTTCGGCGCTACGATGAAAAATGGAAAGCTGGAATCCAAGAAGGCATTGGATGTAAAGGAAAAAGGAAAAGGTAAAAAAAAGAAAAGGTGGAATCCAAGAAGGCATTGGATGTAAAGGAAAAAGGAAAAGGTAGAAAAAGGGAAAGTTGGCTCGCCAAGGATTAGGGCCCTTGTGCCTACGTATTCTCATTGTAAAATGAGAAATCAGAGCGTCCGTAGTTCTGGCTACTACGGTAAAATGCTTGAAAGCAAAGCTTGTGAGGATTGATTGTTTAGGAGAAGAGATTAATGGCTATCTCTTATGAAGGTTAAAGGAATGGTTAAAAATCACAAGAGATTAATGACTATCTCTTGGAAAAGCTAGTGGTTTAAAAGTGGTTTGAATGTGTTTTAAGAATGCCAAAGGGTTATGCCAGAGTGCTAGACTCTAACAGTCATTTTCATTCAAGATTTATTGTAAAATTGTTTGCTGGACAATGAACATTGATAGTAATCAATGATTCAAGAGTTGCGCCAAGATGCTAGATCTCGACGGCTCTTATTCATCCAAGTTGAAATGAAAAGTATTTGATGGACAATGAACGTTTGACAAAAATCAATTGTTCAAAGAGTTGTGCCAAGATGCTAGATCCTGACGACTCTTATTCGTCCGAGTTATGATTAAGATAGTTATGAGGACAACAAGCTTTTGATGATAAAAAAAGCTCAAAAGGGTTATGTCAAGATGCTAGATCTTAACGGTCCTTATTTGTCCAAGTTGATATGAAAGTTGTTTAATGGACAATGAACGCTTGACGAGAATCAATTGTTCGAAGAGTTGTGCCAAGATGCTAGATCTTGACGGCTCTTATTTGTCCAAGTTAATTAAAGGTATTTTGAGGAGCGAAAGAATGAATGAATGGCTACCCCAAAGTGCGAGACTTGAGACCAATCGTTCGAGGTTTCTGCTAGAATGCTAGATTCTAACGGTCCTTTTCTTTCGCATTTATTTAGAAACAGATTTTAACATTCGATTTTAAAAGTCACTCGATGCTTGAACGAGGTTTGATTCGTAAGTTGAAAATAATTTGTGAAATAGTTTGAAATTGAAAATTGTTTAATGAAATGGAAATCGAAATGAAATCGAAATGCTCTCGTCTCAATCACGATTTAATCGAGGAATCGATAATCTATGATGTTTGACTTTCATTGACCGATAAAATAAAAATGAAATATGGCCTCATATTTATCAAGATTTTTAGTGATTTGAATAAAATCAATAAATCAAGATTTTTTATATATCATTGGCCCAAAATTGAGATGATAATCGAGGAGAGAAATTAAAGAATTATGAGGATCATCCAAAATAATAAAAAAAAATCACAACATCTTAAAAACTTCTCAAATATAAAAAAACAAATATAAAATAATCTATATAAAAACTTAAAGAAAAGAAAAAGTAATAAGAAGAAGGGGGTGAGAAGAAATTAGAAGAGTGTAAAAAAATAACTATGAGCTTTATTAAACCCAGTAACAACAAAACAGATCTCGACCCACAACAAGTCCAAGGTATGTTCTCAAAGAAACAAAACCAAGTGATATAATGCCAATGTTATCAGACCCATCACTTTTCACTTTTTAAACTGAATAAAATTAACTTGCAACCCAAATGACACTTCATATTATTAAAACTAAGTTATAAAAGGGAAAAACAGGGTCAATGTTTCAACGCAGTGAAAGGGCACGGTGCATTCACGACCGTCACAAGCGAAGCGAAAAAAAAAAAATTAAAGATCAGATCGCAACATCCCACCTTCTCCTTGCAGCTTTCGATTTCAACTCCCTCCTCCGTCTCGGTCTACTTCAACTCCCTCTCTTCCTTACTCTTTTTTTCGCTACTTCCGAGTTCATGTGGGTGAACGGATGTTGGATTCGGTGGAGGTTGTTTTACGCAGAGAATGGTTAGTATGAGGGTTTAGATGGTTTTGTGTATGATTTAAAAGGGTTTGATTGGGATTGGAAGGTGGGTTGAACGAAGAGGTTTCGAACTGAGACGGTTGAAGAGGGTTTCGGGATTGGAGATTAGTGGTTGTTTGATTCTCACTCTTTCATCTCGAATTCTTTCTGGTTTGGATTTTTTCTGGGATTCGGTTTTGAGAAGATTGGGTTGAGTGAAGAAAGAAAGAGGTTTATGTGCAGTGTAACAAGGTGGTGATGTTTTTGTTTGACAGTAGCAGAACCATGGAGAGGAGAGGAAGGGTTGTATGGTTGGTTCAGCAAAAGAAGATCAAGGTGGAGCGATAGGGTCCCCTCAAATGGAGAGTGAAGTGATGTTTTTAATAGCAGGGTTCCAAACAAAACTTTGTTTTTTTTTTGTTTTTTTCAATTCCCCTCTCTTATGTGAATTTCCTTTTTATTTTTTTGAATTCCTCTGCAGCCACCGTGTTGTTGTTGTTACGACAGGCTTCTGGTGCTTAATGATGCAGGTTTGGATGAAAGTGGCATGGCTTGCAGGTTTTGTGAAATTGCAGAATTCTGTTTTGATGAAAGTGTTATTGGTGTAGGTCAAAGTTTTGTTTATGGCAAGCATGGCGCAGTGTAGCAGGAGGTACACAGGGTCCAATTTAGTGAATACTTGGTGGAGTGTTGGCAGTGTAGTGCTATTACTGGGAGCGCATGACTCTTGGAGTGTTCCTCTTTATTTTTTGTATTTTTGTAAAATAAAAGTGTACAATGGACTTTAGTATGATAATGGAACTTTGTAAAGAATGATTAAAGTGTACACTAAAAATAAAAATTAAATAAACTTAAATTAAATAAAAAATTAATACCTAATTAAAATATAAACTGCACTAAAATCGAAATTAAACTAGATTAATTCTAAATAATTCTAAATAATTATTTAACCAAAATATAAAAACATAAATAAATAATATCAAGGATGACATGGAATAAAAATGTATGGTTAATGATTAATGAGACGTTTAACAAAAAATGCAAAATGACTGACTTAGAATGATGCGAGATGGTCAGAATCCGAGGGTAAAATTTGGGGTACAACAATTTCTGTTAGTAAAAACCGGTGTCACTGAAATCTGTGGTGGCTGGTGATTCTGTTATAGCTATAGAACTGAATGTTGTTATGAGTTTTTGTTGTTATTATTTTTCCTGCTAATTCCTGCGCTTTTTATTTTTTTTCAGGGTTTTCGTTTTGCTGTCCCTGGTTCTTAACAATTGATGCAAAACCTTCAAATAGGGATGCATAAGCACCTTGGAGAACTTTGCAGCCTTTTTCATAATCATTGTTCAGACAATTTGGTCTTTGTGGTTTCATATTATAATTTGTGTAATATTTTTGCGGTAATGGTTTAATGAGAAAAGAATCGGGCTCCAATTGAATAAATGGAAATGGACATGATTATGGAAAATATTATTATTGAAAATATAATGAATATGGCAAATTGGATAATGGACTTTGAACTTTGGACAATGAAAATGGAATTTTGTTAATAGTAATGGGTATGGATTTAGGTCTAAAGAAAATGGATAACTGGATTGAAAAAATGGATGAGGACAATATGGGTTTGGAAGCGGAATTGATAATGGGTCAAAAACCAACTTAAACCTTTCACATGCCTTTGATTTACATGAATGAACAAACTCCTGAACCACTGAGGAAACACGCAACTGAAACGACAACCATTTGAATCAACTTTAGGAACATAAATCCGTAAATGAACCATTAATGAACTGATAGACACTTGATCATGATAACTTGAACCAGACTCCTCATAAATCACAACTTGATAATCTGATGATCCCTCTTGGATACACATTGCCTGAGAAACCACTGACTGGCCCAGATAACTTGCACTTGAAGCAAACTATTGATAACTTGACCAAGATAAGGTCAAACTTCAATTTGAACTGGATCATAGTTAAATAACCACATTTGACTTGAAATCATGCCATTTCATTGACATACCTTAATCTTCTTTCCCTTGAAGGCACACTGATGAAGAGAGTAACTTGAGATGTTGAAAAGAAATAAACCCTTAAGTCACACCCATGAAACCCTGACCCGATGCTTTTGAAGAATACTCTGAATAGGAAGATCTTGGAGCTTGATGAACCTCTGAATAAGAAGATATTCATGATAATATGAATTCAAACCATTGCTTCAACTTGACTGAAGTAGGAACCGACCGAATCACCTCTGAATAGGGCAATCACCGATAACAAGAAAATCCTTCGATCCCATGTCTTAGAAGCTCATGCAAATGAATGATTATGAAGTATGACCTAATGGAAAATGCAAATGGAATGTGAATCATAAGCCACTTATGGATGGTATAAATAGGAGGGCAAATTTTGGGGTGTTACACCATACTTTTGTAATAAGTACAATATAGACGGAGAGAAACTCAATATTGATAGAAAGATCTATAAAACTTTCCTCCTTTTACTTCGATAACTCATACTCTCTCTTAATTCTATCTTCCCTCTCATTACATAAAATCATCTTTCTTCTAAAATTATCGTGCTAGAGAAATATCTTGCAACTAAGGTGTGGTTAAATCATTCGAGTAAAGAGTGAAAAACGAGAATCTCGAATCAATCAAAAAAATGATTGAATATTATTTTATCAAGATCGATTCCAACATTAAAGGTGTTTCCTCGTAACCGAAAGCTTGTTGAAATAAGTCTCCAACCTCTCCATTTTTCCTCGAGGTACTTGTAAACCACAACTTTAAAAAACATGCAGTATGTACTAGGAATGAATTGCTAGTTGTTTCGCAACTTGTGGAGTTTATGCTGCAATCTGCACATAGAACCACTACCTTAAAGTCAAACTACGAGAAGAGACAAAAGAGTTATATATCCACCAGTAGCAGCAGGTAAGAGAGGAGCATCATATAATTAATGTTTGAAATTTATTTATTTAGATTATGATTTAGATTATAAATCATAAATTAGATAATAATCCACTTAACAAAAGCAACCTAAGTAACAAAATGATGTACCACAAATAGTATAAATTAGATTTTAACCTCTTAATTTACAGCTGTGTATAAAATAAGAGAGAGAATGATAGAATATTAACAAAACATTGAAAATCTTCTCCATAGAAAGAATATAACTGGAAAGAAAGTTTGAAAGTTTTTCTTTGAATGGTTTTTTATAGAAACTTTTCTATCAATATTATAAAAGTGCATAGTTGGATTGGCTGATTTGTATTATTATATAGAATGACGCCACTTAGAAAAGTGGGGATGGGGTTGCTTTTTCCAGAAGGCAGGATTCAATTGAGTGTTAATCATCATTTTTTTAGTTGATATACTCACGAAACGAAACATTATTTAACAAAAGGAATCGAATCTCAATGGCAAATCATGTTCCTTCGTTTTCACGATATTTTTCTAAAAGAAACAAAAATATTCGGCAACTAATCTTATCTGTGTACCACTGATCCTCGAGTGAGTTACCCACCAACTTATTTTCCAACAATAATTGAAAAATGTGAAGTTTTTGATATATTATAAAATATGAAAAGGAAAAGAAATTGAATGAAAAAAAAAGATAAATTCTCATTTGATTAACTTGAAGATTACATACTCTTTTTTATAGAATAGTTGTGATCTGAATCATATACTTTAAACTCAATTGAAATAGCAATTGAAAAAGATATAATAACATAATTATATGCAAATTTGTCTTATATAACAAACCATGAATACTGTATCCTTCATCTAATTGAATTAAAGATTTTATATGTGTAATCCTGAATTAAAGATTTTATATGTGTAATCCTGATTTTCTTATACGATTTCAACATCCTCATCAAATAAGTTAAAGTATGATTGATTTTCTGATGTGATTTCAACAAAATCGTATAAGTTAAAGTATGATAAGCTTCAATTTAGGGGGATTGTGAATAGATCACAAATTTAAAACAAAATTTTTGACAAAAATTGTTTTTAAAAGTTTTATGGCTTAGCGGAAACAATTCAAATCGAATCGTCTAACCGAACCTACTATCGAAAAACTCAGATATGCGTAACGTAACCCAATTGGATGATAATGAATACAAATTGTTCAACAACGATTAACTCACAAATCAATTAAATGCTAAGTTACTCGTAGAACTTATTTTTAATGAACAAAAATCAATTAATATACTCAAAGGCAATTTATCGAACACTTTGGGTGCGATTGATAACGTTTAAAAATTCAATTTGTTTTGTTGATGTTAAAAACCAATCACAATCAAAGTGATTATGATTATATCAACAACAACACTTTAAAAGATAATTGAAACACAATTTCCAATTGAATTGATCAAATAACAATGAACTCGATAATTTACAAGAACAACAATATATATATATATATATATATAGTTCTGGACTGGACCAATGGCTAGAATTGGCCCAATCCGCTCCTACTCCAGAGCGGCCCAAATTGCCTAAGCCCAACCCACAGAGGGGCAAAAGTGACATTGTTGCCCCTCCAACCGGGCAAGGAACGCAACGTCCCTCCCCGGCTCTGATGCCCGTTACGCACGGCTTCCTCGCTGCCCGAACAACAATGGGCAGGTGCCCGCAACTGCGTCCATGCTCGACATAACGGCTAGTTCATGGCGCCCTGCTCGACATAACGGCTAGTTTGGACAGTTACCTATTCTTTGGGAAAAACGGCTAGTTGCCCCGAAAATAGGAACGTTGGCCACGCGCTGGGGGCTCTATATAAACCCTCTCACTTGAGAGGGTCAGGTATCACATTTTTCGCCCTAAGAATACACTTTGTACTTGCCCCTTTTTCTCTGACCCTTTCTTACTTGAGCGTCGGAGTACCTTGCAGGTACACCCCCTCCTCTCCTCATTCTCAAGCCGAACACATTGCACGCCTTATGACCAGCAATCATCCGAGCACCTCACCTTCTGACGACCAGCTTACGTGGACCAGTTCGAATACATCGGATCAGTGGCGCCGTCTGTGGGAACTCCTTGTTCTCCCCTTCTTCCTTTCCTCATGGGAAACTGAAAGATCAAAACATACTTTCTTTGATCCACCCACGAATGGCCGCTCAGGACTCCGCAAAAGGTGCTGACGCTACGGTTCTTGTCCCCGTCAACAAGATGGACGCTAATGGCAGTTCATTGTTACTTTCTGAACCCCGTTTCCTTCGAGACGGGGCCACTGCGTCTCCAACTCCTCCTCCCACCGAGCAAGGAGGCAAACAACTACCGTTAGGGGAACAACCAATTCCTGGCCCCCCAGCGCTGACCTGGCCGTTGCAGCCCTTCTAGAAGCCGTCAACCGCACAAACCTCCTTATCTTGCAGCAAGGAGAAAGGATAGGAGCCCTCGAGGAAGCATCTTTTCCAAGATCCTCTCCTCCCAAAAGAAAACACCAGAGATCAAGAAGCCCGCCACCTAGGCGCGGGGATGACCGTATGACAAGGCGTGAGCCTGAACCACAACGCGTTCGCAAGCGCGACCAGATCTCCCCGCGGGATCAGTCGCCACTAAGACACAAGAGAACGAGGCAGGACAAGCATTCTCCACCGATCAGACCTCGCGACCGGCCACGATCACCCTCACCTAGCAGAGACCGCCGCCGCGAGCATAGACAACGGTCACCATCGACTTCTAGCTCGAGCAGCGACGACGAGCCTCACGACCTGTTGTCCCACCGGATCCTAGCCACCCGTCTCCCTAAAGGACTGGAGAAACCTCCGTCTCTAGGGACTTATGATGGAACCACGGACCCAGACGAGCACATAGAAAACATAGATGCTCTTTTGGACTACAGAGGTGTACGAGGAGCCATCAAATGCCGCCTGTTCCCGACCACGCTCCGGAAGGGAGCAATGACCTGGTACAAACAGCTTCCTGAGGAATCCATCACATCCTGGAGGCAGCTCGGGAGGATTTTCTCCCGTCACTTTACCGCATCGCGACGCCATCCAAAGACTGAGGCGTCCCTCGGAGCTGTCGTGCAGGGAAGAGATGAGCCTCTTCGGGACTACATTGAGCGGTTCAACAAGGAGGCCGTCCAAGTGCCGACGACCGACGAGATGAAGAAATTCCTGCTCGAGCAGGGATTACGTCCCAGCTCAGACTTCGCGAAAGCCATCGGCCTCGATCCCCCGAGGAATCTCAACGCCCTCCTCCACCAAGCCCAGTCGCATATACAGTACGAGGAGAAGGTCGCTGCCCATTCTGTCCGGGCCTCCCGTCACCAAGAAGGTGCCCGGTCATCCAGAGCTGAAGAGCCCTCGACATCCCGTCGAGGAGACAAAAGACGCGACGATAGGCCTCGCGATGCACGCGAACAGAAGGGACCTTCTGGGCGGTTCCATGACTATACCCCCCTCACTACCTCGAGGGAGAAAATCTTGTCTGAATGTGCCAACTCAGAGTTCAAACAGGTGGGAGTCTGTTTCCCCAAACAGTTGCCGACCAGGCCGGGTGTAGATAAATCCAAGTATTGCCGCTTCCACAAGAGCCACGGCCATACGACGGAGGAATGCATCCACCTCAGAGATGCCATAGAGATCCTCATTCGCGACGGCCACTTGAAGCAGTTCGCAAAGAAGAAAGAAGCTCCCCGGCAAGAAACCCAGGAGAGCAAGAAGGCTGCAGAAGAGACTCCGCCCTCCGAGGACACCAACGTACAGGTCGCCCTGTCCATAACTCGGCCAGAGGACTTCCGTATCCCTGATAGTCTGCCCGCCTCAATGTTCCTCGGCGCTCACAGCCCGTGGGAGACCTTTCCGTCGGCCATGGTCATCTCCGGTGGTGGATTCAACAAAATCACGGTCGGTTCAGTCAAAAGGAAATTCGAGCAACTGATAAGCAAAAGCTCCAACGAAGTCACCACGCTGGATACCACTCACAAAGGATCATCTCCCATTTCCTTCTACAAGGAGGAACTCCTCGGCGGGTCACCGAACTCAAGCATCCCGCTTCTCATCCTGGCAAGGATGGCGAACTTCGACGTTCGCAGGATACTCGTAGACCAGGGCAGTTCAGTTGACATAATGTACAACCACCTGTTCGAGACACTGCAGCTGGACGACTCTCACCTTACTCCATACGTTGGATCCGACCTGCAGGGATTCAACGGAGCAGTAACAAGGCCCCGAGGTTACATAGAGCTCATCGTGACCTTCGGTTCAGGAAAGATAACCCGGGCAATCAAAGCACAGTTTCTGGTAATTGACTGCCCGTCACTATATCAGTGCATTTTTGGAAGGCCAACCCTGGCAGAGTTGATTGCAGTGCCTTCCACCGTACATCTCAAGATGAAGTACTACACTTCTGAAGGGATGGTTACCACCCTCCACGGCGACATCGAAGCTTCCCGTCGATGCTTTGAAGCAGCATCAAAAGGACTGAGCACCATCTCAGTGAGGTCGAGGACATCTGGTCGTCCTCCTCTGCCCAGCAGCTCCGAGCAGCCAAAGCCACTCCCCCAGGTCGAATCCATCGATTTGGACAGCCGTTTCAGCGAGGAGGATCACGCCAAAGACCTGACGACTTCGGGCAGCCAGTCCCACCACAACGGCAACTTCGAGATCATTCCGTTCGGAGAAGACCCCCAGCGGGGAGTGAAGATCGGAGCAGACCTCCCTGACCTGGCCAAGAGACAACTAAAAGCATGCCTCCGGGAGAACGCAGACTTGTTCGCATGGAGCGCTGCTGAAATGCCAGATTTGGACACTATTTCTTGGCCCACACGATCGTAGTGAGGATGGATCAGCCCATCAAGCAGTTGCTGGGCCGGCCAGACATGGCCGGTCGAATGCTCAAGTGGTCGTTGGAGCTGTCCGAATTCGACGTCCGGTATGAAAGCAGAAAAGCTCTCAAAGCACAGGCCCTGGCCGATTTCGTGGCGGAAGTAACCTTCTCAAAATCCTCGCCCCACATAGCAAACAGATGGACCATCTACGTGGATGGAGCATCCAGCTCGAGCGGCAGCGGGGCAGGAGTAATTCTGGAAAACGACGAAGGAAGCATAGTAGAGGTGTCTCTCACTTTGTCCTTTCCCACGTCGAACAACCAGGTTGAGTATGAAGCCTTCCTCGCTGGGTTGCGCCTAGCCGAAGACCTAGGGGCAGAAGAAATCGTCATCTGCACGGACTCTCAGCTCGTAGCCCACCAGATTTACGGGGAGTATCAGGCCAAAAACGACAGTCTATCTGAATACCTCACCCTAGTCAAGGAAAAGATGTCGAAGTTCAGGACGGTAGCAGTAAGACATGTTCCCCGCGAACACAACGTGCGAGCAGACGTCCTGTCCAAACTGGCGAGCACCAAGAGGAAAGGCGGAAGCAGGTCAGTCATCCAAGAGATACTTCCCCGGTCCAGCATCGATAAAGGGTCCTCGGCCCTGCACGTGCACGCGATCGGGGACAACGACTGCTGGATGACGCCCGTGTACAACTACCTCACCAGGGACGAACTTCCGGACGACCCCAAGGAGGCCAGCACCATCAGACGAAGAGCTTGCTCGTACGTTATCCTCGAAAATAAACTTTATCGAAGGGGCTTCTCCATCCCACTACTAAAGTGCATAGAGGAGGAGATTGTCCCCCACGTATTACGAGAAATCCACGAAGGCATTAACGCCCAGCACCTGGGAGGAAGGTCCCTTGCCCGCAAGGCACTCCGGGCAGGATATTACTGGCCAACTATGCAGCAAGACGCCAAGGAGCATGTGAAGAAATGCGACAAATGCCAACGGCACGGGGATATGCACCTAGCTCCACCTAACGAGCTGAAAAGCTTGACATCCCCGTGGCCATTCGCCTGGTGGGGCCTAGACATCCTAGGACCCTTCGTGACGGGGTCCAACCAAAACAAATACATGATAGTGGGCGTAGATTATTTCACAAAATAGATAGAAGCAGAAGCCTTAGCGAAGATAACAGCACTTAACATCCTACGCTTCTACAAGCGGAATATCCTTGCCCGTTTTGGGATTCCCCAAGCAATCGTCACGGACAATGGAACACAATTCACGGACAAGAAGTTCCAAGACTTTGTCGCCCATCTCGGGACAAAGCAACACTTCGCTTCGGTAGAGCACCCCCAGACCAACGGGCAGGCGGAAGCGGCTAACCGCGTCATCCTTCGTGGCCTTAAACGAAGACTGGATGAAACAAAGAAAGCCTGGGTCGAGGAGCTCCACAGCGTCTTATGGGCATATCGCACTACTCCCCAGTCCACCACCGGGGAAACGCCTTTCCGCTTAGCATATGGCATGAAGGCTATTTTACCCATCGAAATCCACGTACCGTCCAGAAGGACCGAATCACCTCTAGACGAGGAAATGAATAACGAAGCAATGAGAGAAGAGCTCGACCTCGTCGAGGAAATCTGGACAGGAGCAGCCCTCCGCGAAGCGTCCCTTAAGCAAAAAATAGCAATCAAGCACAACGCCAAAGTCTTACGACGAGAGTTCGATGTGGGTAGCCTTGTCCTGCGAAGAAACCACAAGGACTCTCGCGAAGGCAAACTAGCAGCCAACTGGGAAGGGCCATACAGAGTCCGTGCCAAAACGGGAAATGGTGCATACTTCCTCGAAAACCTTAACAGGGAGGCACTCCCTCGACCATGGAACGCTGAGAAACTTAAGCAATACTACAGCTAAAGTAACCATAGGCTTCCTCGTATCAAGAGACCACCTAGCGGTCATCATGCTCGTCCAGGTACAAACGACGCATGCACACAAAGTAGAATCCCGCTCAAACAAACAAGCCGGAACTTTGCTCATCGGCGGTCCTCAACCGAGCACCGCCTTCGCCCAAGTACCATGATTGGCAGAACCCTAGCTCGCGATGGGACGTTCACGCCGCGACCTCAGGCCTCAAACGCGAACTGAGATCTGCAACCTCGCCAGGGACTTCCCCGGCTATTCGACCAGTTCCCCGTACTGGCGAATTCACACACAGCGAGCCATCTTTCAAAAGAAAGCTCCACTAACAGACATACCCTCCGACGGGTAGTCGTACATGCACAACTAAGGTAAAGTACATCAATAATGTAAAGTACAACAAAAATTGTATAAATGAACCAAGCATTAAATGAAAAGGCCACAAGGGCCAAAAACCTGTGCGTATTACATGAAAAGGGGGCCATGCCCCCCCAAAACCAAATAAATTACAAATTACTCAACGGCACGCAGGCCGGACAAAATACAATAGCATCAAAACAACCTAAATCCTCATCCTTCCACATGCTCAGTCGCCTCGGGCTCGGGCTCCTGCTCCTCTGCTGGCTAATCTTCGGTCTGAGCTTCGGGGGTGTCGAGAACCAGGCCTGCCGGCAAGACGATGCGATCATCCTCCACTCGTGCAAGGTAGTGGATGCCATCGGTCAAAATGTCGAGCCCGGGGTTCACCACCCGCAACTGGGCCATGACACTTTCAAAAGACTCCGATGCCACAACAATGCCATCCTCCTCGGCCTGCAGTATGCTGGCGACCAGCTCAGCCCTAGTTTTCAACACTTTTATCTCGTCCAGTTCATCAGCACCCGGGGCACTGGCCGCCATCATCTCCTTGTTCAAATCCTCCGCAACCTTCTTTTCCGCCTTTAGCCTGGTTACCTCCTCTTTCAACTTGCCCGTCTCCTCCTCGGCCTTCCTCCTAGCCTCACGAGCACCCTTGACTTCTTCCTTTAGGGACGCCTCGGAGGCCCGGGCAGTAGTGAGTTCAGCCTCAAGCACAGAGTCCCCTTCCGCATAAACGGCCGCCATTTCCAGCATCCTCACCATGGCAGAAGCATCCCGGGCCACCATCGCCCTCTTACTCGCTCGGTCCATGCTTCCGAGGTTGAGTGACTCTGCCCGCAGAACGACCAAAGTGTTTCCCTCGAAGAACCTCCGGTCAAGGACACACGGAGGAAGCTCAAACTTCCCTTTTTCAGGTGCCCGAGTCAGGTCCACGACATCCGACGACCTTTGCCGCTTCGTTCGCCCAGCCAGAGCCAATGGAGAGTCCCGGGGAGCTGGAGTAGGAGAAGCGGAGGTCCCCACCGCAGCTTGAGCAAGAGGAAGAGCACGAGCACCACCAACAGGACGGGCCTTGGGAGGAGCCGCTCCAGCCTTGCCCCTCGCCATGGCGTTCCTCACCACACGATCACGAGCCTGAGGCATCTCACCTGTACAAATAAAACGAACACGTTAGCAACGGGGAAGAAAAAGAAATAACAAATAAAGTCTAAGTAACTAAGACTACCGAGCAACTTCTTGGCATCCGCAGGAGTCTTGCACTCCAGCAGAGCCTTCACATTGATAAACCTGCGCTCAACTCTCTGGCTCCCGTCATCCTCGTAGATAGGGGCACCCTTGCTCGTCTAGCAGCTCGCAAGATCGAAGGAGTTAACCCACTTCACCAGCGTCTCGTAGGACACAACATCCTGCCCGCGTAACGCGCTCGGCTCAAAGACGTAGGCGCTGGACTTCTTTGAGAAGTGGTCGGGTGTCCAGCGGATCGGGAACTTGTACACTCTCTCCCCGATATATTTCCCCTCCTCGGTAAGCAGCTCATCTCCGTTCTCATCATACTCTACCTTCCAGACATACACGCTATCCTGAGCAGCTTCAGACAGAGGCTCGACGATATAGTACCGTCCCTTGAACGTTCGGATGGACTCCGAGAATGGCTTAAACAACTTTCTGGGCTGCTTCAAAGAGACCCATCCATACCTCTTCCCCGCCAGCTGCCACTGTAGGTGGAAAACAACAAAGAATAAAGGAAGAGTGGTCCCCAGAGCAAGATGCTCGCACACCAACTCAAAAGCCCGTATGAAGGCCAACGAATTGGGGTGGAGCTGAGAAGGAGCCAACTTCAGGTGCTCAAACACCGACCGCTGGAAGTCAGTAAAGGGCAACCTCAGCCCCAATTCCTTGAAGGCATATTCGTACATGGCGAAGCAGTCCCCGAAGTTCGAGCAGATCCGCTCGTTCGAATTAGGCAAAAGTACTCTCCATTCACCCGCTGGCCCCACCTCGGTAAAAGCGTCCGCCGCAGACCTGGCGAACGTGGAAATATGGTCGGAAGGTTCGGCCACCTCCCACTCTTTCGGGCAGAACACATCAACGTCCTCTTCCATTACGTCCTCCTCCACGACCTCCAAATCCTCTCCCTCCTCAGCATCGTTCGCTTCCCCCTCGACTTCGCTCGAGGAGTTCGAAGCCGACGAGCTCGAGGACGCAGAGCTCGAGGACGTTGCACTACTGCTCTCCTCGGACACAGTCTCCTCCTCGGATGTAACGGGGATAACTTCCCTATCTGGCTCCATCGCCCCTACGATCACCTGAAAAAGAAGAGAAAGACAGTGAATTTGACAGAAAATCAAATCCACCCTTCCACCGCTAAGTCAAGTGAAAGGGCGCGCAGAAGGCTAAGGACAACGTCCC
The DNA here is from genome assembly GCA_022829125.1 of Lathyrus tuberosus. Taxonomy (NCBI): domain Eukaryota; kingdom Viridiplantae; phylum Streptophyta; class Magnoliopsida; order Fabales; family Fabaceae; genus Lathyrus; species Lathyrus tuberosus. The sequence continues at coordinate 1,418,119 of JALAZF010000101.1, read as the reverse complement.
CGGCCTAAGCCCTAACATCAAACGAAGAAAGAAAAAATCTCCCCGCGAGGAGATGACCGAGACATACCATCTTCCTACGAGGAACCTCCCCGCGCTCGTGCCCAAACTCTATTTGAAGCTCCGCCGGAAACTGCAAAGCTCCACCAGAATCTAGGAACATTCCACCAGAAAGTTCACCAATCCACCAGAAGATGGTAAGACGCGGTGGTCACGCCTCGCAACCACGACGTGGACCACCACGGGCACCGAACGCTCTACCCACTCCGACGAGATGCTTGATGCAGCATATGGGCAGAACCGCCGCCCACCACCAACACTCGCCAGAAATCTACCTACTTTGTCGCCTAAAACTAACCCTAGCCGCATGCAATCTACCATTGACAATGAGAGGAAGTAAAATAAGCTGGAAATCAGAGAACTTACTTGTTTTGAGTATAAGAGGAAGGCTGCTCGAAACTTGGCACGGTGGTCGGTTGCTCTGAAGACGGCGACGGGCAGGAACGCTGATGAAGGCGAAGAGGAATCAGAAGGAAAAAAGTGCAAAATGGGACAACCTTCCCCCTTTTATACTGAGGGGCACGTGCACACACGCGCCCGTAGGTAATAATGACTGCCCACTAGCCATAATTACCTATTAACTGCTACGCAGGGCTCGATGTACACGTGGCAGCCCAACGTTTCACATTCTGTCTGACACTTTATCTTCCCGAATACCGGGAAACATGGCCGCAACCATAAACATCACGAACACAGAGGGCCACGGGCACATCGAGACAATCTTCCTCGCCTCCTTACGACGACTCTGCGTAACTCCCCCGGGCGACGAACAGTCCTTAAGTCATCACTCCCTTGCTCGGGAGCAACGACTTGGGGGGCTCCTGTTCTGGACTGGACCAATGGCTAGAATTGGCCCAATCCACTCCTACTCCAGAGCGGCCCAAATTGCCTAAGCCCAACCCACAGAGGGGAAAAAGTGACATTGCTGCCCCTCCAACCGGGCAAGGAACGCAACGTCCCTCCCCGGCTCTGATGCCCGTTACGCACGGCTTCCTCGCTGCCCGAACAGCAATGGGCAGGTGCCCGCAACTGCGTCCATGCCCGACATAATGGCTAGTTCATGGCACCCTGCCCGACATAACGGCTAGTTTGGGCAGTTACCTATTCTTTGGGAAAAACGGCTAGTTGCCCCGAAAATAGGACCGTTGGCCACGCGCTGGGGGCTCTATATAAACCCTCTCACTTGAGAGGGTCAGGTATCACATTTTTCTCCCTAAGAATACACTTTGTACTTGCCCTTTTTTCTCTGACCCTTTCTTACTTAAGCGTCGGAGTACCTTGCAGGTACACCCCCTCCTCTCCTTATTCTCAAGCCGAGCACGTTGCACGCCTTACGACTAGCAATCATCCGAGCACCTCACCTTCTGACGACCAGCTTACGTGGACCAGTTCGAATACATCGGATCATATATATATATATATATATATATATATATATGGGATCTGTGTGCTAATGTTCTATTTGGATTGTTGAAGCATGAATTCTAAAATAAGAAAATCCATGGTGTTCAGGTGGCAAGGAAGGCTCCATTTATTCTTCGCGACGGTTTCTCTTTGCAAGAGCAAATTTGACTGAGGAAGACTGTATTTTGGAGGTTCTTAAGAGGTACTAATGCTCTTCTGGACAGTTGGTTAATATGGAGAAATCAGAAGTTTCCTTTAGCTGTAACGTGAAGAACGACGATAAAGTTTTAATTTGTTCTAGGATGGGGTCAATACCGTCTCCAATCACACTAAATACTTGGGTCTGTCGGTTGTGTTTGGTAGATCCAAGAGAGACATTTTCGCGTTGGTGATAGAAAGAGTGTGGAAGAAACTCAAAGAATGGAAGGAGAGGTTTTTGTCCAGAGCAGGCAAGGAGGTTCTGATAAAGTCGGTGGTGCAGGAAATTCCAACCTATATTATGAGCTGCTACAAGATTCTGAAGTCCATTTGCAATGACATTGAGTCAATGTTAGCCAGATTTTGGTGGGGTGCGAAGAATGGTGAGAAGAAAATTCATTGGATGAGTTGGGAGAAGATGGCGAAGGCGAAAGGAGATAGAGGCCTTGGTTTTCGAGGAATAAATGACTTCAACACTAGCCTTTTGGGGAAGCATTATTGGAGGTTGCTGACTGAGGAAAATTCTTTGTTTGCCAAAGTTTTCAAAGGTAGATACCACCCTCGTACGATTGTGGCAAAGAGCTCTTTGGGCTTCACCCAAGCTATGTGTGGAGGAGCATTTTGAGTGCTAGAAAGCTTGTTAATAAGGGTTCCAGATGGAGGATTGGAAATGGCGAGAAGGTTTCGATTGGTCATGACTGGTGGATTCCAAATAATTCTGGCTTCAAGGTCCTTGGTCCTATAAACGACATTGATAAGGAGGCTAGAGTTAGTGACCTTAAAGATTGTGATTTGGGGTGTTGGAAGAGAGATGTAATTTTTTAGTCTTTTGATCCCGGGGAGGCAAAACAAATTGTTAGCATCCACCTCTCGTCCAGGATCCTTCAGGATAAGATTATTTGGCATTTTGAAAAACATGGTGAGTACTCTGTCCGTACGGCTTATCATTCTTGCGTGAGGGTCAGGCTGGTTAAGAAACCAGGTTCTTCCTACTGTCATTCCAACAGCTTGTGGAAATCAATTTGGAGGGCAAAGATACACTCTAGGACGAGGAATTTCATTTGGAGACTTGCAAAAAATATTCTGCCTCTCCAGGATAACCTGATTAAGAAAGGTATCTGTCTTGAAAATGTTTATCTTTTTGGTTACATGGCTACTGAGTCTGCCCAACACTTGTTCGTTGAATGTGTTTTTGCCAAGCATGTTTTCTTATCATCTATCCTTAGCTATAGGATTCCCCGAGATTTGGCTTTAATTGATTGGTTTTCGAACATTCTTAATTGTGGTGACCTGCTGAGTTCTCAATTGCTCTGTACCTTGTTGCAAAAACTGTGGAATGCGCACAACCTTTTACTGTTCCAGAAGAAGAAGGTTGAGCCTTCCTGTGTTGCTTTGGAGGCGCTTGAGTTTGTTTATGAATACAACTTGGCTAATCCTGTGGCTATTTCCAAAATGGCTGGAGCCTTACCGCATGAGTTGGATCCCTCTCTTAGTGATCTTCATGTCGTGCAGGTTGATGTTCGCTGCCTCATAGGGGAGTTTGTTGCTTTTGGGTGTATTATCAAGAACCACGCGAAAGAGGTTGTTGTGGCAGCTAGTCGTAAAGAATAGACCTCCATGGTTCCGGATATTCCTGAAGCCCTCGCCATCAGGATCATCATCCAATCGGATTGCCTCGTTGCGATTGATGCATTAACTTGGTGGTGACAAATGCGGTGCTAGAGCCTATAGTTGTGGGCTGTCGTGCGCTTCTTAAAAGTTTCATTTTATGTTACATTATTCTTTTAGTTATAATTTTTAATAAGAATGCTCATGACATAACATGTTTGGGCAAGTTATATGGATCTAGGACTTGGATTGGGGGTTTCCCTATAGTGGACCATGAGTTGTTATATTCCCCTTCCTTTGCTTGTTAATGCAATAGTTTTCACGTAAAAAAAAGTATGATAGGCTTCGATCTAGAGGGAGGGTGAATAGATCACAAATTTAAAAACCAAACTTTTGGCAAAAATTGTTTTCAAAAGTTTTATGGCACAACGGAAACAAGCCGAATTGAATCGTCTAATCGAACCTACTATCGAAAGGCTCAGATATGCATAACGTAAACCAATTGGGTGATAATTAACACAAATTATTAAAAAATGATTAATTCACAAATCAATTAAATGCTAAGCTACTCGTAGAGCTTATTTCTAATGAACAAAAATCAATTAAAATACTCAAATGCAATTTATAGAACACTTTGTGTGCGATCGATAACGTTTGAAAATTCAATTTGTTTGGTTGATGTTAAAAACCAATCACAATCAAAGTGATTATGATTATATCAACAACAACAACACTTTAAAAGATAATTAAAACACAATTTTCAATCGAATTGATCAAAACAACAAGGAACTCGATAATTTACAAGAATAATTTAAAGATATATATATATATATATATATATATATATATATATATATATATATATATATATTGACAGAGAATTGTTTAGGCAATTCCCCAATCAGCCTTGATATGGGTACGTCTGCCCTCAATTCGAAATCGAATTGAGATACTTGCAATTAACCTTATCTTTGCAAAAATGTTTATACAAGAGATGAATAACTCTAACCCCACAAACCCTATGGTTTGTTGTTGATTCTACCACCTCCAAACCCTTGATCAAAGTTTGATCAAGTCACCAACAATGCTGCTACAATCCACCAGTTCTTGACTACTTACTTGTAAAACCTCCTCGTTTTTATTGTTTTCACTCAGTCAGATTAATACCTGGCACGTACTTGTTGAACCCAACATTCACGAACACGATTCACCGTCTCGCGCTACTCCATTGCAAGGAACCACCTTGTCCCAAGGCCTTCACCCGGTCGAATCTGTAGTTGCACGATCTTGTCCAAAACCTTTAAATCACAATGATATTGAAGGAAAACCCAACTTGGTTTTCTTATTTGAAACATACAAACAACCAAACCCAATATTCTCGGTTACACCATGTAGCGTGCGATTTTTGTCGGTGACGCGACCACCTTACCGCGATGGTTGGAATTGGGTGCTACTTTCTGATTTCTTATTTATCCTATGAAGCTGGAAAGGAAAGGGAAGATATCTAAAACTAACCTTGCACGTGTCACAACTGCGAAAAACAACCGGCGAAAATAGAACAGAAGAGTCGCCACCGAGCATTATTTATCCCGACGAAGGGAAAGGAAACGATCGAAGAAAACCTGAAGGACGAGAAAGACATGGTCATCGCAACCATAGTTCGGGTTCGGGAATCGGTTACGCGAGGGGAAGGTGTTAGCACCCGCACGCGTCCATCGTACTCGATGGGATCCACGCTTGTTGTCTAATCAAAGGGTGAGCTATCTAAAGTCTACTGTTAAACAGAAATGAGAAGGGAAAAAGAAAAGCAGACTCGCAAGGATTATTGCAATCCTATGCCTACGTATCTTCGTGGACAAACGAAGAATCAGAGTCGACGTAGTTCGACAGACTACGCACTAAAGGGGGAGGTTGCTCGCCACGATATAGCCATCTTGTGCCTACGTATCCTCAATCGGACGAGAGAGAGAGGAAGTCAGAGCAGTCGTAGTTCGCCTACGAGTCGATGAATGTTTTTTACGAGCAACAAGCTCTTTTTCTGAAAATGATTTAAAACCCAACCATCCCGAAGGATAAAAAAGATTTGAACTTGGTTTGTGTTTTTTAGAGAGAAGTGGATTGGAGTTAGTTTGAAACTCACATTGCACTAAAGTCTATGTGAAATTCTGGTATCAGACGTGTGATGTTAAGGTGCGATGTCACAACAACACACTCTGCAATTGGACAACAATAACAGTAATAAATCAACACAATGAATTGTTCACCCAGTTCGGTCTAACTACCTACGTCTGGGGGCTACCAAGCCAGGGATGAAATTCCTACTTGTAGAATTAATTTACAGACTCAACAACCCAGTTGACAATCTCCTAAACTTAATTCCTACTAGTGACTTTCTACCTAAGAAACCACTTAGATATGAGAACGCTACTCAATCCCTAAAACACTTCAGTGAGATAATTCTAAGATCACACACTTTGAATAGCACTACTTGATTTTGCTTCACAGCTTTGATCAAGAACAACTCAAAACAATAATACCAATTCACACTAGAATGGTTTACAAATCATAAACGAAGACACAAACGACAATCAGTCTTTAGCTCACTTTCTTCGTCGCTTTTCTTTAGAACTGGTGCGCTTTATATAGCTCTTTGAATTGGACTTGGACCTACTACAATATCTGACCTGATTTGTTATTTAAAACTGAATATTCAAAACAGATTTTCTCCTAAAATATTTTCAAATCTTCAACCTTTTAAATCTCCTACAAATCTGCATCAAATCTCCTATGCAGCGGAAAATATCTATCCCAAGATATTCGCATCCAATGAGACAGTGTGCTCTCCACAATTCTAGCTAACATGCAAACCCTAACAACATCACAACCTGATGTTATTAATTTTGCAGATCTAACGTCACAACATCGCATGTGACATCAGACATCCAAACTTCAGCAATTAAACACTTAACACAGCCCAGTGTTAAGACTCAATGTTACAACATCACCACCTTGACATCAACATTGAATATACTTTGTTTTACCAAAATTCCAGCCAATCCAAGAACTAACAATCTCCCCCTTTGGCTAATTTTGGCTAAAACAATCTCTGCACCTTCAGAGACTTCAGCAGCGGAAAAACTTCAAACAATGATTTTGAAACTCCAAGCAGCAGCAGCATCTTTAAATCACTTCACACAACTCTGCTGCATCACCAAGTTCAACAGCTACACTCTTCAAACATTCAAACAGCTGCACATATTTCATTATTAGCAGCAATGAGCACTCCCCCTGAATGCAATAACCAACAATTACTCAGCAATTACTACCCCGCAATTACTGCACTTCTCTGCATCACAACACTTTCTGCACTTCACATACCTAGGCTAACTCTCCCCCTTTTTAGCCACAATTGGACAAACACCAAACACAATGTCCTGACATAAATTCATGGTCAAATGTCACAAGTTCCAACACATTGACTGTCCAGTCGATACAAACGATGCTCCTTATTTTTCAATATAAACACAAGCCTTTCTGCTAGCAGTACCACTTAGCAACCAAGAATGAGCCAGTCACACTCCAAAGATGCAACTAAGACCTTCAAGCAGGAGGACAAGAGACTAGATCCACTGAAGAGGAAGAGCAAAACACATACACCAGCTGGAGCTTCTTCAGGAACAACAAGGGCTGGCAGGACCTCAGGAACAAAAATGAGGACCAGCAAGAAACTTCCAGTGCAACGACATGCTTCTGATGATGAATGGGATGAAGACTGGAAAAATTTTCTAGATTCAGGGGGTTGGGACAATCTGTAGACTCTTTGTTTGTAGCTTTTTATGAACTCCAATCTTGTATGCTTTCAGCAGTTGAATCAATTTTCAATAAAGTACACAACTGCACAATACACTCTCCATTACCTTTAATCTTCATAAATGCAAATTCCCAATTTACTTCTTAATCTTTCAAATTGGTTTGCATCTAAGGCTTTAGTGAAAATATCTGCTAACTGCTTATCTGTAGCTACATGTTCTAAGACAACAACTTTGTCTTCAACCAACTCTCTTATAAAATGATGCCTTATATCAATGTGTTTAGTCCTGCTATGCTGAATAGGATTCTTGGAAATATTGATTGCACTCAAATTATCACAGTACAATGTCATGACATCTTGCTTGACATTGTATTCAGTCAGCATTTGCTTCATCCAAACAATTTGAGAACAACTACTTCCTGCTGCTATGTACTCAGCCTCAGCAGTAGAGAGTGACACACAGTTCTGCTTCTTGCTAAACCAGGATATCAGATTATTCCCCACGAAGAAACACCCTCCTGACGTGCTTTTCCTATCATCTGCACTTCCATCCCAGTCAGCATCACAATATCCTCTTAACTCAGTCCCAGATCCATGACTATATAGCATCCCATAGTCACTGGTGCCATTAACATATTTCAAGATCCTTTTTACTTGATTCAAGTGACTGGCCTTAGGTTCAGATTGATATCTAGCACAAACTCCAACAGCAAAAGCAATGTCAGGTCTGCTAGCTGTGAGATACAATAAACTCCCAATCATGCTTCTATATAAGCATTGATCCACACTGACACCATGTTCATCCTTGGATAATTTTAGATGAGTAGGTGCAAGAGTTCTCTTGTGATTAGCGTTCTCCAAACCAAACTTCTTCACTACGTTCTTTGCATACTTGCTCTGCAAAATAAATATAGAGTCCTCCATTTGTCTAACTTGTAGGCCAAGAAAATAGTTTAGTTCACCAACAAGACTCATTTCAAATTCAGACTGCATCTGTTCCACAAACTGTTTAACCATGGCATCCGACATCCCACCAAATACTATGTCATCAACATAGATTTGAGCTACCATCAGTTTCCCTTTTTCCTCTTTAACAAACAAGGTCTTGTCAATCCCTCCTTTTCTGTAGCCATTCACAACCAGGAACTCAGTAAGTCTTTCATACCAAGCTCTTGGTGCTTGCTTCAAACCATAAAGAGCTTTCCTTAGTTTGTACACATGGTCAGGAAATGTTGGATCAATAAATCCTTTTGGTTGATCAACATATACCTCTTCATTCAAGTAGCCATTTAAGAAGGCACTTTTAACATCCATCTGGAAGAGCTTGAATTTGAAATTACAAGCCACGCCTAAGAGCAGTCTGATAGACTCCAGTCTTGCCACAGGAGCAAAGGTCTCATCATAATCAATTCCTTCAACCTGAGCGTATCCCTGAGCAACTAGTCTGGCCTTGTTTCTGGTGACCACTCCTTGTTCATCCGATTTATTCTTGTAGACCCACTTGGTGCCAATCACATTAACTCCATCAGGCCTAGGAACAAGCTCCCATACTTCATTCCTCTTGAACTGCTCCAGCTCTTCATGCCTTGCATTTATCCAAAACTCATCAGTCAATGCTTCCTTGACATTTTTTGGCTCAATTTTGGAGACAAAGCATGAACTTGCTATAACATCTCTTGACCTAGTCCTTACTCCAGAGTTTGGATCACCTATAATGAGCTCCTTTGGGTGGTCCTTCTGCACTCTGATGGAGGGATCCTTATGAGGTTACTCAGCTTCAGGCTCAGCAGCAGCAACACTAGGAGTTTGGCTTCTGTCTTCAGCTTCTGGTGCAACTTCACCAACTGATGTCTCAACAGCATCTGGGACATCATCATCTTCCAGCTTGTCACTGTCATCAATCACCACATTGATTGACTCCATCATCACCTTGGTTTTAGAGTTGAACACCCTATATGCTCTGCTGTTAGTAGAGTATCCCAAAAATTTTCCTTCATCACTTTTGGAATCCAATTTTCTTCTCTACTCTCTATCAGCCAGAATATAGCATCTACTTCCAAAAACATGGAAGTATTTAACATTAGGTTTTCTTCCCTTCCATAGTTCATACAGAGTGGATGAAATGCCTCTTCTCAGGGTAACCCTGTTGTGAATGTAGCAGGCAGTGTTCATGGCTTCAGCCCAGAAATGATAAGGAAGTTTCTTGGCATGAATCATTGCTCTAGCAGACTCTTGGATAGTTCTGTTCTTCCTCTCAATAACTCCATTTTGCTGAGGAGTGATAGGCGATGAAAACTCATGACTTATACCTTCAGCAGAGCAAAATTCTCCAAACTTGCTATTCTCAAACTCTCTTCCATGATCACTTCTTATTCTGATAACCTTACTCTCCTTTTCTCTTTGGAGTCTTTGACAGAGCTCTTTAAAGATATCAAACACCTCTGATTTGTCTTTGATGAAGTTCACCCAGGTGTATCTTGAATAGTCATCCACAACTACATAAGCATATTTCTTTCCACCCGGACTTTCAACTTGCATAGGTCCCATCAAGTCTATATGAAGAAGTTCCAATACCTTGGAGGTGGTGTCATGTTGAAGCTTCGGATGAGACATCTTTGTCTGCTTTCCTTTTTGACAGTCTCCACACACCTTTCCTTCCTCAATACTAAGTTTGGGAATCCCTCTGACTGCTTCTGAGGAGATAATTATCTTCATTTCCTTTAGGTGAAGATGTCCCAACTTCTGATGCCAGATTTTGACATCATCTTCTTTAGCAAGCACACACGTGGAAGAATTTGAGTTTTGAGGCACCTAAAGATAACAAGTGTCCTTAGACCTGGCCCCCTTCATAATGACTTCTCCTTTATCATCTTTGACCATACAATCAGACTTTGTGAAGACTACTTTGAATCCTTGATCACAAAGTTGACTAATACTAATCAAATTTGCTATTAGTCCTTTAACAAGAAGAACATTCTCCAGTCTGGGAGCACTAGCACAGTTTAGTTTACCAATCCCCTTTATCTCTCCTTTGATCCCATCACCAAATGTAACATAGCCAGAAGACTGAAGTTTCACATCTACCAGCAGATTCTTTACTCCAGTCATGTGCCTTGAACACCCATGTCAAAATACCAGTCTCCTTTGGTAGAAACCCTTAAGTAAGTGTGAGCTATCAAGCTGGTAACTTTAGGAACCCAATGCTTCACCACCTTAGGCTTGACCTCTTTCTGTCTAGGTTGAGGAGCAGAATTTGGATAAACATGAAGCTTGAAGCACGAGGACCGCATATGTCCAATCCTGCCACAATAGAATCATCTGACTATGTCGTCTCTAAAGTGGTTAAATCTTCTTCCACTTTGATGATAATGTTGTGGCTGCCACCCATAATGTTGTCTCCTTATTCCATAGTTAGATTGTCTTCTTCTGTACTGAGGATGCTGTCTCTTAGGCTGTCTCCTATGGTGATGAGGCTTCCTTCTTCCATAGTAATGAGGCACAGTATTGTTGTATTCATTTCCATGCCAGTTACCCTGATGATGAAACCTGTTCTGATTGGACCCAACAACCTCCATGCTCTTGTGATATTGGGGAGGCATATACTGACTGACTCCTTGGGGCTGTATCTTCCTCTGATGAGGACCATTCTTCTTCTCAACATTCTGGGGCTGAACAACCTTCTTTGGTGTAGGACCCTGTCTCTTAGGTTGATGTTGAGACAATGGTTGAGACATCTCCTTCTTTGTTCCTGAAGTGCTTGCCACATATCCTATACCTGATTTATCTCCAGCAGTTTTTTCTGACTGAAGAATCTTATCAAGAGTAGCTGTACCACTGTTCATCATCCTAACGGATTTTGTCATCTGATCCAGCTGAGACTTAACTAGTACAACTTCATTTTCCATATCAGCTTTTTCATTTTCAAGCTGAGCAATCTATTGCTTGTGATACTTGTTTTCTTGACAAATCTCATCACTTTTTAAACACATCTCTTGATAAGTAGATGTTAACTCCTCATAAGTTATTTCTCCATCACTATCATCATCAGACACAACAGTTCCTGTTAAGGCTCTAACATGCCTTGCTGACTCACCTTCACTTTCACTATTAGATTCAGACCAGGAAACTGCCATGCCCTTCTTCTGCTTCTTCAAGAATGTGGGACATTCTTTCTTGACATGTCCATACCCTTCACATTCAAAGCACTTAACACCTTTATCCTGGGGAGTCTTCTCTTCATCTTTCTCTTTTGGCTTAATGTCAGAAGAGATGTTCTTGACACTAGGCTTGTAGTTATTGTTCCACCTTTTTAACACTTTGTTGAACTGCCTTCCCAACATAGCAATGGCTTGAGACAAATCTTCCTGAGAATCATCATCTTTGACTTCCTTAGCTTCTGCAGGAGTGGAGATCAAAGCAATACCCTTGGGCTTCTTTTCTGGTTCTTCTTCATTCAACCCAAGCTCAAAAGTTTGAAGAGATCCAATGAGCTCATTAACTCTTATCTTGCTGATGTCTTGAGCTTCTTCAATAGTAGTCACCTTCATCTTATACCTCTTAGGAAGGGACCTAAGAATCTTCCTTACAAGCTTTTCTTCTGACATTTTCTCTCCAAGAGCACTAGATGCATTGGCCAGCTCAAGAACACTCATGTGGAAGTCATGAATAGTCCCATCTTCCTTCATCTTCAGACTTTCAAACTTTGATGTTAGAAGCTGAAGTCTAGATATCTTCACTCTAGATGTTCCTTCATGTGTAGCCTTCAAAATATCCCACGTTTCCTTAGCAACTTCACATGTATTGATTAACCTGAAGATATTCTTATCCACTCCATTGAAAATTGCATTTAGAGCTTTGGAATTTCCAAGGGCAAGCTCATCTTCTTCCTTGGTCCATTCTTCTTCAGGCTTTGGCTTTGAGGTGCCTTCTTTATCTTTGCCAGCATCATCTTTCTCACACACAACAGGTGCTTTCCACTCTTTAATAATAGCCTTCCATGCCCTGTTGTCCAAGGATTTTAAGAAAGTAGTCATCCTTGGCTTCCAATAGTCATAATTGGATCCATCCAAAATAGGGGGTCTGTTGACGAAACCTCCAACTTCTTTGTCCATCTTTACACCAGAAAGTAACTTCCCTAGATCTCACCCAGAGACAGACAGGATGCCTGCTTTGATACCAATTGAAATTCTGGTATCAGACGTGTGATGTTAAGGTGCGATGTCACAACAACACACTCTGCAATTGGACAGCAATAACAGTAATAAATCAACACAATGAATTGTTCACCCAGTTCGGTCTAACTACCTACGTCTAGGGGCTACCAAGCCAGGGATGAAATTCACTACTTGTAGAATTAATTTACAGACTCAACAACCCAGTTGACAATCTCCTAAACTTAATTCCTACTAGTGACTTTCTACCTAAGAAACGACTTAGATATGAGAACGCTACTCAATCCCTAAAACACTTCAGTGAGATAATTCTAAGATCACACACTTTGAATAGCACTACTTGATTCTGCTTCACAGCTTTGATCAAGAACAACTCAAAACAATAATACCAATTCACACTAGAATGGTTTACAAATCATAAACGAAGACACAAACGACAATCAGTCTTTAGCTCACTTTCTTCGTCGCTTTTCTTTAGAACTGGTGCGCTTTATATAGCTCTTTGAATTGGACTTGGACCTACTACAATATCTGACCTGATTTGTTATTTAAAACTGAATATTCAAAACAGATTTTCTCCTAAAATCTTTTCAAATCTTCAACCTTTTAAATCTCCTACAAATTTGCATCAAATCTCCTATGCAGCGGAAAATATCTATCCCAAAATATTCGCATCCAATGAGACAGCTTGCTCTCCACAATTCTAGCTAACACGCAAACCCTAACAACATCACAACCTGATGTTATTAATTCTGCAGATCTAATGTCACAACATCGCATGTGACATCAAACATCCAAACTTCAGCAATTAAACACTTAACACAGCCCAGTGTTAAGACTCAATGTTACAACATCACCACCTTGACATCAACATTGAATATACTTTGTTTTACCAAAATTCCGGTTAATCCAAGAACTAACACTATGACATAGGAGCGAATGCGTCGCATGGTCGCCCCCAATGGGACGTATGCTAAACACTCTAGAGAAGTGAAGGGAGACCCCTCATTCTTCATTTCCTATGTACTTAAGGCTCATGGCGCACAATGCTCTTTGTATTTATTAAGTGTTTTAGACTTGTTTTTGAGATGAGAAGAGAAGACTCAAAGTTGAAAGAAAAAACACTAAGGGAAACTAGGTCCTAATGTTATCATGCAAAGATGGCCCTAAAGTTGAGGCAAGAAGGGGAATTCTACCTAATGTTAGCATACATGGATTAGCTCCTAATGTCTATCCTACTCCAAGCTTAATCAAAAATTAAGTTGGACTAGGTAATCCTAAGGGAACAAGCAAAAGCAAATCTAAGACTTAAACAAGTGTTAAGATTTAGGGGAGGAGAAAGAAGTAAGAGATGAAGGAGAAGATGCAACAATAAGCAACTCAAGAGATGAGATAAACACAAGTAATGAGCAATGAAAACATCATCTCTAATCATTCAAGACCAGCACCAATACCACATATATACACTTCAAATCAAACTTCAAGAATGGAAGTAAAAAACAATTAGGCAAGACAATGCACTAATGAACACACCAATGACTTAAAACCAAACAAGAAGTATAATCAACCATCAAACAAAGTGAAGTGAGATCAAATGATATAAGAAACAAGATGGGGCAGCAAGCAAGTCATTTCACATTTATCTCATGCTATTGATCAAAGGAAAAGAAAGAGAGTTCAAGCCATGCATCTTAACCACAAAGTAACACTTGCCAACAAAAGACTTAAGTAAGGCACACTTCGAAAGGAAAACAAGTGAGATTAAGGCATGAACTCAAGCAATGTAGTACCATAACCATGTATATCAATCCAAACATCAACTCATGAATGGAAAAAAGAAACATCAAAGCATAAGCTCAAAACATGTATCAAGACTAGTTGAACATATATCATGATCATTCTCAAAGGAAAATAAGTATTCAAGCAAGGTATAAGGCACACATGATCAAAATTATGCACACCATAGCATCAAGGTCAGGATCATACTCAAATGTATCACAACACATTCATTTCCAAAGATTACACAAGTTCAACAAGTTTTTGTCCACATGTGACCAAGTATGCATGATGAACATGCTTCAAGAATGCAAACAAATCAACAATCGGAAGATCGTGCATCAAAGATTCACATACATATAGCAACTAGAGGTTAAACAACCATAGAAAATTCCACAAATATGCATCATACAAAGCCATGAGGTTTAGAGGTGGAATAGGTATCAATGCATGCTTCTAAACAAGCCAAAAACACAAAAGCTACAGGTGCAAATCGATTGCAACAGGATGAAAATCGATTGCACAGCTCCAGAATCAAATTTCTAGTCAAATTAAAGAGGTACAATCGATTGCATCAGGATGCAAATCGATTGCACAGCTCCAGAACAGCAAAAAACACTTTTCAAAAGCACTTTTTCAGCACCAACTCAAGGTTCAAATGCAACATGTAATAGCATGTAATTGTGCACGAAATTCACATCAATTAACATCAAATGAACATGCATTGAATCAATCAAACATCAACAACATTAACACTTGAATCAATGGATCTAATCACACCAAAATCTCAAGGATCTATATCATGAAATGCAAAATTAGTCAAAATGAGAAGTAGATCTAAGAATTACCAACCTACAAAGCGGAGATTTGCTTTGGTACTTGTTGTAAACAGAATTTGACAGATCAAGCAAAAAAAAATCCAAGATCCAAAGAGCCTCTAGCAAGAAAATTGAAGATTCGCGCGAAAACGAATGAAAACCGAAATTACTTCCAAAATCACTTCAAGAAAGCACTTCCAAAGCCTAGATCTAGATCCAAAAACACTTCAACTGTAGAATTTGTGTTGATGAGAGGAAATGATGAAGGTTTAGCTCTAGAATTAACAAATTCCAATGAAGAATTTGAGAATTCTAATGGAAGAGCTTTGGTGAAGGTTGAAGATGAAGATGGAGAATGAAAAAGTGAGAGAGAATTGAGAGAATGTGAGTGAGAAGTGTAGAAAAATTAGAAAAAATGGAGTGTAGTTGTGTGTAGTTTGGAGCAAATTGGTTTAAATATAGTTTAGGTTTGGAATTCAAATGTGGTTTGGAGTGTGGGTTAGTAAGAGGAATGGAAATTAGGAGTCGAATTAGGAGTGAAGTGTTTGAATTATGGAGGGAAAGTGAAATTAATTTGGAAATTAAATGATATTTTTAAGCATTCTAGATCCTTCTACTGATATAGCATTGATCCCAAGTGAATGTAGTGCATTGCAAACTGATGTAGTGCTAAAAAATAAAGGTTTAGGGCAAAGCTGTCACAGTGTAATAGATTGCACAATAGTGCAAATCGATTGCACATCTTCACAAGGCAAAAATGAAGCATCCGGGAGGGGTGAAATTGATTGCACACTTATGCAAATCGATTGCACCAAGGCAAAAGTGTAAAAATTGCCTCGTTGTGACTTGTTTTGAGTCCTGCTTCTTATTTGAGCCTTAGCCACTGATAATTCCTTTGAATAATGCCTGAAACATGATAGAGAACCTGTCTGGCACAAAATCAAATTAACCCTGCTTTATGCTATTGATTCTGAAATAATCAACCCATCTGCTGAGAAAAATAAATGCATGATGCCTCTGATGATTGTGCAAACTCATTGAGAGACTTTGATGAATATGAACCCTTGTAGTTTGAGAATACCACAAGATTGAGTACATCCTCTTGCTTTGGCCTTGAGAGACACATCCTCCTCTTGAGGGTTAACAAAGATACCCTGATCCCATGCTCTAGGAAACAATGCAAATGAATGATTATGAGTTATGACCTAATGGATATGCAAATGAAAAAGAAACATAAGCCAGCTAAGGTTAGAAACAAGATAGGGCAAAATTTGGGGTGCTACAACATGCAAATGTTTTCTTTAACAAATGCTAAGAGATTGGGGGGTCCGGGGTCAGATTATACAAAGGGGAGTTATCAATTACCCAACGTATATATGGTTATCCATAGATTCTTTGGCATGTTCTTCTATCATCTACTTACTGGTGTTTATCTATTATAAATTGGGAAAGTTTTCCTTTGGGAGTGTTGAGAGAGTATTTTTGTTGTTTTTGGGTTTTTCGATGTTTTTGGTAAGGTACTGGACCTAAAGTTTTTTATTTGTGTGCTCGCTAAGATTTCACAATCTTATGCCTACGTATTTCCATAAAGATAACAGGGAAATCAGAGCAATCGTAGTTCCTCCTATTCTATGGGAGGAAAGATGTCTAGTGTCTTTTTTAAAGCCTAAGATTGAAGCTAAAGGTTATTTGTGTCTTGTTCAAAGCCCAAGATTGAAGCTAGATGGTTTGACGGAGAGAGAATTTGTCATCTCTAAAGGGAGATATATCATCTGTTTATCACAGTTGTTGGGTTCTTGATTATAAAAGAGAATTACTTTAACTGGAATGTATGGAATCCAACAATGCCATAATTTCCTTTATAAGGAAGATGTCCTGAAGAAAGAAACTTTAATTCAGTGTAGAGCAATGCCATTTTTCTTTAGGAGTCTTTCATGCTAAGAGAGGGACATTGGCTTGGATGTAAATAATCTAGAGGCTTGCCACTTACAGCAATCAGATGAAAGAAAGGATTTACCAAGATAAAGAGGGACTACAACATAGATTTTTTAATCTACAAGTGTATCACTTACAACAGTTATCTGGGATTAGAGTTTTTTGATTGTCTATTTTGATGTGTGATTGTACAGAGAAAATATCTTCCTACAGAGAGAACTCTTAATTTCCTCTGAGGGTATTTTGGTTTTTTGTGTGCCTTGATCAAAGCCCAAGGTTGAAGCTAAAAGGTTGACTCTGTTTAGGGAGTTTTATTTCTGTCTTGTACAAAGCCCAAGATTGAGGTTGAAAGAATTGACTTTTCCGGGGAGAGTTTTGTCTATCTTGTACAAAGCCCAAGAATGAGGCTAAAAGAATTGACTCTACCGGGGAGGGGTTTTCTCTGTCTTGTACAAAGCCCAATATTGAGGCTGAAAGAATTGACTTTTCTGGGGAAACTTTTGTCTGTCTTGTACAAAGCCTAAGATTGAGGCTAAAACTATTGATGGAAGATCCTTATATAAAGCCTAAAAGGAGGCTGGTTGGGGAATTTTTTATATGAAGCCTAAGAGGAAGCTAACTTCTGCTGAGGATTATTGAGATCCAGAGACAGGTCCAAATTGGGGAATCAACTCTTGCCGAGGAATGAAGAAGAGTTGAAATATCAGATGCCTTGAGGTTCTGATTGAGGGTTTATTGATAGTAATTTGACCCTAGCTGGGGAATTTAGAGTGAAAGCTTAAAGATTAAGTTTTATAACCTATGGAGATTTTAACTCTGCTGGAGGTTGATGAAATGATCAGGGTTTCTCCTTTTCTTTTAGGAAACTTGAGGGTTTCTTTGAGATCTAAGAGGAGATGAGACTTTCCAAGTCTATTGGTATAAAGAGGTTGATCTTTGTATGATGCCCAAGAGGAGGCTGAGACTGCCCAAGTCTACTTGTATGAAGCCCAAGAGGAGGCTGATGTTTTAAGGGATGAGAATCAACCCTAAACGGGTCTGATGTTTTGCAATTCTGACTCTCTGGAGGATTAAACTAGCAAAAGATGACTAGGTTCTGTCCTATACCTGTAGGAGGTCTTTGAGTCCTTGTACTAAGCCTAAGAGGAGGCTGAGAACTTCTAAGAAGCCTGTGGGTCCTTGTACAAAGCCCAAGAGGAGGCTGGGGATGATTTTAGGAAGCCTGTGGGTCCAAACCTAAGAAAAGTTCAAGAAAGGTTTCACCGGGAATAATCCTTTCTTTAGTGAACAGTTCTAGGGTTTGAAGAAATTCAAAAGAGGTTTCACCGGGAATTAATCCACTTTGGGGAAGTGAATTTCTTGTACAAATTTCTAAGTAGTTACAGTCTTGAGAAAAGTTTCAACCCGAAGAATGCCTTTCTCTGTTCCATATTGTATAAGCCCAAGAGGAGGAGAGACTGTATCTGGAATTTCCTATGGGGAACTAGTTATGACTGTGTTAAAAGAGTAACCACTAGTTTGATCTAATCCTAGACCTAATTGCCGGGGAAAACTCTAAGCAAGCATATACAGGTATATATATATACAGATGAAATATATATAAGCAAATATGTAAAATAAAATGGTAGAACTTACAGTTGTGCAAGCTCCAGCATTGTAACCACAACTGTATAGTTAGTTATTCAAGAAATTGAAGAAAGTTTTGATACAACTATGAATTTGAATCTAAATCAAAAGGAAAGTTGTTGTAAAAGGAAGTTTAGGGCTTATACTCAAGGAGAGGCCCAGATGAACTCTTTTGAAAAGGCGACGATCGTGTTGTAGTTTTGAAAACTACAGAGGGACTTATACAATGACTGAGGCCCAAATTTATTGTATTTTACAAAAGAGGTGGGTCTTACACTCTATTAGAGGCCCAAAAGTGTTTGAAAAGAAGAAAGATGGGACTTACAACTCAAGGAGAGGCCCAGATGAAAATTGTTTTGAAAACACCGATCGCGCCGAGATTTTTAAAATCGTATCGGGTCTTATACATTGATTGAGGCCCAAAAAGGTTTATTTACAAATGGATGGGACTTACACTCTACCAAGAGGCCCAAAAAGTATTTGAAAAATGTTTGTGAGGGTGAAAATAATCAATACCCTAATTTGATTAAAAATGTATTTTGATTTGAATAAAAATCATTTAAAATGATCAAAATTATCAAACATGTGTGAAAAATAAGTTGTGATCTTGGATAAGTGTTTAAAAAATGTTTTATCCATAGAATGATTTAAAAATCATTTGAATTTGACAAGTCAAGAGAAGAATTTATATAAAAATGTTTAAAAACAATTAAAAAGGAATTCTTTTCAAAAATTCAAAATATATTAAATAAATAATATCTTTTTTATTTTTTTGTGGAATAAAATACTTTAACATTTTTATGACTTTTTGAAAAAAAGACCAATAAAAAATGATAAAAAAAATGAGAGAGAAATTAATTTTTCAAATCATTTAAGAAAATAATATGAAAAAAAAAAGAAATGAAATTGGACAAGTGATAAAAATTTTCCATGGGTGGGGATTGAACCCACGACCTCTCACCCACACACAGCCAAAACACGCCCTTGCCAACTGAGTCAGCATTTGCTGGTGATATTGAAATACAACCAACACATAATATATGATAAATGCGTGGCAAATTCAAAAATTCGCGCGAAGAACTTCATCTTCAACCTCTAGCCGGATTTGCAAAATCCATGTTATCTCACTCAATACGTAATGAAATGGGATGATGTAAACATGAAAATCACTCGTTTTGGAACAAGGAACATGATGGTGGCATTTAATTTCATTTATTTAAAGTATAGGGGAAGTTATTACGTGATGATCAGATGAACCCTAAAAAATGCAAAAACTATATGAAACCCTAAACACATAAGATAAATAGCAATTGTTTGAGGGTTAATGATCTATGAACATCCAGAAACATGTTGGTAACTTGAAACAACATTTATGATGCATGTAGCATGGAGTTTGAAAGTTCAAGGCTTACCTCTGCAAGAAGGAATCGAATTCTGTTGTAGAGGTGTTACAGAAGTGAAACAATTATCTGGATACCTTCCTTAGGCCTCAAGGATTATGTTGCAACCTTTAGAATGTTTTGAAACTCTTTGGATAAGCTGGCTTGATTCAGGCTGTAGTTGGACCAAGTGAGAAATGGAGATGGTGATCCTGAGGTTTCAGAAGTGTGAGGAGTGTTTGATCATCTCATATATGATGTATGGGATGTGTTAGAATAATTGGTTGTGATGTAATGGCTCTCTAATGAAATATTCGATGATGACTTGCAAATGAAGGCATTTCTGGTGTGAGAGAGAGATTTTGGGTAAGGCCAGTGTTCTGGGGCTTTGGTGTACTCAAACTGATCACAATTGATCTCTATTTATAGTGCAACAAGTTTGTTTTAGCATCAATAGTGAATAGAGGTCTGGACAATCCCTTGGCCAATGGTGATCAAATGGAATCTCAAGTCTCCTCTAGCCATTGACTTGAGGTTAGGGCACATGCTATGAAATTCTGGTATCAGATGTGTGATGTTAAGTGTGATGTCACAACAACACAATCTGCTAATATGAACAAGGCTATAACAACAGTAAATCAACACAATGAATTGTTCACCCAGTTCGGTCTAACTACCTACGTCTGGGGGCTACCAAGCCAGGGAGGAAATTCACTATTAGTAGTATTAAATTACAGACTCAACAATCCCAGTTGACATCTACTAATCTTAATCACTACCCAATGGCACTTCTACCTAAGAGACCACTTAGATATGAGAAACCACTCACTCCCTAAATCACCTCAGTGACACAATCCAAAGATTACACTTTAAACCACACCTTGATCTTGCTTAACAGCTTTGATCAAGAACAACACACTCTTGCTTAAAAGCTCTAGAGTGAATACACTTATAACCCAAAATAGTAACACCTATTCAACCATGAAAGGCTTACAAAATACACACAAAAACTCTAACTTGACTCTCAGTCTTTGCTCTCTTGTCTTTGTCCCCTTCCAACAAGGGTTGAGGCTGCTTTAAATAGAATTCTGACTTGGGCTTGGACCTCTTCCAAAAATCTGATTTGATTTGTTTTAAAAATAGAATTTAAAACAGATTTGATCTTCAAATATTTTTAAATCAAACAGCCCTTAAACATAGCAACAGGATCTGCTCCAAATCTGATTGCAACTGAAAATATCTTCTCCAAGATATTCGAACACAATCTCTCTAACAGATCTTCTCAAACCAAACTTTCACGCGCAACCCTAAAACATCACAGCCTGATGTTTTGATGTTCTGATAACTGATGTCAAGACATCAAGTTTAACATCAGCATATAAAACTCCAACCCTGCAACAACTAATGTTAGGAACCAATGTTAAGACATCAGACATATGACATCAACATTGTTCAACTTTGTTTTACCAAAATTCTAGCCAATACAAGAACTAACAATCTCCCCCTTTGGCTAATTTTGGCTAAAACAATCTCTGCCAACATCAGAGATACCTGCAGCGGAAAAACTTCATACTCCTAACATTCCAAAACACAACCAGCAGCAATCACATCCAAAATCTGCTCAAAGCTAAACTCCCCCTCAAAACAGGAACCAGCATACCAGCTGTTCAAACATGCACACTCCCCCTCAAGTCTAGAACCACAACAGACAACTAGGCAACACATAGGCACATAGGCTAACTCTCCCCTTTTTTAGCCACAATTGGACAACTACCAACCAGATATACCCTCACATAACTAACAACAGTTAGTCCTACTAGCTCTCCTTGTCAGTCAAAAGTCAGCACCACATGACAAGACAAATCATAGAACAAAAATCAGATAAGCATAAAAGTACTTTTATCCAAGTTACACAACATGCACACAATGTGCAGAAACAAAAATAAAACTACAAACTACAAAAGCAAGAAGCAGCAATTCAATCTTCATCATTAGAACCATCTGCATCCTCCTCAGTCTCATTTGTTGAATCACCTTTATCAGAACCTGAATCTTTAGTATTGACATGAACATCATCATCATCCTTACTTGCATTGACTTCCTCACCTTCTTTTTCTGCCATTCTTAGAGTCAAAATTAGTCTTTCAAATTTTTGTTTCCTTTCAGTACTAACTCTAATGACTTCATCTAACTCCTTACATGCTTCCTCCAGCTCAGAAATTATTCCATTCTTGGAAGTTGGCTGGTGCAATGTTGAGGCAGATGTCTTGACAATGTCAGGAACATGCTTTCCTTCAAACAACTTGTAGTGAATTGACAGAGCAGACTCCCTTTTACATACAACATCAGATTGATGTAGAATACCAGGATGCTGAGACAAGATGATCCCATAGATAATAGAGGGAAAAGTAATAGGTAATTTCACAGCATTTGTAGCAGCATGCTTAATTGTCTGATAAAAAATGTAGGAGCCATAATCAAATATTTGCTTTGTCCCAATAGCATAAATCATCTTTCCCAATCCAACAGAAATAGTGGTCTTGTGATTAGTAGGGACCCAGTTGGCTGCACCTATCCTGTGCAAAATAGCATATTTAACACTTAACAAACTAGCTGACAACTTTCCTTTTAAAGGCCAGACCTTCACTTGTCCTGCTGTGATTTATTGGCACACTGCATTATCAGTCACTTCCAACTCTCTATACTCTTTCTCATCTTTTCCTAGGTAAGTGTTAATGATCTCAGGATAAAAATTAACACACTGACCTCTTACATATACCTTTCTAAAATCCACACTTCTGCTATCATTAATAGCCACAGGAATGTTTACTACAAATTCCTTGACTAACCCATCATAGCATTTGGACAACGCAGAAACATTCTTCATTAGCCCAACAAATTTGATCAACCCCATAACTTCCTTAATTTCCAGAGCATCTCCACCAAGCTCCCTTTCCAGGGCTAATCTCCTTTGACACACAAACTTCCACATGTGAGCACTGCTTGCATAGTGAAAGGATATATTGTCAACAGGAACTTCAGGAACCTTGTCAGAAATCCTCTTCAAAATTGACCTTCTGACTGGAGTGATGTTTTAAACATCATCATCAACATCAAACTCAGATTCTGATTCTTCCCTCTGCTTCCTCTTTTTGGAAGTCACAGCAACCTTGCTCCAAGTCTTAGTAGGGCCAACCACAGTTGACTTCTTCTTTTTGTTCTCAGGTCTCTCCTTAGGTGAAGAATCTGCAGACTTCCCTTTTCTAGACCTTATTCTTTTGGCAATACCATGAACACCTTTACCAATAACTTCATTA
This sequence comes from Lathyrus tuberosus, assembly GCA_022829125.1. Classification (NCBI taxonomy): domain Eukaryota; kingdom Viridiplantae; phylum Streptophyta; class Magnoliopsida; order Fabales; family Fabaceae; genus Lathyrus; species Lathyrus tuberosus. The sequence goes on along the minus strand of JALAZF010000101.1, from coordinate 1,395,019 downwards.
TCTGATAGGTCAACCACATCCACCACATCAGCAGTCTTCATTCCTCTGGGACTAGAAACAACATTCCTAGCAGGTGATGTTCTGACATCAGGTTCAACATCAACCTCATCTTCAACATGAGTATCAATATCTTCAACTTCAGCTTCTGCATCTTCAATGACAAAAACAGCCAATCTGTGAAGATTGGTTTCAGAAGTTTGTATGTCACCCTTTTCTCTAACAGATTGATCAGCAGGCATTTGACTCAGATGTCTAGATATTCCCTTCACAGAAATCCCTTTCTCAAAATTTTTTATGACAATCTGATCAACACTTTTGTCCACATCTACCCTTTCTTCAATAGCTTGAGGAAGAGGGGTGGTAGTCTTAGGAGTAAGTTTGTCTCTAAACAAAACACTAGTGACAAACACTCTACTTTTGCTATCATCAAATTTCTTACCCGCAGATTGATCAGAAGTATTACCTTTTGAAGGCCTCTTAGGTTGATACTTCTCAGGTCTTTTCTTTTCTGAACCTGGAATCATAGAGAGAGGCGCTATGTCCAAGGCTTCATCCATTGAAACTTTTTTCGTCGAAACCCTAGATGTTGCATGCGAAGAGCTCTTTGAAGCAGACTTCTTGGAGGGAGATGACCCATGTTGAGACATTGTTCCTTTGAAACAGTTGATGTGCAAGGATGTGTTGTGTCTTCCGATCTTTGGTGAGAAGATGAACAAACTTGGAGTGTGGAGATTGATGTAGCGTGTGAGAGTAACAATAGGGAATGATAGCCTAAGGTAAGGGGGCTGCTTTTGTTGATGACTTAAAAGCCAATAAATGCATTTCCCCAACGAAACAAATCTCCTTTTAAATTTTTGAAATTTACTAAATGCACACCATAAGTCACTAACATCATATGACTTTTCCACATGCCCAAATTTCTACTTAAGTCTTCACAAATTTTAGCACACATATCTTTAGGGAAATTGTCATTATACTTCATATCTAAATGATCAACCTCTATGACCTTAGTTTCCTCAAGATTTACTCTGAATAGATGCATCACACTAGGTTGTTTGGTGATCCTTCTAATGTCACATTCAGATGTCATAACATCATCCTTGACATTACATGATGAGCTGGACTCTTGAGGAACCCATAAATAATAGTTATCTATGGATCTAACTCCCCTCATAACGACTTCACTCTTCTCATTAGTCACTAAACATTCATCTTTAGTGTAGCTAACCTTGAATCCTTCATCACATAACTGACTGATGCTAATCAAATTAACAGTCAATCCTTTGACAAGAAGTACATTTTCAAGATTAGGTCCAGCCTCACAATTCAATTTTCCAATTCCTTTAACTTCCCCTTTTTCTCCATTACCAAAAGTTACATCATTTGTGGAGTAAGTCCTGATATCCACCAACTGATTCTTGAAACCTGTCATATGCTTTGAGCAACCACTGTCAAAATACCAACCATCCATAGCTAGGGTTCTAACAGATGAGTGAGCTAATAGACATGTGACAGCAGCTTTAGGAACCCATTGTTTAACAGCCTGAGGCCTGTTCTGCTGCTGTCTAGGTTGAGGAATAGATTTGGGATAACCATGCAGTTTAAAGTAAGAAGATTGTATATGGCCAAATCTTCCACAATAGTAACATCTCACTCTTTGAATCTCTTCTCTGAAGTGATTGAAATGTCTGCCACCTTGATGATGATTTCTGTCATACTGCTGAGGCTGTCATCTGTCAGAATATTGATGTTGTCTTCTCCCATAATTAGGCTGTCTTCTATAATGATGAGTCTGTCTTTTGTAATGATTAGGCTGTCTTCTACCATGATGATGAGGCTTTCTTCTGCCATAACAATGAGGCACATCACTATCAGGTCCAAAACCATACATTTTCCCTTGATGTTGAGACATCGGATGGAACATGTTATGTTTGAAACTAGAAGCCTGCATACTCCTATGGTATTGAGGAGACATATACTGCCTAGCTCCAGAAACCTGAGGCTTTCCTTGAGGTTGAGGCAAAAAATTCTTAGGCACAGGACCATAACCCTTTCCATTATTTTGTGGCCCAAGGTGAGGGATAACCTTCTTAATTCCAGAACCATGTCCTTTTTCATGATGATGAGGAATGTTCTGTTTAACCCCAGAAGAACTAGCCTCTGCAGATATCTTCTTCTCACCCTCATATCCTAGCCCAGTCTTATCACTTACCCCTTTTCCAGCTTCAAGTGTTTTATCCAGAGTGTCAGTTCCACTATTTAACATTTTGATGGATTTTGACATTTGATCAAGCTGGGATTTTAACAACAAAACTTCATTCTCAAGTTCAGCTTTATCAGTCTCAAGCTGTATTATAATTTTCTTCTGCTTCTCCCCTTCTTGACAGACCTCTTCACTTTTCAGACACAACTCTTGATAAGAAGATGCCAGCTCTTCAAAGGTCAATTCAACATCACTAGATTCTCCATCAGAGGCACATATTCCAGTCAATGCCTTAACATGCTTGGCATTCTCTTCTTCACTTTCACTATCTGTATCAGACCAGGAAACAGATAACCCCTTTTTTCTGCTTATTGAGATATGTAGGACATTCTTTCTTGACATGACCATAACCTTCACACTCATAGCATTGAACTCCTTTGTCATGATTGGACTTTTCTTCATCTCTTGTTTTCTTCACTTGATTACTAGACCTGTTGTTGTCAGATGTGATGTTCTTAACATTAGGTCTATAGTTTCTGTCCATTCTCTTTAGCACCTTATTAAACTGTCTCCCAAGCATCACAACAGCATTTGACAGTTCCTTCTGAGTTTCAAAATTACACTCCTTCTTACCATCTTCAGTATTAGACACCAAAGCTATGCTTTTGGTCTTCTTTTCAGGCTCCTCATTCAACCCCAACTCAAAAGTTTAAAGAGAACCAATTAACTCATCAACTCTCATCTTACTGATGTCTTGAGCTTCTTCAATAACAGTCACCTTCATTTTATATTTCTTGGGAAAGGATCTGAGAATCTTCCTTACCAGCTTCTCTTCAGTCATTCTTTCTCCTAAAGCACTAGAAGCATTGGACAACTCAAGAATATTCATGTGAAAATCATGAATGGTTTCATCCTCCTTCATCTTCATATTTTTAAACTTAGTAGCCAACAGTTGAAGTCTTGACATCTTGACCTTGGAAGTTCCTTCATGAGTAGTTTTCAAGACATCCCAAGCTTCCTTAGCTACTTCACAAGTGTTTACCAGCCTAAAGATGTTCTTGTCAATACCATTAAAGATGGCATTCAAGGCTTTTGAATTTCCAAGTGCAAGCTCATCTTCTTCCTTGGTCCAATCTTCCTCGGGTTTCAGCTTTTTTGTACCATCCTTTTCAACAATAACAGGTGTTTTCCATTCTTTTAAGACAGCCTTCCAAGCCCTGCTGTCTAATGACTTCAAGAAGGTAACCATCTGTGGTTTCCAATAGTCATAATTAGAGCCATCTAGAATAGGGGGTCTATTCACAAATCCACCACTCTCCTTATCCATTGCACCAGAAAGTATTAGCCCTAGATCTCACCCAGATGCAGAGCAGGATGCCTGCTCTGATACCAATTGAAATTCTGGTATCAGATGTGTGATGTCACAACAACACAATCTGCTAATATGAACAAGGCTATAACAACAGTAAATCAACACAATGAATTGTTCACCCAGTTTGGTCTAACTACCTACGTCTGGGGGCTACCAAGCCAGGGAGGAAACTCACTATTAGTAGTATTAAATTACAGACTCAACAATCCCACTTGACATCTACTAATCTTAATCACTACCCAATGACACTTCTACCTAAGAGACCACTTAGATATGAGAAACCACTCACTCCCTAAATCACCTCAGTGACACAATCCAAAGATTACACTTTAAACCACACCTTGATCTTGCTTAACAGCTTTGATCAAGAACAACACACTCTTGCTTAAAAGCTCTAGAGCGAATACACTTACAACCCAAAATAGTAACACCTATTCAACCATGAAAGGCTTACAAAATACACACGAAAACTCTAACTTGACTCTCAGTCTTTGCTCTCTTGTCTTCGTCCCCTTCCAACAAGGGTTAAGGATGCTTTAAATAGAATTCTGACTTGGGCTTGGACCTCTTCCAAAAATCTGATTTGATTTGTTTTAAAAGCAGAATTTAAAACAAATTTGATCTTCAAATCTTTTTAAATCAAACAGCCCTTAAACATAGCAACAGGATCTGCTCCAAATCTGATTTCAACTGAAAATATCTTCTCCAAGATATTCGTACACAATCTCTCTAACAGATCTTCTCAAACCAAACTTTCACGCGCAACCCTAAAACATCATAGCCTGATGTTTTGATGTTCTGATAACTGATGTCAAGACATCAAGTTTAACATCAGCATATAAAACTCCAACCCTGCAACAACTAATGTTAGGAACCAATGTTAAGACATCAGACATATGACCTCAACATTGTTCAACTTTGTTTTACCAAAATTCCAGCCAATACAAGAACTAACAGACTATGAGTCCTTTGGTTCAGAGATAAGGCTTGACTCATCTTGGATAACACTGTCTTGATGCATGCTGTCATACCCCAAATTTTGACCACCAAGATTTCCCATCATTGTGCAAATCATAACCATAATATGGATGTACCTTCATGCCTCATCAATCTCTTCAAGGATTATTGAGCATTCACCACAATCAAGACTTAGGGTTTCAAGCCCTCTCAGAGCACTTAGACAAAGGATCAAGCAAGAAATGACATGATCTTCAACTTGCCTAAACTCTAAAACACCTACAAAGGATCAAGAGGACTCCCACATCAAGAATAAAGCACAAGGTTACAATATTCCAAGTGGATAAAGCCTCGAGATCGCCAGTGTCACCAAATTAGGGTTTTGGTCGACCAAGGCCTCTAGATGAAAATTTTCCTCTAGGAATGAGCCAATTATTCAAAGTACAATCCAAGATACTCTAAGGGACCTCATGGACCCAATCATCAAGTCAATTTAACCTCAGGGGATGCATTTACCAAAAAAACAGGAATTAGGGTTTCTTGACCTAATTCACCCCTAAGTTGACTTTTGGGACAAAACCTGAGCCAAGACCTCTGATGCGTATTTTTTTTCCGCAAGTGTACGAACGCGTCAGAGTAATATAAAAGATTATCGTATCCACAGAGACCAAGTGTCAATCTATCGCTATCTATTGTTAAGGTGTGTATCTAAGGTGATTGAAAATATTAGTTTTGAAGAGTGCACGGTAGTAAATAAAGTAATTAAAATTAATTGATAAAGACAGGTTCGAATGCAATTCACATAACCAATCGATAATCCAAGTACTTGCTAATAGAACTACTTACGGGCAATGTTTTCTACTTTGAAAAGAACTAATTTGACAGGAACTGTCGCTTTCGCGTATTCAGAACCGAGTTGTACCCCCTAATCAAACCCTCTTATTGTCACGGATAAAAAGGCGCGCATTGCGTTAGAGTAGTAAACCTATTTTTAAGAAATATAGTATCTTGACCAAGTTAAAAAGTATTTTAACCTGGATTTTCTAAAAAAAAAGAGGTTCTTACGAACCAGACTTTAAACTTCTTAACGCGTCCGAAAATGGTTTTAAAATCTCTTTTCCTTTTAAATTAAAAACTCCTAATAAACTAAACAAAGCGCTTTCGCTGTTTTTGAAATAGTTTAAAAACAATTAAGTTTAGATAGGCGTTGGACGGCTTTCGATCTTACCCAACGGAATTTAAGAACAGGAAAACTTATATTGAAAGTTAAAATAGCCCTTAAGTGTTTCCACTAACAATTGTACAGATTATCGGTTCGGTTATGATCTTCACATTCTAACCTTTATAAAATTAGCCAGACATGGTAAAGTAAAAGTTCATTTTTATATTTTTCATAAAAAAGTATTTAAGTGCGAGTGCGGAAAGTAAATGAAAGTAGTGCGAGTGCGGAAAGTAAATGAAATTAAAGCGAGTGTGGAAAGTAAATGAAATTAAAAGACAGTGCAAGAAATAAAGTTGACAAAAGGTAAAGTAATAAAAACCTGCTCCAATCGGAGTGGTTGAATACAATGCGAACTGAAAGTAAAATGGCGGCAGGATTAACTTCCTTCCAGAGTGCTCCAAGACTTAATCTCACAGGCTCTTACAGACTCGATCTCTCGAATGTAGTAACACCTCGATGTGAAGCGATTACCACTATTACACTGATATATGCTTATGAACAACTAAACTTGGATGAAGAAAAACGAAAATCTAAAGTCCTATTTATAGGCAAGGAAACATGTGGAAAAGACAAGGATGCCCCTAGCATTTGAATTTGGGAGGGAACTCGTTTTGTTCTTGTGGCGCCCGCCACAACACCATGGCGCCCGCCATGAGTGTAAACTTGCTTGGGCAGTTGGAGATCGTGGGGAAAAACAGTTGGGAGGAGTTTGAGACATGGCCACGTCATGGAAGACCCTGTGGCGGCCGCCATAGTGGATGCCATAAGTGTAAAATGCTGATTTTCTCTATTTTAGCTCATTTCGACTTCCTTTTCGCTCCTTTTCTCGCTCGGGGCTCTGATTAGACTAAAAACCTGAAAACAAAGAAAAACATAATAATAACATAATAAAATGACATTAAAAGATTAAGAATGCATGCGAAATCGGAGTCAAAAATACGGTGAAATTCAGTGTCATCAAATTCTCCCACACTTAGACCTTTGCTTGTCCTCAAGCAAAACATTTAAAGCTCAAAGTAAGAAAACTAGTGCTGACACGTGATTCGGGCAAAAAGGGCTTCTAAGTTCAAGTCAGGATGCAGTGACAGGTACTAAGTGAACCAAGGGTATCGTAATGACACTTATCCGCAGAGGCGGACATAAACTTCATTCTTATATTAATCAACCGTACCATCCCATAATAACTAGGCCTACCTCTTCATCTCTTTTTTGGGTCCTTTTCATTCAGGCGCAATCACATTAAGCCCGTTATCCGTACATGTTTCATAGTAGAGTGACCTGTTAGTGATTCTGATCCAAAACATAGGGTTTCTGGCACATAAGACTGTGTAAACCCTTTTATTTAACCCAAATGCAGTTGTGGGGGATCGGATCGTAATCCGCCCTACCGAGTTCAGCGCCAGATACCTCTGAACCAACTAACAATGGGTGAGCTAAAATTATATTTTTTTGTGTGGCAACAATTCAACTTTTTGGGTTAAACGACCTTGTGAGGGTCATCTATCCGGAGTTTGCCTTATTCTTTATTTATTTTACTGGATCATTCACTTATGTTCATCGGTCCCCTACGTAGAACATGCTTAGGCCGGAGCTGACTGCAGAAATAAACTACTTAGGACAAATTTGGAAATGATGATTAAGGCCATGGTACATGGGGTTTTAGAATGATTCCTATATTCGTGAAGTCTACGGTGCTAAAACGATACTAATGTTTCAAAAAGTTCACCTAAGTCACCACATCCTAATCCAAACCTGTCTTAAAGCCCAAAAAACGTGTAGAACAACAATGTTTTCTTTTTGCAAAAATTTTTTTTTTTTTTTTTTTAGGGCTAAAGAAATGGGGAAAAAAATGAGGGTGCACTAGAGATACACTGTACTGGTGACTCGTCAGACTCATGCATTTTCTAGAAAAAAGACATAGACAAAAACAAGAAATAAACAACTAACTAAAAAAATGGAAATAGAAAGCAATAAAATAGAAAGCAATAAAATCCCCTCCCACACTTAAATCGAACATTGTCCCCAATGTTTCGAAATAAGATAAGGAGAGTAACCTGTAAAACTACTGATGTGGACCACTGGTGCCCTCGTCGTCCTGCTGGGAATGCCTGGGACGACGGGATCTGCTATGATGCTGGTGTTTTCACTGAAAACCCTGAGATGTAACAACTTACGCGATAGGCCTAAAGCAGCAGCAATCTGGGTAACAATACCTCCCACATGAATAATACCTACTGATGACCTGGCAATACTGCTAAGACCTTTCAGCAGAAAGTTCCCACATGCCACAGGACGTGACTGGGTCGCACAAAATAGTAGAAAGATCTCCTCCTCACTAAGCAAGGTCTCAGCATCTGGCAATCCAAAGAAAGAGTGTGCTATAATCATCTGAAAATACCTCAATGCAGGGTTGTGGATAACATGTGAGAACTGGGTGGAAGGATCCTGACTCCCTCCACCAGAGATATCACTCCAGAACTTCTCCACTTCCCTACTCAGAAAGTATCCCATAGGTGTCTCAGGAATAGCATCAGGGGTCGTCTGAAAACCCAATAAATCACCAAACTCCTTATGAGTGAAGGAGTACTCAGTCCCAAATAACCTGAAAATAGCACATCCATCTGGTCCGGCCCAGGGGTCATAAGAAAACGAGCTGAGGAACTCCCAAGTGAGGTTCCTATAGGTGTTGTTCAGGTCGTCGAACTGGTCCCATTGAAGCTGGTGGCATAAGAATCTGACACTAGGCTTAATGCCTAAAGCCTCCATGCAAGCCTGATCTGGGTACCTCGTAGGTGCCATAGGATGCCTGAAGTGGACAAAGTAACGCTCTCTCTGGGCGTCATTCCTGAAAGTCACATGCATGTCGTCAAAATTCTGCATCCTGCACAGAGTTAGGAAGAAGGTCCTGTAACACACAAACATTTCAAACATTAGTCCTGACAAAATATAACAAGAAATAAAATAAAACAAAATGTAGAAAAAGTAAATAAGGTAAGAAAATCATGGGTTGCCTCCCATGCAGCGCTTGTTTAACGTCGTTAGCTTGACGACTGGAACTTATACATCTCTTGTCGGGATTGGTGGATCACTTAGAGTGTGGCTGGAGTAGGTTGTTGGAATGTCTCCTCCTTCGTAGAGCTTCAGTCTTTGTCCATTGACGATGAATGGTTTACATGTCTCGTTTTTGATTTCAACAGCTCCAGACCTCAGAATTTTTGATACTTTGAAGGGGCCAGTCCATCTTGAACGGAGCTTTCCTGGGAAGAGTCGTACCCTAGAATTGAACAGGAGAACAGGGTCACCTAAGTTGAAGTCTTTTCTTATGATTCTTTTGTCGTGCCAAGCTTTTGTTCTTTCTTTGTATATTATGGCATTCTCGTAGGCTTGCTGTCTGAGTTCTTCCAATTTGTGGATGTCAAGGATACGTTTCTCACCAGCAGTTAGGTAATCCAAATTCAAAGTTTTAATGGCCCAATAGGCCTTATGCTCTAACTCAAAAGGTAAATGACAAGATTTTCCATAGACTAGTTGGTAGGGGGTTGTTCCTATAGGGGTTTTGAAAGCGGTTCTGTAGGCCCATAAAGCCTCTTGAAGCTTTTGCGACCAATCTTTTCTGGATACAGAGACAGTTTTTTCTAAAATTTTTTTAATCTCCCTATTAGATACTTCCACTTGGCCACTAGTCTGTGGGTGATATGGTGTTGCTACTCTATGCTTAACTCCATACTTGCTTAAAAGCTTATCAAATATTCTTGATATGAAGTGAGATCCTCCATCACTTATAACTAAACGGGGTGTTCCAAATCTGGGGAATATATAATTTTTAAATAATTTAATCACTACTCTAGTGTCGTTTGTGGGTGCAGCTATCGCTTCAATCCATTTAGACACGTAGTCTACTGCAACTAAGATATACTTGTTTCCTAAAGATGGTGGGAATGGTCCCATGAAATCTATACCCCATACGTCGAAGAGTTCTACTTCTTGGATGTTTCTTAAAGGCATTTCGTCGCGTCTTGATATATTTCCTGTGCGTTGGCATCTATCACATTTGACAATGTAAGCATGGACATCACGCCACATGGTAGGCCAGAATAGGCCAGCTTGAAGAATCTTGGCGTAGGTCTTAGAGGTGCTTGCATGTCCACCATAAGGTGCAGAGTGACAATGCTGAATTATACTTTCTACCTCGTCTTCTGGAACGCAACGGCGGAAAATGCCATCTTTACCTCTCTTGAAAAGAAGTGGCTCATCCCAATAGAAATTTCTAACATCACTTAAGAACTTCTTCTTCTTGTGGTAATCGAGATCAGGGGGTATGATATCAGCGGCTAGGTAATTAACAAAATCAGCGTACCAGGGCACGTTACTTACAGCTAAGGATTTTTGGAAGTGCTCATGAGGGTCTGGTTCTTTATCTTCAATGGTTTCCAACTGGGCTATCAATCTATCATAGGCAAAATCATCATTTATGGGTACTAATTCAGGATTCAGGTATTCTAGCCTAGATAGGTGATCGGCTACTACATTTTCTGTGCCTTTTTTATCTCGGATATCTAAGTCGAACTCTTGTAGCAACAAAATCCATCGAAGTAACCTGGGTTTAGCATCTTTTTTACTTAGTAGGTAACGGATGGCAGCATGATCGGTGTAAACTATAATTTTGGCTCCTACTAGATATGATCTAAATTTGTCTATAGCGAAAACTACAGCTAGGAGTTCTTTCTCGGTTGTTGCGTAATTGAGCTGGGCGGCGTCTAGGGTTCTACTGGCATAATATATTACATGTAATCTTTTATCTTTTCTCTGACCTAGAACGGCTCCTACAGCGTAATCACTGGCGTCACACATTATCTCAAACGGTTCAGACCAATCAGGGGGTTTCATAATGGGTGCTGAAATCAATGCTTGCTTCAAAAGGTTGAATGCTTCATTGCATTTTTCATCAAAGATGAATTCAGCATCTTTCATTAACATGCCAGTTAAAGGTTTTGTTATTTTGGAGAAGTCCTTGATGAAACGGCGGTAGAATCCAGCGTGTCCAAGGAAACTTCTAACTTCCCTGATAGTCTTGGGGGGTTTTAGGTTCTCTATAACTTCTATTTTTGCTTTATCTACCTCTATACCTCTTTCGGAGATTATATGTCCTAAAACAATTCCTTCAGTCACCATGAAATGGCATTTTTCCCAATTCAGCACAAGGTTCACCTCCACACATCTTTCCAGGATTTTCTCAAGGTTGATAAGACAATTTTGGAAATCAAAACCGCAAACCGAGAAATCATCCATAAATACTTCCATGATTCCATCTAGATAATCTGCAAAGATTGACATCATGCAACGTTGGAAAGTAGCAGGGGCATTACAGAGTCCAAAAGGCATTCGTCTGTAGGCAAAAGTTCCAAAAGGGCATGTAAAGGTAGTTTTTTCTTGATCTTCTGGATGTATAGGTATTTGGAAGAATCCCGAATACCCGTCTAGATAGCAGAAGTAAGAATGTCTGGCAAGACGTTCTAACATCTGGTCTATGAACGGTAAAGGGAAATGATCTTTCCTAGTTGCTTTATTTAACTTTCTATAGTCTATGCACATACGTCAACCTCCTTCTATCCGCTTTGCTATTTGTTCACCTTTCTCATTTTGCACAACTGTGATGCCTCCCTTCTTGGGTACCACATGCACAGGGCTCACCCACTTACTGTCCAAGATCTGATATATTATACCTGCTTCAAGCAACTTCAGAACTTCCTTTTTGACAACATCACTCAGTATAGGGTTTATCCTTCTCTGGTGCTCTCTGGAAGGTTTTGAATCTACTTCGAGCGAAATCCGATGCATGCATACGGATGGACTTATACCTTTCAGATCAGAGATATTATATCCTAAGGCTGAGGGATATCTTCGTAAAACGTCCAAGAGTTGATCTGTTTCTTTTTGTCTCAAGGCAGCACTAACTATAACCGGACGATTCATTTCTTCATCAAGAAACTCATATCTCAGGTTCTTAGGTAGTTCCTTAAGTTCCAAGGCTGGTTTAATAGGGCAAGGCATAGGATCTGGGGTAAGGGATAAACATTCGTAAAGGTTATCATCGATGTAGGGTTTCTTATAATTGTCATCTTCCAAAATAAGAGTTGATGGCAGCTTAATTGTTTCAATGACTTCTTCTTGCTCTAACTCCCTAACACATTCATCAATGATATCTATCGCATAACACGCATCTCCTATCACAGGTGCCATAAGAAATTTTGAAAGTATAAATTCTATCTTCTCGTTCCCTACCTCAAAGGTTAGCTTCCCCTTTTTGACATCTATTATGGCTCCAGCAGTCGATAAGAATGGTCTACCTAGAAGAATTGGTATGTCATCATCTTCTTTAATGTCCATGACAACAAAATCAGTAGGGATAAACAGCTGACCTATCCTAACAGGGACGTCTTCAAGTATGCCTATCGGATATTTAACAGATCTATCGGCTAATTGAAGTGACATCTTGGTAGGTTGCAACTCTCCTAAATTTAACCTTTCGCAAACCGCTAAGGGCATTAAGCTCACACTAGCTCCTAAGTCTAGAAAAGTTTTTTCGATGACATGACTCCCCAAAGTACAAGGAATGGAAAAGTTTCCAGGATCTTTATCCTTTTTTGCTAATTTATTTTCGGCAATAGAATTACATTCCAAGGGTTTCGGATCATCAAGTCTACGTTTATTGGTAAGGATGTCTTTGAGAAACTTTGCGTAGGATGGTATTTGGGTAATGGCTTCTGTGAACGGGATTTCTACGTGAAGTTTTTCTATAACTTTAATGAATTTCTGATACTGATTATTGATCTGGGTTTGTTTAAGTCTTTGCGGATATGGTATTGGTGGTTTGTATGGCGGGGGTGGTATATAGGTTTTGTTTTTGGGTTCTTCTCCTTTTTCTTGACTTTCCTGGTTTACAGATTCCTCTGGTTTCTTCTTTTTATCTGGGATGTTGTCATCTTCCTTAGAAGTTTTGGGATCACTCAACCTCGGGTTACAAGGTTCATCATAAGCGGTCCCACTTCGTAGGGTAATGGCATTTGCTTGTCCTTTCGGGTTTTGTTGAGGTTGTCCAGGGAATTGTCCTCCAGGTGTGGTCTGAGGGGCTTGGTTTAAAGCTACCTGCGAGATTTGGGTTTCAAGCATCTTATTGTGAGTGATTATTTGGTCAACCTTGGTTCCTAACTGGGTAATTAGTTCGTTAACATGAACGTTTTGGTTCATGAACTCCTTGTTTTGTTGGATTTGAGCAGCGACAAAATTATCCACGATTTTCTCAAGGCTCGGTTTTGGTGGTACAGGTTGCATAGGTTGATTTGATCTTGGGGCTTGATAACTTGATTGTCTCGGAGGGGCAGTATTTTGGATAGGGTTATTATTCTTATAGGAAAAGTTTGGGTGATTCCTCCATCCAGGGTTATAGGTATTTGAAAATGGGTTTCCTTGGGTGTAGTTCACTTGTTCAGAGCTGGTCTCGTTTAACAGACTGCATTCTGCGGATTGGTGTCCTTTCGTCCCACATATCTCACAATCTGACGAAACTGCGGCTGCAGTATTCGGGGTTGTACACATATGCTCAACTTTTAGGGCTAATGCGTCCATTTTAGCTTGCATCATGTCTATAGAGCTTAACTCATGTATTCCTCCTTGGGCTTCCTTCTTTTCCACTGTCGCTCGTTCTACTCCCCACGATTGATGGTTTTGGGCCATATCTTCGATAAGGGCACTAGCTTCAGGGTAAGGTTTGTTCATCAGTGCGCCACCTGCGGCGGCGTCGATGGTCATCTTAGTGTTATAATGAAGTCCATTATAGAAGGTTTGAATGATTAACCAATTTTCTAAACCATGATGTGGGCATGCTCTTAACAGCTCTTTATATCTCTCCCAGGCTTCGAACAACGATTCTCCTTGGTTTTGGGTAAATCTAGTTATTTGGTTTCGAAGAACAGCGGTCTTACTCGGGGGAAAATATCTGGCAAGGAATACTTTTCTAAGGTCTTCCCAACTTGTTATGGAATTTGGTGGAAGGGAATCTAACCAAGATAGGGCCTTATCTCTGAGGGAAAAAGGAAATAATCTTAAGCGAATCGCCTCAGGAGGGGCTCCATTGGTTTTAAAGGTGTCTGCTAGTTGGAGAAAGTTTTTCAAATGTTGGTTTGGGTTCTCTGTAGCGAGACCTGCGAATTGTCTCTGCTGTACTAACTGCAGCAGGGATGGTTTAAGTTCAAAATTGTTAGCTGGTATGGCTGGATTTACTATACTAGAACTAGGTTCCTCGTTGGATGGTTGGGCGAAATCCTTAAGAGGTCTTTGATTTTGATCTTCGGCCATAGCTTTCCTAAGTTTACGGAAATATAAACGTGTGCGAGCGTAACGTTCTGGTTCAGCTAGAGGGTCTACTAAACTGCCGGTACTACGAGTTTTTCGCATTGACCGGCGGGTAACTTCCTTAGTCTAAACGGTATAACAACAGGGTACGAAATTTGACAAAATTGGTCCCCGGCAACGGCGCCAAAAACTTGATGCGTGTTTTTTTTCCGCAAGTGTACGAACGCGTCAGAGTAATATAAAAGATTATCGTATCCACAGAGACCAAGTGTCAATCTATCGCTATCTATTGTTAAGGTGTGTATCTAAGGTGATTGAAAATATTAGTTTTGAAGAGTGCACGGTAGTAAATAAAGTAATTAAAATTAATTGATAAAGACAGGTTCGAATGCAATTCACATAACCAATCGATAATCCAAGTACTTGCTAATAGAACTACTTACGGGCAATGTTTTCTACTTTGAAAAGAACTAATTTGACAGGAACTGTCGCTTTCGCGTATTCAGAACCGAGTTGTACCCCCTAATCAAACCCTCTTATTGTCACGGATAAAAAGGCGCGCATTGCGTTAGAGTAGTAAACCTATTTTTAAGAAATATAGTATCTTGACCAAGTTAAAAAGTATTTTAACCTGGATTTTCTAAAAAAAAAGAGGTTCTTACGAACCAGACTTTAAACTTCTTAACGCGTCCGAAAATGGTTTTAAAATCTCTTTTCCTTTTAAATTAAAAACTCCTAATAAACTAAACAAAGCGCTTTCGCTGTTTTTGAAATAGTTTAAAAACAATTAAGTTTAGATAGGCGTTGGACGGCTTTCGATCTTACCCAACGGAATTTAAGAACAGGAAAACTTATATTGAAAGTTAAAATAGCCCTTAAGTGTTTCCACTAACAATTGTACAGATTATCGGTTCGGTTATGATCTTCACATTCTAACCTTTATAAAATTAGCCAGACATGGTAAAGTAAAAGTTCATTTTTAGATTTTTCATAAAAAAGTATTTAAGTACGAGTGCGGAAAGTAAATGAAAGTAGTGCGAGTGCGGAAAGTAAATGAAATTAAAGCGAGTGCGGAAAGTAAATGAAATTAAAAGACAGTGCAAGAAATAAAGTTGACAAAAGGTAAAGTAATAAAAACCTGCTCCAATCGGAGTGGTTGAATACAATGCGAACTGAAAGTAAAATGACGGCAGGATTAACTTCCTTCCAGAGTGCTCCAAGACTTAATCTCACAGGCTCTTACAGACTCGATCTCTCGAATGTAGTAACACCTCGATGTGAAGCGATTACCACTATTACACTGATATATGCTTATGAACAACTAAACTTGGATGAAGAAAAACGAAAATCTAAAGTCCTATTTATAGGCAAGGAAACATGTGGAAAAGACAAGGATGCCCCTAGCATTTGAATTTGGGAGGGAACTCGTTTTGTTCTTGTGGCGCCCGCCACAACACCATGGCGCCCGCCATGAGTGTAAACTTGCTTGGGCAGTTGGAGATCGTGGGGAAAAACAGTTGGGAGGAGTTTGAGACATGGCCACGTCATGGAAGACCCTGTGGCGGCCGCCATAGTGGATGCCATAAGTGTAAAATGCTGATTTTCTCTATTTTAGCTCATTTCGACTTCCTTTTCGCTCCTTTTCTCGCTCGGGGCTCTGATTAGACTAAAAACCTGAAAACAAAGAAAAACATAATAATAACATAATAAAATGACATTAAAAGACTAAGAATGCATGCGAAATCGGAGTCAAAAATACGGTGAAATTCAGTGTCATCAACCTCAAGACATGATTTGAGGGCCTCAAATACACCACATTGATCCATTTACAACAATGGATTGATCCAAGAAGCTTGGTTCACAAGTTTAAATTTCACCAAGACCATAATTAGGGTTTTGAGGAAAAAGTCAACTCTAGCTTTGACTTTTGACCAAGGCATGCTCCCAAACCTTGGGACATGATTCAAGACACCCTAAAACACCTATGGAATCCATACATTAGGTTTGAATTAGGTCAAGGACTTGATTTCACAAAGGATCGCACAATTTGGATTTCATCCGATAAAAAGTCAATTGTGCATAAAATCAAGTTTGACTTTTTGGAATTTCTCACAAATATGGTTCCCCTAAGTCAAAAATAATGTTAATGTATGATATTGATCATCATTCATTAAGAAAAATCAAGAAAAGTGAGGTTTCTTGCAAAAGGGGCAACCATAAGAAACCAAAATTTTTCTAAGTTATGAAACAAAAGTTATTTTGGTACCAACTTCCAAGGATCATAACTTGAGATCCCAGCAACCATTTTGGATGATCCAAAGCCTGATTTGTAGGTCTTCCTACATTCTACAAAAGCTTCAACTACAAGAAACTTCAACTCTTCATGGATTTTTAGTTATGGATTGATCAAAATCACAAAAACATGAAAATGACACTTTTTCCAACACTTAGTGAAAATCTTCCTAAGTTACCAGCCTTGAACATCAATGGTCATGAGGATTTTTCAATGGGATCCAAATAGTTTCAAAACAAACTATGATCACACATATTTTGTATCATATGAGGGCTTTCTAAAAAGCACAAGAGTCTCCCATAACTCAACCTGAGCAAGGAGATATGATTCCCTCAAAATCACCATTTCCAACTGCCTTGTACAAGGCAGATTTTGGTATTTTGCTCGATTTGGAAAAATTGGACAACTCCCAGCCTTGTCATCCATTTGGACACTTCAGAGGATGAAATCAAAAGGGAATGATCTGATCCCCAAGCCTCCCAAGTCCAAGAATCTACACATAGCCATAACAAACCTAAAAAGGCTAAAAAGTGCAAAAGACTCCAATTTTGTTTCCAAGCATTTAATGGATGCATCAAGGTGGCATGGACTGACACATTCCTAACTGAATGAGTCAAGAATCATCACTGAATCAAAGAACCATAGGCTTGTGCCCTAACCTCAAGTCAATGGCAAGAGGAGACTAAAGATTCCCTTGGATCAACATTGGCCAAAGGCCTATACCAGCTGCCATTCACTATTACTTGCAAAACAAACTTGACACACTATAAATAGAGCTCAATTGTGATCAGTTTGAGTACACCAAAGCACTACAACTGATGGTTTACTCAAAATCTCTCTCTTTAGGTCAAAATGTCTTCTTTTGCAAGTCATCTCTAAGTTTTTGAGTTAGAGAGCAATTCCACCACAGCTCATGATCCAAACACATCCAATATGTCATATCTAAGCTGTTCAAACAGTCACTTGTGATCTGAAACATCAAAATCAGAAAATCAACCTCCAAAACCTCAAAATAGGACTTTTATGCATTTTCCATGCCATGTCTTGATTCAATCACTTCCAAAACCAAACCAAGCCTCAAGCACACTTCAAATATCATCCTCAAACTGTCCCAATTGGTTCCCTTCATCTAGAACACCATTTGAGAGAGTTGCCATATTGGTCACTTTTGCCCCTTTTGCAAGAAAGAGCTAAAACTTGTTCCTGAGGATTCCAGCTGGTTTTGATCATCCTAAAATCTTCTAAGGGATCAATCACGACTTTCCAAAGTATTGGATTACTTCTAGCACAAGGATCTTGACAGTTAGCACAAGAAGCTCCAAGAGGTAAGTACATGACAACTTGAACTCTTTGAATTATGCATTGCTTTCAAGTCCACTGATTATAAACATCTCATACATATCATATGTGTTGTGTTTGAACCAATTTACCATGCTATTAGTGTGTACATGTGTGTTAGCATAGAAAATGCAAATCTTGGCATTTTTTGAAACCACTATCAGATTTTTAGATAGAGGCATCTTCTAAAAAATCGAAAGGCACAATTGGATTCCTCATGAAATTCTAGGTCAGAGGAACCTAAATTTTGTCCCAAGCTATGGAGAAATGAGCAAGTTACAGCCTTCATGCAAATCCACCATGACTTGGTTTCTTGCCTTGGCCAGGCCTAGAAACCAGGTCACCCTTATGTATTATTGGGGTGGTTTTTATACACGGATGTATTACCACCCCAGTGGTAGCGCGCATGTGTGCTTAGCTATGAGGTCGTGGATTCAAACCCCACCCAGACCTTTTTTTGCTACCCTTCCATTATGCCATTTTTAATATTTTTATGGTTTTTGTTAATTAATTCAAAAATTAATTTCTCTCTCAATTTTAATTATTTTTTATTGATTCTTTTTTTGAAAATTCACAAAAATATTAAAATATTTTATTCCATGAAAATTACACAAAAATATTATATATTTCATATATTTAGTACTTTTGTAAAGAATTATGTTTTATTTGTTGTTTTAACACTTAAAATATTGCTTTCTCTTGATTTTACAAATTCAAATAAATTTCAAATTATTCTATGAATAAAACATGATTTTTTCAAACATTAATCTAAGATCACAACTTGTTTTTCACACATGTTTGATAATTTTGATCATTTTAATTGAATTTTTATTCAATTAAAGTACATTTTAAAATCAAATTAGGGTTTTGATTATTTTCACCCTCATAAATCTTTTTCAAAACACTTATGGGCCTCTAATAAAGTGTAAGACCCATCCCATGTAAATACTAAACCTTTTTGGGCCTCAGTTGTTGTATAAGTCCCAATACAGTTTTCAAAACGACGGTGCGATCAATGCTATATATGGCTCTCTCCTTGAGTTGTAAGCCCCATCCCTTGTACAAAGTTAACACTTTTGGGCCTCTAATAGAGTGTAAGACCCATCCCTTGTAAATACATAAATAATTTTGGGCCTTAGTCATTGTATAAGTCCCGATACAATTTTTAGAACAACGGTGCGATCACTGTTATATCTAGGCCTCTCCTTGAGTATAAGCCCCAACAATCTTTTCAAAAACAACTTCCCTTTTGATTTAGGTTCAAATTCATAGTTGTTATCAAAACTTTCTTTAATTTCTTGAACAACTAACCATACAGCTGTTACAATGGAAGCTTGCTCGCCTGTAAGTTTTTATCAGCTTTCTTTACATGTTTATATATATATATATATATATATATATATATATATATATATATATATATATTTGTCTGTATTGTTGGAAGCTTTCTCACCTGTAAGTCCTTCTTTCATATCCTTTTAAATAATTGTCATACATCAATTGTATATATACTTGTATATCTACTTAGAGTTTTCCCCGACAATTAGGTCTAGAACTAGATAAAGCCAGTGGTCACTCTTTCAACACAGTCAAAACTAGTTCCCCATAGGAATTCCAGATACAGTCTTGCCTTCTCTTAGGCTTAAATAATATGGAACAAAGAGAAAGACATTATTCCCGGTGAAACTTTTCTCAGACTGTCACTATTAGAAATTGTCAAAGAAATTCACTTCCCCAGAGAGGATTAATTCTCGGTGAAACCTCTCTTGAATTTCTTCAAACCCTAGAACTGTTCATTAAAGAAAAGATTATTCTCGGTGAAACTTTTCTTGAACTTTTCTTAAGTTTGGACCCACAGGCTTCCTAAAAGCATCCCCGCCTCCTCTTGGGCTTTGTACAAGGACCCTCCGGCTTCTTAGAAGTTCTCATGCCTTCTCTTGGGCTTAATACAATGACCTTGAAGACCTCTTAAAGGTATAGGACAGAACTTAGTCATGCTTTGTTAGAGCAGTCTTTCCAGAGTCAAAACCTCAGACCAATTTAAGGGTTGATTCTCATCCCTTAAAACACCTGCCTCCTCTTGGGCATCATACAAAGACAAACTCTTCCATACCAGTAGACTTGGATAGTCTAATCCCCTCTTGGATCTTAAAGACATTCTCAAGTTCCCTACAAACACAGGAAAAAAACCCTGTTCATGTAACCAATCTCCAGTGGAGATAAAACCCACAGGATCTAAAACTTAGTCTTTTATCCTAAATTATCCCCAGCTAGGGTCAAATCACTATCCCAAATCAGAATCTCAAGGCCTCTGATACCTCAACTCTTCTGTAAATCCTCAGCAAGAGTTGATTCCCCATTTTGGACCTGCCTCTGGATCTCAATAATCCTTAGCAATAGCCAGACTCCTCTTAGGGTTTGTATAATGATTTCCCTCAGCAGAATTAGCCCCAACAACACCCTTTTGTTGAGTCCATCTTCTTCCTTAAAACACTCTCTTGTTGAGTTAACCCTTTTTAGCCTCAATCTTGGGCTTTGTACAAGACAAACAAAACACTCTTTTGTTGAGTCAATCACCTTAAGGTACTCTCTTGATGAGTCGACCTTTTTTTTAGCCTCCTTTTAGGCTTTGTATAAAGATTTTCCCCAGCTGAGTTAGCTTCAAAAGTACTCTCTTGTTGAGTCAATCACCTTTCCACACTCTCTTGTTGAGTCAATGGTACAAAACATAAACACTCTCTTGTTGAGTCATTCCTTTAGCCTCACTCTTGGGCTTTGTACAAGACATATATAAACTTTCTCCAACAAAGTCAAAATCTCCTTAACCCTCTCTTAAAGCTCTGGATCAATATTTCCACAGCGGAGTCAATTCCTCCCAGCCTTCTTTTAGGCTTTGAGAAATAATATCCCTAAGCAAAATTAACCTTCTTTTCAGCCTCCTCTTAGGCTTTGTATAATGATTTTCTCCAGTAAGGTCAGCCTCAATCTTGGGCTTTGTACAAGACACCTAAAAATCCTCAGTTGAGTCAGTCAACTACCTTTCTAGCCTCAATCTTGGGCTTTGTACAAGACAGATAAAGATTTCTTTCCCAGAGAGTCAGTTTCTTTTTCAGCCTCAATCTTCGGCTTTCTACAAGACACCAAATAAAACACTCTCTTGTGGAGTCAGTCTCATTTCATCCTCAATCTTGGGCTTTGTACAAGACACCATGTAAATCTCTCTCCAGCAGAGTCAATCTTCTTTTTGCCACAATCTTGGGCTTTGTACAAGATAGATAAAATCCCTTTCAGCCTCAATCTTGGGCTTTGTACAAGACATACAAAATATTTTCCCAAACAAGTCAACTTTTAGCCTCCTCTTAGGCTTTGTACAATGATATCCCCCAAAGAGTCAGTCTCTTTCTAGCCTCAATCTTGGGCTTTGTACAAGACAGATAAATACTCTTTTGTTAAGTCGGTCATTTCCAGCCTCCTCTTAGGCTTTGTATAAGGACTTCCCCAGTGGAGTCAATCAATATATTAGCTTCAACCTTGGGCTTTAATCAAGGCGCACAAAAATCAACATCTCCTCAGAGGAAATCTAAATCTCTCTGTAGGAAGACATTTCTTTGTGTTATCACACATCAAAACAGATAAATCAAAACAAGCCCTAATCCCAGATAACAGCTGTAAGTGGCACACTTATTGATTCAAAAATCCAAGCTGTCGTCCTGGTAAACTTCCTCTTTCATCTAATTGCTGTAAGCAGCAAACCTTTGGATTATTTACATCCATGCCACTGTCCTTCTCTTAGCATGGAAAAATCCTAAGGAAAAATGGCATTGCTCAACACTGAGTTAAAGTTTTCCCCTTCAGGACAAATCCCCTATAAAGGAAATTATGGCATTGCTGGTTTCTCATATCCCAATTAAAGTAATCCTCCTTTATAAACAATCACTAAACAATTGTGATAAACAGACGAGATGTCTCCCTTTAGAGATGACAAATTCTCTCTCAGTTAAACCTTTTAGCTTCAATCTTGGGCTTTGAACAAGACACCAAAACATCATATTTTCCTCCCATAGAATAGAAGGAACTACGATTGCTCTGATTTCCCTGTTTCTTTAAACGGGAATACGTAGGCATAAGATTGTGAAATCTTAGCGAGCATACCAATCAAAAGCTCTAGGTCCAGTACCTTCACACACTAAATCAAAACTTAGGTCCAGTACCTTAGCAAACTCATCAAAAAACTCACTCTCTTTCTCAAATACTCCCAAAAACTTTCCCAACCTACAACAGATAAACACCATCAAGTATAAAAGTAGAACCTATTGCTAACAACCTGTGGATAACCACATATAGGATGGGTAATTGACAACTCCCCATTGTATAACCTGACCCCGAACTCCCCGAATCTCTTAAGCTTTTGTTCAGTTAAACACTCGCGTGCAAGGTTAGTTTTAGGGACTCATTTTTTTCTGTTTAGGATTAAGACTAGAATTCCTAAGAGGTCTAGGATGTTAGTTTTAGGAATTATACTATATATATATATATATATATATATATATATATATATATATATATATATATCGCTTTTCCTACTTGATATTCGTGTTTATTTTTCTGTCAATGGGAATGCGAGTGATGTCGCATGTGGAAAGTATGAGAGAACCCTAAGATAGGTGATGGCATAGACGGGTGGCCTTACAGGGAGTGATTCCGGAATAAGCTATCCCGATAGACCATCAAATCAATGGAGATACCCTTTGCGGATTCAATGCTTAACGACTCTGTTGTGAAAGCAGATTATCCCAATGTGGTATCCGTGAAACTGAGGATTTAATAGACATTAACCATGTGGCCATTTGGTAGTGAGGTAGCTATCAGAAATAGTTGACATGAGATACTACACTCAATTGAGATTACCCTAGGATGCTACAACTAGCTCGGGTGAACCAGCTTGCAGTTGTTATCCCTAGGGGGGTCAATGATTTTGGGAACTTTTAACCCGTTCGACAGGTACAAAAATTCACCAGAATACAATCTTTGGGGATGGGTAGAGCCATGAATCCATGCCCGTGACATTGAACCCTTGAACCCATGTTTTTTCAATGTTTTTGTGTGCTACATTTATACATTCATTTAAAACCTCTTAAACAAAGAAAAAATCTTCTTTTCTCTTCTCTCTTTTTTCAAATTAAATTAAAATAATGATTGCAAATATCAGAGAGAAAAATATTACGTTATGGATTTCGGTAGAAGGAAGATGCACAAGTACACCTTCAAGGCTCTAAAACTAGAGGATTTAAGGGGATTGGCAAGGATGATCACCAACCCTGGTGCTTTCAGAGCTAAGTACGGAGGGCTGTTGTCTCTGTTAAGGGTCCATGTAGTTGAAGGAATCATGTCTACGCTGATTCAGTTTTACGATCCGGTTTATCACTGTTTCACATTCCCGAATTATTAACTAGCACCGACGCTAGAAGAGTACTCTCACCTGATTGATTTACCCATCACTGACCAAGCTCCGTTTTCTGGACTGGAAGAAATTCCAAAGGATCAAAACATTGCAAGAGCAATCTATTTAGACGAGTTAGAAGTCAGGACTCACATGAACACTAAGGAAGGAATCCAAGGTTTACCGACCAAGTTTTTGGTAGAGAAAGCCCAATACTTTGCCAGTATAGGAAACATAACTGCTTTCGAAGATATCTTTGTTCTACGCATGTACGGGTTATTCCTCTTTCCCAACATCGATAACTTCGTCGATACCAATGCCATTAAGATATTTCTGATTGGAAACCCCATACCGACCTTGCTCGCAGATGCTTATCATTCTGTACACTTAAGGAATTTGTACAGTGGAGGAATAATCACATGCTGTGTACCCTTGCTCTACAAATGGTTCACTTCCCATTTACCCAAGTCTGCTGCTTTTTGGGATCATAAGAGTACTCTACGTTGGTCATAGAGAATCATGTCTCTTACCAACTCTGACATAGATTGGTACAATAGGATTTATGACGGGATAAGGATCATCGACAAATGTGGAAATTTCCCTAATGTACCCCTCATAGGAACTAAAGGAGGAATCAACTATCATCCAATTTTAGTTCGTCGTCAACTCGGATACCCGATGAGGCATATCCCGTGTAATGTTCATCTAGAAGGTATTTTCTTCAAGGAAGGAGAAAATGACAGGGCACTAAAGACGGAAATAGTGCATGCCTGGAAACATGTTCACAAGAAAGGAAGAAAGTCTCTAGGAAGACCAGACTGTATCTCCGTGGAACCTTATCTCCACTGGGTACAAACTAACGCCCTCAAGCTAAGGATGCCTTACCCTCGTCAAGAAGTTCTTCCGTTAAAGGAATCTGTCCTTTATTTTATGTCTGATGCGGAAAAACTCAAGGTCACTCTCAACATAGTTCAACGGGAAAGGAAATCTTGGAAGAACAAATACCGCATTCTCAATGTAGAGTGTACCAAAATTCAAGAACTGTTAAAAGAGAAGGATGTTCTGATTAAGATATTAGAACAGCATGTTGTAGAAAATCAAGATGACCGAAGAAATCTGCTCGCTCCTTTCACTTGCCAAAGGAATGACAACCCGACAACGGCTGAAGAGCCCCGGTCAAAGAAAAGGAAAATACCAGAACCAACATCTGAGTTCTCCTCAGAGAGGACTCATGATCCATAAGTTCAGACATTTCTTTTACAACACTTTGTAAAATACTGTATTTCCCTTTCTGCAATCTTTCAAATTCAATAAAACGGGGTCTCCCCACTATATGATATTTTCAATCTATTTGTTGAAGTTTTTTTTTTATTAAAGCAAAAACAAAAAAAATTAATATATATCATTGCATATCATTCACCATTCTCACATAACGCATTATTCTTACCTTTGAATCTCACGTATGTGTCACGATTCTAGAGTCAAACTGTCTCATTCGTACAATACTCGGGCCAATCGACAAAAGAAAATGGACGATCTCGAGGAAGAGAACAGAGAGCTGAGAAGAAATCGACGCTCTAAAGGAAGATCTAAAAAAACTTCACAGTGACATGCAATCTCTGGCAGCAACTCAGAGACAACAACAAAGGACTGTGATCTCGGAGATCACATCTATGCTCATAGTGGAGACGTATGATCCTCGGTACAACATGCCTAAAGATCGTCCCTGGGGCATGCCTATCAACTTTGTCCCTGAAGGATACATCCCACCGGTCACTGAAGACCCAGAAACTACAGCAGGAACCGCTGGGCCTGAAGGTTACAAACTTCGGGAAAGCGAAGATGCAAGAGTCATGACAGCAACTCCTGAAGGTTACAAACTTCGGGATAGGGAAGCACCAAGAGTCACTGC
The DNA here is from genome assembly GCA_022829125.1 of Lathyrus tuberosus. Taxonomy (NCBI): domain Eukaryota; kingdom Viridiplantae; phylum Streptophyta; class Magnoliopsida; order Fabales; family Fabaceae; genus Lathyrus; species Lathyrus tuberosus. The sequence goes on along the minus strand of JALAZF010000101.1, from coordinate 1,369,930 downwards.
CGTAATGACTATACCACACCAGTGGTACACACTGTCCCGGAAGGACAGATTCCACAAGTAATTTCTGGTGGAAACGAAAACATGTACGACAGGATAAATGAGTTCCAGGAGCAATTCCTGGAGATGCAGAAGGAACTGCATGCCATTCGTGGGCAGGATTTATTTGGAAAGGACGCCGCAGACCTTTGTTTGATCCCTAATGTGAAAATCCTGCACAAATTCAAGGTGCCTAACTTTGAAAAATACAAGGGAAACTCTTGCCCTCAAAGTCATTTGGTGATGTACGCTAGAAAGATGTCTACTCAGACTGAGAATCAACAACTACTCATCCATTATTTCTAGGACAGTTTAACCGGTGCCGCACTCAAATGGTATATGGGTTTAAACCGCACCAAGATCGTCACTTTCATAGATTTTGGCGTTGCCTTCGTTCAGCAGTATAAATATAACCTGGACATGGCACCAGACAGAGATCAATTCAGAGCAATGTCACAAAAGGACAAGGAAACCTTTAAAGAGTATGCTCAGAGATGGCATGAAATTTTCGCCCAGATCTGTCCCCCTCTTGAGGAAAAAGAGATAACAAAGATCTTTTTGAAAACCTTGAGCTCATTCTGCTACGGCCGAATGGTTGCCAGTGCGCCCAACGACTTCACTGAGACGGTGAACATGGGAGTTCATCTTGAAGAAGCAGTCCGAGAAGGACATCTGGTCAAAGGTACAGGACCATCAAGCAGCACCAAAAGATACAGTAGTGCTTTCCCAAAGAAAAAAGTGCAAGATATTGGTAATATCTCTCATGGAAAGTAAAGGCGAAGGTATCAACCAGTAGCAGCGGTAACTCCCGCTATCAACCCAACGCTAGTTCCGACGTATCAACCTCAGGTTGCTCAAAGCCAACCAAGTCAACAATAGTATTAGAAAATGACATAACAACCTCTTCAGTAGACTCGTCCACAATACAACAATAATAATTGTACTACACGACCACCATGGTTTGACCCTATACCGATGTTGTACACATAACTGTTTCCACTACTACTGGTCAAGGGGCATATCCAAACCAGGTCTCCTCTTACAGTACCGAAAAATCCACCTTTCTGCTTCAAAGCGGATCAAACTTGCCCTTATCATCAAGGAGGATCAGGGCACAACATAGAAAACTGTCTCAGCTTCAAATCGGATGTACAAAAGCTTGTCAGGAACGGGGTCTTATCCTTCAAGGATACAAATCCAAATGTTCAGACGAACCTGTTGCCTCAACATGAGAAAACTGCTATAAATTTGATAGAGGAAGAATTTAACCACAGTTATCAAATTCAATATGTACTCCTATTAGGAACCAATCTGGTCAGGATGCATTGCAGACAGAGCGGGTGTGGTCATGTACCGTCTCACAATTATCACCAGTGTGATATCTGCTCAAATAATAATCAAGGATGTTCCGTAGTGCAACCAGCTCTACAAGATCAGATGAATCTTGGATGGATTCAAGATCACAGAATCCGTGAGGTCAACATGGCTCACGCAAATCCCAACATTGTCCAGAACCACAACATTCTGGCGATGAATGTTAACTTGGTGGCAATGCACTCAAGGCAAAGCCAACATCATGATCTACCACGTCACGATTACAATTCTTGTCCGATATGCTCAATAAACAATCAGGGATGCTCTTTTGTACAAGAGGCCCTCCAGCGTCAGATGGATCTCGAATGGATCCAGGATTACCGTGATAGAAATAGCCATCAAGTTAATGTGATTCAAATCTTTGATATTCGCTTGATGAATACCAGTCTGGTAGAATTACATGCTAAGCAAGTCAGGCTCGGTTTTCTGGCTTCACATGATTATCAGGACTGTAAAGTGTGTCGTAAAAATGACCAAGGATGTGCACTTATCCAAAGAACACTTCAACACTTGTTGGACCACTGGTGGCTTCCAATATACTTAGATGAAGCTACACAACAGATCAGTATGGCTGACGGGAATCCTACTAGGCATCAAAGTCAGGATGTTCGCTCGATGGAAACAGATCTAGTAAGGTTGCACTGTATACAAAGCGGACGTGGCCAATTGCCACCACACAACTATGAGCGCTGTAGAGTTTGCTCAGAGAACAACCAAGGATGTTACCTTGTACGGTCAACTCTTCAAAATTAGTTGGACCGAAAAGAGATTCGACCATGTTCAAGTTATGGTTCGATTAACGTAATGCAAGACTATCTTCCTGATCAAAGCAAAGACGTTGTCTTAATCTCTAATCATGAAATGGACAAAGACGTATGTGCCATAATCCCTCTACTACATGAATCAAGAGTTCCTCTTGATAGTAGAAAGATTCTCAACCTCGAACCAATTGAGGCCGGCTACGATGGTCAGAAAAATCAAAAGGCTCATGTGGTTATCTATCTGCCATGACCAATACCGTACAAATCCGATAAGGCTATTCCTTATAAGTACGGTGCAACAACAATCAAGAATGGAAAGGAAACTCCATTACCCTCCGTCGTGAACATTACCGACATCAGTCGGGTAACACGGAGCGGCCGAATCTTCAACATAGGAGTTGGAGAACCCGCCAAAGAAAAGGAACCTCAAACAGAAGTTTCTAATCAACCAGTCAATCAATCTAGTAATCCAGAACTGGTAAAAAACAATGATGAGATGCTGAAGCTCATCCAGAAAAGCGAGTACAACATTGTAGACCAACTGTTGCAAACTCCTTCGAGAATCTCTGTGTTATCTCTCTTGCTCAGTTCCGAAGCTCACAGGGAAGCTCTACAGAAAGTCTTAGAGCAAGCCTTTGAGGAACAAGATGTGACGATAAGACAATTTGACAACATTATTTCCAACATCACTTCCTGTAATAATTAAGGATTCAGTGATGAAGAACTACCAGAAGAAGGCAAAAATCACAACATGGCGCTTAACATTACAGTCAATTGCCAGGACGATGCTTTAGCCAGCGTACTGGTAGATACCGGACCAGCTTTAAATGTTATGCCAAAATCTACTCTGATGCGACTATCATTTCAGGGATCTCCGATGAGAGGCAATGAGGTCATTGTCAAAGCCTTCAATGGATCCAGAAAAATAGTTATCGGTGAAGTCGACCTTCCCATAACTATCGGTCCTCACACTTTCCAAGTCACTTTCCAGGTCATGGACATCCGGGTAGCATACAGCTGTTTATTAGGAAGACCTTGGATACACGAGGCTGGGGCAGTAACTTCGACACTTCACCAGAAGCTGAAGTTCGTCAAAAATGACAAACTAGTCACAGTCTGCGGAGAGCAGGCCTTGATCGTGAGCAACTTATCATCATCATCCTGTGTAGAACTCGAGGAGGTCGTTGGAACTCAGTTTCAAGCACTCTCGGTGAGCAACGAGAATCGACCGGAAAAAGGAACGTCGATTTCCTCATACAAAGATGCTCTCAAAGTGATCGAGAGTAACAACGTAAAAGGATGGGGAAAGCTCGTAATTCCTACTGATAACAAGACAAAGAAAGGTCTTGGTTTTTCCTCAACCTGTACCCAGACTACTACTAAAGATGAAAGTTTTCATCCTGTTCAGGACTTCTTCCATAGTGGAGGCTTCCTTTACCCAGTGTCTCAAGAAGTACATACCATCAATGAGGGAGACTCCTCTGATAGAGATGAAGAGTGGAGTTCCTATCTCAACAAGGACGATTATATGTCTCAGGGAGAGGCACATACGCCATTTTGATATCCCACGCAAAGTCTGAGATATATACCAAGATCAGAGGTTAAGATGATGTACGAAGATTATGATCCCGAGGGATGCCGTGCTCCACCCAACTCATTAGAGGAGGACACTCTAATGAAAGACAACTTTAACTATGACTATTATGACCCAATGGATGACTTGCCTATCTGGCAGCCGTACCCAAAAGATTTGGGGCAAAAGAGTCAGCCAAACGACGCTTATCAGCTGAGCATCATTGAAAAGAATGTCTACGTCCCCACCAAATCATGGGATCATTACTCAGGACATTCTAAAGATATCCAACACAACGATGAATCTGCAAAGATTGCAGGATAAGAGTTCATCAACTACGCCTTTCATGAGGTAAACGTCATTGAGAAAGATGACTTCTCCAGTTCCACCAAAGTATGGGATACCTTAAGACAACCGAGTGGCAAGTACGACTTCTTAGTCAAGTACACCGCTCCTGAAAGCTCTCGTATCAGGCTCGAAGACATCCAGCTAACTGGATGGGGAGATCTGCCTGAGAGTGAAAACACTGTGCAAGATACAATAGAAGAGTTCATCTACGACAACTCTGTATGGGAGGAAGACTCCAATGATCCTACTCCGCCAGAAATCAATGTTATTTATGAGGACAAACTAATAAAGAAGGTACCAGACTTTATGATTCACCGAGGAGTTTGCCACCAATGGGTTGCTGTCGATGTCCCGAAAGTCGTCCATAAGTCTAAGTAATTGCCAACTTTGTTTTAACCTTTCACCCTGCCTAAGTGAAACGGGTGTTTTTATAGGGCTCACTTTCTGTAAATGTCCCTTTTCGCTTCGCCCAAAGCGACAGAGTTTTGTTTTAGAGGGTTGTAGTTTCACGAATCGACAAAATCATAAATAAATAATGTCATTATGTTATTTCCGCATTTTATTGTTGTTTTCACTTTTTGCTTTTTCAGAAAATGGTAATTCTAAAACAGCCCAAAAATATAAAAAAAAAACAAGCATTTTTCAGAAAATACACTGCACACACTCTTGCATTCTCTCTATCTCTTCTAAAAATAAATCATCACGTCATGCAGATTGCTTGTTTTAAACCCCATTGAAACATAAGATCCAATGCCTTCTCCCAACTTTGAATTCCCAGTATTTGAGGCTGAAGAAGAAGAAGATGAAGAAATTCCAGAAGAGATCTCCCGATTACTCAGACAAGAGGAAAGGTCCATTGAACCTCACAGAGAGCCGTTGGAAACGGTAAACTTGGGTTTAGAAGAAGAGAGAAAAGAAGTCAAGATTAGGTCATTACTCAGACCGACTATCAAAGAAAATTTGATAAAACTTCTCAAAGATTTTCCCGATGTATTTGCTTGGTCCTATCAAGACATGCCAGGGTTGGATACCAGCATCATGGAACATCATTTACCGTTGAAATCAGAATATCTACCGGTAAAACAAAAACTGAGACGAACTCATCTAGATATAGCCATCAAAATCAAAGAGGAAGTACAAAAACAGATTGACGCGGGTTTCCTCGCCACCTCAGAATATCCTCAATGGTTAGCCAACATAGTACCAGTTCTTAAAAAAGACGAAAATGTCAAAATGTGTGTATATTATAGGGATCTAAATAAAGTCAGTCCAAAGGATGACTTTCCCTTACCACACATAGACATGCTAGTAGACAGTAGAGCAAAGTTTAAAGTCTTCTCCTTCATGGATGGATTCTCGGGCTATAATCAAATCAAAATGGCGCCGGAAGACATGGAGAAAACTGCATTCATCACCCCATGGGGCACCTTTTATTACAAGGTAATGTCGTTCGGTTTGAAGAATGCGTAGGCAACCTATCAAAGGGCCATGACTACTCTGTTTCATGACATGATGCACAAAGAAATCGAAGTGTATATTGATGATATGATTTCCAAATCTAAAACAGAAGAGGAGCATGTGACCCACTTGTCAAAGTTATTCAAGCGTCTGAGGAAGTACAAACTCTGCTTGAATCCTAACAAATGCACGTTCGGTGTCCGCTCAGGAAAACTGCTAGGATTCATCATCAGCCAGAAAGGAATTGAGGTTGATCCTGACAAGGTCAAGGCCATTCAAGAAATGCCTTCTCCAAAGATTGAGAAACAAGTCAGAGGATTCCTGGGACGTTTGAATTGCATTTCCAAATTTATATTCCTCATGACCGCGACATGCGCGCCAATCTTCAAATTACTCAAAAAGAATCAGGACTGCATATGGACAGAAGATTGCCAAACAGCCTTCGACAGTATCAAAGAGTATCTGTTGAATCCACCGATTCTGTCACCTCTAGTGGAAGGAAGACCACTGATCATCTACCTAACAGTCTTGGAAGACTCAGTGAGTTGTGTACTTGGCCAACAAGATGAAACCAAAAGAAAAGAGTCTGCCATCTATTATTTGAGGAAGAAATTTACAGACTGTGAAACTCGATACACTATGCTTGAGAAAACTTGTTGTGCTCTGGCTTGGGCAGCCAAACGTCTTCGCCAGTACATGATTTGTCACACTACTTGGTTAATCTCTGAAATGGATCCAATCAAGTATGTCTTTAAAAAACCTGCTCTCACGGGAAGGATTGCTTGTTGGCAGATGTTGTTATCAGAAGACGACATCAAGTACCATGCTCAGAAAGCCGTCAAAGGAAGTATTTTAGCCGATCACTTGGCTCATCAATCGATTAACGATCAGGAATCATTCATATTTGACTTCCCAGACGAAGATGTCATGTACTTGAAAATGAAAGATTGCGATGAACCGCTACCCAGTGAAGGGCCAGAACCAGGTTCCCAATGGGGACTAATCTTTAACGGAGCTGTCAATAATTATGGAAACGGAATTGAGGCAATCATTATAACACCTCAGAGTACCCAAATTCCTTTCACCGCCCGACTGACATTCAAGTGCACAAACAATGAGGCCGAATACGAAGCTTGTATCATGGGTCTCGAAGAAGCAATTGATTTGAGGATTAAGAACTTGGATGTGTATGGAGAGTCAGCTTTGGTTATCAATCAGATCAAGGGAGATTGGAACACATACCAATCAGGGTTAATTCCTTACAAAGATTATGCGAGAAGGTTGTTACCATTCTTCAAAAGAATCGAGTTTCATCACATTCCTCATGAAGAGAATCACATGGCTGATGCAATAGCCAATCTCTCTTCCATGATTAGTGTAGGTCAATGGAACGACGTACCTAAGATTGACATAATGCGAATGACCCGCTTACATCTTCGCAATTGAAGCAGTCGTAGACGACAAAACTTGGTATCACGATACAAATGCTTCCTTCAGAAACAAGAGTACCCACCTGGGGCATCCAGGAAAGACAGGAAGACTCTCAGAAGATTGGCAGACAGCTTCTTCCTGAGCGGTGATACACTCTATAAGAGAAACTTTGACATGGTCTTGCTCCGATGCATAGACAGACCAGAAGCAGACATACTGATGAAAGAAATTCACGAAGGCTCCTTTCGCACTTCTGCCAACGGACATACAATGGTGAGAAAAATTCTGAGAGTAGGATATTATTGGTTGACAATGGAATCCGATTGCTACAAGTACATGAGGAAATATCATAAGTGTCAGATATACTCAGACAAAATCCATGTACCGCTAACGCATCTCAAATCTCTTTCTTCCCCATGGCCTTTTTCCATATAGGGAATAGACATGATTGGCATGATCGAACCCAAGGCTTCGAACGGACATCGGTTCATCCTGGTAGCCATTGAATACTTCACCAAGTGGGTCGAAGCAGTGTCATACACCAATGTGACCCGACAAGTGGTGATCCGATTTATCAAAAATAATATCATCTGCTGTTATGGTGTTCCAAGCCAGATCATTACTGATAATGGATCTAACTTGAACAATAAGATGATGAAAGAGTTATGCGCTGATTTCAAGATTAAATACCATAACTCATCTCCCTAACGGCCTAAGATGAACGGAGCGTTAGAAGCAGCTAACAAGAACAACAAGAACTTCACGGTTATCGTACGTCTGTCTGCACTTCAACAGGGGCAACCCCTTTTTCTCTAGTATATGGCATGGAGGAAGTGCTTCCCATAGAAGTAGAGATCCCATCAATCCAGGTATTGATGGAAGCTAAGCTAACAGAGGCTGAATGGTGTCAAAGTCGACACGATGAACTGAACCTAATCAAAGAAAAGTGAATAACGACTCTATACCATGGTCAGTTGTATCAGCAAAGAATGAAGAAAGCGTTTGACAAAAAGGTCCGACCTCGGGTCTTCAGAAAAGGAGACCTTGTGCTTAAGAAAATACAATTATTCCTCACTGATTCCCGGGGAAAATGGACTCCGAATTATGACGGCCCCTATGTGGTCAAGAAAGCCTTCTCAGGCGGCGCCTTGAGACTCGCAACCATGGATGGAGAGGAATTTGCCTACCCCAGGAATGTTGACGTAGTCAAGAAATACTTCGCCTAAACAAATAAACGTCTTGGTGGATTGAAAACCCGAAAGGGCGGTCCAGGCAAAAAATAGAGACACAAGCAAAAAAATCCCGTTGGATTGGAAATATCAAAGTACAAACCAGGCAAAAGTTATGGATTAATGGCAAGTAACTACGTCGGACGAGGTTAAATCCCAAACAGTAATGTCGTCCATCAAGAAAACTTCAAGTCAAGGTCATCTTCGACAGAAGCTCAGGATGTCCAGAATTCAAAGTTGGTAGAGGAATAACGGTCGTTATGTTTCAATGTAGCCCTTTTCCCTTAAATTACCATTTTCTAACTTTGTAAATACTCTATGGGATCATACGCTTGGCTGATTTCCATCCTATCAATAAAATTTGAGCCCTAGTGCTTTTGTTTGCAATTCTTATTTGTTTTAGCTTTACAGAATGACATTTTTAACAGGATCAACGATTCTTGAAATAAAAAAAAATGAATTTGCTTGTCAAATTTTTTTATGTTTTAAAATAAAGATGGAAATTCTTTTGACTGCTGAACATCGAAAGAACATCGATCGCTTCTCCGAAGGTGATTGAACCTCAAAGTGCAGAATCAAAGTACTCCTTCGAAAATAGTATGCCTGAATGAAGGATCAACTGTATTAGATGTGATTTTCCCATCTGATATCCCCAACAGAGTTCTTACCTCTTAAGACCTATTGAACAATTCTTTCTCCCTACAGGGACCCGCCTTTCCTAAGCAAGGCAGGATTGCTATTTTGAACCAGTGATACTTTTCATCCCCCGCAGTGGCCGAGTATCCAGTCGTGTTCATCCATTAGTCTGTATGTCGCGTCAGTTTTGTCAGCATAAACATACATACATCATGCATTATTAATTCACACTCATATTCATATTGAATCACTATCACTCTAGTCAGTCTTATTCCCAAGTGATAAAAGTCTTCTCAATCGAGTTGTCTGTCCTTTCCTCGTTAGCAAATGCAGCGTCTGAGCAATTTCTCGCCAGTTTACTTTTTAATTAGAGATGGTCCTTGACCACTTTGATAACTTGAACCTCTGAAAGGCAAGAAGGCATTCGAAAAACTTCACTCTTCAAGATGGAATTTTCGCTTTCCCGGATTAAGGAAAATCCCCAGAGAAAGCCTCGCAACTAAAGACTCTCAGTAACACATTAGTTTTTCTATTCAGAAAGTGAATGTTAATGAAGTCATCAGCACCTCAAAATTGGATTACATCACATGGCATTTCTCCGAGAAGATCTCGAAGAAAAGTATGATGTAGTATCCCCAAGCAGAAAGCAGTCTTTCAAAAGACTCACTTTTCCCCAGTAGAGTCAACAAATGGTGTCTCCAACAGAGAAGTTTATACACCTCTACAACTCTGTCAAATGGCGTCTCCCCAGGAAAATATGGCGAGAAGTTTGATGAAGGCCGCTACAAACAGCATCCCTTGTCAAGGAAGGAACTTAACAAAAAAAACAACTAAGACCAGTTCCTTGGCTGAAGACCAAGATCGAGGGGAAGTTCATTTAAGAAACGTAGACCAGTTCCTTGGGTAAAAACCAAGATCGAGGGGAAGTTTTACCCTTTTCTAAGCATCATTGCTTAGCAAAAGAAGATGGACAGGCAAACTACCATTCATAACCACTGTCAAAATTTCACGTATTCCGATATTTAATCCTATTGCACCCCGAATGCCCGAATACCTTCACCATTCACACCTTCGGGTCCAAGAAAATTCAATAGGGGCATCTGTTATACCCCAAATTTTGACCACCAAGATTTCCCATCATTGTGCAAATCATAACCACAATATGGATGTACCTTCATGCCTCATCAATCTCTTCAAAGATTGTTGAGAATTTACCACAATCAAGACTTAGGGTTTCAAGCCCTCTCAGAGCACTTAGACAAAGGATCAAGAGGACTCCCACATCAAGAATCAAGCACAAGGTTGTAACATTCCAAGTGGATCAAGCCTCGAGATCGTCAGTGTCACCAAATTAGGGTTTTGGTCGACCAAGGCCTCCAGATGAAACTTTTCCTCTGGGAATGAACCAATGCTTCAAAGCAGAACCTAAGATACTCCAAGGGACCTCATGGACCCAATCATCAAGTCAATTTAACCTCAGGGGATGCATTTACCAAAAAATCAGGAATTAGGGTTTCTTGATCTAATTCACCCCTAAGTTGACTTTTGGGACAAAACCTAAGCCAAGACCTCAAGACATTATTTAAGGGCCTCAAATACACCACATTCATCCATTTACAACAATGGATTGATCCAAGAAGCTTGGTTCACAAGTTTCAATTTCACCAAGACCACAATTAGGGTTTTGAGGAAAAAGTCAATTGTAGCTTTGACTTTTGACCAAGGCATGCTCCCAAACCTTGGGACATGATTCAAGACACCCTAAAACACCTATGGAATCCATACATTAGGTTTGAATTAGGTTAAGGACTTGATTTCACAAAGGATCATACAGTTTGGATTTCATCCTATAAAAAGTCAACTGTGCACAAAATCAAGTTTGACTTTTTGGAATTTTTCACAAATATGGTTCCCCTAAGTCAAAAATAATGTTAATGTATGATATTGATCATCATTCATTAAGAAAAAAAAAAGAAAAGTGAGGTTTCTTGTAAAAGGGGCAACCATAAGAAACCAAAATTTTTCTAAGTTATGGAAAAAAAGTGGTTTTGGTACCAACTTCCAAGGATCATAACTTGAGATCCCAGCAGCCATTTTGGGTGATCCAAAGCCTGCTTTGTAGGTCTTCCTACATTCTACAAAAGCTTCAACTACAAGAAACTCCAATTCTTCATGGATTTTGAGTTATGGATTGATCAAAATCACAAAAACATGAAAATGACACTTTTTCCAACACTTAGTGAAAATCTGCCTAAGTTACCAGCCTTGAACATCAATGTTCATGAGGATTTTTCAATGGGATCCAAATAGTTTCAAAACAAACTATGACCACACATGTTTTGTATCATATGACGACTTTCTAAAAAGCAACAGAGCCTCCAATAACTCAACCTGAGCAAGGAGATATGATTCCCTCAAAATCACCATTTCCAACTGCCTTGTACAAGGCAGATTTTGGCATTTTGCTCGATTTGGCAAAATTGGATAACTCCAAGCCTTGTCATCCATTTGGACACCTAAGAGGATGAAATCAAAAGGGAATGATCTGATCCCCAAGCCTCCCAAGTCCAAGAATCTACACATAGCCATAATAGACCTAAAAAGGCTAAAAAGTGCAAAAGACTCTAATTTTGTTTCCAAGCATTTAATGGATGCATCAAGGTGGCATGAACTGACACATTCCTAACTGAATGAGTCAAGGATCAGCACTGAATCAAAGAACCATAGGACTGTGCCCTAACCTCAAGTCAATGGCTAGAGGAGACTAAAGATTCCCTTGGATCAACATTGGCCAAAGGCCTGTACCAGCTGCCATTCACTATTGCTTGCAAGACAAACTTGACACACTATAAATAGAGCTCAAAATTGATCAGTTTGAGTACACCAAAGCACTACAATTGATGCTTTCCTCAAAATCTCTCTCTTTACGCCAAAATGCCTTCTTTTGCAAGTCATCTCTGAGTTTTTGAGTTAGAGAGCAATTCCACCACAGCTCATGATCCAAACACATCCAATATATCATATCTAAGCTGTTCAAACACTCACTTGTGATCTGAAATACAAAAATCATAAAATCAACCTCCAAAACCTCAAAATTGGACTTTTCTGCATTTTCTAAGCCATGTCTTGACTCAATCACTTCCAAAACCAAACTAAGCCTCAAACACACTTCAAATATCATCCTCAAACTGTCCCAATTGGTTCCCCTCATCTGGAACACCATTTGAAAGAGTTGCCATATTGGTCACTTTTGCCCCTTTTGCAAGAAAGAGCTAAAACATATTCTCGAGGATTCCAGCTAGTTTTGATCATCCTAAAAGCTTCTAATGGATCAATCAAGAGTGTCCAAAGCATTGGATTACTTATGGCACAAGGATCTTGACAGTTAGCACAAGAAGCTCCAAGAGGTAAGTACATGACAACTTGAACTCTTTGAATTATGCATTGCTTTGAAGTCCACTGATTATAAACATCTCATACATATCATATATGTTGTGTTTGAACCAATTTACTATGCTATTAGTGTGTACATGATGTGTTAGCATAGAAAATGCAAATCTTGGCATTTTTTGAAACCACTATCAGATTTTTAGATAGAGGCATCTTCTGAAAAATATAAAGGCACCATTGGATTCCTCATGAAATTCTAGGTCAGAAGCACCTAAATTTTGTCCCAATCCATGGAGAAATGAGCAAGTTACAACCTTCATGCAAATCCACCATGACTTGGTTTCTTGCATTGGTCAGGCCTAGAAACCAGGCCACCCTTATGTATTAATGGGGTGGTTTTGATACACGGATGTATCACCACCCCAATGGTAGCGCGCATGTGTGTTTAGCTATAAGGTCGTGGGTTCAAACCCCACCCAGACCTTTTTTTGCTACCCTTCCATTTTTGCTATTTTTAATATTTTTATGGTTTTTGTTAATTAATTCAAAAATTAATTTATCTCTCAATTTTAATTATTTTTTATGGATTTTTTTTTGAAAATTCAAAAAAATATTTAAATATTTTATTCCATGAAAATTTCACAAAAATATTATTTATTTCATATATTTAGCATTTTTGTAAAGAATTGTGTTTTATTTGTTATTTTAACACTTAAAATATTGCTTTCTCTTGATTTTCCAAATTCAAATAAATTTCAAATTATTCTATGAATAAAACATGATTTTTTCAAACATTAATCCAATATCACAACTTTTTTTTCACACATGTTTGATAATTTTGATCATTTTAATTGAATTTTTATATAATTAAAGTACATTTTAAAATCAAATTAGGGTTTTTATTATTTTCACCCTCATAATCTTTTTCAAAACACTTACGGGCCTCTAATAGAGTGTAAGACTCATCCCTTGTAAATACTAAACCTTTTTGGGCCTCAGTCGTTGTATAAGTCTCAGTATTGTTTTCAAAACGATAGTGTGATCACTGTTATATATGGGCCTCTCCTTGAGTTGTAAGCCCCATCCCTTGTACAAAAATAACACTTTTAGGCCTCTAATAGAGTGTAAAACCCATACCTTGTAAACACATAAATAATTTTGGGCCTCAATCATTGTATAAGTCCCGATACAATTTTCAGAACAACGGTCCTTGTACAAAGCCAGTCTCATTTAGGATCCTTGAAGACACTCTATTAGAGACTGGCTTCAGGGTCCTTGTACAAAGCCCCGCCTCCTCTTGGGCTTTGTACAAGGACCCTGAAGCCAGTCTCAATCATTGACCCACAGGATTTGTACATAAAACACTCTCTTGTTGAGTCAGTCTCATTTCAGCCTCAATCTTAGGCTTTGTACAAGACACTATGTAAATCTCTCCAGTAGAGTCAATATTCTTTTTGCCACAATCTTGGGCTTTGTACAAGACAGATAAAACCCCTTTCAGCCTCAATCTTAGGCTTTGTATAAGACAGACAAATTATTTCCCCAAACAAGTCAACTTTTAGCCTCCTCTTAGGCTTTGTATAATGATATCCCCTAAAGAGTCAGTCTCTTTCTAGCCTCAATCTTGGGCTTTGTACAAGACAGATAAATACTCTCTTGTTAAGTCAGCCATTTCCAGCCTCTTCTTAGGCATTGTATAAAGACTTCCCCAGTGGAGTCAATCAATCTATTAGCTTCAACCTTGGGCTTTAATCAAGGCACACAAAAATCAACATCTCCTCAGAGGAAATCTAAATCTCTTTGTAGGAAGACATTTCTCTGTGTTATCACACATCAAAACAGATAAATCAAAACAAACCCTAATCCCAGATAACTGCTGTAATTGGCACACTTGTTGATTCAAAAATCCAAGTTGTCATCCTGGTAAACTTTCTCTTTCATCTAATTGCTGTAAGCGGCAAGCCTATGGATTATTTACATCCACGCCACTGTCATTCTCTTAGCATGGAAAACTCCTAAGGAAAAATGGCGTTGCTCAACACTGAGTTAAAGTTTTCCCCTTCAGGACAAATCCCCTATAAAGGAAATTATGGCATTGCTGGTTTCACATATCCCAGTTAAAGTAATCCTCCTTTATAAACAGTCACCCAACAGTTGTGATAAACAGACGAGATGTCTCCCTTTAGAGATGACAAATTCTCTCTTAGTTAAACCTTTTAGCTTCAATCTTGGGCTTTGAACAAGACACCAAAACATCATCTTTTCCTCCCATAGAATAGGAGGAACTACGATTGCTTTGATTCCCCTGTTTCTTTAAACAGGAATACGTAGGCATAAGATTGCGAAATCTTAGCGAGCATACCAATCAAAAGCTCTAGGTCCAATACCTTCACACACTAAATCAAAACTTAGGTCCAGTACCTTACCAACCTCATCAAAAAACTCACGCTCTCTCTCAAATACTCCCAAAAACTTTTCCAACCCACAACAAATAAACACCATCAAGTATAAAAGCAAAACCTATTGCTAACAACCTATGGATAACCACATATAGGATGGGTAATTGACAACTCCCCATTGTATAACCTGACCCCGAACTCCCCGAATCTCTTAAGCGTTTGTTCAGTTAAACACTCGCGTGCAAGGTTAGTTTTAGATAGCTTCCCTTTCCCTTCCAGCTTCACGGAATAAATAAGAAATCAGAAAGTAGCACCCCACTCCTACCATTGCGGTGAGGAAAACCCAATTTGCAATAAGGTGGTCGCGTCACCGACAAAAATCACACGCTACACATGCCACCTCTATGCACTCATTCAATGCTTCTTGACAACTTTGAATATTTTGAGTAAGAATCTTGAATTTCCACATGCCTAAATGATAGATCTTGGACTTGTGAAGCTTGTAGATCAGAGATACTTGCTTGGATGAGGTTCTCATATGTTTTCAGAAGTGTGACAAGGCTTAAGTTTCCACAATTTGGCCAGCTCGAGCAAAAATGCACAAAACTGCCTTGTACAAGACAGTTTGAAAGTGTCATTTTGGGATGATCACATCTCTTTGCTCAAATTGAGTTATGGAAAGCTCATGTACTTTGTAGAAAACCCTCATATGGTACAATTCATGTGTGGTCATAGTTTATCTTGAAACTATCTGAATCCAATTGAAAAATCCTCATGAACATTGATGTTCAAGGCTGAAACTTAGACATTTTTTGCTAAGTGTTTGTAGCGAGCGATTTTGGACGCGGTTCTTAAGCGCTGCCGCTCTCTGGGTTGGTTTACTACAGGTCGATTCATTTTTTATCCTATTAAAGCTGATGAAGGAAGGGAAATAGATGTCTCCAATTAACCCTGCTTGCATACTGAGTTTAAACAGCGGTTTGTTAGGTTACGGATGCGATCAATGTGGTGGGGCCTTTCTTGTGCTATTTTGACAGAATGACAGGTTTCTGGCGGGGGACGAGGATTAGGATGTTAGGACTGATGCTTTTTGATAGATATATGAGAGTATGGGATTTAGGTTTTTTGTTTAGTGTGCTCGCTAAGATCTTTTCTTTCGATCTTATGCCTACGTATTCCCGTTTACCGAAACAGGGAAATCAGAGCGTTCGTAGTTCCTCCTATTCTACGGGAGGAAATGGTTGTTTTGGTGTCTTGTTCAAAGCCCAAGACGTGAAGCGAAAGGTGGTTTGTATCTTGTTCAAAGCCCAAGATGTGAAGCTGAAGGGTTTGTCTTTAGAGAGAATTTTGTCATCTCTAAAGAGGGGTTTGTATGTCACAACTGTTTATAAAGGAGAATTACTTTAACCGGGATTTGTGAATCTGGCAATGCCATAATTTCCTTTATAGGGTATTTCCAACCTTAAGGAGAAGACTTTAACTCAGTGTAGAGCAATGTTATCTTTCCTTAGGAATTTCTCATGCTAAAAGAGGGACAGTGGCATGGATGTAGATGATCCAGAGGCTTGCCGCTTACAGCGATTAGATGAAGGGGAAGGAGTTGTTGATGTTTGTGTACTGTGAACGAGGTACAACTTTGATGCTAAAAGGTTGATTGGATCAACCAGTGGTTTTCTTATACAAAGCCTAAGAGGAGGCTAATATGTGTCTCGTATAAAGCCCGAGAGAGTGGCTAAAAGGTTTTGACTCAACGAGAGAGTCTTTTGGTATCTCGTATAAAGCCCGAGATGGAGGCTATTCGTTTGGCTCAATAAGAACCTCTTTGTATCTCGTATAAAGCCCGAGATGGAGGCGAAAGGGGTGATTGACTCGACGAAGGAGTCTCTTATGTGTCTCGTACAAAGCCCGAGAGAGAGGCTAAACGTTGTTTGACTCCGCTGGGGAGAATCATTGTACAAAGCCCAAGAGGAGGCTATTGTAACTGTTTCAGTTGAGTGACAGGTCCAGTATACTGATTTTGAAAGAGAAAATTAGTTCTTATATGAGCAACACTGTACTCAAGGATTTGATTCGAGGATCCGGGTTATTCCTGTTCTTTAAGGAAGTGGGAAATCCGAAGGGTATTGAGACTGTCCGAGTCTACGGGTTTCCTTCCTATTTAACGAAGGGGTCACTTGAGAATGTCTTTGAGACTCAAGGATATTAGACTATCCAAGTCTAGAATTTCATCTTTTGTACTATGCTTTGAGAAACAGTAGTAGACTCTTTGAAAGGACTGTTCTATGCAGATGACTAAGTTTTGTTCCTATACCTCTAGGAGGTCATCGGGACAATTTGTACGAAGCCCAAGAGGAGGCTGGAAGCTTTTAAGAAGCCGACGGGTCCTTGTACTAAGCCCAAGAGGAGGCTATCATTCCCGGAGGAAGAGATCATTATACGAAGCCTAAGAGGAGGCTGGAAATACTTCTAAGAAGCCGACGGGTCCTTGTACGAAGCCCAAGAGGAGGTTGATGCTTTTAAGAAGCCGATGGGTCCCCAAACCCCGAGAAATTCAAGACAGACTATTCACGAGGAATAGATCAAGCCAGGAAAGTCCGAGAATTTGGAAGAAACTCAAGAGATGCCATTCACGGAGAAAAGATCATCTCTGGGGAGTAGAGTTTCTTGACAAGTGCTTTTAAGAAGCCTGTGGGTCCCCAAACCCCGAGAAGTCTAAGACATGCCATTCACCGAGAATAGATCAAGCCAGGAAAATCCGAGAATTTGGAAGAAACTCAAGAGATGCCATTCACGGAGAAAAGATCATCTCTGGGGAATAGAGTTTCTTTGACAACTTCTATGAGTGACAGTCTATGAAAGGGTTCACAGAGAATGCTGCCTTTCATATCTCCATATTGTATAACCCCAAGAGGAGGGAAGACTGTGTCTGGTAATCCTATGGGGTTCTAGTATTGACTATTTAAAAGTGATCAATGGGCTTAATGCTAGACGTAGTTGTCGGGGAAAATCTAAATATCGATACTATTATTACACAGTTGATATGAGTTTATAAAAGAAGACTTACAGCGAAACAACCCCACAATACAGGTATATGTATATGAAAGCGGTAAATGAAAGCATATAAACACTTACTCGGTTGTAGAGCTTCCATGCTGTTTGGTTAGTTGTTCAACAAAGAAAGATTGAAAACAACAGTATATTTCAAAATCAAAGGAGAAAGTGCTTTGAAAAATAAAGATTTGGGGCTTACAGCTCAAGGAGAGGCCCAGGGTTTTATCAGTGAGCGCACTGTTGTTTTTGTACAGAGGGACTTATACAAGTGACTGTGGCCCAAAAAGGTTTTCTGTACAAAGGGATGGGTCTTACACTCTCTCAAGAGGCCCAAAAGGTTTAAAGAAAAGAGATGGGTCTTACTACTCGTGGGTAGGCCCAGATGATTTTTCGTTTAAAAAATGGCGATCGCGCCGAGGTTTTCTTTTAACGCAGATGGACTTGTACAATAAGTTAGGCCCAAAATGGTTTTGGTTAAAAGGGGGTTGGGTCTTACGCTCTATTAGAGGCCCAAAAGTTTTGAATGGGTCTTATAGCTCACAGAGAGGCCCAAAGTTTTGTTTTTGAAAAGGCGACGATCGCGCCGTTTCTTTTGACGGTATCGGGACTTATACAATATACTGAGGCCCTAAAATGATTGATCAAAAAGTGGATTGGGTCTTACACTCTATTAGAGGCCTAGAGTATTTTGAAAATGATTTATGAGGGTTGAATTAATCCAAAAACCCTAATTTGTTTTCAAAATGTGTTTTAATTGAATAAAAATTCAATTAAAATGGTCAAAATTGTTTAACATATGGAAAACAAATTGTGATCTTGGATTAATGCTTCAAAAATTAAGTATTGACCTACAAAATAATTAGAAGGTATTAAAAGTTGCAAAATCAAGGTGGAAAAAATATTTTAAATGGTAAAAACAATTAAAACATTAATTCTTTGCAAAAATATCAATTATATAAAGTAAAAAAATATTTTTGGGATTTTTTGGGAAAATAAAATATTTTAACATTTTTGTGAATTATTAAAAAAAGAATCAACTCAAAATCATTAAAACTCAGAGAGAAATTAATTTTTGAATCAATTAAATAAAATCACAAAATTCAAATATTCAAATTTTGAAAAAATGGCGTGAAGAACACCCAAGAACACGCGCGTGTTCTGGGTTTGCCCAGATTTACATTTTCTCTCCAATCTCACTGAATACTTGATTATATCATGCAATCCACATACCAATCAACTCGTTTCAACCTCACGATCATGTCTATGACAATTAATTTCATTTAAATTAAGCATACAACAAGAAATCACGAAAAATCCTCAAGAACCCTAATTTCTGCATGAAGGCTAGGATTTTTTATACACGATTCAAACAATGCAATTAATTGAGGGGAAACATTCCATGCAAGATTATGAACATATGGCCAAATTATTGTGCAGCAAAAAATGCATGGACCATAGAGTTAGAAGAGCTCATGCTTACCACTTGCAGCTGGTGATCGTGATTTGTGTTGGAGGTGTTACAGTTAGGTTCCAATGATCTGGATAGCTTCCCTAGGTGCCATGGAGTGTGTATGAATGCTTGGAATGGATTGAAATGATCTGGAACTTGAGATGGTACCCCAACTGCAAACCTATCAAGAACTTGAGCAATTGGCTGGTGATTTTGTGAAATCTGTGTTCCAGATGTTATGTGAGTGTTTGGATCACTTCTATATGATGTATATGACGTGTGTGTGTGATTGGTTTGATTGGAAAAGCTCTCAAACTCAAAACCCGATAGTGACTTGCCTTAGAAGGCAAAATTGGAGTGAAAGAAGAGATTTTGAGGAAAGCATCTGTTTGATGGCTTTAGTGTACTCAAACTGATCACAATTGAGCTCTATTTATAGTAGAGCAAGTTTGTTTTGCAAGGAATAGTGAATGGCAACTGCTGAGTAGGTTTAGCCAATGTTGGCAAATGAAAATCCAAGTCTCCTCTAGCCATTGACTAGAGGTTAGGGCACAGAGCTTTGGTTCCCTTGGTCTTGGATAAGTCTTGACTGAATTTAGTTGAGAATGGCTCAGTCCATGCCACCTGGATGCTTCCATTGAATGCTCCAATCCAAAATTGGAGTCTTGTCCCTATTATGGCAATTCTAGGTTCAACATGCTATTTCTTGTTCCAAAGACTTTGGAGGCTTGGCTCAATGATTGTCCCCTTTAGATTCAATCCTCAGAGGTGTCCAAGTGGATAGGAGCATTTGGATTTGGCTGATTTTGGCAAATTGACCAAAAGTGTAAAAATCTGCCTTGCCTTGGCAGATTTCAGCAAGGCAACTTGCCAATGTCATATTTCATAACTCAAATTGAATTTGGTAATATTCTTGGCCATTTTGGAAAGCCCTTACATGATACAACAACTGTTTTAACATGTTTAGTTTTGATCTCTTTTGGATCTAAGTGAAAAATCCCCCTACATTTGGCAAAAAGTAAGGTAAAATCTGACTTAGTTAAATTTTCACCAAGCGTTGGAACAAAGTGACTTTTCTTGATTTTGATCACTCCATAACTCAAAATCCATGTGGAATTTGGACATAGGTCAGTATGAAGCTTTTGTAGAGGGAAATGTGATCTACAAATCAAGCTTTGAATGGGGAACAATGGCCTTGTGGTTTAGGAGATATGGTCCTCCAAAGTTGGCACATTAGTGTCACTTTTTCCATAACTTAGAAATTTTTCTAAGTTTTTATGGTTACCCCTTTTACAAGTTATCCCACTTTCTTTGATTTTTCTTGATGAATGATGATTCAAATCATACATTGACATCATTTTAGGGTTAAAAATCCATTTTGGTGAAAAATCTCAAAAAGTCAAAGTTGACTTTTGTGCACAGTTGACTTTTTATCAGATGAATTCTAAAGTGTGCAATTCTTCATGAAATCATGTCCTTGACCTAAATCATACTTGATGGACATGTTCCATGGGTGTCATAGGGTATATTTATTCATGTCCTAGGGCTTGGGAGCATGTCCTGGTCAAAAGTCAAAGTTACAGTTGACTTTTCCTGCGAAACCCTAATTGTGGTGCAGATGAAATTGAGACTTGTTGCTCAAGCTTCTTGGATTAATCCATTGTTCCAAATGGATCAATATGGTATATTAGAGACCCTCAAATCCTCCTTTGAGGTCTTGGCTCATGTTTTGTCCCAAAATTCAACTTAGGGGTGAATTTGGTCAAGAAACCCTAATTCCTGATTTTTTGATGAATGCATCCCCTGAGGCAAAATTGACTTGATGATTGGGTCCATGAGGTCCCATGAAGTATATTAGGTTATGTTTTGGATCATTGGCTTGTGCCCAAATGAAAAATTTCCATCTGGAGGCCCTGGTCGACCAAAACCCTAATTTGGTGACACTGTCGATCTTAAGACTTAATCAACCTAAAAGGGAGCAGCCTTGTGCTTAATCCTTGAAGTGGGAGTACTTTTGATCCATTGTGGATGTTTGAGAGGTTAGACAAGCTGAAAATCATGTCATTCCTTGATTGATCCTTTGTCTAAGCACCCAGAGAGGGCTTGAAACCCTAATTTTGATTGTAGTGGATGCTCACCCATCTTTGGGGAGACTGATGAAGTATGATGGTTCCCCCATATTGTGATGATGATTTTCACAATGATGAGAAATCTTAGTGGTCAAAATTTGGGGTATGACAGATGCCCCTATTTAATCTTCTTGGACACGAAGGTGTGAATGACGAAGGTATTCGGGCATTCGGGTGCAAGAGGATTAAATATCGGAATACCTGAAATTTTGATGGTGGTTATGAATGGTAGCTTACGCATTCATCTTCTTTAGCTAAGCGAATGCTTAGAAAAGGTAAACTTCCCCTCGATCCTGGTCTTCAGCCAAGGAGCTGGTCTCAGCTTTCTTTTGAAATAAACCTCCCCTCGATCCTGGTTTCCTACCAAGGAACTGGTCTCAGTTTCTTTTGTCAACTTTCCCTCGATCCTGGTTTCCTACCAAGGAACTGGTCTCAGTTTCTTTTGTCAACTTCCCCTCGATCCTGGTTTCCTACCAAGGAACTGGTCTCAGTTGATGTTGTCAACTAACTTTCTTGACAAGGGACGCTATACGTAGCAATTTTCCTCAAACTTCTCGCCGGATTTTCCTGGGGAGATGCCATTTGATGGGAAAAAGTTTGACGTTAGACTCGCTGGGGAACCCAGTCGTCTGAGTTATAGAATTGCACAAACTTCTCTGTTGGAGACGCCATTTACCGACTCTATCTGGGGAAAGCGAGTCTCTTGAGAGGCTGCTTCTGCTTGGGATCTTACATCTTACTTTTCTCGGGATCTTCCCGGAGAAATGCCATATGATAGGGTCCAATTTTGAGGTGCCGAGGACCTTTTCATCAGCGGTGTTTCAGAGATAAACTGCCGTATTGCCGAATCTCTGTTTAAGAGGCTTTCTCTGGGGATTTTCCTTAATCCGGGAAAGCAAGGATATCATCTTCAATGGCGAAGAGTGACATTTGGTAAAGGTTCTCTGGTCTTTCAGAGGTTCAAGTTATCAAAGTGATCAAGGACCCAACTTCAATCCAGAAATAAACTGGAGGAGAGATCGTTCAAACACAACATTTCCTGACGAGGAAACGGACAACTCGATTGAGAAGACAACTATTACTAGGGATAAGACCGACTGGAGTGATAGTGATGCAATATGAAATGTGAATGCAAATTAATAATGCATGGTGTATGTATGTATATGCTGACAAAACTGACGCGACATACAAACTAAAAAATGAACATGACTGGATACTCGGCCATCGCGGGGCGAAGAAGTACCGCTGGTTCAGAATAGCAATTCTACCTTGCTTAGGAAAGATAGTCCCTGTTGGGAGCTATGTTGGTCGGGCTTAGGAGATAAGAACTCGGCCGAGGCGTGTCAGACGAAACAAGGTCTCTGACACAGTTGATCCCTTCATTCAGGCGTATTGGGTTAGAAGGAGTACTTTGATTCTGCACTTTGAGGTTCGATTACTTCTGGAGAAGCGACCGATGTTCTTCTGATGTTGAACAATCAAAAGAAATTGCCATCTTTATCTTAAAAGCAGAAAAAGTTTAACAAGTAAATTCGTTTTTGTTTTATTTCAAGAATCGTTAATCATGTTAAAATGTCGTTCTGTAAAGCTAAAACAAATAAGAATTACAAACAAAAGCACAAGGGCTCAAATTTTATTGATAAGATGGAGATCAGCCAAACGCGTGATTCCAAAGAGTATATACAAAGTTTGAAAATGGTAATTTACAGGGAACAGGGCTACGTTGAAACATAACGACCGCTATCCTTCTACTAACTTTGAATTCGGGGCATCCTGAGCTTCTGTCGAAGATGACCTTGACTGGAGTTTTCCTCCGATGGAAGATGTAACTGCTGCTGAGGGACCTGCCTCTGTTGAACATAGTTACTTGCCATTATCCCTAATTTTTTCCTGGATTGTACTATGAGATTTCCAATCCATCGGGATGATTTTTTTTCATGTCTCTAACTTTTGCCTGGACCGCCCTTTCGGATTTTCAATCCACCGAGACGTTTTTTTTTTTAGTTTAGGCGAAGTATTTCTTGACTACATCAACATTCGTGGGGTAGGAAAATTCCTCTCCGTCCATGGTTGCAAGTCTCAAGGCGCCGCCTGAGAAAGCTTCCGTGACCACGTAGGGGCCATCATAATTCGGAGTCCACTTGCCCCGGGAGTCAGTGAGAAATGATTGTATCTTCTTGAGCACAAGGTCTCATTTCCTGAAGATGCGGGGTCGAACCTTTTTGTCGAACGCCTTCTTCATTCTCTATTGATACAATTGACCATGGCATAGTGCCGTTATTCTCTTCTCTTCGATCAGGTTTAATTTGTCGTGTCGGCTTTGACACCATTCAGCTTCGGTGAGCTTAGCTTCCATCAATACTCAGATTGATGGGGTCTCTACTTCTATGGGGAGAACTGCCTCTATGCCATATACTAGAGAGAAAGGGGTAGCCCCTGTTGAAGTGCGGACAGATGTGCGATAACCATGAAGAGCAAAGGGTAGCATCTCGTGCCAGTCTTTGTAGGTTACAACCATCTTTTGAACAATTTTCTTGATGTTCTTATTGGCCACTTCTACCGCTCCGTTCATCTTTGGTCGGTAGGGAGATGAGTTATGGTGTTCGATCTTGAACTCTGCGCACAACTCTTTCATCATCTTGTTGTTCAAGTTGGATCCATTATCAGTAATGATCTCGCTTGGAACACCATAACGGCAGATGATATTGTTTTTGATAAATCGGACTACCACTTGTCGGGTTACATTAGCGTACGACGCTGCTTTGACCCACTTGGTGAAATAGTCAATGGCTACTAGGATGAACCGATGTCCATTTGAAGCCTTAGGTTCAATCATGCCAATGATGTCGATTCCCCATATCGAGAATGGCCATGGGGAAGAGAGAACTTTGAGATGTGATGGCGGTACATGAATTTTGTCGGAGTATATCTGACACTTGTGACACCTCCTCATGTACTTGTAGCAGTCGGATTCCATTGTCAACCAATAGTACCCTGCTCTTAGGATCTTTTTGGCCATTGCGTGTCCGTTGGCATGAGTGCCAAAGGATCCTTCATGAATTTCTTTCATAAGCATGTCTGCTTCTGGTCTGTCTACGCATCGGAGCAAGACCATGTCAAAATTTCTCTTATAGAGAGTGTCACCGCTCAGGAAGAAGTTTCCAGCCAATCTTTTGAGGGGTTTTTTGTCTTTCCTGGATGCCCCAGGTGGGTACTCTTGTTTCTAAAGGAAGCACTTGATATCGTGAAGATGTAGGCGGGCCGTTCAAGGCGCATTATGTCGATCTTAGGTAGGTCGTTCCATTGACCTACACTAATCATAGAAGAGAGAGTGGCTAAGGCATCAGCCATGTGATTCTCTCTACGAGGGACGTGATGAAACTCGACTCTGTTGAAGAAGGGTAACAACCTTCTTGCATAGTCTTTGTAAGGAATCAGTCCTGATTGGTATGTGTTCCAATCTCCTTTAATCTGATTGATAACCAGGGCTGAGTCGCCATATACGTCCAAGTTTTTTATCCTTAAATAAATCGCTTCTTCGAGACCTATGATACATGCTTCGTATTCGGCCTCGTTGTTCGTACATTTGAACGTAAGTCTGGCGGTGAAAGGAATGTGGGTACCCTGAGGGGTAACAATGATTGCCCCAATTCCGTTTTCGTAATGATTGACTGCTCTGTCAAAGATAAGTCCCCATTGGGAACCTGGTTCTGGCCCTTCACTGGGTAACGGTTCATCACAGTCTTTCATTTTTAGATACATGACATCTTCGTCTGGGAAGTTAAACCCAATTTATTCTTGATCGTTAATCGGTTGATGAGCCAAATGATCGGCTAAAACATTCCCCTTAACGGCTTTCTGAGCGTGGTACTCTATGTCATTGTTTGATAATAACATCTGCCAACAGGCAATTCTTCCCATGAGAGCAGGCTTTTCGAAGACATACTTGATTGGATCCATCTCAGAAACCAACCAAGTAGTATGACGAATCATGTATTGACGGAGACGTTTGGCTGCCCAAGCCAAAGCGCAACAAGTTTTCTCAAGCATCGTGTACCGAGTCTCGCAGTCGGTGAATTTCTTACTCAGATAGTAGATGGCAGACTCTTTCTGTTTGGTTTCGTCTTGTTGGCCAAGTACACATCCCATTGAGTCCTCTAGGACTGTGAGGTAGATGATCAGTGGTCTTCCTTCCACTGGAGGTGATAGAATCGGAGGATTCAACAGATATTCCTTAATACTGTCGAAGGCGGTTTGGCAATCTTTTGACAAAACGCAATCCTGGTTCTTTTTGAGTAATTTGAAAATCGGCGCACATGTGGCGGTCATAAGGAATATGAATCTGGAGATGTAGTTCAAACGTCCCAGGAATCCTCTGACTTGTTTTTCAGTTTTCAGAGAAGGCATTTCTTGAATGGCCTTGACCTTGTCAGGATCAACCTCAATTCCTTTCTGGCTAACGATGAACCCTAAAAGTTTCCCTGAACGGACACCGAATGTGCACTTGTTGGGATTCAAGTGGAGTTTGTACTTTCGCAAACGCTCGAATAGTTTCGACAGGTGGGTCACATGCTCCTCTTCTGTCTTAGATTTCGCAATCATGTCATCGACATATACCTCTATCTCTTTGTGTATCATGTCATGAAACAGAGTAGTCATGGCCCTTTGATAGGTTGCCCCGACGTTCTTCAAACCGAACAGCATTACCTTGTAACAAAAGGTACCCCATGGTGTCGCTCCCAGGATTTTCATCCAGGTACAAACGCGAGAGTGGCGCGGAAAAAACAGAGTCGCCAGCCGTGTAAATTTATCCCAAGAGAGGGAAAGGGAACACCGCATAAAACTTAGGAAGAGGGAAAAGAATGGTCATCGCAACCATAACCTGGGTTCGGGAGTCGGTTACACGAGGGGAAGGTGCTAGCACCCCACGCGTCCATCGTACTCGATGGGATCCACGCTTGTTGTCTATTCTAAGGGTAAGTTATACTATCATCTAGGGTTGTACTAAGCGGAGAGGGAAGACAAAGACAGACTCGGTAGGACGTCAACATCCTAGGCCTACGTACCCCCCTTGTGCAATGGGGAACTCAGAGTCAACGTAGTTTGGACCAAGTTCTTTTTTCTGTTTTTTATGAGCGACGTTAAGTTCGCGTCCGGCAGTTAGGGTCGATGCCTGTTTGCGACTTAGACGGAAGGTAACGTGCCCTTTTCGAAAATAGCCTTTGGTTTAAAGGTCCCGAAGGACAAAAAGGTTTGAGGTTGGTTGGTGTTTTTTAGGACAGAAGTGGCTTAAGATAGTTCCTAAGCTGCATTGCACCAAAGTCTAGGGCACAGGGGCGAATACTTAACGCATTATCCCAAGACAGGACGCTCGCTAAGCACTCTAGAAAGATGAGAGGAAGCCCCTCATCTCTCATTCCCTACACTTAAGGCTCGTGCGCAACACACCTTATTATTATTAAGTATTTTAAAGACATGTTGAGATGAGAAGAGAGAAGACACAAGAGTAACTCTAAAGGGGACTATGAATCCTAAAGTTATCATGCATGGGAGACCTACGGTTAATGAGGTTTGACGACAACCTAAATCCTAAAGGGAGAGGATAGGAGAGAAAAAGGTAAGGGTAACCATGGATACTTATCCATACCCTTAAGGAACTTACCTTGATCCTGCATAAAAGGTTAGTGAAAAACAGACGTGAATAAGAGCAATGAGGTGAATGAAAATCAAACAACGGCAAACAATGATAATAATAATCCAAACATGAATCAAAAAAACGAAGAACAACCCCAAAGTAAATGGCACAAGTGCCTTTCAAACAAGGTAATCACATAAGGTCAAAGATGCGCCTGCAAGAAAATCTCAAGTGAAAATAACCCCAATAATTAGAAAAATGATTCCTAAAGTTCCCAAATTAATCATTAAAGTTCCTCAACCAGAGGCAAACAACATGTAAAAAAAAATCCCTGCAAAAACTCAAAGTGTTAGCCATTCAAATAATCATACAAATTCAAGTAAGGGATAGGTTTCAATTGTGCCAAAGAGAAGGACCTAAATGCAACATGAAAAATATTTAAAAATGAAATAAAAATATTTTTAAGCATTTTAGAATGTTCATGAATGAATGCAAAAAGAACGGATGAAAAACATTTTATAGGTGAAGAGAAATAAAATCAAGAAGTTTATGTATGCATGAGATGTGTAATTAAAAAAGGTTTGAATTAAACAATTAATTTAAATGACAAAACTAAAATAAAAATAAAAATAAAATTTGTGAAAATTTTATAAAATGGTAAAAATGGTGCATGAATTAAATTCAAAAGGAAATTAATCAAATAATATTAAAAAAGAAAATAATAAAAAAAACCTCAACGATGTTGCTATCGCGAAAACGCGGTCACTGCAACCGGATCCGAATTGTACGGATCTAAATATAACAAGAAAGGGCAACTCAAAAAAAAGAAAAACCTCAACGATGTTGCTATCGCGAAAACGCGGTCATCGCAACCGGATCCGAATTGTACGGATCTAAATATAACAAAAAAAAGGGCAACTCAAAAAAGAGAAATTTAACTTTGAAAAGAAAAACCTCAACAATGTTGCTATCGCGAAAACGCGGTCATCGCAACCGGATCCGAATTGTACGGATCTAAATATAACAAAAAATAAGGCAACTCAAAAAAGAGAAATTTAACTTTGAAAAGAAAAACCTCAACAATGTTGCTATCGCGAAAACGCGGTCATCGCAACCGGATCCGAATTGTACGGATCTAAATATAACAAAAAAAAGGGCAACTCAAAAAAGAGAAATTTAACTTTGAAAAGAAAAACCTCAACAATGTTGCTATCGCGAAAACGCGGTCATCGCAACCGGATCGAATCAAAATAAATGTCACGCATCAAGCACAAATATGCAAACAGCGTATCGACACGATTCGATCCGAAATTTCTAAAAAAAACAATTAACTATATAGAATATAAAATATATGTATTAAAACAAGATATATTATATATAATATATATATTAATCAAGATGTGATATATATGATATAAAAAAAAGTTTATATATATTATATTAAACAAAACATTAGATTATATTATATATTAAACAAAACATGAGATTATAGTATGCATATTAATCAAAACGTTCAGATTATAGTATGCACATCAAACAAAAACGTTCAGATTATAGTATGCATATCAAACAAAACGTTGGCTCACCGTAAATCAAACGACAGCTATTGTTAGCATGACATTATAAACGAAGTTGTGTATATTGTAGGAGGACAAGACAAGTACCGTCGAAATACAGCCGCTCTCTCCTCTTTCTTTTTTCCTTTGGTCTTCGTCCTCTCCCCTTTTTTTTAACAGTAACAACAATATACGGACCAAATTAGGGTTATCTCTAAATTGTCAATAATGTCCCTAATGTCCATTTTAAGGCCCAACTAACTAATATTAAAATTAAACAATTCAATTAAGATAAATTTAAAACAGAAACTAAAAATTCTATTTATTTATTCTAAACAATATTAGTTAAATCTAAAAATAAAAATAAATATTTAATATAAAAATAAAAATACTAATTATCCTATTTATCTATTCTAAACAATATTAGTTAAAAAATTAAAATAAACAAACATCAAATAAATAAAAATCGAATACCCTAGTGATCGAGAAAAAAAACAAACCGAGTACACTAAAATGATTAGTTCAAAATATATGACTCGAAAAAATACAGCATTTGGTCAGATTTTAAAATAAATTTTAATCCGTAAGAATGCTCAAATTGATCAAAATATGACGAAAAATTAAAACGAACACGCCGAGTTAAACTACGCGAACTGTAGAATAATATAATTGACGTCTGCAAGTTCGATTTAAAATTTTCCGTCCCCTGATTTTAAGCACCGCTGAAATTCAATTTGACCACTCTGTTTGTAAATTTCTGAGAAAATATTCCGACCAATATTTTAGGTAGTATGCGAGATGAAAAGCACTGTTTTATGCTATTTAGATGATGCAGAGTAGAAATACAGTCAGATGAATGAAAATACGAAAATATTAAAAATGCCTGGAATAAGCTGTGAACTCTTGATGATGTGATGGACCAGATTGGACCTTCTTGAACTGCCTCAAGCACCTTGACCCCATGCTAATGATATGCACACATGATAATGAAATGAAACATAAGCCAGTTAGTAAAAAAGTAAGGATGGCAAATTTTGGGGTGCAACAACTGCCCCTATTCAATCAACTTGGTCCTGAGTGGTATGATAGCAACGGCCATCAGACATCCAGGATACACGGAGATTGAATACTGAAGGACCCGGAAATTTGCAATCCTTCACTGGAGAATTAGCTAAAATGCTGCTATGTTGGGTATACAATGAAACAAACTTTCCCAAGTTATGTCATCTCTGCTGATAAAGAGAATCGACGAAGTAACTCTTCAGAAGATTTGCTGTTCTCTACTGGTAAAGAGAATCTAGCAAAATAAATGCCATCCCTGCTGACAAAGGGAAACTGACGAAAGGAAATCTCCAAAAGATTGCTGTCCTCTGCTGATAAAGAGAATCTAGCAAAAATAAATGCCATCCCTGCTGACAAAGGGAAACTGACGAAAGAAAATCTTCCAAACATTGATGTCCTCTACTGACAAAGAGAATCTAGCAAAATAAATGCCATCCCTGCTGATGAAGGGAAACTGACGGATGAAAATCTTCAAAAGATTGACGTTCTCTGCTGATAAAGGGAAACTGACGAAAGAAAATCTTCCAAACATTGCTGTCCTCTGCTGACAAAGAGAATCTAGCAAAATAAATGCCATCCCTGCTGATAAAGGGAAACTGACGGATGAAAATCTTCAAAAGATTGTCGTTCTCTGCTGATAAAGAGAATCTAGCAACATGAATGCCATCCCTGCTGACAAAGGGAAACTGACGAAAGAAAATCTTCAAAACATTGCCGTCCTCTGCTGATAAAGAGAATCTAGCAAAATAAATGCCATCCCTGCTGATAAAGGGAACTGGGTTTCACGAAATAAGTCAGACGAGAACTAGATTTACCACAACAATAGGTCAGACGATAACTGAATACCAGGCGATAACAGGATTTACACCAAAGAGATGTCAGGCGAGAACTGCGTTTTACCAAATAAGTCAGACGAGAACTGACTACCAGACGAGAACTGGGTTTTACCAAATAAGTCAGACGAGAACTGACTACCAGGCGAGAACTGGGTTTTACCAAATAAGTCAGACGAGAATTGACTACCAGGCGAGAACTGGGTTTTACCAAATAAGTCAGACGAGAACTGACTACCAGGCGAGAACTGGGTTTTACCAAATAAGTCAGACGAGAACTGACTACCAGGCGAGAACTGGGTTTTACCAAATAAGTCAGACGAGAACTGACTACCAGACGAGAACTGGGTTTTACCAAATAAGTCAGACGAGAACTGACTACCAGGCGAGAACTGAGTTTTACCAAATAAGTCAGACGAAAACTGACTACCAGGCGAGAACTGGGTTTTACCAAATAAGTCAGACGAGAACTGACTACCAGGCGAGAACTGGGTTTTACCAAATAAGTCAGACGAGAACTGACTACCAGGCGAGAACTGGGTTTTACCAAATAAGTCAGACGAGAACTGACTACCAGACGAAAACTGGATTTACTAAAGAGATGTCAGGCGAGAACTGACTACCAGGCGAGAACTGGGTTTACACCAAATAAGTCAAACTTCTAATGGACTCACGGTCCACAGATAAGATGACTCCGCTGGGGAACGGAGAAGTCTAAATAAAAGACCCTGCCGGGGAGCACAAGTATGAGGAACGCCTCCTTCCAAAATCTCCTGAGTTATGCCATCTCTGCCGGGAAAGAGAACTGGCAAAGAAAGTATCAAACCTGGCTTATACCTCGAATGCTAACGTTTGAATTTTGCTGTAATGCTCCACACGCAGTGGAAATGCTACGCGTTTGAGGATGCAATGCAAATGCTTATGACATGCAAAAAGGGTCCCTCCAGCAAAATAAATGCTAGAGAGAAAAGACCAATTCAGCTGGGGATGACAAAAATAAATTGTCCTCTAAATCCAAGAACTCTGCTGAGAAGGATCACGCTGACCGACCCTTTGGATCAACAACTTCTACTGGGGATGAAATCCCAAAAGAACATCCGCTCTACTGGGGATTATACATAACTCCTTGAAAAAAGAGGCCACAGCCTGAATCAGAAGAGTGCCAAATGTCACTTGGATTTAAAACCTGCCGGGGATGTCAACCACCGTTGAACAAACTGCTGCGAGGATTACCGCCAAACTCTGCTTGGGGGAACTGTAGATGCTGACATCCACCCTGCTAGCGGATAACATCAAGCTTACTCATCTGTTGGGGATCAGATCACACTGTTGCTGCTGAGAAAAACATTTCCTGACTGGATGAGGAAAATAAGTGTTCAGACTCTGTGGGGAAGATAACTCCTTTGTCCCAAGAAGATGTTCTGTAAGTCCCTTGCTGGAGAAACAACAACCTGCTGAGGCGAATGAAGTTTCAATATTGAGGGGAGTAGTTCTACTGGGGAAAACAAATTTGTTACCCTGCAGACATATGGTAAACTGAACCGTCTCTATGTTCATAATCGGCCCTTTGAACTCTCCATTTTCCCCAGACCACCAGGTCTAAAGGAAGAAATCATCTCAAGAGGATTTTATAGAAGATCGGGCATTCACACCGCCCCAAGGTCTTCAAAATCTTAGAGAGATTTATCGGATCTCGACTTAATTGCCCCGGACTGCGTGATCTTTGAAGGAATTTGCCTCGGGAGGACTCGTAATGGCTTGAAAATACCCTGCCCCAGTATTCTAAACTTTAAAGAGGTGTTTTCAATTAACCCTCTTCAGGAGTGGACAACTTCTTACGCTCCAGAGGTGGCCTACCCCAAGTCTTGAAGAAACTTTGCCCCTGACTGATCTTACAGAGATTTGTCAAATCGACCTGATTGCCCCTGTTCGGCTGCTTTAGGGAGAGTTTTCAACGTGACTGCTCCGGATTGGCTTCATCTTATCACCATTTATCGGGAACCTCCGGGCTGCGCACAGTCTCTTGGCCACATACCCCTTGACATGACTGTCCTTCAGAGTTTTCACCATCTCCACTTGGCGTGATCGAGCTTCTCAACTGATGTTCATCATGTAAGCTTCTTTGATGTCAATCACATTCAAGCAGAAAATGTATGTTATGAGAATGACAATTCTAATGCAACACTCGTGTTAACCTGAAGTTTTATTGAAAATGTGTCGCCAAACCTTACGAACGAACACTTGCCGGGACGCGACATTTACTTTTGAAATGAAAACAATACGCACATGCAATACCAACAAAAATCTTATTAGCACAACTCATAGGAGTCAGGAACGCTATCCTGTTGAAGTACGCTTTCGGAATAAACCCTGTTTCAATTAGGACTTTTAAAGGTTGTAACGTGGTCTGGTTCACGGTTTCAGAAAAAAAGGATTTATGGCTCAAAATTTATCGGTGCCCACCCGCTCTTCGTGATGTTCTCCAGTCCTATATTCAGTTAATCTGACCCAAACGCCCATCTCTCAAAAGGTTTATGATCTTTAAGGAACCTATGCCACTAATGACAGTCAACCCTTTTTATCTTTCATGCCTGTGATCACACGAATTTGCTCTTATCGAGGATTTTCTTTCTTTCTTTTGCTTTTTCGATCCCTCTTTTTTATTTCCCTGATTTTGCCTGGACTAATTCTTTTGAGTTTTTTCGATTTTGAAGTCCAGCGGGATGCCCTAACTTTTGCCTAAGTCGCTTGTTTTCAAGTTTCGACTTAGCGGGCTTTCTTTTTTTTTGAACAAAGCGTGTGACACTGGTTGTCTTACTTGCTTGACAGGGTTGTGACCGCCTCACTCCTTAGTTGTTAATGGCTAACAGTTGTGGTTTCGCATTTCTTGACCTCTTGACGGTGGGATAGAAGGTAATGGTTCCTCGGGCGCACACTCTCCTTGGATCTGAACGCTCGGTCAGACTAACTAACGCCTACCCTGCCCCTGGGTTAAGTATGAGGGGTTTTTTTTCAGACAAAAGAAACTCCTACTTCAAGGCTCAAAGTGGTTAACGAGGGTCTATCTCCCTTATATCTCCAGTGTTTGGGGATTTGAAACAATGCCTGTACATCCTTAACAGGGTTTTATCCAAAAGCATACCATCAGAAGTTCGCGTTCTTACTTCGTCATCCTCCCTCAAAGAGTTTAAGCAAGAAAGTTGGTATTGCAATGCATATAAACATGATATGAGTGCATAAAAGTAAAATACATCAGGAACACCACGTTTATTGTATTAAAATCAGCATTCAAAACACAAACACGTTTTTACATGCAAACACTGTTTTAACAAACAAATGAAAGCTACATATGAAAATGCAGTAAAGGAAGCTGATGACTGCCATTGAGGAGACTCGACTCCGTCTGTACTGGTTTCTTCTGATGATGTCCCTTGAAGTCTTCAAGCAGATGAGAGGTCGACATGCACAACCAAGTCTCCTTCTGGAAATGATATGTATCCTTTATCAATCAATTGTTGCACTTTGGCCTGGAAGGCTTTGGAATCTTTGGTTGAGTGTCCCATAGATCCTCCGTGATATCCGCATTGCACATGGGGATTGTACCCCGGAGGGTATGGTTCTGGAACAGGCTTCAAAGTCTTGGGCTCCACCAATGAATTTTGAACCAGGTGTGGCAAGAGTTGACTGTACGACATGGGGACTGGATGAAGAGGAGCATTCCTTCTTTCCAAGTTATTGCGAGGCCTATGCTGATTCTGACGTTGATACTTCTGTTGTTGAGGAGCATAAGGCTGCTGGTACTGAATGACATTGGTTTCTCCTTCCTCTCCCCTGTAACGTTTCTTCGTATTTTCAGAATAACCGGGAGTAACTTGAATCTTTCCCATTTTGATACCGCTTTCGACCATTTCTCCTACTAAGATGAGATCAGCAAACTTTCCAGACATACATGGTACCAATTTTTCAAAGTAATGACCCTGCAATGTGGCCATAAACATAGTTATCATTTCTCGTTCCAACATGGGAGGCTGAACCCTCGCCGCCAGTTCACGCCACCTCTGGGCGTACTCTTTGAAGCTCTCATTATTTTTCTGTGATAAATTCTGCAATTACGTTCTGTTAGGAGCCATATCAGTGTTATATTGGTAATGTCTGATAAATGCCCCTGCCAGATCTCTCCAACTACGCACATCCCTCCTTTCCAGTTGCATGTGCCACTCCAGCGATGCCCCAGATAGGCTATCCTGGAAGCAGTGCATCATCAGCTTTTCATTCTTTGCATGCGCGGCCATCTTATTCGCGTATGCTCTGACATGGGTCCTTGGACAAGACATACCATTATATTTCTCGAAAGTGGGAGTCTGAAACTTGTGCGGGATCACAACGCCTGGAACCAGCCCCAAATCCTCTAAATCCATTCCCACAGAATCCTGATTCATGACACCCTTCAGTTGTTCCTCAATCAACCTGATCCTATGATCGTTGTCAACCTGGGGACCAACATCCCCATCTGGCAGAGAAAATGCATCATCTTGAACATCATCATACTGACGGCCATGATTTGCGCCAGCACCATTACCTCCTTCCCCAGCCTTAGGAATCACAACACTTTCTCCTCCACCCGGAGGAATCACAACACCAGAAACGGGAATGCCCCCGCCAGTAGGGCCATTCTGATCATTATTACTGTTTTCCTCATTCCTTGCAATCAGTGGCTGAACGAGAGTCCTCAGCTGCTCTTGACCTTGAGCAACCCCTTGCATTAGTTCCATGAATTGATTCATGCGAGTCCGCATCTCAATGATCTCATTCTGTAGCTGATCCATAAGTCTCCTCTGATTCTGTCTGGTAGAATACCGGTGAATGCGCTGATCTGCAATTCTGAGATTAGAATAATATAAGAACTCTGAAGATAAACACCTGTCATGCAAAATGATTATGGATATGCGCATGCAAATGAACATGTTTAAAAATTCGCAGGGCGATCCACCCCTTGATTCCAGTTTTATTTCAAGAACCAGAATCAAAGTTAGGATGCAACCCTACGAATGAATAAACATGTTGGGATGCAAAATGATGATGCAAATGCACACATGGGATCAAGGCACACTACTGGATGTGATGTGCTGTTAGCTGAACGAGAAACCAGAAAACCAGAACTCTGAACCACTGAGGAACCCACATAATGAGACATTGATGAGAAATCCAGAATAAGGGTAGGTTGAAGGTCTCGGTTACCTGCAAACCTGCAAACACCCATCCCCTCTCACGTGTACGTACTAGGATATTCAGTATCCCGGGCTCTCAGGTCGAGAAATGATGATACGTTCACCATTTCTGGTTTAGCATCATCATCAATCGAGGAGGCCTCAACTGATTCTCCAAGGTGGAAGGTCCTCAGCTTTGGCACTGAGGTCGAGAAACAATAGTACGGTGGAGAAATGACTTTTTACTTTTGTTTTTCGCAAAACATGTTGCGGTTAGCAAGAGTCGCCACCGACTTTTCTTTTATCCAATTTATTTAGGAAAGGTGAAAAGAACAGGAAAGACCGTTTTGAAAAGATTTTTGAGTTCGGGGGGTAAGTTATGAAAAGGGAAGGTGTTAGCACTCCTTTTCATCCGTAGTTATCTACGGGCTCTTAATTGCTAGCTCACTTTAACTTGCTTTTTTTGAAATGTGGTGTGTGTTTAGAAAATATTTCGTAAAAGTTGACTTTGTAATAATTCGTGTAAGAATGTATACAAAGTGTATGTTTTTGAAAATATTTTTGAAAGTGTGAGGTGTGAAAAGTATTTGTTTTTTGAGTTGTGAGCAAGCATTTAAAAGTTACCTACCCTTAATTTATAAGGTCTTTCTTGTACTTATCATTTTCCTTGAGAGATAGTACTATCCATACCATTAGTGGGTAGGTAGTCCTATCTATTGGATGTGGAGGGACAGCGAAGGGTCATCAAATGGTCATAGAAGGCAACATGTAAGGATACCTTAGCAATTCGTAGGGACTACCATCATTTTTCCGTAGGGTCATCAAGGGACAAGATCATTTTTTGTAGGCAACTTGAAGGGTCATCGAGGGACTATGATCTTTATATCGAAGGGACTACGATGATATTATTCGTAAGCGTCTTTTGCTAAAGTATCCCTACGTTCGAGGGGCATTCATCCCTCGGGGTACAGTACTCAAGTCAATCGAGGAGTGCCTCCGCTGATTCTCTTCAAAACGTAGGGGCCGTCCTATGCGAGTTCCAAAGCGGGCCCTCGGGTGCGAATGGGTTTGCCACAGGATGTGGTTTGCCACTGTCACCACTAAAGAGGGATGTTTCCACTAAGGTCCTCAATGATCGGTCACCAGAGTCGACAACTCTCTAGATCAACACCCCAACATGCGCAAGACACACACGTTAGAATGCGTCCCAAGATAGCCTCGTCTGGTTGTGAATTTCGTGAACACACAAACGTACCAAGCGGGCACGTAGGTCCCACTACTTTCCACTCTAGTCCTAGGGTATTCTCAAGCCTTGGTATTGGGCTTAGCTCTCAAACCCACCCAACCTGCAAAACAAAGACAGCCAACACAGCACAGCAGTATGACAGTAATAAAAAATGAAATGCAGAAAATGCGGTAAAAAAATAAAAATAAAATACAACACTTAAAGCAAATCAAAACCAAACACCCAAAAAGAACAAAGACAAGCAAGCGTTAGGACTGACTCGCTTAGGGATGGACCAGCATAGGTCAACCAGAGTCCCCAGCAGAGTCGCCAGCTGTCGCTCCCAGGATTTTCATCCAGGTACAAACGCGAGAGTGGCGCGGAAAAAACAGAGTCGCCATCCGTGTAAAATTATCCCAAGAGAGGGAAAGGGAACACCGCATAAACCTTAGGAAGAGGGAAAAGAATGGTCATCGCAACCATAACCTGGGTTCGGGAGTCGGTTACGCGAGGGGAAGGTGCTAGCACCCCACGCGTCCATCGTACTCGATGGGATCCACGCTTGTTGTCTATTCTAAGGGTAAGTTATACTATCATCTAGGGTTGTACTAAGCGGAGAGGGAAGACAAAGACAGACTCGGTAGGACGTCAACGTCCTAGGCCTACGTACCCCCCTTGTGCAATGGGGAACTCAGAGTCAACGTAGTTCGGACCAAGTTCTTTTTTCTGTTTTTTATGAGCGACGTTAAGTTCGCGTCCGGCAGTTAGGGTCGATGCCTGTTTGCGACTTAGACGGAAGGTAACGTGCCCTTTTCGAAAATAGCCTTTAGTTTAAAGGTCCCGAAGGACAAAAAGGTTTGAGGCTGGTTGGTGTTTTTTAGGACAGAAGTGGCTTAAGATAGTCCCTAAGCTGCATTGCACCAAAGTCTAGGGCACAGGGGCGAATACTTAACGCATCGTCCCAAGACAGGACGCTCGCTAAGCACTCTAGAAAGATGAGAGGAAGCCCCTCATCTCTCATTCCCTACACTTAAGGCTCGTGCGCAACACACCTTATTATTATTAAGTATTTTAAAGACATGTTGAGATGAGAAGAGAGAAGACACAAGAGTAACTCTAAAGGGGACTATGAATCCTAAAGTTATCATGCATGGGAGACCTACGGTTAATGAGGTTTGACGACAACCTAAATCCTAAAGGGAGAGGATAGGAGAGAAAAAGGTAAGGGTAACCATGGATACTTATCCATACCCTTAAGGAACTTACCTTGATCCTGCATAAAAGGTTAGTGAAAAACAGACGTGAATAAGAGCAATGAGGTGAATGAAAATCAAACAACGGCAAACAATGATAATAATAATCCAAACATGAATCAAAGAAATGAAGAACAACCCCAAAGTAAATGGCACAAGTGCCTTTCAAACAAGGTAATCACATAAGGTCAAAGATGCGCCTGCAAGAAAATCTCAAGTGAAAATAACCCCAATAATTAGAAAAATGATTCCTAAAATTCCCAAATTAATCATTAAAGTTCCTCAACCAGAGGCAAACAACATGTAAAAAAAAATCCCTGCAAAAACTCAAAGTGTTAGCCATTCAAATAATCCTACAAATTCAAGTAAGGGATAGGTTTCAATTGTGCCAAAGAGAAGGATCTAAATGCAACATGAAAAATATTTAAAAATGAAAGAAAAATATTTTTAAGCATTTTAGAATGTTCATGAATGAATGCAAAAAGAACGGATGAAAAACATTTTATAGGTGAAGAGAAATAAAATCAAGAAGTTTATGTATGCATGAGATGTGTAATTAAAAAAGGTTTGAATTAAACAATTAATTTAAATGACAAAACTAAAATAAAAATAAAAATAAAATTTGTGAAAATTTTATAAAATGGTAAAAATGGTGCATGAATTAAATTCAAAAGGAAATTAATCAAATAATATTAAAAAAGAAAATAATAAAAAAAACCTCAACGATGTTGCTATCGCGAAAACGCGGTCACCGCAATCGTATCCGAATTGTACGGATCTAAATATAACAAGAAAGGGCAACTCAAAAAAAAGAAAAACCTCAACGATGTTGCTATCGCGAAAACGCGGTCATCGCAACCGGATCCGAATTGTACGGATCTAAATATAACAAAAAAAAGGGCAACTCAAAAAAGAGAAATTTAACTTTGAAAAGAAAAACCTCAACAATGTTGCTATCGCGAAAACGCGGTCATCGCAACCGGATCCGAATTGTACGGATCTAAATATAACAAAAAAAAAGGGCAACTCAAAAAAGAGAAATTTAACTTTGAAAAGAAAAACCTCAACAATGTTGCTATCGCGAAAACGCGGTCATCGCAACCGGATCCGAATTGTACGGATCTAAATATAACAAAAAAAAAGGGCAACTCAAAAAAGAGAAATTTAACTTTGAAAAGAAAAACCTCAACAATGTTGCTATCGCGAAAACGCGGTTATCGCAACCGGATCGAATCAAAATAAATGTCACGCATCAAGCACAAATATGCAAACAGCGTATCGACACGATTCGATCCGAAATTTCTAAAAAAAACAATTAACTATATAGAATATAAAATATATGTATTAAAACAAGATATATTATATATAATATATATATTAATCAAGATGTGATATATATGATATAAAAAAAAGTTTATATATATTATATTAAACAAAACATGAGATTATAGTATGCATATTAATCAAAACGTTCAGATTATAGTATGCATATCAAACAAAAATGTTCAGATTATAGTATGCATATCAAACAAAACGTTGGCTCACCGTAAATCAAACAACGGCTATTGTTAGCATGACATTATAAACGAAGCTGTGTATATTGTAGGAGGACAAGACAAGTACCGTCAAAATACAGCCGCTCTCTCCTCTTTCTTTTTTCCTTTGGTCTTCGTCCTCTCCCCTTTTTTTTTAACAGTAACAACAATATAGGGACCAAATTAGGGTTATCTCTAAATTGTCAATAATGTCCCTAATGTCCATTTTAAGGCTCAACTAACTAATATTAAAATTAAACAATTCAATTAAGATAAATTTAAAACAGAAACTAAAAATTCTATTTATTTATTCTAAACAATATTAGTTAAATCTAAAAATAAAAATAAATATTTAATATAAAAATAAAAATACTAATTATCCTATTTATCTATTCTAAACAATATTAGTTAAAAAATTAAAATAAACAAACATCAAATAAATAAAAATCGAATACCCTAGTGATCGAGAAAAAAAAACAAACCGAGTACACTAAAATGATTAGTACAAAATATATGACTCAAAAAAATACAGCATTTGGTCAGATTTTAAAATAAATTTTAATCCGTAAGAATGCTCAAATTGATCAAAATATGACGAAAAATTAAAACGAACACGCCGAGTTAAACTACGCGAACCATAGAATAATATAATTGACGTCTGCAAGTTCGATTTAAAATTTTCCGTCCCCTGATTTTAAGCACCGCTGAAATTCAATTTGACCACTCTGTTTGTAAATTTCTGAGAAAATATTCCGACCAATATTTTAGGTAGTATGCGAGATGAAAAGCACTGTTTTATGCTATTTAGATGATGCAGAGTAGAAATACAGTCAGATGAATGAAAATACGAAAATATTAAAAATACCTGGAATAAGTTGTGAACTCTTGATGATGTGATGGACCAGATTGGACCTTCTTGAACTGCCTCAAGCACCTTGACCCCATGCTAATGATATGCACACATGATAATGAAATGAAACATAAGCCAGTTAGTAAAAAAGTAAGGAGGGTAAATTTTGGGGTGCAACACATGGATAATGAACGAAGTTTTCTCCATGTTTTTCGGCGCCATTTTGATCTGGTTATAGCCCGAGAATCCATCCATGAAGGAGAAAATTTTGAACTTTGCTGTGCTGTCTACCAGCATGTCAATGTGTGGTAAAGGAAAGTCATCCTTTGGACTTGCCTTGTTCAGATCTCTGTAATCAACACACATTCTGACCTTTCCGTCCTTTTTGGGAACGGGTACGATGTTGGCTAACCATTGAGGATATTCAGATGTAGCGAGGAAACCCGCGTCAATCTGTTTATGTACCTCCTCTTTGATTTTGATGGCCATGTCCGGGTGAGTCCGTCTCAACCTTTGTTTTACTGGCGGACATTCCGATCTTAACGGTAAGTGATGTTCCACGATGCTGGTATCCAACCTTGGCATATCCTGATAGGACCAAGCGAATACATCGGGAAATTCTCTGAGAAGCTTTATCAAACCCTCTCTGGCAGTCGGACTGAGCAGTGCCCCAATCCTGATTTCTTTTCTCTCTTTTTCCGAACCCACATTGATCATTTCCAACGGCTGTTTGTGAGGTTCAATGGACCTTTCCTCTTGTCTGAGTAGTCGGGAGATCTCTTCTAGAATTTTGTTGTCAACTTCTTCTTCAGCCCCAAATACCGGGAACTCAAAGTCGGGAGAAGTCATCGGATCATATGTTTCAACGGGGTTTAAAACAAGCAATCTGCATGACGTGATGATTTGTCTTTAGAAGAGATAGAGAGAATGCAAGAGTGTGCAGTGTATTTATTTTACTGCCTGTTTTTATTTTTGAATCGTTTTTTAGGATTACCATTTTCTGAAAAATGAAAAGAGAAAACAGCGATTAATGCGGAAATTACAGAACGTCGTTATTTTATTAATGAACAAGTCGATTCTTGAAACTACAGCCCTATAAAACAAAACTCTGTCGCTTTGGGCGAAGCGAAGAGGGGAAATTTACAGACCCTATCAAAACATCTGTTTCACCTGGGCAGGGTGAAAAGTTAAAGATGGCAATTACTTTGACTGATGAACGACCTTCAGAACCTCGATGGCAACCCATTGGCGGCAAACTCCTCGGTGAATCACAAAGTTTGGCACCTTCTTTGATTTGTCTTCAGAAATGACGCTGATTTCTGGTGGAGCAGGATCACTGGAATCTGTCTCCCAGGCAGAATTGTCGTAGGAGGATTCCTTTGTTGCATTTTGCATAGCATTTGTGCTCTTAGCTGTATCTCCCCATCCAGTAGACTGGATGTATTCGAGCCTGATACGAGAGCTTTCGGGAGCAGTGTACTTGACCATAAAGTCGTATCTTCCACTTGGTTCTCCCAGAGTGTCCCAAACTTCTTTGGAACTGGAGGAGTCATCCCTCTCGATGACATTGACCTCGGGGAAAGCATAGTTGATGAATTCAAGTCCTGCAAACGTTGCGAATTCATCTTCATGTTGAGTACCTTCAGGATGACCTGAGTGTTGATCCCATGACATGGTGGGGACATAGGTATTCTGTTCAATGAGACTCAGCTGATTTTCAACATTCGGCTGACTTTCTTGCCCCAAATCTCCTGGATAAGGTTGCCACATTGGCAGACCATCCATTGGGCCATAGTAATTGTGGTCAAAGTTGTCTTTCATCAGAGTGTCTTCCTCTAATGAATTTGGCGGAGCACGACATCCTTCTGGATCACAATCTCCATATATCATTTCGACGTCTGACCGTGGTATAAATCTCGGACTCTGTGCGGGATAGAAAAATGGCATAGGCACCTCTTCCTGAGACATATAACCGTCCTCGTTAAGGTAGGACTTCCATTCTTCATCTGTGTCAGAGGGATCTTCCTCATTGATAGCATGTACTGCTTGAGACACTGGGTGAAGGAAACCTCCACTGTGGAAGAAGTTTTGAAGGGGATGAAGACTTTCATCGTTGGCAGCTGTCTGGGTACAGGTTGCAGAAAAACCAAGACCCTTCT
This sequence comes from Lathyrus tuberosus, assembly GCA_022829125.1. Lineage (NCBI taxonomy): Eukaryota > Viridiplantae > Streptophyta > Magnoliopsida > Fabales > Fabaceae > Lathyrus > Lathyrus tuberosus. The sequence continues at coordinate 1,327,350 of JALAZF010000101.1, read as the reverse complement.
TTGTTTTATTGTCAATAGGAATGACAAACTGTCCCCATCCAGTTGTGTCGGTACTCTCGACCGCTTTGATAGCATCTTTGTATGAGGAAATTGAGGTTCCTCCTCTTGATTGATTGTCCTTGCTCACCGACAATGCTTGGAACTGAGTTCCAATAACCTCCTCGGGTTCTATACCAGTAGATGATGATAAGTTGCTTACAAGCAAGGCTTGCTCCCCACAGACTGTGATGAGTTGATCGTTCTTGACGAACTTTAGCTTTTGGTGGAGGGTTGAAGTAACCGCTCCAGCCTGATGTATCCAAGGTCTTCCTAATAAACAAATGTAAGTTGCCCGGATGTCCATGACCTGGAAAGTGACTTGGAAAGTGTGAGGACCAATAGTTATGGGAAGATCAACTTCGCTGATAACCGCTTTTTTGGATCCGTCGAATGCTTTGACGACGACCTCGCTGATTCTCATCGGAGGGCCTTTAAATGATAATTGCATCAAATTGGACTTTGGCATAACATTCAGGGCTGACCCTGTGTCTACCAGTACGCTGGCTAAAGCATCGTCCTGGCAGTTAACTGTGATATTGAGCGCCATGTTATGACGACGACCCTCTTCAGGTAATTCCTCATCACTAAATCCCAAATTATTGCAGGAAGTGATGTTAGAGACAATGCTATCGAACTGTCTGATTGTTACATCCTGTTCCACAAAGGCTTGCTCCAAGACTTTCTGTAGAGCCTCCCTATGCGCTTCTGAACTGAGTAACAGTGATAATACCGAGATCTTTGAAGGAGTTTGTAACAGTTGATCAACAATGTTGTATTCACTCTTTTGGATGAGCTTCAGCATCTCATCATCATTTTTCGAATGATCGGAATTACTGGATTGACCTACTGGTAGATCAGGAGCTTCCGTCTGAAGTTCCTTTTCTTTGTTAGGTTCCCCAACCCCTCAGTTGAAGATTCTACCACTCCGTGTTACTCGACTGATGTCTGCAATGTTCACGACGGAGGGCAACAGAATTTCCTTTCCATTCTCAATTGTTGTTGCACCGTATTTGTAAGGGATAGCCTTAGTTGATTCATACGGTGTTGGTCCCGGGAGATAGATGACTATGGGAACCTTCTGATTTTTCTGACCATCATAAGTAATCTCGATCCGTTCCCGGTTGGGAACTTTAGATTCGTCAAGTAGAGGGATAATGGCAAAAACATCCCTGGTCCTATGATGACCAGAGATTGTGACAACATCCTCGACTTGATCGGCAAGGTAGTTCGGCGTCCAGTTGATGGGTCCAGAACCCAGATATGGGCGAATCTCTCCACGATCCACCTGACCTTGAAGAGCTACTCTCACAAGGGAACACCCTTGGTTACTTTCCGAACAGACACTACAACAGTCATAATTGTGTGGTGGCACCTGGCCATGCCCACTTTGAATACAATGTAACCTCACTAGGTTAGCTTCCACAGATCAGACATCCTGACTTTGACGCCGAGTGGGATTCCTGTTATTGATACTAACTTGCTGAGTATCTTCATCCATATAAATTGGCATCCACCAGTGATTTAACAAGTGCTGAAGTACCTCCTAGACAAGGGTACAACCTCGATCATTTTCGCAACCCGCTTTACAGCTTTGATAGTCATGTGATATTAAGAATCTGAGTCGGACCTGTTCAGCATGTAACTCTGCCAAGTTAGTATTCATCACGCGAATATCGAAGATCTGAACCATGTTGATCTAATAAGGGTTCTTATCATGGTAGTCTTGGATCCATCCAAGATCCATCTGACGCTGGAGGGCCTCTTGTATGAAAGAGCATCCCTGTTTGTTTACCGAGCAAGTCAGACAGAAACTGTAATCATGTCGCGACAGATTATGATACTGGCTTTGCCTTGAGTGCATCGCCACCAGGTTGACATTCATTGCACGGATATCGAGGTTCTGAATGATGTTAGAATTTATGTAGACCATGTTAACTCCACGAACTCGGTGCTCTTGGATCCATCTGAGATCCATCTGTTCCTGTAGAGCTGCTTGCACTACAAAACATCCTTGATTGTTTTTAGAGTAGATATCACACTGGAGATAATTATGAGGTGGAACATGGCCATATCCACTCTGTCTACAATGCATCTTGACCAGATTGGTTTTCAACAAGAGTACATCGTGAATTTGATAGACATCGTTAGTATCTCCTTCTATCAAATTAACTGCAACTTTCTCATGTTGAGGCAGCGGGTTCGTGAGAACATTCGGATTCGTATCTTTGAAAGATAAGACCCCGCTCCTAACAAGTTTTTGCACGTTGGACTTGAAATTGAGACAAGTCTCGATGTTATGCCCTGGTCCTCCTTGGTGGTAAGGGCAAGTTTGATCCACCTTAAACCAGAAAGGCAGATTTTCGGTACTGTAAGAGGAGACTTAGTCTGGATGTGCCCCTTAGCCAGTAGTAACGGAAACAGCTCTGCGTACAACATGGGTATAGGATCAAACCCTGATGGTCGTGTTGTACGGTTGTTATTGTATGGAGAACGAGCCTGCTGAAGAGGCTGTTGTGTCCTTTGCTGATTAGGTTGGCTTTGCGCAACCTGAGGTTGATACGTAGGAATAAGCGCAGGGTTGATAGCAGGAGTCACAACTGCTACCGATTGATATCGTCGCCTTTGCTTTCCGAGAGAGATATTCCCAATATCTTGCTCTTTTTTCTTAGGGAGAGCACTACCGTATTTTTTAGTACCGCTCGTCGATCCAGTGTCTTTTACCAAACGTCCTTTTCGGACGGCTTCCTCAAGACGTACGCCCATGCCCACCATCTCGGTGAAATCACTGGGTGCACTGGCAACCATTCGGTCATAGTAAAATGAGCTTAAGGTCTTTAAGAAGATCTTTGTCATCTCTTTTTCCTCAAGATGCGGACAAATTTGAGCGGCAATTTCACGCCACCTTTGAGCATACTCCTTAAAGGTTTCCTTGTCCTTTTGCGACATTGATCTGAGTTGATCTCTGTCGGGTGCCATGTCCAAATTGTATTTGTATTGTTGGACGAAGGCAGTACCAAGATCTCTGAATGTACTGATCGTAGTACGGTTTAAACCCATGTACCATTTGAGTGCGGCACCGGTTAAACTATCCTGGAAGTAGTGAATCAGTAGGTCCTGATTCTCCGTCTGAGCTGACATTCGCCGAGCGTATATCACCAAGTGACTTTGAGGGCAAGAGTTACCCTTGTATTTTTCAAAGTCGGGCACTTGGAACTTGTGCGGAACTTTCACATTGGGGACCAAGAAGAGGTCTGCGGCATCCTTTCCAAATAGATCCTGACCGCGGATGGCTTGCAGTTCTTTCTGCATTTCCAAGAACTGTTCCTGGAACTCATCTATTCGGTCAAACATAGTTTCCTTCTTACCAGAAGGTATAGGTGGAATCTGTCCTTCTGGGACAGTGTGCACCACAGGGGGTGGTACCGTGACTACGGTAGCGAATCTTGGCGTTTCCCGAAGTTTGTAACCTTCAGGAGTCTTCAGTATGCCCCTGGCATCTTCGCTTTCCTGAAGTTTGTAACCTTCAGGCCCAGCGGCTTCCGTTATGATTCCCTGATCTTCAGTGATCGGCAGAACATATCCTTCCGGGATATAGTTAACAGGCATGCCCTAGGGACAATCTTTCGGCATCTGATACCTAGGATCAAACTTCTCCATTATGGGCGTTGAGGTGATCTCTGAGATCACAGTCCTTTGTAGCTGAGCTTCTGCCATGGCTTGCATGTCGTTACGAAGCTTTCTCATATCCTCTCTCAGGCGTCGATCTCTTCCTTCAACTCTCTGTTTTCTTCCTCAAGATCATCCATCCTTTTCTGACGATTAGCCCGAGTATTGTACGAATGAGACAGTTTGACTCTAGAATCGAGACACAAACATGAGATTCGTAGGTAAGAATAATTCGCGATGTGAGAATGATGAATGCAATGATTATATTAATTGTTTTTTGGTTTAATCAAAATAAACTTCGACAATTAGATTGCAAATATCAAACAGTGGGGAAACCCCTTTTTTATTGAATTCAAAGGATTACAGAAATGGAAATACAGTAGATTACAAGGTACGGAAACAGAAACCTAAGCTAATGGGTCCCGAGTCCTCTCTGAAGAGAAATCGGGTGCTGATTCTGGTACTTTCCTTTTCTTTGACCGGGGCTCTTGGGCCATTGTCGGGTTGTCATTCCTTTGCCAAGTGAAAGGAGCGAGCAAATTCCTTTGGTCATCTTGATTCTCTATAGCATGTTGCTCCAAAATTTCAATCAGAGTATCTTTCTCTTTCAGTAATTGCTGTATTTTGATGCACTCTACGTCGAGGGTGCGGTACTTGTTCTTCCAGGACCTTCTCTCCTTTTGAACTTTGTTGAGAGTAACCTGAAGTTTTTCCGTTTCAGTCATGAAGTACATGACAGATTCCTTTGACGGAAGAATTCCATGACGCGGATAAGGCATTTTTAACTTGAGAGCCCTAGTTTGTACCCAATGGAGATAAGGCTCCACCGAGACACGGTCTGGTTTTCCCAGAGACTCTCGTCCTTTCTTATGAATATGCTTCCAGGCTTGTACTATTTCTGTCTTTAGTGCTCTGTCATTTTCTCCTTCCTTGAAGAAAAGACCTTCCAGATGAACACCCCGTGGGACTTGTCTCATCGGGTATCCAAATTGATGACGAACGAGAACTGGATGGTAATTGATTCCTCCCTTAGTTCCTATAAGGGGTACGTTGGGGAAGTTTCCACAACGATCAATGATTCTTATTCCATCATAGATCCTATTACACCAATCTATATCAGAGTTGGTGAGGGACATGATCTTCTGCGACCAACGTAAGGCACTCTTGCAATCCCAAAAAGCAGCAGACTTGGGCAAGTGGGACATAAACCATTTGTAAAGCAAAGGTACACAGCATGTGATCTCCCATCCGCTGTACAAATTTCCCAAGTGTACAGAATGATACGCATCTGCGAGCAAAGTCGGCACAAGGTTTCCAATGAGAAAAACCTTAATGGAGTTGATATCGACGAAGTTATTGATGTTGGGAAACAAAAATAACCCGTAGGTGAGCAAGACAAAGATGCTTTCAAAAGCAGTCACGTTTCCTATACTAGCGAAGTACAGAGCTTTCTTTGTCAATAACTGGGCTGGAAAACCTTGTATGCCACCCTTAGCAGTCATGTGAGTCCTGACCTCAGACTCATCCAAATGAATTGCTCTTGCAATGGTCTGATTCTTTGGAATTTCTTCCAGTCCAGAAAATGGAGCTTGATCTGTGATATGTAAATCAATCAGATGAGAATACTCCTCCAGCGTTGGTGCGAGCTGGTAATCCGGGAATGTAAAACAATGATAAACCAGATCGTAGAACTGAACGAGTGCGTCCATGATTCCCTCAATCACATGGACTCTTAACAGTGGTAGCAAACCTCCGTGCTTGGCTCTGAAAGCCTCAGGGTAAGTGATCATCCTTGCTAACCTCCTCAAATCCGCTAGCTTTGGAACCTTGAAGGTATACCTATGGGTTCTCCTTCTACCGTAATCCATTAGCGCAATCTTTTTCTCTGATATTTGCAATCACAGTCTTAGTTTAATTTGAAAAACAGAGAGACTAGAAGAGAATATTTTTTGAATGTTTTAATGTTTTTTAAATGAATGCATGAATGCAGCACACAAAAACATAGAAAAAATATGGGGTCAAAGGGTCTTTGTCATGAAGTCAAGGCTCTACCCATCCCCAAAGGTTTATACTAGGGTGATTTTTGTACCTGTACTCATTATCATCAGCTCCTCCCAGGAAAGCAAAACAACAAGCGGATCGCCAGCGAGTTGTAGAGCCATCTTAGAGTAAGTTCCATTCACCGAGAATAGATCACCAGCCTCAAATGAGGGTAGTATCGCGTGATAACTATTTCCGATAGTTTCCGCACTACAAAAGGGTTTAGCTCCTCAGCTTCTCAGACATCACAATCGGCCCATTGCCTAAGAGAGGGAATGGGTTGCATTGGTCAGCCTCCACTGAGGTTGATGGTCGACCTCGTCGCCATCACTTATCTTAGGTGTATACTCAATCTTTCCATATGCGGCATCACACGCATTCCCATTAGCAGAAAAATAAACACGTATAGCAATTAGGAAAAGCAGTATATATATTTGTCCTAAACATCCTAGACCTTTAAAGCTATGAATCCTAAGTTCCTGACAGAAATGGGTTCCCCGGCGAAAGCCCCAATCTGTGGTATTCACATAAGTGAAGAGAAAAAAGGTTAAAGTACGGCCCCACGGTGGGCGCCACTTTTCTGTAGCGAGCGATTTTGGACGCGGTTCTTAAGCGTTGTCGCTCTCTGGGTTGGTTTACTACAGGTTGATTCATTTTTTATCCTATTAAAGCTGATGAAGGAAGGGAAATAGATGTCTCCAATTAACCCTGCTTGCATACTGAGTTTAAACAGCGGTCTGTTAGATGCGATCAATGTGGTGGGGCCTTTCTTGTGCTATTTTGACAGAATGACAGGTTTCTGGCGGGGGACGAGGATTAGGATGTTAGGACTGATGCTTTTTGATAGATATATGAGAGTATGGGATTTAGGGTTTTTGTTTAGTGTGCTCGCTAAGATCTTTTCTTTCGATCTTATGCCTACGTATTCCCGTTTACCGAAACAGGGAAATCAGAGCGTTCGTAGTTCCTCCTATTCTACGGGAGGAAATGATTGTTTTGGTGTCTTGTTCAAAGCCCAAGACGTGAAGCGAAAGGTGGTTTGTATCTTGTTCAAAGCTCAAGATGTGAAGCTGAAGGGTTTGTCTTTAGAGAGAATTTTGTCATCTCTAAAGAGGGGTTTGTATGTCACAACTGTATATAAAGGAGAATTACTCTAACCGGGATTTGTGAATCCGGTAATGCCATAATTTCCTTTATAGGGTATTTCCAACCTTAAGGAGAAGACTTTAACTCAGTGTAGAGCAATGCTATCTTTCCTTAGGAATTTCTCATGCTAAAAGAGGGACAGTGGCATGGATGTAGATGATCCAGAGGCTTGCCGCTTACAGCGATTAGATGAAGGGGGAGGAGTTGTTGATGTTTGTGTACTGTGAACGAGGCACAGCTTTGATGCTAAAAGGTTGATTGGATCAACCAGTGGTTTTCTTATACAAAGCCTAAGAGGAGGCTAATATGTGTCTCGTACAAAGCCCGAGAGAGAGGCTAAAAGGTTTTGACTCAACGACAGAGTCTTTTGGTAACTCGTATAAAGCCCGAGATGGAGGCTATTCGTTTGGCTCAATAAGAACCTCTTTGTATCTCGTATAAAGCCCGAGATAGAGGCAAAAGGGGTGATTAACTCGACGAGGGAGTCTCTTATGTGTCTCGTACAAAGCCCGAGAGAGAGGCTAAACGTTGTTTGACTCTGCTGGGGAGAATCATTGTACAAAGCCCAAGAGGAGGCTATTGTAACTGTTTCAGTTGAGTGACAGGTCCAGTATACTGATTTTGAAAGAGAAAATCAATTCTTATATGAGCAACACTATACTCAAGGATTTGATTCGAGGATCCGGGTTATTCCTGTTCTTTAAGGAAGTGGGAAATCCGAAGGGTATTGAGACTGTCCGAGTCTACGGGTTTCCTTCCTATTTAACGAAGGGGTCACTTGAGAATGTCTTTGAGACTCAAGGATATTAGAATGTCCAAGTCTAGAGTTTCATCTTTTGTACTATGCTTTGAGAAACAGTAGTAGACTCTTTGAAAGGACTGTTCTATGCAGATGACTAAGTTTTGTTCCTATACCTCTAGGAGGTCGTCGGGACAATTTGTACGAAGCCCAAGAGGAGGCTGGAAGCTTTTAAGAAGCCGACGGGTCCTTGTACTAAGCCCAAGAGGAGGCTATCATTCCCGGAGGAAGATATCATTATACGAATCCTAAGAGGAGGCTGGAAATACTTCTAAGAAGCCGACGGGTCCTTGTACGAAGTCCAAGAGGAGGCTGATGCTTCTAAGAAGCCGATGGGTCCCCAAACCCCGAGAAATTCAAGACAGGCTATTCACGAGGAATAGATTAAGCCGGGAAAGTCCGAGAATTTGGAAGAAACTCAAGAGATGCCATTCACGGAGAAAAGATCATCTCTGGGGAGTAGAGTTTCTTGACAAGTGCTTTTAAGAAGCTTGTGGGTCCCCAAACCCCGAGAAGTTCAAGACATGTCATTCACCGAGAATAGATCAAGCCAGGAAAATCCGAGAATTTGGAAGAAACTCAAGAGATGTCATTCACAGAGAAAAGATCATCTCTGGGGAATAGAGTTTCTTTGACAACTTCTATGAGTGACAGTCTATGAAAGGGTTCACAGAGAATGCTGCCTTTCATATCTCCATATTGTTTAACCCCAAGAGGAGGGAAGACTGTGTCTGGTAATCCTATGGGGATCTAGTATTGACTATTTAAAAGTGATCAACATGCTTAATGCTAGACGTAGTTGCCGGAGAAACTCTAAATATCTATACTATTATTACACAGTTGATATGAGTTTATGAAAGAAGACTTACAGCGAAACAGCCCCACAATACAGTTATATGTATATGAAAGTGGTAAATGAAAGCATATAAACACTTACTCGGTTGTAGAGCTTCCATGTTGTTTGGTTAGTTGTTCAACAAAGAAAGATTGAAAACAATAGTATATTTCAAAATCAAAGGAGAAAGTGCTTTGAAAAAGAAAGGTTTGGGGCTTACAGCTCAAGGAGAGGCCCAGGGTTTTATCAGTGAGCGCACTGTTGTTTTTGTACAGAGGGACTTATACAAGTGACTGTGGCCCAAAAAGGTTTTCTGTACAAAGGGATGGGTCTCACACTCTCTCAAGAGGCCCAAAAGGTTTAAATAAAAGATATGGGTCTTACTACTCGTGGGTAGGCCCAGATGATTTTTCGTTTAAAAAATGGCCATCGCGCCGAGGTTTTCTTTTAACACAGAGGGACTTATACAATAAGTGAGCCCCAAAATGGTTTTGGTTAAAAGGGGGTTGGGTCTTACACTCTATTAAAGGCCCAAAAGTTTTGAATGGGTCTTATAGCTCATAGAGAGGCCCAAAGTTTTGTTTTTGAAAAGGCGACGATCGCGCAGTTTCTTTTGACGGTATCGGGACTTATACAATATACTGAGGCCCAAAAATGATTGGTCAAAAAAGGGATTGGGTCTTACACTCTATTAGAGGCCCAAAGTATTTTGAAAATGATTTATGAGGGTTGAATTAATCCAAAAACCCTAATTTGTTTTCAAAATGTGTTTTAATTGAATACAAATTCAATTAAAATGGTCAAAATTGTTTAACATATGGAAAAAAATTGTGATCTTGGATTAATGCTTCAAAAATTAAGTATTGACCTACAAAATAATTAGAAGGCATTAAAAGTTGCAAAATCAAGGTGGAAAAAATATTTTAAATGTTAAAAACAATTAAAACATTAATTCTTTTCAAAAATATCAATTATATAAAATAAATAATATTTTTGGGAAAATAAAATATTTTAACATTTTTGTGAATTATTAAAAACAGAATCAACTCAAAATCATTAAAACTCAGAGAGAAATTAATTTTTGAATCAATTAAATAAAATCACAAAATTCAAATATTCAAATTTTGAAAAAATGGCGCCAAGAACACCCAAGAACACGCGCGTGTTCTGGGTTTGCCCAGATTTGCATTTTCTCTCCAATCTCACTGAATACTTGATTATATCATGCAATCCACATACCAATCAACTCGTTTCAACCTCACGATCATGTCTATGACAATTAATTTCATTTAAATTAAGCATACAACAAGAAATCACGAAAAATCCTCAAGAACCCTAATTTCTGCATGAAGGCTAGGATTTTTGATACACGGTTCAAACAATGCAATTAATTGAGGGGAAACATTCCATGCATGATTATGAACATATGGCCAAATTATTGTGTAGCAAAAAATGCATGGATCATAGAGTTAGAAGAGCTCATGCTTACCACTTGCAGCTGGTGATCGTGATTTGTGTTAGAGGTGTTACAGCTAGGTTCCAATGATCTGGATAACTTCCCTATGTGACATGGAGTGTGTATGAATGCTTGGAATGGATTGAAATGATCTGGAACTTGAGATGGTACCCCAACTGCAAACCTGTCAAGAACTTGAGCAATTGGCTGGTGATTTTGTGAAATCTGTGTTCCAGATGTTATGTGAGTGTTTGGATCACTTCTATATGATGTATATGAGGTGTGTGTGTGTGATTGGTTTGATTGGAAAAGCTCTCAAACTCAAAACCCGATAGTGACTTGCCTTAGAAGGCAAAATTGGAGTGAAAGAAGAGATTTAGAGGAAAGAATCTGTTTGATGGCTTTGGTGTACTCAAATTGATCACAATTAAGCTCTATTTATAGTAGAGCAAGTTTGTTTTGCAAGGAATAGTGAATGGCAACTGCTGAGTAGGTTTGGCCAATGTTGGCAAATGAAAATCCAAGTCTCCTCTAGCCATTGACTAGAGGTTAGGGCACAGAGCTTTGGTTCCCTTGGTCTTGGATAAGTCTTGACTGAATTCAGTTGAGAATGGCTCAGTCCATGCCACCTGGATGCTTCCATTGAATGCTCCAATCCAAAATTAGAGTCTTGTCCCTATTTTGGCAATTCTAGGTTCAACATGTTATTTCTTGTTCCAAAGACTTTGGAGGCTTGGCTCAGTGATTGTCCCCTTTAGATTCAATCCTCAGAGGTGTCCAAATGGATAGGAGCATTTGAATTTGGCTGATATTGGCAAATCGACCAAAAGTGTAAAAATCTGCCTTGCCTTGGCAGATTTCAGCAAGGCACCTTGCCAATGTCATATCTCATGACTCAAATTGAATTTGGTAATGTTCTTGGCCATTTTGGAAAGCCCTTACATGATACAACAACTGTTTGAACATGTTTGGTTTTGATCTGTTTTGGATCTAAGTGAAAAATCCCCCTACATTTGGCAAAAAGTAATGTAAAATCTGACTTAGTGAAATTTTCACTAAGTGTTGGAACAAAGTGACTTTTCTTGATTTTGATCACTCCATAACTCAAAATCCATGAGGAATTTGGACATAGGTCAGTATGAAGCTTTTGTAGAGGGAAATGTGATCTACAAATCAAGCTTTGAATGGGGAACAATGGCCTTGTGGTTTAGGAGTTATGGTCCTCCAAAGTTGGCACATTAGTGTCACTTTTTCCATAACTTAGAAATTTTTCTAAGTTTTTATGGTTTCCCCTTTTTACAAGTTATCCCACTTTCTTTGATTTTTCTTGATGAATGATGATTCAAATCATACATTGACATCATTTTAGGGTTAAAAATCCATTTTGGTGAAAAATCTCAAAAAGTCAAAGTTGACTTTTGTGCACAGTTGACTTTTTATCAGATGAATTCCAAACTGTGCAATTCTTCATGAAATCATGTCCTTGACCTAAATCAAACTTGATGGACATGTTCCATGGGTGTCATAGGGTATATTGATTCATGTCCTAGGGCTTGGGAGCATGTCCTGGTCAAAAGTCAAAGTTACAGTTGACTTTTCCCGCGAAACCCTAATTGTGGTGCAGATGAAATTGAGACTTGTTGCTCAAGCTTCTTGGATTAATCCATTGTTCCAAATGGATCAATATGGTATATTAGAGACCCTCAAATCCTCCTTTGAGGTCTTGGCTCAAGTTTTGTCCCAAAAGTCAACTTAGGGGTGAATTAGGTCAAGAAACCCTAATTCCTGATTTTTTGATGAATGCAATCCCTGAGGCAAAATTGGCTTGATGATTGGGTCCATGAGGTCCCATGAAGTATATTAGGTTATGTTTTGGATCATTGGCTTGTGCCCAGATGAAAAATTTCCATCTGGAGGCCCTGGTCGACCAAAACCCTAATTTGGTGACACTGTCGATCTTAAGACTTAATCCACCTAGAAGGGAGCATCCTTGTGCTTAATCCTTGAAGTGGGAGTCCTTTTGATCCATTGTGGATGTTTGAGAGGTTAGACAAGTTGAAGATCATGTCATTCCTTGATTGATCCTTTGTCTAAGCACTCAGAGAGGGCTTGAAATTCTAATTTTGATTGTAGTGGATGCTCACCCATCTTTGGGGAGACTGATGAAGTATGAAGGTTCCCCCATATTGTGATGATGATTTTCACAATGATGGGAAATCTTATTGGTCAAAATTTGGGGTATGACAGTGTTAAATCTTTTATTTTTCACCACTTTGATCCATCCACAACCAAAAATCCATGAAGAATTAGATTTTCATGTAGTTGAAGCTTTTGTAGAATGTAGGAAGACCTACAAATCAGGCTTTGGATCACTCAAAATGGCTGCTTGGATCAAAAGTTATGGTCCTTGGAAGTTGGTACTAAAACCATCCAAATTTAGTAACTTAGAAAAAATTTCAAATTTTCAAGATTACCCCTTTTACAAGTTATCATGATTTCTTGATCAATTCTTGTTCAAATTACATTATAAATCATATTTTATGAGAATATGAGTCATAAGGATCATTTTTGCCTAAAAAGTCATGTTTTGACTTTTGGCTCTGGAGCGGTTCGGTGCAGAAAAACCCTAATTCTCGACTTTTGAGGAATGCATTCTCTGAGGGTAAGTTAACTTTGCAAATGGACTCCTAGGGTTATTTTGAGCACATTGAGTCACATTTTGAAGCCTTGGCTCATTCCCCTATGAAAATTTCACTCTGGAGGTCTCAGTCGACCAAAACCCTAATTTGGTGACACTGGGTGTTTTGAAGCTCAATCCACTTGGAATGTTGCAACCTTGTGCTTGATTTTTGATATGAGAGACCTATTGATCCTTCATGGATATTTGAGAGGTTAGACAAGTTGAAAATCATGTCGTTTCTTGATTGATCTTTTTGTCTGAGAGTTCTGAGAGGGCTCGAAACCCAAATTCTTGATTGTAGTGAATGTTAAAAAATCTTTGAGAGGATTGATAAGGTATGATGGTACATCCATATTATGGTGATGACTGTCACCATGATGGGAAATCTTGGTGTTCAAAATTTGGGGTATGACACACCAACCTAATTGGACGTAATCAACCCTAATCTAGATAGTCTCCCAATCAAAAAATGATTATGTGTAGTTTAATTGTGTGTATGCATAAAAGAGAGGTTGAAGATGATGGGAATGCTTTGTAATTCTGGTTTCATTTAGGTTTTACACTAGTACCTTGCTAGAATATGATGCATGTGAGTATAAATATATTTGAGAGAAAATAGGAAAAAGGAATGCAAGAAAAAAATAAAAGGAAAACAAAATTTGAGTTTTTGAAAGAAATAGGTCGGCCTATGAAAGCAATAGGTCAGCCTGTCAAGGTCAATAGGCCGGCCTATATAGGCAATAGGTCGACCTGTAGAGGTCTTAGGTCAGCCTATCTGAGGCGACCTGAAGGCAGTGGCCATATGCTTCATTCTTGGAGCGTGGAGGTTGGCCTATCGAAGCTTTGTGTCGACCTATACTAAAGCAAAAACTTCTATAGATCGACCTGAACTCGTATGTGTCGGCTTATGCAACATTTTCAACACTTACAACTCATTTTTGATGCATGAAACATGCCTAAGGTATTTCCAATCATTATCAAACTTATTTGTATGCATCCTAATGCTAAGATGATCAATGCACATCTAGACTTTGGTTGATACCACCCAACGTACAAAAACGCTAAAGTTACTCCTAATTTTAACATCCTTTAAAACATGACTAGATGGAAGAATGCACTCACTGGGACATGTGTTAAAACGTATCTACAAAATGTTGTCAATCACGAGGAAGGAATTTAATGCTCATATTCCCAAAGATATCAATGTTCCATTTGTTAGAAGTTGTAAACCATTGTTTTGTAGAATAAGTTGTATTCGACTGAGGTGTGTCTGATCTAGTCAAAGTAGAAGTTAGTTGTATTTGATAAATTCGAATATAACATATAGCTGTTATGTCAAATGCAAAATATAACTTTGTATATTTTGGGCTTAGGTTGTTTGTTTTGTCCTTGGGCCTTGATCGCCTATAAATCAGTATGATGTTGTATAGTTTTATATAACTAACAGTTTAACAACTTTACCAGTTATCAAATAGGTTTTCTAATTCTCTCCTATCTATTTTTTATCATTCTTCTTGAAACCCTAATTGATCTATTTGTTCCAGCAAATTGATATCAACGAGCCTCTGGTTGCGATTCACAGAGAATATGTAATGACAAACGGAAACACAACATCAACACACTTTCCAGCGAATCTACCAGTTTTCAAAGGGGGAACTACGAGAAGTGAGATGCGTAGATGAAGGTCATATTCAGATTTCAAGATGTGGATGAAATCGTGAATGCTGGAGTACCTGTATTTGAATAGAATATGTAATGACAAACGGAAACATAACATCAACACAATTTCCAACGAATCTACCGGTTTTCAAAGGGGAGAACTACAAGAAGTGGGACGCCCAGATGAAGGTCATCTTCAGATTTCAAGATGTGGATGAAATCGTGAATGTTGGAGTACCTGCATTGGAAGAAAATGTGAACGATGATCAACATGTTAAGCACAAGGAACGAAGAAAAAAAGATGGAAAAGTTCTATTGTTGATGCATCAATGTGTGGATCCTAATGTGTTTGAGAAAATCATTCTAGAAGAAACAATAAAAGGAGTGTAGGATAAGTTAAAGAACTTGTACAACGGAGATGAGAAATTGAAGAGTGTGAAGTTGTAGACATTGAGAAAGCAGTTTGAGATTACTCAAATGAAAGAAGATGAGTTAGTTTTATAATTCTTTATGTGTGTGGTATCGTTAACAAACCAGATGAAGGTGTGTGGTGAATTAAATAACGATTTGCAAAAGATTTAGAAAATGTTGAGATCTCTGAATGCAAATTTTGATTTCATTGTAGGGTCTATTGAAGCGTCAAAGAATCTAGTTGATATGAAGTTAAAATAACTTCAAGCTTCATTAGAGGCTCATGAGATGAGGTTGAAGCAGAGGAACTCAGAAAGGGAGAAGGTGGATGAACAAGCACTACAAGTAAGATTCATCAAGAAATCAGGGAAAGAAAACGTGAAATAGAGAAAGAATCTTGCTAATGATGAGAAGTCAAGCAATAATTCCAAGAATCATTATGATTCAATTAAGAAAGTCATTAGCAACAAGTATTCAGGGAAGAAATTTGACATGAAGGAGGTGCAATGTTACAACTGTCAAGGATTTAGTCATTATGATATAGATTGTAGAAGAAAGAAGGAATCTAGAGCAAAAGATAATGACAAAGTGTAATATCCACATGCTAGAGAAAGGGACTCTTATGATATGCTACTCATGGCAAAAACTCCGTCGAATAATGAACAAACCAACATGTGGTATCTGGATTCAGGATGTAGTAACCATATTTCTGGAAATAAAAACTGGTTTACCAAATTAGATGAATCACTCAAGAAGGCGATCAAGTTTACAAATGGCATACATGTTATACTAGAGGGAAGAGGAAACATAGGTATGTTGAGAAGGAATGGTCGAAGAGCCATCATTACTAACATATTATATGTACCTTCAATTACAAGTAATTTGATAAGCATAGGTCACTTACTTTCCAAAGAGTATAACAAGAAGGTGGAATAAAATGTGATGAAGGTATATAATGGTGAAGGAAGGATGATCCTGAAGGCACAAGAACTGGTTAAGGCATAACGGGTATGGACACTTAAACTTTAAAGATCTAGGTATGCTCAACCAGAAGAATATGGTGTATGGCTTACCTCAAGTGAAAGAACCAAGTCAAGTATATGAGGACTGCTACATAGAAAAGTAGGTTAGGAATGCATTCAAATATGACTTGTCCATAAAGTCGAGAGAAAATCTGGAGCTTGTTCACGCTGACGTATGTGTACCTTTTAATGTAAGGCCGAATGGAGGTAATTGCTATTTCTTAACCTTCATAGATGAATTCACTAGATATGTGTGGATTTACCTTATTGAAAGGAAGAGTGAGGTATACACACAGTTCAAGAAGTTTAAATTGAATGTCGAGAAACAAAGTGGATGCAAGTTAAAGAAGCTGAGAACCGATGGTGGAGGAGAATTAGCAAGATTTTGCATTGATGAAGGTATAAAGCATTAGGTCATTGTACCCTCACAGTATACACCTCAGTATAATGGTATAGCTAAGAGGAGAAATAAAAGTATATTGAACAAGACTAGAAGCATGTTGGAAGTTGAATAAGTGTCAAATATATTTTAGGGTAAAGCAGCTTCGACAACAATATACAGAAGGTTGAGAAACACAAGAAAT
Organism: Lathyrus tuberosus; assembly: GCA_022829125.1. NCBI lineage: Eukaryota > Viridiplantae > Streptophyta > Magnoliopsida > Fabales > Fabaceae > Lathyrus > Lathyrus tuberosus. Next base: position 1,311,013 of record JALAZF010000101.1, on the reverse strand, counting down.
GGGGGTTTGAATTGGGTTTCATATTTCGTCCCCATTTACGGAATTTAAACTAATGACGTTAACATGTAAATAAAAATAAATGAACATAATTATTTTTATCATGGTTCACTGTTAACGAAGTTACTCCAGTCGACCCCCAAGGTGATTTTGCCTTATCACAAGGACTTAATCCAATAATCATAAACGATTACAACCACAATCGATACCTTCCATTGCCTTCTTGAGAATCCCGACTTTCATTCGCCTCTCAAGGAATCAACCTTTAAGTCGTTCAACAACGACCTGGCCCTCTCAAGCATCCTGGTCTTTAATCGACCGCTCAAGGAATAACACCCACTAAGCTGTTAGAGACACGCTTAGTCATCTCAAGCATTGTGGTCATCACTCGACCGCTCAAAAAGCAATACCTTTTTCAAGGATTTTCTTGTGCACTAATATGCTTCTTACAAGCTGATTACACAAATGAAGTACAATAACACCTAAGTGTTTCTAGCAAGATATGAGCAACAACTCGTTGCTTTCTAATACAAAACTATCTAAAGAATAAATCTCTGAGAGATTATAAAGCACACTAGTTCTGTATTGCTTAAAAGCTTTCTTATTGAGCACTACAACTTCTTATCACGAGCTTTAAGCTTCTTTCTGATGCACTCCTTTCTTGAGTAGGTAATGCTTCTTCCAGCTTAACTATCAAGATCAACTAAGTTACTATGCTTCACTTATTGATGTTTCACTTGACAAGTTTCACATGGCTTTAGCATGTTGCGTCGTTGTACACTCTTCATCACTTTGCTTCAGCTTCTTCTTCATTGAGCATTCTTCATTTAAGCTTCAGTTTGTAGCATCTTGTACTCCTTTCTTGAGCTTTAATGCTTTTTCCAATTTAACCATCAAGTTCAACTAAGCTACTATGCTTCACTTATTGATGTCTCACTTGAGTAGTTTCATATGGTGTTAGCATGATCATCGTTTGTGCACACTTTGTAGTAGCAACTTCATCATTGCTTTCTACTTGTTAATTATTTGCTGCGTTGAATAATAACACTTCAGTATGAGTAGCATCCAACTAACTTTTTATCTCTCTCTCTCTTTTTCTCATGATCAGCGGCTGCTTCAAGCAACATTTCTTCAAGCTTCCAAGTCTTCAACTTATAGAGCTGGAGAGAATAGATCTGTTGAGGGGGTATTCTTGGAAACATATTCCAATAATAATATCCCAATGTTCACATGAAGGAATGGTCAACATCATTGTACAAAAAGTTGTCCTTGCGCCACCCTATCGAGGTAGAGGTCACAGAGTTTTAGTACTATTATATTCAGCCCAAAACCATTCTAATCTTCAGTCTTCTAGCATCTTCAGAGGCTCCAGATATTAACTTGATGAAGCGTGTTGTAGAAGAGTCATTCTTTGTGTAATCTTCAGAACCACAGTCTTTAGAATTCTAGATCTTCCTTAAGCAGAACTATCTTGAGAATCTTCAGTACTTGGTTTCTTAGAAGCATTATCTTCAGAGTCTTCAGAACATGTTCCTTCAAAACCTTGTCTTCAGAGTCTTCAGATTTCATTGAGCATGTTCTTGTCTTCAGAGTCTTCAGCACTTCGTTCAATCAAAACCTTGTCTTCAGAAACTCTTCAGAACTTGATCTTCATAAAATTGTCTCTTCAGAATCTTCAGAGCTTTGTTCACCTGAACCACGTCTTCAGAATCTTCAGAACTTGTAACATTAGAAGCGCCTCACAATAGAAAGCCTTGTAGACCTTTCTCATAAAGTCTCAATTAGAATGTCTAGAACTAACGTTCATTAGAACCGTTGTATTAGAAACATTCATGAATCTTGACTTTATCTTGTACACACATATGTTTTCTTACAGAGTGTTGATAACAGAGTCTGATGACGTCACACGCCTTCATATAAGAGTCAGAATCATATTGACTACAGCCACACACTAGACAGAAACCATATCATACATAATTGTTCTCTTTGATAACATTTGCAGTTATCATCAAAACTCAAAGGCCAGATGAAGAACCAAATCTTGTTCTTACAATCTCCCCCTTTTTGATGATGACAAATAATGCATTTTGATAGAGCAATTCGTATAGGGTAATCACCATAAATTCACAGAGTCAGAGATAAGCCTAACGGGCTCCCCCTGATTATGTTACTCTCAAAATTCATTTATGCTTGTTCAGAGTCTCCCCCTGATCTCAAGACTCACAAAATGATTTTGAAGTAGAATCATATCAATAGAGATGGATTACTTCTCAGTGATGTCTCATCAAAATCTGACTAGAACTGACTGGTCTTCATCTCAGAACCAAGCTTACTATTAGAATACTGTAGACGTATCAGAACCTGATTTGTCTTATCAGACTTGATGTCTTGCATTATATATCAGAAACTGGTAGATACTTTCTTAGATGCCACACATCATGTATCAAAACCAAATCTTTAATATCTTAGCACAGATCACCAACAGGTGCACATATCCTCATGTCATTTGATGGTTTAGAAACCGAATATTTTCTTTTATGACCATGACTTAATTTTATCTTCGAAGGATTCACATTCTTTTAATGCTGGAGTCTAGATACCATTTGAGGTTTGGATACCATTGAATTTTAGATACCAATTGAATCATTCTTTCAGAAAGTTAACAACTTCTGACAAGTTTTGGGTATCAATGTGAAATCCATGGACATCCCTTGTTTCTGATAACCAGATATTCATATATTATCAGATCAAGCTTGTTTAGTATTCTTCTTTCTTGTGTATATCTTCTGATGATTATATCTTCTGATCTCTTGTACAATTGCTTCTAATATGTCTTGTCTTCTGTCTTCTGATAGCCTGTTCTAACATACAGTGAACTTTTGCAAAGTTCCTGATCAATTCTCAAACATATGGTTAGAAGTAAAACAAATTCAATTATATTTAGGATGAGATTCTTAGGTTAGGCATATCAAAATCATTATACTTTCCCCCCCTTTGTCAGAAATCAAAAAGGTATTGGAAAGAAATTGTCAAAGAATTATGAAGACGAACATAATGACAGAAAAAGAAATTTCATTAATACTCAATAGAGATAACAACGAGAAACAATAGTGGCATGCTAAAAAAAATAGCACTCATCAGATTGAAAGAGCAGAATAGAACATAAAGCAAAAGGTATCCTATAGTGCCTAAGGTTTGGGGGTTGAAAAGGTTCTTTGATACAGCTGAGTGACCATGTCCAAAATACTCTTGTTGGCCTCTTCTCGCTCATCAATTTTTGCTTTGAGTATTTTTTGTAATTTTTGTACATCCATTAAAGTATTCAATACTTGAGAAAACAGATTTGCTTCAGAGGAATGTGGCTCATGAGATTGAGTTGCTTGATTCAAGGAGGTTTTTACAAAATCCTTTTCAATGACAACCTCTTCAGTCACTTCTTTCTCCTTAGTCGAGCTATTTTCACCAATTGCTCTCTTCCTTTTTCTACTTGACCCTGTGTCTGGATTGCGCACTGCAAATGTCCTGGCTAATCCCAATTTCACCAAATCTCCGCTGTGAAAGTATTTTCCATTTTCAATTTCTAGTGCTACTGGAGGGTTTATCAATTCTATGATATTTTTGTCAGTGAGAAGAGCAGAGATTAGCCTTCCATAAGGAATCCAGGTTCTTTGGGTTGGTAATATTTTCTTTGAACGATTGATAGATTCATGTAAATAGTTGAAGTAAAATGCTGGTAGATTGATCTTCTTTCTTTTGGCCAGATAGAATAGCATGTACTTTAGATCAAAATCAAATTTTGTTGGATTTTCCCTTGGTGAATGATAAATGCTGCCATAGATGATATTGAGCCAGACTTTTAGATTATCATACAGTTTTGAGGTTAAGTTGGAATCCTTACCATCTTTGAATATGGTAGGAGTGATCATTCGAATCTGCTCAGAAAAACTTAGTATGTTGCTCAACATAGTTTCTCTTCTGTTGTGGCATTGAAGTTAAGTGTTGTCATGAGAGAGAAGTTTAGCAATGTCATCCAACTGAATTTTTATACCATGACCTTTAATATTTGAGCACACCACAGTGTTATTCATAACATAGGCATTTTCCCATAATTCCTTGACCAGTTCTGGATAGGTTGGTCCTTTAAGGAGATCAAAGTATGTATTCCATCCTTGAATATCAAGCATTTTAGAGAAGTAAAAACCATGTGCGGTGAGATCTCTGAAATCTACATTATGTTCAGAGATAATAGATAGAAGTTCAATTGGTAGAGCCAATTTGACTTTTGGATCACCGTTCGGATGATTTTCCAATCGTTGTTTTTGGAGAGCCAATTTTTGGTCCATAGTCATGCAGGTTTCCATTTGAAGAGAATGAAGGCACACACAATTTAGGGTTGAAAGAACAAAAGGTTTGAAAGATAAAAGTGTGACAAGATGTAGCGTAGGTGTGTGATGTGGTGTGGTGTGAATATAAATAGAGAAAATTTTGATGATTATGAATACTAAGAAAAGGTAACGATTAGACATAGATGAATGTAAAATCAGCTTTAGCATATAATCCCAAGACACGTCTAGTCATTTAGGGTAATAATTACTGAGCATGGATTGTAAAAGGACAAATGTCTTAAAATGAGGTATAACCTCTTCACATACATGGCAACGTGTTGATAGGGTTAACTTCTCAGTTCCAAACGGTTACAAAGATCTCAATCGTTTACACGATCTTTAACACTCAAGATATATTACTTGAAGAATTATTTTCTATTTCAATACTCATATAGAATCCCAGCTACTGATGTGGAGGATTCTTCAGAATTACCACGCGTTCAGCTTTTACAGTCGTTGAGTGAGTGCTTCTAGTTAGACTACTAGAATCATTTTCTCCTTCCATCATTTGTCTTCGTTCTTTTGCAATCTTCATAGAAATTTTGAGCATTGTGCAGAGACACGATCATCTTCATGACTTCTTGGGCTTTCATTCTGACGGATGAAAATATCTCTCCTGATGTTTGTTTCATCTTTGATCATTGGAGAAGAACCAAGTATCTTCTATCTTTCAAGAAGGCTTGTTTCCAGAAAGACAATAGTTTCTCAGCTTAAACATATACTTCTGAACAGTTATGTCCTAAAGAAACTTGTTGGAATCTTCTTGCATTATCAAAATTCAATAATTGAACAGATGATAATCTTCACCAGGTGCAGATATCATCATGGTCATCAAACCAAGACATATTTCCTTTGAGGTTTGAATGAAGATCTTGTTATTATTGGCTGAGCCTTTTCATCCAGAATCATTTCATCAAAAAGTAACACCTTATGTTCTTTCCTTTCTTAGAAGTACGGACTGTGATGGCTTTTGATTAAGCATCTTCTAATTTCTTCATCTTGTACTTCTTAAGCAACTCCATTACCTTCAGCATAGAGAAGATAACTTCTAGCTTTGTATTCTTCGACTAAGCTTTAGTTTCTGATTTTCAAGCACATTATCAAATCTGACATTAATTTGATTTCTGATGAAGGTACTTCAGTAGCCTTTGGATATTCAAAGCAATCTAACCAATATGCATCAGAATAGATTTGAATCATATTCTGTTCTAAATAAACATGCTATCTGCTTCCTAGAAATGCTTTGTCGTGATGATTTCTCATATATCATGATTTAAGGCATTTATTTTCCAAACTTGTTCTATCTTTAATCATCTATATTTGATAGTGAAGAACTAGAACACCAGAATCTTCTTTTCATCAGATAGCTTCTCAAGCTCATACTTTCACTCAGTCACATGAGTCCAGAAAGTAGTGAACACAGATGGATACATTCATGTATCAAGAGCTTCTGAAAGGAAACTATGGAAGATATTTTGACAATCTTAATCTTGTTCAACTAACATGCCTTTCTCAAGTTAACATGACTTAAGCGTCTATGTCAAGCCATTTCTCTTCTTGAACATACATACGTCAAGAACTCAGAAAATCTGATCTTGCATGTGTTGTTCTTCCAAACTTCTGACATCTTGATAATCTTCCTTTCTTATCACTTCAAAAATCTGTGAAGCTTTACAGAATTGGAGTAGATGTCTTCATTCTGTGCAGACAGTCATAATCCAGATAACCAACTCCAATTCTCTTATGCAGGCTTGATCAGTTGCCATAAGCTTCTATTCAAATAGCAAGCTTCTGATCATCTTCTCCAAGAATCCTGACGAAGAAATCATCATTTAAAATCTTAAATTTTGCAGTCATGATTTAAAGTCTTGATAACAATATTTCTAACATCTTTAGCATACTTCATCTTGAAGTGTTCATGCTTCAAAATCATGACTCAAACATTTTTTCTTCTTCACATGAAAGAGTTCCTAATGAGCAAGACTGAGAAAGTCAATGGTAGACCAAGTCTGTTTGTTGAAAACATCCCATACTCATAAATAATTAACCTTCAGCAAACAAGATTTCTTGCTTTCTGATGATTTTTATTGATCTCTTCTAGATCATTCTTCTTAAGCCTTGTCTAGGCATCACCTTGAGGAGATACGTAGCTCTCAACTAACGTATTCCAAGAATAGAATTCATCAGATTCTTCTAATTATCTGATGAGTCTATTATCCTTTTACCAGCTGATTCTTCATCTTGATTTAAATCTTCTGGCAAGCTCCATAAGAGAAGATTATGTTATCAATAGCAACCAGCTCTAAGAATTAGTGACATAATCCAGAATGAACCTTTCTAATTTATCATTTCAGTACTCAATCTTTTCATTATTGTATGAGACTGAAACTGTAGATGGTGGAGGAGATCAACCAGAGCATTTCTCAAAGCTCGTCCAGATCTTTATCTGACACGGTTAAGTGTTTGATAGACATCAATAACAGAATCGGAGCTCTGATACTAATTGAAGGTTGAGAAACACAAGAAATGGGGGTTTGAATTGGGTTTCATATTTTGTCCCCATTTGTGGAATTTAAACTAATGACGTTAACATGTAAATAAAAATAAATGAACATAATTATTTTTATCCTGGTTCACTGTTAACGAAGTTACTCCAGTCCACCCCCAAGGTGATTTTGCCTTATCACAAGGACTTAATCCAATAATCAACAACGATTACAACCACAACTGATACCTTCCATTGCCTTCTTGAGAATCTTGGCCTTCATTCGCCTCTCAAGGAATCAACCTCTAAGCCATTCAACAACGACATGGCCCTCTCAAGCATCCTGGTCTTCACTCGACCGCTCAAGGAACAATATCCACTAAGCTGTTAGAAACACGCTTAGTCATCTCAAGCATTCTGGTAATCACTTGACCGCTCAAGGAACAATACCTTTTTCAAGAATTTTCTTGTGCACTAATATGCTTCTTACAAGCTAATTACACAAATGAAGTACAATTACACCTAAGTGTTTCTAGCAAGATATAAGCAACAACTCATTGCTTTCTAATACAAAACTATCTAAAGAATAAATCTCTGAGAGATTATAGAGCACACTAGTTCTATATTCCTTAAAAGCTTTCTTATTGAGCACTACTGTTAGATGCCAATCTTGCTTTAAATTTATCATTTATAATTGGCATTTTTCAACTCTTTTGTGTTGATTTATTGAAATTTCTGCTTGAAAGTTTGCCATTCTTCAATTGTTTGAAAATACCTTTGGTACCTTTGAGTTGTGTGTTATTATGCAGAAAGTAGGCATTAAATCATCAAAGTGTGAGACACAAGGAAATTGAACAAGGTTTCCAAAGGAAGAGAAGAGTTTCAGTAAGTTCCCTGGGCAAACTTGCTAGCGAATGTCCGCTGGGCGAAGAACTGGGAAGAACCAGGGAATGCTCCCAGATTAGAGGCAGTAGCAAAAGGCCTGTAAGTTCGCTGGGCGAACAAGCCAATGAAGGTTCGTTGTGGTAACGCGTCAGCGAAGAGCTAGTGAAGCATCCCAAACTTGAGGCAGTAGCTAAAGGGTCATAAGTTCGTTGTGCGAACTTGTAGGCGAAGTAGTTCGCTAGGAGAATAATCATTCGCACGATGAACTTCAGAGTTTTCTCAGAGACGGTTTAACTGTGTAGAGGCACATCAGGTGCCTAATTTGATGTTCTCTAGGCGAATAATCTGTTCGCAATGCAAACATGACAGATCCTGAATGTACTATTTAAGCATTTTTTTATCATTTTTGGGGATCATATCCCACTTTTACACACCACAACCTGATTTTCTGAGATATTTTCATCTAAGGATGATATTTTACATAGAGAAGCTGGATTCACATCCGAGTTCGATTATTCGACGTGGATGCTCATGCATCTCCTCCCGAAACTTGTGAAGTAAGCTACCATGGTGATGGGTAGCTAAACACTTTTGTGTCAAGATTAGAGGTAGTTAACTTTGATTGTATGTATTTGTTTTGATCTTTTAAATGTGAGCAAGGTTGATGATCAATATATGATAAAGTTGTTTGCTTTTAATGTTGTATTTATGGTTTGAATCACTATAGACATAGATTTTCCAAATCTTGATCTAATGTCTTCATCTATTAACAACCAAACTCTAGACATAGATTTGGGAGTTAATATTTGCTTTGTATTGGTCTTAATGTTTATTGTTTCGATTGTTGGTTTGAGACACCATCTAATGATTTAAACAATAATACCTACCAAGTCACTTTAGACATAAACAGATTCGCGAGGATACGCGATTGTATTGATCGAAAGTAAGTTCACATGCTTGATTAATCGGATACGTATGAAAAGGGTTAACGAAATCTAATCTTGACGTGATTTTCTTAAAACAAAACATCTTTGGCCTAATTTACTCTTTGCAACACACTTATGTTACAAAATAAGAAATCTTTTGAAAACTCTTTACTTAGAGCGTTAAACTATTGAACGGCGAGCATCTATATATCTTGCATACAATCTCTGTGGATACGATAAAACACCCACCTAAAATAATTTTTAACAAAATGGCTCCATTGCCGGGGATTGTTGAGTAGTATATTGCAAGTGTTGCAATAGTTTAGTGATTTTAAGATATTTATATTGTGAATCTCTTACCTCTGTAATTCTCTTGTACTTTTTAATTTGTTTGGCTAGTGTACAGAATCTGTTTATGCGAGGGAGTGTACCTGCAGAAGAACTTCTTTTTGATCCTGAGATTGAAAAAACTACTCGTAGACTCAATAGCAGAACAAGGCGGAGACGACAACTTGCCAGAGAAAGACAAGAGTGAGGAGAATCTTCTTCATCTGCACCAATTATTACGCCAATCATGGCAGATCCACCTCCTGCTTCAACACCATGTATTACAGTCCAAGGCATAATGCTCAGTTTGTGCGCAACGCCCATAATGGGAGGCATTCTGAGATAAAAACTGGTATTTTTGCGCTTCTATACCAAAATCCTTTTACCGGTATGGATCATGAGGATCCTTTCACATATCTCACAAAATTCTACAAAATTGCGGGTGCAATGGGAGCGCCGAAAGTTGAAGAATAATTATTGTTCAACAGACTATTTCTGCATTCCTTAATCAGGAAGGCAAAGGAATGGTATTGTGATCAATCAACTTTAGTTATGACGGATTGGAATTTGTTAGAAGAAAAGTTCCTAGAACGATTTTTTCCACACAATGGATTCATGGAAGCAAAGACGGCAATTGCGGTATTTGCTCAAGGCAGAAATGAATCTCTCAATGAAGCTTGGGAGAGGTTCAAATCCATGTTACGAAAATGCAAGGGTCACAATTTTGATGAACTTACTCAAGTGCACATCTTTAGAAATGATCTCCAACCGGTCCACAAGACTTTATTTGATGCTACTTCGGGTGGATCGTTAATGTCCAAGAGCACCGAAGAAGCAATTTCTATTATTAGTAAGATGGCACTCAATGATCACCAAGGAAATCATAATCGTGGTACAACGTAAAGGAAGCCGGACATGATCGAGTTGGGAACAAATAATGATATTCTTGCTCAAACAAATTGCTTTCACAACAAGTGGAGTTATTGACTCAAAAAATGTCAAAACTTCCACAACAAATCAAAGAAATGCAAGAAGTTCCCAACAACAACAAACAAGTGGCGAGTTATGAGCTCTGTAAGGGAGATCACCCTATTGGGTATTGTCCCCTGGTTGTGGAAGAGGAGAATTATGCGAGAAATCAAAACCAAGTGTATCAACCTCGACCACCTTACCAACAAGGCAACCAAGGTTACCAACAAAGAGGGAATAATCCTGGTTATCAACAAGGTTACCGTCAAAATCCTTATCAACCAACACAAGCTCAAGGTGGAAGTTCAAAGATGGAAGATACTTTCACTCAATTCATGCAAATGTCAATGGCCACCCAAAAGAGTACTGAGGCTTCAATCAAGAATCTTGAAAACCAAGTTGGGCAACTTGCGAAGCAATTGGACGATCAACAACCGGGGCCATCCTTTTCCACTAACACTCAAATAAATCCAAAGGAGCATTGCAAGGCCATCTTTACAAGGAGTGGAAGAACAATAGGTGGAGAAGTTGAAAAAAAGGTGGTAGTAGAAAAGGAGAATGAGATTGTGGAGGAAAGTGAAAAAAATGATGAGAGAGAAGTTGAAAAGAATGATGTAGAGGAGAAGTTGAAAAAAGAGAAAAAAATAAAGGAGTATGAGAGAAAAATTTTACAAAAAAAATTAGCATACCTTCTTGCTTCTATGGAAAAAGAAAATGATAGGCATTATGCAAAATTCTTGGACATATTTAGTCGGTTACAAGTAACCATTCCTTTCTCTGAGGCTCTCGAACAAATGCCTAAGTATGCCAAATTCATGAAGGACATACTTACGAAAAAAAGAGATACACGGATAAGGAAACCATTGATCTCAATGCTAACTGTGGCGCCGTTGTTCAAAGTATACTTCCGCGGAAGGAAGGAGATACGGGAAGAGTAGCTCTACCTATAACTATAGGTAATGAATTGAAATGCAAAGCTTTGATTGATATGGGTGCTAGAATCAATTTGATTCCCTTGTCCGTGGTCAAAAGACTCGAGAGCATGGAGATGAAATCAACCACCATGATGTTGCAACTTGCGGACAAGTCAAGGACTCGTCCTCATGGTGTTGTTGACGACGTGTTATTAAAAGTGGATAAATTTTTATTTCTGGATGATTTCGTAGTCATGGATATGGAAGAAGACGAGGATACTCCGATCATCGTTGGAAGACCCTTCATGAAAACCGTAAAAATGTTGGTCGATGTTGATAAAGGCATCATGAAGGTGAGGACTAGTGAGGAAGAAGCATGTTTCACACTTTTCAAAGAAGTGATGTATTCAAGTCTAGTGGAAGATGCCATTCATAAGGAAAAAAATTGCAAGAGTTGCTTTATGGAAAAAGAAGGATGAAGACGCTAAAGCGGCAATGATGAAGTCGTGTTGGAACTTTTATTTCTTAAGAAAAAGGGGATCAAGAACAGGTCATGATAACGGTTGAAGTCTTTGTTGTTGAGTTTTTTTCTCGAAAGCTAATCCATGAGCTTTTAGTTTCGAGGTTTGAAACCCCCGGGCTGTCGATCTCAAACGACGTTAAATAAAGCACTAGTTGGGAGACACCCCAACATTGTAAGTATTCTTGCATTATTATTGTTTTTATAGTATAGGAATGTTTAGAATGATGTAGTAGAATGTGCTGATAAAAGAAATTTTTTTCAAAAATCTATCATGCTCGCTAAGCGAGCCAGATTTTTTTTAGTTGTCTGCCACATAATTTTAATGAATGTATTGGGTGGGCCATAGAACTTGGGCCCAATACCCACTCCTCAGAATTTTGTGGGGGTAACCCTAGCCCATTTCACTTTTCTATTCATTCCTCACATACACAATTATCTCTCTCACTCTCACGAGTATCACGTACACAAAGCAACTTAGAGCATTTCAGAACTTCTTTCTACTTTTCCAAATCAATCCTCTCAGCATTAACAGGTTTGAATTCATCATTCTTTCCTTTGTTCTTCTTAGCATGTGATTAGGGTTTGTTTGTGAAACTGTGAAAACTTGCTTCTAGGTTATAGAATACTCTATGCATGTTCTAATGTTGTGGTTTATCTTACTGTGCATGTGGGATTTTAGAAATAAGTTTGAAGTAGAAAGTGTTTAGGTTAGAGTCGAACTAACATTGAAAGAATTCTTACAGAACTTCAACTCTAACTTGAGCAATAGTGTGATATAAGCTTTCATTGAATTTTTGTATTGAACAATGGTTTGAAATTGCAACAAATTGAATTTTGAAAAAGTCTATGTGTTTTTGAACTTGTAGGCAGAACCTGTAGAATAGGGATTTGCATGGTTCGCCATGAGTTCACACAGTGAACCTGGGGCGAGTATTCATCATGGTTTTGCCTAGCGAACTTGTGTGCGAACATGACAGAATTTTCAATTTTTTTTGTGATGCTGAATTCTTGTTTTAATTCTTTTTGTTTTGTTTCCTCACTGATATAAATTGCGTTTGGCTAGTTGGTTTTGTTTTGTGATTGTACAGATGGCATCTCCAAAGACATTTTCGTCAAAGGAAAGGAAGGTCGGAAGTTTATCTCGTCCAACCCCAATCCAGTTTGATGCTGATAGATTCAAAGGAGCGAAACAAGCTGCTCGTTATCTGACTCTAGAGAAGAGGAGCATCCTACCTGAAAAGCCATTCAACCTCTACCCTCAAGGATCCTACCGGGCGGTAGCAGGAATCCTTCAAAGCAAAAAGAGGGACAAGTTGATAACTCCTGGTGATAGTTACAACGTAGAGCTTGTGAGAGAGTTCTACGCCAACGCACTTCTAGATGACGATGAGCCCTTGGACTACTTTGGTTTGTGGAAGGGAGGTAAAATTTGACCGTGACACAATCAACACTGTTTTAGGTAATCCTTTATCTTTGGGGGAGAATGAGATTGATGCATATCATCACACTTTGAGGCTTCACAGAGACACAGATGCTATTTCTTGTGATTTGTTGATAGAGGGAAATTCAGTTGAGCTGAACCTGTCTGGGGTTCCTCGAAGGTATCACAGGGAGGACATGTGTCCTTTGGCTTAGCTTATACTTCTGTTGGTGTTGACTAATATTAAGCTAAAGTCGCACACCTCTACTGTGCCAATTCCCATTGCTCATCTTGTCCACATTATTTTGACCATTGTGCAGATTGATGTAGCTCGAATCATTGCAGATGATATACATACCGTTGTGGAAAGCAGACTTGGTTCAGGGTCAAGGAAGAATTGTCCCATAGTCTTTCTTTGTTTGATTATGGTACTTTGTGTGCATGCGAGGGTTAAGCTACCCTCACATCGTCAGGTGACGATTCCTGCTGTGATTGATGATAGGTATGTGGACAAGTTTTGTAGACCCAAGGGATGGAAAGGAGGACAGACATCTAGTGCTTGTACTATTGTTGGCGATGCTTCTGGTTCGGGAATTACGGGCTCTCATGGTTTTAACCCATTTTAGAGGAAGGTCTGTAGTTACAACTGGAACTGGATGGTGGCCACTCAACGCGCCATGATAGATTTACATGATTCTATGTAGGTACTACAGCTGCAATACAAGGAACCCTCAGTGGAGCAATCTATGATGTCTAGGGAGCAGTTACTGGCACATGTTGCATGGCCTGAGGCTAGGCCACTATTTCGAGATGGGGCAGATGTAGGTGAACCTGACGAGGCTACTGGAGATGATGAGGAGGAGGATGGTTCTGAGGCTGGTTCAATGGAGGTTTCTGGTTCAGGTGACGAGGAGGTTGAGCTTGAGGAGGCTGAGTCTGAGGAGGAGGAGTTTGTTTTGTTGATTGACATTTTGAGCATGACGTCGTTTTCAATCAAACGTCCTGCAAAGTTGTTAGTCAAAAGGATGGATCTGTCCTGTTCAACGGAAAGAGGAAAAACAATACTTACAAAATTAAATTATCAGATTTAAAACATCAGAATGTAAAATGTCTTCTGTTTGTTAATGAAGAGTAATGGGTCTGGCACAGACGTCTTAGTCATGTTAGCTTGAGAAGAATATCTCAGCTGAACAAGCTAGGACTTGTCAGAGGCTTGCCAAATCTGAAGTATTCTTCAGATGCTCTTTGTGAAGCATGTCAGAAAGGCAAGTTTTCAAAAACTTCTTTTAAAGTAAAGAATATTGTTTCCACCTCTAGACCGTTATAACTTCTTCACATTGATCTTTTTGGACCAGTGAAAACTTCCTCTATCAATGGTAAGAAATACGGACTAGTCATCGTTGATGATTACAGTCGTTGGACATGGGTGAAATTCTTAAAACACAAGGATGAGTCACATTCTGTGTTTGCTTCTTTTTGCACTCAAGTACAAAATGAGAAAAATAGCAAAATAGTTAAAGTCAGAAGTGATCATGGTGGAGAATTTGAAAACAAGGATTTTGAAGAACTTTTTGATTCACATGGGATATCTCATGATTTTTCTTGTCCTAGAACTCCACAAAAAAATGGAGTTGTAGAAAGGAAGAACAGGACTTTACAAGAAATGGCTCGCACCATGATCCAAGAAACTGACATGGCTAAGCACTTTTGGGCAGAAGCAATTAACACAACATGCTATATTAAAAATAGAATCTCTATCAGACCTATCTTGAATAAAACTCCTTATGAATTGTGGTAGAATAAGATTCCTAACATTTCTTACTTTCATCTGTTTAGATGTACTTGTTTTATGTTAAACATTAAAGAGAATCTTGGCAAGTTTGATTCCAAAGCACAGAAGTGTCTGCTGTTAGGATACTTTGAACACTCAAAAGGCTACATAGTTTATAACACAAAATCACAGATTATGGAAGAATCAATTAATGTTAGATTCGATGACAAGCTTGACCCTGAAAAGTCAAAGCTAGTTGAAAAGCTTGCAGATTTGGAAATCAGCTTTTCGGAACCTAAAGAAAAAGCAGACGAAGTTAAAGAACAACAAGATCCTACTCTGGACACTATCGATGTAACTCCTAATACTCCACATCAAAAGAAAAAGAGAATGTCTACATCACATCCTGAGGAACTAATTCTGGGTAAAAAGGACGCTCCAATCAGAACCAGATCAGCCTTCAGACCATCAAAAGAAATACTCTTAGGATTTGTGTCATTAATTGAACCAGCTACTATTGATGAAGCCCTTATGGATAAGGATTGGGTTCTGGCCATGGAAGAAGAACTTAATCAATTCTCAAAGAATGATGTATGGGATCTTGTTCCAAAACCTAAAGATGTTCATGTAATTAGAACCAAGTGGGTATTCAGGAACAAGCTAAATGAGAAGGGAGAAGTTGTCAGAAACAAGGCACGACTTGTTGCTCAAGGTTACAGTCAACAAGAAGGAATTGATTTCAACAAAACATTTGCTCCGGTCGCTAGACTTAAAGCCATACGATTATTAATTTCCTTTTCAGTAAATCATAACATCACATTATATCAAATGGATGTTAAGAGTGCATTCCTAAATGGTTATATATCAGGAGAAGTTTATGTCAAACAACCTCTTGGTTTTGAAAACTCAGAAAAATCAGATTTTGTTTTTAAACTTAAAAAGTCTCTCTATGGTTTGAAGCAAGCTCCCAGAGCTTGGTACGATAGATTGAGCAAATTTCTTTTAGAAAACAATTTCACCAGAGGAAAGATTGACACTACTCTCTTCTGTAAAACATTTAAGAATGATATTCTTATAGTTCAAATCTATGTTGATGATATTATTTTTGGTTCTGCTAATCCCTCTTTATGCGAAGAAATTTCAAAGTTAATGCAAGCAGAATTCGAAATGAGTCTGATGGGTGAGTTAAAGTTCTTCCTGGGAATTCAAATTGATCAAAAACCAGAAGGCACCTACATTCATCAAAGTAAATACACTAAAGAACTTCTGAAGAAATTCAACATGATGGATTGCAATACAGCAAAGACCCCAATGCATCCAACATGTATCATGGGAAAGGAAGAAACAGGAGTTAAGGTTTGTCAGAAGCTCTATCGTGGTATGATAGGCTCTCTCTTGTATCTATCTGCTTCTAGACCTGATATATTATTCAGTGTACATTTATGTGCTAGATTCTAATCAGATCCCAAAGAACCTCATTTAACTGCTGTTAAACAAATTCTAAGGTACCTGAAAGGAACAACTAATCTTAGCTTGATGTATGAGAAAACATCAGAGTACACTCTTTCTGGTTACTGCGATGCAGACTATGCTGGAGACAGATTGGAAAGAAAAAGCACATCCGGTAACTGTCAGTTCCTAGGGAACAACCTAATCTCTTGGTCAAGCAAGAGACAATCTACAATTGCTCTCTCAACAGCAGAAGCAGAATACATATCCGCTTCTTTATGCAGTAATCAGATGTTATGGATGAAAAATCAGCTAAAAGATTATCAAATATACGAGAGTAACATTCCTATCTTCTGTGATAATACTGCTGCTATTTGTTTATGTAAAAACCCAATTTTACACTCTAGGGCTAAACACATTGAAATAAAACACCATTTTATCAGAGACTATGTTCAGAAGGGAACTTTATGCTTAAAATTTATTGATACAAACCATCAATGGGCTGACATTTTTACAAAACCCTTGGCTGAAGATAGATTTCAAATTATTTTAAAGCATCTGAAAATGGACTACTATCCAGAGTAAGAGTATTTCAGAACCAAATGTGTTTAGTCAGAAGAAATAATTATTTTAAAATCATCAGAACCACTTTTGTGAAACGTGTCTCAGTTTTGATGAAATTGTCTGAGTTGTCCAGTCAATCATGACGTGCCATTCAATTAGAAAATAATTTTTGCATGTGATTTGATTATATCTAAATCACTATATTTATCCAAATCAAGCGAACAGTAATTATCTTGAGATTGACTTAAAACTTTATTGCATTCATTCATTTATCCCCTGTACGTGTCTATTTCGTTAAGTTTTCAAAAACACTCCTATTTTCACTCTCTCGCTCAAAGAAAAACCCTAAAACCCTAAATCGTCTCTCTCTCTCTCTCTCTCTCTCTCTCTCTCTCTCTCTCTCTCTGTCCATTTCAAACACCCAATATCAGTGTCATCATCTCCGATCTTAACTACCATAATGATGAACACCATTCAACAAGAAATGGATCGCTTCTCCAAAGAATTTGAAGCATCGCTGAATCCCTCGCAAGACTTACCATCCTCATCTGTCGCACCTTCTACAACCATCGTGACCACCGCGACGACCGCTTCAACTTCATCATCTCTTCCAACGATCGATGTAAACCATGTAATGCAGAGAAATCCATCGGTTACCTGTGTCATTCATGCAGATAAGCTAACTGTTCTCAAAGAACTAGAAGTCGATTTCGACAATCTTCGTGATAATGGGTTTGATCTAGTTGATCAGCTAAAAACTCAGGGTTGGAAAAGTTACTTTGACAGACTTAGGGACCCTACCTATGAAGATCTTGTCAAAGAATTCTGGAGACAAGCTGAAGCTGACAATCTCCATGTTGTTTCCTTTGTTATGGATCAAAAGATTATTATCACTGAGAAGTCAATTTCAGATGTGCTAGGAATGAAGTTCTTGGAAGGAAAAAGAGTCTATGGAAGAATCGATAAATCTGACTCTGTCATCAACAAAGCGATTTTCAAAAATTGTCAACCTGGGACAACAGAGTACAAAAGCAAGAATTTGCGTGACAATCTGAGGATCTGGCATAAAATTATTCTTGGATGTATTAATCCAAGACCTTCAATGAGTACTGCAGATTTCTTCAACGCAAATCAAAAGTACATGATGTACTACTTGCACAAGAATGAGAAAATGTGTCTTCCATCCATTCTATTCTACTATCTAAGAGATATGGTGCGAAAGACAAGAACAACAGCCTCACCGGATAGGAAGATTGTAAACTACATTCTTTTTGGAAGACTTATATCTGATATTTTTGTTGAAAGCGACTTAGTGAAGTATCTAATCAAAGAAGCCAAATATACAAAATACCTGACTGCAAGCATATGAGAAGTTTTCAATGCTGTGAACCTTAAGCATATGAAAATCGTGACAAATTTTGAAGTGAAACCTATGTCTATCCCTCACAACACCATGATTCACAACAGACTTCCTGTAACAGATTATCCAATTTATCACAGAGGAGATAATATGTATACTATTGCTTCATTCGTTGCTATAATGAGAGAAGAAAGACATGACATGTCTGGATTCAGAATTGAAGATATTGCTCCCAAACCTAAATATATTACCAGGAGCAAGAGAAAGCAAACTGAAGACGTTTCTGAGCCTAAGAAGAAGAAAAAGGATGATAAGGCTGAAACCTCTAAAACTTCCAGACTGGAGTCTCTTCTTCTTGAGAATATAAATAAATCTGCTATCAATTCTTTTGGTTCTATAAATGTCACTGAGACTGTCATTGCACCATCATCATCTCAAACTACCTTCATTCCTACCTCCGATCCACAAGTGAAGTTTAAACCACCATCTTTTTCAATTCCTCCTCCAACTACCACTATCCAATCTTCACCCAACTCATCAATCAGTACACCTATATCTCGTCTGAAGTTGCTCCTATCTACACCTCGACAATAACCTCTTCAACCATTCAGCCAAATAAACCGGGTTCCACGAACCTTATCTCTGAATCTCAAGATCTCAGCATTGAGTCTAGCTCTGAGGAAACCATCTCTGAATCTCTAGAAATTGGCTCACCTGAAACCCTCCTGGTCTCAGACACTCTAGAAGTATCATCTCCTGCTGATCAACCAACCAATCAACATCCTCCTAATGAGATTGTTTCATCTCAGCCAGTATCATCTGAAACTGATTCTGCTAAGCCTGACCTTGCTATAGTCATCTATGACATACCACTTCCAACAACTTTTGAGGAATGCATAGGTCAATTTCATGACAAGGCATTAAAGAAGTTTGCGAAATTAAGAGAAGAAATCAGCATAAGTGCCAAGCCATTGGAGCTTGAAAGTTCTTGTCAAATCTTCCAGAAATGGTTGAATTCTGAACTTGCAAGAATTGTCATAACTGCTGGAATTCAGTTGGCAAAGGAAAAAGCAGAAGTTGAAGAACGGATCAGGGAACTCAAGTTCTTGGCCGCAAAACAGAAAGAAGTTGAAGAAAAAGCTGCTGAAAAAGCCATACTTCTTGAGGAAAAAGCTGCTGAAGAAGCCAGGATGGCAAAAGAAGCTGAAGCCGTGGAAAAGGTCAAGCAAGATGCTATAGTTGTGTCCTCATCTGATCCGGCTGTTAAGCGTTTGGAAATGCAGTTGAAGAAATCAGAGAAGAACAACAAAAATTTAGAGAGAATTTTGAGGAACAAAAGGTTGTCAATGCAAATGTTCAGAGCATGCTTCAGAAGATTTGGGACAAGATGTCCTCTGGAAGCACATAAGTTTAGTTATGTCTCGTTTGTGTTTAGGACTTTAGATCTTCGTTTTTCACCCTTGGACCCCTAATCTTTTTTATCATGACAAAAAGGGGGAGAAGTTATATGAATATGATATTTTGATTCTATAGTCAATCTCTGGAAAATAACGTTGTTTACATGCTAACAGATAAACTGTTATTTCTATTAGATTATTTTTTGCAGGGATTATGATCCAATAGTGAAGTCAGGGGGAGCCCAAGCACAGAAATTCATCAAGTCTAAAACTCAGGGGGAGTATTTCATACGAAGGATAAGCAATTTTTAAAATCTGTTATTATCCCTGCATTATATATCAAAATTGTGTCATCAAAATACATAGTTTTGTCATCATCAAAAATGGGAAGATTGTGAGAACAAGTTTTGGTTCTGCAATGTTACTTCTAAGTTTTGATGATATCAAACGAGTATCTTTGTATGAACAATTTGGTAAGACTAATATTTGTTACTATTGAGAATCTAACAAACAGGTTATGCTTCCGTAAATTGGCGGGGATACAAAGCTAAAAGGAAAATACTTCGCCTATGCACTACACTTGAAATACAGAATTTATTTCAAGAAAATGTGAAGTTCACAAGACTCTGATACGAAAGGGAAAGAGAACGAGTTCTGAAGATCTGAAGACAAAGGTTATGATTAAACGAAGTCCAAATGCAGAAGGCTTATACTCTCTGATCAAGGTTCTGAAGACCTAACCATAGTCTCTACTCATGCTTCAACCAAATACCATCAGAAGCCTCTGAAGATATGAAGACAACGCACCAAGCGAACAAGGTTCTAAAGACCAAGTGCCGAAGACTCCGAAGGCGCTGCTCTGAGGACTCGAAGACTTGAAGTTCGTAAGAACCAAGCTATGTTTTCCTTTCTCACTCATGCTTGTAAAAAAGTCTCTGAAGTTGAGAAGCCAAGAAGACTAAGCTACATAGTACAGCTGTACCACAATACAAAGCAAAAATATATTGGTAACAGTGCAAACGGTACAAACGGAGATATTCTGACAAGACAGGACGCAAAAATTTTTATCTGTCCTCACGCTTCTAGCCACCAGCCTAGTTAGCTATCATGATTACTTTTCAACGGCTCTTTCCACAAGGCCATATAAAGAAGAAAAGACTTGAAGAAAGAGATACATGCGAACGCTCCTGCTCAAATACTTTCTAACTGAAATCTTTCTTAAGTCATTCTGGTCGAAACTTGTTTACATATTCAGCTTGTATTAGAAGCACACTTCTTGTAAACGAAACTTATTTTCAAATTTAGGTTTGTATTCCTTGAGAAAGACCTGTAGGGTTGTATTTCTTGAGAAGTCTAAGACGTGTTGTCTTAGAGGGTGTTCCTTGAGAAAGACCGATGTGGTTATATTTCTTGAGAAGTCTAGAACTTGAGAAGTTTTAGAGGTTGTTGTTAGTCACCAGCATTTTGGCTAGTGCATTGTATTGATCTGATTGATTAGTGGATTAAGACCTCGATTGAGAGAGGCAAAATCACCTTGGCGGGTGGACTAGACTAACTTGAGTGGTTCTCAAGTGAACTAGTATAAACATAACGTGTTATCCCTTTCAGATTCAACAAAGGCTATTTTACTAAACAAAAGAGTTTGTGTTTAAGAGTAATCTTAAACAAACAATTTTATTTTGAAAAACCAATTTAAACCCCTTTTTTTTGTGTTTTTCACACCTTCACAATGTGCTTCAGGCATGCACCTGAACAATTGAGGAAGAAACTAGATGATCAAAATCAGGCTAAGATTCTCATAGGTTATCATTTGACTTGTGCATACAAACTGTATTCACCAAATGATAATAAACTTGTGATCAGTCGAGATGTTTTAGTGGATGAAAGAAAATGGTGGGATTGGATTCAAGGGTCAATTCAACAGGAGCAAGAAACTGTCACAAATGTGCTTGATGAAGACCAACAGACTAAAGTCACAACCAATCGAAACAAAGAACTACCTGAGCAGAATGTTACGAGATCGACTAGAGCAAGAACTAAGTCGACAAGGCTAGCTGAATATGAAAGATTTCCCTATCAAGCTGTCAATGCAAATGGTGACTTAATAGAAGAAGTAATGATGATGGTAGAATCATAACCAATCGATTTGGATCAAGCAGTGAATGATTCAAATTGGTTAGAATCCATGCAAGAAGAACTCAGGGAAATCGAGAAGAACAAGACATGGGAACTTATCAAAAAAGCAATCAAGAAGTCAATTGATGTGAAATGGGTCTACAAGTTCAAGCGAAGGCCAAATGGTGAGATTGCTATGCATAAAGCAATACTAGTGGCAAGAGGTTTTCTGAAAAAATCTGGTATTGATTTCGACGAAGTTTATGCACCTATGGCAAGGATGGAAACCATTAGAATTGTTGTATCAACTACAACATATAAAGGATGGAATATACATCAACTAGATGTAAAATAAACATTTCTGAATGGACCTTTTGAAGAAGAAGTCTATGTTAGTCAACCACCAGGATTCGAAATCAAAGGGCATGAGTCGAATGTATTCATATTGAGGAAGGCTCTCTATGGTTTGAAGCAAGCTCCAAGGGTTTGGAATAAGAGAATAGATAACTTCATGATTGAAGCAGTTTTCTCATAATGTATCTCAAAACATGGAGTGTATGTCAAAAATGCAACTAGGCTTAGTCGAGTCATGATATGCTTGTATGTGGATGATCTACTGATTATAGGTGTAGATGAAGCAGAAATAAAAGAAGTCAAGTCAAAACTGATCCAGGAGTTTGAAATGTTCGACCTAGGGAATTTGTAATATTTCTTAGGGATAGAGTTTAAAGACACAAGTGAAAGAGTGTTTCTACACTAGACGAAGTATGCTCGAGAAATCTCGAAGATGTTTAAAATGAGAAACTATAATGCAGCCGTCACACCATTGGAGACTGGAGCAAAGTTGAAAAAGGAAACAAATAATGATTTTGTAAGTGCAACATTGTACAAATAAATCATTGAATCCTTGAGGTATCTTTGCAATACTATACCCGACATTTGTTAAAGTGTCAAATTATTGAGCAGATTCATGGAGAAACCCCAAGAGTGTCATCTCATTGAATTCAAGAGAGTGTTGAGATACATCAAATATACAATTGATCATGGCGTGGCGACGCTGAGGAAGAAGAATACCAACACAGATGCAGATGTATACGGTTACATGGTTCAGATTTCAGTAGATATGAAGACGAGAAAAAGAGTATTGTGGACTACATATTCATGATTAGAGGTGCCCCAATCTCTTGGAGCTCAAGGAAGCAAAGCATTGTGGCTTTCTCATCTTTTGAAATTGAGTATGTGGCTGCATCATATGTAGCATGTCAAGCATCATGGATAGAGATGTTGCTTGAAGAGCTTAAGATAATGGAACATGAGAAAATGAAGTTGTTTGTCAACAATAAGTCACTTATCGTCCGGGTGAATTATCCAGCATGCCATGGTCGAAGTAAGCACATATAAAGGAGGTATTATTTCGTTAAAGATCAAGTTAACAAAGGAAAGCTTGAACTTGACCATTGCAAGACATAATGGCAATTAGCCGACATACTCACTAAACCCCTGAAGAAAGTCAGGTTTGATAAGTTGAAGAGAAGTATAAGGCTGATAAGTTTCGAAAACATTAATAAGGTGGTGTTAGAAGTTGTAATTCATTATTTTGAAGAATAAGCTATATTCGACTGAGGTGTGTCTGATCTAGTCGAAGTAGGAGTTAGTTGTATTTGACAGAGACGAATACATGATATAGTTGTTATGTCGAAGCCAAAATATAACTTTGTATATTTTGGGCTTGGGTTATATGTTTTTGCCTTGGACTTTGATCGCCTATAAATAGGCATGGCATTATATAGTTTTACACAGTTATCTGTTTAACAACTTTACAAGTTTTCAAATAGGTTTTCTAACTCTCTCCTATATCTTTTTTTCTCCTTCTTCATTCTTCTTGAAACCCTAATTGTTCCATGTGTTCTAACACCATCTAGACTCTTATGCTCCCTTATAGTAGATTACAGGCTGAAGACAAACTCGATAATGCTCATGCTTTATGACGTGGGAACAAGGGTTTAAGGGACAACTGTTATGGGTTGTCCGCAAGGCCCATGAAAAAGACCCATTAACAAACACTAAAAAGGAAAGACACATCGAACTGGTGGACCCTCATCCCTTCCAAACCAAAGACACCAGATCACGTCCTCCATCATATATATCATTGTTGATGTCTAATCAAGCTGTCATTCGCACGTAGGGATGACAATTTGGCCCATCCCCAGTGGATACCCAAAAAATTACCCACAACGGGTAGGGTAAAAACACGCAAAAATGGGTACGGGCACGGGCTCGGGTAATTACCTACTTAAATAAGCGGGGATGGGTGCGAGGATGGGCACCTTAGTACCCAGCCCGCTCCATACCTGCACAATATATATTTATATTTTAATTTATATTATTATATAAAAATAAATATTTATAAAATAAAAAAAAAACATTAATTTTAAACTACTACATATTTAATATACGTGATCATTTATTTCATAATTCAACAATAGATTTTTCTTAAAACTTTTATATATTTTTAAAAACTTAAAATATTATGATATTTTATACTTGATATATTTATTTTTATTAGAAATGCAGATAACGGGTACGGGTACGGACACTTATATACCCATAGGGTACGGGGACGGATGCCAATTTTGATAGCCAAGCGGGTATGAGCTTGAGTAGCGGGATTTTTTTCAACTGTAGGTATGGAAACGGGTACTATAGTACACTACCCATACCCTGCTCATTGTCATCCATGTTCGCACGAGGCGCAAAATGAAATGTTAGTGTTTTAATTATTCATATTATATAAAGATCTCTTATCACGTCATTTCAAATGTTTAATTCATTGTCACTCTCATACTACTTTCACTTAATAACTAACACTTAACAACTAACTTGAAATTTGAAATGATAATATTAAAAGGTCACCCTCTTTGTCCGTTCTATCTTAACAAAACCTAATTTTATAACTTTAATATTCATTTCTAGTTCTATATGATGTATTTCGTATAAAGATGAAACTTACAAAATATGAAAAAGATAGGAAGATCTTATTTAAAATTTAAAAATTTAAAAGAAAAAAAATTAGGAGAGGAACGCGTTTTTTAAGAGAAAAAGTGGTGTATATACTCCTGGATTGCAAAATGCAGCAAAACGAGTATAAAAAAACGAAAACACGTGCTTATGAGATTTACGTCGCGAAAACGAAAACGAAAACGAGTATAAAAACAAAATATGTGATAACGTGTCAGCGCGTTCTTGTAGTGGCGGTTATTAAAACATGGGTGATATTGAGATTTACGTTGTTAAAATTATAATTTATAAAAATATTGTTAAAATTAATTTTATTTAAAATTTTGAGAATTTAAAAAATAAAATGTGTTAAAACAATATAGGAATAATAAATTATAGTTTAAAAATAATTAATTTTAATGGGAATATGATATTCTTTTTTTAGAATAAAAAATAGGTTAAAATAAGTTTAATTATAATTTTGTGTGGTCTATTTTACTTTATTTATGAAATTAGTATGTTGATTTTAAATTAAATATTTTTATTCTTTTTCACATTTTTGTGTTTAAAAAATTAACATGACTATTTTGTAATGATATGTAATATAAACTTTTTATTTTTAAAATTAAAAAAAAAAATCGATAACAAGTCATAGTGACATCTCATTTAAAAATTAATAAATTATTAATTTTAATTATAAAATGCAAACGAAAATTAAAACTATTTGAATTTGAAATAATATTCTTCAAAAATTATCGGGTCCAAGTCTTGATCTATATAAGAATTCGACTTCTGTTTTTCCACCAAACTTAATCATAACTTTGATATCATTTGTTAGAGTTTGGAGAGCGTTGAATATAATAATATACTAAATTTTTAGGATTTAGTAGACCTTGATACTATGTATTCAATATTTTTTCCGTCTCTAATCAACATGAGACTTAACCACTCCCAGTTGAATCCTAAATATTTAGTTCATTGACACTTTTGACGCTTATCAACAAGTAATATTAAAAGTGGGATCAAGATTAGTGATGTGGATGATTCACATGTATGAAAAAGAATATTAGGATTCAAGTGTGTGTAGTTAAGCCTCACATTAGTTATAGGCATAATACCTCTTTTAGTCCTTTAACTTTAGTCATTGTTTCGCTTTGGTCCCTTAAGAAAAAACGTTACATTATGGTACACTAACTTATACTCCGTTACATATATCAGTCATTTCCGTTAGTTTTTCTTGGGAACACGTTAGAAATTGCACTGCTGGACTTTATATTGCTTAGTTAGATATTCTGTAATTATTTTAATGGATGAGGTGGACATTGTATTAGACTTAACAGTCATATTAAGGAGATGAAAAGTTTTAGGGCATGCTTAGATTGTTAGTGAAAGCTCGGGTTCAAAGAACAACAAAACTTGTTTGAAGAAGTAGTACACTGTAGATGACGAAAAGAAGGCAGAAGAACGAAGAACACTGAAGACGTAGTAAACTGAAGACGACATTTACGAAGGCTGAAGAACAACCCTCCATTGAAGTAGAACGAAAAAGAAGAACTTCTTTATTTCATTTGTCTGCAGGAAAAACCCTAAGGCACGAACTTGAACGAATACGATTCAAAAATGTTAACTTTCTTCTATACCTAACTTACTTAGTACTTCTGATACTATATGTAGGTTTATTAGGTCATGGAGAATAGATTTAAGTGTGTCATTCATCATTCTGGTGAGTTTTCTAGGGAGTTTGCAAATTTTACCAAGTCAGGTTATGTAGGGTTAGAGGAGATATGGGGTGTTGATCCTGATTACTGGAGTTACTTTGAAATATTGGACAAGTTAAGAGAGTTAGGTTACCCTACCATTGATAGGCTTTGGTATTTTGATGACATGATTGTTAATGACATAGTTCAGTTAGAAAATGATAAGGGGACTGATAGGATGAGAACAATTGCAGTGTTGACTGGGGAATGCCACTTGTATGTTACGCATCCTGTGTCTGAACCTGATGTTATTGGGAAACTCATACTGTCACTACCAGATGTTAGCACATTGGGTGAAGATATGTGTGGTGAAGGTATGGTTGGTGAAGATGTGGCTGATGAAGTATATGAAGGCGGAAATAATGAAGGTGGGACCAAAGTGGCTGAAGATTTGGTTGGTAAAGTACACAAAGGGGGGAGTAATATAGGTGGGACCACATTGGATGAAGATGTGGTGGAAGAGGGGACAAAAGCTGATGAAGAGAATGTTGAGATTGAAGAGAATGTTGGAAATGAGGAAAATGTGGGTCAAGTGGGGACCAACTTTGAAACTGAGGAGAATGTGGGGGCAAGAGGAGACAAACTGTAACAATATGGATGATGTGGGGACCACTTATGAAATGGAGGAGTATGTGGAGGTAGGGATGAATGTTGGAGTAGATGAAATCAATGAAGGACTGAACTGTAACCAAGAAAAAGATGAGGTAGTTAACTGTAACCAAGAATATGGAAGTGTTGATAGTGCTTTGAATGTGGATTTTGAAGACTCGGAGAATGATATAGGTATTAATGGAGAGATAGTAATTGATGAAGTGAATGTAACAAGTATGAAGAAGGGAAAAGGTAAGGGGAAAGTTAAAGGCAAAGGGAGAGGGAAAGGGAAGGGGAAAGGAAAAGGGAAAGGGAAAGTGAAAGGGAAGGGGAAAGGAAAGGAAAAGGTTATTGTTAGGGATGCAGGTGCTGATAATGATGGTGAGGTAAATGTAGACAATTTGAAAGGTTTAACTGACATTGAGGAGTATGACAGTGATAAAATGGCTAATGAGTATGACAGTGAGAATGACGAGGTTGTAAAGGATGACTTTGTAACCTTTAAGCTTCCAAAAAGAATGGAAGACTACAAATAGGAGTTTGGTACATATTTTTCCACAAATGGGGTGTTTCAAGAGGCAATATAAACATATGTCATTCACTCAGGAAGGAAATTGAAATTTACCAAAAATGATAAGGCAAGAATGATAGTTAAGTGTAAGGCAGATTGCCCATGGGAGGCTTACTGTGCTAATATAAAGGGTGAGGAGACTTGGCATTTGAGGACAATTGCGGACAAGCATACATGTAGTAGGGATTATAAGATTAGGTTCCTCAATTCAAAATGGTTGGGCAAGAAGATTCAAACAAGTGTTAGAGAAAATTCAGCTTTGAGGTTGACTGATATTATGGAGAAAACACGTGAAAAGTGGAATGTTGGGATTAACAAGACATTGGCATATAGAGCTAAAACACTAGCTGTTGATATTGTGGATGGATCTTTTAGACAGCAGTATAGAAGAATTCATGATTATGGCCATGAACTCTTGAGGGAAAACCCAGGATCAACTGTGAAGATTACAAGTCAGCCACCAAATCAAGGGGAAAGTAGTGAAAACTCTTCTCAATTGAATCCTCACTTTCAAAGGATGTATGTATGTCTTAAAGCTTGCAAAGACAATTTTTTCAAATGCAGGCCTATTATAGGGTAAGATGGTTGCTTCTTAAAGGGATACTATGGAGGACAAATACTTGCTGCTATTGGTAAGGACCCAAATGACCAAATGATTCCAATTGCATATGCTGTTGTTGAGGGTGAAACTAAAGACTCATGGAGCTGGTTTTTGGAGTTATTGATACCTGATTTGGGAGGAACCAGGTTGTGCATAACCTATACCTTCATTAGTGATCAACAAAAGGTTTTAAACTCTCACCTTGAAATTTATAAGCCAATTGTTTATATGTAACCTAATTGTTAGTTATTTTCACCGTCATTCTTACTTATTTATGGATGCAGGGTTTACTGCCAACTCTAGATGAACTACTTGGCAATGTTGACCAGAGATTCTGTGTTAGGTATTAAGTTGCCTTACATATTGAGTATGACATAGATAATTATTATTACATGTTTGCTTACACTTACTTTATATTGCAGACATTTGTATAGTAACTTTAGGAAAAAGTTCCCTGGCCTGAAATTAAAAGAGTTGATGTGGAGGGCTGCATGTGTAAGTTATGTTAATGCTTGGGAGAAAATTATGCTTGAAATCAAAGGAGTTAATGAAGAGGCCTTCAAACACATTATCAAAATTCCACCAAGATTCTGGAGCAAATCAAGGTTTCAGCCAAGTTCAGGTTATGACACTTTGGTTAACAATATGTCAGAGGCCTTCAATTCTATATTTGTAGCTGCTAGATCCAAGCCCATTGTCACAATGCTGGAGGAAATTAGAGTATACCTAATGCAGAGGTGGGAATCCAATAGGCAAAAGATTACCAAATAAGATGGTATCATACTATCTAACATCAAGAAGAGGATGGAAAGGGAATCACAGAAAATTAATCATTGGATTGTGAGGTAACATGTTTGAGTTGTTGAACATTACTTTCAAATGTCTAACTATTTACATATACTAACATTAGAATGGTTACTTATTTACAGGAGTGCGGGTGAATATGATTATAAGGTGAGGCATACTTCACTAAATGGAGAAAAATATGCTGTCAACCTTTACAAGAAAGAGTGTTCATGTAAACTATGGATGCTGACTGGACTTCCTTGCTGTCATGCAATGTCTTGCATGAAAGATCAACATTTGGAGATTGATGACTTTGTACCTGACTGCTACAAGAAGAAACAATATGTTGTTTGCTATGCACATGTGATATATCCACTTAATGGGGAAGCCTTGTGGGCAAAGACAAGTGTTGTTGATCTTCAGCCACCACCAATAAAGAGGCAACCTGGAAGGCCAAAGGAAAAAAGGAATAGGGAAGCTGGAGAGATGGTGAGGGATGAGACTCACATGAAGAGGGCAAGACATGGTATAAGGTGTAGTCGTTGCCACAAGGATGGTCACAACAAGGCCACTTGTAAACTACCACAGCCACAAGAACCAAGTCAGGTACCATCACATGCTGATTCAAGTAAACCATCATAAGTTGCAGCAAGCCAACCACAACAGGATTCAGCAAATCAACAACCATCACAAGCTGTTGCAACAAGTCAGCCACCAACTGCAACAAGTCAGCCACCAACTATTACAAGTCAGCCACCACCACCCAAAACTAAGAAAAAACTTCATAAGGGTGGCAAGCCTGTTTCCTGCCAACCATGGTCTTTATTAATTTGTCTACTAAGATTTTGTAATGCCATTTAATGGCCTGTCTCTTTTGTTTTTTATTAATGCACATTTTGGAATAGAACTTGTTATGTAATGCCTTATAATTGGCTTTGGTTTTGGAACCTGTTAATTATGTAATGCCTTATCATTAGCTTTTGTTTTGGAACCTGTTATGTAATGCCTTATAATGGGCTTCTTATAATGAACCTGTTATGTATCAACTTTGATGGTGTTAATGAATGTTGGAATGGCTTATGATGCCAAGTTATGTTATATTTTGTTTCCACAATTTCTTGTTCATTAGTCTGCATTTTTTACATGTTGGATATTGAGACATCATTCAATTAAAATGTGAAAACAAAACACATACATCATTCATTGAAACAACATAACAATACATCATTCATTGAAACAACATAACATTACATTATTCATTAAACAAACTCATCAATTTGTTATAAACACAGGATTCAACCATAGAACTACCAACATAACAACATATCTTTGAACTACCCTAACACTAACTGAGATACATTGTTACAAAAACAAGGTTCAACCCTAAGCTAACAATCCTACAAATAATGGACACTTTGAGCCATCCTCTAGTGTAGATAACACCATTCCTCAAATTGTTAATTTTCTTCTTCTGTCTTTCAATCTTCAAATCTCTTTCATCAACAAACTCTTCACCCAACCACTTGAAGAAATTACAACCCTTTTCAATGTGGTTTCTGTAATTTCTACAACCCTAGAATTTTCTCCCCTTGTTGACACTGTTCACATCATTCACTGTTCTAAGAACACTTTCATCTTGACAAAAGCACTCGATTCTCTTGTTTCTACGAATCAAAGAACCAATTGTATCATAACTATGGTTGTTTGAAGTTGAGGCATTGCTTGCACTCTTTGACATTGAACCCTAATTCCTAAATTGAAGAAGATAATGGAAGAAAATAGAAGGAAGATGGAAGAAAGGGATTTATCCCTGATTTGAAGATGAAGATGTAAGACGACGGAAGAAAGGTGGAAGAAGATGAAGAAATGGAACCCTAAGTACGTTACATATACATATGCTGATGTGGAATTCTAAATTCGCTTACATGGCATGCCAGCTCACACAAACTAACATTTTTTTGACACAAACTAACAGAAGGGATCAAAGAAACTTAAATTAAAGGATCATTATGTAACGTTTTTTACTTTAGGGACCAAAGCGAAACTTCGCTCAAAGTTAAGAGACCCAGTGACTAATTATGTCTTAATTATAAATAGATTAAATGTTAAATTTATATAAAAATGACTCAGACTCATATTATCTTAAGATTTTTTATAAATATACGATGTAATTTTTTTTTTTACAATTATTTCATTAACATTGCAATCGAGAAAAAACAATTAAAATAATTTCTCTTTAAAGAGAAAAAATACCATTTTCACAACCATCAATATACAATTATAATTTTGACATAATTCATCTTTATAAAATAAAGGATTAACACTTATATAAATCATTAGGGGACTATATTTTTAACTAAGCTAAAATTGAGATTTTTCCAATATATTACCTAGAAATTTTCCACAAATAGAAGAAAAGGGTCTTATGAGTAAATATCATAAACATTAATGTCAAATTTGTAATAAAATATAACTATGTCGGTGAATTGCAAGAGACTAAAATTTATTGAATAGTACAATACGTGTAAAATAAGTGATGTATATAATAATAACAAAAATTAAAAACAGAGGAAAATACAGAGTTGCTCTGTTTTTTTTATATATAGACGTTAAACTTTATTATGTTGTTAACCCTAGTTTTGTTTCTCATCTTCAACTTGTTTGGTGATAATGGCAATATCTTCCTCCCCCTTCAAACTGATATTGCTGTTTCTCACCATTCATGGTTAGTTCTCTCAGCTTCTTTAGCTCTGCATAATTCTGGTTTTTTTTTCACCTTTGAATTAGTACATGATTTTGTTCCTTGGTATTCTTAGCCAGTTCATATTTTTTCTTGAGTTTGAATTTGATTTTTTTATACCTATTTTAACAATTTTCTTGAGTTAGTTATTTGTTCTTATGAAACTTTTTTTATTTTGCTTGTTTTCAGATTTGTTTATTATGCAAAGTCATGGCCTAAATTTTGGAATAAACTATGGACAAATAGCAAACAATTTACCCTCTCATTCACGTGTAGCAGCACTTATAAAATCATTGAATGTCACAAGAATAAAACTCTATGATGCTGATCCAAATGTTCTCTCAACATTCTCAAATTCAAATGTTGAATTCATGATAGGACTTGGAAATGAGAATCTTCAAAACATGAGAGACCCTATTAAAGCACAAACATGGATTCAACAAAACGTTCAACCTTACCTTTCAAAAACCAAAATCACCGCAATTAACGTAGGAAACGAAGTACTAGGTAACAATGATCTTAACAGTTATATAAACCTTCTCCCAGCAATGCAATCAGTGTATAATGCACTGGTTAGTCTTGGATTATCTCAACAAGTTACTGTCACAACTTCGCATTCTTACGTCATTTTGTCGAATTCATTTCCACCTTCATCTGGTTCTTTTAGAGAAGATTTAGTACAATATATTCAACCCCTTCTTAGTTTCCATGCTCAAACAAAATCGCCTTTTCTGATAAATGCTTATCCTTTTTTCGCGTACAAAGGGGATCCACAACATGTTTCATTAAACTATGTCTTGTTCCAACCAAACGCTGGTTCTGTCGATCCTGTCACGAATCTTCATTATGACAACATGTTATATGCTCAAATTGATGCTGTTTACGCGGCTATAAAGGCGTTAGGACACAACGATATCGAGGTTAAGATTTCCGAGACGGGTTGGCCTTCTAAAGGTGATGCTGATGAGGTTGGTGCTTCACTACAGAATGCTGAAATTTATCATACTAATTTGTTGAAGAGGATTGAGATGAGACAAGGAACTCCGGCAAAATCTTCCGTTCCTGTTGATATTTATGTTTTTGCACTTTTTAATGAAGATTTGAAAACGGGTCCTTCTTCTGAGAAAAACTATGGTCTCTATTATCCTGATGGTACTCCGGTTTATAACATCGGTTTGCAACAAACTCAAGGCGGTTATTTTCCAGAAATGGTTATTGAATCCAAATCCAATGTGAGTATCTTAGTAAATTAGTAGATTATATTTGTGTAGAGTATAATATAACATGTTTGATTAATTTTTTTATGTATCTAATTCTGCAATTTTTGCTAATTATGCAGATTTTGTCCGACAATTTTGTCGTCGGTATACTTGCATTATTCTTTGTGTTTGTTTGGGAGATTAGAAGATTTTGATGAGGAAAAAATGAAAACCAAAAATTTTCAGATTATTCTTTATAGGAAGGACTTGTTGAAGGTGAGGAAAATTTTGATTTTGTTATAGAACTTTTAGTTACTTTTATTCAATTATGAAAATATGATACCATGATTTTTGTGTTCCAGATGATTTGTTTTGTGTTTTAGGATACAAGTGGACACGATCGATTGAGGTATGCTTCAGGATAATATTAATATGGATACCAGTATTTGCACAACTACTTATATCAATTTAGAGTGTGTAACGTATATACTGTTATTGATATTAACATTATCTTGTAGCGTACCTCGATCTCGATCATGTTCACTTGTTAGTTACTATGAGGATACTCAATAATGATAATATGGTGATGGGTCGCCATCTTTCTTATCTTCCAACTTGCAAATTGCAATCATGCATGTGCATGTTCATCCGTGAATGAAATGATTCTTGTCTTCAACTATACAAAAGTCCAAATTCGGTTATACAAAAGGATGAAAGAAAATTTTCTGGATTCCTCTTGCCAGATAACCAAACAACATGAATTTTTGTCAATGTTTTAGAATCTTATCTCATATATGGAATCCTCTTTTCCACCACTTTACCCTTTCTATCATATATTTTAGGATCGTGATCTTCGATTCTAAATTGTCTGATTTCAATCAAACGGCGTTTTTTGTTACTCGTGTTGAGCACGGGTGCCATGTGTAACATTTGATGGTAATGTTGAGTATGATATACACATACAAGTTAGAAATTTTCAAAAAAGTTGTGCAGATGTGACATTTGAGCATATGAACGGTGAATGGAGAAAGAAAACTTTCAAAGGAACATAATTTAGAACTTTAATCATGTTGGTTAATTTGTTGGACGAAAATAATGTCAAATGGAATAATTTTGTATATCAAAAAGCAGGTCACAAAAAGTGGGCTGTGGAGGCTGTTGTTTTAGACATGGACATGAATGTTCCATTGAAAATGAATTTGTAAAATTTCTTACATCATCATAAACACATATGGTTCAAGTGGGATGAGAATGACACATAAACACAACTACTATGAAATTTTATAAATATCAAATAGTGATGATTGTTGCTAAGTGCCTTTATCTATGCTTGGCCTTTTGCTGCATAAAATTTTTTTTTTTTTTTTTGTTTTGATATTTTCCATATTCTCAAATGTGTGCATTGTTTAATCTTTACAGGGAGATAAAAGCAGCACTACATTTTTTGTACACAGCCATTGGAGGGATTTTCGGATTCTTAGTTTGTACTACTACAAAATAACATTCATGTAATCGTTGTTGATTTCACAGTTTAGCATTAATTAAAGGTAGATTCTAGAATTTTTATTTATTTATAGAGAAATTAAATGTGTGATATGGAGTTTTGTATTTATCTTTTGATAGAAAGTTAATATATAGAAAATAGAATTTCATTTTAATTTAGACAGAAAGAAAATAAAGATAATGTTGTATATACAGATAAAATATTTTTGCTTACGTTTTGATTGCAAAGAAATGATGAAATGGCTACAATGAAGATATACTATGAAACTCAAAAGAGGACACTTTTGATTTTATTTTATTTTTTGTGCACTCTTAGCTTGCAATGATGTTACGGGGGACCTCTTCACCTACAACTGTTTTGGGCTTATGCACGAATAATATCAAGGAATATTTAATGAACCACTCAAGTTTGAAAATGAAATTCTACCAAACTTGGGCAGCTACTTGAATTATTGCACATTGCTAAAACTTAATGTGGGTGTCACTTGTCATTAATAGGTGACTTTGTGGAGCCTTAGACCTTGAGTTAAGATTAAGTTATGATA
Organism: Lathyrus tuberosus; assembly: GCA_022829125.1. Taxonomy (NCBI): domain Eukaryota; kingdom Viridiplantae; phylum Streptophyta; class Magnoliopsida; order Fabales; family Fabaceae; genus Lathyrus; species Lathyrus tuberosus. Next base: position 1,276,236 of record JALAZF010000101.1, on the reverse strand, counting down.
ATAGTTTCAATAATGAATATTAAAATTTCACTTTAAACTATCTTTTATGAAATATGATGAAATAAAATAAGATTATGTTTTATCGTTTTGATTGATTAAAAGAAGATGAATAGAGGAACAAGATAAAATGCATTGTATTTTATTTTATCACTTACCTTTATTTTATGAATATTTTAATTTGGGTGGAATATCAATCTTATTACATTCCATCACATAATATCTAAACAATAAAATGATATATTTGTTTTGCTCTAAAATGTTTTACTCATTTCTATTTGTGTTGCTTTGTTTGTTTTAAATTATCTAAACATAGCCTTAGGGTTTGCATTATTTTTAGACAAAATTACACTAGTTCCAATTTTCAACGTGGAAATACATTATCTCGAATCATCTATAGTCAACGTAATCAAAAATTCGATCAATGAATTATAATAATAGTGTACATAAATAATTTTATTGAGTTTTAGGAAGGAAGGTCCATGGGTATACGATATAAGCCAATGCCTCAACCCTGAGAGAGCTCCCACTACATGGTGATAGGCTGCCCGAAATAGGCCAAGAGGCTGCCCAATAATGTGTCGATAAGTCGTTCAATTGGGTTTGATTTGTCTGAGGTGACCCATTCACTCGCCATTTGTGGTTAATGAGGTGTCCAATCACTAATCAGATGTAGGAATGAGTCACAAAGAACCCCCCACCACACACACACACACTCTGAAGAAGATCCATGTCTTCCCATGTTCCCATGTTGTTGACCCATAACCTCTCTCTGACGAGATTTTTTTTTTTGGGGGAGGGGGGAGGGGGGATACCAGAATGTTTTAAGCCACCTTCACTCACAAAATATGATGGAAAAACAACCTCTATGAACATGTCGTCTCTATTAACACGTAGATGACGATCATCAGAGCCTCAGACTTTTTTAAGTGGAAGTTCCTCTCCAGCACCTTCAGGAATGTCACGTTGATGTGGTATATCAGCCTACTGCGGTTATCAGTCACTAGCTATCATGGCCTTGTAAAGAATTTAGTCCACTAACTCTCGGTGAGCAGACACAGGAAGATGTCAATCGTAGCCTTTTCAAAAATTTGTCAAGGCCCTTCAAAATCTTTAAGGGAGTATCTCGTTTGGTTCAATGAGGCAACTAACAAGGTCATTCACACGAACCAGAAGATGTTTGTATGAGCCTTCTAAAATAGATTGAGGATTGTAAATTTTAATGAATTGTTCATCCAGAGACTTGCCGCTTCCATGGAGGAGGTAGTGGCACACGCTAAATGCTACATAAAGGGCAATGGGAGCAACTCGGAGAAACAAAAACTAGAGGCGCTAAGAAGCGTACGTCTAAAAATCCTAATTCTTAATAACAACAATGCAGAAGCCATTATAACTCGCATTTAGGGACAATGTGGACTTCAAGCAAAACGAGAGGCTTGCGGAGAACTTCACGCCCCTAAACACTTGCCGTCAACAGATATGGCATGAAGTTCTTTATACGCATGATATGCCTCCTCTATCAGCCCCTAAGTTAGACGTTATGGGACCTTCGCCCAACAGGTGGTGTAAATTTATAAGGTTAAGGGTCATCACACAGAAGATTGTTACCAGCTCAAGAAGGAGATTAAGTGTCTCATCCAAGAAGATAATCTAAAGAAGTATGTTCGGGGTGGCTCCCACCAGTCACCGGGTGACTCTAGATTTCAAGGGTGAGATCTTGTTGGGAGCCTAGATCCAAAATGGGAAAAGAGCCAAGTAGAGGAGATGAAGACAAACTTGTGTGTCACACACTCAACACTATATCATGAGGGTTTGCTGGAGGTAGAAAAAGTAGCTATGTTCATATGAGATGTGCATGTTAAGTCATGACTATAGTAGGTTTACCTACTAGCTTTGATTCGGATGTGAAGGAAACACTAGAGCCTGAGATCACCTTCTCAATGAAGCATGTTACTGGAATCAATGGCCATGACAATGATCCCATGGTCATAACTGTGAGGTGCTACGATCGGGAGATCAAACATGTTTTAATTGAACATGGAAGCTCTATATACATTCTCTATTAGGACATCTTTGAAAGGCCCCATCTAGATCCATGTGATCTCAAAGCTTTCCAAGGTTCACTTATTGGTTTTTGGGAGAACGAGTGCACGTGAAGGGTTACATCGTCGTAAAACCATGCTTGGACTAGAGGTGAGAGCGAAAATGATCAAAGTAAGGTACCTTGTGATAGACACCAACTTACTCGTATAATATTATCATAGATCATCTTTTCTTCAATCTCTTGGGAACCACCCTATCCATGTTGTACCTATGTATGAAATATCAACTGCCCAACGGGCGTGTTGGGTTGTTCAAGGTGATTAAGAGACCGCTCTGAGGTGCTATCAAGACAACTTGAGGCGAAAAAGGAGATTATGGTTGTGACCAACATTCAACATCCAGATGCACGGGAAGTTAATGTCATGGACGTAAGGTCAAGAGAAGTGCTCTATAGGGAGGAAATGACGCTTCTTGAAGAGAAAGAGTTGCTCGTATTGTTCTAGAAGAGCGTGGAGTATAAGTAAGGAGGCCAAGAAGAGCTCCAAGTTTTTGATAGGCTTAATGTTGTTAGACGATGGCAATGATCTAGAAGGGGGGTTTAATAGATCACTAATTTTTAAACAGAATTGACACTTAAAAATTGTTTTTCAAAAATATGCGGAAGCGGCCGAGGATTTAAATCGTCTAAACGAACTGTTATTGGTAAGATTGGATATGCGAAACCGAATGGAATTAAATTCAATGAGAAAATGAATCAATACGTTGCCAATTAATCAATACAAATAATGGTCACTTTGTCTTAACCTGTTTCAAATGAATTATAAGAAGTAAATTTAAATTGGCAATATCACAAACAGTTTGTGTGCGATCAATACGTCGAACACTTGGTGTGTACAACACCCCAAGTTGAATTTCTTATGATATGATAGTGCATAATTTTTCACAATTACAATCCAAGTGATTGTAATGAGTTTTCAAAACAGAACTTCAGCACTACACAACAGTGAAAATTTATCGAACCGTTGATATCACACAAACGTTAACAACACAAATTAAAGAGATAGAGAAAGAGAGAACAACACCATATTTGTTTAGGCAGTTCCCTTTTTGTCCTCGCTTGGGGTACGTCTGCCCCCAATTCTAAAACTAGAATTGAGATATGTATTATCAAGTTGCAAAGTTTGTACAAGAGAAGTTATAGTCACCACACACTCAAGTCTAATTGTTGAAGTTAATATTATTCCCTTCTCCCCCCTTGATTCAAGTCGAATCAAGTGCATCAAACACTTCGAACAAACCTCCGATTACCGCTACTTATTTGAACGAACCCAACATTCTTCAAACCTTTCGCTCGGCTGATTTCGATCGCAAGACGTTCGACCCCAAATCTTTCTACACAATCCTCCGGTTACCGCTACTTGTTTGAACGAACCCACCGTTCTTCAAACCTTTCACTCGGCTAAATCAGTGAAGCAAAGATTTGTGCAAAAACTCTCAAATCCTCAAGATCTTGGAGGACAAAACCCCAAAGGTTTTATTCAAGAAAAACCCACTGAATTCTCAACCCAAACTAGATACACAAATCCTACGTTTGGACGTTATCACCTCGACAATGCAAAAGATCAACAAAAATGATTATGTGTAATTGTTGAAGAACGCAAGCGTGAGAATGAAGATGATGAGCAAAAATCAATGTGTATTTTCACTTTTCTTGTTCTATATGTGTACAACGATGAAGCATATGCATATATATAAGACCAAGACCAAATAACGAAATAACAGATTTTTGAAACACAGAGAATCAGAAAAATGAGTTTACATGAGCAAGAGGTCGACCAAAGCCCTTTGAGGGTCGACCAGAACACACCCGAATGCAAATCTGTGCAAAACTTCAAGCGATGCGTCGACCTGAACCAGGCCATGCGTCGACACAAGGGCACCTCAAAACAAAGAATTATTTTTCTTACAGTATGCTTCGACCGCCACACAACCGTGGGTCAACGCAAGGACACCCGAGAGTAACAACTTGTTTAATCAACTGCATGCGTCGACCTCCACTTGTCTGTGAGTCGACGCAAAGACTCTAGATTGCTAAAAACACATTTTTGTGAGTATTTGAGACACCCTAAAGCCCTTTTGAGTTTACCTAAGGTATCCAACATGATCAAATGCACAAATTTCATATATAGGATGATCATATATATATAGACACACTTATGTGAATTATTATATGCATATTAAAGGATGAATGAAATCTAAGATGCGATGATACCGTCCAAAGTACAAATACAAGATAATACTAGTTTTGACATCTTTAAAATAAGGACTAAGGAACCTTGCCGTCACAAATGTCATATTTAATTCATTTATGTTATCAATTTGGTTAATTATGGCGAGGTGTCACCTCTGCTAATTGTGCAAAAATATTACTACATTTGTTCTTAAATATAAAACCCTTTTGAGTTTTTTTTATCTCTTTTTATAAGATCATCTTTACAATTTTAAAGTACATTAATGATTTTTTTACCCGTATACACCTCATAAAGTTACTTTTTTTTCAATAATTTGCATACTCTTGTATAAACATTAAATGATTTTTTTTCATAAGAATAAATTTGTAAAAGTATACAAATAATCAAAGTTATTACTCCAACCAACTTTCTTAATTCCCATAATTTTTTTTATGAAATCTTGTATTTAAAGACAGAGGTAGTATTATATAAATGCTAATTAAACATTTTCGTACCAATACTCTTTATTGATGCATCTAATCGAATCATTACAAATTTGAAAGTTTGATACCGTGGAATAAGATTTATATAAAAAAAATTATATAATTATTTACACCTATGTTATGCTTACACTCATTCATACACCTACACCGTATATGTTGTTCACAGATACGGTGAACAGTGAAACCGTACATGAATAGTGACATGAACAATGTCATGTGAACAGTACCAGTAAACAGTTCATGAACAGTCACTTTTAATAATAAATCAAAGTTGGTTAATGAAATGTAAAAAGTTGGTTAATTAAGTGATAAAGTTAGTTAACAAACACCTAGATATTAAAAATAATTTTTAAAAGTAAAACAAAGTTGGTTAATGCAATATAAAAAGTTGGTTAATGAAGTTATGAAGTTGGTTAATAAACATTTAGATATAAAAATAATTTTTAGTATTAAAGTAAAATTGGTTAATACAATGTAAAAAATTGATTACTAAAGTTATGAAATTAATTAATAAATATATATATATAAAAAAAAATAATTAATTTTTATATATTTTTTTAAAAAATCATTCTATTATTATAATGTTTTACTGTTCACCATATTGATAAACAGTCAAATACGATATAAGTATATAAACGGGAGTAAGAATTACATTTCTCAATATATCTTTTTAGTTGTAATTCAATATGTACTAGAGTAAGTAAGTATTAGGCCTAAGCTCAAGACTAACACATGTCAGTTTGAGTATTGTCAAAACCTGTTATTGTAGGCAAGCTAGTTTACTACATATAAAGCAGATAGGTGTAACAAGTTGTAACTAACAATTCAAACTTTCAAAAATTAGTCCTCTACCTATCAGATATATCGCCGTATCAGATTGCTAGATCTCGATCTAGGTCTTGGCCATGGTTGCAATATGCCACCATTACTAGGCCTAATATTGCATATTTTCTCAACAAGGTAAGCCAATTTATGTCTCATCCTCTTGAGGCTCATTGGGTATCAGACAAAAAGATCCTTGAATACCTCAACGGCACAATTGGACATGATCTTCTTCTATCTCCTCATTTAACTTCTGTTTCCCCTTCAATTCAACTTTATTGTGATGTAGACTGGACCTTGAAAAAAGAAGTACTTATGATGCTACCATTTACTTTGGAAACAAACTCATCACTTGGTGGTCCAAGAAGCATTAGTGGTTGCCAGGTCCAGCATTGAGGCAGAGTACAGAAGTCTTGTTCGGGCCAGTGTTGATCTTCCCTGGGTGCAGACTCTTCTCAAAGAGTTATTCATCTCATCCAAGCCCCCATGGTGTTGTGACAATCTGTTTGCAGTAATGTTTGCACACAACCTTGTTCTGCACTCAACTTAAGAATGACACATCTCAACTTGAGTATTGTCAAAACTGCTATTGCAGGTCAACTAGTCTTCTATATATAACACAGTCAGTTGAAGCAAACTGTAACTAACAATTCAGATTTTTAAAAATTAGTTAGATCTAAAAGAGTATTGTCAAAACTGCTATTGCAGGTCAACTAGTCTTCTATATATAACAGAGTCAGTTGAAGCAAACTGTAACTAACAATTCAGATTTTTAAAAATTAGTTAGATCTAAAAGAGTATCTCTTTACTCTACCTATCAATTCTAACAATATGAATTTTAAAGATGTTTTCTTTGTATCAAACTCTCAAGTTTATGGAATCCTGGTTCATAATATAGTATGAGAGCAATATCGTAATTATTTAAGGGATGAAGATGAAATTTCTATTGATTATTATATTATGATTATGATTTTGGGGCATGAAGACACAAATTCCGCTGAAGGTTTTGATTTCAATCCAGATGCCGATTAAGATGAGGATTCTTATATTGCAACATAGAAAAAATGAACTATGAATTCTTCTGGGAAATATTAATAAAAAAAAAGTTCTTAAAATAGTGGAGATGATTCTAATTAAGACAATCAAGTCTTTAATTGAAGAAAGATTCATCAAAATTGGAAAAATTCATTGCTTTATTTCCTCTCCATCTAAATCAATAGCAAAACAGAAAATTCAAGAGTAATTTTATATGATTAATTGTCAACATGCCAACAATGTTGAAACATAACTCTCTGTATTAGCACTGTTCCATATCTCTAATAACCACATTTAAGCTCTATTAACTACTGTCCAACTTATTACATTGCTTACTTACATGTGTTTAATAACTTTTCTTAGCTTACTGCTCAAACAAAGCAGAATAGAACAGATAATTACAGCTTAAAATGTTATGCACAGCCAAACTCATAAAACAATCAATTGAATGTAGCACCAAAAACTAAGAAAACTTGAAGATGAGCACAACTTCTCAATCATAAGATACAAGGAAAGGAATGACCATAGACATAAATTCGTCATACGAAAGGGTAGCCGATCCTGAGTAACGCTTATCCTTAACCTTAAATTTGTCAGTCAGGCCCTGAAAATGCAACAGGTAATCAGGCAAGGTAGCAAACATGTAAATTGGAGGGGGCAACACTTAGATGAAAATGCAAATCTCGGCGAATCGAATAAATGTTGCAACATGCTTATGCTTTCCTATTTTCTTTCGCAAAATATAACGGACATAAAATGCCACCCTGTTGTTCATTTCCTATCAATTATCACATAATCAAAGACAGTGCATGCAAATGCAGCAGACATTCAAACTAAAATCATGGAGGGGTTAAATCAGCATATATCAATTGAAGGGGGGGTTAGAATAAGAAACACAGATGAAGAAATTTAGATATGGGATGCCTGTCCTTAGCTCTCAAAACTCTATATATAATAATCAAGACAATGCACGGGAATGTTAATGGATAAAAATCTCGGTTCCAAACCAGTTATTTGAACTAAAAATCATGGAGTATGTATGGAAGGGAAGAATAATAAACACAAATGAAGAAATATAGATATCAGAGGCACGTCCTTAGTTTCAAAAGCTCAATGAATTTTACCTTGATAATCATCCCACACCTGCACAAATCCAACAACAGAACATGAGATATATAAAGGACATTTCCAAATAGAATAAACCACAATTTGGTTCTTGAAATATTTCATAAGATCAATTTGGCACTTGACATATTAGCGGCATCAAAATGATTCTCAAATGATGATTTCCATCGTTACATGACATTAGTTTGGTCAGTCCCAGTACACATCAAGTCTTTCGACTATTTTATTCAATTATAAAAGTATCTAAACAAGAAAATGATAATTTCATGTCAATTTGTTCAATTTGTTCCATTCCATAATCTTAAGAATAATGAGGTATAAAATCTTTTCAGGGCCAAAATAGAGCTCAAAAAATCATTCAAAAGAAAATTGAAGTTTACTTTTTGCAAATAAAATTAGAGTAATAAAATAATCACTTGAGAGATCTAGATAAAATGTCTTACTCGACAAAACTGTCGAACCCGAGTTCAACCCTCCTACTATTTCCATCACTGTACTTTGAAAGCAAAAGTTGTAGAACTGAGGCCGGTACTGTATAGCCAATACCATACAGAGCATCTCTTAGCTCTAATGGATCAATTTTCCCACTCCTATCTTTGTCGTATCTCTCAAATATGCCCTACAAGCAAAGTACAATTGTTAATTTCTGTACAACAATCTTAAAAGACTTTTATTTTGAGACGGAGGGAGTAGTAGCTTTCAATAAAAATGTTAAGAACTTAGCTAATGGGGTGACACAAATTTTTAGTGATAATGTAAAATACTTTACATTATTGGACAACTAAGACATAAGATATGTGATCCAATAATCAATTTCATCTTAACAAAATTTTGCACAACTCAAAAAGGAGAGTAAATCAATGTTATTTTTCAGCGGATGACGGACCATGGCTGAGAGCCAAAACCTGCTATCTTTCACAAATTGGCCATCACGGTTGTAAAAATCCCGCCTCCGCAATCCGCCATGGTCGATATTTGACAACACTGGATTACATAACATCAAAACATGCTAAGGTGTTTTAGTCATGGAAGCTGGCCAAGTAACAATACTTGACACAACTCAAACAAGACAGTACATAACAAAAAAAACATGCTTTAGTGTGTTAGAAGGAAGCTGGCTACAAAAATAGTATATGAACTGAAAATATTTGCTACACTAGATTTAATTTTTTTAGAATCCTGCATAAGAAATTAAAAAACTTCCCAAGTTGCATTGCCCATATAAGCATTAGAATAAACTTTACATCCCCATATCTAAGTGTATGATGGGTTTAACTTTTCAGAAAAATCAAAAGTAATTCTAGAGGTGTAGAATTGATTTTGGAATGATTTTGAAGTGTTTGGTTCTTATAAAATAGAATTGATTCTGTCTCCAAAATTGATTCTACTTAAAGATATAATTTGTAGTTTTTGAATTTAAACTTGTGTTTTACTTTGAAATTTATTGTTCAACTCAGTTTTGTATAAAATTATTCAAACATAAATCACTATACATTCAACTCGCTTTTAACCCGAATCAATTTGTTAAAATCAATTTTTTTCACCGCAGAACCAAACATACTCCAAATTCAAAATGGATTAACCCTAACTCAACTTAAAAAACCCATCTAAAGGGAAAAATATTGTCTAACTCATCATAAATCACTTATTTTCTATCAATATGGCTTCCATTCTATGCAAATAACTAAATTGTTTCACAAAAAACTTAACTTGGTCGCAGAATAACTATTTATCAGTAGTAGATAATATATATACAAAGAATGAAAAAGAGACTTACTCGCCAGTGACCAAGGCAACTCCAAAGCTCCGTAAATTCCTTTGGCCCTATAACAGAAAAGCAATTAAAAATTGAAATCACTAAAATTCCCCAAAAAATAAAAAATTACCAAAAACAAAAAAGTTACCAATTCGGAGGGATTCATTGGGATGTTTAAAGAGAAAGATAAGAAGACGAATAGTTCTTAGGTTAAAATTATGAAAAGAAGAAGAAAGCGCCTGTTGCAATTCTCTATCATCAATGAAACCGCTTCGATCTCTATCTACCATCTGAAAGCTCCTAATAACATCAGGGTTTGTTCCAGGCGGAAAATTGGAATATCCAGAAGAGGAAGGTGGAGGATAACCAGATGGTGGAGTTTGGCCGTAAGAATAACCGTGGGGGTAGTTGCTGTAGTTTGAAGAGGGCGGTGAGGTTTGGGTGTAGGTGGTATTAGGAGGGGTGTGGTTAGAAGGTGGAGGTAACTCGGGAGCAGATGGAGCGTAAGATTGAGAATTGTATCTACCGTATGAGGAAGACATGAGGTTCGATTTGATTGAAATTGTTGAAAGAGAAAAACTCAAAACCAGAGCGATACAAAGAGAAGAGAAGAAGAAGATGTCAACGTTTTTTGTTGAGTTACTCGGTTACGTGTTCAATATAAGCAAAATTAACTTAACATTTTAAATGCACTTTTTTTAATAATTTATTAGGTCCCAGATTTAAAAAAACTTCTTATTTAAATTCTTTAAATTAAACTATTTTTTAATCAAATAATGGAATTCCGTCCCGGTGAATGAGTAAATATTGTGGATTTTTGAATCTGCCGTGAGCAGGCTTAACAGAATTAAATTAAATTAAATTATTTAAAGTTTTAAAAACTTTGTAAGTAAATTTTTTGGTCTAGTAATTAACCATGAATCTTATAATTATAATTTTTTTTTTCTTTTGTCACAAGATAGACATGATAGGGTAAGTTCAAATTCTAACGTTTCAATCCAAAAAAAAAAAACTAACGCTTTTAGTGGCAGCTTGGTCAATAATAGCAGTCGACATGGCAGTCCTATCAATAAAAAAATATAACGCTGGCAGACACGTACAATTGAATTCAATATTGTTCAAATCATTTATTAATAAGATATTGGGCCTATTTATTTTATTTTTTAATAAAAAATATAAATATAAATTTAATTTGTTAATTTTAAAATGTTATTTCAAATATTCTATAATTTTATTGAAAAAAATTTTGAATAAAAAAAATCTCAAAATCACGTAAATTTGAAACTATTTTAAATAATTTTTTATAAAATTTATTTTTAAAATATAGTTTTTAAAAAAAAACTATAATTTCAATTATGTTTTGATCTTCAATAATATTTGTTTATGTTATAGGCTATTAAAATTATTTTTTTAACTTAAAAAAAATGGTTAAATATACGAGACTCCCTACAATGTCAATAGGGATGGTAATGTGCAGGGTTTGTGCAGAGTACTATTTACCCATCCCTATATGCGCGATTTGAAAAAATCCTCGTACCTAAGCGTATACCCGCTTGGGCGTCAAAGGTATCACTCGTACCCTAACCCTATGGGTTTGTAAGTACACATATCCATACCCATTACTTGCATTCCTATTAAAAATAAATAGATCAATTATAAAATATCATATCATTTTAAGTTTGGCTTAAATGCAGTTTTAGTCCCCCTATTATGGCTTTTTCTCAGCTTTAGTCCCCCCATTTCTAAATTCTGTTTTTTAGTCCCTTAAGTTTCATTTTATGAGGATTTTGGTCCCCCACGTGATTTGATGGGCAAAAAATGATGACATGGGCCTGGAAATGCTGACATGTCAGTGCCAACTAGATAATAATATATTAAAATATTATTGTAATTAATTTAAATTATTTTTCAAATAGAATCATTTGCAATTAAATTTTTTTTATTAACTATTACAAAAATTCCAGTCGTTTCTCTCCATCAATGTTTCTCTCTATCATGTCTCTCCATCAACCCTAAATTTGATCCCTTCTTGTTCTCTCCATCAATGTTTTTCAACACAAACCCTAAATTTGATTCCTTCTTGTTCTGCGCTTCGTCCACGAACACAAACCCTACGATAGTCTCCGTTTATTGAATCTGCTTGTCCTCGTCTGTTCGAGATCGTCTTCGCCAAAGATCGTCTTCGTCCCAGATAGTCATCAACATGTCAAACCCAACATTTGTTTTGAGGTAAGTGGCTTCGTCCCAGATGTTTTTCTGATTTGTTATTGTTAGTTTATTGTTAGGTTATTGTGGTCCCAATAGTGTCCCTAATGTTTGCAAGGACGTGTGTTCATGTTTTGTGTATGTAGGCCACCAGAAAAACAAACTGTCAGACTTAGAATTCATCACAAGGGACAAATGGTTAATCATCCTTTAATGTTGTATGTTGGTGAAACAGTGGCTGAAATGAATTGGGATTGGGACGTGGACCTAATGTCCTACATGCAGATTGAATCTATGATAAAAAGTGAAGGCTATAGGAATATAAAATGTCTCTGGTATGTGAATCCTAGGTTTTCATTTTCTAGAGGGATTCGACCGTTGAATAATGACAGAGATGTGTTAAACTTTATTGAAGATGTTAAAGGGTTCCATGTCATCGACGTGTACGTTGAACACACGGTTGACATACCTGAATACATAGAAGCTGAGGAAGTTCAAGATAATGTGGAGGTGGAAGAAGTTCAAGAAAATGTGAATGTGGATGAAGTTCAAGAAAATGTGGAGGCGGAGGATATACAAGCTAATGTGGATGTGGAAGATCCGGCTAATGTGAATGTGGAACATGTTAATGCTGATGAAAGTGAAACTGATCCGGATTATGAGTTTAGTGAGAAGGATGGCGAAGAAAGTGAGAGTGATATTGATTTAGTTCCGGAAGATAGGGTTGAAGCTAATGTAGACTGGACAACAGTTCTACCCAATATTGAAGGTACTTCCAATCATAATCATGTTTCTGATAATGAAAGTTGTGATTCAGATGAGCTTCATAGCCCTCCAGAGAGTGATGTTGAAGATGAGATGGAAAGGTTTCCAACCTTTAAGGGAAGTGCTAAGTTTGAGTTAGGCCTGATGTTCAAGGATAAGTTGCAAATTCGAGATGTCATAAAGGAGTATGCAATGGCTAACAAGAAGAATATTGTGTTAAAGAAGAATGACAAGAAAAGAATGATTGTAAGATGCATGGAAGGTTGTCCATTTTACATAAGATTTAGTATGAGAACCACTAATAAGTTTTGGCAAATTGTTAGCTTTGTTGAGGAACATAGTTGTCATAGGACAGCTAAGAATAGACAAGCCAAAACTGATTGGTTAGCTCGTCAATTTGTGTATACATTAAGACACAGTCCTGATATGAGATGTAAAGGTTTGATTGCAGAAGCCCTTCAAAAGTGGGGTGTAAAGTTGTCGATTGATCAAGCTTACCGAGCCAAGAGAAAAGCAATTGAATTGATTCAAGGTGTCGGTCGTGAACAGTTTACACATTTAAGAAGATATGTTGATGAATTGCTTAAGTCCAATCCTAACTCTACAGTTAAGATTCAATGTGCTGATTCTGAAGGTGGTCCTATTTTTTAGAGATTTTATGTGTGTTTGGAAGCATGTAAGTCTGCATTTGCAACAACTTGCAAACCATTGATTAGGTTGGATGCTTGTTTTTTAAAATGTGACTTTGGAGGACAGTTAATAGCTGCAGTTGGAAAAGATGGAAATAACAAGATGTTGCCTGTTGCATATGCCGTTGTGGAAGCCGAAACAAAGGACTCGTGGCAGTGGTTTATAAAGTTATTGCTGGATGATTTGCAATCGATTCAACACAAGGTCTATGCCTTTATCACGGATCAACAAAAGGTTACTTCTTGACATTATGTTATTACTATTTGTAATCATGTATGTTGTCTGTTATAACCATTCTGATACATTAATGCAGACTGTTATAATCATGTATGCTGTCTATTTGTAATCATGTATGTTGTTCTGTTGTTAATCATGTATGTTGTCTATTTGTAATCATGTATGATGTCTATTGTTAGATGTGCATTGTTGTTATTTGATACATTCTGTTGTTATTTATAATCATGTATGTTGTTCTATTGTTAGATGTACATTGTTGTTATTTGATGAGCCAAGAAACCCACACTCTTTACCAAGAAAACTTCAAACAGTGAAATGCCAAAAATGCGGGAAGCTTGGACATAACAAGCGCACATGCAAAGGAAAAAGGGCAACTGAGAGATCAATACCCAAAGGTGGCAATAAAAAGGTGAAGGCAACGGATGATGGACAAACTATTATTGAAGGGGGATCCCAAGCTCCTAGACCAACTCAAGACTAGATGATTGTTTTATATCCATGTCTTTATGCAGTTTGAAAATGTGTTTTGGTTAAACTAGACTTTGTATTTTGTTGTTCAACATTTCGAAACATACTTTGTATTTTGCTTTTGCTGTTATTTTGAAACAGACCTTGTAGTTACACTGCAGTGCAGAATGCACATTGGTTGAAATGAATCTATTCATTCTTAATGTTACACTGCAGTGCAGAATGCACATTGGTTGAAATGAATCTATTCTGTGTTAATGCAGATTAATTGAATTCTGTACAGATCTTATCCTACAGAAAAATTGAATTATGTATAGATCTTATCCTACAGATCTTAATGCAGATTAGTTGACATGTATCTTATCCTGTTCTGTCTTAATGCAGATTAAATGAATCCATTTCAGTCTTATGCTACACCATCGAATTTTTAGTATTGAGACTGTCCAGAAAAATGTAAAAGTTGTAAACTAGCTACAGACATGTAAAAGTTTTAGTATTGAAATGAAAAAGTTTTAGTATTGACTTATTATAATGAGCATCAAATGTAAACTAGCTACAGACATGTAAAAGTTTTAGTATTGAAATGTAAAAGTTTTAGTATTGAAATGTATACTATTTTCACAATACATGTAAACTATTACAGACCTTGTACAGACATGTAAAAGTTTTAGTGCAAACATGTATTGAAATGTATACTATTTTCACAACAACATTTACTGCATAATTTTTCTACAGCCAACATTTACTACAGACAACATTTACTACAGACAACATTCACAAATCATTTTTTCACTAGACATTAGAACAAGTCATAATAGTAACAACAACATTCAATTGAACTTTCAATAACATTACAATACAATCATTTGAATACATTTGTTGCAACTAATGCAAACACAAGTAACAACACAAACACAAAAGATAAACCCAACAAATAACCCATAAACTTTATCTACGTCTTCAACAAATCTTCATTCTTCTTTGTATGCTTAATTAAATCCATAGCCTCGTCATTCTTGTTTTTCAAAGCTCTAATCACATCTTTGGCATGGTAGTTCATCTCTTCATCAATCCATTCAAAATAGTTACGTCCTTTTTTCCTCGTCACCTTATAATTACCACAACCAAGAAATCTTCTTCCAGGATTCTCATAAGTCCATGATATCATCAATGGTGACTCAAGCCCACACCAACATCTATTTCCCCTTCTTCGTAGAGCGGACTGATTTGTTGAGGCAAATGAGAAGCTTGTTTCAGACATTGTTGGAGAAGAAAACGAGCTTGAAGACGTACTTGAAGAGGAACTTGGAAAAGGAGACGAGCTTGGAGAAGGAGACGAGCTTGGAAAATCTTGTGCTTGTGAAGAAGGAGGCGCTGATGTTGGAGAAGAACATGAATTAGGGTTTGAAAAATGATGATACATATTTATCATATTCATGTAAAACAAATAATAATTTAAAAACAATTAAAATATTAAATAAATATAAAATTTATGATTTGGCACTGACACGTGGCAATTTTGACAACCGTGTCATCAAAATTTGGCCTCAAACTGAATGGGGGACCAAAATCCTCATAAAATGAAACTTAAGGGACTAAAAAACAGGATTTAGAAATGGGGGGATCAAAACTGAGAAAAAGCCATAATAGGGGGACTAAAACTGCATTTAAGCCTTTAAGTTTTTAAAAACATCAAAAAAAAATTTAATTTATTGTTGATATAAACGAACACTTATGTTAAACATGTAATGGTTTAACATTGATATACTTTTTAAAATTGATAGACATATATTTTTATGTAATAGTATAAATTAAAATACATAAATATATTGTGCGGGTATGGGGTGGGGTGGGTACTAAAATGCTCATACCCGCTTTTTTTTTTTGGGTAATTACCTGAGCTCGTTCTCTTACTCACTCTCTTTATTATATTTATATCATATGTACCCCTTATTTCTGTACATGCTCTGATACTACACTATTCGGAGGCCTTACATATCACAGCCTTAACTGTATCGTCATCAAATAGCCAACCACGGGCATAACACAGACTAATAATTAAAACTGAAATTTCATAACAGTAAGGACCATAGTATGAATCAATGGTCAGATGTTTTCTGATACACAAGATCCTCATTTAGAAGCAGGTGTAGAGCATACTTGCATCTATGGGGAAATTATGATATGAATACAATAACTAAAGCTTTGAGGGAGAAAGAAAAGATTTTTTAGAACATGTTTGTTCTTAAGCACACAAGAGAGTTTATTTGTGATTGCTTCATGAAAATATGTTACAAGAGCTCTCCTTTTATAGCCAATGAGGTACATATAGGACAAAAATAACACTATTTACAAGCATGACATTTTTAATGTTATATGAATGTCTTTTTCAAAAGTCTGACACACTTATCACTTATGGATTACATTATTATAATCTTATTGCACAAAAATACGAAAATTATTATTCATAAACATGCTTGTGATCTTTGAAGGACATTTGTCCATTTAGTCTTTGCAAATGGGTTTATGAGAGGGGGACATATTCTGATCGGATAACTTTCCATCAGAAAAGCAATCTCTAAAACGAGATGACTCGCGCTGCCAGATGTCATCCATCATGTAAGTGTGATCCGCTAATCTCATATTAGCTTCTTCCAACTTCTGGTCTTCTGAACTTTTCATGATATATGCAAGTTGCACTATCATCGAGGTTCTTTGGATCATAGAGATTGATGTAGTTAACATACTCCAATAATTTCCTTGTGATTTTTAGACTGAGAGGATATTCATCAATGGTTTCCCATTGGTGAACATAACTCTTACAATTAAGCAGCTTAGTTGCAGGATATGTCAGATAAGGCCTGTGTAGAAAGAAAGCAGACTTGAGTTTGCCAATATCTTTTGAAGATAATCTCCGTTCTTTGACCTTGTGTATGGATGGTTTTAATTGATCTCTCCACCATTGTAATTGAGAGTATCATTCAAGAGTAGTCCAAATTAAAGACTTGTGGTTCTCAGGATCCATTATGTGTTGATACATGGCCTTAGTGGGAATAAGAACATGCATATAGTACAAACATGTGGCATACCAGATATAACACAAATGGTTTTTTGTGAATTTAACATTTGGGTTTATTAAAATTGGTAAGAGAAAAGGTGTATCTGGGAAATAAGGACTATGATCTGGTAGTTTATTCCTTATGATTTTTGTCATGTAATAGAAGAGATTGTTCTTGGCATACTGCTTGAGTTGGGATGGTGAAGAGGATATTGTTATTCATGGAGGAAGATTCATGGTTATGAATGCATGGGTTGGTAGTGGTTTGATCATAAGAATTAGAGGGAAATTGTGCTTGGCTGTGATGATCTGGATAGGTTTCATAGGACGGGATAGTAGGTCAGGGATTACATTTTAGGTTCCTTTGATATCTTTTACAGAGAAATCATATATGGCAAACCAATCTTTGGGCCTAAGAGTTTGATGATCAGGAGGCATCTTATTTTTGAATTCAAGGATCTTAAGGAAATAAAAGTTGTCCATCTGGACTTTAAATTGGTAGCCTCTTAGGTGGAAGTCAAACTTTTGGATTCCCATTTGTATGGTGAGGGCTTCTTTGTAGGTGGTGTGGTAGTGTTTTTCAGCTTCTTTAAATTGGCCAATGGCATGACCAAATAATATCTTCTGTCCTTCAAGTTCTTCTATCATAACTGCTCCCCAATAGTGATCACTAGCATTGATCTGCATAATTCTTTTGCCATTCCCAGGGATTTTCAGAGCAGGAGGAGTTTGTGTGATCTTCTTTAAAGCTTTCATTGCTTCAATTTGCTTTGTTCCCCACAATAGAGGTTTTTTCTTCAGCATTTGGGATAGAGGACTCGTGTATCTCCCCAATTTCCGCAGGAAATCTCGGATATAATTAATTATACCAAGAAATTGTTGGATTTGCTTAACTATGAGATTTTCATCACGAAAGTTTAACAGTTTTTAGGCAATATGAGGTTGGGGTTGATATTTCCCTTGAGAGAAATGCATCCCTAAAAAATCAATTTTTGTTTGTCCCAATTTACTTTTCTTTTCAGAGAGCATCATTCCATGTTGTTGGGCTATTTGAAGAAATTGGCCCAATAATTATTTATGGGGTTTTTCATCTTTTGAGAAAAATAGCACGACATCAATATAGATGAGGATACTGTTGAGGTTGGGCTCAAAAAGTATAGTCATGGCCTTTTGAAAGAGTGATGGAGCTACCTTAAGCTCAAATTGTAACATAGTCCATTGGTACTGGGCGTTAGGAATGCATAACATTATTTTTTAATGATCCTCAGGGTCGATACCCAATTCCCAAAATCCTAACTTAAGGTCGAACTTAGAATAGATCTGGGCATCTTTGATGAAAACATTTAAGGACGAGGCTTTTGGAATGGGAAATTTATCATCTTGGAGAAAATGTTTTAGAGGTTTGTAATCAATTACTAGTCTTTTTTCCCCCTCAACTTTTTAGATCTCTTTTCCACATAGAATGCTTGGCAAGCCCATTCTGATTTGGTGGGTTCTATCTGACCTTGTTTGAGCAGCTGGTTGCATTCTTCCCTAGCTAATGTGTAATCTGATGGACTCATTCATGGATGAGTGGCCTTGGTTGGATGAACATCTTCATTGAGCTTGAAGAGAAGTTGAACGAAAAAGTCTTTATTCTTCCATTGAGGTTTTGGGTGTCGGAATTTTTCATGGTTGTCTGCACCTAGTTTTAGAAGGTTGGACTTGATTTCCTCATAGCCAGCAGGGATCTCAGAAAGTGAATCTAGTTTCAATATCCCAGAATAAGGTTTGAATTCTCTTTTGAATTTGATTCCTGCGGGGAGAATTTGAAGTTTACTTGCTAGTGAATAGACATCCATTCATACTACAATATCTTTGTTTGGAAGATTACTACTAATGACCTTGGTCCAGACTATGCAGTCTGGGAAGAATTTAATTCCTATTTTCTCCTTGGTCATTAAATTTGTCTTGAAAATTTTTCCATCAACTGCTACAAATTATGCGGCATGTGTTACCCATGATTCTACTGAGAGAATGTTGGGATTCATCATTGTAATATAGGCCCCAGTGTCCATATAAGCTATAACTTTTTTCAAACGGGAAAACTTTGTTGTGAGGACATGAACTTCAACACAAAGAAGTGGTGTAGTAGGAAGAGAACTGCCTATCTCTTTGAAGGAGTAAACAGAGAGATATATGTCATCTTTAGACTCCGAAAATGATGTTTCATCGGATGAAGAGTCTTGAAGGGAAAAAATTGTTTCTTCATCAGCAGAGCTTTGTTCAGAATACAAAAATTCTAAGTCTCCTTCTAGAGGTTGAAGATAGTTAATCTGTTTTGCGGCTTTATGGGTATTATTAGGACATTCTTTTGAGAAATGCTCATTTTTCCCACAAATAAAGCATCTCTGATTTTCCCCTTTCCTCTGAAAGGATTTCTTATAAAGAACTTCATATTCTTTCTTTTCTTTCCCTTGAAGGTCCTGTGAGATTTGGTGTATTTTTTATGTTTCTTTTTTGTTGGACAACTACACCTTTTGCCTTTACACTTAATCTCTAGGTAGGGCTTCTTACATGCTTGGGTGAACTTTGACTTTTGTTCTATATCTTCTGAAAATTGATGATGAAAACTGCAAAGCTTTTCAAGTGTTTCTAATGTCACCTGGTGAATTTGGCCAAGACTCATGGTTTTAATATCCTTTTGAGTTGTGGCTAACATCCTATGAATTTCTGGCTGGAGTTCTTGTGGCAGAGAGGATACATAGGTATTCTTGAGACTGGGGTCATTGTATCCATTAAAGACATAATACATATGTGTTATCCTATGATAGTGTTTGTCGAGGTCCTTTGTTTTAAGAGAACAAAACTTCATCTCAAAGAATTCTTGTTTGCTTGTTCTATCAAATATCTCCATATCACCGATAAATTATCGGTGAAGAACCCCAAGAACACTAGTTGTAGTTTCTAGACGATGTAACTCATCTTGTTTAAAAGCTCCAAGATTGTGATATCATTCTTTCACCGTGCCTGTCATTCTACAACAAAAATTCTTCAATGGTCTTATAGCTATCTGCACTTGTTTTCATCATTTAGGTGTCAAGCCAAGCTCCAAATTCAAGTAGTCTTTTTCTCCAGCGGCTAGGTAGTATATCATCAAAGGTGAACCAAGGGCCGCCATTTGATTTAGTCCTTTCAAGGACTAGAGTTTCTTTAGGGGTTTCTTCTTCAAAAAAAGATTCTTCCTCTTTTATATTTGCCATGAAGAGTCTTGGGATATAGTTGTCTTCGGATTATGATTTAGTTGAAAAAGATCTTGATGTTTCATCAGAAGATGATTCTTGTTCAGAGTTGTTGTCACCATCTGAGGAGGACTCATCTACCTTTTGTTTTGATGATTCAGAGTAATTTTTTTTGGGGATATTCATAGTTTGTAGTGATTTCCATGGCTTGGAAACCTTTATTAGAAATTTCTTATTCCTTTTGGATTTTGGGAGGAGGTGTTTTAGGGATATCTTGAGAGTCTGAGGATAAAGCGCTCAAGCAGGCCGCTTTCCCCTTTGTCTTGAAGATAGAGGTAATGGTAGTTCTGGAAGATTTTGGTCTGTAAGTTGTAGGTATGTATTTGACATGGTCTGGTGGTGATGAAACATAGGTAGGGTAGAAAGGAGAAGACCTTTCTAGTCGTTGGAAATATGTAGGAAAAACATGAGGGTCAAAGAAAGAGTTTTCAATAGGCTTGGGCTTTCTTTCATGAGAGGCTCTTAAGAAATCATCTATCTCTTTTACCTGGCCTTGTAGACTTCTAATTTCTCTTTCCTTTTGGTCAAATGTTTTACCAAAAGTTATCTCTTCTAACATCTGTCGCAAATCCCGATCTAATTGGGATACTTGGGCTTTCAAGCTTCTGTAATGTTTCTGCATTTTTTGGGATAAAACCTTGAGATTCTCATCTATTTCGTCTATTTTTTCATTTTGAGAAACCATGTTTTCAGATTTCCAATTCAGAACTTCTTCAACTTAAGTTAAAGGTTTAAGTTTCCCATCGGGCTGGACTTCACTCGGATGAAAGAAGGGTTTGGATGTCCTGCCTGTGATTGGATCCATCTTTCTTTCTAAAGCAGGAAATTGTCGGTCGTACTCCAGAGTTATGGTTGAATACATAAAGCAAGAAATTGGTTGAACAACAGCTAAAGTATGTAGTGGTTTACAATGGTCTGTTGGTGACCATGTAATAAGAGTCGAATCATCAGGTGGTAACAACCCTTCTTTCCCGAGAATTTCAAGTCCTTCTTCGTAGATACAGAGGGGTTTATTTTTTCCATAGATTCCTACCCATGGACCATTGTCTGGATCAGATCTCCTTTGAGGAGGTGTAGAGGGTTTACACCTTCCCTTTTTCTTTGTTTTGGGAAGAATGATATCTCGGTCAATATCATTATCGTGCATCCAGCAGTCATAATCCGGGTCGTATCTTGTTGGACCAACATTCCAAATGAAGTAGCCATCTATTTTATCAGTGTAGATGGGTTTTCCCTCTATTGTAACAGCATAGACAGGACACCAGTCTTCTTTGAGAATTGGATTGGATCATCATTGTTTGGAAGATCGGAGATATTGAGCTCAACCTTTCGTCTGACTTCTTGAAAATCGTCTTGACCGTCTTGTCAGTGGATCTCCTAAAAGTAGCCTCTTGAGATTGGATAGTTTTTTTTTGTCAACATGGAGTTTCTCGTAGTTGGTTATCCATTCAAGGGGAATTAGCTGAGTTAATTATTCCCTTGTGATCCTTCTCAGAATCTGAACTATAGAGGGTATGTCTTCTTCTCTGTTGGTGACAACCAATAGTGAATCAGAAGAGCATCCCAAGAGAGGAAGACCTATCGAGTATTTTGTAAGCGGTATATTATCTGGTAATGGGGGTAGTTGACATGGCTTCTGGCCGTTGGTCAGATCCGGTGATCTGGACCTGTACTTTCAGTCTGATGGATAAAGTATTATCATTAAGACTCACGTTATAGCTTGGAAAGAAGGTGAGGACAACATTTCCTGCATGAAGTGTAGTTAGAACAGTTCCTATCACAATATTTTCATAGTGGAGGTAGCTGGAGTCCAGTAGAGCTATTTTGCAAAAGACATATTGCTTCTTCCTTCTATGAAGATAAATGATGAGTCTGACAGCCCCAAAGTGTAAGGCTGTATATCCTTCAGTCTTCTAGTGGTTTATGAGATATTGCGGAATCTCCAGATCTACATATTGCTCTTGGTGTGTAGCTCTTAGGTTGCATTGGTCTAGTCTAGATGACTGGACGTATTCTTTCATATGAGGGTGGTTTGTAGAGATAAGATTTCGAATGGATCTGGTAACACTTTTTGTCTTTTGA
Source organism: Lathyrus tuberosus (assembly GCA_022829125.1). NCBI lineage: Eukaryota > Viridiplantae > Streptophyta > Magnoliopsida > Fabales > Fabaceae > Lathyrus > Lathyrus tuberosus. The sequence continues at coordinate 1,253,938 of JALAZF010000101.1, read as the reverse complement.
AGATGTTGTACGGACTTAATAGAGGAGGCACTGTTTCGAAAATTTGAGCATCTTCTGGAACATGAGAGTACTCAATAAGGTTTTCTATTTTATGAGAATTAGTCTTTTTACAGAGTTTAGGAAGCGATAAAGAAGAAGTAGTAGTAATATGTTGAATGTTTGGTTCAGGTGTTTCCATGTTTAAGTGATTTTCTCCCTTACTCAATCTCTTTATTATATTCATACCATATGCGTCCCCTTCTTTCTGTACAGGCTCTGACACCACACTGTTCAGGAGCCTTACATATCATACCATTGTGGGTAATTTTGCGGGTGCCCATTGAGGATGAGTCAAATTGCCATCCCTAAATGTCAGCGCTATTTGGTTTACATCCCTGTATAATATTTTTTTATTCCCCTTATAATATGAAGATTCCCTGTTTATGGCCCCTGGATGCACAATTTGCTGACGTGACTTGTTTATGCGTCATTTAATTTAATTTTTAAAATTATTTTTTAAAAATCCACATGGCATATTATTATTATTTTTTAAACCCACCTGGATTTTTAATTATTTTTATAAAAAAATCAAATTTTTTACATTTTTTTTAATTTATTAATAATTTTAATTATTAAATAAATGTTTTTAATAATTTTAATTTATTTTTTTTAGAAAATTAATATGAAACTAATATTACAAATTTTAAAATATAATATTAGGACTCTAAACCCACATTCTTTTCAGTAGCAGCCAAATACTTTTAGTTCATTATGGATAGTGTGCAACAAGTTTATAAACACTAATCTTTGTTATTGAATATTCGATGTGGGACTCTTTCTGTTGCTTTTCTCAGGAAATCGATTCATCTGTTTCTCCCAGTAGCTTTGGCAATTTCATCAGGCTGAGAAGCATGTACATGTTCATAAAGCATCATAGCAAATCCAGTGTTGCTTAAGGAGAACATATCGATTAGGGGTGTGCATGGTTCTTAAACCAAACCAAATTGAACCAAATATATGGATCAGTTTGGTTTTTAAAACCACTTTGACAAAACTGGTTTATTTTTCTAAAACCAGTTTATGTTTGGATCGGTTTGGTTAATAACCGGTTTGCACCAACAAACAAGTTTTTATTTGAAACAATTTTAAAACCAAATTTTCCTCAAATTTGTTTCAACTAAAACTCAATTTTCAATCCAACAACTTATTATTCACTCCATCCAACTGTTTTTTAAATCAATAACCACTTGTCGGCGATGAATCCTTGAATCTCGACAGAGACATTTCCTAAAATTACCCAGCTCAATAAAAATGAATAGAATTAATAAGTAATAATTATGAAACAAAATTACTAAGAAATTGGAAAAAAAGTTTTAATTTTTAATCAGGAAAAATAAAATTGAGTAATTCAAGAAGTAAAGTTTTAATACAAGTTATACTCCAACAGTTGGAAAAACAAAATGAATAGAATTTAATTTGAAAATTCATTTTGTCACTTATGACCATGAAACAAGACAAGGCAAATAGTACACTATGTTTGAAAAGTGGATTAACCATTTATGTACTGGTTTTCAAAAGTGGATACTAATTTTTTATGGTTTTAGTAAAATGGATCTAGACTAATTTTTAAACCAAATAATATGGACTTTTAAAATCGGTGCACCATATTTATAAAAGTGGTTTTTGTAAACCACATTTTTTGCACACCCCTAATTTCTATTCATAGAGGTGAAAGTTTATGCAACAATTACAATAGAAGAGCAAGTGGCTTCTTAAAGGTTAGTAATACAGCCGTTAAAGCAATGCACGAGCACAAATCAGCTAGAAGTAATAATAGCAACGAAGTGGATTCATCGAATGATGTGATACTTTACTTTCAACTACAAATTCAGAGTGGTAAATTAGAACACAAGCCATAATGGTAAACATGACCAAACCATGTGTAATTCTGATACAGTTGGGAATATTTTGGGTTTACATTGAAATAATGTTGGTTGATGCAATTAGAATCTGAAATGGTTGTCAATAGTAATGTACAAATTTGTTTGTGCGTTATCCTGCGAGGACCTTTTAGTGTTTATTTTCATCGTTCTCATTGGTTGATGTTTCTGCTATAATTTGAAGTAGTATTCTTTCTAATAACTCTCCAACATTTAACTAGTAGAAAAATGGTTTAATAGGTTGTCTTTACTTGACTTTCCTTTTTGCCATAAAACATATCAAGTAATCTTCTTTCTTATTGTTTTAGTGTCAAGGCATTAAACTCTGATGAACGTATTTGATAAGGTTTTTGTTGTTGATAAAGACACATTTATTACCCCAAGTGCCTTCGTAATGGGGTAGGATCTGCTACCTTTACTATTTGGTACCTTTGCTACCTTTAATATAAATTAGAAGATAATTGCATGATTAAAATAATATTTAAATTAAAAAAAATGAATAGTATTACATCATGTAGTGATAAAGTTACAAAGGTATAGAAAACCAAAGGCACACAATCCTTTCCCCCCTTCGTAATTGGCGATGTTCACTGTTGTGAAAAACGATATCGGAATAACAAAGTATATTTTGTTTCTTGAACACCAAGAAATCCACAAGGGTAAAAAAGAAGAAAAAAAACTTGAACAAACACACGAAACCCTATTAGGGTTCACAAAGAAAGAGAAAAGAGGAAGAAGAATAGAGAATTGGTTAAATCTATTTTACTATTCACTTTCTCAATAGAGTTCAAAGATTACAAGTGAATACCAACAATTAACCTCTCTCAACCTAATAAGGTTTTGTCACACCTTAGGAAGAGAGACCAGTATGCTATTTATAATAAACCTAACATACTAAACTAATGAGCTTTTTAACAATTACTCATTACAAGCTAACTTAGGGTACAAGCTAACTTAAACAATTGGATCCATAACACAAGGCCTAATTCGATCTCCTACATACTAGAACACAATTCGACTACAGCATGTAGGTCTTCGACAACAACATGTGAGCGGACTTCGACGGCATGTTAAAACTAGAGTTCGATCTAATATCTCACAAATCTCCACCTTGGATCTAACTGTGGTAAAGTAATTCGGGGGGTGTTTTATCGTATCCACGGAGATTGTGTATATTGCTACCGTTCACTAGTCAAAAGCGTTTCAAACTTTAGAGTAACAAAGGTTTGGTTTATCGTTTCTTAACGTTTGCATGAAATTTAGAAGTTAACGGTAAAAAGATTGGTTTAGGTTTTTGTTAAAAACATGTCAAGATTAGTTTTCGATAATCCGTTTCGTACGTATAAACTCGATAAAGCGTGTGAACTTGTTAACAATAAATATAACCACATATCCTCTCAACAAGTTTCTCTCGAACACTTGTTGTGGGATTTATCATATTGATCCTTTGTTGATCTCTCACACAAACTACCAATATGATAACATTCAAGTTCAATATTTATGAACATCAACATTCAAAACTATCTCTAGCCTTATGAATATTGATGGATTGAAACTTATGTCAAGTTTTAAAACATTTCTCTCGAACATGGATTAAAACAAAATATCAACCATAAAACAAAGTTTTTCCTCTATATTCATTATCAACAAAGTTCACAAACTTACAACCAAGATCAATACATACAAAAGAGAGGATTATCTACCTCTAATCTTGACACAAAAGTGTTTAGCTATCCATAGACATGGTAGCTTGCTTGACAAGTAAGTAGCAAAGCTTTTGGAGCATCAATCTTCAAAGATTCAAGGATTGAAGCATAAAAGCTTTTAAACTAAGAAAAATAGTAACAATGGAGTTTTCCTCCTTAAACAAGTTTCTAGGTTACAAGAGAGTACAATGAAAAGTGATGGATCCCCAAAAATATCTACCAAATGTGCCTAAATACATGTTCAACCCAGAAAGAAGCGTCGGGCGGTGCTTTTCAGCGTCGGGTGATGGCCAAAAGTTTGTCCACGTGACAG